>CM029547.1:31462737-32785237 GCA_017141385.1 Sogatella furcifera
AACAACGAAGTATGAGTCAGGAGCCAATGTAGAATTAATCATTGACAACAGCTTTCATTTCAGGACGCCTTGAGGTTATAAACGTAGGTATTTTTAAATCAATCTCCAATACGGCTTTAAATTACAAACGTTTTCCCACCACTCAATATTATTATGCTCTACATCTTTCAGTTTGACGGTATTTCTGTCAGATAGCTTGACAACCTGAAACGGGCCAGAATAAAGATGGAAAAACTTTTTTGTTAGCTTACTTAGTGCATCTGACAAACGATGTGTTTTTACCAGTACTTCCTGTCCTATTTCATATTTTATCTGCTTGCTGTGTAAGTCATGATATTTCTTTCTTTTATCTGCATTCTTGATCAGGCTATTTCTCACTAGGTGGAGGTGATTTAGGTTAGGTTTACTTTCACTTGCTGGGAAGGTGATTATCTCTTCAATAAAACTCATATTCCTCTGCCCGAATATTATTTCATGAGGGGTGTACCCCGTGCTTTCGTTTATGCTATTATTTAAGCAATATTCCAAAAAAGGTAAATATCTGTACCACTTCTGATGACTTTTATGACAGTATGCGCGCATAAAACGTGATATTTCGCCCATCTTGCGCTCTACCGGATTAGCATTCGGATGATAAGTTGAGGTTCGTGATAAATTAATACCAGCCTGAGTTAGGGTTTCCTTCCATTTTTTACTACAAAAATAGCTGGCGTTATCTGACAGAATTCTTTGAGGTTTGCCTACTACATTTATCCAACTTTCTGTTATACATCTGGCTAATTTGTCTCCTGTTATCTTGCCAATAGGATAAAGTTTGGTATATTTTGAGAATACACAAGTCAATGCAAATATATACTTGTTGCGATATTGAGCTTGTGGCAGTGGTCCGTAAATGTCAGCTGATACCAACTCGAGAGGTTTGTTAGGTATGATTGGTTTCATCTCACCTCTTATTTTATACCTTAGATGCTTAGTCCTTTGACAGATGTCACACGCCTTAACAACCTTTGCCACCCGTCGTTCAAGATTATTGAAATAACAACATTCTTTTAGAATGTAAGCTGTTTTCTTCGTTCCGAAATGTCCTATCCTTTCGTGAGCTTCTTTTATAAGGTCGATTACAATTATATCGGGTATAATGAGTCGCCAGTGATATTTTTCCGGGACAGGCCGATAGAACATGAATTCTTTGAATATTTTATATTGACGGAGATGTAATGGTGCGTTGTCTGCTAGGCTGGTCAACTGAGAGCGTATTTGAGACAGCTTGGTATCCTTCAATTGTGCTTCTAATACCTTGGCGGCCGTAAGTCTGGAATGATGCGCTAGCGGTTGAATTGAATGTGGATAAGGAGCAGAATACTCATTTGAAATGACATAACAATGGTAGGTGATTTCATTGTTGTAGGTTACATCAATTTCTCGTGACAGAAAATCAGCTGTTCTGTTTTCTCGACCAGGCAAGTGTGAGAGAATTAGATTGAACTCCTGTAGTGCCAGAAACCAACGAGATAGGCGGTTGTGGCTTAGTTTTGCTGTCTTGAAAAAGTTGAGTGCTTTATGGTCAGTATTGACGAATATTGTCTGTCCCAACAATAGTGTACGGTATTTGATGCATACCTCAAGGATGCTCAGTAGTTCTTTCTCCGTTATAGAATACCGACGTTGAGCCGAATTCAAAGATTTACTGAAAAATGCAATTACACCTTTATCTCCTTTTACATCTTCCTGAAAAATTTCCGCACCGACCGCTATATCACTAGCATCACAATTTATGAAAAATGGCTTATTAAAATCAGGATGCCTCAGTATAACTGTTTTTAAAAACGCTTCTTTTAACTGATGGAAAACGCTTTCTTCATGATCTCCCCATCTCCACGGTTTATTAGATGATAGGGCATGGCTCAATTGTGCGGTATAAAAGGACATCTTTGAATTAAACCGTCTATAGAACTGTAAAAAACCGATGAATTTTTGAAGCTGCTTCCTGTTGACTGGTGATGGAAAATTTCTGATTGCTTCTAGTTTACTTTCATCCTGAATTATCCCTTCTGCGGATATTATATGACCCAAGTACTGTACCTGCTTAGCAAAAAATTGGCACTTTGACAGTTTTAACTTTAGTCCACATCTTCTCAAACGAGTGAATACAATATCTAAATGCTGGCAGTGTTGTAGTAAGTCCGCTGATGATATTATGGCATCATCCACATACAAATTACAGAATTCACTGATGTCTTCACCCAGAGATTTTCGTAAGCAACGAATAAATACTGGCATGGCCGTTCTGACCCCGAAAGGCAAGCGACAGAATCTCATGTTTCTTCCATTGAATATGAATGACAAGTAGTCACGCGACTCCTCTGCTATCTGCACTTGCCAGTATCCGGCGCTTAAATCCACTGTGGAATATATCTTCTTTCCATGGAAGGTTTGCATCACCTGTTCTATAGCAGCTGGCGCCTCTCTATCATCTTCCAACACCATATTCAGTTGTCGAGCATCCAAACATAATCGGATGGATCCATCTTTTTTGGCCACGCAAAGGATAGGTAAGCTGTAGTGCGATGTTGATGGCTCTATTATTCCTAACTCTTCCATTCGGTTAATTTCGGCTGTAGCTGCCGGCCTGTAGGCAAAAGGAATGGGGTACGACTTACGAAAATAAGATTCATGTGGTTTTACATCTAATTTGCATTTGAAATGATTTGCCAATCCTGGTTGTTCCGAGAATACATCCTTATTTTTTACAAACAGGCGGCACACTTCCTCTCTAACTTCAGGCGGCCATTCGTGCTTATTTCTCATCTCTTCTAATAATTCCAACAACAAAAATTCTGTATTATCCTTCTCTTCCTCTCGTACATCATCCTGAATTAATACATTTAACACATTTAATTGGTTTATAGAATCTTCAATTGTATGTAGCCCCCATTCTTTAGGTGCGCAGTCATAGCGACGGACATAGCTCACAAGTGTTTCTTTGCCAGTACGAGGTTTTTTTGTTATCATCGCTGCTATTCGCCTATCCTCTTCTTCTACTTTCAAGTGGAGGCAGGGCGGGTCATAGCTTATGGCACTTTTATAATAGTCTAAGAAATCATTTCCAAGTATTAAGTGCGGTCCGTTGGTTGGAAGAACAAGAAAGGTATGCGGGAAACAACCTCCCCCTATGTTCAACTCCAACAAACATTGGGTTGAAATGCGGACGCGCCTTCCCGGAATAATGCCCGATACGTAAGTAGTAGACAATGGTAGTGTAGGCAGCTTAACAGATTTTTTAAAATTGTTGAAAACATCTTGATGCACCAGGCTGCATTCGGCGCCTGTGTCAATCATAGCTTGTATCTCCGTGTGGCATAATTCAGCAGTGATAAAATTCAGGAAAGCACCACGAGAATTTATTAGTGGACAGGTTGGCTCTTCCATCAGCGTCTCAAGTATGTCATCATGGTAAATTGTTAGGCATTTATTCACTTCTTCATCTATATCAGTCTTAGCAACTTTCTTTGTACGTAGATAGTGGGATGAAACTTTATTTTTTATTTTATATCGGTGATGTTTATGTCGAGTTCTAATTCTTTGTTGTTTAAATTTTTCAAGTTTAGAGGTGTGATCTATGCGGACAGCCATGACGTCATACTGTGGGAAGTCATCTAGTCACAAGCGCGTAGGTTGCTGAGTGTTAGTTGGCGTTGAGGTAGTGATAGGCAGCTCCTTGCCCCTCAATGGTGTACTTGTCATGGGACCCGGCGGTGTAACATCAGCGGGGGCGGGCGAATTCTGCTGTGACGTCGGATTGTTGCTCTCCATGCCTCGCTTAGGTGAAACGTACTGCTCGGTCAGCCTTGCCCTGTCTCGCCCATCGTAGTAGAACTCCTGTTGATTGTACTTATTATTTCGTTGGCGGTTAGTATTATTATGTTGATTTTTTCTATATCCGCTTCTATTGTTGTAGTTGTTATTCTGATGATATGTATTATTTGTTGAAAGTGGTATTTCTTTTTCTGAGTCCAGCATGCTAGTACTATTTATTTCTCTGTGCATACTCTCTCTGTATTGCGGTGATAGATCGGACCTAACGTTATTCGAATTATTATACTCCGGGGTTCTGTTGTTACATCCTGTGACTGCTTGAACACAGTGTAGTAATGTTTCCAAGTCTTTATAGGATTTTATGTTCGAAGTAGCCATGGCTAATTGCATGTTATATGGCAATTTTTTCATAACAATATTAGCCAAAGTAAGATCTGTTATTGGATCATCCAATAAAGAATTCATATACCGCAACTCTGCTACAAAAGCAGTGCATGACAGACCAGTAGAGGGGTCGTATTGGCAGGAAATAATCTCTGATAGTAAGTTTTGTTGCTTATCCAGACTCCAGTATTGTTCCAGAAATGCTGTAAAGAAATTTTCAATGCTACTAAATTCTTGCATACGGCTGCGCAGGAAAAGTAGTGGTTCTCCTACTAATAATGCAGACAGCTTAAATCGCCAGACAGGCCAGGACGTCGGTTGTAGTGCCTCTATGGTTTTCAGTTGTTCTATGAATATTTTTGGATGCATACCTTGCGGTGTGTTGTCGAATTTCCCAAGGCTCTGGAACAATGAGGCGGAATCGGGTGTCTCTACGCCGCTATTGATCTCTCCTGTCCTCCTTGCTAGTTCTAATTTAGTTTCTAGTTGTGCAATCTTGCTAGTAGTTAAGCGTAATTTCTCACTCAACTCCTCCTTAGTCACCGTGTTCAGAGTATTTAACTCCTCTAATTGTCCTTTTTGGCAGTTAATACTTTGTGCCAAGTTAGTGCAGGCTTGTTCAACTCGTGCGAATCCACTACTCACCCCACCCACTATGCTTCTCAGGGCCTTAGTACTCCCTTCCACTTCAAGCATGCGCGTGTTACAATCGGCGATAGAGCCAGTGATGGGCGCAATTTTCTCTAATATGAGCTGTTCGTTTATCACCCTTATCTGATCATATTCTTCCTTTTGTTGCATTAGAGCGACCTGATGATTTCTAGCAATAGTATCATCTTGTTTTTTTATTATATCAGTGATTCTTCCGTCAACGCGCTGCAGTTGTTGGGTCAATGACTCCGCAAAACAAGCTTCAATTCTTTGATTAACACTCTCGACTTCCTTGTTCATTTCTTCGCGTGTGGCCATCTGGTCCATTCTCCGATTGATAGTCACGACGTGAGTGTCTATGGACTTGACAACTTCCCCCACTCGCTCATTTAATCTCTCCTTCTCTGCCTTCATTCTACACATGTCCTCTCTGAATTCCTCCATAGTTTTGGATAGGCCTCCTATTCTATTGTTTGTTTCCTGTATGGATTCAGTGATTTTTGTATCTCGTTTACGAAGCTCTTCTCCTTGTTTGGCAAAAAGGTCTTCAAATTTCTTTACTAGGCGGTTGACGACACAATCCTTAGTAGTAGGGCTGTCACTTAGCAGCATACTTCTCAGCGCGTCGTGGGACTTGTCCAGCTCATGATAGGGCTCAGGTGAAGTAATCTTATCTTTTGGTGGTACGGAAATTTCATTTTCCTTAGGACGCTCTGCTTCTCTCCGTGTAGAGGATAGCTGTGGTTCATCGCTGGCGAATAAGCCCTCATCTCTCTGATCTTCAAGCAGATGGCTGGGACTGGCTGACTGTTCGCGCGCGGCAGAGTTCTCGGTTGCGTGGTGTGGCGTGACAGTGGTTTCTTCTGACGTGGTGAAATTTGGACCAAAATCAGCATAAGATGCAGGAGAGTCTGTTGCGTGATTCATATTGTGATCGTGTCGTGTGTGTGTGTGCTACAGATACAGTGTGACAAGAGATATAGTGTGAAACAGTGCCGATCAGTGTTAATAGTGCCTATTTGGATTACTGCATGCCAAATGGATACAGAACAAGCTTACATACAACATAAACCAACGTAAGTATCCTGTCTCATCAACAAATACATTAAACATATAGTTACTTCCTCCTAATTATCCCTAATAATGTTCTATCGTCTCAATGGAATTATTTAAATTCTATGGTAATAAGAAATCAAATTAAAGCCAATAATGACATTCCTCAAATAAATTGCAAAAGTACTATATATCCAATAAACGTTTTAATAGAATTAAATTCTCCAATATTTTAATAGGAGTATTCATAGGCATTTATCTAACATAGGTAATGATAATTGATATCTGCATTTATCAGGAGATAATTCCTCCAATACAGTGTAAATGGCTAACGAATCTTAGACTTCTACTCTACATCAATATAAAGTTGGCCTAGTAAACTAATTATTTACTAAGTTATATCCTATATTCTAATAAGTTCTTACTCTAATAAAGATGTACAAGCTTTGATAAGAAAATTCAGCTTTCTTATGAGACTTTTTAACATTATTTGTGAGATCCTCTCAATTTGAATATTTGAAAAATTTTCTGTATGAGATGTAAGTAATTTTAATGCTAATACTTCATCTAGGCCCCACGTTGGGCGCCATTTTGTCAGATAACGAAATTTAGACAAGGTTATTGGCTCCATATTGAGAAGGCCATTTGAAAATATTTGTTCTAAATCTCATAGACTCTATAATAATTTACCAGTGGGTCGAAAATAAATTAAACTGAACCAAATCTGGTTAGAAATTAGATATAATTACAAAATTCAATATTAAACATCATCAATAGTATCGTGTTGAATTTAGACAAATTTAGGTAGGTATTTCAATAATAAACTTATAAATCTCGTTTATATGACTATTAAATTGTTCTCAGGGCGTGGGTTGTATGTGCCTAGGCAAATTAGTATTAGCATTCCAAGTTCTTACAACTAATTTCTATAAGGTATGGGTGCACCCCTTCAATATTTAATTCTATTCAATTTCCCCCACTCAATCAGCATGAAGCTGCACTGTATTGGCTTTTAAGATTTGAGAGCTCTCATTACGACGCACTTGGGGATCCCCTTTTAATTTAATTTTCACTCACGTGCTGGATTCACCGTGGAATTATCCCGTGGTCAGGTCTCTTGCAGTCATCTAGGGTTGGATCGCTCTCCTCTCCAGGCGTTGTCGTACGTTGCCGTCTCAGTTAGGGTGGAAAATTTACTTTTAGCACTAGTTAGTTTCAAATATTCAAAAATTAATTCAGAGGCCACTTTTAGCCATGCTTATATTTCAAGGGGTTAGGAAGGAAGTCTCTTTTTCTCAGAATCTCCTAGGCACTTCTCTCATCCCCATGACGTCATTTAATATAGTAAATATAATATAATTTTCAATAATATAAGAAATTACGATGATGACAAATTTACACTTAATAATACCTTAAAGGTAATACAATAAATATTTATAGTTGATGAGACAGGTAATTTTGGCTATAAGTCAAAACAAGCCGGCATATATATAGCATGTAACACAAGGTAATATTTTTATATTATATTTTATAAGGCATGAAAATATACCCAAATAAATTTAAATATCATAATTATTCGATAACATGCTAGAATTATAATTTCATACGATAAGATTACTATAATACAATAATAATAAATTAAGGTGTAAAAATGAATGATTTTGATAGAATAGATAAGCAGACAGCTGACTAAACGCGCGCAAAATAGTACCGACTAGAAGTAATATCAAAATAATTATAGGTTATGAGTGACCCCAAAACAAACAATGAGCAGACAATTAATTATTCATTTTAAATTTCCAATCCCAGGATTTGAGAAAGGTTGTGAATCAATTTCTTATCAGTTGGCAGTTTAGTGATAAGCGGCGGTGAATTACACAAATCAAGGTATGGTAGTACAGCTTTTCAACATTAATTAATTATTTCATGGTTCTAGGTAGACGTATTGTTACAATATAAATACATAATAATAATATGTATTTCATCATAAATCATATATTAATACATATGATATTTCATATGAAAAAAGGTGAAAATCGTTATTCAGATTTCATCATTTTTCCACTATAATTTCACGTTATCAATTTTACTATTTTTCTACTTTCACCTTTTCTACGTGAATTACACGTTATCAATTTCACTAGTTTTCCACTTTCACTTTTTTCACGCGAATAAAACGTGAAAAAGACTAATCAATTTCAACTTTTCACCTTTTCACTTCTTTTGCACGTGAGAAAAACGTGATTTTCACTTTGTGTGCTATCTGGGATGTTAGCACTTGAATTACAATAACTTACTTATGAAACTTCGAAAAAATGTATGCTATTCCATTATTCAATCATTTTCAGAAAGAAGATAATAATGAATGATATCACAAAGAAAACACTTGGCTTGGCGGATTATGGCGTTTGCCTAATAACTCTCCTGATTTCAACTGGAATTGGAGTTTTCTTCAGCTTTACAGGTGGAAAGCAAAAAACTAATCAGGTATAAGACACAATAAATCAATATAGATCGATAAAAAAGCTTAGCATTATGAGGTATAATTTGGGTCACATTTGAACCCTCACTTTATAAGAAATTCTCAATAATATAAAAAACGTGGTCCTGAAGAAAAAACTATTCCAAAGTCTTATACAGAGGAAAAAGGAGGAGGCTATACTATACAGATGAGATTTATGAATTTATTCCATATATTTCTACGGTACGATTCACATGGTTCTACGTGATTGGTATTCATGGAACTCATGATATTTCACGTGGTGTGATGGATGAGATTTTTTGTCATACAATTACACTACAGGATCATTATTCTTCATTGAAATAGGTATATAGCTGTAGCCAAAAAGTTAGGCGGTTTTGTAGCTCTACTAACAGCTGATGTAAAGCATCTATTATATCTCTTGATTTCAAAAACATCATCCAGGAATTGCTAAATGACTACTTTAATTCACAACATTAGCCTAGCCGTTGGAGCGCACAAGGAGTAGACAAAAAACCTAATAACTTATTGGCGTCAGCTTTAGTTCCTATATGTTTCTTTATTGTCATGTCGTCTGAAAAGTTTGTAATTTTTCAGGAGTATGGTGTTGTGTATCCATTCTTTTTTCCACTTAAAAATTTAAAACTCAATAAAAATCACTTAAAAATGGAAATAAACTTACTTAATAGTAGTTACTATAGTTTCGACCTGTTGTGTGACCATCTTCAGGCTGAACAGTAAACTCTGTTCAAGGTTATGCTGTGGAAGGTGGTTGGAAGAAAAGGGTGTCCAAACAAGAAAACTCATTCAGAACATTTAAAATATACCGGAAACCTACCACAACAGACACAGTAATTCACAACTCTTCAAACCACCCCACCCAACACAAACTAGCAGCATTTCACCATATGATCCACAGACTACTGAACATTCCCATGACACAAACTTACTACAACCAAGAGTTCAATACCATCAAATACATAGCCCAACAAAATGGATACTCACCCACCCTAATAGAAAATCTGCACCACAACATAAAATCCAAACAACATAGAAACAAGAATAGTACATATAATGACGAGAAATTCATCACACTCACCTACCACAACAAAAAATCACAAAAAATAGCATCATCCTTCAAAAAACTACATTATAAAATTGCCTTCAAAACAACAAATTCACTAAGAAAACATTTGCACCAACAGCCAAAAAACAACCAAGTATTTGACCAACCAGGAATTCACAAGTTAAAGTGCAATGAATGTAACAAACAGATAGGCAGAAATTTCAATTTGAGATTCAGAGAACACATCAGGCCAATAAATGATCCAACATCCCATTCAAATTTTGCTGACCACCTCATAACATCCAACCACACATATACTGACATAAACACCAACCTTGAAATTCTCCACATACAACAAAAAAGCAGAAAGTTGAACATATTGGAACAATTTGAAATTTACAATCACACAAAACAGTTTCCCAACAATATCCTGAATGATCAATTAAACTTCTCATCCCACACCCTTTTTGACAAAATTCACCAAAATTCAAAATTTCTGCCCTTATAACAACTATACACCCCCACACCACTAACCCCACCCTTTTCCTCCAACCACCTTCCACAGCATAACCTTGAACAGAGTTTACTGTTCAGTCTGAAGATGGCCACACAATAGGTCGAAACTATAGTAACTACTATTAAGTAAGTTTATTTCCATTTTTAGGTGATTTTTAAATTTTCAGGAGTATCTGTTAGCGGACAAGAAACAGCCTCTATTTTTAGTCGCGGTCTCATTGATGGCTAGCTTCATATCTTCAATCACAATGCTAGGAATTCCACCCGAATTTTACGCTCGTGGCACCCAGTTTGCGCTGATCGACCTGGGATATGTCCTCCTTGCACCAGTAGCTGCGCATCTCTACATACCTGTGTTTTTCAAGCTTCAAACAACATCTGCTTATGAGGTGAGAAGAGAAGCCGAGTATGGATAGTATCAATTAATCGTGAGTGTTTACTACATGAAGTCCTCAAATTTTCAAAGACAGTAAAACTCATATCAGAAATAAAAATATTGTTATCAGTAGGCTACCGTATGGTACATTGGTTAGTTGTTAACACGCTAGTGCTGAGCATCGGCGGCTTATATCACATGATTCACATGCTAATAAGGCCGGTACCTATTACACTAAACTTGAGGTACGATTTCGAAGCGACAGTTTGAGCCGCGCGGCTCAAGCAGCCCGGCTTAAAGTTAGAGCTGCCGCTTGGGAATCGTACCTTCACAGTAATATTTATATGTCATATAATTATTTGAATCATAAATATGAAACGAGATGAAAAAACAAAATAGTATTTTTATTTCTTTTCATAAGTGATAAACTGTGTAGGCCTAGGCTACTCTGAAATAGGTAACTGTGTAATACTGATACCGGCTTAAGAAGTGGCAGTCGCTCATCGATGCGAACCTCCGTGTGCGTCTTCCAGCCTAGAAGCCTACGTATAAAAGCTGCCAACGGCCGTATAGAATCGGCAGTCACCGCTGAAAACAGCCTCGTGGGTAATGTGGGTAATGTGCTTTACAAAGCAACTTATCTGTGGAGTAATTGTATACGATGGAGCAATATTGTTTAGTCTATAGATATAAACTATAGCCTACGATAAACTGCAGGTGTACTATACAAATGAACGTACAAAAGGATTAAATATTTTTTAATTTTTACAGTATCTGTCAAGAAGATTTGGCCAGCTAGCACGACTCATGGCATCATGCCTATTCCTGATTCAAATGGTGTTGTACATGGGTGTGGTGCTCTACGCTCCAGCCGTCGCTCTCAATGCACTCACCAATCTCTCCACAAACTGGTCTATTCTAATTATTGGTCTGGTATGCACATTCTATTCAACGCTTGGTGGATTAAAGGCTGTCATCGCCACAGACGTATTCCAAGTAAGCTTGATTAATGAAATTTTAACACATAGTGGTGTAATAGGTGTTGGAATTATGTTAAAAAACATTATAGAATATATTGTGTATATGAATTGAGATAACTATATAACACGTTTACTATGTAGGCCTACTGTTTTCATTCATTTTTGTTCTCTGAAATAAATTTATTCTTTGATATATATATTTTTCGTTTATATATTGAACTTTATTATACCTGTTTTTTCATTCTAAATAATAATCACAGTAGGCCTACCCTACCCGCAGGGGCGGCGCGTGATAAATTTAATTGGATGGGCTAAATTTGAAAGTTAAGTAGTGGCTGGATTATGGAAAGCAAGAGCAATATTAACCTCATAGATGAATTCATTGGGGCAAGCTTCTGAACTCTAATACACAATAACTGGAAAGCCCCAGGGCTCAAGAATTGCATATTTTCAATGTCTCATGTAATATTGGAGTTTGATTAATGGGATTTTCAATCTTATTGATAATCAAATAAGCCATGCATTTTGGAATAAAACAGTTAATCGAAAGCTATAAAATAGAATAAGTTATTGCTAATCAAATTTGAAAACTAACCTTTGAAATCAAATCCTAATAACAGCTAAGGCATAAAATACTAAACTGAACTAAATTGTATTGAGCAGCACTTATATTCCTAAATTCAGCAATCATATTCTAGGTGTCCACAAATGGAATGTTATTAATATCTTGCATAATCATTGATTAAATTATTGTTAATTAGCCACAAATAACCACTCATTTCTCAGGTTATCAGACCAGAGAGAGGTTAGTTTGCAGTATATTGTGCAGTTTTCGCGCGCTTCTTATATTTACAGCTGGTTTCCAGCTGATTAACGAGCATTATCAAAACTAACGTTTTTTTACACGACACGACTCAACGGTAGGCCGCAGGAGCTAATCACAGCTTTTGCCGCCAACCGTTGAGTCGTGTGGTGCATTGGAAAACGAGCGATGGGCTAAGCCCAAGACTCACTGTATTGAAGTAATAGGAGGGGGGAAAGTGGAGGAAGCCAGTCTCTAGTCTGACGTCACCAGCAATTGCGATTCACATCTCGGCATCGGGGCTAAAAGCCGGCTAGGCCAGAGCCCAGCGTAGCGTCAGATACAGCGTTCCATTGAAATCCTTTCAATCGGCGTTGAAATGGATGATGCTCTTGGCTAACAATTTAATCGCAATTTTCTGAATAATACAGTATTTATTCTAATAGTTCATTATTATTTTTATTCAACTGAATTATCGGTAGGGCTAAGCCCATCCTGCCCTTACGAGCCCGCCGCCAGTGCCTACCCGTTTACCCAATAATTTTTTTGAAAAAGGGTACTGTGATTATTATTTAAAATAGAAAACAGTGATAAAAGTAGCCCTGAGATAAAGGAAACACTATATTATACCTATAATATATGGTTATAATAAGATGTCACATAAATGTAATAAGAGAACTCAAGTTCATAATTTATAGTTGTAGGCTACTACTATTAATTTATGATTTTCAAAAATTGAACCATGTATCCACTTTCCATGAGTACAAGACATGTCTAAATTTCGATGCTTTCACAGGCTCTTCTCATGTATGCTGCCATATTCCTAGTAATAGCGTCAGCATCAATGCGCATAGGCTTTGGTCAAATCTGGCAAATAGCTGAAGAGAGGGGAAGAGTTGAATTCTTTAAGTAAGTTTACCCCATTATTCCAGTTCAATGGCTGCCTTTAGATTTTAGGATGCCACTTCAATACAATATTGCCTACGTAAAATTTATTTCCTGAACTATTATAGTCAAATTACAAGCTCGTTTTAATTAGGTACCAGTATAGGTAGAATACATATGAATGAGATCCTACAAAAAGTTTTAGAGAATTTTCTCTTGATGTCTACTGTGTACAAATTACTTAAAATATATGTATATCATGACCCAATGATGATACAATAAATACGATTCTGTACAATATTTATTTATGAGTAATCTATATTTTGATGGTACAATGATGATATTTTTCACCTTAGGTCATTTTGATGACAGAAATTTGAAATAATTAACAGATAGAGAGATAAAACAATGTAATAAAAACTAAATAGAATTTTTTGACATTTTGTCATTAGGCATCTAATATAATAAGTTAGGTGAATGAAATATCTATTTTTATTATCAAAAGTTTTCAGTAATGATCTATGATTGAATCTAATGATTCATAAATGCATTTGAATACTTGTTCTTTATTGAATCACATAATTTATCACTATAAAAATATTTCAAATCATATAATTACAGTTTCAGCTTTGATCCTACAATCCGACACACGTTTTGGGGGTTATCTCTTTCAGGTGGATTGCAATTCTTGTCGCTGTATGCTGTGAATCAGAATCAGGTGCAAAGATACCTCAGTGTGAAAGATGTTGACACTGCCATAAAAGCTCTCTACCTCTCCACTCCGATATTCTGTGTGCTTTCTCTGACTACAATGTTCAGTGGGCTAGCTGTGTTTGCAGTCTACAAGGATTGTGATCCAGTTAAGTACGTACTGTTGAAAATTTAAGTGTAGTAGGCTACTGTCTTAATATTTTACAGCTACACAGTAGTAGCCTACCCAATTTGAAAGATAACAAGAGGAGAAATCGCACGTTCTTTTACCTACCATAACTTACGAATTAATTCTAAAGCCAAACTAAATTGGCTTCATTTTCTTATTCCATGACCGTTTAGGATAGCATCTTTATTTGCTATCGTACCTCTATTTTTGATTTGAGAAGTAATATTCTATTTTCTGTTTTCAAGACATTTCATGTGAAATAATTATTAAAATTAACAGTAATCAATTGTAAAATTTTATGGGAGACGTAGAGGTAAGTTAACTACTGAGTTCTACTGTTGTACTGTTATTGACGTATAGAGGTATCTGTAGATAGCTACTGGTCTAAATCCATTTATATGATTAATAAAAGGAATGACTAATGACTAACAATAATATGAATTTATCATCACTTGGTTCATATTTCTCAAAATCAACTATGATTATTGACTGAGCTAATATACCATAACATAGGCTAATGATACCACCAGAAAAAAAGTGTATACCAACTGAAGACATAGATACCAACTGTGTAAAGTTGAATTCATCTATGCCTTCCACTACAAAGGAGCTAAAATGCTTTAGCTCCTCTGTGCTCCCACCTATAGGCTCAACTCATATATTTAACGGTACCGCGGTATTGGTACCTCTACACTTTTATGACAAGCTGAGTAGGTACGGTACTTACAAATTCATTCACCTGAATTCTATCCTGAAGTGCTCTACGATGAAATTAAAAGTTCTATTTATTTTCGGTTCTAATTTTGTGAAATTTAGGAGCGGACGTATACATAGCCCAGATCAACTGTTACCACTGTACATTTTGGACACAGTGGGAAATTGGCCGGGTGCTACTGGCATTTTTGTGTCGGGGATATTCTCAGGAGCCCTCAGTACTGTTTCATCATTACTAAATTCATTGGCTGCTGTAACATTGGAGGATTTCATCAAGGTTAGCCACAGGTGATGCTAATATCTTAGTTGATTGATTTTTTATTGAATTGACATTTATGTAGGCTATAGCTTTGTCACTACTGATAGTTATCCATTCCTGTTGATTTCTTTATACTGTACTTAGTTTATTAGCTACATTTCGTACCAGTTCATTAGATTTCAATTCATTTCATATCAGTCCCCAAGCAATTTCCATCCAAGTTTAATATTTTCTTTTTTCTTTCTTCATGCCTATTCCAAATATTAAAAAAAAATTTTCACTTCTGTCATTTGTTTTTCAATGTCGTTGATTTTATAATCAGACATATTAGTCTGACGCATATCAGCCAACTCCATTTAAGTCAGATATTTCATTCAGAAGTTATTGTGATCTCCATAATATACACAGACAGATATTGAAGGCATTATAATATATAGGTAGTATAGTAGTTCCTCCTTTGGGAGATTGGCTGTCGTTGGTATAGACAGTCAGTCGTTCCCTGTTTCTGGAGGAATAGCAATTGTTGCATTACACTCTAACTGATTAACTGCATGTTATTCAGAGGTGTTCTGCATCTTCACCTGGTTGTGAAGACTGACTTATGGTTGAGAGGATCAACGTGCTAACCACACGTTACTTCTATCTGGTTGATGATTATTTGCCTGCTGTATTTTCTGTCCGGGCTGGGAGGGCATTCTGGCGGGGTGGGGGGTGGCTTCGGCTTGGTCGGTGTTAGTTCGGGGGCTGTGGGTTCTTTCAAGAATTTATGGCTTTTGGACCGGTATTGGCCGGGCTGATGGGGTCGATTTCCCATCTTGCCGGAGTGTCTTCTTTGCTTGGATGAGCTGTATAGTATGGACTTAAGGTGACCAGACGTCCCGTTTTCGCCGGGACAGTCCCGTTTTCTGGAGACTTGTCCCGTTGTCCCCACCAAACCTCTCGGGACGCTTATTTGTCCCGTTTTAGCATTTTAGAGTTTTTTCGCTCTTTCAAGTTTTATATTTTGAAGACTCAGTTATGATTTCTACCTTTAACTCCGAAGTTTTCGTATTTTTGAACTATAAATGACAACAAATCGTATTGAAACAAAGAGTGGAATGGGGGAATGAAGTAGTAGTTGACAAAATGCTTCATTACTGAGATAATAATGATAGAGGATTTTACATTATTCTTCAAATTTTCATTATTATAATTTTATGGCAAGTTATCACATCACGAAGTTTGTTGGTCTGTTTTGGAAACATTTTGTATAAATGAGCAAAACAACTCCCCTCCACCCACCCAAACGGGTTTTGTGGCCGTCCCGTTTTCAGTACCTCAAAATCTGGTCACCTTAAGTATGGTGAATATGAAACTGGCAACCAGCTGGTAGGCCTAGGCCCTTCATAGGGTTGTTGCGCCATTGGCAAAAAAAGACAAGGTAGTATAGTAGACAATATGATTATAAGAGTTCAATAGAGTTATTATGAATATTATTTAGTAAATAAGATTTATCACACGCCTTCCAACATGTGAAATACTGATGGAAAGTGTCGCTATAGCCTCTGAACTTCCTTTGGAGTATCGGTGATGCAATCTGATATTTGAAACTAAAAAAATCACTTATAAATGGAAATAAACTTACTTGAATAGTAGTTACTAGTTTCGACCTGTTGTGGTGGTTATCTTCAGACTGAACACGTGAACAGTGAACTCTGTTCAAGGTTATGCTGTGAAAGGTGGTTGGAGGAAAGGGTGGGGATGGTGGTGTGGGGGTGTAGGTGTTACAAGGGCGGAAATTTTGAAATTTGGTGAATTTTGTGAAAAGGGGGGTGATCATTCAGGATATTGTTGGGAAACTGTTTTGTGTGATTGTTTTTTTTGCATTTTTTGTGCAATCTGATAGATACAAAAGAGTAAATTATCATATTGGTAATTAATTTTTTTTCTCCTATACAAACTTCAACTTGATGGTGGAGGATCAATACGAACATTCAATAGCCCACCGTTGGTGGTTCTTTATGCTACTTCGAATTTTATTAATTTCTTATTAGATAAAAGTAAGCTAAAGTTTTGATTTGTTTCAGCCAGGATATTATTATATTAACAAGAAACCACTTGAAGAAGTTCAAAGTACAGTTTTTCTTACAAAAGTGCTTTGTTTCACGTATGGCTTGATCTGCTTAGGAATAGCCTTCTTAGCAAAATATGTTGAATCCATTCTCCAAGCCACACTAACTATTTTTGGCGCCGCTGGAGGACCTTCGTTGGGAATCTTCACACTCGGAATGTTTGTTCCTCCAGCAAATGAATTTGTAAGTTTTCTCATTTTTTTCTAGCAAATGAATTTCTTAGCAGAAGTTACTTAGAAGAAGACTCAATTTTAATATCTTTCCAAATCTCATCCAAATCCTTGGAAATAGTAATTATTGGTCGATTCTACTGTGAATCATTCACATTCAATTCGATAATTTATTAGATTATGTATCACGATCTTAATAAATTATTGCTGAAATAATGACTGCTAGTCTGCGATAAAATAAACTAAGAAAAACGATTGGGCACAATTTTTTCCTTCTATACAGTAATTTTTTTCTTTTCAACAGTAAAGAAATCTGACTGTGATAGGAATCACACACATTTATCTAATTATTAACGAATTATTCATTATAAAGTGTTGAAAACATTTACATGATGATTTATTTGTCAGGGAGCAGTGATTGGGTTGATTTGTGGATTGGCGGCCACTCTGACCCTCGGTTTCGGGGGGCCAAAGCCTCCACTCGTCAACCTGCCCGTTTCAGTGGAAGGATGTGCATCAGAAATTACCAGGACCACCACGCCCAACATAAATTGCGCTACCACCATTATCAACAATGTAACGACTGCTACTTCTATCCACCAGTAAGTTTCAGCATGAAAACATTCTTATACAGTCCTTCATTGTTCCAAATACAGAGACTGTATACTGTAGCCTATACACCTAATCAAAAACAGTCACTGTGTAGCTCTAAGCATTGATGATGGAAGAACTATTGGACATTCCAGTATACCAACTGCTGGATAATTAATGCTGGATGCTGGATAAAATAGTTTTTTTGATAATTTTGTAACATTAAAAAAATTATGCTGTATCTGGGTCTAGTAATACGTATTGGTGGTAGCTATTGGTGAACGAGCTGCTGGTCAATGAGCGGTAATGATAATAAGAAATTATTTGACCCAAATATAGCATAAGTACATACTTGATGGGTTGGTAGAGAGGACCACCGTCTTTGTCACAAAAGACGGAAAAAAGAATTTCTATCATTGGAAAAAGTAATAGCCTACCTAGGCCTGCATAGTAAAATAGTTGCAACATTCTTCAACAATTACCTTTGAAAATATTCATCTTACTTTTAATAATTTATGATTTATTGTTACTCACTCATTCTTAAACAAGATCTAGTTGCCCTAAGAAGTCTAATCAAAAAGTAATATCGTACATTCTACAATAGACTAATCGAATATGAAATCTATATGGTCGAACAAAGAAGACATCGTGAAAAATTTATTTCCATTGTAAAAAATTAAATATTATCGTGCTATGGCCATTTATTTGAATCCAAGCGCGCAATCTTGTCTATCCCACATAGCACATGAACATATCAGATACGTATTAGATAAGTTCCATCAATACTTACAGTATGTATTGGATACGTAAATTTACGTATCTAGTACGTATCTGATATGTATCTGATACGTGAAAATGTCCGCTTTTGAGATACATATTATTTAGGTACGGTATTGATTATACATATCCGATATGTATCACCCTCATGTCTTGGATATACATCTAATATGTAACTAAGAAAAAAGAATTGCCAAAATAATTTGTTGATCAATGATATAAATATTATCAAATGATGATATTGACATTTGTAATTGTTGGAATAAAATCATAATAATCCAGTTAATCCCATTTGGAAAGGCATAAAAAGATCATAAGAAACTTAACCTCAAAATACTGAATGCAATCAATAGCCTACTTAGCATTGCATCAGATTCAAATCAATTCATAAATGAAATACAGATTTATATAATAAGTAATATATTATAATATCACATTCAAATAAACAATTTTCATCCTTTTAAAAGTACTATTCTGGTTTTGTCTCCACAATCATATCAGCTTACATTTCATCACTTCTCACAACAGAAAATTTCAGTTCAGAAAGAGCACACAAGCAGAGACACAGTTACTAATGCATTGTGGGTAGGTTTAGCGGATATGTATCTGATACATAACGGAAAGTATTGGGAGATACGTATCAATTCTGCCTTAAATAATATGTATCAGATACGTTTGAGGTACATATTTTGTAATACATACTTTAAGGGTTACATTGATATGTACTTAATATGTATCGGATACTTTGTGTGCTATGTGGGGTACGGTGCTGCCGCCTGGATTGTGCCATCTTTTCGAAACTATAGTTTGCTGCAATCGTCTGTTGCATTCGAAGCGAGAGAGTCTCTCGGTGTGCCGGCAAACGGTTTTGGTTGTATTCGCCTGGCCGGGCAATATGTGTTAATTGTTGTGTTGAATGTATGAATATTTGGAAAAAGCAAGCAGTTTATCAGTGATCAATACTACACCAAGCAGGACAAGGAGCCACCATAGCCAAAGTATCATCAGGTATTTCCCTACCCTGGGTTATATTATAATCCTCTCTTACCATCATTCCATTCTATCTATTTATTTAAATACTGATGTTTGATAATTTGGCTCATAAATCAGAAATAACCTCTGGTGAGTTAATTATTTCTATTATTTTGAAAATTGCTATAATAATCTTGTCAGTAAACTTTTTTGATTAATTTCAGCTTGGATATTAGTATTAAAACAACCTTTATTATACAGTCCACTCAGTTTATCGTACATTTTCTGGTCCCTCGGGCCAAATATTCATTAAATTAGAGATTTTGTTGCATTTTAAACTTGCTTTTTCCAATTATAATTCGTATTTGAATGATGGAATTTCTGTTTGTCATGAGTATGCATGTTTGCCAGTACACGTTCAAAACAGGTTCATGCTCAAGGTCGTATTGAACGGCCTGTTTTCTGCTTATCAAGCGTTATTGTTATCGGTTGATTATCATCAACTGCCAATGAATATTATTGTAGTTTTTGTTTTATGGTTTTGTGTTTGAATGAATCTGTTTTTCACTCGATTGATTGTAAATAAAGAAACATCAGCTTGGATGTTTTTCTCTTTTTCTATTTGTCATAGTATTTGCTTTTGGGGTTTGATTTCGACTGGTATAGCATCATTCGGATGGCTATCAGTGTATTTCAGCCTACGGTATTTACTTGTAATTTTATTTGTAGCTTGTGTGGAATTAACTTGTTCTGATACAAGTATTTTTGGAAATTTTTCGAGTGAAATCAGATTCAAATTGTACTTTGTTTGTTATTTTGTATTTGTATGTCATTTCTTTTGTCAATATGACAGAGAAGGTGGAAAAGACTTTGAGAGTCCTTCAGGCAAGGAAGCAGCACTTATTTTTAAGAATTCAACGGTTTTATGATTTATCCAAAGACATCGAAGATGAAAAGGTGGCCGAACAGTTCATAGTTTTAGTCGAAAATCTTCCAACAACATTGGAAGAATTTGAAAGTTGTGAACTAAGAATTCAAGAGATAGAAATTGAAATTGAAATTGAAATTGAAATTAAAAGAGAATTATGTTCCTGAATTCACAGATGCTCATCTCGATTTGGTGGCCTTCATTAAGCAGGCATTGAACAAATTGAATCAATCAGCTAAAACCGAAGTGGTGGTAAAACCCACTGCTCCAGCAGTTGTTCAATCTAATCCTGAGCTTAATTTGCCACGCATAGAGTTGCATACTTTTGACGGAAACCAATTGAAATGGGCCAGTTTCTATGAATTGTTCAATGTATTAGTCCATGATAACAAATCTTTGACCAATCAACAACGGATACAGTATTTATTCTCACGATTAAGTGGTGAGGCGGCTAATCTTATCCAGCATGTATCGCCCGTCGGGGCCAATTACCAAAATATATGGACGTCTTTGGTCACTCGTTATCAGGACACAAGATCTTAGACCGAAGCCTATTTGAAGCAGATTTTTGAATTTGAGGGTCTTAAAGTCGAAAGTAGGTGTGGTCTAACTGCAATTCTTGATCAATTTTGTGCTCCAATCACAGCTTTGAAGCGTTTGCGGGGAGTCAATCTTACTGATAGTATTTTCTTGTATCACGCATTGAAATTGTTGGATCCTGTATCAAGACGTGCATTCGAGGCTGCAGTACGAGATAAAGATGTTCCATCTTATGATGATTTGGTCTCTTTCATACAAAAACAGATTAAGTCTTTGCCGTTTGATGATAGTAAAGTGTTGAATTCGTCAGGTAGTTCATCAATAAAAAAGACTCAGTCTGCTTCCAAAAATTTCAAAGCTCATTCTCATTCAAGTCCAAAGGTGTTTGTGACTCATTCACCCGGCAATAACTCGTCCACTGATCTTAATAAGGCTGGGAGAGGTGTGAGTTGTCTGCGTTGTTCAAAAAAGGGTCACAAATTTGTTGATTGCAGTTTATTCCTGTAACAGACCCCTAGAGAAAGATACGCTTTTGTGAAGGAAATTTCATATTGCTTTCGTTGTCTTGAGGATTCTCATTCTAGTAGAGCCTGTAAAAGTAATAAAACGTGCACTTTTTGTGATCAGATTCACCACACCTTGTTACATTTTGGATCTAACAAGTCTAAAACTAATGTAGAGTCTGTAAGAGTTGAGAAAAATCTTTCTGTCACCTGTTATTCCGCTACTCATGGTAGTAATAGCGTTGTCGTTTTGTCTACTGCTAGGGTGTTAGTGAAAAATTCATCTGGTGGATTACATGAACTTCGAGTTTTGTTGGATAGCGGTTCTCAATCGCATTTTATCACATCCAGTGCTTGTAAGAAATTGAAGCTTCCAATTACTAAATTGAATACTGTTGTTCATGGCTTCGGAGGAAAGGAGACGGTAGTACGTGGACGTACATTCTTCTCATTTCAATCTAAAATTGACTCTGATATTTGTTTCTCCGTCGAGTCTTTCGTGGTAGAAAGTATCGTTGAGCGGTTGCCCTCTTGTGAAATAGATACGTCTAAATTGTCTCATTTGAATGGTCTACAATTGGCTGACAAAGAGTTCTCTTCACCCAACACAATTGATATAATTATTGGTGCTGAATTGTTACCATATTTGCTGAAGTCTGAACGTGTAGTGGGAAGGGTGAATGAGATTACAGCTATAGACAGTCTTTTGGGTTATATCCTCATGGGAAGAGCTCCGGTAAAGTCGTCGTCGCATGATACGAGCAGTCATGTTGTCTGCAATCTCTCATTGGACAACATGGTTCAAAAATTTTGGGAATTGGAAGAGTGTCCTGCTTCAACGCGGCCGCTGAAACCTCAAGAAGTCGACTGTGAGAATAACTACGTTTCATCTGTTTGTCGTACTGAATCGGGTAGGTTTGTCGTTTCATTGTCATGGTTGAAACCCCCTGATAATTTGGGTGACTCGTATAACTCTGCCAAACGACGTTTCTTGAATTTAGAAAGACGTTTGGAGTTGGATTCTACATCGCGTGTTGCCTATCACGACATATTAAAAGACTATTTGAAACAAGGTCACATGTCATTGATAACCGATCAGTCTGATAAGAGTGGTTATCACATCCCACATCATGCAATTGTCAAAGCAAGCAGTTCAACAACGCCAATTCGCATTGTGTTTGATGCTAGTGCTAAGACAACCTCATCATTATCGTTAAATGAAATATTGCATGTGGGTCCAAAATTGCAAACGGAAATTTTTGTTGTTTTGCTCAACTTTCGATTATTTCAAATAGCATTGACAGCCGACATACGTCAAATGTATCGCCAAATTGTGATGGAGCAATCGTGTCGAAAATACCAGCGTATTTTATGGAGATTTTCTACCGAGGATCCAATTGAAATTTACGAGTTGAACTGCGTAGTGTTTGGAGTCTCGTCGTCACCTTACCTGGCCTTTCGAACGGTGCACCGCTTGGTAGAAGAAGAAGGAGATAATTTCCCTGCTGCTTCAAATCAAATCAAATTTCTTTATTATTCAAATTCATACACAAAATACATTATACATTTAAACAGAAGTTTGATTACACCACACAATTTCAATAGAAAGAAAAACAAAAGCACACAGTTAACTGGAAAAGTAGATCAATAGGCTAGTTATAGTACTCTTTATACATCGTATGATGCAATACACATCTGCAGAAAAAAAATTATGAATCAGAATAATAATACTACTTGCTGTAAGCATGATGCTTATCGCATGCAAGTAGGAGTGTTAACTAATGTTATTTACAATTAAGTTGCTTGAAAGAGCTAGATATACAAAAATTGCTTGTTTTCAATGAATAAATGATATAACTTACTGGAAAAGAAAGAAAAATAGAATTTCCCCACAAACACTCACATTTCATGCCTTTCCAATTTATAACATTGTAACTTAAATTCAATAGATCAATAATTTACACTTCTTCGATAGTGTGCAGACTAGGAAACAATAGCAAACATGTTCTCCAGAAAATCCGGCATAATATCTCTAAGCCATCTAAGAATAAAAGACTTGAACATTTTTTTATTAGCAATTCTCCTTGCCTCAATAGGTATTTTATTAAAAAATTTTGGACCAAGAAAAACAAAAGATTTCTGGAAACAGGTGGTATATGACCTAGGAAGTCTTAGCATATCAGTCGTAACCCTCCTAGTTTGATAGCCAAGTCTCTCCCCGAGTAGTGCATCACCACTGTTCCCAGACATCACAAAAAACAGGTATAACACTTTAAAAACATATATATATCTTAGAGGCATACATTTAAGCTCTTGAAACAAGGGAAAAGAATGTTCATATCTACCTGATTTTTTTACTGCTCTGACAATAGATTTTTGTATGGTTATAAGTGGTCTCAAGTGTGTTATATATGTGGAGCCCCAACAACTTATTCCATAATTCAATTTTGAGTCAACAAGAGCAAAGTATAATTCTCTTAGAATGGAAATTGGAAGAATATTTTTAAAAAGTAGAATTTTCTCAGGATGAGTAACAGATAATTTTTTATATTCCGTATGTGTTGGGACCAGGTGAGCTTCTCATCAACTGTAACACCCAGATATTTGATGGAGTCAACCTGCGTGACAACTTCACAGTTACAATTATTACTTTGTCCACATTCATCATGAAACCTCAATTCAGATGGTAAATTCCATGTTGATGACAGTGTGAACAGTATGTACTTCGTCTTTGACAAGTTTAGATTCAAATTATTACATTTGAACCACAGTAATAATTTTTTCACATCACTCTGCATCATATCCTTCAAGTTCAGACCATTCAAGCCACAATATGCAAAGGCAGTGTCATCTGCAAATGACACAGGCACACCATAGTAGTTACATGAGAAAAGGTCATTTATGAATACAAGAAACAGGATTGGTCCAAGAACTGATCCTTGTGGTACCCCACAATCCACCTCCTGAACCTCACTCTTCACACTTCCAATGGCAACATATTGCTTTCTCTCCTTCAAATAGGAGGAAAACCATTTATGGGCTACACCTCTGATTCCAGCATTATATAGTTTGTCCAACAGAATTTGATGGCTCACTGTGTCGAATGCCTTTTTTATATCCAGGAATAATCCTGCAACACAGTGTGCCGGTCTAGAGTTTATACCAGAGTATACAGCTGTCATGAAAGTATGAAGAGCCATTTCCGTATTCATTGACTCACGGAAACCAAACTGGTTTTTATAAAGAAAGTCATTTGAGTTGAGAAAATCAAGAGTTCTTCTTCTCATTACCTTTTCTAATAGCTTAGAGAAAATTGAGAGTAGGGATATAGGTCTATAGTTATTCAATTTTGATCTAGGGCCAGATTTGAAGATAGGAACTACCTTGGCCAGCTTCATCCTGGACGGAAATATACCTGTAGAAAAACTGCAGTTGAAAATATCTACTAGGATTGGAACTATAGACAGAGCAACAGCCTTTAATAGTTCAGGAGATATGTCATCATCACCTGGAGCTTTACCGGATTTTAATTTTTTAATGCATATCAACAATTCATCGAAAGTGACAGGCTCAATAAAAATAGACCTTTCACACGTGATTTTCATGAAATTTTCATTATAGCTCTCTATATCACTTTCTAACAAATTACTAGATGAGGCTGCAATATCTTTAGCAATATTCACAAAAAAATTATTAAATAGGTTTGACAAAGTTTGATGGTCTTCTACAATCTCATTCTCATGCTCAATTTTCAGTTCATTGGGATTCCTAGCTTTTTTTGGTTTCCCACATAGCTTATTTAGAACTACCCATTTCTGACGTGGAGCCAATGTATTTATTGTACCATAATACTTTTGTTTTTCAATATTGATCCAATTCTTTATTTTTTTAGAAAACGTTTTCAAATCATTTTTCATAGCTATATTTTCGGGATTCCTCTTGACTTTTTTTAATAATTTATCACGTGAGTGGATTGCTGCACATAGACCAACAGTCATCCAGGGTTTGAGCATTTTTACATTTACTGACTTGGTTGTATATTTAACGCTATTTTTTGAACATTCAATATAATTTGCAAATGTCTCAAGAAATTTCTCAAACTTATAATTTACATCATTACTGAATAATACGTGACTCCAATCATGAGACATGAGCATGTTATTAAGATAATCAAAATCTATTTTATACTCATCCCTAATCAGATTACTGTCACTTTTTACGGCATCCGAGTGAAGAGTGAAGGACACAGCCCTATGATCACCCACTAAGGTTTCAATGACAGCGCCCCTGACAAAATGTACGAAATTCCTTGATCTAATAAAAACATGGTCAATTAAAGTTGCTGTTGTTTCAGTTTCTCTAGTAGGTATGATGCTTATTATTGATTCAAAACCATTAGAGCTTAGAACTTCTAAATAGTTATCAACTTTATTATCATCAGTACTAAGAATATTGATATTGACATCTCCTATTAAGAAAGTATCGCAAAATGTTGGACTTGTCAGGATTGAATCAAGACTTTTAAGGAATCTATCACAGTCAAAGCCGTGCCATCGATAGAGACAAATCAGATTAAATTTGTAATTTGATAAGGTGCACTGCAGATACAGTACATCTGCACCCTCCAACTCACAATCGGTTACACTGCAATTGAAGTCAACTAATTCGCTGGAATAGTAAACAATAATACCAGTCGCTCTAGTAAAAGTAGAAATACTTGAATAAGACTCATACCCATCAATACAGTAAAGCAGTACCTGATCATCTGAATCCAACCACACTTCAGATAACACAATTACTGCAGGCCTCACATTCCAACAGCTTAAATAAGTAACAAATTTATCAAAATTACTGCCTATGCCTTGTATGTTTTGATGAAGAACTGTCAAATTATTATTTTGCGAAATATGAGAGTGATTAACTTCATCAATACTACTCAATAGCAAACAGTTATTTTCTTCATCGTTCATCATAATAAGTGAAATAGTATATACTCATAACTGATTCGAAGAATTGGTGGTAAATCAGTAGTATAAAATACAAGCTAGATTCAGAACCTGTCACAGGAAAACTCACACACACTAGCACGTACTCATAAAGAAGGAGAAAGTACATTTTAGCAACATATACATATACAATACTATCTACACAATTGAATGAATTATTTTTTATAGTATACAATTTATATTCATCAATGTTCAATAGTGATTTCTCTTTATCAGAAGTCCAAGTTTCAGTGAAGAATAAAACCTCAAATTTTGTTTCCATATTGTCCAAATTATAGAAAATTATATCAAAAATTTTTTTTAAGCTTATTATATTCGAACTGAAAATATTTATTTCGTATATAAAGGACTGAGCGTAGTTCGAAAAATCCTCAAAACTTTCACATTCCCTGACACTATTAATAGGTCTATTATTTACAAATTGTATGAGATCATTCATAATAAAATTGTTTTTGTCAAACCTGTATTAAACATAGCTTATTCCTCTCCATTGATAATTTGTTCTAGATGATCCAGTCCCTCAACTTTGAACACGGGAGAGCCTTCTGTTTTCCTAATGCACATTTGTGTTCCACGAAACCAAACGAATTTCCAATTATTTTTCTTAGCCAACTCACGAGCAGCATTCAGTTCCTTAGCACTTTTGGCCGTCAGCTGATTCATTACTCTAAAGTGTCCGTCTGGCAGGCTTTTGTTGATTTTTTTAACATCGATTCCGGGGCTGTTCCTGTCTTCTCTGCTCTGGTTACGGAAAGCTGCGATCCACTTGTCTCTCATATTTCGTCTCACAAATCTGACAACAATCATCGGTGAAGTCTCTTGGTTCTTGGATGATAATCTGTGAGCGACACTTATTTCGTTTGTTGAAAAATCGGGCACTTGGAGAGCACTGGCTACACCTTGTAGGAGATTGTCCATTTTTTCGTTTTTTGTTACTGGTATACCGGTCAACAATAAATTTTCTCTCCTGGTATATTCTTCTAGAGCTTCGTTTTTTTAGAAAGAATGAACACTTCTTCTTTCAATTTTTTGTTTTCATTAGTCAATCGTTTATTAGTTTCTTTTATTTCACCTATATCCGCTTTAAAACTATCAAAACTATCCGAAACAAATTTCACAGAAGCAGTCAGTTCCTTCAATTGATTGTCAATGCTTTTTTCAAAGTTTCCGAAAAAGTTTCAAATAGAGCAGTAATTTTTTTCATTAAAACATCACTTTCCGGTTCACTTACTTCTTGTGACCCAGTCACCTGTTTACAATCACTGCACTTCCATTTATTTCGATTTTCCTTGGAAAGTTTTTTGAAGTTCTTTTCGGTCAAGTAGTGGCATATATAATGACACTTTTTCTTACACGAACCACAAATTATTGAGTCTTCATCACTAAAATTGCCGAGGCAAACGTTGCAGTTATTCATGTTTCGAACGTAAATGCAAGTTAAGCTGTATGCAAGTTCAAGTTCAAGACGGTATGAGTAGACGGCCGCAATAGACAAGACACGACACGCAATAGATAAGCTGGATTGACCGACAACAATAGAACAATTCACTCCTTGTCACCACAAACACGTCCGCTCGCTACCGCTGCTCGGCTAACACTGCATACCGTTGCCACATTTGCACACGCTTGCACACGCATGCCGGCTTGCACACGCATACCGAGTGATATGTTTGCCGACGATCTTGTCACTTCAGCCCCTTCTCTATCAGACGCTAATGACCTCTATCGTCAAACCAAGGAACTATTCAAACAAGGTGGTTTTGAATTGACGAAGTGAGCATCGAATTCGACTGAATTAATGGAATATATGCTTGAGAACAACACGTAAATTTTATCTAAAAATTTTGATTTTGAAAATTCGTTGTCAATTCTGGGTTTGAGGTGGCAACCAGTTGTAGATTCGTTTCATTTTGTAGTCAATCACACTGGCGACAGAACGACAAAGCGGAAGATACTATCAGCAGTTGCACGAATTTACGATCCAATGGGTTTTCTTGCTCCTCTCACGTTACTATTGAAGTGTTTGATCAAACAAATGTGGCAACACAGCGTTGGTTGGGATCAAACACCACCGTTATCAATAACGAAACGTTGGGAAATATGTCAAAATGAGTTTGATTTATTATCAAATATCTCCATTCCTCGTCATCTCGGAGTGTACTTGAATACAACAATTAGTTTAATTGGACTTTGTGACGCATCACAACAGGCACTTGGAGCTGTCATCCACCTGAAGGGTCACCGTGACGATGGATCGCCACCAACTATTGCTTTGCTGTGTGGAAAATCGAAAGTCGCTCCAAATAAATCAGTTTCCATTCCTCGGCTGGAATTATGTGCTGCACTGCTATTGGCGGAGTTGTTGCATACTACCTATAATATAATTAGTGAAAGGTGTCGTGTGTCTCGTATAATAGCCTTATCGGACTCGACGGTGGCTCTTTGTTGGATTCGGGCCCCACCTTCGCGTTGGACCACTTTTGTTTCAAATCGTGTATAAAAAATTCAGGATTGTCACGTGCAGCAGTGGAAGCATGTTAGTGGCTCCGAGAATCCATCAGATTGTCTGTCACGTGGATTAACACCGGCTGAGCTTGTAAGTCATAAATTGTGGTGGAAATCGTCTACTCCGCTTAAAGTAGGAACTATTGTAATTGTGGATCAGCCGAACCTCCCTCCACTGCAGTGGCCACTAGGCATCGTGGAACAAGTTTTTCCAGGGGCCGACGGCCAAGTGAGAGTAGCTCTGGTGCGTTTGAAGAATGGATGTTTTAAAAGACCAGTCACTAAGCTTTTCCCACTACCCACTCAATAGTGGATGGGTGTAGTGATGAAATCATCGGTTTTTTTTGTGTTCTTTGGTTGTGGTTTGCAAGTTTGGATTTTTTTTTGTAATTTTCGGTATCGTCATTTAGTGTCTTGAGCCCTAGCTGAGAAATACTTTTCAGGTGGGGGGAATGTTATGGCCATTTATTTGAATCCAAGCGCGCGGTCTTGTCTGTACGGTGCTGCCGCCTGGATTGTGCCATCTTTTCGAAACTATAGTTTGCTGCAATCGTCTGTTGCATTCGAAGCGAGAGAGTCTCTCGGTGTGCCGGCAAACGGTTTTGGTTGTATTCGCCTGGCCGGGCAATATGTGTTAATTGTTGTGTTGAATGTATAAATATTTGGAAAAAGCAAGCAGTTTATCAGTGATCAATACTACACCAAGCAGGACAAGGAGCCACCATAGCCAAAGTATCATCAGGTATTTCCCTACCCTGGGTTATATTATAATCCTCTCTTACCATCATTCCATCCTATCTATTTATTTAAATACTGATGTTTGATAATTTGGCTCATAAATCAGAAATAACCTCTGGTGAGTTAATTATTTCTATTATTTTGAAAATTGCTATAATAATCTTGTCAGTAAACTTTTTCGATTAATTTCAGCTTGGATATTAGTATTAAAACAACTTTTATTATACAGTCCACTCAGTTTAGGATACAAATTGGATACAAAAGGATACAATAAGGATACAAATTGTGAGTCTAGTCTATACAATTTACAATGTTAGAAAACTGCCTGCAGCGCATCGTAATAAAATAATAGAATAATAAAAAACAAATTTTCAATCACTCATGGTAATAGTCGTGACTCTAGCTCCTTCACGTTAAATTATAAGTGGTTGATACCAACAACATATTACAAGAATTTATAAGAAGAAAAAAAAACAATAAGCCATAAACTATAAGATTCAGAACCAAGGAAATATTACAAAGATAGAAAAATATCAAATATATGCTAAGAAACATAGAATTCTTACACTAGGTACTCTACCTTATTACACTTCTAAGAGGCCAAGTGTCGCTCACAGTAAATAACCATATCTTAGCTCGTCAACAAAAAATTGAGGACATCTCCTCAATTCAATTGGCATTTTATTGAATGAAAGTGGCACCAGATAAAAAAAAGAATGCCTGAAAAGCTCTTTGTTGACTTGAGGAGTTCTACAAAGTAGCCTATCTCCACTTCTCATTCTGTAATGTAAGTTATCTGCAGTATTGTTTCCACTCATCAGATAGAATAGTTAAGGACTTTAAACACAAATAAATTTTGAATAGGTAGAAGTGTAATTTTTAAAATAATGGAAAAGAGCTCTCCCTGCGATTTTTGTTCAATATAATTCTAATAAAATGATTCTGAGATACACGAAGTCGATTAATGAGGGGTTTGAAAGTTCCACCCCAGCATACTGAACCATTCTGTAATCGTGAATGGATTAGGGCATAGTATAGAGTTTTCATAAGAGAAGTCTCACATATATTCCGAAGAAAATAAAATCTTCGAATTCTAATACCTCCATGTAAATTATTAATACATTCTGGCTAGATGGGATAATGACTCCTCCTCGGTCAATATTGGTACGAGATATAAGTTTGGTCCCAAATTATAAAAAACACTGTCCTCTACAATTTAAGGCCAAATTTATCATTTTAGAACTAATATATTATTGATTGATCTGGAGTAATTCTCCTTTCTAGGCGGAATATCTCTTCTTTGCTCGACCAGACTATATCATTATTATTATCATATCAATAAATTATTATAATCTGCTAATATTTGAATACTTATCAATATTACAAAATCAATGTAACCTAATTTGCTTCAAATGAGATTTTTAGTAATTTGAAACATTTTATAGCAGTGATCTCACTAACATTGTCACTGCATCTTATTCTATCTATTCAATTCAATTTATTTATCTGCCCCTAAACAAATAGGCCTACTGTATTCTTGCTTGTTTCAGAGTTCAAAAGTATAATTACTTCTTCAGAATAAGTTATCTGTGGTATATTGTGATTGGATTTCTCGTGACAATGGTTGTTGGTACACTGGTGAGTGTAATTGTCGGCATGGTGAGATCCGATTCAAAACAAATCGATCCAGATCTTTTCTCGCCACCTGTTGCTGCCTTTATCAGACGCCGGTGCTCCTATCAAATCAGCGATTGTGTAAGTACAGTTCTAATAGGCTACAATTCCTTATTTCACAATTAATTTTCAATTTCAATTTGTTTTTGTTTTAGTTTTTACTACAGTAGAACGTAAATAATCCGGATTAATTGAGACCGGACCCGATCCGGATTATCAAATTATCCGTATCATCGGAATTACCTCACAAAAAGAGCCAGAAGGCGTTATTTGAGAAAAAACTGTTTTGAAATTGTATATTTTCTATTAGGAATATATAATTTATTATTTCATATTTGCTTCACTCAACTCTACACAGTATGTATTCTCTCATCGCCCACTCTCTAGTGAAGAACTAAGTGCAAGGACAGACGGTACAAATATTTTTATTTATTGCTGGAGACAAATCCGGATTATTGGTGATCTACTGTGTTTGAGTTCAATTTGATATGCATTATTTTATTAAGAAAACATGCAGTCAAGTCAGATTAAATTCTAATTGATTTGATTCTAATTATAGTTACATCATTTTATACTTCTAAACTTTTATGCTTTTAAACTTCAAACAAAAAAAAAAAAATCAATAAAATGTACCAAATATAGAGGTGAGATTACTTCTTTACGCCTGTACTGTACAAGCCTAATTGGAAACAGATTGTGATGAAAAATAATGAATTGATAGTTGAAATGTAAGAGAATGGAAAGGAATCTACTGCTGTAATTTATCAAATTTGATGTTTTTTTTAAATTTTGAAAACATCCCACTTTTAAAAAAGCTTGCTAGTGGTCATATTAGAATTACATATTTTAATACCAGTCATGTGTGCAACACACCCTGTTATTTATCGCTTCTAGTATAGGTGCTATCTATTATAGATTACCGGTATGTACGTGCTATATAAAATATTCAATAATGATAATTCTATTTTAGTGAACTCTGTTAACGATAAATATTTATTCCAAAATTGGAATTAAAACAGGAAATTGATAGAAGCGTTAGTCATTTATCACGGGTGGATGCAACGGAACTTTTAAGTAGGCCTACGGTATGTTATATTGGTATTCATAGGCTTTCCTGATTGTTGCAAATAACCTTTTATCCATTCTAGAGGACAAGCATGACAAAAAAAGATGGGAGAAGAAAAACCGTTAGAAAATTCAAACAATGCGATACTTCTGCTCTGTGATGGAACATCCAACATCTACCCGAACTGAAATGGATTATTTACAAGATTGAAAACATAAGGAGTTTTCAAAGACTATAGATGGTCATTATCCAAGGAGGATACTTATGTAACTTATTCTACTATGCAGAAGACGGATTTGGATGTATTTATATATTCTAATAGATATTATTCATTCATCGAAAATAATGATGATTAGAAACCGTCCGATTGACAAATGATATTGTATGATGTTTGTGGATGAAATGTTTATTAAATATAAATCACTAATTTATGTTACCTACGAATATTTTTTCTGTGGTTGCTGAACACATGAGGTTTTAGGCTTGTGTGAGGGTAACGAGATGTGTTCTCTTCAGGCAGTCGTAACCGACAGCTTCCCCTAATAAAGACCTGGTGGCCGTAGCTTTGCTCAGATCGAACTCGGAGCTTCTGAGAATCATATTGAGATAATCATTAAAAATCAGATTTCTGCGTTATCAACTACTATAACGAGCCGGAAGTGAGATGTGGTAGTCCAATGTGGTACCACCAGATTTCTATAACTCGAATCATAGCTTCCTCAACTAGGAACCTAAAAAGGAAGCTATGCCCGAATCCAAGGTTACTGGGCCAGATATAATAACGATAAATCGTGTCTACAGATTGAAATCATATAGGGGCGACTTCAAAAGAGGCACAATACATGAAGTAGCCGTGTGAGTGTCACAAAGCCGTTCCGGGTGAATCATTAATATTGTATTCATTCACTCATATTATTATTTTACTGTTTTATGTGTTCTAATGTAAAGTTTATAAATTCCCAATAACTTATTTATGAACATAAATGTTGTTTCACTGTTTTTTATGACACTTACAATTTGTTTTTTTCTTCTTTGAATGAATGTAGTTGAGAATGAAAATTGAACAGATCTAATTCAAACTTCAATCTATTTCATCAATAAAAAAATATTGTTCAATTAATATCAATTTTCAATTACCTATGATCTTTCAAAGACTAATTATCGATTCACTCAAAAGAAAGGAAAAGTGACTTAGAATGTTTTTTTGCCTGCGGTCTTCATTTTCTAAAGTATGATTTTGCAATACAAATATAGCAAGGAGGTAACCCGAATCAGTTGATACATGGGTTAGTAGGCTTCGCTTTTCGCGTTTAACGCATTAGCATTGCATTTAAACGTGAATATTGTAGCTCTCATTCTCCTTCCAATTTATAATTGTTTAGTTAACACAATATTAAAATAATTAAGCGATTTTTATTGGAGTTTTTTAGTTTATGTATAGATAGTTTGACACCTTGTGAGATCGGACTCACCTCCGATGTGTAGCATATAGCAATAGGCTTGTGATAGCAATAGCATAGGTAGTAGTCTTTATCTTCCATATGTATTTTTCTTTATCAGCTACCTTGTTTTTCAAGAGAGCTGTTCTCTTATTTAAGAAAAAATACAAGAAAAAAAAATGAGCATGATAGGTGTACCTATCCTATAGGTGTAACCTTCTGACGATCTACTTTGAGGAACTCATTGATTTGAACAAGAAGTTTTCCGAGTATTTTCTTTTTCCTTCTAAGGAAAGACTTTTTTCACAATATGATTTGAACGACAATGAAATGGAAAGCGTGAGTGAGGGAGTTATACGACAAAAGAGTATTGGGGGTGGAAAAGTGAAGGTGGTGGTGCTGGAAAGAGGGGGGGGGGAGAGGGAGGTTTTACGATAACAACAGCTTTGAAGGGGCAGATGGGTGTTATAGCCTGGCTCGGCTGATGAGAGGCGGCCGCTCTGGGACTATGTTGGGGGTTTGGATGGGAGGCGAAGGGATCACAAAGTTGTTTTCCAACAACCCTTTTCGGACACTGTCACCGCCACTCGAGTCGCCTAGCTCTGCCACATCTAGCCGTCGGCGAATCCTCACTTTCCACCAAAAGCCCTCCGATAACGCTTCTGTTTATTACTCGTACTATGTGTTTGGAGTAGCAGATTAATTTCTGCAAATTTTCCCTTCAACAGACATGCGGCTCAGTGTCTGTCATTCAATGACCGATGACATGCGAGGTTCACAAAAATATTAGACGTACTGGGAATTTTCTGAAAATTGGTAAGAGCAAAATTCGAGGAAGCTAACAAGAAAGTTTTCACGTTTCAGAAAAAGCCTTATTAAATCATTGAATGAATCAATTCTATAATTATATCTTTTTCAGACTCCAATAAAACATAGATCAAACTTCTTTCAAACTGTAATATCCTTGCTTTAAACTGAAAATCTTCAGTTCTATCAGAACTATCGTTTTGTCGAACTTGGTTCAAAAGGCAATTGAGCATAGACTACATTATAAATTAATGCTTTAAATTATGGTAACTCATCACAACTAAATATTCAACCAAAATTTAAATATAGCTAAAACTTTTCTTTCAATATTTTATTGATAACATGAAAAGGGTCAATCAAGTAAGAGTTATTATCTAAAATAAATCTTATTGCTTCTGCTCCTGGAGCACTACACAATGTTCCACCTCTCCCTCAATTCATCCTATTTTTTCTCTATTGTTGAAAAAAATCTCTTCAATGAATCAGAGAATTATTACAACCCAACATCATTGGGTTAAAAAAAGGATTAAAAAAGGCTCAGGGAGAACTCAGGAACATCCGAGGGTGGGGAGTAGTTTTTATTTTATACATAGGCTAGCATACAATACAATAATAGTACAATATAGCTTAAGATGGACACCTGTTTTGATTCTTCCCTTTTGAACGAAAACAAGCCGAAAATATGAGAAATTCCTATTCATCAGATAGGGGTTTCGGTTAGAAAGCTCAAAATCAGCGAAGCTTGATTGAGGCGAAGTGAGTGGGGATTAGAGAGAGAGAGAGCTGAATTGGATCTCATTAAAGCTTGCTAAGAAACAAGATAAATTGAATGAAATCAAGACGTCCCCCGGGAATGGTGTGGTACTTTCACTAGCAGAGAACTTTTTCCTAATTTGGTCTAATTTTTCTCCAGCATAACGATGTGCCAATTATTTTTCACATTTTTTTTTTTGGTTACTTTGGTGAATTTGCTTGAATATCTGTGCGTATCTTTGGGTCCAGTACCCTATCAGTAGCATTGTAATTCTTGTTTTATGACTGTGAAATTGCAAGATATCTAGTAATCCAATACAAGGATTAATAAGCTTAATCGGTGCATGCGATTTATTGATAGGAAAATAATTATAGAATCAAAAAAATGATTAATTTGCTCAATATTCGTCAATGTTCTTCATGAAATGGGGATTCCTACCACTAAGATATCTGTATTTCTTCAAAGTATTGTCAATTCTCTTTTCTAGAAGTGGCCAAGTGAACGTAGTTAACGGCAAATATTATCTCCGTTCCGCAAGCAATGTAGCCAGACCAAGACCACACAATAGCTATTTATGTATTAAGAGCATAATGCGCGACTCTATCGCTCGCACAAAACAGTTATATTTATGCAAAACATAATTTTGCAAGAGCGATAAAGAAGCATTACACGTGAATTACATACAATATTTTTTCTACAACTGCACAAACCTGTTAATCTACAGTTTTTTCAGTCCTCAAATACTGCGAACTATTAAATTACTCTTGTGTAATTACTGGTACAGGTACAATCAGACATTGTCGACTTTTGTTAGGTTATGTTATGAGTCCACCTGACCTACTTTTGGCGAGCCATGATCAACTGATTAGCAAGCGTAAAGTAACTCTACTGCTCATGCGCAGTTGCTTAGCGAGCGTAGAGTAATTCTACTGCGCATGCGCAGATGGTTAGCAAGCGTAATGAAGATTCTACTCAGAAATGAGCTTCTTTACGAGGAGAATTCAGCTAGTAAAATCTTGTTCTACGCGCAGTTGTAGAAAAATACATTATTAAACGTTTTTATTTATTTATAGCCTCAAAAGTATACAATGAAATTCCAAATAGTATAAGGCAGCAAAGAAATTTGAGAAGTATTGAGTTTCTTCTGAAGAATTGGCTATTAGAAAAGCAGGATGTTGAAATGTGGTTTAGAGATCTTAGACGAAAACTCAACAATGCAAAGGGTAATATGTAATGCAAATAATATAGTTAAAGTTTTTTAAATATTATTTTATGTTATTCAATGTGTAAAATATTACTCAAATCTAATCTTGGTAGGTATTAGTTTTTGTTTGTGATGTACCGGTAATATATTATTATAGATATTCAGTGTAAAACAACACAAAAGTTGCAGAGTGTAAATATACAAATAATTAAGTTTTCTAAGATTGTTCTATAATAGGTGACAAGGGATATTTTAAGTTGAACTTTCACGTCATGATAGATAACAGTAGAAGAATAATTGAATTTTTTGCTTTTGAATAGAGAAGACGAGTTTTGTTAAATCTAGTGTCAATTTTCCTCGCGACAGGAGTGTAGTATATTATTTTTAGATTTATAATTTTTCTTAATGACTAAAATTTTTTGCTGGTAACTCCCATAAAGGAATCCTCGGGAGTACCAAATTTCTCAGATAAAGAAGATATTGATTAGTTGATTGTTTGTATCATTATATAATTACATTGAAAATATTGTAATGTTTCTTTATATTGTTATATAATTTCATTGAAAATTGTAATGTTTCTTTTTTACGAGAAATAAATTATTATTATATTGTTCTATTGTAAATAGACGATAGATAGGCATTTTCCTTAATCCAAAGGCTTATAAATGCATGCCATCATGTCAAAAAATCACAACATAAAAGACAGGGTCAGAAAAAACAAATGGCAATAAATGATAATAGTGAAATGAAAACATCAAGTCTGCCTATAAATGGTTTACCGGTTCTAGTGTAGATAATATTGGCACCAAAGTGTATATAATAGTGTATATAATATCTGGCACCAAAAGAAACTCCATAGGAAAGGTTCAAATCAAAGACTATTCTAATTTTGAGAAAAGATTGTCCTTCATTCAACTACAGTATAATGATGGTACTGCACTCGTATAAATCTCCCGAACTTTTCAAGATCTCTAGCAATAACAGGTAGGAAGTTTATTAAATTAATAAACGTATCAATCAATGATAGATTACATCTAGAGGTGTCTCATCAGCATGCTAAATTCAATGTTGATAAGAATTTTCGTAAATTGCATATATTCGAATATTCCATTTTTGGTAATGGAAAACCAAGAGAGGAAAAATTTCACAAGCCTCTCACAATTTATATTCCTAGAAACACTCCATGAGCTGAACATTAGCGCCCAAAAGGTACCTGAATATAGTTTCTCTTACAACAATGCACTAGTTCACAGTTTATAAGCGTAAGAACCTCTCATGCATGAAATTAGAATTTCATGAAATTAGCATTAAAAAAATGAATCTAAATAAAATTTTCCATCGTCGGTTTTATGATGTATTTTCCTGGAAAAGTTCTTCACACAATATTGTTTGCAGAAATAAGAGAAAAACCCCGTTATGTAGTTGACTACAATTTCTATCGTGGGTGCTCTATTGTTTTTATTAACTTTTGAAAAGGTATAGTCAAGCTCATTGTTGAAGTTGACTTGCATTTTAATTTATCGATCCAATTTGATGACTTGCGTAACCTTTTTTCCTGCAATTGTCATTATATTTCAGCTCTTCACTTGAAAAAATGAGACATTTCCTTTCTCAGGCACGAGGCTAATTGAAGTTCGAATAAAGTCAGTTTTTGTTGTTGTTGAGAACTCTAAAATTAGTGACGGTGAGAATACTATCGTGAGGAAGAATAATAGTGAGGATAGTAGAATACTTCATACTCTCGCAGCACACTCCAACTACTCAGACAGAAGATAATCACCAAAACTAGGCCTAATTCAGTTTTATTCTTAGTTTTTTATTCTTGACAGTGGAAATTTTTGAGTATAGTGAAAGTGGACATTGTGAATATAACCTTAATTTGGAGTATTTAACAAAATCTGGAAATAAGACGTTTTGGACAATTATTGTCTGTTTCATCCATTGAGTAATGTATTTTGTCAAACAAATTAATAAATAGCGGCCAACTGTCGCTGAATTTCTCATTGACATCACTGGCGGCTCGTGCCCACGAAACAGGTGAAGTGCTGTACAATAAAAGATACAGGCACTTCACCTGTTTCGCGTGTACGTGCCGCCAGTGATTGACATTACTTTTCTTTAAAAAAACATTCTTTTATTGTCTATACTTAAACTAAAGTATTGATATGGAGTATAATCAATTCAAACGAATCGTTCAGTGGAGATTATTATTGTAGAGCTGAAGGAGGAATACCAGATGAAGTCTGATGAGATGGAAATATATATTCGAAAGGGTTGGTATAAAATACAGTGGAAATAATTTAACTTTGAACATTCGCTGTCGGCTTAGGCAAAGAAAGCCTTTTCATATCGACATGATATAGGCTACTCGAAGATATTGTTGAGTAGCCTATCGAGAACCAGGGTGGAAAGATGAGCAGGTCAGCAGGTATTTTAAACCTGACAGGTTTGCCTGATATTTAATATAGCTTCAACTGTCTATTCCTCTACATTGCAGTTGTAGACTATGTTCGATGGTTGCTCTTGATTTTTCTATCCAAACACTCATCTCCCAAGAAAAACCTTTCAAGAAAAGTACTTCTAGGATACCTATTATCACTTGAATTCAACTCCATTATATCTGAATTGAAATTAACTATTACTTTATAACTGGACAACAAGAAATTGAAAAATTGAAACCTTTTTTTATTAATGTAGGCTAATAGGCCTATGTTTTGGTTCGGTCGCATGAAGATTCTAATTGTTCGTAATTGAATAATGCACACAAAAAATATATATATAGATTACTCTAAAGGAATTGTGAATAAGAGAGCAAAAATTTGCTGCGATTGAGACGTAGCTATTTGGATTTTGTTTTGTATTCCAGTATACGTGGTAATACCTCTTCCATAGGCAGGTCCTCCACATACTTCATAATCATTTCTAAAAGAACAACTTGAAATGCTATAGTAACTCAGAGTTCGCCCTCCCATTCTCATTGATGAAACTGAGAGTGACCACTTCTCTGCACACTGGGCAAGGAAGAGTCACTGAGGGTGTGAATACTATATTAAAGATATTCTATAGACCCATATAGGCGTACAATATTCTCGGAGGAGAGAAGCCGGTTGCAAAGCTTCCGCGTAATGACAAGTCGTTTGAGTGAATGTTTATGGCAGTATGCCATCGTTATCTTGCCGCTGCGTATGATACAGCGAGCAATTCGAGCCCTCCGGCAAGTCCCCCAAGAATTCTAATCTTTAAATTTCGTAGCTCGTAATGAATAAACGTCCTGTGCCTCTCGATTCCATTTCTTTTTGAATGATCTTGCTCCAGGAATACCACTGTCATCAGTGCTAACTTCGTTACAATTGGGAAGCTCTCTTCCTGAAAATAATAAGTTGAAATGAAGTTGAATACCCTTTAGCCTATGCAAGGCGACGAAAGCTGTTGATGTGATTCAACTGAACTGAAGTTTGCTTTTCTGGGCAGTGGATTTTATTTAATGTAGCGAAATAAATTGTCAACTTGAACTAATTTATTAAAAAATCCTATGATAGGAAAAGTGTCATTCACTGAATCACGAAATCCATTCTTCTCTAACTCAATAGCGTTCTCAATCGAAATATTCTTCTTGTAAAATCGTGGAACAGGATATTCGCAAATTTGGAAATCTTATAGTCAAATTAATAAATTAATCAGCTAGTGAGTTGATGAATTTTGTGGCTCTAAATTTTTAAATATATTATTATTTTACAAGTTTTTAAATAATTATTCGAGTGGATTTTTATAATTATTTTTTCTTACATAAACCTTCAAAATTTTCTGGTAACTATTTCGGCATGCAAATATCTATGTGTAGAAGATTTTAAGAAACATTAACTTTTCTGGAATGAACTTTTCATCAAAATTGGGATCGAGATAGTGGAGGGCATGTGCCTGTTTTCTCTTTCCCTATCATTATCATGATTGTGGGTTTGTCTCTCTCAATAAATAAATAAAATTAGTAATAAACTAGTAAATGAATGAATTAATACATTTAGATACTCTCTCTTTGAAGAAGAATATTCTATTCAATAGTTTTCCCAATGATGGGTGAGTATGCTAGTATGCAACTTTATTTCTATAATGTTATAATTATCAGGGGTTGTTTGGTTACACGTTATCAACTGAACAGAAAAATCAAGTTAAAATTGATAGATCATGATTATTTTGATCTGCTCCATAGTAATAGTCCTTAGATCGAGTAGTCCATAAATACTTTAGATCTCAAAAGTGGTTCTCCAGGTCCTCATAGAATCCAAATGTGTTGATTGAGATAGTCTATGAGTTCATTCATAATGAGATGCCTCTGAATTGATTTGGAGGAGAACTCGATGGGAAGAGGCAACAACATTTGTTCAATCAAATCGTAGATGAATTAGGTTTGCTGTTCAAAACATGAAGGTCCATGAAGAGAATTGTCAATAAGCTTCCGAGCTATTCCAGACTATTACAGCTTGTCAATTAGGCGGAACCTGGAGGAAGCCACGTGTCTGCTCCTCAACGGAAATGATGCTCCCATTGATTCCTCCCTTTCTCGTTACTGAATTTACAAGGAAATTCGCTGTGTCGCACTTGAAAATCATTATTTGATTCTGGAATCTTGTGAGAAATTGGGTCGTATAGTATCATAATATGCATTCAATTCGATTAATTTTTCTTTTCTGTGTTATGTAGGCCTATCCATTCTTTTTCTCAATAGTGAACTCACACTGTTTTTCATTCACAATGCTTGATAATAGAAAAATAATTATATTGTTTGAATCAATGTCGAGAAATTAAATGTGAATATAAGGAATACACTATAATGTTATAATGATATCATTATAGTTGAGTGTAACTAGGAAAAAATTCAATGAGGTATCTTAATTATTCTGAATAGTCTTAAGCGGAGAATACCATGTACTATGAAGATGAAATTTATTTTGCTTCTTTGCTTCGTATCAGGAAAGACAAAGAGTACCGTAGCTGAAACCCTACGTCATAACTAGACCCTACAGTATAGGAAGTTACAATTGAATATATTGCAGCTACATAATCTGAAAAGTTCCCTTGGAAAAATAGAAATTGAATAAATAATGTATTTAAAGGAATGGAAATGATTGCGAGATGATTCGAACATTACTGAAGAAACTTTTTCAAGGCTGGATAACTTTTTCTTTGTTTCAGAGAGGGCGGTCTCAATGTTTTCAATAGACTTATACATTTTGGCGTTTTTCCAGAGAAGAGAATATACATATTCATATTTTCTTCCTCGATGTTGATTCTCAATTATAAACGAAAAAAGAAAAATCTTCATTCCTTGTGATATCACTCTTACTTACTTATTCGTGCCATCTACTTTTGATAAGAAACAGAGAAGCCTTTAGGTTAAATTAGGTTATATGGCGAAGTGAAACAACCCTCATTGGGGTTCCCCACTATTGAAAGCCATACGCTAAATAAATAAATAAATAGGGAAGCCTATACAGGAAGAGAAGAGAATATACTCCAGGAGTAAGGAGTAAAGAATCACTCCCTAATTACGTTGTAACAGATTCCTTCCATTGCAGACACTGTATAGAGCACTTTTATCAATGGTTGAGCTCGAAAGTCAAGAATGAAATTATACTTTAAAATTCACATGAGAAATTAATATGCTATGCGTTATTTGTAGGTTATGGATATTTTTGCCTTGTAAAAGTGTTGTCAGGAATGTAATGATGATGATTCATAATTAAAACTTGGTGTTCTAACGAAAGTTATCAATGGTGAATAGAAGATGAATAACAATGGGCTTGCATTAGTTTACAGGGTTTCGATGGGCGGCAGGCACGGTCCCTTCTCTTCCGGAAGTGCAAACTTCTCCATAGATTTCAGGAAGTCAGGTCTTGAGGTTAAGCGCTAATGGACCTGATGATTAATGCGCTCCTAGTTATAGGTTGGACAACCAATCGCTTGAAGAACTCCGTTCACGAGATAGGGTGGTGGAGTAAAGGTGAAATCGGTCTTCAGTATTTTTGATCTCCTCGCTCTCGGTTGCCACCGCCACCTCCAATGCGTGTAACTTTCAATATTTATTTGATGCCTCTATCGTCTCACGCTCTAGATGACTCGCCAATAAACTTCAATGGCCTCGTTGTGAAGCTGAGAATTGAAATTATTTATCTTGTCGCCGCTGAAGATTGAGTCATCAAAGTCAATTTTAAAGAGTCACCATTACTTCCCTGTTGTGAGCTGTGATCCAATTTATTCACATTTCGATGTCCTGCCCTACTAATATTATAGTGTTTTCATAACTTTTATGATAATAATTTGATCTTCAAAATAGATCTCAGTGGGCTATCGAATTTCAGTTTTTTTATGATACAGAATATATGTTTTCTAATAAATCGGAAATGAAACCTTGGGTATTATACGAATTAAAATAACTTGTGTCATTAAACTCAGGATACTATAGTAAACGTATTGATACCATAATAATTATTGTATCAATAGTTTGCCATAATATTAAGTGGTTTTTACATGGTTACTTGGTTAGGCGTACGTCTCCTCTTTTTATATAAGAGACAATTAATTACAAGTCTTCCATGGAATTAGACTATCCTGCCTACAGCACATGAGGTTCTGACTTCTGAGCAGTGCATAATCCCATTCATTGATCTAGTTTGGTACTGTCATGAACTTATTAGGCTATAATCAGTATCAGCGCTTTGCAGTTGCACCGACTAATTTCAAGCTTAGAACTTACTAAGTACAGACTATTCGAATATAGTGCTAATCATGAGTTTTAGGACATTGCTTATTGGAGCTCTGAACAAGTAACTTACAATACGCATGTACTTAACGTGGTCCAGAACTTCAATAGGAGTGGAATCGCCAACATACCGGTAACATAGCTTTTTATCTAATTATCTTGACAGTAGGCTACATGTCATAATTTACTCTTCATTCTACGAAACTATCTTTACTAATATTTTGTTCAACAGTGTAAGCCAATAATAATAATAATAATAATAATAATAATAATAATAATAATAATAATAATAATAATAATAATAATAATAATAATAATAATAATAATAATAATAATAATAATAATAATAATAATAATAATAATAATAATAATAATAATAATAATAATTCGAGAATAATAGGTATTTTTCTGTGAAAAAGTTTTTGTGCATCTCGGTACTAGAGTACCTTTTCTCCTTTGGCTATAACTCGGGCAACAACAGTTTCCCTCAGGGAGAAAAAGTTGAACTTCAGTCTATTGATGCAAAAATAAATAACTATTGCAAGTAGGATGATACTTGATAAGAGAATACTCATAATTCATCAATACAAACCTTTTACTTGATTAGTTTTTTGCGTTTCTATGAAAAATTTTAAGAGGTATGACTCTTTCTAAATGTCCGATTGAAATGGTGGTTTGTTAAATTGGTGGCCTAAACGACTCGCGTGCCTACTAACGTAACGAAGCAGCTTTTAAGGGTGAAAACTAAATAAGGCTTATCAAATTTACACTTTTATGAGAGATGTTGAGGAGCTCATCAATAATTTGGGTGAGTTTTTAAAAAACTCTGTGAATCTGACAACCTTTCTTTCCACTTACCTAAATTCAAGACTCATCAATTAGATAACTTTTTAAAATATTATTGCATGTCGCCTACTAACATATCAAATCAGTTCTTAAGGCTGTGAACGATAAAATATTATCCATCAATTAAACAGCTTCCTAGAATTTCATATTGGAATAATTTTTCATCCTCACCTATAAAGCTTTCATTCAAGTGGTGAAAAATCGAGTTTATAGATGACGCAGGAAACTGAAATGCTTCTTTACAAAATATTGATACTAAATGGAGCATACGTTTATTTGTAGGCATGAATTCTAAGTGAATATGAAAGCCAGTGAACTGTTAAGCTTCTTTTCAAAGCACTCACGTTATGGCAACACGATTGGAGGGGTTGGAGTGAGGGAGGATGGTGTTAGGGGTTGTGGGAGGGAGAGAGGGAGAACCCTGAGCGCCGACTCCACCACTCGCTGGTGAGCGCCCTCAGTCTTGGTTCTGACGCGGGTGTTGCACTGTCCAGTCGAATATGTCAATGCAACTGTGAAATTGTGACCGACACCTTGCCAAGACGCTTCAACATTTCATCCATCAAGTACATCTCAGTGGCATTACATGTACAGGAATTGAAGACAGGAAACCTTATAAGGTTTGTCCGTTTCTTTTACTAGAAAAAACTTTGCTTAAGTTGTCTTTCATTTTGTTATTCAATTTCAGAATACATTTTAATGGGGTTGCTTGTTTTTAAAAAGGAAAGATCTTCCAAAATATTAAAATTAGAAAAAAATTAATTCTTGTGGATATTTTCTTAATACTGTATATTGAAACACATAACACAGAATACCAGAATAGTTCTACTTGTAATAGTTGAATATGAAAAGGTTCAATAAGTATTAGAATTTACAATATAGTTTCAAGGAATGAGTCTTATTAACGTGAGAATGAGTCTTACGTGTAATCAATAAATATGGGGTGGAAACATCTCTTCATAATGTTTTTTCACAAACTTTCTCGCCTGAATTTGGTATCAATTTTATGAATACTGAGAATGTGCAATACTTGAATAAATAAATCTATTTTAACACATTTGCAATACATTTCTACAAGGAACCTTCAATTTCTGTTTTCAGTGAACGATATTTCGACTGATCTCGATATTGATAATTGGCTTCAATATATTCATTTGATATCAATGTCATTGATACCGAAACGCAATATTTTTGCGTCAGAAGATGATATTTTTAGAAGCATCCTCTTACCAAAAAAATGCTTTTTGGTAAGTACCCTCTTTCCTTTTGGAAATGTCTAATCTGTTTAACGGGCATCAATCCTTTAGAAAATTTTATGATTGGATATTTTTCAAACAGATAGCCTATACATTTGAAAAGGGTTTTACTCAATTTGGAGTGATAAGAGTAGCATTTGAGGATTAAGGCCAGCTACTCCGGCACACGCTATTTCAAAGTGAGGGATGGTGCGGTTATGTGGACAGACGCTGGTCATGCAACTGTTTCACCAAAAAATTGCTTTTCAACTGAGAAAGACTTGCTGGCAGGGCCCGATTTAAGAGTATGCCACCAATAGGCTAAATTTTCCGCCTCCTTGAGGCGTGGGTAAGCGGAGCCAGATCAGTAGTAGGCCTAAGATATTTATATAGGCTAGATGGTCGTGTAGCAAGAAATATCTCGTGGACTTTATAGTACAGTGCAATTAGTTCAAAAAAAGACCGAACCACAACATCCAAAGAGGAGAAACGATTCCTATGCCAAATTGTTCTATACATAGGAATCGTCCTTTCTCTTTGGATGTTGAGGTTCGAGTCAAATTGCACCGTACTATTAGTGTATTCAGAGATCAAACCGATTTTGTAATGCACTAAAATAATAGACTACTACGTTCTAAGAATTACTAGTAGGTCAAGTTTTTCAAAGTAAATTCAGAAATCGTAGAGAAAATGTAATACTTCTTTTCTTCTAGGGCTACTGTATTTGAAACTTTAAAAACGAATAAAATCAGAGTACCCTTTAAAAAATATTTTTTATTTCACAACATGTTTCGGCTAATTTGCCATTTTCAAGTGTAAAAAATTTACACTAGATGGTCGTGTAGCAAGAAATATCTCGTGGACTTTATAGTACAGTGCAATTAGTTCAAAAAAAGACCCAACCACAACATCCAAAGAGGAAAAACGTGTAAAAAAAAGTGAAAAAAATTTACACTTGAAAATGATAAATTAGCCGAAACATGTTGTGAAATAAAAAATATTTTTTAAAGGGTACTCTGATTTTATTCGTTTTTAAAGAAAATGTAATTTATTTTTTGAAATTGTTTTATAAATTTTGAATTTTTTTTTATTTGTCGCCTTGAAAATTTGCCGCTCTAGGCTGCAGCCAACTTAGCCTATTTAGAAATACGGCCCTGCTTGCTGGTGTGAGTTTATGAAGTTGTTGCTCTATTTCGAAATACTGTAGTTACCATTACAGAGATGAACTGATTATACAGTCTTTGTACTTAGTACCTAGTACAAAATCTATATTGTATTAGTACCTACAGTAGTTAATATTATTATAATTCACGGTTATAACTCTTATACTTGATTATAAAATAGTCCCAGCTTCTATTCTATTTTCTCATTTCCTGTAGGAATTTTATTTGAATGTAAGCTTTTATTTGAACAACTGTAAAATTTTGTTCAATAAAGCTCACGTATACACCCTTCATATCTGAACATTAATTTACAACTTTTTACACTTGTCTTTTATAATCCTCTCAGACTTTAGAAAATACAGTCGTTGCTATTTGAATTTATTCAGAAAGTTCATTCATGAAAACCATAGATGTTCTTATTCTATCTAACCTCAATTTGATTATGAGAAGAGTTCGTGTTCCAGAGAGCACATAAAAATACATTCACTACATTATTTTAATGAAAGCAAAGAAACATGGTAGGATGAACGAGGAAGAGCCCCACTCGTTCTTCATTTATAGCTTACGCGTTCTCTCCTTGATATATAGCCAGGATTTGTTCAGCGAGATCACATAAAAAGTAATAAGACGGAATGCTCTCAGAAGAAATTATTCAGCTACCTCACATCTATTATTCAATAGCCTATATAAACTTTATTCCCCATATTAATGTCAGATCATTGCATGTTAGAAGCACTTGAAATATATATTCTTAGCGTGGAATCGGCTGGAAAATTTTCTCTATCAAATTTATCTCTGATTTCAAGAGCTTGCTAGATATAAAGACTTTATAACGTTCAAGACTATTCTGAGATAAAGTTATTAATCAGTTGGGAATGATTACACTCAGAAAGGCAATATTAATTTTGTTTTGGAAAATCAAAAGAAGATAATTTTGTAACATACCTTTGTAGTTCTTAGAAATAAACAGGGAAACCCTTATTTTGAAAGCTTCATATTCCAATCTTGATTACTATTTGCAGTAAAATAAGACTTATTTCTCTAAAGTGATAACAGATTTACAGTAGGCCTACATAGATAAACCTAAAATTTTGCACTTTGTTAAAGAAAAGATTGGCTTCCGCAAAACTTAATATGGCTCTCCATAATCTTTCATCTTGTCAGTTAAAAAAAAAAAAAAACAAAACAAAGTAAACATAAACAACACGAACAGCTCGGATGATTTTCATCATAGTGACTGTATAAAATATACAGTCTCTATATTTCTCATTCACTTTGAGTGAAATGAACATCCAAATATCTTATCTAAGTTTTCAAATATTTTCATTCCAACTCCAATGAGAAATATTTTTGAAGTTTTATAAGGATGTAATAGTGTAAAGGTATTTAGTTTAATTGGATTACTCAAGTTCAATGATGTAATTTTCAACTGTCGATGACACTGATACATTGAATTACATTTACCATGTAATGTAAAATATCATGAAACTCTGAAAGAATGTTGCTAGTTTACTTCAAGTTCATGAGCATGAATGATGAAGTAATAAGGAGGATTTCCAAAACAGAAATAACATGGGAGAAATTGTGCCTATATTCCATGGAGGAATACTAACTAGATTCTAACTATGAATACTGTGTCCCAAAAGTTGCCTTTCAACTATAAAATACTATAATAAAAATCATAGTGATTAAGTAAATGAACTCAAAAGCTGAATAAATGAGCCAATGAGCTCAAAAGCTAAGTAAATAAGTGAATCAGTTAAATTAGAGAGTAAATAAGTTATAGTCTACTCAAGAGCATGCTGGGATACGGGTTTTGACAAGCTTTCCGTTTCTTGCATTTCGTATTCCATTAAGAAAGTACAATTGGATAGCACTGAAAGTTTTCAGTAAACTTGATCCATCTTTGTCACTTATAAAAGTCACTTTATTTTGGCACAGTGCGTATTCGAGAAAAACAATTTAGAAAGTCTAGGCTATCCATTATACAAAGTGCTCTAACTTGAAATACTCACACTGACAGCAAGCTCATAACTCCTCTTCTGCTATTCGTTTCTCTCTCATTACGACTAGTGATATAGAATTATGAATCAATTAATTATGACTCAGTTCATTAACATTATTACGAGTACTCATATTGGGTCATTTTTATCAAAGAATAGTTGACCGAACATAAGTGAGGTCTAAGATTCAAGTCGACGATTTTGCATTTGTTTGTATTTATGTATGTTCCGCATTTACGACTGAGCGCGGCAATACATAATAATGAAATTTGACAGGGATGTTGCTCTTAAAATTGCGCGTCGATTTATATGTAAGATTTTTCGAAAATTTTCATATTAAGGAAGAAAAAAGGATTGAACTATTCTCTGATATTGGTATACTCCATGAATGATTTGATGGTATATAATTATAAATATATATTTTATAGTTGAAAATTCTCTTTATTTCATCCATAGCACAATTTCATGTATAAAAAGTGAATAATTGAATATAATTTATTAGGTTTATGAGATTTTAGGCCTACGTGATCAGGAGGGTGATCGAAACAATATTATGTTTTATGTAATGAATAGTAGTAGTAGTAGCCTATCATTCATCTCAAAAGAAACACGCGCAGCAGTAATACCATACCATAGACTAACTATACTATAAAATAGTATATCTACGACCGTACCCTCCTAGGAAACGACTATGTTGATATTACTAAAACATCCTATTATATTAAGCGAGTAATTTCTGTATGTATGTATGTTTTCGCCACACTGCACAGAAAGCAGCTATTTTCTGTGCACTAAAGAGATTCGAAAGACGCCATTTACAGGCGGTTTTGCTACTAGCTCCGAAAGGGGGCTCTTTCGGAGCTAGTGCACAGAAAGAGACTGGTAGTTACCTATCCGGCCGCTAGATCGGGCGACAATGCACTGCTTTCTGGAGCCATCACAATATTATTCGAATCAGCGATCGCCGCAAACATTCTTATACAATATTTATTATTCTTATTCTCGCAGTGTGATGAAAAGTATCGTACTCAACTCTCACAGAAAGGTGTTTACGGTATTTGGATAACATATTCCCGGGCTCGGCAAGCCTCGCCTGGGAAACTGTCCTCATACCGTAAACACCTACTTTCTGTGCTTGTAGTGTAATGTACTATTGTGGAACCACGGATCTAGAAAACGGCTCTAACGATTTCCTCGAAATTTGAAATGTAATATAACCGTGATGGAAAAATAAGATTGCGGTCCGACAACAACAACAGCTGTTTGACTGCAGCCGACCGTTTTGCTTGGAAGAAAACATTATTAAAATAATAATTATAATAGAGACTAATTCCCGGTTCTACAAGCACCCTGATACCTAGGGCTCTATAAAAAGGGGGTAGACGCACGGTCCGCCATTCTGTGGTCAACTTTTAGCGCCAGGTTTGAATTCATATAAATATTTTTGATGATAGAGACGATCAACAGATGCTTATCAAGTTGAGCAAATAAATTAAGTTATTGTTTTGAAATCTTGGTTAATTTGTCATATTGCTTAGCAATTGCAAAAAATATAACCATTCTTATCATAAAAATAAAGTTGAAAAAAATACAAATTTACCAGATTCAGGAAGATGAATCAAGGTTAAAATTTTGACTCAAAAATTGCCAGACTGGAAATTCAATTCTCTGTGAAGTGAGAATTATTTTTTCTAACATGATTTTTATCATTAATTATATTTTTGACTGTCGAATTGAATGAATTCAAACCTGGCGCTAAAAGTTGACCACAGAATGGCGGACCGTGCGTCTACCCCCTTTTTATAGAGCCCTACTGATGCCGACATAGAGCGTGACTGTGGCCACTGCATTGCTGACTTCCTCGCGCCGACTTTCGGAATCGACGCACAATCTGAACGTACCGTGAATACAGACGGTGCTTTTAGGATGCAGGGAACAAGGGTGACTTCGTGAGGTCTACCGTTCACAGAACCACTAGTGTAAATAATCTCTAAATAGTGGTCTCACTACGATCTCCGACCTTAGATAACCTAATATATATATCGACCTGATGATAGATCAAACCCCTGAATAGATGAAATAGAAATTGAGTGAGCCTGAATTTATTCTCGAAGATGATATTCAGGATGATAATAGAAGATGATAACAAATTCTTCCTCTATTCTATTATCTTTCTCCCTATTCACCTTTCACGCTCTTTCTTTTTTCAATCCTCTTTCCAAACTTGAGAAAGAGTTTTGTCTTGACTCGCTTTCAAGAACTTTTCAAAAGAAACATCCCCAATAGGAAAGAGAAATGCTCGATTTCCTCATCTGTGATGAATGATTCCTTTCCACATCAATGAACATCAGTGATTGTGGGTTCATTTTGTACATCAATGAAGAAAGACTCATTCAGTCTGAACAATATTAATTTATTTGGAGAGTTGTTCGGGCGAAGTTGATCCATTTCATCTGGATGTGATTGGAGCCGCTCTTTGAAAGGAATTGCTTTTGTCATTATTCTCTTTAACAGTGGAGATTGGAAAGCCGTATTTAGTTGAATAAGATGATGCTTGTCTTTGATAGATTGATTCTGTTTGAAAAATTGACAAGACAATCTTGCCATAAAATTGAAGGCAAACCGTACTCCGGAAATTATTTTCTAAACAGTCATCATCAGTAAGTTGAACAAAGCTGGAGAAAATTTCCTCTTTATGCTCAATGTAACCTCCTTTGATAAGAAAAGTGATGTGCTCTCAAGAGTCGGGTAATGGATATCGATTGAAGGAGATATTGATTCTATTTCTATACTACCTGGTCCTCCCATTCATATGATTAAGAGCTTTATGATATACAGTATTCGAATTTATTGTTAATTATTGAGAAAATACTTGTATGAAACTTTTGTTTTGGAACTAAAATAGCTTATTCCAGTGTTTCTCAAACTTGGTGATTCTACCAACAAAACGTTTTACTGTATTTTACCGACTCCGGTCAGGTACCGAAACTAGGTAAACACTACAATTCAGCTATTTTACTGTGTCATAATTCCAATATGCACTTTGAACCGTCACTCCATGGATATTTTTAACACTACTCTGGTTGTAAAGGTGACTGCTTGAGGACTGCTGAAACAGATGAAGTACAGTATCTTCTACTGTACAGCACTTCACCTGTCTCTTGGGCACGAGCCGCCAATTCGTGGGCACGAGGGCACAAACCTCAAGTTGAGGTTTTCCCAGCTATTATTCATGAGAGCTTAAATGCGCTTCGCTTTCCAGTGGTTCGTTATCCACCTATTTCCGAAGATTCATTCATAATAATCATTCTATCTCTATTTATGGATGAAGTATATGAGAATTAACTCAAAACATAATATTTATTCAAATTCAAAGAGGAGTTGGAAAGGGTTGATTGAAATAATAATTGATATTGCTTTTTCAAAATATTGATTTTTCCCTCTACATTCAAACCCTTGTTTCAGACGTGAGTGGTTGTGTGAAAGCGCTTAATTATTTCTACAATTTTAATGTAGAAAATGCTTCATGTTTCACAATTTTTCTCGTGATTCGAAAGAATCTTCAACGAAAAATTGTGTGATATTGCGTGCAGTATTATTATTTTTGCGAGCAAACAGGGTTGAGATTTTTATTGGATGCGTTGTCGCGGCAAAAAATCCAAAGCGTCTCTTTTATCGAGAGGCTGAATTCCTCTCCCTATTCTATTTTGAATTTCCATCCCTCCAGATAAATTCTTTATACTCTCCTACCTATTCTTCCTTCAGGCAAATTGGATACAATTTTCAATTCTAAATATGATTTCACTTCATCATAAATATAGTAAAAATCTTGGTTAGGTACGGGTTTTCATAAAAATATAGTTGGGGAATCAAACATTTTCTAATAAGAATGAATTTTCTCTCCCGCATCAGCTTTATATTTCACATAGCAATTATGATTCGTAGTAAGCTTCTTTCTCCTCAGTGGATGATTTAAAAATCATTTAATCAATAAATTTTTAAAAATTTTCATAGTACATTACTAAAGTTTTATAGTTTTCAAATTCAAATCAACAATATGTTGATTCAGGTAATGAAAATGTAAAGCCCTCTAGTAAGGCCTAGGAAAGGCAAGAGATGCTTACGTGAGATGATTAGAAATTTTTGGCTGCGATAGATTTTGAAATAGAATCAGTGATGAAATAGAAAGTGATAAGTATCCTGTTAAATAGCTGTTGCTCTCTGACTGGAACAAATTTTGGGTAAGCTCTTCCCAATTACTCTTATTGGTTGTCAGGTAATTACAGTAATTATACCTTTAGGTGGAGATTAATATCACAAAATGACTATGCCATGCTATCAAATGAAAGCTGACACCATTCTTCTATCAACATCGTACTTTTTGTTTTCCTCATCACTGAGTGATAGACATTTTATCATTCACAGCAGAACTTCGTTAATTTTGCCAATAATCTGGCATTTTTATTTAGTATGGAATAAATATTATGTATTTCCTGTTGGCCTACAAATTTATCTATAAATAAATCACCATAAATTGATTTGACATGAGAATGATTGTCAACCTTAAACAATTGGAAGACTGAATTCTGTTAAACTTTATGATAGATAATAATCGGAATTGACCTCACAATTCTTAGCAGATCAAGAAATTGACAAGTTGGAAATGTTTACTTTGTATAAGGTACACATAAATCAATAAGTAAGTAATGGGCATTACAAGGTGTCTTCGATCATCTGAAGAATAGTTACCAACGTTGAACTGTAATAAGTGTTTTTTTATGATTTTCATGTCGAAATATTTCCAGCAAAATGACTTGCGATGCTTGCTCGTAGCAGTTTGCTCCTTCAGGGTGCGGTCATCCTTGAATCTCTGAAAGCTAGGCTACACTTCAACAAATTATAGATTCCATTTTCTGCTGGAAGTGAAGGAGGAGAATGAAATAGTGGCAACAAGAAATAATTATTAAACTGAAAAACTATAATATGCAATAAAAGCAATAAATTGAATGGAACAATAAGCACATCAAAGATTGTTGCTAATTATTATTATTATTAATGCTATTTATTGAAATCCAACTTCCCTCATAATTTAGTACGTTTTTTAATCAGCGCTTTCATTGAATTACGTTGAGAGAATTGTGTTCGTTTGGAAGATATCAGTTTAAATTCTCCATGACAACGTTTAATCAACATTAGCTGATTGGGGTGAATAAAGTTCACTATATTGTGGTTAGATTTGTCACGTTCTATTTATTGCCCGTTCGATTGTTCCCTGCCACACTCAACATGTGAGTGTGGATCTAGTTAAGCCTCAACTCATAATTAAAAGTTAGTTTTATCAATTATCCTCACATAAACATGATGTAGTCCAGCAAGGTGTAACATTTACCATACCCAACTAGATAAATAATGATAATCTATTTTAATGATCAACCTTCCTACAACTGAAGTTGCAATTATTAACTCTTCTGGTTTCACGATATAGATTAGAATTTACAATTTTCCACGAATGATTTAAGCTGCTTATACGCCATAGAAAAATTCCATCCATTTAGACGTAGAAAGTCTCTATAGAATTTTCGTTTCGATACTGACTTGAATATTTCTTGGGAATCTGCTTATTTAGCTAACATTATTTAGAAAAAATATGTGATTATCATAAAGCAATGACTACAATGCTGAGAGACCTTCTACTATACCTCAATCACAATAACTCGAGACAAAGTAAACAAACAATATAGACACAGTCCGACAAAAAACATTGCGAACACATACGCAAACATTGCCAATGCTATGACGTGTTTACTGTTTATGCTCCGTGGTGTGTTGTCACGGTTTGTCGCATAGGCTATTTTGTTTGGTCATCACCACATATTTCCTCACGAATATAAGCAGGAAGTTCATTCACTTTGTTCTTTGTCTCAAGTTATCTTTGATAGGGTATAGGACTTATTAGTTGCAGTTCCTTACCCCCTTCTTTGACGTACAAAAACTTTTTTGTAAAATTTCATTATGACTTCGGCTTACTTCATGCATAGGCTGCAGAGTGTAAATGCATTAATTCAAGTATCTCTCTAGAGTTTAAACTCTCTCATAGCTTAAAGATTAGAGAAAATTACAAAACCAGCAACATCATCCAAAGTCATCTATGACTGTTAGCTGAGCGTTTCGACCAGAGGAAAAACTCACCACGAAGTTGATCTTGGCTGATAAATTCCGCTCCAGTAAAAGTTTCTTATTGGAGAACTACCTCAGTATCAGAATTCAACTCTCAAGTCAGTTGCTCAGAAGCCAAGTTTCGAGAAAATGGCTTTCAAAGTTCAAAGCCCAATGTAAAATCCAAAACGATTAGAATGAAGTGAGTGATTACATCAATGAGTTTGCCAGAAGTTTCTCTATACACATCAGTCATTGAAAAATGTTTTATCGTTTTTTCCATTGTTATTATAATGATTGACATTGAATGAGAGCCTACATGGACTTAAATATCTTCTCTTCCAAGTTGTAACTTACACGTCTTTGACTCTGAAAGAAAACTATCATGGGTGATAAGAAAAAAACATGTAATTTGATTAGGTTTTGCACATCCAACAACATTAGAATTTGCTATCCATTACAGTTCAGTAACTCCTAATTTGGATGATTCTATGAATGAGGATTGAAAATACTCCACTATGATTAGTATGATTGATTAGTAATAATAAAATTAGAAAGAGTATAAGTATCACCAAAACAGAGTCTTACAACCGATCAAAGTAATCTTTAGCCAGTGAATATAGAGTAGATTTTGCGTTCTTATGCTTTAGCATCTCTTCGTTGCTTCAAGTTTTTCATTGAAATGAATTGACTGATCGGCAAGAGGCTATGAATGATTTAAAATACATTATTAAGGTGGAAACCCTCGATAGAAGCATGTTTTAATTTGTGTTGAAGACCACTCCCCAAAAAATGGGTAAAAAACTGAATAAGGAAGACTGGTCTATTTGGTCTCAAATTGTAATAACAAAATTATCTGCAGGTGGATTTTGAGTTACACATTGAAAAATTATGAATAAGTAAAAAAATATTGAGAAAACCCTAAAAATACTCAAATTTTCAATGTTCTTAATTTGGATGCTATAAAAGAAAGAGGAAGGAGCTTGGCTCTTCACGAAATTTATTTACTGAAAAAATATGTTAATGATTTTTTTCCGACACTTCGTTTTGAGGGAATTGAATTAGGCCTATACTAGTAACGATACCGAATTTTTGGCCGCCATCTTCTAGTACCAAAAGTTTTGAACTTTTTCAAAGTGGCATCACTCAGATTCGGTATCTAAAAATAAAAATCGATCAAAAAATCAACAATGTACAACATAAAACTGACCCTCTCTCATTTAGCGTAATATATTAATTCACTCTCATAATTGACACCCAGATTGAAAGCAATAAAAGCGAGAAATCAGAAACGATCCTCTTTCCTGCTGACTGGCGATTTTTGAAAGTGAAATATTTGCTTATCGCGAGCGCCTGCGCACTAAGGGAGGGTGATAATGAGTAGGCCTATCTTAATTCTTCAACTTCCTAATCGTATTCAGGTTACACAAGGTGTAGATGCGAATAGGACAAGTATATTGATTCTAATAGATGATGCATTGTGAAATTTGTGGGAAATACTCGAGAAACTAGCTGAGAGTGATCATAATCCGGTAAATATTGTTAGAGATATACACAATAATCCGAGTATGCAAGTCTCCTCTCAAACTCAACCTAACTGAGATTATAGTTTCAAATTAGTTTGAACTGATGCAAGTAGGTTCACTGATGGACTGAACCTAACCAAGTATAAGTAATGTTTTGCTGAACTTGATCTGAACGAAGATGGTGAATAAGGGCCTTGAAACTATTAGACGAATAAATTATTCTAACACAGTTGTGGCATTGTCGAAATGTTAGCTCTGTCCACTCGATTTTCAAGTAAATTCAATTCAATTCTAGATTTCTAGAATAGGTTTTGAAACACCAACTTCAACCTCGTCAACCACAAAACACCTCAATGAAATTGATTGATTTTTTCTCACACAAAATTACTCTTGGTCGTTTCTGACAGTAAATTTTCAATACTTGATTAAATTTTTAATACGAATATCCGATAATTTTCTTGATTTATATCATACTCAATGATTTTAATCTATATCTATAGAAGCGAAATGGCACTGACTGATTCATTCACTGACTGATTCATTCATCACCAGAACTAAAAATCCACTGAACCGTATGAGTTCAAATTTGGCAGGCATGTTCAGTTGGACGTTTAGACGCACGCTAAAAATGGATTTTGAAAACTTTTCAGGGATACGCTAAATATTTGAGTTTTTCTAAAGTTTTTCGGCGTTTTCTCAATTTTTTCGAGAACTAATCGGTAGAAAATGTTGATATTTGGTGGACAGGTTCAGATAAGGTCTAGAAATGTTGTGTTGAAATATTTTTGAAATCCGTTCAAGATTACGCCAGTAATCAGGTTTTCAAAATTGTAGATGTATTACGGGTTGCATATCTTCCGCCTCGATACGACCAATCCTTAGTGTAAATTCAATGGTTCAGCGAGATTATAGATGGAGTAATTAAGAAGATATTGAATCAAGTTCCAAACAATGTCCGATATACTTCCCAAGGTTACGCTCAATATTAGCGTTTTACTATTTTTTTGAATTTTCGGAGTTTTTCTTCGATTTTTCTAGAACAAATTGGCATAAAATGTTGAAATTAGGTTAAAAGGTCCAGATTAGGTGTAGAAATGCTGTGCTCAATAAATTTCAAATCCCTACTGAACGGGATTTGCAGGCGAGTGAAGCGAGCCTGTTTGTCTTAGCTGACACTGACAGAGGTTTTTCAGGCGAGCGAAGCGAGCCTGTTTGACTCACTTACACTGCCTATACCGTCGGGGGTCCAGGGGGCGGAGCCCCCCAGCTGGGCGGAGAAGGCGAGCGAAGCGATTCACTACTACAATAATGATTGTAGTTTGTGAAAATGACACCTGGAATCATAAAAAAATCAGAATAGGCTTTATTGAATGAACAATAATAATCGTCTATGAATCAATTCACCTAGAACTATTTGATTATATTAACAGTTAGTACTGATTTTATAAATCTATCTATACAGTACGTTTTCATGTCTTTTGAATGCTTGTAACCTTGTAAGCAACAATAAAGTTATTGGTAGCAATTATTTCTTAGCTATACTGCAGGTTTCAGCCATCATACGAAATCAAGAAGTAACAAATCTCTGCAAAAGAAGGTGAAGAATTCTCATTCACGAGAATAATTGAATGACAGGAACGTTTCTATCCCCGACACATCGTGAGGCATGGAAATAGGTACACCTTGTTTCAGGAAAAATCAAGGGATAATCTGAGATAAGATGGAGGGGAGGAGAAGGTTATTGTCATTGTCTAGATGTAGATTTGGCAATATCTGTAAGAATTTATCTATGATCCCATCTATGCTATGAATAGGTTGGAGATTGCAAGGATGATTGTCAACATTTGCTTAGAAATTGGAATTGAAGAAAAGGAATATAATCGTGATTTATATCCACGTGCTATTACCGATAGCGTATTCAATTGTCATTCACAAACACAGATAGCTGCACTCATCAGATGAGTTGTCGATCGAGCAAAGACAAATGCTGAAGAGAGGATTTTTATCTAGCAGTCGACCGTGGCGGGTAATTGGTTGAGTCTAAACCGGCGGGGGTCTTCCTTATTAGTGCGGCTGGCATTCTGAGTCTGAGGTCTGAACGCATTTGGTGAGAGATTGGGATTGGGAGCAGAAACAGGGCAGCCATCAGCTTATTTCGAGAAAGAGCTGCCTGTCACTGTTGTGATTCTGCGTGGGACTCAACAGAATCTGGAAAATCAAGTGATGAATCAAAGTAATCTTTTGCATGGGAAGATACATTTTAACATACGTGCTAACGCCCCTCGCAAATTGTGAGTGACAATTAATAATTAATAAATCTCAAGAGCTATTTTCAACGAATTAATAGCGTTGAAATGATCACATGTGAATTCTCTATTTCTGTCCCAGTTGAATGTTTTTATGTATTTGAATCATTACAACTATGACTATAAAGAAAGGGTTGTTAAGATAGATATAGAAAATGGAAAAACCTAGCATATTTTTTATATTACTTTATTATCTTCTTCATATATTCATCAAATGACTGACAATACGATCATGTTCAATTGTTCATGTACATATAAATGAACTCCCAGTCCTGGAAAATTATCTCCAATGATATCCTTGATCATGAATTACACTTGATATTACACGAGATGTTGACAAGTTAGATTTATTGATAGAAAGAGAGATTTTATAGATCACATTATATACGTGTTTATAACAAAAATCGGCTTTTATCTAAGATCTTGTTTTGATGGAAGAACAATCAATGAAAGAATATTATTGAAAAAATAGATAAGGTTTTTTTTTGTGAAGCAAAGTGATAATAGTGATAAAATTGTAATGTGATGGTGATGAAAGAGAAATAATTTTTTTAATCCTTTGTCATTTCTCGTGAAATATGATTTTTATCAATCATCATGTGTCCTAATCAATTATACTGAAATTAAACTCCGGGTAAAAATGAATTATGAGAATTCATAAAATGTTCAACTATTGGAAAGTTGAGCCGACGATGAAAGGAAGGCTAAGAACCATCTGTCCCTTTCACGAGTTCAAAAGTTTGTTTTGAAGACCTTCCGGGTGAATTTACTTTTTGCTCTTCCATTATTGGAAGTTTGATCCATAAAGCTCTTTTCTATTATTTCATCGATCTACACCCTGATTTGAATTTAGAAACTTGTTTACTTCGTACTTCTTCATAGAGTTCCCGTACTTCATCCATGAATTAGGTGAGATGAATAATAAAGCGATTTTAAGAAACGAAATTTCCGTGAAAAGTTCTCTTGATAGGGAATTTTTCATCGTTGGATCATATTAAAATTTTATTTAGAGTCCTCATCACTCTGCTCTCAGTTATAATCTAATATCAGAAATATAGAATTCAAACCCATAATAATAGCCTATAAGCAGATTCGCTCATCCACCAGACATACTTTGGTGAAGGAAATTATTCTTGGAAATAATTTCTTTTTCGCTACAGGAGTTAGGAAGAGTTTATATTCCTTCACAAAAGCCCCTTGAAGAATATTCAGATCCGGAGGATACAAGAGCTCCTAATATTACTCAGAGCGCAATGTAGTATTTTATCATATCTGAATGAAGCTTAAATATAATTGGCTATATGTAAATGAAACAATAATAAAGTAATACATTATAATTACAAAAGTATGAGAAGTAGGATAATTATGATCATAAAATCTTCGGTACTAGATTATTATGATTATAATTACTAGCCTATGTGATAGCATTAATTGTTTTCGGAATAAAATAGCAATTTAATTGGTTAATTGAAATATTTCCTTTCATCTTCAATAATAGCTAATCTTCGCATTTACCGGTTCTAAATTGAAAATTATAATAAATTATTGAAAAATAAAATAATCTTCAAGTCTCAATTTATATGAAAATTTCAATTATAGGCTACTATTGTATTACTAACTTACTATTAATTGATTGATATCAAGATTACGTGTTCCTGTTGTAAAAATTGTACAAACAAGTTTGCTATTATTACGGGCTCTAACGTCTATAACGTTAGGCTACTTTCATCAGTAACCACTTCCATCAGGATCTCAACACTTGATAGTTTCGCTCATCTAGTGGTGTGGTCCGGGTCTTCTTGATTCTCATCACCTGACAAACTCTGTAGAACACTTCAAACTCAAAGTTTCTGCTCTGGTTTGAATGCACCAGCTCAAGTGATATTCTAAAACGATTGCATCGCCTCTGCACTAGTCTTGTTGCTCTATCTCACTCGGTATGCATCAAATTAATCTATCTCTCTCATCTATCACTATCATATTTATTGTTACAACACTCTTAATATTCTGAATTATCATAGATCTGTTATTATTAGATTTTTGCATTGTAAGGGTTGAATTTGTTTATTGAGCGGCTACATACCCCCTAAACGACGTACCGACGTATACTCCGTATATCATGGACAGATGGAGTTACAAATTCTCAGAAGAATGAATAAAGAACTCGAAATTGTGCATATCTCTTAGACCAGAAAACTGACATACTTTGGGCACATATCATGAGGGGAACGAAGTACACGATCCTACAACTCATAATCCAAGGAAAAATCGTCGGTAGACGGTCGGTGGGTCGAAGAAGAATGTCCTGGTTGAGAAACCTCAGGGAAGCATTCAATTGCACAACACATCAACATTTTAATGCAGCAACAGATAAAAAGAAAATTGCCAAGATGATTAACAACCTCCGCGATGGAGAGGGTACCTGAAGAAGAAGAAGATACCCCCTAAAATTTCATATTCTCTGGAGCGCGTACCACTATAAGATAAGTACTTGAAAAAGATAATACCAGGGAATATGATGATAATATTTAGTTCGAATGTGATCATTCATTTAAAATTGACATCAGAATTCATGATTATCTCAAGTTTCTTTGAGATAATGATTGAATTTATTCATCACCACCTATTTTTCACGGAGATAGTGAGTGAGTGAAAAGTTAATTCTACAAAATTGATTTTTATCTACAAACTTGATTTTTATTCATCAACTTCAACCAATTGTCAAAACTGTTTCAAATTAAGTACCTTTGCAAAGATCAAGTTTCCGATTGAGGAAAATTCTATGTTCTCTCTTTTGATAACAATTTCTAAGAAAAATCCTCATCCTCAAGAAAGTTGGTAGGTGAAACTCACAATCTATAGAACTTGTTTCGTGGATTGAGAGGTGACAGAATTTTGTTTCGAACTTGAGTTGTGGCAAGTCATTTTCTCATTGGTGCTTCAATGACGCTGCCAACCCCACCACACGAAATACTGCTGTATTTCTCTCCTCCCCCGGACGATCAATGCCTCTCCGAACTTCTCCATTAGATCAGTACACGTTCAAATTGTTGAATCTGTCGGCTGACTCAGCTGACTGTCGCTTCGTTATAAAACTAGAAGAAGATTAATATAATTGTCAATCCAGCTAGACTTCTAGCCCACACCCTGATAGTCCGGTGTCTTCAACCATACTTTCAACTCCAAATTCAAATAATTGGAACTTTTAAAAAACTAGTTGTTCCAAATACATAGACAGTTTAATCAACATGAGTAACAGATAGTCACAAAAGCCTCCTTGTATAAGACCAGATTGTCAACAGTTATTATTATTATTATCATCATCATATGACTTATTTGTGGGGAGCTCCGAAGAAGTTCACAGCCGACATAACCACATTTTACCATGATAGGAAAATATAAAAAGATTGTCAACAGTGAGATTGCGTCAATGAGTTCAGCACCTAATAATTCGGACAGTACCTAATAACCTAACAAATCAATCATAAATAACGGAGAGTTTTTCATGCGTGATCGGAATTGAAGCATTGTAACACTATCGATTGAAAACGTGGACTCTTGAGAGCAGATATTTGGGGATAAGATCGTAACACGGGAAGCTGCAGTTTCAAAATAGGCCTATATTTCTTCCCACCTTAGCATGATCGGGTGGATTCAGAAGAATAAATCACTGGTAACATTAAAACGAACTCAACTCCTTCTTCACTATTTTCGAAGAGATATTTCATTCCAGACATGCTCAAAAAATCTGAGTGTGAAAATCAGTTTCATAGATTCCCCATGCATATGCATCTATAATCTTTACACTGTTTCCTCTGTTTATGACACCAACATACCTTGTAGCCTATTAGAAAGCTGGATACGATATATTCTACTCCGGTCTCATTCAAATATGTTTATTGAGCAATGAACTCGAGTACATACGTATGGAAATTATTGAGCTCTCCATTCCATCTGCTGCTGTTTACGTTGCCAGTTTACAAAGTTGGAAGCTACAAATATACTTGACAAATAATTTTCATCCCTATTACTTTGTTTCCGATCTTCCCAGTTCTTCGAGAATTTGCTTTTCTCATGTATAAAATTGTAATATTGAGACTGTTTCTAGAGAAATATGCTCTTATAGCAATCTGCAACATTTTTTAATAGCACACTTCTTGAACAGAAATCCTGTAATCAACAGCTAGGCTGAAGCTAGTGCACATATTTTGAATTCCTGTAATTCACAAGAGTTGATCAAAAATGAAATAGAAAAAAATTAATTCGTATACTATTAATTGTTGAACTATAAGTATTAGTAAAGATTGCTTGTTTACATATTTTGGTCTACTTTTATTATTACAATATTATTGTCTACTGAATAGTTTTGATTGTTGTTGTTGAAGACATATTAGTCTTTACATTTGAAATGCCTCTTTACACGTATTATTCGATGTATCAGCTTCAATCAGTTCAATCAGCTTCGAAAACGAGGCTAGGAATTATATTTTAAAATTTATTCTACTTTGGCGAGAACGGAACGACTTCCTTAGCAAAACGCTCGTGAATCTCAAAAGCACCTTTAAAGAAATCAGCTTGATATTTCGCTCCCGGAGAATAGGACAACAAGCTCAATTTAATAGAGTTTTATATTTAATTTCAATGGATCAAATTCCTTGGTGAATGGAACCGTGGGCTATTTGATAAGATTAATGTGAATTGATATCGGAAATATTTCAAAGTAACTCCAACGAAACCGTTTCTGAATGATTTGATTCCATTTGTTTGATACCATTTCTCTCCATCTCGTCACGTTTCAATCAATTTTATTTCCCTGGAATCTCTTTCCGCTTTCATCTTAGTTCATCACCAATGTATCTTATCGAATGTTTAGGAATCCTCTCTTGATAATTTTGAAACGGAGATGTTTTGAAAGAAAATAGCTTAGTTCTTCATAAATTCGTTATTGATGAGACGTGAGAGATTACAATATTGAACATTTTCAAGCAAATGATAAATTCATTTTTATCTATATTCTCTTCATAGTTATGAGTATTCATCATTCATAAGGGCGTGACCCTTGCTGTTTAGCTGGTATTTCGATAGGAAATGTTTATCCTAGCGCGTGCTGAAAGGAAATTAAATTTTTTCACATGAGAATGTGCTTCTATATGACGTGACTATATATTTTTAAAAATAAGTGACAAGACTCCAGCATTATGTTTTCAAACAAAATATTTCCACTGTTGAACCAACATAGTGGAATCATTTCTCTGCAATTCATAGTGATGTTTTCTTCAAGCTTAATCAATTCCATTGTTATTTTAGCCTAGTGTCATTGGGTGGATTGTAAATACGTATTGTTATTAGAAAGCAGCTCTTCAAAACTTGATTTTCTCCCTATAACTTTTGTTTCCACTGCTAAATGACCATGACATTTATGATGATAATATCAACTGTAATAAGAGACAGGAAGAGAAGTAAAAGGAGAAAGATGGAGAGAATTGAATCGAATAATTGCCTTTATTATTCAAGGGCTGTGTTAGGACTCCAGGTCCCCTCTACCACACAACCCTTAGCGAGATTATATTGAATTAGATTAATTTATTCAAGTAGATAACAACAAAACATTCCAACTCAGTTTCTAGATTTCAATTGAATAATAATAGTAAGTATAACTCTGTATATGTTGAATAAATATACAGCCTACATTATGTAGCATTAATATCTCTTTAAATTTCCCAAGCTGGAAACTTATTAATAATTTTTATAGTTAATTTAATAAAAACGCAAATATGATAAAAAGTTCTATTCAAAAATATGTAATTAGCAATCTTTTTATGATAGGCCTACGAATAAATAATCTAAATGAATAAGCGAAGTTTGGACATTCTTCCCGAAGCATTCTTGGGAAAAGATATCAAGGATATCCTCCCCATTAACACTTGGCCTTGTGAGATACATATTAATTCAGATTCAGTCACTTTATTCATTCAGATTACATAATATTACAGTTCAGATCACAGTTGAACGGTTTAAATCCTATGCCATGATAATAAAAAATGAGAATAATTAAACAGTTCGCTTGAGTTAACTATGTACTCGTATAGCCTATGGAAACTTGTGAAATGTTTCAAGTATGGGATTTAATAATCTAAAGGCAATACGAATTTGTTCTGTACCTACATAAAATTGAGGAGTTCAGAGGTATAACTGTCCATTCTTGGAGAGGGATGTTCAAAAACATCCCTCCCGTCAACGCTCGGAATGAGAGAGAGAAAGAGGGATAAGGATTGAAGTAGAGAGAAAAAGCTTTGATTGAAGAAATATGCTAATCATGCTAATTAACATCAATTCTTGCGTTTTTTAGTAGTTTTTCCTTTTTGATTCAGCAATCCAATCTTTTCGTGAAAATACTCGTAAACGCACGTCAAGCTGGGCACAGAAAGCTATAGCATCCAAATGATCCAAACTTCTTAAATGGAGAAGAAAATACTGTATGGATATACGTAGTATTATGAAAATTCAGTATGTATGAAAATACATATAATGGATATGAATATTACTGTAGTAAAATAATCCGTATTATGATTCAGGTTCATAAATGTCTAAGTGATACTTTTATAATATACAGTTGTTATAAACAAGAATAATTTGGTGCTCTCCTTTCTCCCCTGTCTATCTCTCCTGTTAAGCTGTTACACTGGAAAAGTATTGAAGTTTTATTGTCACACATTCTTGTCATCTCAAGCAACTACTCTGTAGCAACCAATTTCAAGAGAATGTCTAGTGCCGACAAAAGTGCGTTATGTGAGAGGATACAGAGAGTAACTCAAAACTCATATGCAAAGGAGTCAGGTGCTGATAATGGATTCAGGTTGGGGCAATAAAGATTTCCAGGAACCGTAGCTGATATTTGAAAAGATTCATATTATCTGAGACTCACTATAAGTGAAGGTGATCTTTAGTTGTATTCCTCACAAAATTTACGATGAGAGATCGAAAACTAGGTTGCTGGAATAGAATAGTGTAGAGTGATTGTCACTGAGAAACATTTTGTGAGCTTTCCAAAATTAAAGAATTACAGCAACCGATTCAAATTTGATAGAGTTTCCAACAAAGAAATGGGCGACTGGCGACTGGGCAATCATGTTTTTCAATAAACAGCTGATGCTACGCTGGAAAAGTAGATTGATAGTGTCGAAAATAGGAAGATAGTGGATAAGAAAGTACTAGTATAGGAGATTTCTATTTCTCACTATAAATAACATAACATTTTATGTTACAACTTTGTGTTTATTTCAACCTTTCACATTGAGTTTATTCTAAAACTAACTTGTTATTTATTTATTACTCAAAAGTTGTTTATTACACATGTTATTATCAATCCATATGTAATGATTGATCAACTGATATAACTACACTAGTTTCTACATCCTACACTAGTTTCGTCAGCTGACTCACTCACCAGGTTTTTTATAGTGGTGCCGCGAACAGAACAGCCTTTGGCAACATGTCTGCCATTCACTGCTGCCAGCAGTACAAATGAAAATTGTTCTACTCTCATCATCTGTCACAATTAAAATATATTTAGTAAAATATATAATATATTCTTGAATTAAATCTATTTCTATTTGTGAAATCAATATGAATATGATTTCCCTGCAACACAATATTTCATAATATTATTACAGTATGGTACTTCTGTGCGGGGTCTGTGCTCTCTGGTGGTGAAAATTGATACTTTGATTTGTAAACATTCATGTTTAGTTTTTGTGGCTAAACACCGCTCATGGCCAACAGATTGTTATGAAAACAAACTGGGAAAGGGTTGAAATTAAATAAAAATATATTTACCATTTGCAGGAGACCATAATAGGCTAGGTACTATTATTCATTCTATAGGCTAGGTACTATAATATTCATTCATTCATTCATTTATTCATATTATGCTTGTTTTAAACCATTCAATATTCCAACAAACTGCAAACAACCTACCTATTTGATGTTACCTTAAAGCTCAGTACATAATATTATCAAAAATGTCTTGAGGGAGTGTCTTTGTAATCAGCTGATTTATAAGACACGGCCCTGTTCTGTAGATTATGTACGGTAGGTCATGGCGAAGACTACAAAATCATATTGGCAGTTGCAATGTGTGCTTTGTTGATTCAGCCCCTTGGAACTATAATTTAGTGTAAAAGCGTTAGGTTGGCTGAAGTGATTATTCCCTAGAAGTCATAGTTCTGCGCATGCGTAGTTACACTCTCACTTCCCTCCGCCATCTTGCCAAAGGCTCTTCTGTTCGCGGCTCCACTATACTCACTCAACTCAATAGTAGCTAAGATTTGACGATATAGAGCGATCATCCCAGGCATTATTTATTTGAGAAATTACAATGAAGGGTAAAATCACAGACATTAAAGTCCAAACCGGCTCTTCCAAATTTTGATCAAAATACCAATCCAAAATAGAGGTATTATAATTAAATACTATCATATCCTCCTTTAATAGAAGCAGGACCACCTAATACCGGACCTGTGCCAGTGTGAAAATTTAGGTAAAATGGCGCCGATATGTGGTGGAGTCTCAACTCAGCTGACACTGCCATGCTGTCATCAGTATTAAGTATTTAGTTGTAGTTAAGTGGAGTTCGTTTACAATTGTCACGGTGAAGTTTTGCAAGTCTTATAATAAATTGATTGATCATCATTATTCATAATTGATTATTTAAGATTCAAATTAGATTTGTTCAGTATTCAAAGTGTTTAGTGAGTGTTTAAAGTATTCAAAGTGTAAATAGTAAAGTTTTTAAAATTCAAAATGTATAGCCTAGTGAGTGTTTGGTATTTAAAGTGTAGCCTATTCACTGTTCAGTGTTTCAATCAACAATTTCATAATATTCAACCGTAGATTACTCATCTGCAACTCAACATTCTACAATAAGTTTGAACAGCTTTAATCAAACATGCCTAGAAATTGTTGTGTCTCTGGGTGTAAATCGAACGATTATAGGAAACCTGCTTTAGTGAAAATATTAAATTTTCTAAAAGAAATAGTTGAGGAAAAAGTGGACAAGGTGTATCCATAAAAGATTATGAAGTTATTAATAATTTGGCTGTGTGTATCAATCATTCTTGAGCATCAGACATTATTGAAGAAGACAAGTTTTTGTGTAAAGATGGTTCTTCTGTGACTGTTCCAAGAAAAAAGTAAAACTATGTAATGGTGCCTTTCCTACAATTTTTCAAAATCAGCCTTCTTACATAGTAGTGAACCTGCCTCCAAAAACAAAATAACCTGAGGAACAACTGAATCAGGCATTGCTCCGTGATGAATTCAATTACAAGGAGTGGACCGAAGTGATAGGATTTGAGGAGCTCACTTCTGAACTGAAGAACAATTATGTAGATCAATTACTGCAACATGAAGAATAATAATCAGTTTCCCAAGCAAACAAAGTCGCAAAAATTGAGAACATTGAATTCTTAGGCTAGAATACAATAAAGATAATAAAGCCATGTGCAAGTGAATTCATGTGATGAGAATAAATAAAGCTCTGTTACCCTATCAAATAATTACTTCTTCAATAAAAACCTTATTTGAATTCTTGAAAATTATTTCAAACAGTAATAAGTTATTAGAGAGAGCTGGAACCTAGCTGATGGCAGTAAGTTAGTCCACCACATACGGCGGCCATCTTGTTTGTACACTCAGGTCCGGTATTTAGGAGGTCCTGATAGAAGGCCCTGCCCTAATAATGTGGCAACGTCGCATCTTATGTACAATCTACTTATATTATAATACTGAATACATACAAATCATCAATTTTGACTTAGTTTTGTTCTCTTTCAAGCATAATTTTCATAAGATATTATCAATAGATCATGAAACTTTACTTATAGAATTCCTATTACGCTTTCTGTACTGGTTTGTGATAGAAATTAGCTGAAAATATTGGAAAAATACAATAATTAGGCTATGTCCAAAGATAGCTATGATAGTGAGTCAAATGTGAGATCGCACACAAGAAATGGATCCGATAAAACAGCTGATGGAGAATGATCATAATGCTTTTAAATGGACCCACTCTCCTACTATAAATATTTGCCACTATTAAGACACTGGCGGCTCGTGCCCTCGAAACAGGAGGTGAAGTGCTGTACAGTAAAATATTTATGTGCACTTCACCTGTTTCGTGGGAACGAGCCGGCAGTGTTCTAAGGCCATGGCCATGATACTCCACTCAGTGGCTATTATGGCCGCTTTTAAGGCATACGAGGCTATGATACTAGACAGACAGATAATTATTATAGACTATATAGACAGATTTATGAACATACAATTATTATGTTATATGAAATATTTTATTTCAGCCATTGCTGAACTTACATCTATCAGTAGAGACTGTATATAATTAGTATGATTATGTATATGATTGGTATAATTAGACTGTATATAATAGTCGGGCCACGCAAAGAAGACCCTCTGGCAATATGGGAAAATGACTCCAGCTTTGTCAAGAATTATAAGTGTAGCCTTGAAACTAGATCGAATTTTTACTCACAATTCGAGATCAAATTAATAATTAATGAACCAATATTGACCGAGCTCGAGTCATTTTACTTATCTTGCCAGAGGATCTTCTTTGCTTGGAAAGACTAGAATATGACTATACTACAGGGCCGGTTCTAGGAGATTTTTTGGTACATGCGAACCTCAGATTTGGCGCCAACCCCACATAACAGTTTATATTATCCAATATAACATAATTATGATACTGATGATGTCTTCTGTATTAATTAATTATATATTTTGCATTACATACACTGTAATATATGAAAATAAATAATATAATATTAATATACATATAAATTTTTTTGCGGATGATGCACCCATAATATTATTTAAGTATATAAGTATTCATTTTCAGTTGTGCGTGGGTAATGGAAAGTGCGAGGATGATTCATGAGGTGATTTAACGATTATGCCTCAGGTGAGATTTGAACCCACGACCGGGTAGCACCCCAGTCCACTCGGCCAACCGTATAATTTATATAAATACGGTATGGCATAAAATATACAGTATTTTATTATGAAAAATTGAGGCTGTATTCATGGGAGGCTCGTTTGAGTAAATGATAACTCGCCGGTCTGGTAACCTAAGCAAGGTTCCAAGGTTCAATTCTTAGCTTCAGTTTCAAAAATCGTCAATTCCTAAACAGAAATTCAGAAGTCTGTAGCTTGAACGGTTTCTGAGATACAGGAGAATATGCTTTCCTTTTAAAATAAATTTCTTTTAAAATAAAATATTAAGAATTTTAACTGGATATTAAACCATAAATTTGTATTTTTAATTCATGGAAGGAAGTTGTAGAGTGAAACTATCTGAATGAAAAGTTAAGTGACGGTGAGTGTGTAAATCCTACTCAAATCTCGGCAAACAATCTGTTTAAAAATGACTATTTTATTCTTATCCTGGCTTGGCGCCGCATTCTGAAGGCGCCAAATTGTTGATGAGTTTAATAATATCCACCGAATAGGAAATTTTATTCTCATCTTTGCACGGTACCACCAACAATGACACAAAAAATTGCCACTCTATTTCAGAATACCCTGGAAATTGGAAGTTTTATTCTTATCCTGGCACGGCGCTGCATTCCAGTGGCGCCAAATCTTTGGGATGAATTGAAAACTTTCACCGAATAGGAAATTTTATTCTCATATTTGCACGGCGCAAAAAATAGCCACTCATAATTTTCTACAAATCGGAAATTTAATACCTATGCTGGCGTGAAGCCGCATTCCAGTGGCGCCAAATTGTTGGTGAATAAGAAATTTTCCACCAAATAGCAAATTTTATTCTTATATTTACAGCACCACCTACAATACAAAAAATTGCCAATCTATTTAAAAAAATTTCTAGAAATTGGGAATACCTATCCTGGCGTGAAGCTGCATTCCAGTGGCGCCAAATTGTTGATTAATTAAGAAATTCTGACAAATTTTATTTACAGCAAAGTCTACAAAGGCCCTAAAATCTGTCTCTTCATTTTAAAATCTCTGACAAATTTTAGATTTCATTCTCAACTTGGCGCGCGCCGTGATCCAATGGCGTCGAATAGTAGATAATTTAGAAAATATCCGCCAATAAATTGAAAATCTTGTTCTCATTTTGTCGGGACGCCACCTGACGGTGGCGCCAAATAGCAGCTTTTTTCAGATTTCTGGAAAATTAAAGTTTTGCAAAGCTAGCTCGGCGCCGCCTGACGGCTGCGCCACATGCGGCCGCATGGCCCGCTTGTACCACGCGCCGGCCCTGACTATACAAATAGGCCTACAGCAGTCTCTATACATCTATCCATTCAAGTTTTTCAATTTACAGCTGCACAGAACAAGCATGATGATAAGACCTCCATATTATTATCATCTTTGACATTAAACTACTATTCTCCCCATCAATGAAAATTGTCAAGGGAACACACTTCCATCTGGGCATTACTGAATAGTGTTGATAATTTCTCATTGTAATAATAAATGTAGAAATGAGCAATCAACATTATAGTTCGAAAATTGTTCGGATATAAAGCTAATTCATATTGCTCCATATTGTCAAATGTCTGCGTTACTGCGAAAATTTATCAAGTGCTATTAAGATTTACAGTAGTACTGTAATATTGGCACAGAGAAGGGGAATCTCTACTCTGTAGTATGCTTCAATCTCGCAATGTGAAATTACTGTATTTGATATCCTCTGTGAATGCTCAAACATTGAATTATTTGATAATCTATATTGTATGTCATAACCATTTAGATATAAGTAGGCTATCTACTCCAACTACCTACTTAAGTACTGCTATTACACATTCAAATTGATAATGTCAATTCCACTCACATGGTGGAAATACCATCAATCACTGATATGAACAAATCCTCCAGTAAATAAATTCCATTGACATCGTAATTGTAAATGCCTAACATTAACAAAGCACTGTTCCACATCAAAGTGAATTGAAGTTTCCCGTAATTTGATTATTCACACAGGAATTCTATAACATCAGAGATTCGAAAAATCTTGTTTATCATTCTCTGCCGGAGGTAATAATTATGTTCGAGTCAAAATCCAATATCCTCCAATGATACAATTTTCCCTTTCATGCTTCGAAATGAGCTCTGGAGTGCAGTGATGGAATATTTTTCTCGTAGTCAGTATTTTCTTTCGTTCAATTATTCAGATTATGAGAATGAGAATGGCGCTCCATGATAGAATGTGAAGGTTCGATAAAAATCACATTACAGTATATTGAAAAAAGTTGTAGTACAATCTGGTGCTAACGGTTTAATCTCTGCTCATAATAAATAATTATGATATATTTCAATTGATTTGTAAAATAATTATTCTGAATTTGGAAAATGAAACATTATATCCATATTGTAGAACATATCCGTTGTTGATCCAGTTTATCATGGCCATTAAACCAATAAATCCTAAAGAACTCGTCTCAATTTTCTCCAGATTTTGAACTGCGTCTTATTTTATTTTAATTTTGGGAACTCCATTTCTATTCCATATGTATCCCGCTCGATACATTGCTTAGCGCTGCTTTTGGAGAAGATATTTTAATTCATATCGATTATATTTGGTCGGATTGACCGATTCAATTTTATCTGATGATGAATCTCTCTCCAACGTAACATTCTCCATTTAAATAGACTAAAGTCTCACTCCAACTCCTATTTGGAGAGTGTAATAATGCCTAACATTAACAAAGCACTGTTCCACATCAAAGTAAATTGAAGTTTCCCGTAATTTGATTATTCACACAGGAATTCTATAACATCAGAGATTCGAAAAATCTTTTTTATCATTCTCTGCCGAAGGTAATAATTATGTTCGAGTCAAAATCCAATATCTGTATAGTATATCCAATAAACTGTATAGTTTCCTTGGCTATTAATTTGCTGTTCCCTAGAGTTTATAGAAAGGATGCGGCGAATATACTGAGGGATCAAGCTGAGTTTGCAGTTTCGTAAATAGGTCACTCGAAACTGTTTAAAATTCAGTTCAATGTTTGATATTCGATCAAACTGAAGCAGACAACTTTGCAAGGCTCCTAAACAAACTTTTGCCAATGAATACAAGGGCCAGTGATTGAATTACTTTATTCTTGAGGAAAGCAGTTGCTACAAGATTTCATGAATCGATATGTTTCACCAAAGAAAATTTAATTATCAGGAAGATTCTTCTCTTCTTCAGCAGATTTTGTTCAGAGTGAAGCAGTGGCGCTTGACTGACATCGTAATAAGCCGATGTGATAGGAATGAACTTGATAGGGGTCTGCTCGTAATGCAAACATGATGGTAATGGAATTTTCTCGGAAAATGACAGGATAATATTAGTGGAACTCCAAACCAACAATGAAAATTGTATGATATGGGATAGCACACGCGGCTATCTTGGTGTCAAAATGAAGATTGGCACTCCTACTTACATGTCCCTAATGTGATCGAGAATATGAATTTGATCATAGAATGAATAAATAATACATAAAATAATTTATTATCATCTTTTTCTAATTCCCCTTCCATGTTAATTCCATCTAAAAGAATTTAATTTCTACAACTTCAGATCTTTTTATGCTCGTATTATAGAAATTGAACTATCTCTGTTTTATTTCGTACAACAGTCGATAATTTTCTAGTTTCAAAAAAGTTGAGTAGCTTCACTCTGCGAGCTCTACAGCTCTCATTTATTCCGCAATCATATCTTCCTCCCACGCATTTACAAAAAAATTGCATTTCCAGTAATACTGATCATTTTTTAATAAATTGATGCGGTCTGTCGGGAAATGTTGCGCAAAAGTACTACACACGTGTTCTTACGAGTGCTAAATTGAAAAAAAGAGATATTCTTTTAAATTTCAGCATTTCATATACCTAATACTTTGACATTTGTAATATTGCTGAATCATTGTTTATTCATCCTTAGAACAAAATAATATCGGTAAATAATCGATGATACAAAACTTGATTATAGCTTAATTGTTTATATTGGAAATACTTAATGATACAATGCAGACTATAACAATGTCGATAAAGCATTGATTTTCCAGACCTTTTAATGATTAGCCTACTTGATAGAATATAATAATAAATTTTTGGAAAAAACTGGGACTGAAGTTGTGATTTTGATAATGAAGACTGATAATACGATTAGTATAGATTGGGAGGGAGTGAGGATAGTTTTCGTCGTTATGAATTAATAAAATAGTCTTCACAAAGAAGTGGAAAAACTACTCACATTTCAATTTTAGTGTTGAATTATATTGTTTCAAAGTGTTTAATATTGATATTTAATTGTTTGTTAGTGTTTAATATGATTGAATTTTTTGTGATGTTCCATTTGAACTATTTAATTCTTCAATACTCCTGGATCATTACAGTATTTTGGGTTTGGTCCTTTAATATAATTTGGCAGTAGATTATAATATTAACTCGACTGCCCATAATCATTTCTTCAATTTCAGTTTCATGAGTCTTTGTCGCAGTCGACAGACTAGAAAATCATACCAACCACCAATCATGTGATGTGTTTTTTTATAATATCACATCATTTTATATAAATTATGAGATTTCTCAAAAAAAAAAAAAAAATGGAAACAAAAAAATTTATTACAGGAGAAAATCCATTATGCGATGACTGCGCCAAGATGTCCTTGCCACCTGTATTGAATAATAATATCAATGTATTATAATATATACATGTACTACAAAATTTGCGTTTTATACGCTAGCTTCAAAGACAATATTGAATTTCATTTGATAATACCGGGGAAAAAAATCTAGCTTCCTTCCCGAATACTATTTTTCAACTTGGAAATATTGAGTAAAATATTAAGGAATCGAACCTCCACAAATGTCCTATCGACAAGGATGTCGTTCACTAGCAAACCTTGCAGGAGCTAATGTTAAGAATGTAACACTGATGTGTTAGGGAGAAAAGTATTAGGCATTTCAATCCAATACCTTGCATCAGTACTATCGCGTGAGTTTTTAAACAAGGGAAATGCATATATATATTATCCCCAAAATTTTTTAATCAGAAGGATAGTGCCTGGCGTTTAGACTGCTGTGGCAGAGAACCCTTTAATGAAATTGGTTGAACAATGTAGGCTACGATTGTGGACTAGATCCTCAATGAGCGTTTCTATTTGTGTTGGAGGGGTTTGAACTAGTTGAAAGAGTCAATACTAAAAGAACATAAAATTCTGTTCACTGTGGCGTTTTTTGGGTCATCCAAATTGACCAGTTTTTATAATAACGCTCCAATAAATTGCTCCAATTGAAGCTTTTTTGGAATTGGCTCTTCTGCCAGTTTTATTCCTTTCCGGGAGAATCAGCTTTGGAATGAATTTGTGCAACATCACTTCCATTTATTTTTTACCCGAAAGGTTTATCAATATTTTTTCGGAGATGGAACAGGAATAGTGATATTTTTTCAACTCTCAATTACCAAGACGTAATTTCTTAATGACTACAGTCTTTAAGCAATGTACTTGATTGCATATGATTCAAATAAGATTATTGAATTAATAGTCCATTTCTATAGAATATTCTGAAAAATATGTCTTGTAGGTATTCTTGAGTTCCCTGGTTTTTGCTATTGAAATATCTTACTTAAAATTTATGACTAATGATTCCACTTGGAATAATCATTCAATTCTGATTGGGTACAATTCATTGGTCTTAATGAATTTTGAATTGAAACATCGCGAACAGATTCAGTGCCGGAATGGCTAAGATATGGGCTGTCGGCTATACTTGATCAAGGGTCCCCCTAAACAGTGGTTTGGGGGGGGGATTTTTCACCATTTTCAACAAGTGTAAAGCTCTGTATTCTTGACGTCACAAAATTACGTTTTCAGAACTAGTGGTGTAATATACTATTGTCTCTAGCCACGCCCCCTGCAGTAGTTTTCAACATTCAACAAGTGGCCAACTCGAGGATACTTGTCTGCTATTGGTTGAGACAGGCCACGCCCCCAGAAAGCTTCATCCACTAGAAAATGGATGAGGAAGCAGAAACGATTTTTGACTCTGGCCACAACCCCTGCAATAGTTTTCAACATTCAACAGGTGACCGACTAGAGGATACTTGTCTGCTATTGGTTGAGCCTTAGGCCACGCCCCAGAGAGCTTCAATCACTGGAATATGGAGGGGGAAGAAGTAACAATTTTTGTCTCTGGCCACGCTCCTGAAGTAGTTTTCGACATTCAACAGGTGGCCGACTCGAGAATACTTGTCTGCTATTATTTAAGCCATAGGACACGTCCCTAGAGAGCTCCATTCACTAGAAAATGGATGAGGAAGCAGAAACTATTTTTTCTCTGGTCACACCCCCCTGCGGCATGCAAAAATATTTTGACAAATTGATATCATGTAGGCCTTCCCTTTTATCCGCTCATTGGCCTGGGTGTTCAGATTGAAAAATGCTGTTCATATTCTCTAGGACTATGTTGAATGTTTTCAGTCAATTAATCGAAAAGACTAGATGTTGATAAACAACTAATTTATTAAAAATTCGAGTAACCGGTTTTGGTTGTTACACAATTATCAACCTCTGGTAAACTCTCAGTAAATGAATAAATAAATTAAGAATTCAAGTATTGATTTGTTAAGTTTTGCGGTCTACTATGCTGTACAACTATGAACTGTATATTCCTCGAATTTACTCTGTTAATTTAAACAATGAATAGGAAAAAAATTCAGCAGAGGTGCGCTACAAACTAGACCAGAGAGCCAAGTGGTGATAACTTGTATCTCAAGTATCTTTGTAGTTTATGTGCCACTGAATGGAGACTGAAGGATTTATAAGATCATTCTTATCATCACGGAACAGAAAAATGGTATTGAGGAGCGATAAAATTCGAACTAATGCGTTCAACCTCCCACTTTGTGGCTTGGGGGCAAATATATTTCTTTCATTCCTTTCAAATGCGTTTGTATTAGTCGTTATATGTGCTTTTGATGCTTTGCTGGTTTGAAGACTAATAACAAAAAATGGTTAATCTTATTGGTCAATCATCAATACTTTGATATATGCGATAATATTATTGAACTATTCAATAATACATCCTGTATAACTGAGGTTGACTAGTTGAGGATGGTGCCAGAAGCATCAACATTTTATGTGGATTCATTATTTGATAGAAATGACATAGAATAGGATGATAAAATTCTCCAAAGAGTATAGAACAAATAGGTAGAATAATTAACTGAATAAGTAAGAGTGAGTTCTTTATGATTTTAACTCAATGATAACTTTTGTATGTTACAAGAACTGTTTTAAACATCAAAATTAATTCCACTTCTAACGAATGTACATCGAAGATATATAAACCATTATTTTTCAAACCCATTTTTGGAGACTAGTAACCATCGTTTTCAACAAAAATATAAATAATATTATAAACAAATAGAATACGGTGAGTTAAGAACAGAAGAAGATAGATAGGTACATAGAATATAAGTTAAGAAGATAGTTTTTTGTTTTGATTTGGTCTTTGCTCCAGGTTTAAGTCTACAATTTCACGTTTCATATTCTCTTTTCAAACAACTATTTGGATTACTATCACTAGTAATAAAATTCAAAAGTCTTAGATAACTCAGGAGTACATCATAATAACGACTATTAATTTTTTGCGAGGGTGAGTGAAGAAAAACAGCAGAGCTGGGATGGAATTTTATGCAGGCCTATGCTGAGTCAGTGAAAACCTCTTAATGATCATGAGAAATGCAAAACATCAAATCCAAAATAGGCTCCAACTCCAAAACCCACTAAGGAAATGCTTTCTTCCCTGGTACCGATTAATAATAGCATCCTCCGGAATTGCTGAAAATAGGGCATTCTCTGAATTCTTTCTCTGAAATAGAGTCCACGTGCTTTATAGGCCAGTGAGAGATCCCTCTCGTTCGTATACTGGAACTTCCTTCGGTCGTCTCAGCAGTCTGCCACTCACAGGCGAGGCTCTATAAACTTAACAGTCTTTACAGAGCCTGATCACAGCCTACTTTAAGGTGAACAGAAATACACACTTAAAACAAGTTTGTATTCTATAAATCTCTTGCAAATGTTAGTTTCTTGCATGTTTTGATAAGGCAGAAAGTAAGTAGTAAGTGTAGTCAAATGAAAGAAAAACTCAGTTGAAATTTCTTCATTATGATTCACCAGCCAGCAGGCTCGCTACGCTCGCCGTAACCCTTGAGCTTATTAAACCTTGGAAGATTTCGTTACTGGCGTAATATCAGAATAATTTAAAAATTTTGTGAATGCAACATTAATAGACCTGATCTGAAACGGTCTACCAAATTTGAATATTTCTGCCGAATAGCAACCGAAAAAATCTGAGAAAACGCAGAAAAACTCTAGAATAACATAAATACTGGGCGCATTCTTGAGAATTTACAAAACTCGTTTCTTGCGCGTCAAACGGTTCAACCAAACCTTTTGCTTTTATTAAAAATACCGGTTGATAGATTAATTGTCCAAGGCGCGAGATATGCAACCTGCGATGCACCTTACAACCTTCAAAAACCTTGTTAATGGTGTGATAAAAAAAAATCTTGAGGATTGAAAAAAAATCAACACAACATCAACTAGACCTAATCTGAACCTTCTTGTCAAATTTCAAAATTTTCCGCCAATTGGTCCTCAAAAAAGCAAAGAAAAAGCCGGAAAACTAGAAAGCTAGCAATTTCAAGAAGACAAAATCCTCATTGTCAATAGTCGAGTCATTCTAGGGTTGGAGGTGGAACTAATTGCAACAAAGATGTTTTATGGTGGAAATGGTAGCTGACACCCTCCTACTTGACGTGTAAAAAATCCCTCTCTCAACTCGTGTCGGAAAGTTGTTTTTTTGACCGCCATATTGGAAAATTTTGCTCATTTTTTGGTTTTCTTGGAATAACGTTTAAACGAAGCGTCGGACAAAAAAACTCACTCAACCTTTTTATTAGTAAATAAAATTTGCAAGACAATAGTGGTAGAATCATCTCTTTATCTTTACTAGAAACCGAGTTACGATTTTTCAAAAAATAGATTAATTTTCAAGAAAAACTATAATTGAGTATTTTCAGTTTTTGTTCGCTCAGATCTTTTGACATATTCCTTTGAGTAGTTCAATTCAAAATACCTCTGGGGATAATTTTGTCCTCTACAATTTGAGACCAAGAAGACCTTTATTCCTTGTATAGTTTTTGAACTAGAGCAATTAAAAGATATCCGTGTACTTGAAAAAACCCTATTTCGGGGGGAAATGGTCTCCAAAAAAATGTATACCGTGCTTGTATCGATACTTTCTCTGGTAATAATGACTTTCAGATAAATTTCTAGCAGATAAGCTACTCACCGACCTGAATTTAGGTTATGTTCAATATTAAGGACCCTTCAAGGATCTCAATCTAAGGATACCTCTGAGCTCTAACAATTGTAAAAGTCATCGGATCTCAACAAACCATATCTCATTCTTTTTAGCTCATCAAGGCGGTCTAAATTAATATATCATACGTCAAATTTGGTCAAAATTGTGGAAAATAACTCCGGAGAGAATATTGACTTCTCCATCATATACCAAAAAAATGTAGTTTTGAGATACATTTGCTTCAGTAAATTCCAAAAACCCTTCATCAAAGTCTGTCTTTCCACAATTCAAGCTGTTATTTTATTAGTGTTTGAATACTCTCACACTCAAAACCAGCTGCTTCCACAACCCAGAAAAGTAATTTCACAATGGAAATAAGTTCATTAATCTGGGGAGTCCTGCTAATGAAAGGATGTCTCATCAGTCTCCGTGATGAAAAAATTCGAATCTCTTCTAGTGCTCAGCAATAGTACGAGATTGTAATATCCACTGGCGGCTCGTACCCAAGAAGCAGGTGAAGTGCCCGTATCTTTTACTGTACAACACTTCACCTTTTTCGTGGGCACGAGCCGCCAGTGATCATCAAGATGATCCACCTTTCGCTTGGACAAAAGATGAATTCCTTTGAGAAAGCAGCTCATCAATCTTCAACTGAAGATGATTTATTAACTGTCTCATTCTTGTGTGTATAATATTGAGGAAGTGAAGAAACGCTTCGTAATAATAGTTACTTATAAACATAGTTTTAATAGTTTGTTGAAATAATCCTGCTACTAGTTTGGCCTGATTTCAAGCAGTTATTGATTTTTGAGGATATAATGATAAATCCGATAATGATCAATACGCAATTACTCCTATTGTAACTCACATTAACCCCTTTATTTGCAGAACAACAAAATTCCTTAGATGTAGCCTATCATAATATAGAGTTAATAATATAATCAATACTTGAAATAAATACTCAATGTTTATCACATAATTAAAAACCTTTTTACAAGAATAATACATTTACTTAAGCTGACTTCGTTCAAGAATATTTTCCTACATATTAAAGTTATGATTCGTATATCATATCATTTTGCGTCAATTAAAGGAAAACAGGAATCATAATGTTCTAAGTTTGAATCATATAACGATGATGAACAAAGTACAGTACTCGACTGCTGCAAAATTCAAATCAAATACCACTTCTGACTTCTGGCAGCTTATAACCGTCAGAGTTTTCGCCTGGAAAATCAGTCTCGTGAGAATCCTATCACGTGGAATAATATTACGTTGTTTATCATACTTGATCAATCAACTACAATGCAGGCCACACACGATTCTCTATTTATGATAATTATTTCACTTAGCACTTACTCATTTGGTACGCTTGATGTTAGTAATAATAATTAAAATTTGGGTTATTTTCACAAATTTTTGTTTGATTAGTATTTATGATTTTTGTTGCAGGAATGAGTGGATCGTGGAACGTGCAGATCCCTCTTTATGCCGGAATCTTCCTTCTGGCCGTAGCAGGCAATGCTCTCGTCATCTTGACCCTTGTTCGTAACCAGAGCATGAGAACCATAACCAATCTATTTCTGCTCAACTTGGCTGTTTCCGATCTGCTTTTGGGCGTCGTTTGTATGCCATTCACTCTTGTTGGCAACATTCTAAGGGACTTTGTGTTTGGAGACCTCATGTGTAGCCTCATACCATTCTTGCAAGGTGAGATGCTTTACCAAGGGTTTACATGAATCAAGATTTAACTTTTGGAAAAATAAAAAAAGTTTTTATGATTAAATTTAATCGAGCCATGGAGGCTCCATGGAGCCATGATGAGTGAAGTATCAGGCCGTGAAAATAATAATGTACTCGTAATTAGCATATTACATAACTTATTACCAAACATCACTGGCAAGCCTCTCGGTGAGGGTGATCTATCGGTGAACGTGATGTTGAGTCACGAACACTGTGAACTGCTCTTGGATGGGTGACTAGTATTTGGCCAAGTACACATTGGCGAGGTGGAACTACCCGTAAGGGTCTCCCCACCATTAAAAGCGATACGAATTTATTTATTTTACTGGCAAGCCTAATCTAAAATATCATCAATAGAAGCTGGAAATTCTGCTGGAGTTTGAATATTTTCAGATATTCCTCCGTAAATTTATAAGGATTCTCATGCTTTCTTCTACATTTTCCGTTGATTTTGAGACAGGATAAAGACTAAAATTGAATGATCGACGCATCAGACTGTAATCCGAGACGGGTAATGAAGTTAAAAACGTCATTTATTCAAGGGATGAAACGGTGAAATTTTCTAATAAGTCCTGCAGAAATGAATTGATTCCCTAAAAGGAAAAATTGAAAGAGATGGCGATTGAAAATATTTTAATAAGCGTTCAAGTTTTACAGGTATAGCCTAGTAATAGCTGATTAAAAATTGTTCCAAATTTGAAAAGTACGAGAGAAATTCTTTTTACCGACAGAAACGTGGTATTAGTACCAAGGTACTAGTATTAGTACTAATATATCACACCATGCGGTATTAGTACTAATCAATGAGTTTACAAATCATAGCCAATTCGAATCTATACAGTATAGAAGCGAAACATATTACTGTATAGTGTTCAAAGGAAGTGTATGTAGTGTTATAGTGTATGTAGAGGAAGGAAATTTTAATACACATCCCACTCTAATATTATTAGAAAAGTTGATCATGTTTTACAATAAGATTATAGTAAGATTTGATCCTCAAAGTTGGTGGAGAAGCACAAGAGCGTTATTCCTAATTCCCAAATTCCTTTCAAGTTTTCAAGTTTCCGAACAATAGTTTATGATAAAAACGAACCCGCAGTAGTTACATTTGATATCATTGAACTGATTTATATGAAAATCATTCGTAATGAAATCAAAAACAATTGTATTGTGATTCATTCATTGAGTTTTACTAACTTTATGTTTATAGTAAATGATTGTATGAAGTTTGGAATTTTGTCGAATGTTTCTCCATATATTTCGCTAGATTACAATGTTGTATCTCTAGTCTCCATGGTGATGTCACCTTCCAAAGGATCATCTCTGTGGATTGGTTTCCACACAACAAATAATAATATGTCAACTGCCAAATGCATGAGAAATAGCAGAGATGCACGTTTACCATGTATACTCGATCACAACCCGCAATCACGCTCTACAAAGGAGGAAGGTTTCAAAGGTTCATAGAGTATAGTCTGTTCAAGCAAAGAAGAGCCTCTGGCAAGATGAGAAAATGACTCCAGCTCGCTCAATATTGGTTCAAAAATTATTGATTTGGTCTCAAATTGTATATCAGAATGTTTCCTACAATTGAGACCAATAAATCAATAATCTTTTAACCAATATTGACCGAGCTGTTGTCATTTCCTCATCTTGCCAGAGGATCTTCTTTGCTTGGACAGACTTCTTCAGACTTCTTGGACAGGATCTTCTTTGCTTGTGTTAAGCCGCGTATCGACAGTCCGAGGCATGTGCTACGAATGCCTCGCTGTACAGTCTGTTGACACAAAAAAAGAGAACTACTACTAGTCTACCATCTACCGCGTATCGACAGTCCGAGGCATGTGCCACACATGCCTCGGACTGTCGATACCGGGTTTGCTAGCAGCGAGGCAAATGCTGCACACAATTCGCAGCGAGCAGTGCCTGTTGCCTCGCAACGCACAACAAACAATTCTACAAACTAACCTCAAAATTGTACCACATTCCTATGTATTTTTGTGATTAAGAATTCTATTTGAGTGCAGAAGGTTCTAATAGGCAATAATAAGCATTGCCTTGGATTTTTATCTACTAATTGAGCACAAACTAACCTCCAAAGTCCAAAATATCAATTGTCAGAGCTTAGTTGCTTTGTCTCCCGGTCGATGGCGCTAGTCAATTTGTTCGCGTGCTTGCATTTTTGGTTACAAAAAATGCAGATTTTTTATCATAATTATAATTATATACTATATACTATACTATAATTATAATTATTTTTGATTATTGCAGATTATATTCACACATATGCCTCAGCCATGAGTTTATACTTTTTTGCGTCACCAGACTGTACTGCGAGGCATTCGTGGCACATGCCTCGGACTGTCGATACGCGGCTTAAGTCAGTACACACACTCTCTTCTATGAAAAGATTGTTATCATCGTTTAAACCCGAATAATCTTCCCAAAATCAATTTTAAAGTTTCATTATGTGAACATGCGTTAAAATTGTGTTCCAAAATTGGATTTTCTTGGTATTAAAGATGATTCTTCTACTTCTATTTCAACTTTACTTATAGAATTTTTTAAAAAGAAAATAGGGAATTCACATTTAATCATGTGAATTTCTTGGCAAGATAGGATACTGGTTTTAGAGATTCATGGAGGAAATTATTTTGTAAATTATAATAATATCATTCAACCCTTTGGTAATTAAATATCAGGCTATTGGAACTTCACAGAATTTCTGGCATTGGTGATAAAATTCTGTCTTCAGTCTCGTTTATGTTTCGTATTCTGTCTCGTATTATGTTTTTCAGAAACATAAAACAAACATTTTTTTGTTTCATGAACAAAAAAAACATGTTTTTGAAACATAAATGTTTCAAGTTGGTGCGAATTTTATTGTTGAATGAGAATAGACTGCTGCCTGTTGGTGAGTTGTTTTGAGTACTCGAACCTCAAGCCACTCACTGATACAGCAGATGCCAAATAAACTATAGGTTGACAAATTACTGTTATTAATGCTCACCTTTGTCAGGATTATCGACGAGTAGTCTACGATAGCATTTAGAGTTGAGAGCGACCTGAGAGAGCCGTTCTGCTCTCGTAGACCGCTTTCAGGTTGTCCTGCCAGGGTTGAACATTCATAAGAGATATTCGTCAAGTGCCACTTTAGTTGGCGTCTGCTCTAGGCCTGCTTCTGAAGCGGCGGAAATTATTCGAGCAATAAATCACATGGCTGTGTAAGCTCTAAGGGTTAATTCCGTGCCAGTAATCACATTGAAAACTCAAACTCTGGAATATATTTGAATTATTTTACACTTTGCATGAATAAGTTTACCGCAATATTGCATGATTAGTTGTTTTACTTCATAACTTAATATTCCTACGAGTATCAATATTTTCTTCTATAAAAACATTTTTTATAAAACTAACTGAAATTTCTTGTGCTCAGACACATTTCATTGTAAAACCTTTCAATCATATAACTAGGCCTCGCTTCGCTCGCCTGCAAATTCCGTTCAGTAGGGATTTGAAATTTATTGAGCACAGCACTTCTACACCTAATCTTAACCTTTTTACCTAATTTAAACATTTTATGCCAATTTTTTCTAGAAAAATCTGAGAAAAACTCCAAAAATTCCAAATAATAGTAAAATGCTAATATTAAGCGTAACCTTGGGAAGTATATCGGACATGGTTTGAAACTTGATTCAATATCTTCCAAATTAGTTCATCTATAATCTCGCTGAACCATTGAATTTACAGTTAGGATTAGTCGTATCAAGGCGGAAGGTATGCAACCCGCAATACATCTACAATTTTGAAAACCTGATTACTGGCGTAATCTTGAACGGATTTCAAAAATATTTTAACACATCATTTCTAGACCTTATCTGAACCTGCCCATCAAATATCAACATTTTCTACCGATTTGTTCTCAAAAAAATTGAGAAAACGCCGATAAACTCAAATATTTAGCGTATCCCTAAAAAGTTTCCAAATTCCATTCTTGGCGCGCATCTAAACGTCCAACTGAACATGCCTGCCAAATTTGTACGCATCCGGTTCAGTGGATTTCTAGTTCTGGTGATGAATCAGTCAGTGCCATTTCGCTTATATAGATATAGATTGATTTTGAAAATAAATTCTGAGGGCGATGCCAAGTTACCAACATATATAATACTTTAAGCATGAGCGTTGATAATGAAAAGGGTAAAATAATGATATAAATACTAGAGAATGGTGAAGAGAGATAGAGACTGCTTTTCAAGCAGTCAGTACCGACGGCTTCACATCTTCTTTGAAAGACGAGGTGACCGTATTTCTGTGATTACGCTGTGGTCAAAATAGTATTTCGGCCTAGAATCGAACTGGGAAAGTGGGAACCACTGATTATTATTAGACTAGCGCGTTACAAACACGACAAAAGTTTGTAGAGAGATGTCAAATCTAAGAAAATTGGTTTCTTCATGAAAAATCTTTTTGAAAATTAATCCTATTGGATAAGTCCTAATCAATAGACTTGGTCTAAGTGGAGAGTGGAGACGAAGCTTGTTCAAAAAATCAACTGAGCTTAAAGTCCTACAAAATGGAAAATACAAAGAGTATATTATTTTTATATAAAAGTAAATAACTTAAAACTTGACTGCTCTCGAATATGAATATATTAATAAAGAGTTATTGAAATAGCCAAGTCATAGATCAACTTGAACTATCGATAGATGAAGTGAATCTAGTACAAAGATGACAGTTTTTTATCCAGCTTTTTCAACATTTGACCTGTAGCAATAACTGCAACAATGAGAAGCACGTTTGAAACAATTTCATTCAACTCCTATTTCCATTAAACGGTCTGGTCTCTGGCCTTTCATTTTCAGAAACACGTGGAAAAACTGTGTTTAATTTATTGCAGTATGGAATGTGCTGAAAACTTTGAAGCTTGTAACTTGCTCTGTTACTCGAACTCCAGTCACCATTTTTCAATTGGAAAACCTGCAAACAGCAATATCAAATAATAGCTGAATGGGAATTCAATAACTTTCATTGAACCCAAAGCAATCTATTGCAAAATGAAGGCCTTGAATCCATATTCATATCAGTTAAGGATTATCTGATTACCTGCTTGCCTCTTTTCTACTTATTAAGAAATTTCAAAGTGTATATTGTAAATTATGAATTATAAAATATTTCTCAATCCAGATAATTGTTTTGAGAAGTTGTGAAACCAAAAACATTGGATGAAGTCTTATAAATTATACTCGGGATTAATGAAGATGAAAAGCTATTCAATCACATATGTTTGGGTGGAATAATGAACGTGTAGGTAAAATAGGTGGAGGTAAAATTCCAATAACATTTTTTGAGAAAAGCTGGCGGTTATGAATTAGTGGATCATGAAATATGTCTCTGTGACAGAGGATATTGAAGAGACCAAGGAGAAGAGATCAATTATATCATAGTCATCTATAGGTGGAGTCAACGAAACTGACGGTGAATGAGCATTATTATGGTTCTCATACTCAGCTCAGTCAGAACTGTCAAGAAGTATGAGAGAGAATATAATATATGGGAAGCCGTCTTGCAAAACTTTCGTTTTGTGTTTAAACGTCGTTCCTTAAAAGAATATTGAATTTATCTGCCATCAAATACAATTTATAGTACTACTAGCCGGCAGTAGAACTTTTGGTAAAACAATCACCGAAGGTCAGGCACCCCGCGGGAGACACTCCCAAGCGGCAGCTCGAGCTGCGCAGCTCCTGGTTTCGACCATGAATAATACTGATCCGCATGTTATTAAATGAGACCCATTGGTAACATTAAAATGTAACGTAGAGTTCATTATCGGAAAGCTTGTTGTGTAGTGATCTCTTCTTTTTCCATAACAGGAGCAAACCACATAAACCTATATCTACTACTATTTTGTCTGGTCCAGACAATGATTGCAAATGAAATAGGGTTGAATACAGAACCAAATTGAACCACAAAAAAACTTCCTAATTCGACTAAAGCTCAGGAAAGGTAGGCTATATAAGTTTTGAATTTAGAATAAGAAGACTAGGAGTATTGTCTTCCGACATCCTTTGTTCCCTACAAAAATTTCAATGAATCCAGAATCGATATCGCCAGTGGCTGAGGAGAACAACGAGGAATTAATTTGAATATCTAACTTGCATTTGATAATGAATTGTTTGAGAATTCAAGCGACCCGCATTGATATGACATTTCTCGTTGATAATTGTTTGTTCAACTTTCCTATTGAAATTTGAAGAGGAATGACGAATGGAAATAGGACTGCTTTGAATTTATTGAATATGAGCGGCTTTGAGAACTTCCTGTTGCGTCCAGATTGGAAAAGAGACGACTCGAGCGTTTCAACTACGTACCACCTATTGATTGAACTGAATTGATTGGAACCGTTTGAATTGTTTCTCATCATTGCTTTAATATTTAAGGAGAAAAAGTTCCTTATTCGATGTGAGTCCATTAGAATCAATTCGAATTTAGAGGTTAGAGTCCTTCTAATCATCCCGCCTTTGATTTACTAAATCCTAGCATACATATGGCATACCCCAAGTATTGTATTGAGATTCCCACTAACGGAATTTGACCCAGTGATTCAACCAAATAATTATGTGAAACAAAATTGAATGATAATTCATCAATCACTCTTGATTTTTTCCAAAAATTGTAGGCCTATGGTAGAATGATGACAAATTATTTTTAAACTTACAATAAGTATAAGTCAAGACGCGCAAGGCAGTAGGCGTACTTGAAGCGTGATCAATAAAGATTAAAAAAAATTGATTTTGATTTTCTGTGTTATTACTCATATATGAACTGATAGTTTGAAGTTCTTATATTTCTTCCAAGCTCGTTAGGATTTGAAAATCAGGAAGTAGAATATGTTCATCAATTTTAATTTTTTAAATGGTCGTGAACTTTTATATAGACTATAATTATTTAGATTATAGACCAATTAGAGAAATATGAGAAAGAACAAAAAGCCGAGTTCAAAGTAAGCTTTGGCTACAGAGACCCATTTATGATATAAACAACCAGTTTCAATTGAGTCTAAAATGAATGAGGGTTAAAAAATTCATGAAAAAATCATCCAGAACGTTTTGTTGGACTAAGAAAAGTGCAAAAGTGCGTTCAAATTGTGTGACTGGAACGGTCGACTCATATGATGCAACTTCAATTCTGTCCTATAGAAAAATATTCATTATTTCTATTTGCATGATGGAACTCGAAAAGAACTGCTATCTTGCTGAAGTAGCTGCTGGATTCTCCGAGAGAATCCATGAGATCAAAAAACTCAAGATACACTTGGCAAGATACACACAGACAGAATTTGACCGTTCAGGGAAGTAATGAACAGGAGTCCATAGCTCCAGTATTCTCAGGCCATCCCAGCTATGATGCAAGTCACTCATAACCATAAACGTAAAATACTTTGTATTCCTTTTTCATGCATTTTCATGCTTTGAAGAAAGGATATGTGAGATACGATTTTTTAACTACAGCAGAAGTTTCAGTAATTTATGTAAGCAATATGAATTATTGAGCTGAATATATTCGTCTATGAATGAGCAAGAATCACATTTATGGTTTTCTCTCGTTTCGTACTAACCTCATCCAATTTGAATTCAGTTCGAAAAACCTGAAATCAATGGAAGAAAAAAAATATTCACTGGTATTTATCACCGACAATGCAGTCAAACGTTTTTCACGGAAAGGAAACTGTTTAAATAACGTTTCAGATCACATTTGCTGGAGAAATTTAAACGGGTTTCTCGTCATGGATCAAGAAACCACTTGCTTGAAAATAATTTAAATTATTAACTACCTCCAAGAATAAAACAAATTTTAAGCTCTGAAACATGATTTTAAGTATACTAGTAGTGTTCTGAGAACAGTAGACCTCACGTATTTTTCACAAGTATCTCCACTTACCAGCCCTAGTTCCTGGTATAGGTCTTTCTCCAAACATCATGTTAGTCATTCATGTTTTCACGGTAATTTATTACATGCTATCGCTACAGTTAGACGATGACAAAAGATACAGATACTACATTAGATGAATATCTAGTTGCACGAAATAATTGTTATCTGAATAACATACAATTGAAAATATTTTATGAATTATAAGTTTTTCAAGTTACACTCCGCTAATAAGTGACAAAGAAAATAACAAGGGAAATGTGATCTTCATGTTTGTGCTCAAATCTTTCTCAATAAAAACAAATTTTTTAATGCATCAAAATAATTATTTTAAAATGTACTTTCATTGGAGACAGCGAAACTGCTGATGCTGTTTCTGTTTGGTTACGGTACCACATGAAGATTGTTTTGAAATTTGGACAGCTGCTGGGTCTGCTCTGATCAGATTATTGTAGAACGATGAATTATATAAAAAATATGCTTGTATCAATATACATTTCCAATTTGTATTGAGTAGCTTTATAAAAGATTTTTTTTCGAAATTGTTAGGAGCCACATTGAGCACAACCAAATCGTTCAAAAAAAAGCTAGAACGGCTGTTGGTAGACAGTAACAACCGTCCGTGTCTACCTACTCCAATAATTTACAATAATAATTATTATTAATCTTATCAACCGGGCGTTTTGAAATTTTGAATGCATGCAAATAAATGTTGCATGCCACTCTAATGCTTTACTTGGAAAGCTAACCTGAAGTATCCAAATTTATAAGAAACTAATATTTCTCTCCTGTTGTTATGCTACTTATTGTTTGTAGGTTTAATCATTAACACAAAGTTTAATTCACCAAGATATATTTATTTCAGTAAGCACTAAGCATAACTCACAAGCACACGAAGTAAAAGTTCATGATTCGAGAGTCGATACCAAACACACTCGATAGTTACATCAATATATCGATATCACAGTATCGATATATATATTATCATGACATCTCCCTTTTTCAAAAGCAAAATTCATTCAATTCATTTTTCAATCAAACACAATATTGCAAGTGAAATTTATATCATAAACATAATTTTCTTACATAATATAATCAATAAAATACTTTTACAAAACATAATCTTTCAAATATTTAGGAGCTTTAATATTTCTTTTTGGACGTTCACTCACCTTACTATTATCAGTTTCATCAATTCTATCATCAGCAACATCATAAGCAAATGGGATGATTTCATTTTCGTTTGTATTCATATCTGAATTTTCATTATTATTTTCTGAATCATAGATATCATCATTGGCATGCAAATAAAATGGAGTATTTGATTTGAAAGAATTCAAATGTTTTCTGTTTCTTTCAACCCTTTGTCCTGACTCTAACTGAACTTGATATGATCTTGGTCTATCAGCTAATCCTAATACCAATCCTTTTTCCCTTTCCTTAGAAGAATTTTTATTCACAAAAACTTGGTCTCCAATGTTCAATGGTTTTTTATTCATTGCTCCTCTATCATAATAATATTTTTGACGTTCCTGACTTTCTTTCAACTTATCTCTAACATGTTTGAACTTATCTCTATTTACAAATTGATTCAAATTAGGCATCAAATGATCGATTTTTCTACCCATCAATAACTCTGAGGGGGATTGCAAACTGGCTGATAACGGTGTGCATCTATATTCTAGTAATGCTAAGTAGGGATCTTTACCATCATAGATAGCTTTTTTCAACATTTTCTTTACAATTCCTACTTGTCTTTCAATCATACCATTTGATTGAGGATATTCAGGACTTGACGTTTTATGTACAAATTTCCATTCATTGACAAATTTATTAAATATAGTATTATTCAACTTCAATTGTGGACCATTGTCACTCCATACAATTTTTGGTATTCCATGTCTAGCAAAAGCAGATTTCATGATTGTAATTACAGATTCAGTTGATAAGTCTTGTAATAATCCTATCTCTACATATTTGGAAAAATAATCAACAATTAAAACATAATTTTTTCCTTGAAGTTTGAAAAGATCCATTCCTACCTCTTGCCATGGACTATCAGGAATTTCTCTACTTACAAATGACTCCTTTCTGTTACAATTATTAAATTTTGCGCAAGATTCACAAGTAGAAATCATATTACTGATGTCATCAGACATTCCAGGCCAAAATATACTATTCCTAGCTCTTAACTTACATTTTTCTATGCCCATATGATTATAGTGCAAAATATTCAACATTTCCTTTCTCATATTTGTTGGAACAACAATACCATCATTTTTGAATAGTAAATCGTTAGCTATATACAAATCTTCTCTATATCTGAAGTAAGATTGACAATCAGAAGGTACCTGTTTGATTCTGTCAGGCCATCCCTTATTTACCATATCCTTTACTTTACACAAAGTTTCATCTTTAGCTGTTTCAATCACTAACTTATCATAATAGTTTTGGACAAATTCATTATTCTCAGTTAATACACATATTTGATACTCAATTTCGTCACTAAGAGAATCATCTTCATAAGCATTGAAATGTGTTCTAGACAAACAATCTGCTATAAGTAAATCCTTACCAGGTTTGTACACAATAGTAAAATCATACTGCAATAGTCTCAAACGAATTCTCTGCAATATAGCAGGACACTCACTAAGTGGTTTTTTGAAAATACTCTCAAGAGGTTTATGATCACTCTCTATAGTTACATGTTTACCAAAAATATACTGATGGAAACGTTCACATGCAAACAGAATAGCTAATGTTTCTTTTTCTATGATTGCATAATTTTGTTGAGTGCTGTTCAATGACTTGGATGCATATTCAACCGGTAAATTATCTTGAAGTAATACACAACCTAATCCATCCTTGCATGCATCTACAGACAATACTATTTCCTTGTTGGGATCAAAAAATTGAAGAACTGGTTTACAAGTTAATATGCTTATCAACTCATCATATGCCTTGTCATGCTCAGAAGTCCAATGCCAAATAACATCTTTCTTTAGTAATTTTCTCAAAATTGAAGTTTTGTTTGACAAATTCGGGATAAATTTAGAAATGTATATAATCATACCTAAGAATGTTTCTAAAGTTTTCACATTAGTAGGTTTTTTCATTTCAACAATAGCTTTGATTTTCTTATCATCTATTTTTACACCATCTTTTGATATAATATGACCCATGTAATTGACTTGTTGTAATTTAAATTTACATTTGTTTGCATTGAATGTTACATTAAATTCTCTAGCTCTTTGTAGTACAACTTGCAATATTTCATCGTGCTCTTTTTCAGACTTACCGTAAATAATTAGGTCATCAATGAAAATTGAAACACCGGGGATATCACCAAAGATTTTAGAAAAACATCTATGAAATATTTCTGATGCCACGAACACACCATATGGCATTCGCAAGAAACAAAATCGACCATATTTTGTATTAAAAGTAGTATATTTACTACTGTCATCACTAAGTTTTAGTTGATAGAAAGCCTGATTAGCGTCCAATGTACTAAACATGACAGATCCACTTAGTTTTCTAGCTAATTCTTCAAATGTTGGCAAGTAAAAATGTTCTCTTAATAGATTTTTATTTAAATTCTGAGGATCGAGACAAATGCAAATTTCATTATTGGGTTTTTTCACCAAGACAATACTATTCACCCCTCAGTAGGTTCAACTACTTCCCTAATGATTTCATCATTTAACATTTTGTCAATTTCCTGTTTGAATTTTTCCTCTAAATAAATAGGAACTTTTCTGGTAGCTTCTACTTTAGGATTAGCATTTTCTTTCAAATTCAATGTACATTCAAAATCTTTAATTTTACCAAGACCTTCAAAGATATCTTTATTTTGTTCAATTACGTTATTAGGCTTACTATTTGTAGAAACTGTATCCATTCTTTTGATTAAATTCAGTTCTTCACAAGCTTCTCTACCTAGGATAGGAGGTGCTCTTATGTCTACTATTTGGAAAATGAATGATTTCTTTACATTATTTTCAGCTTTACAAGATACTTTACACTCACCAAGAACTTTTATTTTTGAATTATCATAGTTGAATAGAGTATTATTCGACTTGCAAATTGAAGTACCCAAATTCAATTTTTTATACTCAGATATTGGAAGACAATTACACTGAGCTCCAGTGTCTAACTTGAAATTGACCTTTTTATTTTCATTCAAAGTAATTGTTGCATACCAGTCTTTACCTTTACAGTGAGTTAATGTTCCACAAAATAAATTGTTTTCAGAATTTGTACTCACCGTACTGATATCATTCTTCTTATTTCTACATTTTACCGCATAATGTCCTCTTTTCTTGCATACCCCGCACTGCCTGTTGAATGCAGGACAATTTCGCTCTGGGTGATCCTGGCCACATCTGCTGCAATCTCGGATAGTTCTGCGTTGACTTTGGTTTCCCATCTTGAAGCCATCTCTAGGTTGATCATTTCTTTTGTTTGACTCATGCTGCTGGAACTTCTGGGTTGATTTGTAGTTAGGTACATTTTCGGAACGATTCTGGTTGTAGTTTTTATTCTTCTCACGATGTACAATGTTCACTGCAGCTACACTTTCATTGAGAGTTTTCAACTGTTCATTAGCAAGTTCAGCTGTTCTGCACATTTTCATGCACTTTTCCAATGAGAGTTCTTCTTCACGTAGAAGTCGATCTTGGAGGTTTTTATTTTTTATTCCACCAATCATTCTATCTTTCAAAAGACTGTCCAGCATAATCCCAAACCCACATGATGCACTAAGTTTACGCAAGGAAGTATAGAAATCATCGAAGGATTCATGTTCATTTTGGGTTCTAGAGAAGAAAATGTGTCTTTCCACCGATTCGTTGCTTCTTGGGATGAAATAACTTTCAAAAATTTCCAAATGTCTTTTGTAGGATTTTCTATCTGCTTCCGTCAATTGAAACGTATTGTATTTCTGAAGAGCTTCTTCTCCGATGCAATGTAGAAGAATGGCTATTTTTACTTCTTCATCCTTGCCTTCGCCACCACTTGCAAGCATGTACAGTAGAAATTTTTGCTTCCAAATCTTCCAATTCTCAGCTAAGTTGCCTTGGAAACTAAAATATTTTGGAGGTTTCAACGATTCCATATCGAAAAAATGAAATATTTACTCAAAGTTCACTAATTGAAGATCTGAATGAAAACGTGTTTGCAACTTCCGTTGAGGTTAGATTTGCAAACTTCATAACTGACAATTTTTTACTGGATTAATCACTAAGTATTTACTGGAACTCACTTTTCACCGACTGCGCCATGTTATGTTACTTATTTGTAGGTTTAATCATTAACACAAAGTTTAATTCACCAAGATATATTTATTTCAGTAAGCACTAAGCATAACTCACAAGCACACGAAGTACAAGTTCATGATTCAAGAGTCGATACCAAACACACTCAATAGTTACATCAATATATCGATATCACAGTATTGATATATATATTATCATGACACCTGTAATAATTTTCCACATTGATTCATCTGAATTCAATGCAGTCTTATAATCTTAAGTATACAATTGTGATACTTTTTCTATTGAAAGTCACTTCACATGTTTCAGTGATAATAACATGATTATAGTATCAAAATAATGTCTATAGTAATAATGTGCTCACTCACGTTCGGTCAATTAAGTTATAATAAATATAATTTACAATGGAAATTATTCACAATAAAGATTATTCGGTGATGAGATTTGTGATGTCAAGTGAAAATGATTTGGGAGTGTCAACTCAACCAACTAAGCTCTGTAGACAAGATTCTTCCTCCACACTCAACCCAAGCAGCTTCATTTGCCAAATTCTGGTGAGTCAGTCCAGGTTGAATCCTAGGTCAAAGAGAATGTCTAACAAGCTTTTTGCTCTTGAAAGTGCGACATAATGTGCAGCCAGAGGCCAACTCCTTTTCTCCAATATTGACTACCACAGTAGGAAGATTAAGCCCTTGATACTTGTGGATTGTTACAACCCATGCTAATATTATTAGGAACTGAGTTCTGGAACACAAGACATTTCCAGATTTCCAAGATCGTGTTACAGGAGCAATAGGTACACTGTCATTGTCAAGTGGCCCAAAATAGTTGTCAAACTTTACACAGACTGCAAGTGGCTGGTCATTTGGTGGGAACGTCCCTGGTTGGTAGACAATGTCAGTCACTGTACCCAATGTACCATTCACAAAACCCATTCTTACCCATAAATTGGTCTTAAGCATCACCCTACTGATCACACATCACACTAATGCATAAAACTTTCTCCAATCCCTGCGCAGCTTCAAAATCAGCTTTGGCAGCTTCTGCATTGTTGTTATCTGAAAATACTTTGGCTATTGGGTAATTCATCAACTCCAGTTTTTTCAGGTTGAAGTATGAAACGGATTTATTTTGTGGGTATACAAATAATAATAATAATATTCGTGTAACCTGGCTGGCTCAGGTCTGGTGTCAGAGTTTTCAGGTCACTCCTGATCAATTTCAGGGCCTCTGACATGACTTAACGACTGTTTTTAGGCAGCCGGGACCGACGGCTTAACGTGTCCATCCAAAACACGGGGAAGTGGCCTGAGAAAAATTCCTGGTCTAACCTGGGTTTGAACCAGGGACCTTTGGGTTGCAACGCCAGTGCTTAACCCACACAGCTACGCCACCCCCATTATACAATCAAATACTCTCATCAAATCTACTCAACTCATGCAGTGGAACTTTGCTCTTCTCCCTTTCCATCAAGAGTCTCCCCATCAGGACCATTTCCAGCAAGCTTTTGGGAAGCGGTTTGTCCCAGTGGTAGAGAGCGTCTAATTGGTGAGATTAGATAAGCAATGTGCCTCTACCACCACTGTTGTAACGGTGACCTCTGAATTCCACGCATTCATGAGCCTCAAGAGCCAATGTGGGCACCCACCTCAAAAAAAAAAACTAGCAGTATCTACCACTGTGTCCATGTGCTCCTGAGATACCTCCTCATACTCTTCTTCTGACACCTGAGGTAACTCGAGTGGAACTGGAATTTGAACCAAGGGTTTCATCACCCAACTTCTATTATCAAATTCCTAGCAGATATCGCCACTGTGTATGTGCTGAGGAGCACCTGCTGCATACTCTTCTTCTGTCACCTGTATTGATGCGTCATTTGGGAAATACTCTCACAACAGCAGGCTTTCTCCTCTTCACCCATGATTCTCCTTTCTTATAAAATTCTGTAAAGAATTTCTTGAGTGGAACTTCTTCATGATCAGGAGGTCGTTGAGGGTACATGTCAATCACAGATCTGATAACTTGATCATTTGAATCAGGATTATCATTGATTGGAATCCATTGATTTGTATCCACGTTTATCTTAACAAATGATCTTGAGCTGTGATAGAGAGGCCAACCCATCACAATGTGGAATGTCTCCTGAGCTGAGTAGTCCCTCTCACTGCACATTTTAATGAAGAGCTTTTGAATTGCAGTCATGACACTATCATTATCTCTCTCTAGAACATCAGACATAAGCTGTTGCATTCCTTTAGATCTGGGCTCAACTTTACTGGCATACTTGGCAATATAATTCAGTACAGCCTCAACACTCAGTATGCCTTGAATATCAGTATTGGCCTACCAATGCTCTGTTATGTACCTGTTGTGCCTGTTGATAAGAGGGTCATTCCGTTCACTCTTGATCTCCCATTGCCCATCAATTATCAATATCTGTGTTCTCTCTTGAAGTTCAAATAGGAATTTGAAACGACACTCTTCCAACCCAGTACTTCTATTCTTTCGCATACATTGAGGGCCATGACGGGTATGATGTTGACAGCAGTTGATGAGGTTTCCATAGTCCTCATCATGATCTTCTACCTCTGAATAATGACGCTGACATGGATGAACCAATGGATGTGGAGCATTTATATGAGGATTGATTGTTGACACAAGGTTATTGAAATAGCTAGTGATTTCAAGCAAATGTTCTTCATCAGCATCATCCAGTTTTGTTACATCAGGTGCATTCTCCAACCACAAAACACCATGTATATGAGGTGATCCTCTATGTTGATACTCAGTTCTGTACCAAAAATCAACCATCTGGAACCTTGTAAACAATACTTCCTTGATGAAGTAATCAGCTCGTGAATGGAAGAAGAAATCAACAATCATTGGATTGTCATTGAGTAGTTGAGCACGTTTTATCAATGCTACATCTCTATCTAGAGAAGTGAAATCTATCTCTGGATCAAGAATCCTGTAAAATTCAGGCCAGTGAATATCTGCTGCACTCAAAGTGAAAGAAATTGTAGGTGGTCCCAACTGCTGTACCATGTCCAATAACTCTCCACATTGGGCCCTCCAATATGCAGTTGTACCTTGAATTGAAGAGTTGAAGCAGGTTATCCTGTTCAACAATCCTGGCTCTTCTATTAATTTTTGTTTGAGTTCAGTTGTAGTTAAATGGCTCAGGTCTGAGTTTCTCTGTAAACACACTTTTCCATTTTGCAAGGCTGACCATCGGCTAGTACTATTCATGGCAAAAAATCTAAATTGTGTATTTTTAGCAAATCTTTCATCCTTGTATTTCAATGAATGTCGGAAATATTCCATTGGTTTTATCTTGACTTGTTGTGGAGATCTAAGATCTGCAGCACCTGTTGGGAAGAGTGTGGGAAATGCCATAGCAATGTACCCAACCGGGTGGCTCGTTGGAGGAGTGATAAAGCGCCGGTCTGATAACCAGGTGGACCCTGGTTCAAGTCCCAAGCGAAACAATTTTTGACCACAGCACAATCACATAAATGCGGCCAAAACCTACGAGCTTATGTGGGCTTCACCTCATAAACAAACAAACAAACAAACAAACGTTGTAAACTCATTAATTGGTTCAGCTGATATTTGAGGCCAAGGGAGAGGTGTGTTTTCCACAAGGATGGATTGAATTTGCTGTATTTTCAGCTGGATGGTTCAAATTGGGTGCATCAGTGTTGATGACAAGCCCATTCAAATCTTCTTCAGGAACTTCCAATTGTAATGTATTCTCAAATTCTGGCTGACCTAATGTTCCATCTCCAATATCATCTTCAAATATTGTCCCATTTTCTGGCAAGGATAGTAGAACATTATGATCAATTTAAATGTCTCTATAAAATCTATTATTTGCTTTCAAGAATAATAGAGCTTCATATATTCTTTTTCTGTTTATCTTGAAGTCTACAAAAGATGCAAGGTTTTTCTTCCTTATGATCAATATTGATGTCAGGGAAGTTATTGATCTTGGGAGTTTTCTGGCAATTTCATTGACATCCTGTGGAAAATTTATCACTTGGCCAGAATAGCTGTATTGCTGACCTCTAATCTTATAGACTGAGATTACAGGATGTACCCTTGCAATCAACTGCTCTTCCACCATTGTCAGGCCATACAATTGAGGTGGTAGCTCTCCTGGGTCCATATCATTTTGCAAGGAATATGGGTTCAGCTGGTCTCTTACTTGATCACAATGACCACATAATCCATTGATTATTTTGAAAAGTAAAAATTTTTCATTACATTGGTGGCAAGCACTCCATTGTATTGCCATTTGATACTTTTCAAACAAAGTGAAACCATCATTATTAATTTCATCATTTTCTTCAAGACTATGCTCTCTCAATTGTGATGATCTTGAAGGCCTCAAAGCATGGGATCGTCTATCCTTTGCCCGACAATCACTCCTCTCAGAAGGAGTCTCTTGTTGTAGCCTGAACATAGCTCCTTCCCTCATCTGCAACAATCTCTGAGACCGCTCAGGTGAACTCTCTTGCTGCCGTCTGGAGGAATTTGCTTGTCTCAATTGAGACAATCGTTGAGACCGCTCAGGTGAACTCTCTTGCTGCCATCTGGAGGAAGTTGCTTGTCTCACTTGAGACAATCATTGGGACCGCTCAGGTGAACTCTCTTGCTGCCGTCTGGAGAAATTTGCTTGTCTCAATTGAGACAATCGTTGAGACCGCTCAGGTGAACTCTCTTGCTGCCATCTAGAGGAAGTTGCTTGTCTCACTTGAGACAATCTCTGAGAATGCTCTTGAGACAATTCTAAAGATCTCCGCTTTGCAGAGTCTTTAGCTTTAGTAGCCGCATTTTGGAGGCATTATTCATAAAAAATCCTAAATCAAAAAAACTGAAAAACTCATTCACTAATAAAAATTGAAAAACAAACACTTAACCTATAGAACTAAAAGAGAACTGAAAACGAGAACTGAACAAGGATAACTGATAACTGGATAACAAAAACTGAGAACTAACAACTGTGAAACAGAAACAGGAAACAGGAAAAATTATTCTTACCGAATTTATTTATTCAATTATCAATAGAAACTTTCACGTTATAACACCACATTGAGGAGTGAATGGAATTAATTCAGTTTGCTATGGATCATTCGCAGTTGCTATGGTGTTTATTCTCAATATTTCCAGATGTTCATCCTATTAAGTTTACTTTTTTATTAATTTATCTTTTTATGATAATTTATAAACTCATTTATTTGTTCACACATATTCCTCACAATGAAGATTGATTTAAAAGTGATTGTAATAGCATATATTTAATAACAATATTTAAAAAATGAAGATGATTATAATTAATAAAGAAATATCAATTACCCTTTTTTATTTTTCTATAAATGCATCACATGTTTCATTCCTTTCAACTAATTGTTCATTTGCATTTGAAAATGACTATAAAATAGTTGTGTTGTGGAAGTTATGTTTAGTTTCATCAATTGCATGCGTCATTGCATGCAATTATAATAAACTCAACAGCTGGTTCATCATGAATAATTCTATAGTGTGAATTTTCCTATGTTCAGAAGTATAAATGTATAGTAATATTTTAGCATGGAGGTAATTCCTTTTCCTTTCATATTATCCTTAACCCTAAATCTGGCAGCGCTGGCAGGATACTGATTCTTATTTGGCAGCGGGCCTATTTTTAGGCCTTCCAGCAGTTTCTCAGCTGGCACGACCTATTTATAGGCTTGTCATTTCAGCTGCTTATAAAACAGCTGTTCAATGTCGTAGCTATTTGTAAACTATACTTGTTTGATTCAGAAGGCCTTGCTCTGTAAAACTGGGCAAACAACAGCACTCTATTATCTTTCTAGCTTGTTCTATGATACTTCTACTGAGCTTCTGCAGTAGAGGTTAGAATGAAACAATTCAGTTTGCTATGGTATTGCATTCAGTTTGCTTGCGGTACGGTTATCTTGTTTATATACGGTTATCTTGGTGGTTTGAAAGCAAATAGCTACTGTAAGTTGTTTGTTCAGAACAAATTCTTTGTAGGCTATTGTATTGAACTGTGATTTTTTATCTGTGTAACAAATTAGAACATTTTAGAACAAATTCTTTGAATTATTGTAGGCTATTGAACTATAAGTTTTCATCCTTTTTTTTATCTGTGTAAGCTGTTCATCTAGAAAAAATTATTTGAACTTTTGTATTGTGTTTTTTTTTATCTGTGTTATTCAAAATGAGTGAATTGTCGAACAGCAGTGACATTTGTAATTGCTTATTTGATATTGACAATGGTGATGAGGATAGTGACTTTATATTGGATGATGATGATGAATTTTCTAGTGACAGTGACATTGACATTGACGAACCAGAACAAGAACAAGAACCAGAGGTAGGTGATGGGAATAATAATGTGATAGGTCCAGCTCCACCAGCCCCTAATTGGGTCAGGGTTTACCCCCCCGAGAGAGAAATTGATATTGAACAAGAGTTCAATGACAGACATGTAGGACCCAGGAACTGCCCACCACGAAATAGTGCTCCCCTCATGTATTTTTACTTGTTTTTCTCCCAAACTGTCTGGAACTTACTTGTTCAAAACACAAATAAATATGCAAAAAAGTTTATTCAGGAAAAGAGAGATTCAGGTGACATGAAACGTCACTCGAGAATGCAAGGTTGGGTGGATGTGACCATTTCAGAGATGAAAAAATACATTGCTCTTATCATAAACATGGGCCTTATTCCAAAAAAACAATTTAGAAAAATTCTGGAGCACAAAAAAGTTGCAATCAACTCCATTTTTTCCTCAGACCATGTCTCTCAGAAGGTTTCAAATGATCAGCTCTGTATTCCATTCCAGTTCGCAGGAGCCTGTACCTCGTGGTCAGCCAGGTCACAACCCTTGGTATAAGATAAGAACTTTTCTTGACCTAATGAATCAGTCCTTCAAAAAATATTTCATTCCTAATCAAAACATATCAATCAATGAGTCCATGATAGGTATGAAAAATCGCTTTGCCCATATTGTCTACATGCCCAAAAAAAGACATTCAAAATTTGGGATTAAAAAATTTGAAGTAGTTGAAAGTAAACACAGCTACATCTTGCATACAGAGCTTTATAGTGGGAAACAGTTTTTAACGGACAGTAATGACCCATTTACCCAAACTGTTGTAATGTTTCTCCTCAGATCTTGTAATTTACTCAATAAACATTATCATATTTTTACGGACAACTTTTACACCAAAATCGCACTAGCAAATCAACTTTTGGCTCATAAAACTTACATCACAGGAACAGTGAACAAAAGATCAAAAGATCTTTCAAAAACAATTTTGACAACCCAAATTCCTCCCCAAAGCTCATTGAATTTTCGCAAAAATAAAATATTGATGGTAGGTTACAAAGAAAAAAAAAACAAGAAAAACCTGTCTATCTTATTACAACCAGATGTCATGCGGAAGATTCAAGAATCACCAGTAGAAGTGGAAGAGTAAATATGAAACCACTACTGATAAATAAATACAACCTCAATATGGGTGGGGTCGATAATAAGGACAAATCAATTTATCTTGTGACATGCAGCAGGGCCACCAAAAGATACTGGAAGAAGATTTTTTTCAATTTATTGGACATGGCAATTTTCAACTCATATATTTTGTATACGCTAAACACAGATAAACCAATTATGCGTGATGAGTTCATGGAAATGATTGTTGAAAAACTGGTACAGGATTCACAGAATGAACAACTGCCACCACCACTACCCATGCCAGATGCTGAGATACGACATGAACTTGTTTACCTTCCAGCTAAAAAACAGCAAGAGTGTACTGTTTGTTCTACTTCAACAAAAAGATCATGGAGTGTTTATTGGTGCCCTGGATGCGACTGTGGTATCCATCCCACTTGCTTCAAGGATTTAAAACACAAAGAATAAACCGTATAAACACACACTTTTTTACACACAGGCATAGATTTTTGTAAATAAATCTATCACTATGCGTTTTTATACTCTATAAGTTTATATATTATGAAACTACATGAACTAACGTGTATTTACGTGGATTTATGTGATGTGCGCGCCTATAGATTTTTGTAAATAAATCTATTACTATGCGTTTTTATACACTATAAGTTTATATATTATGAAACTACATGAACTAACGCGTATTTTGGCTACTTCAGAATCCCGGTAATGTTTGGTGAAAAAATGTTGTGTGAGTGATAAAGTGATGAGTGATAAAGTGAAAAAAGATAATGGATACTTCAGTCTCATTGGATACTTCAGATACTTTGGCAGACAAGGTATTTTTTTGTGAGTTTTATTTTATTTTATTATCATTCTTTATAATTTTAGCAAAAATTTAATGCATGATACATATTTTTATGATGGATGGATGTTTTGTTATAAATTATCAAAGAAATGTCTGCATGGACGCCCGTAGACTTGCGTATTTACGTGGATTTATGAGATGTGCGCGCCTATAGATTTTTGTAAATAAATCTATTACTATGCATTTTTATACACTATAAGTTCATATATTATGAAACTACATGAACTAACGCATATTTTGGCTATTTCAAAATCCCGGTAATGTTTGGTGAAAAAATGTTGTGTGAGTGATAAAGTGAAAAAAGATAATGGATACTTCAGTCTCATTGGATACTTCAGATACTTTGGCATACAAGGCATTTTTTTGTGAGTTTTATTTTATTTTATTATGATTCTTTATAATTTTAGCAAAAATTTAATGTATAATACATATTTTTATGATGGATGGATGTTTTGTTATGAATTATCAAAGAAATGTCTGCATAGACGCCCCTATATACTTGCCAAATTAGGGAATTTGACTGCCACTTGAGCAACGCTCGGCCGGCCTAAATATAGGCCCCTTGCCAGTTGAATTGCCTTGCAATATTCCAAGAAACCTTACATATACATTGATGCACAATTTCAAGAGGAACATTCCTGTCAAATTCCATCCAAATCTATTGCCGCAGTTTTGTTGTAAATGCGGAACAAACATACAAACATACATAAAGAGAAATGCAAAATCGTCGTCTTCAATCTAGACCTCATATAATGTCTTCAATATAATATGATAATGTGAAGTTATGATTATCAATGTATGAATGTTGGAGAGACTTTGTACAACATTTCATTGGAGTAATAAAAAGTCTGGAACCAAATAGATTTGAGTCTAATAGTCGAATATTCTTTCAGAAGAAGAACCCATTCCTATAGACAAGTATGTGTCATCGATCATTAAGAGACTTATTTCCCCATTGAGAAAGTCAAACCACTTTGAAGAAGGATCAAGACAAGGATTTATTGTTTAATAATGACTTGAAACAGCTCATGAAGTTTTAATGGAAGCAGTTATCGTAACCGACAGTTTGGGCTGAGTTAACGAGAAGCATTTTCAACTCATTACATTGTGATATGAGAAAGTGGGAAGGTCCTAAATAGTGTTTAAGTTTCCAATCAAAATCAAGAAAACAATGCTGACGTGACAAATCGCTTAAATGGTTCAAATTCCAATTTGATAGGATGAATTGGATGGTGGGCTTGAAAGTTGATCACTCAAAACGGCTCTCAAAATCCCCCTGAATTAGGTACCAAACAAGTTGCAGTTTCAAACTACTCTTTCATTAATATTATAATAATTAGCAGACCTTCCTCATAATTCTGAGAAATTTCCTTCAGGAGCTGGTAACCTTGTAATATTCTTGAAATACTGTAATTTCTTGAGATGAGAGTGGGCTACTACTCTAGCAAGACTCTCTTGCTCGTGATCAATTCTAATGTAAAATCAGTCAAGAAATCCTATTGAGTAAGAAGTTTGTAACTTGTAATGATTCCTGGAATAATATTGGCAAAATATGCTGAAAATTTATTTCTTCAACTTCAAAGGGATAGAAGTAGGATGTCTTAACGTCGACCAGCATTTCTTGTTATTCAATATGGTGAAGAATAATCCCCAGTAAATTATTCTCCTGAAACCAACAAGGGAACAAGGCAAGCAGAAAAAGGATTTTGAAAAAATATTGTTTTGTCTATAATTCCTTAGATTTAGTTTCAGACTGAGAAATGTTCTATAGGAAGGGTTATATTACTATTGAATATACTGTATTCATTGGAATAACATAATGAGAATACATTCCCACTACTGTTGAAACAAGGCCGCATGTTTGCCTAGCTACGTTGTATCACTCAAATTCGTATTGGAAGCTTCAACCGCTTTTGAATAGGATAGAAACTGGATAGTATGATTTATTTTATTTACACACAGACAACTAGCTATCGTACATAAATCATCCACAAATTGAATGTATGTGAACAGAATACATACCATTAAATTAAAATTGTGATCTACTGAATGAGAAGCCATCAGAAATTATGATTGTTTATTCTGTGCATGTTGTGTAACGATGCTTCATTTGCATGTTAATAATACTCCAAGGGGAATCAGAGAGCTTAAATCAGATGAGATGTAATTCGCAGCATCTGCTACTAAAATGGGCTTATCACACATTAGATTAGAACGTCAGCGATCATTGTATCATTAGTTCAGGGTAGCCTGGGATGCACACCACAGCTTAGCTCAAATCGCTTTGCTCTTTGTGTAATGCCATGCTCAAATCACATCCTTCTACAGCAGAGACAACCACTGCGATAATTGAATCATAAATATTATTCTGTTATTGGAGTTGGTTTACATAATTTGTTCCCCTTATACGCCACCAACATATAACATTGAATACTAGCCATGAAGACGTAACAAGGATTGAGAATGTTGTTGGAGTGATTGAGGATTGTTTGAAGTTCTTGTATTGATTCTGAATCCTTATATTATTATAATAAAAGTGATTTCGAGTGTTGTTGGTATGCAGCCAACAATTAAATAAATTTATAATGCTTCTCATTGCTCTGTGACTACTTGAATCGAGTAAGGTAGATTACAAACAAAAAATGGAATGAAAAAAATAGATAAAAATAATAATTTGAGGGAATTATGAGAGACTAGATAAAATTGGATTGATCACTCTATCCATGTAGATTTCAAAATTTATCGTCTGAAATCCTAGATAAGATATAGAGAATTAGGTTAAGAGAGGAAATGATTGGTTTCCATAATACTTACTATACAGTACAGAACTGGAGTCCCAGTGGAATTCCTTGGGCAATCCAACGTAATTCTGCAGAAACTCCAACCTGCAATCTGAAGGAACAGACTCTATATTAGATTAATGGAATCTATATTAGATTATACTTGTCAGCTTGTGATGTGAGTGCATGGCCTACGGTATCTATTTGCTAAAGCAGAACTATCTATTTGCTAGGGGCGTTACAACCTTCAGTCCGCTAGCGCTACCCGGTAGTGGGTTCGAATCCCACCAGAGGAATGGTCGTTTTTCCACCTCATAAATCACCCACCACTTTCCATCACCCACGCACAAGTAAAATTAAATACTTATGTGGGCATCATCCGAAAAAAGAGAAAGAGAGAGAAGAAATTTCTCCCAGAACAGAAAAGACCTGGAAATAACTAGAACTTTTTCAAGTAGACATAGAGATGAGGGAATGCATCAAAATTTCAGCACAAGGCGTAATTTTTATTCAATACTTTTTTAAGATCATAGCCTTGATACCGGATTATAGTTTATTTTTGAAAATTCCATTTCCAACATTTCCCAGACATCTCATTTCTATCTTCAATCAACAAAATTTGATTGGAAACTTCATTCTTGATAATTCAAATTTCTTACTTTCTCCTCTTTAACTCCTTCGATTTATGAAAATTAAGCTTTCACGATTTTTCCAAGAACAAATAATTACTAGAGCAGAGCTATTTCAAGTAGAAATGAAGATGGAAAAATGCAAATTTGAATATAGTGTCGATTAATCGACACTATATTCAAATTAACACTATAACAAATAAACACTATATTCTAAAAGAATTCTTTAACTTTATGACATTTTGAAAAATGCGAGAAGTATCAACGATACTAGAAAAAAATTCACTTGATCAATTCTCAACCCAATTCTAGGCCTATAGATTTCCTCGTTTAACCATCTCGACTCTATAACAATATGTTGGGAAGAATTTCAAAGTATTTATATCAAAATACTTTTATCAAAGAGGGAGAAACTATGCTTATTTTTTGCGCCAGGACGTTCTATTTCGGTTTGTAGACAATTCTTGAGAGGGTTTATAGCTACATTATAAGGATGAAGTACTGGCCCAACAAAAGAAAAATGAATTGACAGTGACAAGAATAGAAATAACGAGTACCGCACTGGAGTGGGAACTTGTCCACGGGGAAAAGTGGGAGAACGGAATTGAGAAGGAAATGACGGTAAGATAACACCAGATTACCGGGTTAGGACCGCGGTTCATCCCGCTCTTATCTCCGTATCGTGCTGGAAGAAGCCATTCTAATGAACTGGGTCGTGATGTGAGCCGTAGGCCCGCATCATTTTCTTTCCACTTTTTCCTTGGTCATCGCCAATTCCCAGCTCCCACTCACCTCGCACCAAACACATCTTCATTCTTGTCATTCAACCTTTTTTTAACAGTATTGTCACAAGCTTTTCTCGAAAAATGATCTCTATTGTTGGCCGAAATGAATCACTTCCCATTCACCTTAGCCTCTCATCGCATCTTGATCAGGATCAAGGAAATAAACCACAAAGCTTCGACAATAGCCTTCCAATACAGTTTTCTTTCCGCCAAGTATTACTTTTTGCGTCGTAGAAAATAGCTTTAGTTTTGTTCTGCGTTTGAAAAATTCACGAAAATCCTATAGAAAAATAAATTTAATTGGAATTACGATGCTGTTGAAATACATATCAATCAATCATTTATTCATTAATAAACAATTACATATAATTACACTGTATAATTATATTGGAATTGGAACAGTAAAAGTAAGACTTTATTGTTTCAAATGTCCTAATAGCAAAAAAGAGAAGGCAAGTGCACTGTCAGAGACAAAGATAAGTATTCTTGTTAATTTAGTCCTGTCCATTGTATGTTTACGTAATACTTCCAATACTAATTTACAATACATATTATTATGTACAATACATGGTATAGGTATGACGGTAGTAGAATGGGAATAGTTTAAAAGGTGTCAGTGTAAAATGGTGGCATATAATACTAATGGATTAAAGGAATGACACGTTTTCGCCGTATGTGTTTCTACGTTGGTTCTTACAACGTAATACAGAAATCTGAATTTTTTCGATATGCTCATGTTGGGGCTCGAAGAAGAACAGACAAACCTGATAACTCAGACTTAAGAAAGAAATTTACCATACGCTACAATGTGTTAATTTTCTATCACTTCAATTCAAATTTCAAGCGTTTCAAAAGCCACAAAATCTTTGCGTGTGTTTATTAATAATTATTTACTGGCTCATCCCTCGATCATGACAAAACTGACGCAAAAGTCATGTGAATATGAATTCTAAAGAAAACAATTATGATAAATAATTATAATCCACCTTAGATATTGATCACAATATTTTAAATCATGAATTTATACATAAAAGAATACATAGAAATGACTTTATACATGGAATTGATTGTGGACTATTGGAATTAATTTTATCTCAGGTATTGTCGTCACTCACCTTATTTGTCTTATTCACTTTGTTCATACTACCAGAGACAATGTACAGAGTTTAGTACATAGTCTAAGATACAACTTATTTTCGATTATATTGATATGAATTGCGACAAAGTTCTGCTTTTGCATAGATTTTCGTCGTATTATCGGCAATATATGAACAGAGTTTTTCCATTTCGCACAATTGGTTTCGCATGCGATTTTGCATAGACCAGTTTATCCTCATCAGCTTAACGACGAGCGCACCTGGTTTATTCAAGTCCAAATCTTCTAGACAGCGTTCCATTTCTAGAAAATGATCCTTGTAGTTCTCATTCAGAGCAAAATATTCATATATTCCGTAAAATAGTTCTTGTCGCTTGAGGTTGTTATAGAAATTATGGCAGTCAATATATCCGCTTGGAATGTCCTTTTGAGTGATAGCTTTGGAAGGAGTAATGGTTTCTAAACAACTAACTGATTTTTCCAATATGCCAAGATCCCTGTCAATAAGATTCAGTAGAATGTCCATGTTGTCATGCTGATATGTGCTCTCAGTAACCGCCATCATCAAGTTTTGTAAAAAGGAATGATTGTTCATGATTTTGAAATCTCTTAATATCATTTCTTGCGCTTGGTTTTGGAACAATTTTTCCTGAAACATCAATTTTTCATTCAACTTTAAATAAGAGAAATTAGATTGAGTAGGAGTTATACATCCTATTATGAGTAGGAGTTAAAATCTTAACAATAACTGACATGAAAGCTCGTTTCTCATAAAATTCAGATTGAAAATTTGTCCAAGATTGAATTGAAGATCTGGATTTGGGGAATGATTTTAAAGATTTTCTTATCCAATTAGAGCGTCTACAGTCAACTTTCTAAGGAGGACAAATTGCATTCTCAAAAAAAATGCCTGAAAATGTATAATCAAATAGCCTATGCTGTTTATTCTTCAATTCATGCTATATGGGAATAATAGTAGGCTTCTTACATAAAATGCCGTCTTCTAAGTAAGTGGCAGAAACTTTATTCAAATAATATAAAAACAACGCAGTTTTTTCTACAAATGAAGGAATGAGAATGATGTTCCTAGTGAAAAATAGAGTGATTCAACACAGGGTGATGAGCGTATGAAATATAGGGTACAGTGTACTATTTATTATCATTCGTACTCTGTTCAACAACTTTTTGAAGAGAATTCAAAATTTTTGGTGTTAGTTTTTAATACTTTGTACTCTGCTTGACATACGTTTTTCAACATACCAAAAACAACGGCGAAAAAAAAAACAATTCAGGGTATAAAGAATTGAAATTCATAGGAGATTGTATTCACTCAGAACACTCGTTGAATAGAGTATATTACTATCATTCCAAAGCCCGATGATTCATGTTTCTCCATGCTTCTTCTTTTTTTTATTGCGGATGATGCCCACATAAGCATTGTAGCTTGTGCGTGCGTAATTGATATAGAGTGCGAAGGTGATTGATGAGGTGGAAAACAGCCATGACACTGGGACTCGAACCCAGACCTGGCAGTGCTAGCGAAGTGAAGGTTGTGACGCCCCAGCCCACTGCGCCAACCAGGCCGGCAGTTCTTCCAGTTCATAACGATCTTGTGCTATTTTATAGATCTTGTGTTATTAAATATTATATAAACAATCCCATACAATTAATGAAGGCTACTTTATCCTATCCATTTTCAAAAAGTCATTTTATAGCTTTCAAATCATATACCTCATCCTTTTATTCATTAAGGTGTTTCCCTAGGAAAAGGTATTATACCTTTACTAAGGTATTTACCTAGAGGAATAAATTCGAGATGCTTATAAGAGCAAAGAGAAAATAAGGAGAAGAGCTAATATTTGTTTGGAGCTTCACAACTATTCAGGAGCGAAAATTCTCTCAATAACACAGTCTAAAATTTACAAAATTGAATTTCTTAGAGCTCAACAGCTTTCCTCCCACTCACGGAGGTAGTGGAATGCTTCAACGGAATTTCAATTATTTATAAAGCTAGCACTGTGACTCTTGATCATGAAAAGTTCTGTAGCTTGAGAGAGACGTTAGGGAATGATTATTTTTTCATTTATTTATTGACTTTTACAAAGGCGAAGTTAGGACTCAATGGTCCTCTCTTACACTTAACCTTATGTGAACGGAGCGAGAATCAAAACTTACTAGGATAAATATTTCACAATAAAAAGTCAATTTTCATCTAGTTGGGAAAGAAAAATAATGGAACAACAACAACTTGGAATTATTCATGTGAAGTAGGTACTGTATTGTAAAACTTGTCACTTTCCTTACATCTATATTGGTAAAAAACTTTCTTATTAACTACTGTGTATCAATGTCGATTGGATTCCAATAGCCTATTGATTTTTTTTATTTACATATTTATTTATTCATTCTACAGAAATAAGTAAACTTATTGGTTAAAAACACAGACTATTGTCCAAATCGTCTTTATACCAAATTTTGATCAAGTTCGGAGCTAGGTTACATTTTTTGCAGCACTTCGATCAAGAATTTATAGTCCAGGGGAAATACCGTATTTTATATTCATTTCAATATTCGGAATACATTAGGCTACCTGATTTTTATAGAATACCCATATCATTATATCATTACCCGATTATTATCGGATACCATTCAATCACGTGTGAAAAATATTCCAATAAAGTACTAAATTCTAACTTTAAAGATAAACGATTGTTCCATGCAATTTCACTTACCATTTCTTGAAGCTCAGCCGACCAGATCTCTAGATTTTTAATGAGATCATAGTAATTGGATGATTGTGCTATCGTCTGAATGTTCCAAGTGATTTCTGTACCGTTTTGCTCAGTTATCTTGCAAGGAGATGATAATGTTTTGTTAGAATTTGTGGTTGAGTTCGTATTCATTATATATAAATCATTGCACTTTCCAACAGTTGACAAGATGTCATTTTTAAATGTGCCTGTTTCATGTTCTTTTTTATCTGTGGTGTTCATTTTACTTTTTTACTTCAAAATTTTCTGTACACAAATAAAATGTATTTATGGGTTGGAATGAAAAATATAACCTTGTATTGATGAAGTTTGTGTTGTATTTTTATTGGATTTCATTCTTGGTTCATTCACAGCTGGGATGAGATAACGATATCCATATTATTATATGAACGGTAACTCGCATCATAGATATTAATAATAATGAAGATAATTATAATTTAATATTTTGAAGTAAAATCATAGTAACGTAGTGACGTTGTTAATTTTAGATTTTTTGTGTACAAACTTCAAAAACACTTTTGAGATGAAAGAGAGGAGCAAGAATGGACAGTGAGATTATGTTCCAAGAGAAACACTCACGGGTCAAGCTCTCAAGTTTCAAACTCTCTGAAAGGTCGCCGATACCTTTCCTTATAAAATTATCCAGAAGTTCTATACAAAACATATCTCCCAAAACGTATAAATAATAAGTAATGAATTTTTTAATAAGAAAAATGATAGGATTTCCTATGAAAAATTTCGTTTTTCTGTTTAGTTTTTTTTGCGCATCAGATAGACAAAAATGTTAAATCTATAAGTTGTAGATCTATTTTTTAGCTTCACAACCATGTGATTTTGAAGGCTTTTTCTGCCTCGATGAAGGGTACAGCGAGACCCGAAGAGGAGCTTGCGCGGGGTAAGGCAACTAACATGTTAGGCCTATGTAAAAACTATTTTCCTTCATGTCTCCTCGATGTTAGAGACTTGAAAATGGTATCAATCTCTTCCTTTCTCTCTTCAGATTCAGAATATCTATAATTATAAACTAAAAAATGCTTGTCATCTCGAGAAAACAAGATGGCGGCCATCAAATGCCAATTTTCGTTATATCCTTAACCATTTGATATTTTTTGGTGATATCTTAAGTTTTTTCTCTTGAAATGTTCTTCATGAACAGTTCTACGATATTCATACAGGAGAAATGTGTTCAAGACCCATAATAGATAAGTTCAGATTGTTTTGAAGATGAGAAAAATTTTATCACATGCAAAATCTTACGTGAACTCTAATAAATTCATTGTCCAACCAGAAAAATCAAATGTGAGAAATGCATTGAATAGAGAAATATTTCAGCTTTTTAATGATGTACTTACAAAGCTTGTAGGTACGCTAATGATGTATAGAGCTTCAGCGAAAGAAGCGCTCGCGCAAGTCACATCGCATTCATTATGCCAAAATATTCACTTTTTACTGCATCAAAAGAGGAAAAAAATAATTTTTTCGGGATTCCTTCGTGATAAAAGCATGGAACTGGTGTCAATCTCTTTCTAATAACTGTCTCAATTGGATCACCGATGAAAAGGTCTTTGAATATCATTTCTACTACAAAAAAACTAAGATGGCGGCCGAAAAAATCAGTGTTTCACTATATTCGTTGTAAATTGAGAAATGTTCGACATATTCAACTTTTTTTTTCAACCAAAATATTCCATTCAATGTAGGCTACAACCTTCATCCGTTCATAACTCTCTTAATCGCATTGTTAATCAGTTATTTGAATTAAAAAAAAAAAAAAAATGATTTTTCTCAATAAAAAAGTTTTTTTTTTCATTTTTCATATCTTATTTGTCAAGGTGCGAAATTCTGAAACCTCACTATGTTGTAGAACTATTCTTTAGCTACAAAATGGTAAATTTTTCGTAACTGTAAGTTGGTTATTGGTAGCGCAATAATTGTAGTTGAATAAAAGATCCGGCACACAGCGCGCCAACACACTCACGGGATGAGCTATCTTGGAATCAAACTGTGTTGGCGCGGTGTGTGCAGGATATTCCATTCACCGATGATTGCGCCACCAATAATCAACTTACAGTTACAAAAAATATACCATTTTGTAGCTAAAGAATTGTTCTACAACATAGTGAGGTTTCAGAAATTCGCATCTCAACAAATAAGATATGAAAAATTGGAGAAAACTTTTTCATTGAGAAAAATCATTTTTCGTTTCTTTTTTAATTCAAATAACTGATTAGTTAGGTTACCCTCCTCTGGGAAATTGGCTGTCGTTAGTAAAGACAGTCAGTCGTTTCCCGCCTCTGGAGGAATAGTAATTGTTGCATTACACTCTAGCTGATTAACTGCGTGTTATTCAGAGGTCTTCTGCGCCGCCAATTGGTTGCGGAGACTGGCTTATGATTGAGAGGATCAACGTGCTAACCACACGTTACCTCTATCCTGGTTGATGATTATTTGCTTGCTGTATGGTCTGTTCGGCCAGGGGGGGGGGGAATTCTGGCGGGGTGGAGGGGGCGGCTTCGGCTCGGCCAGTGTTGGTTCGGGGACTTGAGTTCTGATTGAGAATTTATGGCTTTTGGGCTGGTATTGGCCGGGCTGAGGCCGTTTTCCCGTCGTGCCGGGGTGTCTTCTTGGATTGGACGGGCTGTATAGTAGAGTGAATTTGAAACTGGCAATCAGCTGGTAGGCTCTTCATGGGCTGTTGAGCCAGACATACATAATTCTTCTTTCAAATCTATTTTCACATTATTGTACTTTATTGAAATTGGTGTATACCGTTGTAAACATAATAAATGAATAAATAAATAAAATCAAGCCATACTTTATGTCAAGTCATTATTTGATTTAGAAAGAGGTGTAAGTGAGTGAGAAAAGAGTATAAATAACTTACTATATATAGTATAATTCTATTTCCTCTGTTTAATACCTTGTAATAAATTTTTATTTTTCATGCTCTGTTATAATCAAATTTTGTTGAAAATGATTGCAGCCACAAGCGTAGCAGTTTCGGCATGGACTCTAGTGGCAATATCGGTGGAGCGCTACTACGCCATTTGCCACCCTCTTCGATCAAGGCGATGGCAGACACTGTCGCATGCCTACCGTCTGATAGCCGCTATTTGGCTGGCCAGCTTCATCACTATGCTCCCAATTTCACTCCTCAGTCGCCTGATTCCTACTAATCAAGGTGAGTCAGGCTACAAGGCAAGCACGTCTCTGCCAGTCTGTCCAAGCAAAGAAGACATTATAGCAAAATTGGCTGGTAGACTACAACTCTGTCCGTATTTGCTAAAAAATTTGGTCTTGAAGAAAACATTATGGTCTACATATTTATTTGAGACCTATTTGGTCTCTATTTGAGACCAAGTTTATTATTTTTGATCCAATATTGACCGATAACTGTAGTCATTTTTCTATCTTGCCAGAATGTCTTCTTTGCTTGGACAGACTATAACATGATCCCCAAGGTATTGGATTATCTCTAACCAATAATGGATCTAGCAACCACTTGTGTCACCTAAATATAGGAATCTCAGCTCCTAGAAAGCTCATGCATAGTTTGCATAGATAATAGGCTATTATCTTGCAAAGCATTGGAGTAGATTCATCATGCTCTAATTGAATAATACTAATAATTGATACTAATTGGTAATATTGTAGGACACTGGAAGATTTGATTAGATTAGTGATTGATATTATAAAATGTACTCGTATAGGTACTGATGGATCCCCGGATTATTGTTGATTTATATTTCATCAGGTACTGATGCATTTATTCAGATAATTCCCTATTCATTTAAATCAAGGATCTTGTTCGTGCGTTCTGGCGAGCTGAGAGTTTCAGATTCATAAAAACGATGTTACAGTGCATCTTCAATACAATCTCCAATAATTCATGTTTGAACCGCCCAGTCACAAGAAAGTTGCAGCTGTGCCTCGGTAAAAGGACGAATTTTCGTCCATACATTACAAAGTTTTCGTATTCTGCGGACTACGCTCTGTTTGTGAGTGAGCTCCGTCCAAATCTTGCAGTGCGTTTGTGGGGCGTATGCTTTGCAATTTATAAGAATTTGCGGTTGACGAAGTGCACGTGGATGGAAACTGAAATCAGGTCTCTCAGTGAAATATATGACGTCGACGTTGCGCCCTTCTAGCCAGCCACCAATGCAGCAGCGGCAATACTCCAAAAGGATGGAACCAGCACGGATCAATTACTGCTTTTGACAGTTATGGCTGGAAGTTACTGTTTCGAAACGTGCCTTCTATCGGAAACTTCCTTGGATTGGACTAACGTTGCTTGGATCGGTTATATTAAATTACATACAGAAGTTGAGGGAGGGTATAACTTACACATTATTGCTACTTTTAGATATTTATCATCACGGCGCGCTATTTGAAACATAATTATTGATAATTACCGTTGAGAAGAACATCATAGAATCTCGACCATTAAGAGAGAAAGATGAATGTCGATTTTACAGCTGTTTTTATTAGTTTAAAAGGCCGATCCATGTATCTTCTGTATTGCAAATCACAATAATAGTACAAAACCCTTCAAAACTCAGTGACACAAGTTTGGGACGTTCTTTGGGGTGATTGCGAAGATAACGCGTCGGTCTAATGAACAGAGGTTTCAAGTTCGATTGCCAGGTATACCAGGAAATTTGAGGTATACACAGTGTAATCTCAGAGATACGTACACTTCGTCTTTTGCAGGAGACGTGAAGTCGTCGGTTACGACTGCCTGAAAAGCTATCGTCGTCTCTAACATCACTTCTCCCATGCACAAGCTTGAAGCACATGCGGATATAACTCCCAGAGAACATTTTATACGTTCGCTAGTATACCAGAATTTTATGGTATATTCTGCATTAATTTTTTTACTATCGTGTGAAAATCACTTATTATGGATTATATTCTTCACTTATTTATCTGAATTATATGTCATTCACGCAAGAAATTAAAATGTTTCTTAATAATATTTTTGTTCAAGGTTTGAGGAAGTGTCGAGAAATTTGGCCAGATGGTGATTATGAAAGAGGGTACAACCTGATGCTAGACGCTCTTCTCCTGGTGCTTCCACTTTTGATACTGATAGTGACTTATTCATTGATCACCATCACTCTGTGGCGAGGCATTAGACCATCAAATCAATCAGGTAAACAAGTATGAGTGATAGGTAATAACATTATTGATATTATGAATAATTATTAAAATAACTTCTTCATTCATAATCCATTTATTTGAGTACAAAATATTAATAAGGAAAATATTTTTGTTTCTCAAAATTATAGCATTAATTTTGATATTTTCAAATATAAGAAATAAAATAAATATAATTATATCATATAGCAGTCTTCAGCGAATGTTATTAAATTTTGAGCCCTGTGGGCAGTCAGCGAGCTTTCTGAGAGAGCAAATCCAGTGATAGCTAGGAACTATACTCAAATGCGTATCAATTTGTCAAATATAAAATTGAAAATGAATTTCTCGATTGACTAGTTTCATCAATGTGATGAAAAAGTGAAGAATACATAGTGCTAGTTTATTCAAACAAAAATAATTTTAAAATCAACTGTAATCAAGGATGCATGATTTTCCAAAACCATGAATCCTTATCTGAAATTGGCAACTTTTTATTGTTTTAGTTGGATAGGCTTATAATTAAGGGATCGATTAATTGAAAAAAATTCACAGTTTTTGGTTGAGTACTAGTCCTTCAATTAGAAAGTAATCGAGGAAGGCGGAGAATCGAGCAACAGAAATATTATAGAAGTTGCACTCTCCAGCCCCACTTCATTTCTGTTTTATTAATCGATCCCTAGAGACTCGCCGATGGAGAGTGAAAGTTATTAAGAGAGACAGTATATACCGAACCACATTAATTATGGAGAATCCCTCCCATGGAATACAGTATAAAGTTTCAACTCCAACCCATTCTTCTCATGAAAATCATCCCTACTTCATATCGAGAAGTTTGAAACAATAATTTGTTATTTGTTCAAACTTACCACATCTAAGTACAACCAAGCATTATTATGACTTAATACAAGTACCGAATCCGAATCTTCAAGTTATTAGATTGATTCTGCAATAATAATATTCTCAACTGTAGGCTCAAATCTCAATTTGATAGTCAAGACGTATCTTGGCTAGAAACTCAATTATTATGAAAAATATTAATGAATAATCCATGAATTACTTCTTTATTCTTAGTACGTTCACGGCGTTAACAAACTCTGAACACTGAATATTCTATTAGAAGAAATCACTCACTTCACAATGGTCCATATTAGGGCTCTATATACTTTTTATAGAGCCTCAGTCAATATTGATGTTAATATGCAAAAATGACTTCAATAATTGTAGGAAAAAGGTATCTGTTTTGATTTTGATGTCAGACTGCAATTGAGTTATAATTATTGCCATGATCATAATTATTATTCAACTCTATAGCTCTATGTTTTTATTCTATTTGCCTGAGGACATTACATTTTCCTTGCATCAGGTCAGAGTGAGCACGTGACTAACGGCTGCAGTCATATAGAGGTGACACGGTCAAGTTCGTCTTTCAAATTCAACAGCACAGTGGGCACAACCTCTTCCAGCAGCCCTGGCGGACTCAGAAGGACAAACACAGAGAAGGCATTGCTCAAAAAGAAAAGAGTCATCAAAATGCTCTGCGCAGTTGTTATGGAATTTTTTATTTGTTGGACACCATTATACGTCATAAATACGGTAAGTTACCTACGTTATGGTCAAAAAAGAAAAATGTAATTCGGATTTAAAAAAAAATTAATTGTTGTTAGCTTGAATTTGGAAATTTAAATATAAAACCAAATATTAATCAAATTCACCATAGGCAATGAAGTTGATGAACTTGATAATTATTAGGTAATATTCGTTTGATCGATTGATTGATTTTGAATTAATAAATTAAATAATTTATTAATTTATATGATATGCATTTCTTGGAATATGGAAAATTATTCCATATAAATTGATGATATCAATTGCTTATGTACTTCGAATCACCACCATGCAGCCTATAAAATTATTCTGAATTTATTTTATTACTTATAGACTACCTGTAGCTGTAGGGCTATTATCACGGTAGGCCAAAAACCGGTCATTTCATAAAGCCAAACCTTATAATGTGTGATATTATAACATGATTATATCAGTATTAAAGATTAAACAAATACATTTTCTTGTCTTAATTTATTGTGAGAAATTTTCATCAATTTTATTTTGAATATATCATGAACTTAAATAGCGTTGTGTTGGATACTCAACGTGTAGAATCCCTCTTTCGCAAAATCGTTTCCCTTTTTGAGTAGTTATGAAGGTGATATTGTGGTAGTTATCCTTATTAAATGAAAAGTCAAGACGTTGACAAACCACTGATTTATTGAAAAATCGAGATGAGAAGGCCTCGATTTTTTAATAAATCAGTGGTTTGACAACGTCTTGTCTATTCATCTAGAATCGTTTCCCCATAAATCAACTTTCTGCATGGTTCTCTACTTTTACCTCTTGTCTTGCATGATAAAAGTATTTATCACCCAGTCAGCATAAAAATTGTTGAAAAGCCGAAAAAATTATGTTAAAACAATTTTGAAACAATTCTCAAACAAGTTGTGCTTAAAATAGTTTTAATACAAGATCTTAACAGTTTCAAAATTGTTTTGAAATAGTAAGTTTGATATTATAAACAAATTGTTTTGATATAGGTTTGAAAATATTCTAAAATTGTTATGAAACGATTGTTCTAATACAGTAGAAAACTGTATCAATATGATTTCAAAACAACTTCAAAGTAGTTTGGTACCATATCAAAAGTTTTTTTACATTAAACTACTTTAAAACAATTTTTCAACAATTTTTCTTCTATTTTTATGCTAACTGGGCATTTATCAATATTAATCCTTTGATAATGATCATACCCACTTGATAGAAGGGGGTCTTCATGTATTGGAATAATGAACAAAACCAATTTTCATTTTGATCATAATAAATTTTCATTAGCTTACATCACACGAGCATATCTGATAAATATTTATGATGATATTGATTATGATTGTCATGTACTACTTATTTGATTAATAATAAATGGTCATTCTATTCAGTTTAAAACTTATGCTATCGGAAGTAAGTTACAGCATGGGCGTATCCAGGCAGGGGCAGTGGGGGGGGGCAGCTGCCCCCCCCTAGAAGTTGACTGATTTTTTGGCATTTATAAAATAAATTAACAGCTAAAATAAAATTGAATAAATATCATAAAATAAGGTGATGAATTATTATAAATAAAATTTAATAAATTCACAACTAAATTGAGATGATTGCGAAGTCACAGACTTGCAGGAGTAGCCTAAAACTTCCATCTGAGTCTCCAATTGAATTCTGGAGAAGATCATTGATGATTGATAACTCCTAATCTTTACTCTCCAAACATTTATTGGAAGTCAAATTTTCTAATACAAATACTCTTGCTTACTGACACTTCTCCATCCTTTATAGGGTTAGCCAGTAAAACGGAAAAATTCAAGTAAGTAACCAATTCTTGACGAAAATAAATTTTTATACTTTTTTTCTCTAGTTACTCTGTCCGGCGACAAACTTCTAACGTGCCATGGGCGTATGCAGGCAGAGGCAGGGGGGCAGCTAAAATTTGAAATTTGAGGGCAGATGAAATTTTTTTTATATTTTTAACTAAGTTAAATTATTAAGATTTTGAAATTTGAGACTCATAGAAGTTATCCTCCATCTGGGTATCCAATACAACAATTGAATACTGGAGAAGTTCAATGATAATTCCTTATTTTGCCTCTCTTAATCAGTCTTGGGAAGTCATATTTCAAATACTCTTGCTTTCTCTTTTTTTCACTTCTCCATAGTTCATATAAATTGTAACTCCAGAGAATTGAAAAAAAAAACATTCTGAATATTCCATATGAAGTTTTATGAGATAGAATCCATGACTGTGGAATTGGAGCTGTGGTATAATGTAGATATTTGGAAAAATAGATGAATCGAAGGAAATTGAAGTAGGTAGCTAAACATTTGGAAAAGGCAAATAATTTTTCAAGCACTAGGCATAGTCTAAAAAATTTACTAAAAAAAAGATAAGAAATGATTTTTTTTTGTCCGACGCTTCGTTTTGACGGAAATCGTGGTAGACTAGAAATGGAACCGAAATTTTGGCCGCCATCTTGAATTACAAAAAATGCTCAAGTTTTACAGCTTGGCATCACTCGGATTCGGAATCTACACATCAAAATCTATCATAATCGATCAAAAAATCAACGACATACCACAAAAAAAGGTTACCCCCTTTTTTGCATTTGGCACCCAGACTAAAATGGTCTTGTTTAGATAATAATTGAGAACTTGTTTTCATTTCCCATTTTCATAATAAAATGCAGGGCTCAAATTGTGACGGTACGCCACGCCGTCCCAGAACTTCTGAATCGGATTAGGCTACTCACTAATCCTGTAGTAGGCCAAAATCATTAAAATTTTTTAATAAAAATATGGAAAAATGATAGTAATAATACTCAATTAGAAGCTTCAAAATAACTCTAAAAATGAGTTTTGAGGAGTTGGAATTCCTTTTATTTCCGGGGGAGGACCCCCGGACCCCCCTCTCCAACCGATTTTCCGCCTTTGTACCAGAACCATAAATTTTACAAATTAAGCACTGATAAAATATAATATTTTTTACTATTCGAACTGAATAATATTATAGCTTACAACCTCCCCCCTCACTAGAGAGAGGGAAAAGGGGCAGCTTTCTTATATTTTGAAACAAAAAAATGGCTTAACCAACAAACCCCCCCCCCCCTAGAAAAAATCTTGGATACGCCCTTGAGTTACAGTACTGATTATTATAGCCTATGTGTTGACTTGGTCGTATATATTCCATAGTAGCACGTATATTATTAAAATAAATTATAAAATAATTCCATGACTTTCATGGGTTTAAATTATAGAGTGTAAAATTGTTAGTTTGAAAAAGTAAATAAATTTTTCTATTGTTTCAGGTGACTCTGTTTGATAAGCATATCGTGTACAATACACTGAGCTTCCAAGCAATAAGCTTCTTCCAGCTGCTGGCTTACTCATCTAGTTGCTGCAATCCAATTACCTACTGTTTTATGAACTCCAGCTTCAGAAAGGCTTTCCTTAAGCTTTTTGGTTGCCTGAGACGAGGAAGACCCAAAACGCATTTCTGACAACAGCTTCCTTTCCACCAAATACCGGTAATTATCAGTGGAATGGGATGATTATTATGAATCCACTTGAAATACCGTATGTGAAAGATAGAAAGAATTCATCTCAAATAAAATTAGCATAACGTACAAATGCTCCTAAATGAAGGTCAATATAAAAAAGCAAGATCCAGCTGAATTGAAGGTGATCCATTCATAATGGAAAACCCAATTCTTCATAGTGACTTATATGCTAATCATAGTCTTTATATCATGGTTATTAATTGGCTACATATAGATTTTAGATAGAATTTTGATGTAAATAGCCTAAATCTCATACTGGTAGTGAAACTTGATATATTATAGCCATGTATCACATCTCTGAATATCGTATATCTCAGACAGATCCATTCATATATATTTTCATTCACACGTAATACCAAAAAACTGAGAAATATAAATTATTGTTAGGGCATACAGACTTTAGAGAAATCATGAAATGTCATAATAAACAAACATAAACAATTTTAATGTAATTTGAACCTCAATAGAATCTCTATAGATAGTATTATTATTAACTAATATTTATATTACATACCGGTATAATATTATTTTATAATATGATATGATAATCTCTGGTATATATATTATTGAGTAGTCTATAATTTTCTCATCTTTACAATATTTAACCACAGATATTTCTTGACGAGTGAATAGATCGAATTATATTGATTACTTTCTATTGAAAAAAATAGTTGGCCTATTTGTAAAAAGTGATAGGAATTAATATAAATTGTGCTCTATAAATATAATATATAGTTTGATAACATAACTATATCACATATTATGTAACATGATAATGTAATGAAATTATCATTAATTTTTTTTAATGATTTTATCTATAAGAATAGTAGGCTACCTACTTTATTAGTTATTATTAAGGATTTTGCATTTAGTTCATATTAAGGATACCTAACATTTCCAATTCCTTACTGTTATGCGGAGGCTGTTGGTGGTTTTGAGAAGTGGTGACAATAATATAATGTTGACTATAATTGTATTTTTTGTCAATGGCTCAACAGCCAAGAAGGGCGTAGCGCCTAGGCCTGCATGAAGTTATTAGACTTTGTTAGTCTGTTGTGGTTTGATCGGAGAATACTGAGAATAGAAACTGATTCGTAATATCCATGTTTTTCTGTTTACAGGTGGAAATGTATCCCTGGAGGCATCAGAGCACAATGAAAACAAGTGTACAAAATAGCGAACGATCTCCTGATATCTGATCAACATTTGATCATCGTGTCAACTGATAATATTCATACTCGACTAGTATTATTATTATTATTATTATTATTATTGGTAGGACTACTGTACCTGCTAGAGAATAATTTCGTGTTCTACGAATATTTGGTGTTCAATTTCACTCTAGTTATGTATGTTTATATGTCATTGTAAATATTATTATTTTACAGGTCTAAAATAAATTTGGCTCAAGTATACTATTTACCTGGGCAAAATTACTTGATAAAAATCTTATATATCAACCTTTACAAACTCAGTTCAACTATAGGCCTAGGTACTGAAAAGCTACCTTATTAATTCAAAATTTGTACTCCACTACTACTTTGTGTTATAGACCACTACGAACTATGTTGTCATTGGCTGTCCTGCCTGGCTGACTCACTCCTCTTTAACATATTTCATATCGATGAATTGTCTTACAATTCTATAAGATATTTAAGAAGAGTCTTATTACTTATTGTTGTATTGAATAAACATTTTTAACATAAAATAATCATATTACAATATAGTCCTCGATAAGAAAATATTGAAATGTTTAAATGGTTATTTTTATATTGATACTTAATTCAGGAAAAATTCAGTTTGATGCCAATCCAATAAATGTTTCAATAGAAAATCAATAGAATCACAAAAATATGACTTTAATATCCATTATATAAATAGATTGTAGCCCAACTACCATCCTACCGTTAACTATGGTGTAGGCCTACAATATTAATTCCACTAGAGCTTGAACTTCAAATAATGATGTTTGGAGTTAACATATATTGGAGTTAAATATACATTATATTTATAGACTAAAACGAAGAGTGATATTTCCTGTCCAAAGTTTCAGTTGCAAATTACATGTGGACTATTCAAATCATGCAGAGATATCATCATATACAAGCTCAAAAATAAAAAATATACTCGTAAATATATTCATAATTTAGTTATATTGATGCAAATTAATTGATGCAATTCAAGCTCAAATGTATGTTTAGAATATTTTGATGAGCTTTAAATGACATTGATTTCATTCAAGTTCTAATAATGTTTTGTATTTTATAAGCTATTAGGCTGTACAATACTGACTTAAGTGTATGAGGAGTGGGCTTGAATTGTGGAAATTCAATTGTTTTAAAAATCTATCAAGCCCTATAATATTGTTGAGTAAGTCTGAATACTTTTATTCGTAATATTAATAAGCTAATATAGGCCTGCATCATATAAATTATAGACTTGTTATAAAAGTGTGGACATTCAAGTCAAGTCTTAAAGTATAGAGTTCAAACTCTATGGAAGTCAGTGTCTTCTTAGTTCTCTCCTACCGCCCAAAAACTTCACACACTTTTGGATTACCTACCCGTTAGTCATTCTTCCTGAGCACCGTACCAGTTTTTCAATATTATAAGATTGTCTCTTTCTAATCGAAATTATTTCAATCACAAAAGAGATCTCTTGATCTCTCAGATTTCAAAACAATTAAGCGCAAAAATATTTTAAAAATGAAAAAATAACGAGCTCGGAACAAGACCGGATTTAAGGAAAAATAAAAGGACACGCAATAAAATACGATTTGGGACATGGAATGTGATAACTCTGAATGGGAAGGAGGTGGAGTTGGTGGAGGAAATGATGAAGTACAAGGTTGAACTCATGGGACTTAGCGAAACAAGAAAGAAGGGTTAGGGAGAGATACAACTAGAGAAGGGCTATTGTCTGAGATTCTCAGGAGTGGATAGAGCAAGACGAGCAGGAGAAGGAGTTGGAATAGTGACCTCACAAGAACTAGACAAGAAAGTATGCGGATGGAAAGCAGTATGCCCAAGGCTGATGTACGTTGATTTGGTAATGGAGGAAAAAGTTACAATAATCCAGATCTATTCTCCAACAGATGACTACGACCCTGCTGAAAAGGATGCGTTCTATGAACAGCTACAAAAAGAAATAGATGAAGCAAGAGAAAGAAGCAAACATGTCAAAATAACGGGAGACTAGAATGGGAGAGTGGGTCGCGACATGGATAGAGGACAGGGATGTATAGGAAAATTTGCTGGAGACGAAATTATTAATAATAATGGTGAAAGAATAATTGATTTCTGTGTGGAAAATAATATGATGATCGGGAACACATTCTATAACCACAAAAGAATACATCAAATAACGTACTCGGCGCTGGGAAGACAAGCAGAAACCACAATCGATTATATGGTGTACACAAGACATACAAATTATGCCATTTTTGATGTTAAGGTTATTAGAGGTGCAGAGCTTAGCACAGATCACAAACTACTCGTGATAGATACCAAATTCGCCATACCGAAAGCAAGGAAAACCAAAACATATGTTAAAGTTAAAACAGAAGAATTAAGAAAGCCTTAAAGGAGAGATATATTCCAAAGAAAAATGGAAGAAGCGTTGATATGGGAAGAAGAGGAATTGGCAGGAAAAGGAATTGAGGAGATATGGCATGCCCTTAAAACCATAACCATAAGAGCTGGAAAGGAAGTGTGTGGTTGTAGGAGAATCAAAGGTACTGGAAATAAGTGCACAAAATGATGGAATGATGATCTTAAGACAAGAATAAAAGAGAAAAAAGAAGCATGGAGAAAGTATGTCAGAACAAAGAATGAAGATGACAGGCGGACATATGTTGAGAAAAGGAATCTTGCTAAGGAGACGGTGAAGAAGGCCAAGGCTGAAACATGGGAGGAATTTGGTAAGGAATTGGAAGAAAACTTTCGGTACAATAACAGGATATTTTGGAGTACAATTAGAGGGTTGAGACGAAAAGCTGGGAAAAAGATACGGAATATTGCTAATGAAGAAGGGAAGATAATATCTGATTCTTAGGAAATATTAGCAACATGGAGACGCCACTATGCAAAGAAATTCGGAGGTGGAGAGGAAGAGGACATTGGAAGACCAGTTGAGAGAGAGAGAGGGAAACAGAGGAGGAGAATGGTGACATAAGCAGGATGGAAGTTGAGGAGGCAATAAGGGGAATGAAAATCGGAAAGGCAGCAGGTATAGATGAGCTAAGCCCTGTGTACATAAAGTATGGAGGATCGAAGGTCAAGTTGAATTTGTGGGAACTACTACAAAAGGTGTGGAGATCCAATGAAATACCTGGTGATTGGGAGAAAAATATTATAATTCCCATTTATAAGAAAGGTAGAACGGTGGCGTGCAATAACTACAGAGCAATATGTCTTTCGTCAGTGGTGTTGAAACCATACTCCAGAATTTTAGAGGAGAGACTGAAAAGAGAAGTAGAGGAGAGACTGGAGGAGGAGCAAAACGCATTCAGAAGGAATAGGCAGACTCAGGACCACATTTGTGCTGTAATAAGGGTGATGGAAGTTTATTTGGAAGAAGGAAAAGAATTATATTTGGCATTCTTAGACATCAAGGCAGCATTTGACTCAGCGCCCAGGAAATAAATATGGAGTGCCATGAGGGAGATGGAAGTGAGTGATAGACTGATGAGAGCTGTACCAATACCTACTAATACATCAGGCCCCACAACTGACTTAATAACGTCATAACAAGTAGATGGATTTTCTCTAGGATGACAGTGAAGTTTCCTATCATATCACTGTAAACTCTTCAACTTTCCTTGCTGCATTGATACTTTAATGACTGACATGCATTCTTATCTCTCAATAAAAGACTTGTCTTTCATTAAGTAGTATTAAATTAGAATTGAAGCACTTTATTCCACGAATGCAATAATTTATTCATGACTTAGCTTGCTGGATATGTTAGATCCGATAACAGAGATATCAGCCTAACAAATTAAATTCATTTCAACTGAAATACTAAAGGATATAACAATATCATATACGAAATGGAAAGCTGGATTAATATAATCAATTATTTTCATTATCATCCTTGATGAATGGTACCTATAATTTGCAGTAACTCCAAAAATCTAGGATATGTTTTCTACAATCAATGTTTGTGGAATAAAATATTTAATGTGTAATTATAAGTATTAAGTAATACTGTGATCGGTGGTTGTGAGTGATAAGCCTCTGAAGGAATATCAACCCCACCACCAAATCAGGGGTAACAATTTTATAGGGAAGAGGCTTTTAAGGACTTGATTCACAAATAAATCTGTGGTAGAGGAACAGAGAAACCCTTCAAACGGATAAATTTGCATCCAAATCAGTAAAAGCATTTCACTTTATTGATATTATATAGACAGTTGACATTGATATGCATATTGCCTCAAATCAACACTTCAAATTTCACTCAGATTCTCACTGCTCTGCTTGTCAGAAACTATTTTATGGTCACTTTTAAGTGTTCTTGGGCCCGTTTTTAAAAATTTAAACAACTTTAGCTTTTTCATGAACTTTCTAGTTTAACACTCTATCACCATAGCCAGTAGGCCTATTCAATTAATAGTTGACACTCAATTTTTCTTTATTCACTTTTCTAATTTTGAAAATGTTTGTTCTTCATCCTTACGTTCTTGAGCATTATGCTTATCTGGTTTGTATCATTTATCACAAATTCTTTGTTAGGTATTAAAAATCAATTCTTGTCATCATTCAGTACAGGAGAACCACACTATTATTTTTCAAAAGAGCTCTTTCCTTTTCATTGTGAGCTTTTACTACTTCAATGATATCCTTTCCATCAAAATTCTTTTTTCATACCTGAAACAAGAATTTATAAGCATTATAAATAAAATCAATTCTTGGTACTTTTCTATGAATTGAAAATTCATATTCATAAATTTATATTAATATTATAGTTTTAATACAAAATTACCTGCTGTGTACTTTTTTTAATACAGACAATAGAGCTAGATATAGTTCTCTACTTGAGCTACAAAACATAAAATTTTTGAAAATGAGTCATTTACTTCATTACCTACTTTTCATGCTAGGCCTACTTTTCATGATGAAGAAAAAACTTCTTATGAGTGAAAGAGAGAACTATTCCTTATGATTTTTGAATCACCTATCAGAATCTACCTTCAGATTCGTAGACAAAATAACTTGTTGCAAGGTTAGTACCGTAGCTGAAGCTACTAGCTTCAGGACAAAACTATTCTACTCTGTAGCCTATTTTATATTTAAACTTGTATTGAAAGATTTTTTGAAGAATATCTTTATTGTTACATGTTTTTAAGCATTTTTAGGGTTATTTAGAATGGAAATAATGAAAAAACTCACCTCAAAAATTCCTGTATAATTGAAATGTGTTCTTCAGATTCATTTTCGTTTTAGCATATTTTTTTGTAAAAGAAAAAAAAACATTTCAGCTACAATAATGACATGGCAGTAGAGTTTCATGTTTCAAAATGTCAAATCCACCATCAACCCACTCACTTTATTAAAAAAATTGAAGAAAATTATGAATAAACTCTATTCAATGCGATAAATGTGAAAGATTGCAATAATGAAATTTGTATTTTGTTGGTTATCACATGGAATGGGATTGAATAAAAATGTAAACAAACATTAGCGCTCTTATTTTGTCTATCTACCGTCCATCTACTTATGATGACGTCATAGTCTGTGAGAGCTTCAGTTGTGGGGCCTGATGTATTAGTAGGTGTTGGCTGTACAGGCACTGTATAAAAGGACTGTTGGAGTGGTAAGGCTAGATGGAGAACTTTTACAAGAGTTCAGTATGAAAAAAAATATTCGCTCCGGCAGCTGGCGGTCGGAAAGAGTGCATTTCAAATGCAATTCTATGATGGCTCAAATCATATGACTTATAATGAGCTATTCAGGGTATGAATTCAAAGGCGCCGTTTTCGAAAAACACAATTTTTGGCATTGTGTTATTCGCCATTTTCTCTGCCATTCTTGATTGGATTTTTTTCGTTGTTGGCTCAAATTGTAGGGAATAATAAGGGTATTATACCCACCAATTTTCAAAACGATCACGTTATTGGTCGAATTGTAGTGATTTTTCAAAATTTTCATCCCCTAATTTCACCCCCTACCCTTGGACCAATTTGGCTGGTTAACGAACTTGACCGAGATATTAACACTAATGATTTTTGTGAAAAGTTTGGTCGCTCTCCGACAAGCCCTTCGGGAGTTATCGTGTTAACAAGAAACTGTACATATATAAATATATATATATATATATATAGATATATGAATTTGAACGGACATCAGATTCGTATTCTAGGGGCTCGGAAACGTGTAAAAAATATATCACATCATAAATTTTCGATTGTCAGGGCAAGGCATTTTTTCAAATGAAATGCACTAAAAGGAATGAAACAAGGGGATAGCCTGAGCCCACTGCTTTTCATAATATTTATGAATAGCATTCTCAAATATTGTAAAAGAAACACTCCAAGAATGAAGGTCGGATATAAAAACCTCAGACCAGTTTATGTACAGGCCTTGGTGTTCGCGGACGACATCGTGCTAATGGAAGATAGTGAGAGTAAACTTCAAAAGGCAGTGGATGTTTGGGAGAAGGTTATGGCAAGAAGAGGTATGGAGGTTAATGCAGGGAAGAGCAAGGTTATGAAGATAGCAGCGGGTCAAAGAAACACTCTGGCAATAACATGTAAAGGACAGGTCCTTGAAGAGGTTGATCAATATGAATACCTAGGTACAGTAATCAGCAATGATGGCAAGCTGGACAAAGAAATAAGAAACAGAGTGAAGAAAGCCATGCATGTATACTTCCAACTAAACCACACAGTGGTGAGAAAAAGAGAGCTGTCTATGGAGACAAAGAAGAGAGTTTTCAATTGCGTCTTTGCTCCTACTCTAATGTATGGAAGTGAGAGAGCTGGGTTACCCTCAAAAGCCATTGGAGCAAGATCAGTGCCGGATTGGCCAGGTCGGCTAGTCGGCGATCGCCGACGGCCCTGGGCCCTGGGGGCCCGGAAGGGCCCAAGATTCACTCAGCAAAAAATAAATAATCGGCTCCAAAGAAATGAATACCGGTAATCTTTTATTGAAATTTAAACAATCTAATAAAAAGTGAATCATTTTCTTATAAATACTATGAAAATACTACAAATTTTTCCAGACTTTCATGGCCACTGATTAGATTGGAGGGCCCCTCATCCCAAGTCAGCTTAAAGGGGCCTCTTAAATTCTGAGACTCTTCTTCACGTAATCTACTCTCACGTAATCACGTAATTCTCCAAATATAATTCTCCGGGACCCTGGGGGCCCTGCATTCTAATCTAGTTATCGATAGAGCATTTCAAGTGTGTAGACTATAATCATACTGATATTTTTCTATGTGGCTTTATAGTGATTTCATGGCTTGTTTTTTCAAACGAATTCTATATTCTTCAAGTTTTTATTGCTTGTTCAACGATTCCATTTGTCTCTCCATCACTCTTAACACTCTAAATTCAGTTTTCAATATCATTCCTGGACCATAAATTAAGTATTCAAGAAAGGTTATACAATAATCACATCTGGACTACATCAACTTCTTCCAAAATCCGAGAGATAACTAGTTGGAGCGTAGCTTGTTTTTTAATTTTCAATAAAGTGATTCCATTATATCACTAAAAAATGAATAAATAGGTAAGTTGCTGATAGAAATGTTGTACTGAACTAGTGCATTGGTAGAATGATTGATCGTGGAAATTTCAGTTCAAATTGCTTATAAGGCTAAAAACTTTAAAAAATGTAGTCCTAGAGCAGTGGTCACCAATTGAGTTTCATGAAAGTCCGTTTCAAAGTCTAGGCGAGCTTCCGCGGTCCATTCAGAGGAAACCAATAGTGGGGGAGGGTACTCTCCCGGGAATTTTTTTTTTTAATTGATAGTTAATTTTAATAATATTATTCAAATATTTTGGGTGGTTATTACTCAGTATTTTTTTCATTTTAATGTTATTCAAATATATTGAAGTTTGATATCATGTTATTGATTTATTAAAATAAAAATGAAGGCATTATATCAATCGGATTTGGCAATAAAAATTACTCTATGAGAGAATGAATACTTATAAAATTGTCAAAACTCTTCTTAGGTATAGCCCTTGACTATATCTCTCTGGCTATTGAAATAATAAAATTAATTGAATTAGACGTAGGCTATGACTATGAAGTAGAATAATTGCATGAAATAATACAACAATATTAAATCAATAGCCAACTTTTTATTGAGAGTTAAGCTAGTTTTCGCTCACATTGGAAGAACTACAGTACCTCCTTTCTAATTGGGTTACACTGCTGGTGCATTCATATTGTTCTGTTTAGTGCTTGATTCCTAGAAAAAAGAGGCATGCGAGCGGAGGGCTCACCAGGGGAAGGGGAGTCCGGAGGCCCTCCCCCCCGAAATTTTTTAAAAAATCACACTTAAATTGAAGCGTTTTTAGCAAATCTGAGCAATATTTTGTAGCAGTTTTTCATAAAACTAATAATACAATTGAAGAATTAAAGAATGACGCTGCTCAGGAAAAAGGGAGTTCTTAGGAAAAGAGGTATAGGAGCGCCACTCCTAGCGCCCCCCCCCCTGAAATCAAGCTCTGGTTCTGTTTGTTCTTTAATAATTCAATTTCATTTAGACTTGAGAGGGTTTCTTAAGGATTTTCGTTGAGATCGGGTATGACATCGCGGTTCGCACCAAACTGGCTGGCGGTCCGTATCCGGACCGCGGTCCGCCATTTGGTGACCACTGTCCTAGAGTACGCCTACATTGTTCTTGAAAAAAGTTTTCCCCTGACGGGGGAAATACTTATTTGAAGTCCTTAAGGCGATCTTTGTTCATGAGAAAAACCTTTTGAGTGCCGTATGAATAGTGTATCCAACTTCCCTAATATATAACTAATGTAAGATATCCATGATGCTAGATATCTATTGAAATAAGTATTATAAATATATATTCACAGCTTAGCATACGCTTAGTTGATGAAATAATTTATTTATAAATACTCGTATAAGTAGAGGTTTGAAGGAATGAATAAGAATTAGTTTCAATAAAAGTGGTGAGAAAGAATTTCTCTTATTTGTGATTTGAATATAATGAAGGATCATAAACTACTCTGAATGCTGTTTTTAATGGCCTAATTTTACTAAAATTTCCCGGGGGAAGGCCCCCGGACCCTCTTTTCTATATCAGGGTGATGAATAGAGTCCTATAAAAGTGATCAACCGATCAAGAAAATCTCACTTGTTTCTACAATTAAATGCATTTCAGAGCTTACATGTTGTACATTCCACATCTTATAAGGGGGAGAAGTTCATCTGTTTGAGGAAATACAACTACTACTATCCAAATAAAGCCAATTTTATTATTTTTATCAATATACAGTATTTTAGTTCAAAGACCAAAAAACTGTTTTTTAGAATGACATTTCTCAGGTTAACTACCCTCTTAAATTCATAACTTTTCTTACTCCCTCATCTAAAAAATCGTATCTGATTCTTTAGAAGTATAAAAATATAAAAAATACCCAGAAAGGCTGGGTACGCATCTGGTCAGCAATTCAGCTCAGAAAGCATAGAATATTCTACTGTTAAATACTTTTCATGCCATTATCAACATCAATACGATAATGGTTCGATTAAAGATAATCACTTTACAATAACTTCGTAGTTTTCAGTGAAGGATAACATTCCACTTCCGGAGAGTTTTCCATATCCCCAAACCCCTCAGTATTTCGCGTGCCCTTCGAATATTGACGTCCTAAATGAGAAGAGGTATATCACCTCTGTTATAGAACTAGGTACCTGTACATTCTGTAATAGTTGACAAAATGAATATACAGCACAATTATAACAATAGTACAAGTGAGTGCAATTAGGCCTATGCTGCTGGTAGCCTATTGTGGTTTGTCGTATTTTTCTCTACTGCCAAAGTCTACGTAAATATTACACAAAAATGAATTAATACAATAATGGTATATGAACTGTTTAATTAGAAAAAAATTTCAACGTATTTGAGAAAATTGGGACAACTCCCTCTCACTCCCCCCTCGCTCAATATTGAAAATAGTTTAAAAAACTCCCCTCCCCCCAACCACAATCCCTCTCTTTAGGGGGGGCCCTTGAGCGAGTATAGCCGACGGCCCAAATCCTAGCCAGTCCGGCATTGAGCAAGATAACTGCCACCGAAATGAGGTTTCTAAGAAAATTGGTGGGCAAAGCAAGAAGAGATAGATGGAGAAATGAGAGGGTAAGACAGGAGGTAGGGAGGAAGGCGCTAAGTGAGGATGTGAAAGAAAAGTAGCTCAAATGGTTTGGACATGTCACCAGGATGGAGGAATGTAGAGGGGTGAAGCAAGTGGTGGAGGCCAGAAGGAAAGGAAAAAGAAGAAAAGGTAGACCGCGACTGAATTGGAAGAGTTACCTCGAAAGTGTGGGTCGGGAGAGAGGAAGAACCATGAGGGAAATGAGAAGAATGGCTGAGGACCGCGAGGCGTGGAAGAGATGGGCCGAGGCTGGAACCCCTACGCTGTAGCGGCAGAAGGGGAAAAAAAGAAGAAGAAGAAGAAGAAGAAGAAGAAGAAGAAGAAGAAGAAGAAGAAGAAGAAGAAAAGATAATAGGGTATTTTGAAGTGAATTCAGTTTACAGTGTAAGCCGAATAAACTTCTCAAAATTGTAGAATACGAAGTTTTTGAATTTAAATTTTAATGAAATAGTTCCATTATTATTTCCCATTTTTTGTATAGGTACTTGGACTAGACTTCCATTATAGAAGAGATAAAATTGGTTTTAATTGACTTTATTGTCTCCAATTTTGACTCCAACCAACACATCAACCAACTTGATCACGTCGATTTACGATTTACTGAAAAATTCAAAATTTTCCTGATTTCACTGTAATAAGTCATGCCATAACTTGCTATTCATTAATCAATCTGCATAGTAATTAATTTAAATGTCGTATTCTAAGAGTAATATACTGTGCCCTTCACAGGAAGGCGTTATTTTTAATTTTAACTAAAGCTTTTATAGTCCTGTTTTGCAAAGAATAGACTTTCCTTTAAAATGTCCGTTCGGTTCAACAAAATGCCTATGATTTGATAACTTATTCAACTACGGTAGAGCAAAGTATTGATTTACAGTATCTCAAAAACTTAAGGCTTTCAGAGTAACTAAATAAATAAGATTTGAATTGAAAAAGAAGCCTATTGAAGAATTTTGAGAATGGAAGAATAGATAAATTCATCGTATAAGATTTAGATTTATTTAAGAGCGGCCTTTGTAATTATACAGGTTTCATCATCATTATTAATAAAAAATAATTATTGTTACAAAGACGAGTATCTTTCTCAATATCCTAAAACCTCCTGCAGTTCTTATAAATTTAATTTGAATACTTTCATTATTTTATGCATTTATTTCTTTGACAAGATCACATTTCAGTGTCAAGCAGTCTTATTTTAAAGAAGTGAATGCTAGAATGGGAAAAGGTGATTCTATACTGTGGAATATTTAACTCATTTATAATATTATTATGCCAATATAATATTGAAATTGTGATTCAAAACGGATCTGCGGTAGTAGGTAGTAGGCTACTCCGTATTCGTATTCTGATTCCTTATACCACATAGAAGCTGAATCTCTCTTTAGATTTAGCTTCTCAGTTCTCATACTGCTCAATGCTCATGCAGTATACTAAAGAGCCTAATACTAGCCTTGGCTCGGTCGGTGTCGGTTCGGTGTCGTTTCCCGTCTTGCCGGGGTGTGTCTTCTTTGCTTGAACGAATTGTATAGTCGAGTGAATATGAAACTGGCAACCAGCTGGTAGGCCTATTCTTTTCGTGGGCTGGTGAGCCGCGGACAAAAAATGACAAGGATTAAAAATTTAACTCAAAATAAAACTAATATTATCTCATTAACTCATAGTGCTCACTCATAGTATAGTGATTTTGACCCACAATGACAAAGCTTCAAAAATAAGAGGCGTTACTGGTACACGGTACTGTTTTGGTAGGTACTGTATAAAACAGTTCATTGAAGTGGTAAGTATCATTCAAGCTGAAATTCCTAAAAAAAACTTCATAGCTCTTTCAAATAATGATAACTTAATTATTCTCCATCGGTTTTTCTGCCCCACGCCTGGAACAGCTTTCATGATCTCCCTTTCCTCCTTGAAATGCAGTCATGAGTATCCCTATAGACCACTCTAATTTATCGCTCAAAGAGTATTCATCCATGATTTCCATTTTTGAAAGAAGGCTTATATTCTTTTGCCTTCCTCTGATCACTATTAGGTAGACCTACTTCATCCACTCCGGGGCTAATGTAGAATTAAGTACGGTAGAAATCTATAAGAAAAAACAAAATGAACTATGCCATGAACTCCATGAAGTATTTAAAATCAGAAGACTGTGATAAAATAGAGCGTTATTAATCTTAAAATCATATCCAAAGAATTCCGCCACATCAATCAAGGTCTATAAAAGAAGGTCGGGTCACGGGTGCCATATTGAGTCTTAAAACGGGCGGTAGATTCAAAAAATTTTCAAAGCTCAAACATCTGCTTATGAAATTTGCTTATTCTGCGCAAAAAATAGCCCATTTTTCAACAGAAAACAGAATAAATAATACACCATAAGCTCATAACCTCATATATTTATTTCATTTATGTACAAATATAAAAGATGCGGGAAGTAAAAACAGACTAATGCCCAAAACTTCTTCTATTCCCAATACAGTCACATAATAAACTGTCCAAATTTTCAGGTTATGTATGAAAATTTGTTTTACCCAAAATTTTCCACTCGAAGAAAATATAATTTGAAGTAACTGATCAATTCAGAATTTAGAAAGGTTCATGTTAAGTCAAAATACAAAACAATTTGAAAATTTCTTTGGAATATTGAAAATATTTGAAAATTTTTAGCCGAAAATTACACTTTCATTCAAAGTCACTACAGCTGTGATATTACTGATCTTCTCGATTTAACTTTCTCGGTTATAAGACTCAATAGCTTTGACTAGCTTTGAAGTTTTGAATCTACCGCCCGTTTCAAGACTCAATATGGCACCCGTGTCCCGACCTTCTTCAATTGTCGCTTGCTGGCGCAGTCTGTGAGCGAGAATTGTAAGCTTTACCTACATCAGCTCGCTAGGATAAAAGAAGAATCTTGCCGTCAAAATAAGCTACCATCTAAAGTCGCGTATCGACAGTCCGAGGCATGTGCCACGAATACAGTGACTTGATAAAAAGACAGTGTGGCCATTGGACCTATTTTTTCCCGCGGCCGCCATGATGATTCCAGCTCGTTTGAATCTTGTAATGGAGACTATAAGTAAAATCACTCATTCATATTTAATAAAGCATTACTTCTTCAATATAAACGTTGTTACTATTTCTACTAATAATTTTATAATTTAAAAATTGTTTTGGACCTTGAAGCAGGGAATGGAGCATAATATAAGTCTAATGAAGGGATGCCTATCATAACCTAAAAGGTTCCCGTGCAGTAGGTAATGACATTTTAATGCTTACGATTAGCAGATATAAGTGAAATCCGCTCAAGTTGATGTGAATTAGATAATATCATTTTCATAATTATCAAAACATAGTAAATATTGGAATTGGTAGGCTACTCCTTAATATTTTTATCAACAATTTTTGTTCAGTTGACATCTAGCCTACCTCAGTAGGCTAATCTCAAAAAGTCCAGTTACGGTATCACTAAATTTTCAATTAGACATGTCATTTTAATATCCGATATTTCATGAGAAAATATCATATTTTCATACAAAAAATGATATAATTCACGTACAATAGATGGGATAACAATTATAGTTGAGAACCAAAAAGACTGAAGAAAATAGAATCATGATCAAAATCCTAAAATGGTCCGCAGCCATAACCTTCTATCATTCTGAGAAATAATAGATGGTTATGCCGCAGCCTACTCCTACAATTTTATGTGAAATATAGTAAAATGAAATAGGTCTTATAGTTTTATACCTTAGTGTTAGGTACGGAACCAAATATAATTGTAGGCTACAGAATTGTAACAATCTAATATGGATTAAGATTATACCATACATCATATTTTTCCCGGACATGTCCGGTTTATTGGTCATTTGAAAACCTCTGAGCGGATTTTTTAGAAATCCCTTATTTGTCCGGGGTTTTCACAGAAATGGGCAACAAACATATAATATAGTAAATCATACTGGTACGGTAGCCATAAAATAAAGAAAATAGTAAATCATACTTTTTTACTGATTTATCATAATCATAGAGACTCAAGTCGTCAGAGTTGTTGTGTCAATCCTAATGGTATTGTATTTTTTATCAATAGGCCTATTAATAGCACTTTTAAATTTATAATTTACCTATCTACCGCATCTATAGTTTGTTCTCAAATTAATGATACATAATAAGATTTTTTGTATATTTTTGTATCAATTGTCAATACGGTAGCCTAAACTTATAAATAATGAAGATTTTCAAAATATGATTATTTTATCCTTTCATTGATACCTGTTATCATGAATACCTGTTGTCAGGCATAACATACAACAAACATGCCTGGATATGTTCAGAAAAACTACAGAACATGAAAAATAATTAAGTTACCTACATTAATTTAGTACTGTAGCTCACAAGTTCCAATGTGAAAATAAAGCCTGCATGGGTAGACCATTTTAATTATTATTTTTAATAAATCTGTTCATTATTCTGAATCGATCACATCATTTTAAATATTGATTAGAATTATGAGAACCTTCTCATAAGATAAGTTTAAGATTCAATATTCAAGCTCTCTCTCTCTCTCTAATATATCTAGGGTGTTGGGTCAAAAGCATATAAGTCAAAAAACCTGATTTTTTAAGAGGCAAAAAACTGATTAATTTTACTATTAATTAAAATTGTCAATGTTTCAAGTGCTTGTTCATTTGTTTTCCTAACAAGAAAACCATTTATTTATTGGTTGAATAATAATTCCTTTCATTTTATAAATTAGATGACTTATATTATTAAGACCATTCAAATATAATGACTTATAGGCCTACTATTGGGAGCAATTCTAATGACTTGATGTACCCAACCACTAATTTCTGTAAATCAGCTAGAATTAGTTGAAATATGATATTCATAAGTTTCAATATCATTCTACTACTACTCCCTCTATTATATATAACAATATCCTACCAAATTATGATAATGAAGTAACTTAAATAGGCTGGTAAGAATTTGAAAAATCATAATCACTAGCAATAAAAACTGTGAACTATGCCCTAAGAATTTAGAAATAAGAGAAAGATTTTGTTTGGAATTTCTAATTATGACTTATAATATATTATATGGAATATAATTATGAATTATATCTATAAAAGTAAATGCCCTCAAAAGAATTAATTCTTGAGGTATCAAATTCCACATCTTGAAAGTAGATGACTTTACCGTATTAACAAGCAACTTGAACTAACAAGAATGTGGTAAAATTACAGAACATACAACTCAAGTTACTAATAATAAAATATGAATAATTACTCATAATAAAAATTATTATACTATAAGATACACATTTCAAGTGATAATTTATTCAACAATGGAATTTAAATGGGAGAATATTGAGAACTAATTTTGAAGACGAATATTATTCAATATTAAACCTCCTTTCATTTTTACTAATAATTTCTTATAAAATAACACTTATTCGGTTGGATAATTCTCAACTTAGCTATCTTTGATTGACCCCATCTTATATATTTTCTTCATTACTTTTCAATCATTATCAGAACCATCTTAAACAAAAAACCAGATAAAATCAAGTAGTAGTTTTATATAATTACATAATTTCAGTCTCTCTAGTACAAAAAAATAGTTTTGGAGCCTAAATTCTCAATGATAACTTTTGACACCTAATTATTCAACTTTTTCACCTCACCAGTGGGTATGGGTATGGTGTCCGGGTTTTTGACCCAAGCAATATGGTAAACCTAATATAGATAGCCTACAATCTGCTACTACTACACATTGTGATAAATACACATCACTTCAGTTTGAAAATAATATATTTTATCAAAATTCAACTATTGAAAGAATTCAGACTGACTGTTATTTAAATTAGTTTATTTTGTTTTTAATAGCAAACGTTCGAATGATAGTAAACATGATTATGTTCTATTATGTGAACATTGGCTCACCAAGGGCATGAACGTGGAGTGACCATGAGGGCACACGTTCTAGCTTTAGACTCATCCATTTATAAACTCCAAATTTTTGGTAGTATTGGCTCTTCTAGTTCTTGTTCTTGTTTTGTTAGTGATTCCGTTCAGAGAGACACAGTAACGTCTCCCTGTCTGATTTGGGTTACTTTTCTGGACAGTTGTATTTCTTGATATCACAGGCTACCACAGTTCGGGTAGGATAACTCTGTGTGTCAAGGGAACAACTGGAAAGAGTAGTGCCTTCATCAGACAGGTATTGTATTTTGTATTTTAAAATAGAATTATTAAAGTCGCGGAAAAGTGAAGTGTTATCAACATGGAGAGTCAGGTGAGTCATTGTATCTAGATTAACCACAAAATGTTCCTGAGCAGCCAAGCGAGTACCCCATGATAATTTACTAATTTATTAATAGTAGTCAACCCCTGATTAATATAATATAATCAAAATAAATGTTAATGTCCATATCTCAATTAAGAATGTTATTTTATTTATTCACTTAATTAAAGTAAAATCTATTAACCATTGTTAATTATTAATTATATGAGCCCATTTTTATTCAAACCACCCTTACAACATTTATATTACCGTTCCTTAAAATTAGCTACTGGCATTGAGAATCTGGGATTTTATACTTATTGCATTTTTTGAAAGTTGAACTTGTATTATCATTTTACAGTAATAATTGGAAATGTTCTATTTGAAGTGGGACTCTACAGATATATTTGATTATTTTGCACAAAACTGTTACTGTTCCTAAAAACTATCCAGCATAATCTGGTTTACAGGTCTGTGGTTACTGGTTAGTCAATGAATTGTTGAAATTCGAACATATAATTTAATTGCAATGAAAATTTTGGAATTGTTGGAAGTAAAATTTTATAGAAATACTTGAAGTTCTTTCACACCAGACTAAAAAAATCGGTTACGGTACTGCTACTGCCGATTTTGTTACCAATCGGGGCAAGGATTCTCATCTTACTTATATATACCGGCCCTGAAAATTAGCCGGTACCTATAAACTGGAACTGTGATTAGTTAAGCAGAGGCCACACCAACGTCTGCTAGAGGTAGCGAGCTCGCTACCGCGGTGGTAGTTCAGGCCACACCAAAAAACGTCTGCTAGCGGTAGTTTGGTTTTGTTTTTGTTTTGATGAGTTATATTCATTACTAATATACATTGTAATACAACTATCATTATAGTTGTGTGGCATAAATCAGTCATTAAATAATTTAAAAACTCGAAAGATTTGAAAAATTTGAAATTTAATATGGTATTCAGTCATTGAATATAATATCATTAAAGTATGTGCTTGAAGTAATTTGTCAATAATAATTCATGTGATATATGTCACCCAAGATAAAAGTACATCCTAAAAATAATAGGATATATCAGTATGTAGATTCATGCAATATTAGGATGATATTATGTCTATAAGTAGAAGATGTAAAAATGGGAAGAATATAGCCTACTACATGAGTTCATGATTATAAGAGTTATTATAATTTTTCAATCTATATTATTATATGAACTACGACATGTCAATATTTTTAATTGCAAATACCTGTTAATGAATAGAATATAGTATAGAACTTCTTGTATTACTTTGCAATACAGGCCGAACAAACGGAAATATATCATTGGGTATCTGGACACGCAAGATGAATAAATTTAGTGAACAGTACCATTTTTATTACAAAAATGATGACCTGCAATGTTGATAATGATAATTCACAATGAGTCAGGTATAACCCCGCATTCTTTATAAGCGTGAAATATGAAACAGAATAGTATACACCTACAAAAGAATAGTATGACTACAAAAGAAGAAGCATGTTATACTAAATTTTACTGTAGTAATTGTAAGTGAAAAATATACTGAAGAACGTGGTAGTACTTTTCTGCGCATGCGCTACCGATGGCGAAGTTTTAAAACTCGCCTTCCATGTTATTCAATTGTGCAGGCCAGACCGAGCTCGCTACCTCGGCGGTAGTACCACCAGCAGACGTTTCAAAAGTTCGCCTGGCTCAGCAAAGTAAAACTACCGCCGAGGTACTACCTCCGCGGTAGCGAGCTCGGTGTGGCCTGCTCAATTGAATAACATGGAAAGCAAGTTTTTTTAGCTCGCTACCGCCGCGGTAGCGAGCTTGGTGTGGCCTGCCCTTTATTGTTGATAGTTGAAATTATATTAATTTAATGATTAAATAGTGATTGTTAAGGTTATCCATGCTTCTTGAAACTGCAGTACGGTACTAAATATTGATTAATAATGTGGGTACTTATACTTGCTTTGCAGCTCTTTCACGTTTTGTATAAGTCGCGGACGCGTTTCGAGCAATGGTGCTCATCTTCGACGCTTTGAGTCTTAGTAAGCAGCGCCAAAGATGAGTACGGTACCATTGCTTGAAACAAGTCCGCGACTCAAACAAAAGGCTTATAGGCTTGAGGTTCATACTATACTATGATAAACAAATCATACGATTTATGATATAGATGTGGAACTATCCACTAACTTATGTATATATCCTATGTAGCAACCGCAGCCTAACTTTAAGCCTCACCTTATTTGACATCTTCTAAGCCTATAAGTATGGGTGGTGAACATCAACTTAAGGGTGGGCGGTAGTGGACAGCAAAATTAAGCCCCATAAGATCAATGTAATTTTTATAAATCATTTGGAGCAGATAGAGCCTCTATTTATGGACAGAATTTTACGTTCTTTATGTCATTGGAAAAATAATTTAATTCGCCAGAGGCGTGACTTTTTACTTTTTAGTCTATTTCAATAATTGGAGTTTAATACTTTTATAGTTAATTAATTATACAATAATTATTAAAATAAACTAAAAATCAAAAAAGTAAAAAGTCACACCCCTGAAGAATTGTATTCTCTTTCCAATGAAATAAAGAACATAAAATTCTGTCCACAAATAGAGGCTCTGCCTCTGCTCCAAGAGATTGATAAAAATTACATTGTTCTAATGGGGCTTGATTTTGCCATTTTGCAGTTTGCCGTCCACTACCATCCACTCTTAATTAGCTAAATTAGATCACAAAGAACATAGTATTATACATTTTATTGATATATGTCAGCCCCATTTATCAATTATTATATCTATTAATTATTCATTAATAACAATGATTATGGCAATATGATGAAATTTCAAAAAAAACCATAGACCGAGTCCTAACCTAACCTATCTATAATTCATCATGACTATTTCAAATTTCAATAAATTGCCAGTACCGTATCTCAAGGATATGCATCTACCTATCCACCTACTAATAATAATACGATACTGTGTGAACTTGTTGGCTAAGGTCTAGTGTCAGAGTTTTCAGGTTGTACCTGATCAGCTTTAGGGCCTCTGAAATGACCTGACAACTGCTTTTTAGGCAGCTGGGACTGATGGCTTAACATATTCAATCATTTTCTTAATGCAGTGTAATGAAATCATTACAAATGATTAAAATACAAGCAAATCAAAAACAAGAACCATATATGGTATGTTTCAAATGGGTTTTAAATCTGTAGTACCAATTGGGAACTCATTTTAATTGTGGAATTTTGATAAATTGGAATCAGCATTTAGGAAAATGAGCTATCTTGAATCTAGAATAGGCTAATATATATGAAAGTTTTAAGGCAATTACCGTAGGCTAAGTAAGTAAAATAGTAGTAAGTTAAAGTCTAAACTGTGTAGGCTACAGTGTATTGAACTGCAGATAATTTTCTATTCTACATTGTAGTCTATAAAATGTAAGTAAATGAAATGATGTATATGCTTTTTAAAGGTGTAATTATAGTATATAATTGATAAAGTTGTATAATTTAACAGTTCATAGACATATAAAATTCTAGCCTAGCCTAAATCTGAAAATTCATTTGTTTCAAGACAAAGATGAGAACACAAGAATTTAAATAACCGTAGCCAACCTCTTCTTCATGTAGGCCTATCAAAAAGATTTTCAAGCAGTAATAAGAATGACAACAATGACCTAAAAGTGCATTAATTTTATTCATTTATTTGACAAAATACATTTCTTAGTAGATAAAACACAGACAATGATAATTGTCTAAAACGTCTTATTTTCAGATTTAGTTGAATACTCCAAATGAAGGTTATGTTCACAATTTCCACTTCACTATACTCAAAAATTTGAACTGTCAAGAATAAAAGACTATGATTTATCAATTTAAAATTTGAAAGGTTGTTATAAAATTCAAGAGAGCATCAGAATTGTATAAAATGTTTTAAAATTATCAATTCTCACTATTGATAATGAAATAACCACATCATAAGAAAGCAAGTATAAGACTTTCATAAATTGCCTTAGAACTGACATATATTAGCCTATTCTAAATCAAAAATAGCTTACCTTACAAGATGATGATTCCAATTTATCAAAATCCCACAATTAAAAGAAGTTTACAATCGGTAAAATACAGAAATTCCAATTTTGCAGCATAAAAATAGCATGGGAGCCATAGGGGATTCGAGTTTGTTTGGAATCATCATGGCGGATTTGTACCACGTGATCAAGCCAGCCAATCAGAAGCGTGACAGTCAATGGCCACACTGTCTTATCAAGTCACTGTAGTCACGAATGCCTTGCAGTACAGTCTGGTGACGCAAAAAAAGTATAAACTCATGGCTGAGGCATATGTTTGAATATAATCTGCAATAATCAAAAATAATTATAATTATAGTATAGTATATAGTAAATAATTATAATAAAACAAACAAATTGACTAGCGCCATCAAGCGGGAGACAAAGCAACTAAGCTCTGAAAATTGATAATTTGGACTTTGGAGGTTAGTTTTTGCTCAATTAGTGGATAAAAATTCAAGGCAATGCTTATTATTGCCTATTAGAACCTTCTGCACCCAAATAGAATTCTTAATCACAAAAATGCATAGGAATGTGGTACAATTTTGAGGTTAGTTTGTAGAATTGTTCGTTGTGCGTTGCGAGGCAACAGGCACTGCTCGCTGCGAATTGTGTGCAGCGTTTGCCTCGCTGCTAGTAAACCCGGTATCAACAGTCCGAAGCATGTGTGGCACATGCCTCGGACTGTCGATCGCGGTAGATAGTAGACTAGTAGTAGTACTCTTTTTTTGTGTCAACAGACTGTACAGCGAGGCATTCGTAGCACATGCCTCGGACTGTCGATACGCGGCTTAAATCAGGCTCTTTCTAGTGGAAACCTGTTCAATAATAACTTATAAGCATGGGCGGAGTTGGAAGATATTGCTTGGGGGCACCCGGGGGTCCGAAAATTTTGGAATTTTTAGTTGGAAAAACGCAGTTTTGAACAAATCCCTGACGTCCAAAATAAATACTACGGCTGTTAATAAATTAACTTTTTCTCTTTTTTTTCAATTTATTGTAAAAAAAATATTTCATAAACATTTCCCATACATCATTGGAAAGCCAATACATAATCGGATTCTTTTATAACCTCAATTACCTTATACGCCGTCTTAAACGCATCCTTGTAATTCAAAACAGAAAATAATTACCTACTTTTTTTGAATTTTCTGCACAATATACGCAGTTTCAAGCACATCCTCGATGTCCAAAATAAATAAAAACAATGTTGACAGGTTGAATAAACTTGGAAATTCATTGATATCTTGAAAGCTAATTTATGAATTGAACAAAAAAAAAAATGGAAATAGCATTACATTTCAATGACTTAATTCAATTGTTGCAAGAAATTTCTTATTTGCATTGTGATAGAACATATTATTTCATATTTTAGCATAATATTGTCAAAATTATACAAACGAAAAACAAACATATACATTGCAATATCTTACACAATTTTTATTAAAATATAGACCACATTTCTTATATATTAGTTATAGTTTTAATTTTTTTTCTAAAATTGTTGTAATTCACAAATATGGTAATATTTAGTATATTAAGAAGCTTGAATAAAGTTAGTTGAATTGAGAGAAATCGAACAAGTCATTGCATAAATTGCAATTTAATGGCATTGAAACGTATGAGCTAGAATTTCAATATAAGGCCCATTCTACACGGGCGTAGGAAACGCGGCGTTAACGCGGCAAAATTTTTTGCAAATTACACGAGGCGTAGCAAACGCGTGAAGAGAAAATCAAAATGGCTGATGAACCTAACCTAGAAAAAGTGATACAAAACCCAGCTGATCAACGTGCGCTCAACAGAACACATTGTGTTGAATGGTCTTGTCTACACGAGCGAAATAATCACGCGTTCTCAACGCGTGATTTTTTCGCTCGTGTAGACAAGCCCATTTAACACAATGTGTTCTGTCGAGGACGCGTTGCCGACGCGACGTTAACGCCGAGTTTCCTACGCCCGTGTAGAATGGGCCTAAGTTCCGCCAATAAGATTGAGAAATATTTATACTCCAAAATATGGAAAACAAATCAACAAATTGACCCAAATGAATTGAATAGGCTAGATCACTTGCTTGAAGGGTTTTATCTTAGCAACTGTGAAAGCATGAGCCAAGAAATGGCAGCGCACCTTTGGACAAATAAGGTGTACTAACTTGATGGTTGCAAGCGTAAAAATTCAAATATCTATAAGTTATCTATAAAAGCGAAATGGCACTGACTGACTGACTGACTCATTCATCACCAGAACTAAAAATCCACTGAATCGAATGCGTTCAAATTTGGCAGGCATGTTCAGTTGAACGTTTAGATGCGCGCTAAGAACGGATTTTTAAAACTTTTCAAGGATACGCCCAATATTTGCATCTTTCTATAGTTTCTCTGCGTTTTCTCAAAATATTTTAGGTTTTCTAGAGTTTTTCGACGTTTTTCTCGTTTTTTCGAGAACCAAACGGCAGAAAATGTTGAAATTTTGTGGAGAGGTTCGTCTAAGGTCTAGAAATGTTGTGTTATTATTAAATATTTTCGAAATCCGTTCAAGATGACGCCAGTAATCAGGTTTTTAGAAATTGTAGATGTTTTGCGGGTTGCATATCTTCCGCGTTCATACGACCAATCCTTACTGTAAATTCAATGGTTCAGCAAGATTATAGATGAACTAATTTAGGAGATATTGAATCAATTTTTAAACTATGTCCGATATACTTCCCAAGGTTATGCTCAATTTTAGCTTTTTACTATTTTTCGGAGTTTTCCTTAGATTTTTCGAGAACCGAGTGACAGAAAATTTGAACCGATTATTGAAATTTGGTAAACATCAGGAGAAGGCGGAGGAGGCTAGGCGGAGAAGGCGAGCGAAGCGAGCCGGCCGGCAAGTAAAAAATAAATAACTTTTAGATAGAAATTTGAAAAAAATTGGTCCACTTGATACTGAAACGGTCGAATCTTAGCGAAATACTTCTAGATTAGGTCTAGAAATGCTGTGCTTGATAAATTTCTAATTCCTTCCGAGGTTACGCCAGTTATAAGGGTTTTCAATGTTTGGAATCTGCTTTTCTGTTTATTTCACGGAAACTAATGAACTAAATACGTTCAAATCATATACTCAGGTTGAGCTTACATAGGCCCAATAGAACCACTGATTCAGAACAATTTCTTAAAGTATCCCTATCAAGTGATATGATGATCAAAGAAAATCCTTTCGAATGAAATTTGCAGGTGAGCGAAGCGAGACTGTTTGACTCATACTATCGGGGGTCCAGGGGGCGAAGCATCTTGGTAAACATCAGGAGAAGGCGGAGGAGGCTAGGCGGAGAAGGCGATCGGCTAGTATAAAATAAATAACTTTTAGATAGAAATTTGAAAAAAAATTGGTCCATTAGACACTGAAACGGTCGAATCTTAGCGAAATACTGCTACCCCGAGTTAATGATGTTAGCAGCAGTTTTGCTGCTGCGGGGTTTTTGATGTTAGCAGCAGTTTTGAGACGTAGTTTTTCTAATATAATTTTTTCCCCCTTTTTTCATTTTATTTATTAATTTTTTCTGGGACGATCTGGGGGGGCACTGTGTCACTGCCCCCGATCAAGTGGACCAGACACTGAAACGGTCGAATCTTAGACAAATACTGCTACCCCGTGTTAATTGGGGTTTTTGATGTTAGCAGTTTTGAGACGTATTTTTTTAAATAAATATATTTTTTCTTTTTTTCACTTTATTCTTTTTTTTTCTTCCCCTTTTTTTTCTCTCTATTTTTCTTTCTTTTTCCCCTTTCTTCTTTTTTCTGGGACGATCTGGGGGGGGGGCACTGCCCCCCTCATGCCCCCCCTAAATCCGCCTATGCTTATAAGATTAAATTGTCTGTCTTCTATTTCGTTGGTGAAAATTAGTTTGAAGATTCACTACATGACATAACCTTAATTTGGACTTCTTTATTTTAAATTGGTTTGGGAACAGTTTTGGGCATTAGGCCTTATGCCTGTTGTAATAACCGTTGTATTTTTTTTTATTGATTGAATAAATGATAAATGATAGATAGTTGAATCAAATTTTACTTTATCAAGTCAACATTTAAAAAAACATTGTGGCACAATCACACCTTTACTCCTAGGGTGACATTAACATTTTTCAATATTAGCCTAATATCATTCTGGCACAAACTCAACAATAGATTTTTTATGACATAAGAAATAATATTTTGTTCAAAAGTTTGATATATTATCATGAAATAAAGATATTGGAAATCTTATAAAGAAACATTCAAGTAATGATAATATGATAGTCTTGAAAACAGAAGATCTAAAATAATATTTATAATAATGTAGCCTACGGGTTCGTTGCAAAATTGAGGTACCGTACAGAATTTACCAGTTGCAAACACATCCAATCTTATCTTCTAAAAATTGATACTACTATACAATCTAATTACAAAATCGCTAATTCACCTAAACCGGTGTAGGCATTATTCACCGGTATAGCAGTTGTTGTAGCCTATTCAGTAGTTGAAGCATTTTTCGGCATATTCTGCCTTATTCATTCGAAAGTATAAGTCAATGTCAATGTCACTTATCATGACTGGATTAAAAAATACAAATAGTCGGTTATTTGCTTAATATGATCAGAAGAAATTTTGTTTAAGCGTATTATTTCCTTATTACGTTGTAAAAATTCACATAATGCTGCTTATAATGCTAATAATGTCTGCTTACGGTAAGGAACCGTAAAATATCAGAGTGTTTTAGTAGAAGTGTTTTTTAAGGTGTGGGTGGAATTCTGAATAAGTAAGCTGTTAAGAAGGAATGAATAACAACCTTCATTGATATAAAAGTATTTCAGACTATTTTCCAATAATCAATATCGGTTGTAACTAGTTTATAAACAGTGAACAGAATATTTCAAGTTGAAATAATTTCAATAGGTTTTAAATGGCTCGTATAAATCTTTCAAGGGTATTTTTGTGTTGATTACCAATTAAAAAACGTTCCATAGTGTTTAAAACAAAATCACAATCGACCGGAAATGGCTCTCTCTGAGTTTACTTTTCACAGTCGATCCTAATCTATGATTTTATAAGAGTGCCATCATTTTAATTATGAAAGAGCTGGATGGATGTAGCTATAGAGATGGAAATAACTCCAGCAATTAGAGTCATACAAAAATTTGCAAATATGAATGTTGAGCAGCAGAATGTATGCATCCTTGTCTAAAAACAAAAGATCTACCATTAAAGAAAGAAAACTTGCTTGGTCAACACCTCACACCATCTCCAATGGCGAAAAAGTATTACAACAAAATGTAAACGTAACAGGCGGTTGACAAATGACTGTTATTGATGATCAGCTCTGTCAGGATAGTCTGAAAGCGGTCTAAGAGAGTGAGAGCGTTTAGCTGGGATCGCTCTCGATTTTAAATGTTCCCGGAGACCGCTCGCCAACTGTTCTGACAGAGCTTAGCATTAACAACAAACAGCCTTCAACCGCCAGCTAGGTTGGTGTGTGCCGTACTCATTAGCGAGGTGACAGAGCGGAGTGCAGCGCAGCGCCACCTGCCTGCAAGGGAAGAAAGCTGGAAAACCATTCACGATAATGAAAGGTAAGGGCGCGAAAAAAGCGCCTCAAAACAAAGGCACAGTAAAGACGAATGACGACTTCTTTGAAACAAAGAGTTATGCAGAGTCTTCTTAATACGCAACAGAAAAGACGTATGCATTATTGTTATAGAGAGCTTTCTCCATCTCACCCTACGTTGTTATAATTAATTTTCTATCATGAATAAATAATGATTATTTGGGTTAATATTGAGTGAAAGTTTGTACTATGACAGTCTTTTGAGATTATTTCTATTAAATTCACGGATCTCAGAAATACCTAGATCACAGTTACCTGCTTTGTTGATAAGTTTGAAGTAGTTCGAGAAGAAATTATACACATCCTTCCCTTGAATAAATTTACAAAAAAAAATTGATTCCAAATTTCGATCCTGATTTACTTCTTTGTGAAGCACTTCTGAACCAACAAGTACTGATTCATTGATTATTGGTTCATACGTAGTTAACTATTGTACTGGCTACTGATAAACCAAAAAATTAATGTATCTATTGGAATACAGGTAAAATACAGGTTCAGCGCCCAACATATTCTTAACGTGTATTGGTGTTCAAGAATAATTATAAAGATTTGCCACAATGAATTATTTTTAAATACTTTGTGCATATCATGTCGTGTAGGCAAGATAATACTGTTTTGATAAATAAGGACAATGAGCATTGGAATGTTTTGAATAACTTATTATAATCTAAAAAATAATCTGAAACATCTATTGAAAAAAATACCTATGTAACTATGATTTTCTTTCATTGATAATATAGGCTAATAAATAAAATATAACTCTGTATTATCATTCAAACTGTGGAATAAATTCACCCCTGAAATAATTTTGTCAACTTATTTTTTTCTAATATGGATGCGATTTTGAGTATAGCTACTTCACCCTTCCCATGTTCTTCCCTGTCAGACGAATCTTTTTGACAAGCTCTGTCCCTCACATTGCTCCAATTATTTCTTGACAGCAATTGAACCACAATATTTTGGATCATTCCTTATTTAAACAAATCTTGTTAAAATAGTGGATTTTTGTGATAAATGGTGAGTGGTGAATTTCTAATAGAAAAGTCATGAAATAGGCCCCTAGAATGATAATTCAGGCCTATGTGGAATTATTATCCTTCCACATGATATGTATTTTCCGTCTGTACCGCTGTACCCTATTGGTTTCCAAGCTTGGGATTATTAATCCCATTTTCTATTTACAATTCGATTCGAGATCTGGCTGACAGATGATGAAGCCTTCAAAATGAACTCACAGGAAAGGCGGCAGGTCTCATGAAATGAGCATGCGAATCTCATTTGGTTGCCTAATATGCACAAACTCAGTGGCGTGCATACGAGATTCGATGCTTTCGAGCAATGCACAGTGAACTCATCAAGCTTCAGCATCAAAGCATAATATAGGAGTATGCTGAGCGTATAGGAGTAAGTGTATGAAAGTATGTGTATAGGAGTAGGCCTATGTGTATGTAACATAGGAGTATGAGCCATCATGATATACCATTCGCTACAGAATATAGCGAGAAACAGCTAGACGACTGCTGTCAGGCATTCTGAATGCGGGCTTCAAAACTCGCGGCAAGATACGGATAAATCATCTGAAGCGTGATTTCGGTCACAAAAGTCACGCTAGATACGGTAAACGTGAGATAGATACGCTAGATACGTCAATTCATTGTGAGTGAACTCAGTTTGATGAATATTCTCACATTTTCTGTTATGCACCGATCCGATTATGCACCACACTATTTGCGAAGAATGATGGTATAGAAAATGGCTCAATAATAATTATTTTCTTATGACGCATAGTTTGCAGAACTATTTATTCTTCTTCTATATCCAACTCATTCGTGCCTGTTAAGGCGTTGGGTGCAGAACTCTTGATTGGCTCTTGAAAAACGAAGAGCATAACCGCCTAAACTTCATCACTTCCAATCTAATCAATCATCTTGAATTGGTTTCTATCTGTTTAGTATGATTGAAAAAGTTTCAGAACAAGAAAGTCCAAAAACTAATAATATTGGTGTCATATTGGTGTCTAGAAACGTCGTTGATCACCAGAACTGATCACCGTCTACCGGGTTAATTTATTAGTTTAATTTATTCAGGGGTGAGTTTTATCCACAACAGAATCGTAGTACGATATTAAAACTTGAATTATAATCTATCTTTGAATTTTTTGGGGAAATTTTGATAATCTCAGAGAATGTTTTTGGAATAATGAGGAGATAATTCCCATATGAATCTGAAGGAGAAAAATAATAAAACGAAAGATGGTTTGGTAGAAATTACTTTTAAGAGACAACAAATTAGCCAACAGAGTAATTTCTTTGATTGGAAATCATACAGCAACTATAATAGACTTCATACAGCAATCATAGTGTACGTATAGGCCTACTCAGTATACAGTAGGTATACTTTGAAGTGAACAAGTGACCAGACCACAATATGGTATAGCTGACGCCAAAAGGTTTCGCCTGCTTCTTATGCGCTGGAACAGCTGATTTTATCAATTATGGTTTTCACTCAGCTATGCCTAGATGATGTTTCTGGAATCAAAATGTACAATAGATGCCTTACAGCATTCACTGGGATTGATCCTCGACGTGGAATCCAATGGTTTTACAATAAGGAAACTGTTAACTAACTTTATCAACTTAAGATAATTTATAATTTGTCACGTTTGTTGACAATGTGCCCCAACAGCACGGAAGGCTTCCACTCCAGTGAGTTAATTAGAACAGATTTCTCAATATGAAAACATTGGACTGCATGTCGGTGATCAATCCCAGTGAATGTAACACCCAACAGTTTCTCATGAATAAAAAAATCACCTACTTAACATCAGCTGTTAGTAGGTTACATCATGTACAAGAGACAGACGAAAACGCCTGACTTTTTGGCATCAGCTATAAATGGGATGATACACAGTATGAGCCACCCAGCTCAACTAGTTAAAAGTGAATTGGCACGTAGGTGAGCGGAAAATTAGCTGACACCGAATTCAAATTGATGTTGCAGTTGGGAATTTCAATTCCTCTCAGTTGAACGTTGATTGTAATGTAACAATTCCGCTGAAAAGTGGCCTTTGATAGCTAGTGGGCTAATATGAATATTAATGAAAAGAGGATTCAGCGTTATTGATCATTGATATATTTCTAATTGAGAGCTAAAGTGGATGAACTTTATTTTAAAAGTTTCAGAATTTGAAAACAGTAGGCTAAAAATTCTTTGGAAACACAATGATGAAGTCCGGTTTTTTCTGAGATTGTTAATTCTAATCGATTCAACTAGAATTATTACTATGGGAATTAATTTTGAGAATAATTACAAAAGACATACTCGATAAGCATTACTCCTTTTTCATCGAAAGCAGCTAGCCTATGCTATGAGTCAAATAGGCATAGTCAAAGGACGAGCCAGTTCCAGAGAGCAGAAAACATAGGCTCAATTTCTAATATAATATTAAGAAAATATAATACGCCAGATACTCAAGACTACCCAAGATACTGTTACACTAATTTCACCATGAAATGTACTCACAGTAGCAATATAATCAATATAATGGTTATAATATTGATGACGGTGATTCGATGCCTTTCCGATATCTAGTAGTAAGATTGAATGAGAAACGTGCACCTATTTCAGTTGTGACCCTGATCACTTCAGTTGAAGACTTTTCATTAGTTGAAGAAATGAATAGTCATTCATGAGAATTGGAATCACTTTCCGGTGTTGGGAATCCCTCTGAAGTTCCGCGTCGATTCATCTCTAATAATTCGTTACATTATCCACACAGAAGCTAAAGGCTCATATGGTACTCGTATTGTGCTCACATGTACCGTACATGTGAGTACCGTATATGGCATTCCGTACCGATTCGAATTAACGGTTACCTCAACTCCATCCTCTCCAAAAAAGAAGGGGCCAATAATATGTCTCGAAACCGCAAACCATACAGTCACACGAGGCGATTGGAGAGATTTCTCATTAAGCTGTCTTGGGTTTTACTGTGAACAGTATCTGCAGTTCTGTTGGTTGACAGTTCCATTTAGGTAAAAGTGAGCTTCATTAGGCATTTTTTGAGCTTGCAAAAAATTTAAGTTAGCTATTGAGAAAAATAAAGTCTCTTCAATTCATAAAAAGCCCATGATTTCATGGTAGATTTCAATTCGTTAGAGCTATTCCACGTTTTGGTTGATAAGAATCAATTTGGTACTAAATATGATGGTGATGGAGACGAAAGCTTGCTACAAATGTACAGCTAGAGTAGCGCTCACTAAAGTGGGCAACTGATTGCAAAGAGTAGGGGAGAGATGGAACTCAGGAAGAGTGATAGTAAGCATTCAGTAACTGGAAGAGAGGAAATGAAAACGATATTGAACAAGGTGAGTCAGGTTTGCCGATTATTTCCCCTACTCTACGAGAATTCCTGTACAGTACTTCTCTTCAGTGTAGCTCTTGGCACCCGAGAAATGAAGAAAATTTGAATCTATTTTTATGAGATAGTGGTGATACGTTGACACCACTCACAACCCCAATATGCTTGTCTCAGTCAGTCTGTTCTCTTCCTCTGTATTCTATTGGAGAAGGCATTTATGTACAGTATTTGATAAGCATCTCCATAATTCACATAATAAGTTAAATTGTATGTTTAATGTTTTGGATAAATGATTCCTACATAGTAGTTAATAGCACGATAAACAGCTACAACGATAATATTTTCAAAACACAAATCGTTTATGTAATTATGTAATCATGCTTTAAGTATTTTTTGCATTCTCATGAGTATTGAATAATTATTGATTTGCAATGGATGGAGTGAAGCTTGCTATTGAGAAGTGATTTTTCCGTATTTTTTTGACAATGGAATAAATTCATAATAATGAATACTGATTATTGATTCTCAATTTCAATGCTTATGATAATTGCTCATACAGAGTCCAATGAAATGATTTTTTTCCGAATTTCAAAGGGAAATGATGCTTTGAGTGAGTCTCTCTCTGAAGAGCATCGTGGATTGTATACTATACTAGCCGGCAGGCTCGCTTCGCTCGCCTTCTCCGCCTAGCCAGGGGGCTCCGCCCTCTGGACCCCCGACAGTATAGGCAGTGTGAGTGAGTCGAACAGGCTCGCTTCGCTCGCCTGCAAAAGCTCTGTCAGTGTCAGCTGAGACAAACAGGCTCGCTTCGCTCGTCTGAAAATTCCGTTCAGAAGGGATTCGAAATTTATTGAGCAGAGCATTTCTACACCTAATCTGGACCTGTTTACCTAATTTCAACATTTTCTGTCAATTTGTTCTAGAAAAATCCAAGAAAAACTCCGAAAATTCCAAAAAATAGTATAACGCTAATATCAAGCGTAACCTTGGGAAGTATATCGGACATAGTTTGAAACTTGATTCAATATCTTCCAAATTAGTTCATGTATAATCTTGCTGAACCATTGAATTTACATTTAGGATTGGTCGTATCAAGGGGGAAGATATGCAACCCGCAATACATCTCCAATTTTGAAAACCTGATTACTGGCGTAATCTTGAACGGATTGCAAAAATATTTCAACACAATATTTCTAGACCTCATCTGAACCTTCACACCAAATATCAACATTTTCTACCTATTGGTTATCGAAAAAATGAGGAAAACGCCAAAAAACTCTAGCTAAAATATTTGGCGTATCCTTGAAAAATTTTAAAAATCCGTTCTTAGCGCCGTCTAAACGTCACACTGAACATGCCTGCCAAATTTGAACGCATTCGGTTCATTGGATTTTTAGTTCTGGTGATGAATGAATTAATGAATGAATGAATGAATCAATGCCATTTCGCTTTTATATATAGAGAAGATAGTGCGAATTACAAAAGTATAACAGTTATAGTTACTATCCTCACAAAGTATATTATTTTTTCAGCCCCAAAATTAATCACTTATATCATTCATGAGAGAATTGTTACTATAGAACGTGAAATGCCAACAAAGATTCAATTATAGTCGTTAATTAAATTCAATCTATGAACTGTACAGCTCATGATTAATTTGATGATTGTTATTAGAAAAATATGTATTTCGAGTGTGCCTATTAGATGTGTGAAGGTCATTGTCATTACCATTGCCGCAAAACAGTACGTTTCCGGTTGACATCGTATATTATGAGCAATACAAGAATGCAATGTACAACGAGTCGAAGGAGAGAAAGAGTAGAACGTCATAGAAAGAGTCGAGAGAGTAGAGTGATAAGAGAAGAGAAAAAGAGATTAGAGCGACAGAGAAAGAGTGAAGGGAATAGAGTGATAAAGGAAGAGTGAGAAGAGTGACAGAGATAGTAGAAAGAGTAGAGAGAGTAGAAAGAGTAGAGAGAGTACAGAGAGTAGAGAGAGTAGAGAGAATATAAAGAGAGGAGATAGGCAGAGGAAGAGAGAAGAGAGATTAGATTGACAGAGAAAGAGTGAAGAGAGAAGAGAGTGACTGGCACGCCAAGGGGTAGTAGGCGTTCGCCCGTAATCGAGCCGCCGGTTGGTTGTCATGACGACCATATCGGTTATTTTCGTTTGAGTTCGTGCGGCTCCGCAGATTCGCGGGGCTCGGTCGGGTCGGGTCGTAGCGCAAAGCAATCTCTGCTCGGCTCTGCTCTGCTCGGCTCGTCCGCTCTCGTCCAGTCGGTCTGCCGTCGACCGCCAGTCGTTCGTGGGTGTTTATATTATTACCCGGGTGCACCGGCGCTTTCTCTTATCAACATCCTTATCAACCAGTTCTAAGAACTTTTAAGGACTAAATTGTACCAGCTCCCTGAAAAACATGTGAGTACTCCTTGGTGGCAGCTTAGCAGACTTGGGCAATGCACTAGATAATAGGCTAGTAATTTACTAGTTGATAGTTTATATTTTCAAGTGGAATTATTGATCATGCATATTAATATTCCATCTAGATCGAGTTGTACTATGCTCATATCACCCGGTCAAGTGGAAGTGGTGGCCGGAAGTTGACACACCTCTGAAGAGGAAATGTTATACGATCTCGTTAATTCGCATTTATGAATTCTAGTTATTGCATGAGAATGTCCATTCACTTGAACTACAATTGAATGATGAGTTTTTTCATATTATGAGTATGCATCATGCGTTTTTGTTAGGTAAAGTATAAATATGCAGTATGAGCATAATAAGTCAAAATTTCATTTTCTCTCTGAGAATACTTACCAATTCAAAATGCGAATGCCTTAATGAATTTCAATAATATGAACTCAACAATTTGAGTTTATTACATGGAATAAATTGAGACTCGTAACATTTATTCAAAGTTCAATAAAATAATAATAATTGATGAGCTCTTTGTGAGTGCTGAATAGGTTTGTTCAATCGGTTATTGAATCAAATAATAAGGATAATCGGAAGCCACATATTCATACTTTTCATTTTATTTGAAAAAATTTCTCAAATGGTTTTTTATGATTGCATAAATCTCTCTACCTATTGGTAAGAGACAGACTATTGAAACTTTTGTATTAAGAATGGATCGATTTAAATTTAATGTATTCAATGGATTTAATCATCCCTTTATTCGTGTCAAAAGTTCAAAATCTCTAGAATTTCAAAGTGTTGCAGCGTTACAGGCCCCCTTCTCGAAGTAGGGTACAATATCACTCAATTTAAAAAGCCATTACAAATTCCAGGATGCTTAAGTTGATCATTAATTTTGTATTGATATATCTAACAATAGAAACCAATAGATTGATTTACACAATCACATATAAATTTATTCGAGAGAATACAATATAGATTCTTATTGTATTGATACCCAGAAAATTCAATCTGAATAGTCTTACAAATTTCGATCAATATAATTCGGAATTGAGGTTATGATCACAATTATTATCCATATCCCCTGTTTCAGTGAGTAACAATTATTATTGAGAACTCCTGAGTTTGAAAACCATAATCAATCAATTTTAAATTTTAAAGACAGTACAGCACCAAAATATATGATGATCATCATTGAAGTAGAATGAGAAAAATAATTATGATAAATGCTATTCCAGTTGCATGTACTCTCTGATGTAGAGGTTACTGGTTCTACAGATGAACCACAGTGGACCGTATTGTTTCAAGCACTCAATGATACAATTTTGAATCATGAACGCTGTGGCAAATATTTTTATTTGTGAGATTGATCAGTGCTCGTACAGTAAAAAATAGTGATCAAATACTATTGTAAAAGGAATAATCTACTTAGTTTACATAGATTGATATTCAGGGGCGTAAATTCAAAATTTTCATTGGGAGGGGCAAGCGGGGGGCAAGATTTGCTTCTGGGTAGTGGTTTACTGAAGAAGAAGAAGTATGTAAGACATAATCTACTTCAATACCAAACTGAATCAAATACTGGGGGCTGTAATGGGACTGGGGTGTACCTCCTCAGCCAAGCGGGGGTGGGGGCCTCCCCCCGGGAAATGTTGTGAAAGTATACTTCAAAACTGTTTCAGGAGGCCTCTTTTTTGTGGCCAATCAAATGCCGAAATCCCTATTTTTCAGCATAAAATATTGATGATATACAGAGTGTCCCACGAAAGATTCAACATAGATACATCCGTAAACCATACATTTTTAGATATTTTTCAAGTAATTAAATTATCAATATCTTAGGAATCATTTGTCAAAATTGAATTTTGAAGATATTGTTGGGAAGAGGAAATAATTTCACATTAATTTAAGGTATTCTACATGCCAAAGTCGATTATTGAGCAGTATTTTTTAGCGGTTAAAGTTGAAAAAGAGTGATGTTCAAGTTTTTCTAAAACCTTAAACGGATTTTTCGCGATTTTTTTCAGGGTAAGAGAAATTACTATAGACCACACCTTCATTTTTTATTATCTCCAAATGAGACCAAGTACAGGGGTCCAACTCAAATCCCTTTGTCAGAATTTCATTTTAAATAAGTTTATTTTTTAAAAACTAGACTAATCTTGTTGAGTGTGAATAATCGTCTACAATTTGATAGCTTTGTGTTGTGCGATTACGTACACACAAAATATTTTTCCTATAGGACTGAGAACTGGTCACTGGTCCTGGTTGACTGGAACTTGTTGGAAGTTCGTATCTGCAGTGGTTATTGAATATTGATATATTTGCTAACATATGAAAATAATCAGTATTTTTCAAGTTCAAAGAGGTTTAACATGGTTACCTGATGCTTCAACTTACTTTTCTGTGGGTGAAACTTGTAGATGATTCAATTTTGAATAAAACGTGTTCAGTCAATAAACAGTCTAAATCTAAAATGACCCACTAACTCAGAGATCAGGTTTGAATGAAACAAAACTGGATGACCAATTCATTTGAAGAATCAATGTGCCTAACTTCTTTAAATCTGATCTTATGAATATTTATAGTTTTAATTGGAAAAGTGTTATAGTCTTAAAATAGTTTTATGATGTTAAATAGTAAATTTTGGTTCTAGTGGATATTCTATCCTGACCTATTGTATTTCGAGAATAGTTCTTTATTCTTCTTAAGCATGAGAATCTTGAAATCATATTGTAGTCCAGTGTGTCAGATCAAGCCAAAAAAGTAAAAGTCGGAGGAAGGACCCAGCTGAAAATTCGCAGATATGATCAGAAAATGGCGCTGGAGGAGAAAATTTTATAGGTACTTTTTAGTAGACAATAAAATTTTGAGAAGAATAAGACCAATTGCAACTTTGTATCATTGAATGTTTTCGAGGTACAATTATTTAAAAAATTGGGAATTATTTCATAGGATCAAGATTTTGAGGTTTTTCTTACTTATAAAGTTTGTAACTATAAATTGAGCACCCGTACATTATCGTATTCCAAATCTCTCTCGGCGAAATTAATTTTATTTCATTTGAGACCAATTTCAAACTTCTATGTTCAATATTTTTTGAACTACAGCGATTTAAAATAACCCTTACACCCCCAAAATCCACAAAAATTGCATATTATAACACAAAAACTCACTAAAAATATTGGGATAAGTTATTTGCTTATATTTCTGGAATTATGTTCCTGATTCGAGACCCTGGGCTGTTGTGAGCAATGTTATGAGACTAAAAATATCATAGGATTCAACAGCATTCCCTATATTCTAAGTTTTATATATTCATAACTTTTGAACTGAACGGTAATTCGGATTTTATCTTGTGATAGCTCATTGTTCTCAGCTCATGGCGGCGATATAAAATCATATATTGAATGTCAAATTAGATAAAAAACTCCAATTTTCAGATCTTGGAATTCAATTACTAACCATCTGAAAGAGGAAGATTTCCTCTACATTTCATTATAATTTTCAGATTTTTGCGCCCACAGGTTGCCGTTTGGGAGTCACTCTAATGTAAAAATGTTCTGCTTTCAAAGAGGAGGTATTATTACACACAGTACCATTACAATCTGGAAATTGGAATTTTTTAATCAAATTTGACGTATAGTATATGAATTTATTCTGGGACTCTTGGGGACTTTTAGTATGTTATTCAGCGCCCTTTTCTGATCATATCTGCAAATTTTCAGCTGGGTCCTCCGACTTTTAATTTTTAATTTTGTTGCTTTATTTGACTGGACTATTGGGGGGGCAACGGGAATGTTTGGGGGGGCAACTGCCTCCCCGTGCCCCCCCAAATTACGCCTATGTTGATATTTTTAATTTCTCGAACTTCACGTGGTTTACGGAATCATATTTAGCCTATGAGAAACGTTAAAAAGCTCATGTAGTATAACTCTCAAGATAAATGGCAGAATCTAATCGCGAAATAAGAGACACTTACTCACTTCATTCTTCTTTGGTAAGCACTTCAGTTGGGGCCTTTCTCCGCTGAATGTCATTCATTCATGAGAGTAAAAATCTTTTTCCAGAGACCAACTAAAGCGGTAGGTCCATCATAATCCTCCTTTTTACTCACGCACAAGACAAAGAGCTCGTATGAGCATCATCACATCAAAAAGCCCTTGACATCTTCAGCTCTGGCGAAAACTAATGGAGAAGTAGACATGAACTCATATTAATCACATTCTTTTGCGTTCGTTGTAGTATACTCGTATTTTGAAAATGTTTAGAAAAACGTTAGACTTACAAATCAATCAGCATCACCAAGTAAATATCAACATCAATAGAATTTCTGGAAGTATTTTATCAAACAGATTCCAACCTCCATTTTTTGATACACTATTACATACCAGCTTCCAATACATTGGTAGAGTAGCAGGTCTGGGTATAAGCTTGATATATCACTCAACTATGTATATGATTGAATAAAGTGGTACTACACCATCAAAATAGTTGATGCTGTCATGACTCATAATTAATTTTGTTCTCATCCATCCATGAATTTTTACTATTTTTATCTAGGCTATCACTTTCCCTCCATAACATTGAGTAGAGATGAAAACGGATTTAGGATCCAGCACTCAAGTGGTGGACGGACAACTGTGCAATAAATTTTTCACGCAAGAAGTCAAGTAACAAAATCTTTCTCTGTCGTCTATTATAAAAGTAATAGTGAGTTCCCACCAAAATGTGATAGTGCTGCTTAATGTGTGTCGTTTCATTAATTTGGTCTGGCCTGACACGCGTGTGTTGGAAATTGTTGGGCTAGCCACCACAGCCGCACCCTCTTCCTGCTTCTGTTTGTTATCATGCCAAGTGTCTCCCTTTCCCTCTTCCCTTCCATTTCTGTTCCCTGTTCATTGACTCGCGCCCGCGACACACACAAACACACTTCATCGGTTTATCCCATTTGCCTCATTCGAGAAACCAACTTCTCTAAACTGAATTAGCTTCGATGTAATCAGATAAAATTCAGCCTGTCAAATCTGGTTCACAGTGACACAGCAGCTTACAGCTCCTCGATCATCTTTCAGCCTAAAAAAGTCACCAATCACTGGGGAGAGATGAAATCAGATTCCCCACAATTTAACGTTTCCTGTACACAACGCAGCTCACTAACGTACATGCTAAATTGCCGGCATTATCGATTCAGGCTTATTCAATAATCCATAGGCCTACTATCGCTTACTTATAGTAAATAGTTCACTGTTCTTTCCAGCCCAATATTTTTTTGTACTTTGAACTGGTTTGGAGTGTCTATTTTAGATTTCAGTTGAATAATAATAATAATTCAAATTTCATGACACTGTCAAAGATAGCTAGCTCGTTGACGTGATTAAACTGTATAAAATTGAATAGACTGGATTTCCATCTGTCACAAACGAATTCTTCTGTATCTCATTCTTTCTTTAAATATATTCACCATTTCAACGAAATGGTGATATTTCCATCTGTCACAGACGAATTCTTCTGTATCTCATTCTTTCTTAAAATACATTCACCAAACAGTGAATCTTTAAATAATCTTGTAAAACTAAACTAATTTTGATTAAAAGGATTGAATTAGATCGATATTCTACCCATAGGGTAGCCTACTACCAAGGTTACTAGAAAACATTAATTGTTTCCAGCATTGAATAAATTGATTCCTCTCCTTCTATTGTTTCTAAATTTCTCTTAGCTAAATCATGGTACTTAGAATCTGATTCACTTTTAAAACACTTGAAAATTCAACCACTGATCCAGAGAGAAAAAGTTAGTTGATCCTAGCAATTAGAATGAAAACGTTTCTTGGAAAGTCGATGCAAAACGATCTACTCCAAGGAAAAATAATGCTGGGATAAGGTTGGTGGAATTCACTTAAAATTAACCGAAAGTACGATCATAAAAAGAAAACGATTAAAGATAATGAGAGTGGATTAGTCTACTGGATTTTGAAACAGCTTCCGTACCAGCACAAAGGAAAACTATATAAAATGGAGGAAAAGAGGAAATCTGTGAGTGAGAGAACAGAGAGTAATAAATGTGTAGTCTGTAGTGGTAGGGAGCGTAGTGGCAGTAAAATTTGTAGTGAGGGGGAGCTGATCTCACCCCATCTTATTATGCTGCAATAGCTGGGAATTCCCTGTAATGCAACGCAAAATGAACTCGTCTTGCCTGCGTACATCACTACACTCACTACGCCTTGCGTTTTGACCTGGTCTGAAGTGTACAGCATCCCATCCATCTGTAGATGCTCACCTGGGCCGGCGTTCTTAGCTCTAGACCGGGCCACAGCAGCTCTTGTAGTGTGTTAGCTGTAATGGATTCATTGCTTGAGTACAATTAATTACTGCGACGTCAACACCACCTGACACTCTAATCCTGAGAACGTTGACTGTCTATTAATGTGCTCCATTTTACAGAATAATAGTGGGCTGCTACACTGATGTAGGTTGAATTGAATTTAAAAAACATCTTTTCATGAAGTATTACCTGTTATTTCTAAGATGAATTCAAGATTTGAACAAAGTGTGCTCAAAAATCTTGTATGACTTTAGTAGAATTTAAATATCAACGTCAAGTTCATCCATCACTCTTCTGGTATCAATAGGGTAATTTCATAACAAGCCAGGGTAAATACCGATAGCAAACATAAATTATGTTGGTGGTAAGGTTGTTCCTCCACTTGGTGCCCCTGGACCGACTGCATACGACACGATTTCGAGAATGGATACTCTTCGCACTCTCAAAGAGTTTCACCAAAGTTTTATATTAGCAGTTGGATAACTAAATGCAGCCAATACAGGTGATACAACTACAGGTGATAAGCCATTGAATGAATATTAAGAATATTTGAAAGTTCCTTAATCGATTTTTCGTTGTTAGGTGCAAGTACATTATTGTTATCACTTATCAGGTGAACAAACTCTTTCGAAAATGAATATACAGTGATGTTAATAAAATCTACCATATTTCAATTTATTATGTGTTCTTAAAGTCGAGATCTGACAAATGAATTGTACCATTTTATAAGAAAGAAAGCTCATTAATAAAATACACGAAAGACTCTCACTCTTTCAATACACTCTTCATACACATACAATACTAGCCGGCAGGCTCGCTTCGCTTGCCTTCTCCGCCTAGCCAGGGGGCTCTGCCCCCTGGAACCCTGACAGTATCAGCAGTGTGAATGAGTCAAACAGGCTCGCTTCGCTCACCTGCAAATTCCATTCAAATGGATTTACTCTCTTTAGCTAATCCTTCAAATAAGTTGTTCTATAACCTCAGCTGAACCTGGTTATATTATTAGAACGTATTTAGTTCAGTAGTCATTTTCCGTAAAATAAACAAAATTGCAGATTCCAAACATTGGGAAATCTTATTACAGTCCTAACCTCAGAATCCTTGGGAAGTTTCAAAAATCCGTTCTTAGTATGCGTCCAACGGTCCAATTGTCCATGCCTGCCAAATCTGAACGCATTCGGTTCATTAGATTTTTAGTTCTGCTGATGAGTGAGTGAGTGAGTACCATTTCGCTTTTATATAAAGAGATAAAAGTCGGGAAGGAAATTGAAAAAGTGAGTTTCCTTGTTTCAATGAGTGGTTATTTTTACAGTATTGTTGACCGAACGTAAGTGAGGTCTACATTCAAGATAACGATTTTGCATTTTTTATGCTTGTTCCGCATTTTTGACAAAACGCGGCAATACATCCTGATTAAATTTGACAGGAATGTTCCTCTTGAAATTGCGCGTCGATGTATATGTAAGGTTTTTTCAAATTCTGCATTTTAAGGATAATAATATGAAAGGAAAAGGAATAACCTCCTTACTAAAATATTACTATAAACATTCATACTTCTGAAAATAGCAGAATTCAGACTATAGATGAATACAATTTATTGATGAAGCTCAACATAACTAAGAATTACCTTCATGAATAATGGCCACATCCATGGGTTACTTCGTGAGGTCTACTGTTCACAATAATTATATCCATTTTGAAAAAATACTAATAAGTAATTAGAACAGCTAATAACTATATTTATGGAGAATTGACGAATGGAAAATTTATTGTTTACAACTACTGAGCTCAAAGAGGGAGATTTCAATAGCATCTGGAAGAAGTACGCTTCTCCAGTATCCAGAGGGGTAAGCTTTTCTCTTTCAATAACACCTTCAATTCCTCTATGGGGCATGGGCCAAAGTCCAACTGTCCTTTCGCTGACAATTAACAAAAGAACAATAGAAGATAGCAGAAAGAATAAGCAGAAGTTGTCGTTCTCCATTCTCATCCATTATTCATCCTATGTAACTCCACTTCTTTACGCTTGTCTTGCCATTTTTCCCAGTTCTCACTAGAGTTTCTCCGTCTCATGAGACTATAGCATCTGTTGGTACTGTACTATTTTCAGCTGTATTTCTCTCACCTCAAGCTATATTTCCCCATGAGATAATATCGTATTGAGTTCAGGTCAGGGACAACCTTGTTCGAGAAATTTCTCATAAAATATTTCACAGATGGAAGTTCGATGAGGTTGATGAGTTGGAATAATCGATTAAGTCATTTACTGAATTTGTGACTCATCCTTCATAATTGAATTCCTTGAATCGGCGATGGAATGCATCATGGAATCTTTAAAAGTGTGGGAAAGCTGCAATGAAGCTAGTGAAGCTAGTGAAGGTAGGATTCTTGCACCATCAGTCTCTCTCATCAACATATAATATCGAATGAGTATTCTTCCCTTGGAAATGGATCGATTAGAAGAATATAATATAATTATATTGTCTAACCTTCATTTGTATGGTTCTTATTGATGAAGAGACCCTTAGTGGTTGTGTCTTATTTGCTTCCTTAATGTTCACCCATAGAAGATAAGTCTTAAGTGTTCGTAACTTTCCCTCATGCACGATCACTGGCCAATCGCGTTCTCACCAAGCGACCAACTTACCACACAATGAATTAATTTTATGAATAATACTGTATATTATCGTAAGTCCATATTCTTCGCCTTTAATCGACAGTTGATAATAAAGGAAGACACTAATCTAACATTTGCAATGGAAATAATAATAATTATTATTGAGTGGAAATGAAAATGTGAGATAGGCAATTCACAGCTTTTTATACAGAGGATCGCTGATAAAATTGCGATGATGAGACTGGGAATCCAATAGGATCACTTCTATCTTAATGACTTTGTTATTCCCACTCATAGTTTTGAATGAGCTGTGGTGAAGAAATGGTTTTTTGGATCCACGCCATTTCTTTTGTTCCAAGAGTGGATGAGGCTGTTATGATGGTGGAAAAAGTATAATCAAAACATTGATGCTCCGATTGTAAACACTGAAGTTGAAAGTTTGAAGAGGATATTCTACCATTGAAGCTGACAAGTTGGAGACTGATTGAGGGTAAGGCTATTCCAAAACAAAGGCTTATTTATTTCAAGGATTTTTATCGCATTGGCTAATAGTAGGTTTTGAATAAGGAAACAAAAAGAGATTTCCTCTCGAAAATTGTACAATAGTCATCATTCATTTGCTGACTCAAATTACATTCTAGGCCTAATATAGGGACTCAATGAGAGTTCAACTCTCAAGATATTCTACTGTTTGATTCATAACAAACCATATATAATTTTTGTAAACGCACTATTTCCGATGAATAAATTTTCATAGTTTGTAGTAGTAAGTTTTCCTGGTGAGGAAATCACACAATCCTGATAGAGATTAACTTATGTAAGAGAGAAACTTTAGAAAAGGATAGTTTTATCTTGTCTCTCCATTGGCATAACTATTAAAACCACTATCATGGTACACTGTCGTAAACCATTTATCATCAAACATCGTGAAAATAAGTTCTCAATATGAGAGTACAACTTTTTTCGGAGTTGATTATTCTATGTTATATAATAAGTAAAAATTATATTCACATGAGCTGATTGCATAGTATTTTGATGAGAGAGCAAGATTACAAGTATAACTACACATTCTTGTAGACTAATAAATTTTGTAAGACATCGAAGAAATTCTGCTGAATACTCATTGAATAATAATACTGTATTTTAAAAATGAATCTGTTCCATTGACATTGAAAAGCATTAATAGTCAGAGATAGCTTTCTTCTGTGTAATGACTGTTTCCGGCGAATTTTAATCTAATCGTAGCAACAGAGTTCATCGTCTCATATTTATGTGTCGTTCATTATCATAGAAATAACACTAGAGGTTTTCCTCAATTCATATATGATTCGTTGGATATAGTTAATGAATGAATGAGAGTTAATTTTTTATTAGGTTAAACTTCAATTTCAGACAATGTTTCAATGTTGTTCTTGTTGGAAAACGTTTGACGAGCAAATACGAGTATCCTCAATCTTCCCTATAAATATCATAATAATTTGAAATTTTTTGAGAAATATGGCGATTGGGTGAAAAAATTTTCATATCTCAGATGACTGTTTATGAAGTGTTTCACATCAATCGTTGCACTGTAATTGTACATTTATCAAAAAGAGGGATCAAAATTAATTGTGAAATCAAGTTTTCTTTTACCAAAGAAAGTTGGATGCCGAACGTTGATGAAGTTACCCTCAATTGACTGAATCATGTAGGATGAGGTACATTGATACTTATGAAAACTATTTCAAAATATAACTAATTAAAAATAGATTTCAACGAAATAAATACCTAGCATTGATTAATTATTCGTGCAACGACTCTTGATTCATCAGTCCCTGGTTATCCAGAATGAACTACATCGATGCAATCAGTTATATGACCTCCACTCATTATATCAATCTCATAAATCTTTAGTTCATGAACAATGGATGAGCTTCCAATTGGAAAAATATCAGAAATAGTATTATGCAGTGGAAGTAAAATACAGTATTAGGTTATTGATCATTATTCTATTACTGACTGTCTGAAGATAGCATGTTACCTTAAAGCTTAAAATTACCTCAAAGTAATCTTATTCTTTTTTCACAAAAATAGTTTTGGAGTTCAATGGATCAAACTGGATAATCTATGAAATTTGTGAGAAGTTTCAATCAAAAACCGTTTTTTTATTTCAGATGTTGAAAGCTAATTCAGAGAATCATAAAGAAGTTCACCTTTAAGAACTGTGGTAAGTATTCGCCTCTCAGATAAATTATAGCCTATATAATTCGTAGGATCACATCTTAACCGACGAACCGCTTGGCATTATACTTTGAATAAAAATTTTCAGTTTTGTAAACCTATTCACATTCAATGTGCCTTGAGCAAATGAACCTCGGATTCTGAAAGGAAAATTCATTGCTGACTCATACTAATGATTTTTCATGAATTAGTTGATGGGGTCGAATAATTATGAACGCTGGCGTAGCGTTCAAACGCGACAAGGAAAAGCTATTCATTAAATAGCTTCTGAGCTATTCATCTCAGCTCCGGTGCGAATCCGAATGCAATACGACTATCATTTTCATTGTCTTTGTTCAATCTAAGACTTGGCTTTAAAAAATTCACAAACCACTTTTCACTAAGAGCCTGTGATCCTTAACCAATAATTTCTGACAAGTTTTAATAATTACTAATTCTCTCCCACATTCAAATTGCAGTAATCATGGAACAGAAATTATCCTTTATTGCATGAATTCCTCTCGATAGCTTTGGAATATTTTACAAATTATCAGAGCTGATTACTCGTCTACAATAGGATGAATAGGAGAATCAATTAATGAGGATCAGAATGAATACTAGGCTATTCGAAAAACTATTGATCACAGTTTCATCGAGTTTCAAAAAAAACTGCCGATTATTTCTGGGTTATTGGAATTGTATTATATTCTTGACTAGCCGGCAGGCTCGCTTCGCTCGCCTTATCCGCCGACAGTGTAGGCAGTGTAAAAGAGTCAAACAGGCTCGCTTCGCTCGCCTGCAAAACCTCTGTTAGTGTCAGCTGCGACAAACAGACTCGCCTGCAAATTCCGTTGAGAAGGAATTGGAAATTTATTGAGCACAGCAGTTCTACACCTAATCTGGACCTTTTTACCTAATTTCAACATTTTATGCCAATTTTTTCTAGAAAAATCTGAGAAGAACTCCAAAAATTCCAAATAATAGTAAAATGCTAATATTAAGCGTAACCTTGGGAAGTATATAGGACATAGTTCGAAACTTGATTCGATATCTTCCAAATTAGTTCATCTATAATCTCGCTGAACCATTAAATTTACAGTTAGTACTGGTCATATCAAGACGGAAGATATGCAACCCGCAACACATCTACAATTTTGAAAACCTGATTGCTGGCGTAATCTTGAACGGATTGCAAAAATATTTTAACAACATTTCTAGACCTTATTTGAACCTGCCCACCAAATATCAACATTTTCCATCAAATGGTTCTCGAAAAAATGAGAAAAACGTCGAAAAACTCTAGAAAAACTAAAATATTTGGCGTATCCTTGAAAAGTTTTCAAAATCAGTTCTTAGCGCGCGTCTTAATGTCCAACTGAACTTGCCTGCCAAATTTGATCGCATTCGGTTCAGTGGATTTTTAGTTCTCGTGATGAATGAATGAATGAATCAGTCAGTAAGTGCCATTTCGCTTTTATATATAGAGATAATGGAAGGGGTAGACCCATAGAGTCTCTTCAATTTACTTGAAAATTGAACGAACGTTTATATTAGTTGCCCAAAGTAACACAGAAAAATTGTAGTAATACAATTGTAGTTATGTAGAAAACTATACTTTCACTCGAGATGTTGGTGTCAGTAACAGTATCAGCAGTGTCAGTGAGTCAAACAGGCTCGCTTCGCTCGCCTGCATAACCTCTGTCAGTGTAAACGGAATTCAAAAATATCTTAATACAACATTTCTAGACCTTATCTGAAATTACCTACCAAACATCAACATTTTCTACCGATTGGTTCTCGAAAAAATTGAGAAAACGCCAAAAAACTATAGAAAAACTTAAATATTTGGCGTATCCTTGAAAAGTTCCTAAAATCCGTTCTTATCGCGCGTCTAAACGTCCAACTGAACATGCCTGCCAAATTCAGTGAGTGAGTCAGTCAGTCAGTGCCATTTCGCTTTTATAGATATAGATAATGGAAGGGGTACATCTATAGGCCATCTATATTTTAGGCCTATAGATATAGAGTCTCTTCAAATTACTTGAAAATTAGACGAACGTATATATTAGTTGCCCAAAGTAACACAGAAAAATTGTAGTTATAGAAAACTATACTTTCACTCGAGAATGCCATTCGTAAATCTTCAATTGAACAAAAAATTGGGTTTATAGGCTACAAGCTGAACCATTGTTACTTTTTTCTACCACGCATCATGAATGGGAATTATTGTTTGTAATCAGTGTCAACTGTTGACCCTGAATCATCAGTGAAAAATGAGCTGCTTGGGGATGATAATAGCCCAAATTAATATTCTCCGAGTAGAGGGGAGTCTCTCTCCTACAATCCTAATTAATTATTTCCCTTATCGTGCTCAAGCAATACTTTGTCTTCTGCAAGCTGATAGACTGGGAAACACTTTTCAAATGAACAACGATTTTTCGCCGCAAATTCCATTAAAAAGGAGAATCATTGACAATGAATCAGATTTTACTCGGAATCCATGAAATATTTCTTTGTAGTGGAAACTGAGCGGAAATTACTCGTATAGTGGCCAGAAATTATTCTTCGATCAATCATATCCTGAATGCATATTTTTTCAATCATATCCTACAACTATCACTTTTTGATCATATCACTATCCAATGTGAGTTAAATATCAATAAAAATGAAACTAAATAATCAAAGTATAAGTTGGATGATATAGTGACAATTCAGCATTCTACTTGAATTAAATGTAAATTAATTGGAGAAATAGTCTAGATAAAATTGGACTTGTGACTTTTGAAAACAACTGATATACAGGGTGTTTCAGAAGGAATGTGCAATACTTCTCAGGCTGATTCCTCACACCAAGTAGACAAAAAAGTTCCATGGGACTATCCCCCAAAAACGCTTTGTTACCGAGATAACAATGGCGGAAAATTGAGATTTTTCAAAATATATTAATTTTTCTAATTTTTTAGAGGCTTTAATGAGGTTCTAAAATAATCAATTCCAATGTAAAATTAGCTGTGGAATTCAATGAAACCAGTTCCAAGTTTCTAACTTTAACGGTTATTGAGATAATTGGAAAAATATGCTAGAAAACGCACTTTTTCAACAACAAGGGTTATAACTGGATAATGAATCATAAAATTGTATTTTTCGCCACACTGGTATGAAATGGACTGTTTTACATGCTTTATACGGAGGCCGAAAACGCTCCTTTTCAGGCTAGGTCGCCAGCAACTCGCCGGGAAAATGCCTTTTTCGGCCCTAGGGCGGTAAAATAACCTTGAATGTCAGCTGACTGAAGGTCGTTGTCGATTTAAGGGTTAGTCGATCAATAGGTAGCATCCCGGTTTGATTGCATTAAATGTCAGCTGTTTTAGGAGTCAATGTCGACTTATTGGTATTTCGATGTAAAGGTAGTCTCTCATCTGTTATTTTGATTGGTAAGATCCCTTGTCAAGAGAACTGAACGTTGAAAGTTTTCACATTAATCAGTAGTTGAATAATAAAGGAAAACTGCTTCAATAACTAATACTTCAACTTTGATAAGATTAAAAATGTTTGTATTGATTAACTGTTGAATAATGATGAACGTGAAATCCATGTTTGAACAAAATTATTGTTGTCAGACTCTGTGTTACTTCGTCTAGCAGGTAAGCCAGCGCCATCTAGCGGCTGATAATGCAACTAGACAAAGCTTCTCTGTTAGCCAATACCTGTCGAAAATCAACAACTTTGAATTGATATTGTACAATTTAGGATGATCGTACAAAAATTATCTTGGGCTTAAACGTTTCTGAACTAAGAAAATCGAATACACTGATAGTTATAAAGTAATATTCAGTCACTAAATCAATAAACTTTTGACGTGAAGTTCCAATAGCAAGCAGATGGCACCTACTCCAAATTCAGCATAGGCGAAGATAGCATAATAAGGTTACTGGTCTAGCTGTTCTTGGAACTGATTAACTAATTTTTTATTTTGTTTTCTTCGCATTGATGTTGTGTGCCGAAAAATAAAGTTCGACACCACGGGTCGAAAATGTAATATTCCGTCTCTCAATCTTTTCTAGTCCTCGGCCTACGGCCTCGGACTTCAAAACCGATTTCGAGCCGGTAAACGCACATTTTCGGCCCTAGGTACGAAATATACTATTTTATTAATGGAAGTTGAAGTGAGTAGGATTTTAAAGAAAAACTTAGATGGCGGCGATTGTGTAAATCTTACCCAAATCTCAGAAATAACGATCAATAATCGCAAAATTGACGAAACATAGCACAAGTGATGAATTTGTGTTTAGTAGCGATTTTGCGGTTTTTGATCGCTATTTCTGAGATTTGGGTAAGATTTACACAATCGCCGCCACCTAAGTTTTTCTTTAATTTTTCTCCCATTAATAAAAAATACAATTTTATGATTAATTATCCAGTTATAACCCTTATTGTTGAAAAATGGCGTTTTTTAGCATATTTTTCCAATTATCTCAATAACCGTTAAAGTTACAAACTTGGAACTGGTTTCATTTAATTCCTCAGCTAATTTACATAAGAATTGACTATTTTAGAACCTTACCAAAGCCTTTAAAAAATTAGAAAAATTAATATTTTTGAAAAATCTCAATTTTCCGCCATTGTTATCTCGTTAACAAAGCGTTTTCGGGGGTTGGTCCCATGGAACCTTTTTGTCTACTTGGTGTAAGGAATCAGCCTGAGAGATATCGCACATTCCTCCAGAAACACCCTGTATACGGTACATCTCATAAAATTCACAATTTGGTTCAGACTTGTAATTATGCAACTACGTGGTACTCCAAATAGTATTTATACAATACTAGATTCATAGAGACAGTATAGTATTCATATCTAGATTCTAATACTAGAATCATAGAGACAGAATCATAGTATTCTAGTATCTTTTCTCTATACTATGTAACATACTAGGCTTTCCTTCATTCAACTTCCGAGGCCAACCAAATATGAAAATTATTCAATTGATGAAAAACAGGAACACAACAAGGAAGACTCATTGTGTTAGCTTGTTCTAATAGAGACGTTAGGGCATCTCAATCTTCAGTCATGATCGTTGCTCCATTCATAGCTCACGGCTGACAACAGAAAAGTGAAAATTGGCACAGCTCCCAACACACGCCAACGTATTAGGTCTTCTTGTTAGTTTGTAGGAAACCTCACATTCTTTATAGAACAAGCTAGAATCGTACACAGCTATAGTGAAACCTTTTTTTATTTCACCTTTTTCGACGAAGAAACTTACACAATTAAACAATTACACAATTATCTAACTTACTTACTCAAATTATTATTTAACTTACACAATTATTTCGCACGTATTAAAATACAGCTGGAACTATAATATTCAAACTCATTAAAATCAAGAGCATCTAAAAATACAATATGATTTTGAAGAAATTCCAGATTAACGATTAATTGAATGATAAACTCTTTTATTTCCTCACAGTAGCCGTTGAAGGTACTCAAACTCAATAAAATCAAGAGCATCTAAGAATACAATATGATTTTAAGTGAATTCAAGATTAACGATTAATTGAATGATAAACTGATAAACTCCTTTCTTTCCTCAGAGCAGCCGTTGAAGATACTCAAACTCTATTAAATTAAGAGGTTTTAAGATTACAACATGATTTTTAAAGCAGTCTTGGTTACCGGGTTCAATTTAATAGAAAATAATCGAAAACAATATCAATAATCTACATCTATAAAAGCGAAATGACACTCATTCATTCATTCATTCATTCACTCACTCACTCACTCACTCACTCACTCACTCACTCACTCACTCACTCACCAGTAGCACTGAAAAACTACCGAACCAAATGCGTTCAAATTTGGCAGGCAAAATTGGACCGTTTGACACGTACTAACAAAGGATTTTTGAAAATTCATAAGGGTGAGCCAAATATTTGGGGTTTTCTATAGTTTTTCGGCGTTTTCTTAATTTTTTCGAGAACCAATTGGTAGAAAATATTGATGTTTGGTGGGCAGGTTCAGATAAGGTCTAGAACCGTTGTATTAAAATATTTTCGAAATCCGTTCAAGATTACGCCAGTAATCAATTTTTTTTCAAAATTGTAAATGTATTGCGGGCTGCATACCTTGATACGACCAATCCTTACTGTAAATTCAATAGTTCAGCGAGATTATAGATAAACTAGTTTGGAAAATATTGAATCTAGTTTCAAACTATGTCCGATATACTTCCCAAGTTTACGCTCAATATTAGCGTTTTACTATTTTTCTGAGTTTTTCTTAGATTTTTCGAAAACCGATTGGCAGAAAATGTTGAAATTTGGTGAACTGGTCCAGATCAGGTCTAGAAATGCTGTGTTCTTTAGAAAGGAAATTACAGGCGAGCGAAGCGAGCCTGTTTGACCTACTGACACTGCTGATTCTGCCGGGAGTCCAGGGGGTGGAGCCCCCTGGCTAGGCGGAGAGGGCGAGCGAAGCGAGCTTGCCGGCTAGTGGAAATAGAAATCTTGATTTGCAATCACTTGGATAGAAAATTAATTCACTATTTTTTTCGTACTTCGTACGTTTTGAAGTTTAATATCTTAATGAATGATTCAATAGGATTGCCAATAAGTCTCCAGGAATAGAAAACGGGGCGGAGCTTGTCTAGCTCAATAGCAGACGTTCACTGTCATTGGCTCAAGTGGCTACCAAAAGCGGTGCTTCATTGTTATTATAAATACTGCTGCTCTGTACTTTTAGTTTTAATTTACCAGAGATTGATAATAGTGTAACAACCAAAACCGGTATCTCAATCTTTTATAAATCAGTGGTTTGACAACATCTTGTCTTTTATGAATATATTTAATTATGAATATATTTTATTATATATTTAATTCCAGAAATACCATCCAGTTGTGTTGAACGGGCTAAAAAAATATTATAACTTGAAATAGTTTAGGGGCAACCACTTATTCTCTCTTAGCCTAGGTGAATGGCCATGATTAGGGCTGATGATAACACTGTTCCCAATTGAATATAGTCACGCCAGCTGCACCTCGAAAATATGCGGAGAAGCGAGTGACGTGTTTGTCAGATCTGGGTATGAGGATTGAATTTGGCTAGCTCGAAAGTTTTGCTTATCCCAATAGTTCTCTGGAATAATTTCTGCTGTGGAAGTTTTGAATTGCATTAATTTAGTTTAATAACCAAAACGATTCATGATTTTGATGGTTATTAATATTGGCTAAGCTAATTGAATCTGAGCTACTAGTGAAGAACAAGTATTATGTATCTCATACAGTAATAGTAGTATCACGAACAATAATGTGTGACTGAGTGATCGAATTCATATTCCGATCAAGACGTAGAAATTAAACTCTACATTGAATACAAAACGCGAAGGTATACAACAATGGTATCACATCATCCCAAGCTCTCTCAAAGCTATAAATACTCAAAGTTTTATGAGTCGTAAATAAGCCCCGAAAAGACAATGAAATCTCGCTTCCTCACCCTCCAAACAATACTGGATCCAGGATTGTAACATTGGTAACATCTCGCCATTCAATACTCAACCGTAATGGTCTCTCGTTTGGGATGATTTATTATAATGGAAAAAGCATTAGGCCTATTGGTTTCCAGTAAAGGAATAGATAACAAGCCTTGACAGCCAAGAATTGATTGAGATGGATGTAATGAATATTTTTTGAAAGGTTCACGATTTTCTCATTTCTACCGTGACGTGAAGTAAATTCATGATGATCATAATATTAATTATTGAGAGGAAAATTGTAAACTGTTCCGCCTCCGTATATAAAATGTAAGCTAGATAATTCAGGATTATGAATAAGTTAATAATTTTGTATGTTGGCTAAAGCTACAATGGATTAAAAATATATTTATTCAAAATAAAACCCTTACAATAATCATGTTTTTAACACTCTCTACCCATTTGCACTCAGGAAACATACTTCCAATCTGTATTATTACCTTTTACAATGTCTATCATCTAGTCACTAGCTATAATTTTGTACTGGAAAACTTCGTTTAATGCATCAGTATAATTAATGAAATGAATATAAATAATTAAGCATGAAAAAAAAAAAAAACGATATTTGGAGTGTTAAAGTAGACTCATGTTTATTGAAGATAGCGATTGAGCTCTTCATCACATTGAAGCCAGCCAGTCCCGTTCACCGTGTGATAGGTTATTGGATTGAGCGAGCTCGGTCGTTACACTTGGGTGATGGCTTCTCTCCCGAAATGAAAACGTCCTATGTTGACGGAAGCGCAGCTCCAATTTTTCTACCGTTCTCCTCCGCCGCAGGAAAAATTAATTTCGAGTTCCATGTTTTGCTAGTGATGTGTATTGGTAATCGATGGTGACAGACAGAGCTTGTGCCAGAGAGAGCTCAACTGTCGCCTAAAACGTTCCATCGAAACCAGTACTTCTTCTGTTTGCTCCTGCTGTTCTATGAAGCAATATGCTGTCGGTTCTCCACCAATATACGTATATTCTGTTTGTTTTATCATCCAATGTTTCCCGAGTTGAAAAGTTATTATCTTTGCAACGTGCAGTGACATATCAATGTAAACGATTCTTTAATTCGCTAGCAAAGAGATCATTGGGAACTTTTTTTCGAAAATGCCTGTCAACTTCGAGCAGATGACAAAAAACAACCGTCAGCTCTATTTGCATGCGACCACAGCCGAGCGGGATGTCATGGGCTTCCACTGTTTAGAACAGGAAAAGTTCAGATTGACTTTGTTGGAAAGTGTAAACAGACCAATGTCGTTTTATTACCATGAATATTAAACTGAGGCTCTCATCAAATACAAAATTCATTATTCTGACTATATTTTCATCATGCCATCCCGTCTAGTATGATCTTAAACTTTTCATGGCTCTAGGACATTTGACTGTTGGTTCACTATAAAGCACATTGAATTTTTAATTAATTTTGAAATCTGCTAAAAGACAGAGAAAAAATATGATTGATCATTCCATTTTTCATAATGTATTCTAGACTTCCAACTAAAATAATATGATGATTTAGCTCCAGAATGGTTCCATTACGAGAGTTTGTAGTTTAGTAAATAACATATATATCATGTAAATGAATGAATAATAATAAATTACAGGATGAATATTGACCGAACGTATGTGAAGCATAGATTTGAAACGAGTTTCCATGAGAGGCAGGAAATTCATTTTTGAGCTGCGCGTCGATGTAATTAAGCGTTTTTTATTTTTTTAATTCAAGGACAAGTGCAGGAAAAAAAATAATACCATAGATACAGTTAGTCTATGAGTCCAACACTATAAATATACTCTGATTCTATGCACATGATTCATTACTGAATTATTATGTTTCAATATAACTGAATGATATGATATACTATTTTAGTATTAGGAATTTGCTAATTTGATTCCGTTTCTAGTCTACTGCGATTTCCTTCAAAACGAAGCATCGGACGAGCAAAATTATTCGTATTCTTTTTTTAGTAAATTGAATTGCCAAGAGAATGGTAGCAAGTTTATTACTCTATCTCTATTAGGAACAGAGCGACAACTCAAAAAACAGGTTAATTTCCGAGGAAAACAAGAATTTGAGTACTTTCAGTTTTAGTTTGCTTAAATCTTTAGACGTGTAACGTCTAACTTTGTGACTTTTGAATTTTGTAACTCAAAATCCCTCTGGGGATAATTTTTCCTCTACAATTTGAGACCAGATATCTTCTCACTGCTCTAGTATAGTTTTTGAACTAGAGCAGTGAGAGATATCCTTGTATCTCAAAAACCCTGTTTTTGGGGCAGAATAATCTAGAAAGCGAATCTACACGTGCTTGTATTGAGCTTTTCTTTGTTGATGATGTCTTTTAGATCATTTTACAAAAAATAATCTACTTATTACCGACCTGAATGATGATCTGGGATTACAGTCAAACTTAAACTCATATGCTCTTATTTTTCAAATACTTCTACTAGAAACAACATTTGAAAAAACTTTTTCAATATTCAATTTATTATTTTCATTCTAATACAAAAATTCATCAAATAAATAAAAAATATTACTAGTAGAGACAAAGTGCAAAAAAGAGAAAGAAGCCAATTAATATCTCAATAAAAAATTATTTACGTATCATTTCAATGTAAATCTGAAGTAATGAGAGTGTTGGCGAAAGTATTATAAATACCAATACGAGCTAATCAATCAAAAGTGTGACCCCAATGACCACACTGTAAGTATACAGTCTCTGAAGAGTGAAGACAGATCTATTTGGATAAATGAGCAATACATGAGTGACTGCATAATTCTCACTGTTCACAAAACTACTGGTTGGTGTATTTCAAAAAGTTTTTCCAATGTATGTCTTTATCTTCCAATTCAATTCAAAAAATTATTTAAGATAGCATCCAATAATAGGTTTTTGTTTTGAATTTATGAAGTGACTCATTAATTTATCTGCTCTATATAGATGTACTATTTTTATTTTGCGCAAATTAACTCACTGAGCTGAACTTTTTGGCATTTAGCCATGAAATCGTCTGTCGCTTGTCTGTGAGAAGTGAGTCAACACGGTGCGATTCACAACGATAACTAGACAATCTACTCTCACTGAATTCTATGAGAGAATTGTAACATTTTTAGAATCTAATTGGAACTGTTTAGAAGCTGATAGTTCTCGGTTTGATATCCTAACGACATGATACATCCAAGACTATCCAAAATAAGATAAAGTACATGCCAATATTCAGGTTCAGTGGTCTTTTATCAATATTACCTTGTCATACATTTCAATTAGACATCTTGTTCTTTAGTCTGTATACTATCTTGAACCAAGCATAACTAATAAAATTTTTCATTCCTGACACAAATTTTATCGATGTTAGTTTGATCTTAGACAAATTATTCCATCTTGATTCGTCTATTGAGTGAAATCTCATGAAAAGCTGTTTTCAAAATAATCACAATTTCTTTTCCAAGTACGTTTAATAATAATATAAGGATACTTAAATCGTTCAAAAATGTAATCAATTCAGACCACAGAAGCCTATAGAAACTATATCTTGTATCTAAGAACAGAGATTGTAAAAGTGATATAATATGAGTGATGCAAAGAAGGATTGAGCCCCATGAACAACTAAACTCTATACATGATGTTTTGAAATAAGTATGTAAATATTTTCTTTAAAATAAGGCATAACAGATAATAATTATTATGTTTACTTTTGTAGTAGAAGCCTGTCTCAACTTGAAACTTTTAATAATAAACTACACTGTATTCCCACCAAGGTATGTAATACCTCAGTTAGTAAATACTCTTGAGATTGAAATCGAAATTTGGAGTTCTCCATCAATTTTCTCTCATTAAATTTTCTACAAGAAATGTTCGTAAGAAGTTGAATGGTTCATGCTTCATTCAGCTTTCAGCGAGTGAGATGTCTTCTTGAAGTAAATTGCACTCTTTCTAATGAAGCCATTATCCCCGGCGCCTTTTCTGAGCGCACTATATCCACGCAGCATAAAAGATTGTTGAAAACAGAAAATTAGAGCAGAGAAGTGGCTGCGCTTGTGAGCCACTCGTGCTCAAGGGAGAGAAAAGCGAAATAAAAAGAGGCTGTGGAATGAGCGGAGGTGATTGAGGCAGGCTGCCTTTTTCCGTCCCACAAAATGAGATTTGAAGCATTTCAAAAGAGGTCAGGCTGGTCGCTTTACTTTTCTCATATTAGTCCGGTAATTACTATTTAAACGACGAAGAAAACTGTTTTTGAGTGTTAGCTGAAGATTTCATGAGCAAGACAAATTTCTCATCTACCTTCGAGAATTATCTTGTCTTTAGTGCTTATCTATGAAAATTGAAAAGCTAGCCTACTGCTCCACCGTGTGATAAATAATGAAGTCGAAAACAGAATCTTGATGTGTCATTATTCACACATAATATACTTTCAAATCTTGTTCTACGTTTGGACTAAATCATTGTTTTTTCGCTATGTGATTATATACATCGGCTCTTGATTTGTAAATGAGTGATATAACCCTTCTTTCCATAACTGAGAATACTCCATTATTCTCTGGTCCGAGGTGTAAATTTTATTTTAAGTTGTCTTACTGTAAACTATTGTTACACTTCTCAATCTTATGCATGAATGTCTTTATGATGTTCATTCTTTATTGGAAATTTAGAGAGAACGTTTCTTTGATTTTATTGAATTAATTGAATAATATATTTTCAAGCTTATTTATTTCAAGCTTATATATTTTCAAGATTAGTAGTAATATATTAGTAGTAGTGGTAGTAGTAGTAGTAGTAGTAGTAGTAGTAGATGATTAGTAGTAGTAATATATTTCCAGCTTAGTAGTGATGAATAGGCTACAGTACAGAGACTGTATAATACAGTATCTATAGGCTTCAGTATATTACTCAAGGAACTACGAATGTTAAGTCCCTAATAATTTTAATCATTACATAAAAGATATTCATGGCATACTTAACAAATAATTATTGTTGTTTGAACGTATAAGCTATTGTTCTAATGTCTCTTTTGATGAAGTTAAAAAATCTTCATCTCTGATTCACATCAGTTTTCCAATCGTAAGAAAATTAATCAAATTAACTCAAATTCTCATTTAAAGATCACATTTTATTGGAAGAAAATCTGAATTTCCATCTCTTCCTATCTTGTAATATTATGACGGAGGACCCTCATCTTCCATGGAATATACCTGTGATTCTCTCAATGAGGCAAATAGAAGACGAAAATCCAACGGATCGGTTGTAAATTCGAGAGATGAAGCTACAGAGCCTAAGCACGCGAATAAGCTTCTTCTTCCTGGTTCGGTTGCGCCCTCGAAATTAATTACGATTCGCTGGTTAAATTGATTCTCAAATAATCCCGATCGAATCGCAACCATCCTGTATCAGCGAAGTACCGCAGTTGAGCTCTTACTCCACATTCTTGTACATTTAATCCGATTCCAACTTCCAATTAATTTGTTTCCTATCAGCCACTGAACTATTATCAACATCAATCTCATTTCGCTGATCGCTGATAATGATGATCATCTGTATCAATGCGAATCATGTTGTTAAAAAAATTAATCTTATTGTGCCAAAAATTGAGTAACTATTTAAAAAATCTAATAAATATAATACTCTGCATATAATTTCTCCTCTTCTGTCAATTCTATTGATCATTTAGAACGTAATGAGTGTATCTATGAATATTTTATTTTCTTCATAGGCACCCTACCATATATTACTATTTATACCATATCCCACCACAATCAACAGAGAAATTTTTGGATCAAGTTTTTTTAATGTGAATTTATGCATTACATTGAAAAAATATTTTAATATGTACTTACTTTTCAGGGTTTTCTTGTAATAAGACATATTTTTCTTCTCTAGTAGGACATAAATCTTACCAAACTAGCAAATTCCGATGCATTACAATATTAATGTTCCAAACATTTCTTTCATTTTGTAATAATCACAAATTCTTGTCGTTCTGTTACGCTTTTTAGTCTATTAATATTAGATATACTAAAAGGTTCTCAATTTTAAGCCCAATTGTGTCCGCTCCAGCAATCTCCGTAGGCCGCGACTCACGAATATTTTTCTACACTACTACACTCTTCCGTTGAGTGCATCTTTCTCTTTATACGAAGACGGAACCAATTAGATAGAAATAAAGCTGCCCTCTCAGGGGAAATAACTTGCATGGTTCTTGACAACAGTCAAAAATCCATAACATCTTGATAGCTTTCTGCGCCTAGCAATAAACTTCAAGCGTTATAAATTCTCAGAATAGCCGCTGTGACTCCACTATTCCAGTGAGGAGAGATGTTCCAGAATCTTCTGTTTTAATCTCTCTTGCTATTCTACAGTCATGGACTTATTCTTGAACGTTTCATTTACAGATCTATGTTAGTAGATTCACTGCGCGTTTTACGCCTGTATTTGAAGAGTAACGGGCGAGAAACTTCGAAAAGCTGCAGTGTTGATATTTCCATCCGTAAATAAACATATATAGAGATGTTCATCCGCTCTGCTTGATGCCAAAAAATTACTAGACAACTGGAACAACAAACTTTGCTTACGTAGTCTATTCAGCCTACTATGCCAGATCCATTCAACGAACACCTTTACTAAGCTTTCACAGCATACGGTTCAAAAAAAATTCGTCCATGCCATATCTTATATCGTGTTTTTAGAATGAAATTGAAGACTGTCTCTGTAATGCCCATTGCCCAAATAGTGTGAGGATTTTTCAATAACTAATTTACAATACATATTTTCAAATTAGAATTTGAAGCGTAGGACTTATATAAATATGAATAGTGACTGTTTTGTAACCGGTTATCAAAGACTATAAAACTTTGCAATTTGGGAATAACGTGTTCAAGAACAATTCTATTGATCAATATAGTCTGAACAAATACTCAAAATGTCTGTGATGGTTTTATTACTTTGAGTGACTATTTTAGTTGATCTCCATTTCTCGAACCCCTGAATTTGAGAATTTGAACTCTTTTTCTTTTTTCCAATTTTCTCAATTTGATTCTCCAAAGTCTTTAAAACAACATACACTAATAAAAATCTAAGTTACATGGACACTTGATCAACGTTAGCATATCAAGAAATATTTGTTATTTTCATTCATTTGAGTTCATTCGAGAAATGATGAATAAATTTGGAAGAATCTAGTGAATGTTAACGTAACTAAAGATGCTCTTAATTAAATTGGAATAACCGTGATGAATAGTTTCTGTGACAGTGAGTCCTTGTTTCCTACGGAAACGTCTCGATAGAAGCATAATGATATCTCACCATCGTGAAATTCACTGTCACGAAACTGGCTTTTCCGAGACCTTTTCTCAATAGAGACGAACGCATACGGAACATTGCGTGAAAGGTCGACAACATAATATCATGTGGTATCAAGTGCACCCTCAAAACATTATTATATATTGTGACAGAAATGTGCTTCCTGAAGCCGGTCACGGCGTTTGTTGTTGAGCAATGTTATCGCCGTAAATAGGCTAGTCGGTCATTTAATAGTACTGACAGAACGCACGTCATATCATTGGCCGTGCCTTTCTCCCTATGGATCGGCAAGACTGAATGCCGTAAAGTGGCGATTATTCAAAGAGCATTGTCCGAGTGAGCACAAACAGGAGTGATTCACGCTGGGGGCGGCGAGGGCGGCAAGGGGCGGCAAAGGGTGGCAGATGTTCGAGTGCTGCGGTCGGGGGCAGATCGATCCGGTGAACGGCCAACTTGCAACGGAGTAGGGGGCTGTGCAGCCCCTCACCACCTTCTCTGGACATTAGTCCGCCGCCTCTCAAAGACGACTCTTGCTGCTCCAAAAGACCTGCGACTAACATTAATTAGTCACCATTCCCGCAATTATATCTTCTCTAATCGACAGTCTGTCTTGAATTGCATTACAGATGTCATCTGGGCTAGTTACAATTAGCTCTCATCGTTCCCAAAACTTATGATGTTTCAAATCAAGGAACGTTACTTCACAGCTCACCGGTACTTAACAAGAAAAATTCATAATCTGTATTATATATAATAGGAATTTTGATAAAAAATTATATCACATGAGATCGAATCACAACATGAGATAATTCACTTTCAAAGAGAACAACTTCGGTGGAGAGTGTAGACTGTGGAATCACCAAATAAGAGAGTGTCTTTTTTAAGGGATATATATGTATTATCCTAAATGTGTAAGGATATGTTGAACTGTAACTTTAATGCTGCTGAGCTCTTTATTTCCGTGACCACCCAATTTCTATTACATGAAAAAAGGAGACCACTTCAATCATACTTCAGCTAAAGTAGATAACTGTAATGTTCCGGATCTTGCTTCAATAAACAAGTAGCTTGAATAGAAGTAGCAGAGTTTTGCTCTGCATCTTATTGTTTTCGAGCCTTTCTACGAAGAATTTCAAACTAATGTTTAGTTTTCGAGGAATATCCTCTTATAAATTAACTGAATATGCTCCAATAATTAATCATGAGATTATAATTATAAAAAGAACGCAAGTTGCATTTGGCACGCTATCATATTGATTCTTTCTACTGTAGAATTTATAAGTAATCCAAATAGTCTTCGTATTAAAAAATCGATAGAAGTCAATGGCCAGAATTCATTGAAACTTCCGCGCATGCTTGCACAATCGTATTCTCTATTATAAGAATAGGCTAAGAATACTACTATTTTAAAAATATTTTAATCAAAATCTGGGAAGAAGACGATTTGGACATTAATGTCTGTGTTTGAACCCTTTATTGTGATTTGTCAAATGAATAAAATTAATCAGATTCTATAAGATACTACTAAGTTTTATACAACTCGTATTATAGGCTAGAAACTATGATTGATACTATTTTTTTAGCAACTAGTGATATAACTCTGATCGGTTCTAGAGATGTTGATTCTAAATATATATTTGAGTATTCTTTATCAAAGAACGTTCGTTTCTGATTGCTGAATTCTTAGCACAATAATTGATTTGGTTATCAGTATCACAATGTCAAGTTGTACAGCATCTTACCTCAGAATCACATTTCTGCGGGAAGTGAGAGAGCGATGGAGGTAGCTTTCCAATTTGGAAAAATCAGAGAAAAGCATCAAGAGTAGTATGTCAAGAGATGTCTATTTCCAAATGGAAATACACTACAGAAGAGAAGAGATACAGCGCAGAGGAGCAAAGAAAGACGAGAGAATTGATTTTGTGAGTGCGCGCGTGTGTGTGGACGTATCCGGTGTGACCTATAGGGGAATTCAATCTTGTAGAAAGGAAACCGAATAGAAGCAAAGGAGTACAATATTACAATTCATGAGCAATTCCGTAACATACGCTTCAAATAATAATGAATTTTGTTCAATTTGGCCTCCAGGCACTCAAAGGTGGAGTTGAGGTTTTGGATCCATGCGTTTTGATCTTTTCGCCACACTGCACAGAAAGCAGCTGTTTTCTGTGCACTAAAGAGATTCGAAAGACGCCATTTACGGGCGGTTTTGCTACTAGCTCCGAAAGAGGGCTCTTTCGGAGCTAGTGCACAGAAAGAGACTGGTAGTTACCTATCCGGCCACTAGATCGGGCGACAATGCACTGCTTTCTGCTTCTCAAGCCGCCGTAGCCTACTTCAGTTCGAACAAAGACAATCATTATAGACTCATTATAGACTCATTATAGACTCTATAGTATCATTATAGACTGCCAACGTAGGGTGCGATTTTGGTCGTTATCGCGCCAACCGTTAGGATTTCTCAGGAGTGCTTGCATCGACTGCTAGAAATCCTAGCGCCACTGTCGAATTCACCAACAGCATTGCCACTTCATGCTCGCCAAGAGCGAAGACAGAGAGAATCGCCGAGTGAGAGAGTGAGAAAGCTAGAGAGCCTAATCTAGAATTTCATTTGCTTTCTGTCTTCTGTCTCCTGCAATCAATTTGCTAAAGGCGTCACGTGTCACACTACTATACGGCATGTATAGTAAAGAATATGGGTTGCGACAGATTCTCTCTCATCTTTATGTGCGTGCTTTACACATTTACATCTTTATGTATTGTATTTCTTAAGCAAAACGCTTGATTAGATTAAATGAGTTCTTTTTCCTTCTTTAATATGCAAGGTTTTTTGAAATATAACATTTTGAATATGATAAATGATAATCTGTAATGACATATTCATGTTTGTGAATGAATGAATAATTTCAAGTTTGTTGCCATATATTATGCATAGAAAATGTTAAGTATTCTGTAAAAACATGATAGGAATTTATCATAATAAATTGTTTAACTTGATTAAGTCTCGAATATTGTAAAACTCACCCTGTAAAAAGTAATATATTTATTAACAGGCAAGAAAATCGAGCCTACTGGCTAGTTTCATACAGCTCTCAATTGATTTCTTTTCTTGCAAAAAATACACAATCAAATAAGATTTTATCAAGTTTTGGATTTTATTCTCGCTTCAATAAGAAAATATCAACATTTGTGATAAAGCTATGAGATGAGATGGAAATATGATCCAGTATTTTCATCTAAAATCATATAATATATTACCATCTAATAGCAGCCTAAAAAAATAAAGCTAAGCAAAAAATAATAATTTTCCACATGAAAGTACACTCATAGCATTTTCCTTTATCAAAGTCAGGTTTTCATAAGTGACATAAGAATAAGAGTATGGAAAATCAGTATTATAGAACACTGTAATTTATTCTACTATCAACAATATTGGAGAAGTTGAAAAGGTAGTGCCAGATACTTCTCTACCACTAACTCTACTCATGAAAACACCACTTACTTGTGTTGTGAACTTGTATTGAAATAAATAGACAGATTAAACGTCATTATTATTTATTGTTTGACACTTCAAATAGACGTATGACACGACAAGACATAGTTGAGACAGAGCGACTGACTGACTGTCGATCGATGGTTCAATAGTCGACTAATAATCGATAAAGACACAACACTCGATAAAACATCATAACATTATTCTCCCCTATAATAAGTAAATTAAATACACTGCTATTTAAATTTACTTTTAATTATACATACTATGAGAAAATCTTACAGGAGCTTTCCTTATTCTACTCGGTCTATCAACTTGAGACTCTGTAGATTCATCATTGACAATATCATTATTTACATCACAACTTTGTTCATTATCATCAATAGGCCAATATGGCACGACATCATTTTCATGATCTTTATCATCAAGACGACTAATTTTTAATTGAGACACATGTACTTTCTTACTTTGACCAGACAAAAGTTTAACTATGTACATGACATTTCCGAGTTTTTTAATGACAGTAGCAGGAAACCATTTCACAGGTCCTTTTTGGTAATACAAATTTACTAGCACTTTTTCACCAGGACAAAACTCTTTTTCATTTGACAAATCGAACGTGACTTTTTTCTTAATTATATTTCTTTTTGTTTGACTACAATCAGGATTACATACAGATATTGGCGTTCTTGCCTTGAAATTCAACATAACGCTCATAGGTGAAACACCAGTTACACTTGATGGTGTTGACCTCAAAGAAAATAAACATTGATTCAATCTAGTTTCAAGAGGAATATTATTGTTTGACAGAATTGACTTTGCTAACATTTTTTTGACAGACTGTACCTCTCTTTCCGCTAATCCGTTTGATCTAGGATTATAAGGAGCAATTTGCATCAATTTTATGCCTCTATCTTCACAATATGACTTAAATTGATAAGACTGAAATGGTGGACCGTTGTCCGAGACAATTAAACAAGGTACAGAAAATCTTGAAAAACAATCATTCAACTTATTAGTAATAGAATTCAAATTTGTATTATTGACAATGAAACATTCAACCCATTTAGAGTAATCATCAATAAGTACCAACATTTTTGCTTTATGAGTATCTAGCAAATCAATATGAACTCTTTGCCAAGGACCACTAGATTCTGGCCAAGACTTGAATTTGGATTTACTCTTATTTTGAGTAAGTTGACAGACTTTACATGTTTGAACTTTTTGTACAATATCACTGTCCATATTGAACCACCATACATAGGATCTAGCAAGTAGCTTACATCGAGTAATACCAACGTGATCTGAGTGTATTATCTCAAGTATTTTTGGAATTAACAGTTTTGGAATGACTACTCTATTACCGTACATCAAACAACCTTCTTGTACAGATAACAAGTTTCTTATCTTAAAATATTTGCTAAGCTCATTGGCACTTCTCATTTCATTAACATTACCTTTTTGTATATCAACAACTTTACTGAGTACAACATCCTTAGCTGTATTTTCTGCTACTTCTTTGTGTGATACTAGAGGAGTTGACAAGTATATGAAATTACAATCAGAATTCTCATTCAACAACGGTACATTATTGGAATTTGACAAATCAACTTCATTACTGACAGGTAATCTAGACATACAATCGGCATTCATGATATTTGACCCTTTTCTATATTGTATCTTATATTGATACGATGACAAAATGATTGACCATCTGAGCAATCTAGCATTAGACATTTTTGGTAAGTATTTCTTTTCAGAAAACAATGACACTAACGGTTCATGATCTGTGACAATAGTAAAGAAGTTACCAGCTAAATATTTATGAAATTTAGTGACACCAAATATGATACTCAATGCTTCTCTGTGCAACTGACTATAGTTACGTTGCGCTTTAGTTAAAGTAGCTGACTCAAAGGCTATTGGTTTTTCAATACCATCAATGACATGACTAAGTACAGCGCCGACACCATAACAACTACTGTCACAAGTGAGGACAATAGGCTTACTAGGATCAAAAAGTACAAGTAATGATTTCTGTGAAATTACTGACTTACTTTTCTGAAATGCCTCCTCACATTCATCTGACCAAGACCAATCAGTATCTTTTCTCAATAATCTGTGCAATGGCTCAAGAATATCTGATGACATATTTACAAATTTTCTATAGTAATTAAATAATCCAAGATATGACTTGAGTTGAGTAACATTCTGTGGACAAGGAGCATTTAATATTTTCTCAATTTTTGACTTTGAAGTACCAAGACCTTCACTACTAATAGTGTAACCCAACATTTCCAAAGATGTAACAAAAAACTCACTTTTATCAGTATTAATTTTTACATTGAACTCATTAAGTCTAGACAATACATCATTTAATACAATTTCACACGACTTGTGAATTTCACCACCAATAAGAACATCATCTTGATAAGCTGCACAGTTATCAATACCTTCAAGAATTTTATCAATAGTTGATTGGAAAATAGCTGGTGCAGATGACAGACCAAAGCATAAACGATTAAATACATACAATCCGTTAATAGTATTTACTGTTAAGAACTTTTTACTGTTTTCACTGACTTCAATTTGCAAAAATGCATTAGACAAATCAATTTTACAGAAAACTTTTGCATTATGGAATTTTTGAAATATGTCTTCCATTTTAGGCAATGGATATTGATCAACACAGACAAATTTGTTTACAGTGACTTTCAAGTCAACGCACAGACGAAGCTTACCATTTTTACGAGGCACACAGACAAGGGGTGATGCCCAATCACTATATTTTATTTTTGAAATTATTCCTTGATTTTCTAAATTCTTCAACTCTTCTTTTACGTTTTCTCTCAAGGCAAAAGGTACATCATATGCTTTACAAAAGATAGGCACACAATCATCTTTAATATTAATATCAGCTTTGAATTGTTTAATTGGCTTTTCATTATTAATTTGAGAAAAAGCAGCAGGAAATTTTTTAACTAAATCAGACACAATAGTATTTTTTGCAATGACTTGACAAGCAGGCTCGGTTTCAACATTTGAAACAGACAATGAATTTGTAATTACTGATCTCCAATTAGGAAACAAAATCTCTAACCAATCACGACCTAATAAAGACTTATGACCACGCAATAATGTGACTACTAGATTCAGTTTGTGAGATTTACGATTAATTTCGACATTAACAAGCATTTTACCAAGAATAGGTAGATTATTATCGTTTGCAGCGATAAGTTTTCCATTAAATTTGGACAATTTTGTATCATCAGGAAAGTTTTCCTTGAAAATATGCAAGGGAATTAATGTGCAAACTGAACCAGTGTCAATTTCAAAATTTATGAACTTATTATTAATTTTTAGACTAAAATGTAATGGCTCAGACACAGGAGAATTCAAACTATTACAAGAGTATTTTATAAGGTTTGTATTATTTACATTTTTATAACAAAATTTCGACGTATGACCTTTTTGACCGCACTGATAACATGACCAGTTAAGCGACGGACACGCACTTGGATGATGCTTCATGAAGCAATAATCACACCTTTTTTTGTTACCACTGGATGGCACAACTGGACTTCTAGAGCGATTTGGCACACCACTTCTGACTTCAGACGAACTGCGACGACCATCTGGCGAATTTCCACGACTTTGGTAGAATTTTTGTTGACCTTGGACTGACTCCGACCTTGACTGGACTGGACTGGCTTGGAATCGACTTGGAATTGACTTTGACTTGACTGCATTAACATCGTTGACATGACGTTGACTCAATGACATAATGCTGGATGCAGAATGGCTGGCACTCTCCATATCCAGGACAATTTGACAAGCTTTATCAAATTTGAGGTTAATCATATTTTTATCATTTAGACCTACTACAAGTTGATCTCGCAAAGCACGATCAAGATATGTTTCAAATTCACATTTGATTGATAATTGTTTCAAATCCGTAATAAAGTCTGTGATACTCTCACCCGGTTTTTGAACACGACTATGAAATTTGAAAGTCTCAGAAATAACTCGAGTTTTGGGAGCATAGTGACTAATTAGACATGTAGAACATTCTTCAAAATTACATGCACTGATTTTCTTTGGTGCAAGATTATTTTTTAGTACATTATATTGTTCAGTACCAAGTAACAACACCAAATGATCAACTTTAGAAGCTTCAGACACCAGGCTGAGTCTGAAATAAGATTCGAGTCTATCAAGAAAGTTTTCAATTGGTTCTGAATCTGGATCAAACTTGGAAAAATTTGAGATTGAAAAGGCACAAGACACCTTACCTTTTGATTCTTCAGTACTCATTTTTGGATATTTTTCGACAAAATATTTGTTTGAGACAGATCACGACAAAATTTTCACAAACATAGACATGAACTACTGTGTAGTTGTCCAGCACGTTGAACTCCTAACCTCCAAAACCGAACTTTGTACGTTTTCAAAAATATTTTCATATTTTCGACCGCATTTCTTTTCAAATCCTCGTCGCCAATATGTTGTGAACTTGTATTGAAATGAATAGACAGATTAAACGTCATTATTATTTATTGTTTGACACTTCAAATAGACGTATGACACGACAAGACATAGTTGAGACAGAGCGACTGACTGACTATCGATCGATGGTTCAATAGTTGACTAATAATCGATAAAGATACAACACTCAATAAAACATCATAACAACTTGGTAATTGTTCATATTGATAACTTCATATTTTATTGTAAGTTTTTATTGTAATTTCAACTTATTACGGTACTGGATTCATCAACTCTTGTAAAATCTCTTGATATTCGTAACCGGATTGCTCATTGCTATTAGAGACAGATTTCAGCGGAGCTTGAAATGGAGAAGAATAATGGTAATCATAAGTGGTAACTTATAGTTTGATAATATGATAACGGTTTGATACGAGAAATCAAATTTTGAAATGCAGTTTCAGTCAATAATCAAACTTTACTATTTCCAATATAAATGCTTGAAATGAATACTACAGATTCGAAAAACGTGTCCCCCTACTTAAATCAGAAAAACTAGCAGTCCAATTTTGGACTGTATCATATTATAAATTTGAAAGATAGAATAGCACAAGAATTACGTTAGTATTTTATCTCTCAATGTCAGTGTCATTTGTAACATGAATGAATAAAATAAAATAAATCAGAAACCAATATTGCTATGAAGGGTGATGATACAAAAAGATGCTCATTATGTTTTTTCAAATTTTCAATAAAAACAATAATTTTTGTAATGTTATTATTTTTTTAAAATTAATGTCAATTGAAATTGATTGTGAATGTTACGTGCAAATGTCGTAATGAAAAATTCTATGACACTTCCACTGGCATTATATTACTAGTATTAGATTATGATTAAAGTTGAGCTGACTCTAATAGAGCTGGCACTTATAGAGCTGACAATAATATTCAATGCTTGTGCAAACTTTAGCATGAATTCTAACTTTTTGAAAAATTGATACAGATATCAGAATCTCAACTAGCCTTGTACATAATTTTTGTTTTATGAGTGGGTATAATACATTACAATGTACCGTACTCAATATAGGTATTAAACTATGTAATCATACTAATGAGAATGATACCATTTACAAATTCAAATATTTCAATAAAAAATTATTTCCAAACTCAATTTAAATATTGAAAAAGCGATCGATATTCATCTCAAACTCAAATCATTAATCAAAATAAAAGTTTTCCTCCAACTCCAAGTAATCAATAACATCATTTAAAAAAGTATCATTCCTTCATAAATTTAATAGCCTACACCATCTTTTAATTTCTATAAACAAATGAGTAATATTGTACCTTAACGATTCATTTTAACAACATGGATTACGAACTAACGAAGTGAGTGAGAAGAAGATGATTCTCAAGTTACTCAATACAGTCTTTTTCCAATAATTGTGATGAAGATTATATATCCAGCATTTTAATTGTGTTAAGTTTAATTATTAGGTTATCAAATATAAGCAGATTATGAGTGAATGCCTACCGAAAAATGAAAGTTATTGAAATACTATTCAAATACCAAAATTTTGAATGAATTCTTCCAATCATTACTTATTGATAAGCAGTGATATAGGCTCCTCACATCTATACAAAGTGTTACGTGAAGAACTGATTCAAGTAGATTCATATAATGGATTCAAGAAGAAAAAATAAAATAGGAAATTACAGGTAAACTAAGAAGAATTCAGCATTTTGCCAATTACATTTTCTGTTTTTTATAACTAGAAGGACACCGTGGTAGTACTCGAATCAGTTCTTTTCTGAACAATCTGTATATTTTCCATCTATAAATAAAAAAAGGAGAATATTCTTATCAATTTCATTCATATAGTGAATGTGATAAAAACCAGATAGGAGTGTCTGTTCTGTACAAATTATTATTCATTAAAAAAAATTTTAGAGCTGGTGTCAAGAATTGAGGCGATTGGCAAATGACTATATTATTGATGTTCAGCTCTGTCGGGACAGTCTGAAGCTGTCTTCAAGACCGAATTAGTATAGATAGGATATTTTTCGTTTCAGCAATGTACTCAGACATGTCTACTTGTGAGACATGGAGAAATGAAAAAGATTTCATACTCATTTGCCAGTCCAAAGGATGAATGACCAGTCCTTTATTACTTGTCTCTTATCATTTATCTCTTTCTCTTTCTCTTTACATCTTGTACCTATTAATGTAACACATTCCATCAATAATTCTTCGATAATATTCGATTTTTCAATTTCAAGTGTGTTTTTGTTGCATTATAAAATGTTTTAATACCCAGTCTAAAATAGTTAATTTATTAATTTTCCTCTCATCAAAGGATGCGACCACTACTATTATCCTTCCTTCGTTTCCTTTTATCCTGTCTTCTTCTGGTTTCTTCTTCTTCTTCTTCTTCTTCTTCTTCTTCTTCTTCTTCTTCTTCTAATCATAATACTGTGATTGTAATCATCTCTGATTATAGAGAGTGGTATGAATCCAGTATTGATTTACATTAGAAGGTTAACTTATGAGATGCAATAATAATTCATTCGATTAATGTTATAGAGATGATTTTCCAATTGATAATGAATCAATCTCAATTTCAATTCAATTATGAATTTATTCAACTTATCAATAAATTTCTAGTAAATCATTTTTATTGGCTAAAATTTATTGTATAGCTTACATGTCTAGTTGTCTAGTCTTATCTGAGTGGATTCGTTTATTACCAGGGCAATTAGACTGTCATCTGCTACTGACTGCTACCGAAAAATATACAAGAAAAAAACATGTATCTTTACTTTCTTTCATTACACTTGATGCTGTTCAATTTCATACACACAGATATATCGCTATAGTGTGACCAAGCAAAGAAGAGCCTCTGGCATGATGGGAAAATGACTCCAGCTCGGTCAATATTGCTTCAGAAATCATCAATTTCATCTCAAATTGTAGGAAACAATTTGATCTACTATTGAAATCACATTTATAATTCTTAAGCATATATTGACTAAAATGGAGTCATTTTCTCATCTTGCCAGAGGCTCTTCTCTGCTTGGTCGGACTATACTATACTACAGACTGATTTATAATTTTATTGTCTATGTTTTCCTACAACTGTCTCAGCCACCAGACGAGTGAATGAAAAAGTTGTAGAAATAGAATACTCAAGCATCAATGACAGAACTGACAGAAGTAGGATAGGAGTGAGCGTGAGTGACAGTGTGTGGTGAGAGAAATGGATGCACAATGTGGCAACATTGCACAGTTTTTCGCACGCGTTCACACGAGCGCGTCACAGCCACTTGACTGGTCGCGGTAGTCACTCCACCTAGCAGCAAACAATTCAATCCACGTTGACAGTCTATAATAATACATTGTCTCTGGTTCGAATCAGCGATCGCCGCAAACATTCTTATACAATATTTATTATTCTTATTTTTGCAGTGTGGCGAAAAGTACCGTACTCAACTCACACAGAAAGGTGTTCGGTATTCAGATAACATATTCCCGGGCTCGGCAAGCCTCGCCTGGGTAACTATCCTCATACCGTTAACACCTACTTTATGCGCTTGTAGTGTAATGTACTATATTCTAGAATTTGATCTTATTTTGAACTTTTACTGGTATCATTCCGAAATATGAACGAAAAATATCGAAAATGTTCAATGTAATGCAATTAATGTGTATCTGGTAGCTAGGGGAGGGCGGTTGTTTGGTTCTTGTGATGTTGAGTCACCAACACTATGGACTACTGTCGGATGGGTGAACACAATGTTAACATGACGAGGTGAAACCAATAATATTTTGAAGAAAATTTAATCTATATCTATAAAAGCGAAATGGCACTGACTGACTGACTGACTGATTCATTCATTCATTCATTCATTTATTCATCACCAGATCTAAAAATCCACTGAACCGAATGTGTTCAAATTTGGCAGGCATGTTCAGTTCGACGTTTAGACGCGCGCTTAGAACGGATTTTAAAACCTTTCCAAGGATACGCAAAATATTAAAGTTTTTCTATAGTTTTTCAGCGTTCTCTCAATTTTTTCGAGAACCAATCGGTAGAAAATATTGATATTTGGTAGGTAGGTTCAGATAAGCTCTAGAAATGTTGAGTTGAAATATTTTTGAATTCTGTTCAAGATTACGTCACTTATCAGTATTTTTTTAAATTGTAGATGTATTGCGGGTTGCATATCTTCCGCCTTCATACGATCAATTCTTACTGTAAATTCAATGGTTCAGCGAGATTATGGATGAACTATTTCGGAAGATATTGAATCAAGTTTCAAACTATGTCCGATATACTTCCCAAGGTTACGCTCAATATTAGCGTTTTACTATTTTTCGGAATTTTCTGAGCTTTTCTTGGATTTAGGTAGAAAATGTTGAAATTTGATAAACAGGTCCATATTAGGTCTAGAAATGCTGTATTCAATAGGTTTTGAATCCCTTCTGAACGGAATTTGCAGGCGAGCGAAGCGAGCCTGTTTGTCTCAGCTTACACTGACAGAGGTTATGCAGGCGAGCGAAGCGAGCCTGTTTGACTCACTGACACTGCTGATACTGTCGGGGGTCCAGGGGGCGGAGCCCCCTGGCTAGGCGGAGAAGGCGAGCGAAGCGAGCCTGCCGGCTAGTTAAAGATAATATAAAGTCAGTTGCATATTTAATGATGGTGAATGTGGTGCTTATATGCATGTCCTTGCATACACAACATTTATTTTGACCGATATACAATCGGTCCGTATTATACAATACAAACCCCAAGACAAGACTCGTGAATTATTTTCTCCCTTCATTGGTTCCACTCTTCGATTACCGTAAGTCAAGCTTCAACTACTGTATAGGCGAATGGTTCTCTTCTAACAGATGTTTTTCAACAGCAAGTGAACAAGGTGTTGACAGCAGAAGACTGTCACAGAGGACCGTGAAAGCCGTGATTTTGACAGATTACTGCGACTTGGGAGCTTGAAAGCTCAATCAGCCGTATTATTAAGGATCTTGCAGCTTAAATTTGACGTTGTCAAAAGGAAAATTCATCACTTAACAAGTCTTCGCTGCCTGATTTCTCGTGGCGCTTTAGGTATAACTTAGGTAGTTCCAATGAAGCTGCAGACCTTCTTGGCTTCCATATTGCTCAAAACCATATATAACATATATTTTATATTGTCAATAATTGTAGTGGATAAAAAATGTAATAGTGCTGGTGACAACGAAAGTGGCAAATGAATTAGCTGAACAGACGAACTCTTCTCGTTCTTCATGCTTCATCTCTCTCTTTCTCAAACACAATCACGCTACTCTTCGAAAAATCATCAGCTCTTAATTGAAAAACGAAATCCATCAACTGCCAGTCACGAAATATCCATGCTATAATAATATTCACCATGTTACATAAAATCATTATGAAAGACTAAATTCTACAGTCATTGTGGTGTTATCTTCCAGTAATGATTTTTTCTTCAGGCAGTATTATAAAGTTTGTGGAATCAAGTATTAAGCCCTGCTTAAATTCCTGCTCTGATAGGATAAATTCTGTGATAGAAGCTCATCTATATCTATAAAAGCAAAATGGCACTGACTGACTGACTAATTTATTCATTCATCACCAGAACTAAAAATCCACTGAACCGAATGCGTTCAAATTTGGCAGGCATGTTCAGTTGGACGTTTAGACGTGCGCTAAGAACGGGTTTTAAGAACTTTTCAAGGATACGCCAAATATTTAAGTTTTTCTATAGTTTTTCAGCGTTTTCTCAATTATTTCGAGAACCAATCGGTAGAAAATGTTGATATTTGGTAGGTAGGTTCAGATAAGGTCTAGAAATGTTGAGTTGAAATATTTTTGAATTCTGCTTAAGATTACGCAACTTATCAGTATTTTTTTAAATTGTAGATGTATTGCGGGTTGCATATCTTCCGCCTTCATACGACCAATTCTTACTGTAAATTCAATGGTTCGGCGAGATTAGATAAACTAATTCGGAAGATATTGAATCAAGTTTCAAACTATGTCCGATATAGTTCCCAAGGTTACGCTCAATATTAGCGTTATACTATTTTTCGGAATTTTCAGAGTTTTTCTTGGATTTTTCGAGAATAAATTGGTAGAGAATGTCGAAATTTGGTGAACAGGTCCAGATTAGGTCTAGAAATGCTGTGTTCAATAAGTTTTGAATCCCTTCTGAACGGAATTTGCAGGCGAGCGAAGCGAGCCTGTTTTTCTCAGCTCACACTGACAGAGGTTATGCAGGCGAGCGAAGCGATCCTTTTTGACTCACTGACACTGCTGATACTGTCGGGGGTCCAGGGGGCGGAGCCCCCTGGCTAGTCGGAGAAGGCGAGAGAAGCGATCTGCCGGCTAGTAACTGTATATAGTTGTATATCATGTCGAATCATGAAAAGTCTCATTGAAAATTCTCTGAGGTTGATATTGATTGTACATTGTCTATCACCCCTAAGATCTTTGAATCTCTATCACATTATTAGATATATGAGATATAATAAAGATATTTAACTATTAAAAATTTACCTTCAAATCTTACAATGATTGAATCATAACTTTAGAATTTACCAATTCATGAATTCGTATGCAGTGATTAAGGCAGGTATTACACGTAATATCTATGCCACATATAAATAATATGAAAAAAAATTCGCTCCAGCAGCTGGCGGTCGGAAAGAGTGCATTTCAAATGCAATTCTATGATGGCTCAAATCATATGACTTATAATGAGCTATTCAGGGTATGAATTCAAAGGCGCCGTTTTCGAAAAACACAATTTTTGGCATTGTGTTATTCGCCATTTTCTCTACCATTTTTTATTGGATTTTTCTCGTTGATGGCTCAAATTGTAGGGAATAATAAGGGTATTATACCCACCAATTTTCAAAACGATCACGTTATTGGTCGATTTGTAGTGATTTTTCAAAATTTTCATCCCCTAATTTCACCCCCTAATGAAATGCACTAAAAGATATGTGATACTGGCCAGGCGGGTATTACACGGTAATAGTTCTACGACATAATTTCTATCATCAAAAATGTGTGATGATGAAATATTACCGTGAAATGGACCAACTATTATAAATATTATCATATTCCATGTCATATATTCTCCTACAGAGGACATATTATAATATCCGATTCCGATAATAGATGTATGACATAGAATAATTATCGTGTGATACCGGCCTTAGCAAAATAATCAAGATTCATTCCAGAGCATTGTGTTGCCTGAAAATTTTTGAGATCGATGCTCAGGTTTAAGTCGGTATTTGGTATTTTCTCCCAATAAATATTATGGCCTGTTCAAGCTCGAGATATTCATCGTACTCGGCATGGCTGTGTATCGCTAACCACTGGCCTGAACGCGAATGCCAGCGAATCACAGCGACGAGCGAAATTAAAAACGAGAGCTGACAAATCCAGCAGAAAGCGGAGAGCGGCCGACTGCAGCAGATATCAGCGAGTTTTTAATGAAATTTTGTATAGGAGAGGCGACGATCCTGTTCCTGTGTGTCACTGGCAATGGAAATGTCGTGAAAAGAGTCCAATGATGGATGGATGTGTGCTGTTCACACTTGCTCACACATATAAAAAAGCGAGCTTAAAAGGCTAGCTAAATGGTCTGAATGAAGTGGGCTGAAAATATTCACGAGAGCTTTATATCGTGTCTGATACGGAATGCGGGAAACATTTTTTCAGTAAAACAATTTTCTCTGTACTAATGATCTAGCAAGAAAAGTGCCTATTGGAAAAAGTGCAAGAGCTCATTCAACATCATCGACCTCCTTGCTTCCCATTTCCACTGATTGATAGCGTACACGGACTACAAGGATGAACAGTGAACAAGTACAAGCCTCGATCATTCATTTCTCTTGTTCTTCATTCACCACAACATGCTCTCCCCTCCAAGCTGGCATGTTGCTCCTGCAATCCATTCTTCTCTGCCAGTTCAAGTACACCATCAAATACACTATTGAGGAGGGTCTCAATTTGTATCAATTCTGATCACAATCTCGGAATATTATGTTTTATCAAACTGAATGAGAAAAATATTCCGCGAATAGTGAAATAGGCTACCTATTGAAACTGACAAAATATACTTCACGTTTCTTCCAAGATATTCATAAAATATAGCTTTAATGAACCTCCTTGTTATAAAGTTATATCTAATACTAGCCGGCAGGCTCGCTTCGCTCGCCTTCTCCGCCTAGCGAGGGGGCTACGCCCCCTGGACCCCCGTCAGTATCAGTAGTGTCAGTGAGTCAAACAGGCTCGCTTCGCTAGCCTGCATAACCTCTGTCAGTGTAAGCTAAGAAAAACAGGCTCGCTTCGCTCGCCTGCAAATTCGGCTCAGAAGGGATTCAAAATTCATTGAACACAGCATTTCTAGACCTAATCTGGACCTGTTTATCAAATTTCAACATTTTCTACCTATTTATTCTCGAAAAATCCAAGAAAAGCTCCGAAAATTCCGAAAGACAGTAAAACGCTAATATTGATTGTAACCTTGGGAAGTATATCGGACATAGTTTGAAAATTGATTCAATATCTTCCAAATTAGTTCATCTATAATCTCGCTGAACCATTGAGTGTGCAGTAAGAAGTATAAAGGCGGAAGATAAGCAACCCGCAATACATCTACAATTTGAAAAAATACTGATAAGTGGCGTAATCTTGAACGGAATTCAAAAATATTTCAACACAACATTTCTAGACCTTATCTGAACCTGCCTACCAAATATCAACATTTTATATGGGCTGGTTCTCGAAAAAATTGAGAAAACGCTGAAAAACTATAGAAAAACTTTAATATTTTGCGTATCCTTGAAAAGTTTCTAAAATCTGTTCTTAGCACGCGTCTAAACGTCCAACTGAACATGCCTGCCAAATTTGAACGCATTCGGTTCAGTGGATTTTTAGTTCTGGTGATGGATGAATGAATGAATGAATGAATCAGTCAGTGACATTTCGCTTTTATATATAGAGATTGATATTATTATATTATGTGAATTCTCCAAAACAGAAATAGACTTATACAGAGAAGTGTAATAAAATTTGAGTTCTTGAGAAAATCATCTGCTGCTATACAATAGGTAGGTAGCCTACACTTTTCTGCTGGAACTGAGTTTTACTTTGAGATAGAAATAATAATTTGTAATTTTGTTGCAGACTTTCAAATTATCAATAGAAGCGATTTGACCGACCTAACCGAGAAAACTCCAAGTGAATACATGAACCTTTTAGAACTTCTTGTATATAGATGAACTAGTTATATGTTAAACTTTTACTGAGATGATTGTAATGTGAATGAAAAGTATGCTACGACTCAAAATATGCAATAGACTTTATTTTGCAAAGTCGTCTTTTTGCGACGAAGAATTTCACATATAGGCTACACAGCTACAGTATGTTATGGATATTATAAAACTAGGATCTCTAATCTTACTACTGGAATAGATTTCCCAAATTGAAGTAGAACACTTTTTCACACTATCATGACATTACGATGAAGATCCTTGACTATTCAGGGTATTTCTTGATCTTTAATTCATGCGCAACTGAAAGCGTTTTTGATAATGTGATAACTTTTCAGCGTTAGGCTCAATCAGGAGCGTAATATCTATCAAGATATTTTTTAATATCCAAGCCAGCCTGGCCAGGCCATTCTCTCCTGAAAATATGATAAACTATTACCAACTATTGATAAGTTCAATGTATAGCCTACCTATTGAACTTGCTCCTGTTATGTGCAATACTTATTTCCTAAGCAGTGACACTGGTAATCAAAATCCAGGAGCAAATAGTATTTTTTGTCAGTTTCTGGTAGATCTCTCGGGACTCCTATGATGTAGCTTTGGAGAGGAGGAGAAACAAATTCTATTTTCTTTCCAATTCTGCTCTCATTCTCATGCTATTCAGCTTTTGATTGTTTTCATCCTCGCATCAGCAGCAGGGTTATTGAATTTCAAGCGTATGGATCTTATCTATAACATTCTACAAAGAAGACAGGTATTGGATAAACGTGAGATTACAGAAGGAGATATCATTGGAGAATAAGATTGGTCTGCAATAGTCTTGGATAGACTATATCCAAGCAAAGAAGACCCTCTGGCAAGATGGAGAAATGACTCCAGCTTGGTCAATATTTGTTTAAGAATTATAAATGTGGTCTTAATAGTAGATCAAATTGTTTCCTACCATTTGAGATCGAATAATTTTTAAACTATTTATCTCTCATTCGACTGTTTGCGGGAATAACGATCCCTCCTTGCAGATATTCTGTCACTGAGCAGAATATATTGCTTTGAAGACATTATTTCCAAAAAAATGAAATTATTCTTATTCCTCATCTATATTTACGTAAATATGGATGTAATCAGATTACTCGACCATTTATTTTTTTCTGTATCTTTGAAACCTGATTGCCTATTAAATAGGCAAATTTTGGGTAAATTTAACCCATCTTGTATCCATTCAAGATACTATGATAATATTATAATATGCATTATCCACGGTAGATTATATGGTCTGTTGACATGGGAATATGTACGTTGGAAAACTGTCTGGAACATTCAATCATAATGTCAGTTGAAGGCAACTTTGCTGCAAAAACAACAAACCTAATGACTCGATTTAGGAGCTGAGCCGTTTCCATCCAGGACACGTAGTGATCCTGGTTATACTGTATGTACGTTTCCTCATGCTACGTGCTTGGCTCAGACTCAGGGACCTAAGGCACTGCAGGTTTTCTATCTGAGAAGGCTTATCGATCCGATCCACTGTGCCTCTTCAGATAGCCTCTCACATGTTAAACTCTTTTCTTTCAAGTCTTTATCTAGTCTCTCGCTCTCTCTAATCGAGATTCCCTCCAAAGTTGCTCCTGCCTTGTAATTGCCTAAGTTACATGCCACTTTTCTTCTCTTGACGGGTGCTTGAGACGCTTCCAGCCACTTCATCCCTGTCGCCGCAACTAATTTTTCTTTGTCACTCATTATACCTCAAAAACATCTCCTCTCACTCCAGATCTGGTCTTTTTTCTTTCTCTATCATACACCAGGCGATATTGCTTCATAGAATTCTTATCACCTACCACCACTAGAATTAAAATCCCGTTAAACAATCGTATAAGGTGATGATAATAGTATATTTCGTACCTAGGGCCGAAAATGTGCGTTTTCCGGCTCGAAATCGGTTTTCAAGTCCGAGGCCGTAGGCCGAGGACTAGAAAAGATTGAGAGACGGAATATTACATTTTCGACCCGTGGTGTCGAACTTTATTTTTCGGCACACAACATCAATGAAAACAAAACAAAATTATCAGTTAATCATTTCCATGAACAGCTAGACCAGTAGCCTTATTATGCTATCTTCCCCTATGCTGAATTTTGGAGTAGGTGCCATCTGCTTGCTATTGGAACTTCGCGTCAAAAGTTGATTGATTTAGTGACTGAATATTACTTTATAACTATCAGTGTATTCGATTTTATTAGTTCAGAAACGTTTAAGCCCAAGAAAATTTTTGTACGATCTTCCTAAATTGTACAATATCAATTCAAAGTTGTTGATTTTCGACAGATATTGACTAACAGAGAAGCTTTGTCTAGTTGCATTATCAGCCGCTAGATGGCGCTGGCTTACCTGCTAGACAAAGTAACACAGAGTCTGACAACAATAATTTTGTTCAAACATGGATTTCACGTTCATCATTATTCAACAGTTAATCAATACAAACATTTTTAATCTTATCAAAGTTGAAGTATAAGTTATTGAAGCAGTTTTCCTTCATTATTCAACTACTGATTAATTTGAAAACTTTCAACGTTCAGTTCTCTTGACAAGGGATTTTGACAATCAAAATAACAGATGAGAGACTACATTTACTTCGAAATACCAATAAGTCGACATTGACTCCCAAAACAGCTGACATTTAATGCAATCAAACCGGAATGCTACCTATTGATCGACTAACCCTTAAATCGACAACAACCTTCAGTCAGCTGACATTCAAGGTTATTTTACCGCCCTAGGGCCGAAAAACGCATTTTCCCGGCGAGTTGCTGGCGACCTCGCCTGAAAACGAGCGTTTTCGGCCTCCGTATAAAGCATGTAAAACAGTCCATTTCATACCAGTGTGGCGAAAAGTCCTTTTTCTATGGTTAGACTTTATTTAGTTGAATTTATCTTGATAATTTCTCACCTTATTCTACCGTGAAGTGAGGGAAAAATCTATTTCATTTAATATTCGAGATATTTTGAGGCAAAGTTAACAACACTTCTTCCGTGTGTGTGCGTGTGAAAATTGACGGCTTAGACACGACAAACCATAAACGTAGCATAGAGTTTAGCAATGCGTGTGTATTCTCTTGTCGGGACTGTGTTGTATCGTTGCTACGATTTTTTATCGCAACAATAGCCACCCCTGTTGGGTTTGCACACATCGCCTTCTTTTTATCATGTTTTTCAACTTTGAAAAATGAAAGTAGAAAGTGGTCAATAAGAATATTAATCAAATTCGATAAGCATGGAACTTCTGATTTGCGAGCCGCCCCAGCCTAAGATGCCGGAAAGTCTACTATTACTGGTAGGCCTAGGTATTTTTCTTTTCGTCGATTCAGAAGTATCCTGGATCCAATGATTTTTACGTTAGGCAGTTTTATTTTTGTACATCCTTATACAGTTCATTTGTGTGTGACCAGCAGAAAAAGATCTGGTTGACAGTGATTTAGAATTCTCAGATTATGAGAAAAAGTATAAAGCAAACGTGTATATTAAGAACATCGATTTCTCAATATGGGGACTTTGAATAATCAACTACGTTGATGAATCTTAAAGTTTATTATGCAGATTAAAAAATACAATATCTGGTACCGAGCTTCGCTCTGAAGCTGCGGCCGAACTATTGAATTACATAGATATGTTATTGTAAAAAATCAAGGAATCTCCTTGTAAAGAATAAATTCAAAATTGATATGATCACCTCTCACAATTTTTTGATAGTCATGAACATGTGTTATAGACTTGAATGTAACTCAACTCACTCCAGCTGGATAGCGTTGGTCAGCTAACAATAACAGCCATTATGCGCAGTACTTGGGATTATGCCTGAATAAGGAATATTTTATTCTTTTATTAATCCTGCCAGAAAGTTTTCCCGGACATGAGACCTGGTGCAATCTTATTTTTCCATCACGGTTATATTACATTTCAAATTTCAAGAAAATTAAATCGTTAGAGCCGTTTTCTAGATCCGTGGTTCCACATACAAACATACAAACATACATACAGAAATCGCTTAATATAATAGGATTTATTCTTTTTCAACAAGCACTCTATTTATATTATAAATGCAAGTTTTTCGTGCAAAAAATTAATGGAGTTGCAAGAAATAGAAATAAACCGCAACTAATGTGTGTAAACAGAACTTCAACATTGTTGAGAGAACGTCGCTCACTCTTATAGCAGTTCTACAACCACACACTCCATCAAAAACATCTTTTTGCAAGAAACATTGGTTTTTGTGTAGGTCTTTTCTTACTAGAAACGTAGAAAAGGAAGGAGCCGAGTAATTTTTACTTCACACAGCACTTTCTCCCACAATAGATACGTATTATTTCAACGGCATCACACCATCACAAACTGCTTTGTGCTTTGTTAGAGATGAACTACTAAATAAAATATATCAAAATACGTTGAACCTTCATTGTACCAATAGTCTCCCTCAATTCCATTCAGTAAAAAAACGTAAAAACCTAACGTTACCTTTCCATCGAAATTAATTTTATGATTATAAATAAGTAATACCGTAATAATAGACTAATTATATACAGATTTTCCACTCTGCAGTGTACTGAGAAATGTTAATATGATAACCCTTCAATTAATTGAGAAGTGTTATATAGAAGAAGATTATGTAGGTGGAAAACAATGAGCTGAATTTCTTCCAATTCCTTCATTGACGAATTTATGCTAGTCCCGTTGAATTGGATAGTGTTTTGGGTCCATTTTACTTTTCCAAGATTACTTTTCTCTATTGAAATACATTTTTAATTAGTACTAATAGTCTTCAGCACATTAAAAGCTATGATTTTATGATAAAAAAACTATTTTATTTTGACAAACTCTGATATTCAGTCAAAATTTTATTGAATTTCGTTTTCCCGAAGATTTTCCCCACGTTCGAATCAACTTTTACAATTTTTTCAACGTTCCGAATTCTGTATAAAGATTCAAGGCTCACAGTTAACTCGCAGTCATTTTCTCTTTCTGAATAAAATAGCACCGGAGCGAGTTGATCACAGTCGGAAAGAATAAAGTATTCAGAAAGGCGTGAGCAGAAGTAAAAGTTTTAACGAGTGCTTACGTACGTTGGGGGAGCGTGCAAAGAATATTGAAGGCGTTTTGAAATAGAATGGGTGAGTGACCGCGGTTGGCTTTTGCTGTGTGTCCGGTTAGCACTGAGTTACGACTGCGACTGTTGGGGGATGTGGGTGGAACATCAAAGTGGGGGTATCAACAAGTGTACACCGCCACAAAAACCGTTTCTCGGCGATTTCAATCGGTTGAAGACAGCAACCAATTCCAATTGCAGACACACTCACTCACTCACTCACTCATACAGCCAGTCAATGGGATGGGTGAAAGCGGTGAGCATGTATGCTACTGAACTCACTCTCACAATTTCCTTTATCAGTGGCTACACACACTTCGATTCTCCAATCATTGAGACATTGATTGTGTACATAGTAGGCCTATACAAGCTTCGAGTAATAATATCCTACACTTTTTAAGGTGAAGCTGTCTTGAAAAAGTTGGGCGGTTTCCTAGCTGATGTAACCTACTAACAGCTGATGAAAAAAATCTATTGTCTCATTTTATTTTGAAAACTTCATCTAAGCATAGCTAAATGAAAACTCTAATAATTGACAAAATCATTTTTTAGAGCGCACGAGGAGTACCCTCAACCGCATAACTTTCTGGCGTCAGTTATATTTGGCCAATATATATCATAGGCCTAACATAGGCCTATTATAATATATATCATATTTGAATGTAATCTTTTATGGAATTCTTGTTGAGTTGAGATTGAATCTATATATCTATAAAAGCGAAATGGCACTGATTCATTCATTCATCCATCCATCCATCCATCCATTCATTCATTCATTCATCCATCCATCCATCCATCCATTCATTCATTCATTCATTTATCACCAGAGCTAAAAATCCACTGAACCGAATGTGTTCAAATTTGGCAAGCATGTTCAGTTGGATGTTTAGACGCGCGCTAAGAAAGGTTTTTTGAAACTTCTTATGAGGATACGCCAAATATTTGAGTTTTTCTATAGTTTTTCGGCGTTTTCTCATTTTTTTCGAAAACCAATCGGTAGAAAATGTTGATATTTGGTGGGCAGGTTCGTCTAAGGTCTAAAATTTTTTGTTAGAATATTTATGAAATCCGTTCAAGATCAAGGCTAGTAAATCTACTAGGTAGATTTGTAGATTTACTAACCTTGTTCAAGATTACGCCAGTATTAAGTTATTTAAAATTTTATATGTATTGCGGGTTGCATATCTTCCGCCTTGATACAACCAATCCTTACTGTAAATTCAATGGTTCAGAGAGATTATAAATGAACTAATTTGGGATATATATTGAATCAAGTTTCTAACTATGTCTGATATACTTTCCAAGGCTACGCTCAATATTAGAGTTTCAATATGTTCTTAGATTTTTCGAGAACTAAATGGCAGGAAATGTTGAAATTTGGTAAACAGGTCCAGATTAGGTTTAGAAATGCAGTGTTCAATAAATTTCGATATCCTTCTGAGGTTACGCATGTTACAAGGTTTCCTAATGTTTGGAATCTGCACTTTTTTTTATTTCACGGAAACTACTCGACTAAATACGTTCAAATTATATACCCAGGTTGAGCTGAGGTAATAGAGCAACTAATTCAGAACGATTTCTCAAAAGAACCCTATTAAGTGATATGATGATCAAAGCAAATCCTTTCGAACAGATATTGCAGGCGAGCGAAGCGAGCCTGTTTGTCTCAGCTGACACTGACAGTGGTTTTGCAGGCAAGCGAAGCGAGCCTGTTTGACTCACTGACAATGCTTATACAGTCGGGGGTCCTGCGAGCGAAGCGAGCCTGCCGGCTAGTTGACTAGATAATTCTGATTTTTTGTGTGGTTCCAGCTGTTAAATTAATTAAACTTGGAAATTCCATGATAAAATGAATTTATTGTGTTGGAATAATGTGATTGATATAAGAAAAAGATCCGATTTGGTATTTATGTTGTATCAACTGGATCCAAGGAGGTATGAACCTCCTTGACTGGATCATATCCATAACAGAGTTTTTAACATTTCAGAGAGCGAACATTTCAGAATAGAGTCCTAAAAATCCTCAATAATCAAATAATTATTGTTCATGATACGTTTTTATCTTATTGGTATTGATAATGGATTATTGAACTAGCTTCCCTCGAACATATTATTATTATGATAAGTTTTTTTTCAATATAGCTGTCACATTCAAATTTTATATATCTGTGAAAAGGTGTGAAAAATCCAATATTAAAATAATATCAATAGAATGAAAATACTAAGAACTCATAATTCAATCTTTAATTTGAATGATAACTCAACAACACTGGAAGGAGCTTTTAAATAAATTCCCTTGAGGGGAATGACCCTGTGAGCAGTAACGTACTTAGAATCTTTCCAAATTTTATTTTAAATGGTCTCTCTCTTCACCCCAAATATTTAAATTAGCCTAATAATAATTCCAACATGAAAATGAAACGAGTATGAGATGATGAAATTTGGAAGAATGCTGAATAAAATTAATAAAATACGCTCTCGCAAAGTGGGTCAAAGCTCCAGCAATTCATTCTACAGAACTTATAGAGCATACAGAACTTATTCCACTAGAGGATTTCAATTTCTTTACATTCTATAATAGTAACTATAGATTCTCCTTCCAATGAATCATCAACCTAAGGAAATCTCGAAATCATTACCAATGTGAGCAGACCTCAATTAAAAAGTACATTTTTCTTGAAGAAGCGACTTGTCTCAATTCGCATCTATTCACAGAATCTACTGTTATTCATATTCTCGTATCTTGAAAAATATAGGCTACCAATTATGTTATTCCTAGATTCCAGTATAGAACTAGTATAGAACAATTCTGGTGTATTGGACGTCAATGATCAGAATGCTCCCATTCCAATTTTAAATAAGTATACAGCAAACAAGTAGTTCGATTATGACAAAAGTTGAGTCATTCCTAGGGATGTCAATCCCGGGATCCCGGGATCCCGAATCCCGGGATCCCGGTCCATTTTCAATACCTAACAATCCCGGGATTTCTCAGCGTCAATCCCGGGATTTTCGGGATTAGAAAACATGAAATTGTAAATCGAATTTCTCAAAAACAATTCAATATAAATTTACGGTGATGAATATGAGTTTTGCATAATTTATAGTTCTAAGTGTTTGACTAATTTATTCTGAAGGTACAGCCTACAGTTGCATATAGCCTACATAATACTGTATAGCTAACTGGACTCTGTACTGGCTAAATAGAATTCGCATTATTGGTTTGCATTTCTTGCAGAATTTTGTTATTGATCGGTTGTTATGTCTCTACGATTGTTTCTGTTTACACAGCATCACAATTGCCAGTCTAGACGGCGCAATAATTGCAATAGGCTAGTGCTGATGTCATTTTATTGAAATGGACTCAGAACTTTGAAAAGACCTCAGAAATCAGAAATAAACAAGCACTTATTATTCACTCTCTGTTTAATTATTTCTCTTCTCTTTTTCTATCATAAGTAGAATATCCAGTTGAAGTAAATTTAGTTGGCTCTACGAAATTTCATTTAATAGTGGTTCAGCTTTCGCGTTGTTCAGTCGGTATTGCGTTACGTTACATGGGTTTTCAAAAAGTATTCTTATAATTAACGGGTGAACTCCATCCCGTCCTGATGGAGGATAGAAATGTTTTTGTTCTACATAAAAAAGACTCTAATGAGTCATCAGTTTGGAATCATTTTCTTACTTCCAAAGACGGAAAAAGTGCTCAGTGCAAATCGTGTAAGGCAGTTCTGAGTTCTCAAGACTCTGGGTGGATTTGATATTATTCCCAAGTATTTTTCCATTTTAATAATATCCTCTCCCTCGGTAATGAGCTCTTTTTCAACTCCAAACACTGTTACTGAACATGTAATTGAGGAGGAACAATTTGTTAAAAATTCATGAAACTGATTTTTGCCAATCCCGGGATCAGTCCCGGGATCCCGGGATTGATATTGGATAATCCCGAAATACCGGGATTGGAAATCAGTCCCGGGATTGACATCCCTAGTCATTCCTGTTAATTTTAAATTTGAAAACGATAAGTCTCTTCTCTCAACTACAAATTTGAACTAGTTCAGATGGCTTAGCTCCCCAGAGTATTTGATTATAAAATCACCGCCAACTCTACACCTTGCAAGTTCTTGTACTGAGACTCTTGTACAAAGAATCTTGTAACAGATTCAAGATTGATATCGAATATCAATCTAAATTTCAGATTGTTATTGAAGCTTCATGGACCAGCTGACCTGACCCCTTCTTTGTTCTCGTTTCCCAATTCTGGAATGAAACCAATTCACAACGCCTCTTATACAACTTGGACTGATTAACATGATATTCTAGAGCCAATAACAATAATAATGATAATTTGAAGATGAATATGCATGAAATTTGATGGAGAGAGTACCGCTTATCTCATGAACAACCAACCATTCAATTGGCTGCTTCATTCATAATTCAAGTCCTCTTTGTTTTCAATTTACTCAGTTCAATGTCACTGTGCTCAGATGAGATAAGCAAAATTGAAAGCTATAATTGTCTATATTCATTGTATATCTATATTATTTATTCAAGCTTCCGATGTCTGAGTTTCATCTTTTTTAACCGACTAACCTCTGATGATAATAATAGAGCCTATAGCTATTAATTTTGTATCAGCACTAGCATATTACTGTTGAGATTTCTTACTCAAATATTTTTGTTTTCATGCATACAACTTTCACAGAAGCTCTAACTATTGATACATTCATGTTAACTCTGGGGAACCTGCAAGCTATCGATTGATCATATCTTGTCATTTGAAATCCATGAAAAACTACACGTCTACTCATTGAAACAAGTTCAAGTCATCCTCTGTATCAGACCAATCACCTATTACCAATACTCAACAGTGTTGGTAGTATTCCTTATCCATTAACATGATTCTAAATGTCTTCCAAAATAATTATTACGGGAGCGCTGTCTTTCAATCCACGATACTTTGAAAGCAGAGATTTATTCTCCATTAAATGTTGATACTAACTTTTTGAGAAGTGAGAAGGAAACTTCTCTGTCAGACTCGTTTTACACGACCGCCGTGACACAAACTCTCTGCATCTAGACATTGAATCTCACACTTGTTGAGTTCATTTCTTGTCACAGAGAACGACCAGCGACGTAAAGCCAGCCAACTATTACTTTTGACAGGATTCTCAGAGAGGCGGGAAAAATTTATTCCTCCATTTTCTCCATGGAATTGAATTACAGTATCTCGGTTCAGAGCACAAAGAATGTTCTTTCTAAATGTGGTTCTAAAAGATGACGGAAAACCGGAAGAAATTCAAAGATATTTAAGTTTTCTTCGCTACATTACCGTATATATGATTGAATTAGTTTAAAATTCCTTGCTTGATGTAAATTTATTCCCTTCACTTGATGCAAATCCAATAAATATTGTCAAAGCACACAAATTGAACCATTTTCCATTTTAGTAAGCCTAGGCTTGAAAAGCCTAACATGACTTCAATTTTGATTAAAAATTCTGCTTCAAAAAAGAAAAAACACTGAAAAATTCCAGGTGGAGAAATACACTATTCATTACACATTCATTTATAGGGAATACTATCACAGAATCCTTGAAGTCGATTTAGTCTTTAAGGTGTTGCAATCTTTGGATTCTGTTTTTAGCAAAGTCTCGGACGCAACGTTTCCTAAACTGCTGGAAAGAAAAATGCAGGCAGGGAACAAATAATTGTTGCACCAGAATAGTTTTACAGAAGTAACTAGCTGGCAGGCTCACAGCATTTCTAGACCTAATCTGGACCTGTTTAACAAATTGAAACATTTTCTGCCAATTAGTTCTCAAAAAGCCTAAGAAAAACTTCGAAAATTCCAAAAAATTGTAAAACGCTAATATTGAGCGTAACCTTGGGATGAATATTGGACATAGTTTTAAACTTGATTCATTATCTTCCAAATTAGTCAATCTATAATCTCACTGAACTATTGAATTTACAGTATGAATTTGTCGTATCAAGGCGGAAGAAATGCAACCCGCAATACATCTACAATTTTGGAAAATTTGTTTACTGGCGTAATCTGGAACGGATTTCAAAAATATTTCAACATATTATTTCTAGACCTTATCTGAACCTGCCCATCAAATATCACCATTTTCTCCCGATTGGATCTCGAAAAAAATAATGAAAACGCCAAAAAAACTATAGAAAAATTCACATATTTGGCTTAGGCCTATCTTTATGAAGTTTAAAAAAATAATCCTTTCTTAGTACGCGTCTAACGGTCCAACTGAATATGCCTGCCTAATTTGAACGCATTCGGTTCAGTGGATTTTTAGTTCTGGTGACGAATCAGTCAGTGCCATTTCGCTATTATAGATATAGATAAGAGAGTCGTTTCTTGTCCAATTCATCACTTGGTACGTATTGATTTGCTCAATCGTACACAATCATCATCCCAATTAATTTCAATTAAGACTTCCTTGTTGAATAATAAATACAGATTTTGATTATTCAAGTGAATTACACTTTTGGTACAAATCTAGAAAAACGTCTATGTACTAGAGAACGAAGACTGTTCACTTTATCAATTTCACAAAATCTTCATTCCAGCTCCAATCAATACTATTATTGTGATTCGGAGAACGCTATCTTCAGAAATTCTAATTAATAGATGATGGAAATCACTCTGGAACAAATACATGATCAAAATTTATTCAACAATTTTCTGGAACAATATTCATTTATTATTTTGTAAAAATTATTTATGTTGCACTCAATAATTTAAGGTTAGGTGTAAGAGAGCGAGGACCTGCAAGTCCTAATGAAAGGCAAAATAAATGATCATCATAAATAAAGCTTAGAAGCAATATAATAAGCTTAAAAATAAGAAGCAATTCTGAGAAAAATATTTCATTCTTCATTGTAAGTGAATATGGCCTGCTAATACTTGGAAATGATTTTCTGAGAGCGAAAATAAAAACATGAAGATCATCATGAATTTATGCTTATCATACTAGGCCAATAACGTTGCTTTTTAGAAGCAATTTCGAAGAAAATATGATTTTTTCTATTCTAAGTGATACTTATACTCGATAGCAATAGTTTTGGGTATGTTGGAGCTTATTTGGTGAGATGGTGAGTTGTGTGATCGCAGTCTCAGTCAGGATAAGATGGAAGATAGATTGTCAATGCGTTCCGTACAGAAGAGACGGTAGTCTGAGAGATGAGGAAGAAAAGTGCGCGGAAGCTTATATAATGATTGATGACCAGCAAGGGAATTAACATGACCCGAGCCGAAATGAGAAACCACTGTCTGCGGCTGATATTGATCCAGAAAAAGCAACCAAGTAATCAGCTCAATAGAACTTCGTATTATTGTAGCCTTCTAATAAATTCACTATCCACCCTTTCCAAAACAGTTGTTCTTTTCGGATCAAAACTGGATTGATTTCTACTTCCAAGTACCACATTCAGCTGAAAGGGATAGTTGAACGATAAAATAGCCTATCATAATATATTTTCATCCATTGAATTTTCCAGCAATATTTTGAGGAAAAAGTTTATTATATTTGCTCACTGGCTGGGCACTGATATTCTTTGAAGCAGTTATCGATATCTGGTAATTTTCGAGAGCTCTGGCAGCCAACAAATTGTATGTTTGTATTCTTATGCCGTATTTGGTGGGGAATTCCAAAAGAAGTTCCACCGGCACCATAAACAAAATGATTTCAGGTTGATTCAATGAAGTACATAAGTAAGTACATGATACAGTTTATCATAATTCAATAAAGTAGCCTTGAATTCCGGCTTGACCCAATTGGAGAACCCACTTTAAATAAAAGTAGAAGAACCTACTTTAATCATTTTTTCAAATGTAATTGGATACCGTTCACTAAAAATTATAAAATAATATGATATCATTGAAAAATCTTTATTGAAAATTTTATCGTAGGCTTAAACAAACCTTCCAAATCCAAAATTCTCCGTGTTTTTTGTTTCTATATGTAAATTGTGTCAAGTGGGTATTGAAAAGAGACATTTCAATCAAAATTGGGAAGGAAGAATTTTTGGACTAACGCCTGTTTCCTCATTTCTTTCGTTGTATTACAGTATTTAAATATATAAATCAATGAATATTATATATAAGGCTTCAGAAAGCTTCAAGATTGATTGTTTCCTGCGAACTCAATCATAATGAAAGATCTGGTGAGTCTAGCTATTATTGAAAAGTTCTTCATTTCAACAAGTATAAATTTACGATTGAAATATTTTGAACAGATCAATACTTGTCATCAAAGTTATGTGTGAGCAGTGTGCATATGAGGAAGCATGAGCTATCGATCAATCTGAAGCTCATCAAGACTAGTGGAGCCGAAAGTTTGCCAGCAGTGAAATATTGCGTCCAAACTTGGTGGTCTGCGGCAAAACACGTCGCTTCACTGTACAACGCCAATCTGGAAATTAATGACGACGTTAGTGCCAATAGTTGGTTGCAGTGGGAGAGAGCATCAACATGGAAGGCCTTCTCCTTCACGTACCCAAACACCAGCATTGGCTAATTAGTGATAGCGTGGATCCTGGGGCTTATTATTTAAACTGTCACCCGATCTGTAACCAAGGTTCACTAATTTGCTGCAAACGTGGTCTCATGAGCAGTGAACCTGAACTGAAATATTGATCAAATTAACAAGTCATAATTATTATTATATCTCCATATTCTATTACTGTTTATCCTAATAAAATATTCATGTCGGGGAAATTGTAAATCATTATTATGTTGTGCTCATCAGTAAATTATCACAGCAGCGTTATTGATTTGGCTTTCGTGTGTCAAATATGAAAAGCTCACCATGTAGAAATACAGCATTGAATAAATTGTGGATAGATGAACTGGAGAAAAATGAGTGGTTTTCTTCGTGATAGAAGAGTGAATTGAAAAATTCAGGGGAAAGTACATATATAGATCAGTGGTGAGGCCAGCTTTGCTGTATGGAACAAAAGCACAGGACAGGGAAGAAAGGTGACTCAAATGAGAATGTTGAAATAAATGTGTGGGGTTCCAATAAGAGACAAGATGAGGAATGGATTTATAAGAGGTACATTAAAGTTGCTTCACTGGATAAAAAGATGCAGAAGGCAAGGATGGGGTGGTTTGGTCATGCATGACGGGAGGTGGAGGAGGATTATGTTGGCGGAGAGTGCAGGGATTGGAGAAGATTTTTAAAAAAATGTACTGCATGACAGCTGATTTTTTCCAAATTTGCAACATTGTAAATCGCACGTTTTATTGGTGAATATACAATCCCGATCACTTGTTTCTCTTTGGAAGAACAAGGTGTAAATGTTTATGTGACACGGCCCTGATTATACAAAATTTTACTTTATTTTGGAATAGATTTTTACTTCATAGTGAAATTTGGTATTCGGAAAATGCTTTAATGACCACCTGAAAGTAGATTGAAATTTATCAACTATAATCAACCTCCTTTTTGAAACAACGTTTTTCCTCTGTCAACTGAGTATTGGTGCTTTGTTGAATACTCTTCTCTAGACATATATTTACACATCATCGAAGTGGAGGTATGCTGAATAGTGAATACAGGTTGAATAAGCAAGATAGTTAGGGCTTATCATATCGGAGCAAGCAGTTGTTGAGTTGGTGGTGCTGCATATAAAGGGACGTTGCCAGTGAATGGTGAGTGTGGGATGTGGGGCACAGTAGCCATTTGAAAATCAGCCTCAAACTTGTCTGAGCGTATGCTGAAGGGAAACGGAGCGTAACTGGGAAGTTAGCAGGAGAATTTCCTTTGCTTGCTTTCAAGCTCGCTCTATTGCACGAGCCGGTGCGTGTGTGAGCCCTGTCGCCCTTCTTTCTCGTCTCGGCAAAGTGGAGGCAGCTGCGTCAAGTTATACATTGACCCAGCCACAAACGCTACTGCTCGAGCGTTTTTCCTCCAGCGTTTGAGAGAAATATTCAAAACCGTTGCTCATTTCTGCAACAGCATTTAACTTATGAGTATGAGTATAACTTATACAACTGCGCTCATACTCATACAAACCCACACACGTGACATCGTCCAAGCTAACATCATTTGCAGCGTCCATCAAACAGATTGCTATTCCCTTCTGCTCTGCAGCCTTAATCTATGCCCTGACACCCGTCTGTGTACCTCATGAAGCCAGCAAGTAGCCTCTTATCTGCTGCCAACCAGGGGCTGACACGCTTCATGGCTATCGTCATCAAAACTACACCTCCTGCCACCACACATACATAAGCTCACGTGGGTTAGTCTAATGCCAACAACCTCAACAAAAATTTTTAACATTCAATCTTTCTCATACTAGTTCATTCTCGTTTCTTATTGTGATACTGTATAATTTTAATGCTGTATTGTACAATATACCACTTAATACTTACATACTTAAGTTCTATCTGTATATCAGTTCAAAAACTTTCCATTTCCGCAATGCTCTTTAATTATTAGAGATAATAATATTGTTGAAAATGTTTCCTCATTCGTCTCTTCATCCACTGCTACAATCACACAAAAAAATCAACAAGTGACAATCACATTATGATCTAAAAAAAAATTATTGAATAGTAATTTTTTTATTGAATAGTGTGAAACTCTCTCTGTTTCAGGTTGTGGGGGCGTGTGTAGGGGGTAGGTTGCCCATGCAGGTAGGTTGTGTGTTGCGGCGAAAGGAGGCGGGGGCGGCAGCTGGAAGGGGCGGCAGTGATCGTGTGTGATGACGTCATGACAGGACGGGTGCCGACGCTGCCGCTGCTACTGCTGTTGCTGGGGGCGGGAGTGGGGGCAGCGGTGGCCGGCCGTAATGACAGCTACGGCGGAGGCGGTGGAGGCGGCAACTGTATGGAGGCCACTCTCAACCGGGTGCACATCTCACCCGACAAGGTCACAAGTCTAACATAACCATCATAAATTTGACTAATCTTTTCAATAAAATTCACATTAATTATCAATCCTTTGCATAGTAAACATTGTTATATTTCATTGGCACCTACCATCATGCAGAAGAACTGGGCTTTTATCAGTTGCTGGTGATGAACAACTTTTCTTAGAGATAGAATGATAAATTATAATGCAATTTATTGTCTTTTAAAGCATTCAGGTACTGTATTGTTTGAGCGGGTGTTTTTGCCTTTATCTCATTAATGATGCTTATTATTTGAAGAATCCCATGATAGAAAAATAAAGAGTTTATCAAAAGTAGAGCCGTTTTAAATATGATATTAGAGTTTTTAAGCTTGAGTGGAATTAGAAAAAAATTTCAAGTGAGTTTTCCAACATGTCACAAATGCAATAGATTTTGATAATTTTTTCTGTCTCTGGTTTAATGCTTATTTATTCCCAAAGGTTTAATATTGATTCATTTTGTTTATCTGTATGTATATTCAAAGTTAATTAATTTGTTACAATAATGGTACAGGTTCCAGTTGCTCTGTTGGCGAGTACATCGAAGCTGAGCGGAGCCAGTTGCTGTGATGGGTGGGAGGAATGGGCGCACGAGCTGCTAGACGGCACGCCAGACGTGCTGGCCACCGCAGTGCTGACACCTAGCGGCGTACTAGTCAACTATCAGCGTGAATCTGTAACCGTGGCTATTTGGAGTAACTTGTCGGCGCCGTCCTACTCAAGATCACTGCAGCCGGCTCTCAACCACTCGACGCCTGGCTTCTGGTCTCCGCCTTTCTGGGACTGCCAACTGAACAAATGGGTGTTCGGATTCTTTGCCCCCGTCCCCACCTCCACTGGATTCAGGTGTGTACGATAATCACACTGTACTGGCGGCTCGTGCCCACGAAACAGGTGAAGTGCTGTACAGTAAAAGATACTACGGGAACTTCACCTGTTTCATGGGCACGAGCCGCCAATGGTACGGTTTTGTGCTAGATTTGCGAAATTATTTACCTACTTAATTATAAAATAAAATGGCTTCATAATCTATGTATGTTAGTGGCCTTGATCCTTGAAATCATAGGCGGCCACAGAGAAGGAATTTCATTCTCTGTGAGGCGGCAGAGAGAATGCACTGCTGTGCAGACAGTATAGAGGCAGTACAGGCAGTACATTGCTCGCTACCAAACAGAAAAGCAGAGCTGTCACCTGCCCGCTCTGCTATCAATAAAATTGTTGTCCGAGAGTCTAAGTCCTTCTCCTGAATCACCACAAAAGGTCTCAGCCGATTTAACTTGATAAGGTAATTTTGATCGTCACTATAGTTAGCGAGCTACCGGTACCAGAAATTATCAGGTCTTCTTATCATGAAACACCTAGATGTAGAAGTGTCAAGGCACCTGCTGGAAGTCTGGAACCACTACCGCTACCGGATACAGAATTACGTCAAAAGTGTTCAACGGGGTGAAGGGATGTATTTATGAATGATAACCTATAAACTATAAATTTTCATTTTAAACTGTGAAATAATTTATTTTATTTTTTTCAGGAGCATTGCTGGACTCTTTTACTCTCTGGACAGGGCTGACTTGGACCAATGTGATGATGTACTCAGCCCTCTTTTCGGTGAAAGTCACAGATGCGATCCAACCACTACTAAGGTGCTGTATTTTGAATTTCATTCATGCTTTTTTACATACAGTAACTCACGGTAACTTGAAAATCTGCATACCGTTGACATCCTGTCAGGCGTCAGTAGTTCGTTATTGATCTCAATAAATTACAAAGATAATATGTTAATAAACAGGGATAACTTATGAGGGATTATCGGTTCCGAATCTCTAGATACCGGTATTGTCTGCAATCATTTATTAATAATAAAACAAGCATCATAGTGAAAAAATATAACTTAAAATGTATTGATCGATCTTTGTGAAAGTGAAAATTCACTAAAAAATTGGCACTAAAAAATGCATTGTTTAAATAAATTAATTCCAGCAGATGATTGAATAATTGATTGTTTAACATTGCATTTCAATCTATTATAGGCCTACTGTGTGTGTATATATGCCGTAATGAAAACTTCGATTCTTTTCCTCAATTCATGAACATTCAAGAATTTGTATTTTCCACAAAAATTTGCGATTTGAAGAAATTGCAGATTACCTCTCACCAAAATCCAGTAGACTAAATAATAATGTCTTGTGATAATAACGAATACCGGTACAGTAATTTCAATGATTCGTTTACTACAAACTACAGAGAAGTTCAACTCGCAATTGGTGTTGAGTAGCCTATGATATTATTCTTAATTCTCCCTTTATAAACTCCGGTAATCAGATTCACGAGATACCTCTAACATTGCATTTGAAAATCAAAATCACCGCAAGAAGCTAATCTATTCTAACAGCGAACCTATTGAATAATGTATGTTGTGAATTAATAGCGGGGATCTTGTTGTTCGCAGTGTGTACCAATGAGTGGTTATGGAACGAAGAGTGGAGGCTACAGATGCGCTTGTCTTCCCGGATACATTGCTCCCCCACCTGAAAACTTTACCATGCAAAATGAGTTCTTCCCAAGCTTCGAAAACACAATTTACAAGTAAGATTAATCAATAACCTGCTCTGCTCTTGGAAATAATACCATTTCAATTCTCAATAACGGGCAAACATATTAGCTCAAGTTAAAAAAATAATAAGTGTTTCAATTTAATTGATCTTGACTGAACTTGAGCTTATCATCACTGAAAGTGAAAATTATTATAAAAAAATCAAGAACTTAACTGGTTTGAAAATTTCAGCAAAGGAGCAGTTTATTCCTTCTTCTGATATAATTTATCAAAAAAAAATTTCTGAACATGATTTATAAATGAGTTATACAGAGTGTTTCAGGAGGAATGTGCAATACTTCTCCGGCTGATTCCTTACACTAAGTAGACAAGAAAGTTCCATGGGACCAACCCCTAAAAACGCTTTGTTACTGAGATAACAATGGCGGAAAATTGAGATTTTTCAAAATATATTAATTTTTCTAATTTTTTAGAGGCTTTAGTAAGGTTTTAAAATGATCAATTCCTATGTAAAATTAGCTGAGGAATTCAATGAAACCAGTTCAAAGTTTGTAACTTTAACGGTTATTGAGATAATTGGAAAAATATGCTAGAAAACACCATTTTTAAACATTATTAATGAAAGTTGAAGTGATTCGGATTCTAAAGAAAAAGTTGAATGGCGGCGATTGTGTAAATCTTACCCAAATCTCAGAAATAGCGATCAAAAATCGCAAAATCGCTACTAAACACAAATTCATTCTTGTGCTATGTTTTGTCAATTTTGCGATTTTTGATCGCCATTTCTGAGATTAGGGTAAGATTGACATAATCTCCGTCATTCAACTTTTTCTTCAGAATCCGGCTCTCTTCAACTTCCATTAATAAAAAATACAATTTTATGATTCCTTATCCAGTTATAACCCTTATTGTTGAAAATGGCGTTTTCTAGCCTATTTTTTCAATTATCTCAATAACTGTTATAGTTACAAACTTGGAACTGGTTTCATTGAATTCCTCAGCTAATTTTACATAGGAATTGATCATTTAAGAACCTCACTAAAGCCTCTAAAAAATTAGAAAAATTAATATATTTTGAAAAATCTCAATTTTCCGCCATTGTTATCTCAGTAACAAAGCGTTTTTGGGGGTTGGTCCCATGGAACTTTTTTGTCTACTTGGTGTAAGGAATCAGCCTGAGAAGTATTGCACATTCCTCCTGAAACAACCTGTATATATATACATGATGGAGATTATAATTATATATGGGCTAAAATACCATCCACAATATTTTCTCACACCATTAATTTTCATATTGTGAGACAAGTGTAGAATATACTGTACGTGATTTCATTGATTATACTATGGAATAATTGGGATTCTTTGCAATGTAGATAACAATATTATTTCATAGACTATTTTTATTGCTATGACAATAAATCGCTCATTCTGTTGATAAAAATTAAACATTGGCTGAATTGTCACCTATAAAGTAAACTCGAAAGATTAATCCTCTACTGAGCTATTAAAATGTAAATAAGTAGATTTAAAATGAAATTTCCATATACAAATTCAATCAGGGATGGATTCATTGCAAAACACATCTAAGTCTACTAATAGAATGTGAATGTTCTAATAATCAGACTTATAAGAGATGGATATATTTATGTAATGAAATTAATAAATGAAAAGTGAAATTATAATAAATTATGATTCATAATGAATTCATTACATCAAGGCTACTGAAGTTCATTATCACATTGTTCTCGATTTTTTTTAATCTCTTCCAAAATTAGATGTATGTAGGCTACTATATTCAGAAACAGTATAACCTACGTTATCGCTCATCAAAAATCATATTTCTTTATAGATGAACCTTATTGGAACATTAATATTTGCATTCAAACGTGATATTTATTGTTTTTTAAGGTGTGTACCCAGTTGCGGACCTGGGAGGCTATGTACAGCAACGCCTGATGTTTTCGTCAGAACTCTCATCTTGGGTGCTCAATTATTCTGTATTGCAACAACTGTGGTTTTGGGAGTAATTGTTTTTCGAAAAAGGAAATGCAAGGTGAGATAACTGACTTTGTGAGGTCTATTATTTGATTGAGATCTTCAATAATGCATTATTCAATTATTGATTGATGTTACATTGAGGATAATAATTATAATTTATATTAAATTAATACCTAATAATTATATTTTATAATTGAATTGATAATAATTATATTCATCAGTAGGCCTGCATCAGGTGCCGTAAGATTTAATACCACTAGGGTTGGATGAGAATTATATTCTTGTGAAGAAGAGAAAAATTCTCACTTACCATTGTTCAATTCATATTTTCTATAATAATAGGATTATTTTTCCCAAACTCATGATTGCTGAGAATGAGTGAGTGTTCGTTCAAACTGGATAAAATTTTATTGTTTAAAAAAAACTCATCAAACTTCGAATTAAAATAGTTTTTCGATCAGGATGGATCTCTAATCCACATCTTGATCAAAATCACTAAATGTATTCATTATAATTATACATTCACATTCATCAGTATTGTGAGACTTGGCTATCAAACTAGGAGGGTTACGACTGATATGCTAAGACTTCCTAAGTCATATACCACCTGTTTCAAGAAATTTTTTGTTTTTCTTGGTCCAAAATTTTTTAATAAAATACCTATTGAGGCAAGGAGAATTGCTAATAAAAAATGTTCAAGTCTTTTATTCTTAGATGGCTTAGAGATATTATGCCGGATTTTCTGGAGAACATGTTTGCTATTGTTTCCTAGTCTGCACACTATCGAAGAAGTGTAAATTATTGATCTATTGAATTTAAGTTACAATGTTATAAATTGGAAAGGCATGAAATGTGAGTGAATGTGTGAGTGTTTGTGGGGAAATTCTATTTTTCTTTCTTTTCCAGTAAGTTATATCATCTATTCATTACAAACAAGCAATTTTTGTATATCTAGCTCTTTCAAGCAACTTAATTGTAAATAACATTTTAGTTAACACTCCTACTTGCATGCGATAAGCATCATGCTTACAGCAAGTAGTATTATTATTCTGATTCATAATTTTTTTCTGCAGATGTGTATTGCATCATACGATGTATAAAGAGTACTATAACTAGCCTATTGATCTACTTTTCCAGTTAACTGTGTGCTTTTTTTTCTTTCTATTGAAATTGTGTGGTGTAATCAAACTTCTGTTTAAATGTATAATGTATTTTGTGTATGAATTTGAATAATAAAGAAATTTGATTTGATTTGATTTGTCCCATTTGATTTGTTCTTTAAAATCTATTTGATCAGATATAACTAATTTGTAAGCTACTTAGATTATCCGAACTAGGTACCGTACTCAGTTCTTATTACAGTAGATATAGGTTAATTATTTGTAATTCACACGATTTATATCTGGATGATACGCGATGATCGTTCATGACTTATCTTTTCATTCATAATGAATTTTTTCTTTCACCCAAACTATCACAAGTTATAATAATATAACAATAATGATGATATTTACGAATTTCGGTGTCGCAGAATCTTGGAAGAATATCGGTAATCCTGTTGAAAATATAAATGTTATTCTTGGTGTATGATAATAATAATTAATTATTATTTTTGTTTGAATTTTCCAGACTATTGCAGCAGGAATGTGGACGATATTAGAAACTATCATTTTAGGAATTGTTCTTCTCTATTTGTCTGTGAGTATTATTTGGTTGTTGCAACATAATGTTATTGAAGTCGTTTATGAAACTGAACATATTATTTCAAATTTTTACCCGTACAGCAATACTACAGTTGAATCGCCGTATTACATTATACTTGAGTGAGCCAAATGGAATTAGATGTTGTAGCATGTGAATTGTATGTAATACAATTTTTTTATCCAATAGAAAGTTTTTTATTCAAAATGATCGAGACTATTATCATAATGTGACAGCTTAAGACTTTTCATAGTTCACTTTATATACTACTTCATAATACAATTCGTGTAACTGTACGAGTAGATAAGCTAGGTGTTGAACATTTCAAAAATATTTTTAAAAATTAAAAAGTGGGAGCAAACATTATAGTACTGAGAGTTATGATCTCAGAAATGTCATAAGAATTGGTATAATAAAGTGGAAAAAATCATTATCTTACATCAACTCGCATTGAATTTTTCTGTTAGGTTTTCAACTTTTCAAGAAATATTCGAATCAATAGATTTATTTCAGAAATAATTCTCTTATTAGAGTAGCCTATTTATAATAGGGCACGACAATATGTTTAGAACTTCACTGGCGGATAAACATTTTATTAAAAAATTTACTGACCAAGAATGTACAAGATGCACAAGAAAACGCAGAAGTTCTGTGGGTTATATATATATATTTAGGTTTTATATATATTTCATCTATGAAAACTCAATTTATTATTTTTTACAGGTTGTTGTTCATTTTTTCAAACCCTCTACCGAAAGATGTTTGCTAGAGCCATGGTGTAGAGAATTAGGCTTCATTATTTGCTACGGAGCTATTATACTTAAATTGTACAGGTATGTATCCCACAAGAATAGCATATAGCACACAAGAACAGCACGCCGCTGGAATTTATTTCCATTGAATTGAGACACGTGAAATTTATTGATATTCTGACTATATAACAAGTAAAAGCAATTCTTAATCATTGAGACATTGAGATAGATTGCCTACAAGAAAAATTGTCTATTGTATTCTTATGATGTATCGATTATCTAAAAAAATTAGAAGATAGTGTTCATCTGAAAGTTTTCATACCGTACTCCATTAGTTCTAGAATTTTGTGTCATTATTCTTTAGATTAAAAAAAATTATTCTTCAAGTCTCTCATTTTCAACAGTAAAATTTATTCAACAATATTAACTCAGACAAAATTTTGTGTTGAATTCAAGAAAATTCAATAGACAAGATAAATTTAAAGAAAATTCAGTAGCTTACCGTAATGTAAATAAATAATGCACACATTTCTTCAAGAGACAAATAATATCAATGAGCCGGATAAAGAAAATACCAGTAGGTTACAGCTTACTTATTTTGGTACAGTAAATTTACTTGCAAGCGAAAAATTATACAATGCCGTATAAGTATAGTAATGAATTTTCTCTTAATATCATGTTTGATAGCAACATGTTTAATAATTAAATTGCATATTTATTATGTATTGGAGTTGGGTGTACTTACATGTATTGTACGTTTTTGCATTTGTTCTTGAATTTTCTTCGATGTAGGCCTTCTAGCTGTTTTCATTTCACCACTAAGTTAATCAGTTTGATGTGTTGGGATTTTGCAGAATTTTAATGGAGTTTCGTACTCGTAAGGCTCATCGATGGGTTGTGAGAGACAAAGATCTGCTGAAGTACCTGCTTGGCATGGTGTTCATAATGATCGTCTACCTGAGTGCTTGGACTGCGGTCACTCTGAATTTCCTCAGCGAAGGATTCACCATTCTCAGGGTTGGTGAAACAGATTCCGGCCTCCATTTCCAAGCTTGTAAAACACTTTGGTGGGACTATATAACTGAAGCAGGTAATAATAATATACAGGGTGCGGCAGAGAATCGGGCGATTTTGAAATGAGTGTCAAAAATTTATGAAGTTGTTTATAGAAAATTTATTGATGCCATTGTAATCTGCATAGAAAAGCATTTATTATTCACTAATAAAATTATTTTTTTGAAAATTTCGTCAGCACGGTGACGTCCTTCTCTCATCAGGCTTTCGTCGAGCCGCCTATGAAAACAGTTTCAACATTTGCTGGGATATTCGTGCAATTTCTCGACGAATGTTTTGTTTCAGTTCATCCAATAGTCATCGGCCGTTGTTCGCAGATTTCAGTTATGAGTAAAGTGTACGAGTAAAGCGTGGAAAAGATCTCAGGCCGACAGATCGGGCGAACCTGCGGGCCATGGAATCGTTCCGATTTGAGAGATGAAACGATTAGGAAAAACGTCATTCAGAATATCCATGTCACCTTGTCGACGTTATTTTCGAAAATTGAATTTTATTAGTGAAATATAAATGCTTTTCTTTGTAAATTATTGTGGCGTTAATAATTTTTTTGTAAACAACTTCATCAACTTTTGACACTCATTTCAAAATCGCCCGATTCGCTGCCGCACCCTATATATAAATAATAGGATATAATTATATCATTATAAAAATTATAAATGTTTCATAGATTTTCTGTACATCAGAATGTTCCTCACAGTAATTTGAACCCAAATTGATTATATTTTCAACCAACATTGACCGAGCGCTGGAGTCATTTTCCCATCTTGCTAGAATGTCTTCTTCACTTGAACAGACTATACCATATCACAATATCACCTCCACACCTGCACGGGAGATAGTGTTCGTTATTGAGGTGTTTACTTAACAATAATAGTACTTGAATAATTTACAATACCTCTTCTTATTGTTTGATTTTAGGCGAACTGGTGATCCTGTTATTTGGTCTGCACCTGGGACTGGCTGCCCGCAATGCAACCGTTCAGTTCGAAGAGAGGAGATTCCTGTGCTGTACGGTCGCCCTGGAGGCGGTTGTCAGCTGTGGCTTCTATACGATACGAGCACTCTACTGGGAAACACTTCATCCGGATCACACTTTCCTGGCCACATTTGTACGCAGTCAGCTTACTAGTACACTTGTCCTCATGCTCATATTCACACCGAAGGTAATTCATCAATGAATATAAAGATCATAAACATTCTTAATAATGGTCAAAAAATTAAAATTGTAATATATTTTACCGTGCAAGAGCATAAAAGATCAACCCCTGTATTTCTACCAGTGCCCAGTAAAGGAAGTATAGGAATTTATTCAACCATTTGCTATACCAGTGCATAGGCCTGGTATATAAATATACGTAGAATTGAAGGTTCCGGCTCGGAGGGGGGAACACCTAGGAGGGGGGGGTCCTTCCCCGGAAAAAAGGAATTACAATTCCAGAAACTTGTTTTTAGATGATTTTGAATCTTTAAGTTGTGTATATTCATCATAATTTTTCCTAATTTTCAATAGAAAATTCAAATTATCCACTCTTTCTCTCAGGGGTATCGTGTACCGGTGCGAAGCAATTATAGAAGTTCGTAACTTTGATGATTATGAAGATAATGAGCGAAATAAGCTAAAAAACTCAATTTTTCTATAAGGGATAGTAAAAGGATATCTCATTGTTGTCTGTTTATTTAAACCATTTAATATTGTAGAGACTATATAATTCTGAAGAAAAAAGGTTCAGTAAGCTTTTCGTATTTTAAAACGTACACAAACCTTACAAATTACGTTTTAAAGGAGACATAGAACAACAAAGTTTTCAGAACTGCTTTTATTTTGTCTGTTCTTCCTCCTTTAAATCCGGTTTGATTCGATTCCTGAGCTAATTTTACATAAGAATTTACCATTATAGTGCCCTCTCAAAGTCGCTAAAAATTAAAAAATTTAAAATTCAGTGAAAATTGTGAAAACAAAAATGGCGGCTGTGTGAGTATTTGCTCAGGAGTTTCGGATATTTTGAAAATGCTATTTAGATATTATTATAAGTTTAAAACTTAGTAAATACTTCTTTTTACAGCAGTACTCAGTAAACTGTTGTACCTGTTTAATTATTACTATATATGTTATGTATATGTATATGTTACTGTATATGTTATAACTGTTTTTTATTTTAAGTTATACCTTATTATCATCAACAGTTCAAGTTGGATGAAGACAAAAGAAGAAATTAGATATTATGTTTCTTAACCAGGAACAATACACCATAGTATTGGTAGGGAGTTAACATACACACTGTATCTGAGCATGGTGCTAGAATTTCTGATCTTAACTACCGCGGTACCGTAAGTCAAATTCTACTCTCCCTAACCATTTTTCATTTTGCCTAATATCAGGCACTCATGGAACAACCTTCTTGTGATAATCTTGTCTGCATCCTACCGAGAGTCTTGTTTAATAGAAGATGATATAATGCGATGAACACGAACAGCTAATCCTAATGCAAGGTGTATAGAAGAGTAGAGGTGGGGTGGAGTGAAGCAGCTGGCTGTGAAAGTTATAATTTTGACGTCATGGAGTTCCTTTAGTCAAAAATTTAGCATTGATTTCCCTATCCTAGACAAAAAATTGCGCACTTTTTCTCAATTTACAAATTATAGAATTGTTTAATAGGTAAATTTCCTATATGAGCTTGTAGAGAATTTCAGGACCTACAGTTTGAGTGATTTAGATCTTTATTTTACTTGAATTTAACATGAGAAAAAGTCCGTTAACGTGTCTCGGAAATACTCTGCAGCTGGGCTAATGCAATTCTGGATAGCAATGCTACCAAATGCAATGATATTTTAAATGTATCTTATAATAGCATTGCTACTTATAATTGAATTAGCCCAGCTGGAGAGCATTCCCGAGACACGTTAACGGACTTTTTCTCATGTCAAATTTAAGTAAAATATAGATCTAAATCACTCATAATGTAAGTCTTGAAATTCTCTACAAGCTCATATAAGAAATTTACCTATTTAACAATTCTATGATTTGTAAATTGAGAAAAAGTGCGCAATTTTTTGTCTAGGATGGGGAAATCAATGCTAAATTTTTGACTAGAGGAACTCCGTGACGTCAAAATTGTAACTTTCACAGCCAGCTGCTTCACTCCGCCTCACCTCTACTCTTCTATACACCTTGATCCTAATGTACCTATTATTCTCAATTATTCTATTTTCTTTCAGCTGTGGTATCAACACAAGCAAGTTCGGGATTCAAGGCATCAACTCACTCATGAACCATCCGATGCCTACAAAGCGCAAGATGGCCTGCCCTATGCAGATATGGAAATTTCAGAAGTCAACCTCGCTGAAATGAATCCCGATGATATCAGGGTAAAGAAATGCTCAATGTTTTATCAGGGCTACTAGGGTTATTAGGTAACTTATATTAATGTATAATAAAACTAGCTGTGAGGAAAAATGAAGTAATTTCAAAGGAACTGTGATTATTCACTTATTGATTTATCAGGGTAAGAAGGTATTTGAAAACTCAGTTTGTAAGTTTAAATAATATTATGTCCTATTTACCATATTTGAAACAGAAAATTTGTAAATAACACTGTCTTCTATCCGATGCATAAAAAAGGTGTTATAAAGCCTTCACAACACAAGGTTTTTTTATTCCGCACTCTGAAATTAGCATATACTATAGTCTAATAATATAGTAACGTGACCTCGTCGTTTCATTCTGTTTGCTATAAAAATTATTTTTTATTTTATAAGTAAGCATATGCTTTCAATTTTGATCTACTCATTTTCTCAACAATAATAATTGAAGGCAATAATATTTTTTTGACCTTTGTATTATCCACTCTGCTACACACATTTTGAACTCTTTCAAGAGTGTGATCTGGAATTCTGACAATCTTATTAGTGTCGATATTGTTCCTCCTGAGTGTCGAAAAGGTAGCCTATATTGTCTAAAATTATATGCTATTTGGCCTACTGAATATTCTAAATTAGAAAATAGGCCACTATATCTTGAAATACTGAACAATAAATAAATTGACCAGAATCATCAGCATCATCATCCATCTCGTGATTATCACCCACGCACAAGCCTAGCTCATGTTGGCTTCACCCTCTGAAAAAGAGGAAAACTTGTGCGATACTGCAAGGTAGTATAGGTGAAATTAATATTTTAACTATTCTTGTAGATGTTCATGTGCGGTATGATCAACTTATAGATTTTATCGCAAATATTATCTCACAAATCTCATTTACCATTCACTGGGGTCAATCTACCTGTTAATGATTAATATGGACCCTGATTCTATAAAAGAGACGATAGGTTTTCCGTAGTATAGGTACGGTATCTATTCTAAGAAATTTTCAACTTCTTATACGGCGAAGAAAATTAATCAAACATCAATTTTTTTCACATAAAAAAAAAGATTTCAGCTGAAGAAGTCATTGTTTCTAATAATTTATTGTTGATCACGTCCTTCTTCTATAGGCTATCCTTACAGGATATTTTCAGGTGATTTATCTTGAATGATTCAGATCGGAATTTTCTTCAAATATTCAGTGTTAAAATATTCAGTGTGATATTTGTTTAAATAAGTGTCACTGAATCCGAAAACGAATTATTTGTTATAGGCTGAGTTGAAGCGTCTTTACACCCAATTGGAAGTTCTCAAAAACAAGACTATTCGCCAAAACAATCCTCACATATCTAAGAGAAGGGGAGGCCGTAAAGTAGCTCACAGGAGATTCTCATTACAGGTGATATATCATAATATCTTAATCGAAATTCATGGACGATATCGATAAGATATCGAAAATAATTTTATCTCATTATTTACTATTTTATCGATTAAAAACGAAATATAGATACGAGAATATTGTAAATCATCATTTATTGAATCATATTACAGAAAGGGCTGGAAGTTCTTGATTAAAAAATAAATAAATGAAGTGAAAAGTACGGTATATGAAGAAGATGATGAGCTGGCAAGCTATTGCAATACATTTTTCTATAGAACTATCTCTAGCTCTATATATTCACTGAATACGTTAATGATTATTCAAGCTCTGATAATAGTCTTAGATATTCTACTATTGGCACTCAAATTGATGCTTTCTATTTAATTATAGGTCTTAGACTATGGGTCGTTTTATGCATAAGTTTTTGTACAGACAATAAAAAAGCATCGTTTTTCAATATATTGGAGCCAAATAGTACTTTTATCAAAAAATCTATAAGACTAATATTTGGTAAGCGATCATTTGCTCCAACCTTATTCCAATAGAGTGATTATGCTACATCTTATAGAACTAAACATTTATATTATAATTATTACAAGTAAGTCATTTATACAGTGATATCTGATATCTCATAATCAATTGAAAAAAATTAGCCTAATAATTGATCGAATGATATTATCAACGGAAAAAAATTCTGTTAACTCTAAATATCATAATATAATTTTTGACTACTAAGGATTATGATTAAAAAATTGGAAAACATTATTCAATCACTTTTACTTGATATACTTGTTCTTGATTCTTTCCATGCAGAAAAAAGGGAGTCGAGAAAAGGTAATCTAAAAGCAGTCTTACTTACATATTAATTATTGGAATTAACAGTTCAGCAAAAATAGGTAATGATATATGAAAAAAATGTTATAATTGGAAAGTTTGATACACTTCATTGAAACTTTTGAGCAATCTTCGTAATTTCTTCATATTTCTCATCTGAATATTTATAAATTATTGTCAAATCTGTATGAATTAACCCGTTCTTCTATCACCAATTTTTGACTTTTCATTCCTCTCTTATTGTATTTTCATTGAAATATTGATCGATTTCGTTGTATGCATGTGAATAAATATAATTGATTCCAAAAAGTAAATTTCGGATTTGTATTGGTCTCCACAGAATCTTAAATCTCAATGCATCTGTGATTAGTGTATAATTCTTTGAATCCTTAATCTCGTCAATACCAAATTATTTGAGCATGCTTATTATATTGTCACACATTTTCTTCTTGTTTTTTTTCACAAAGTCTCGATCCCTCTCTTTCTATTAGGATGTTTGATAATATGTTGAATTTGTACTTCTTGGAATCTGTGTTATTTTCTTTTCTACTTTGTAGAAAATTATTGCCTACTAAAGACGTTACAGTAATTAATTAGATTAATGTCAAAAATCTGAATAGGTCCTACTCATATATTCACCATCCCAATATGAATGTGTGAATGTTTGCTCACTCTCTTCCTATCACTGCAACATCATTATTCAGTCTTTCTATTATTCTCTTCAATTTCGTATTAGAAAGTAACTTACATCTTCTCATAGTAGTTCGTGATGATTAGTAGGCTACTTATACGGTATACAAATTGAAAGATGATTCCTATAGAACTTAAGAAAAACACCCAGTCCCAAAAACCACAATTTCATGAAAGCTCTTTCAGGGGAAATGAAAGGCACATTTACAACAAAGTATGCTAATTCTAGTATAATTGTATGAATTAATTTTTCAAGGTCCGATTTTGGCCAAGGGTGAACCCACGGGGAAAATGAGAGGGGTAATATCACCCCTAAATTATTAAAAGCAATATAATTGCTTTATAATAATTGCTATATTGCTATATTGCTATATTGCTTTATAATAACTTATGTGGTACGTGTATATCCCATTTATCATGGGGCTCATACATAACTTTTTGTACTACCAATATGTAACAAGTTGGTATGAAAATTTATTTCATATCCCACCCCAGAACGATTTTCTGGGTTCGCCCCTGATGGTCAAAGCAATCAGTATTCAACGTATGGTATAACTTAGGATTTTATTAGGATAATTATTATTCATAACTATCTTTGAAAAAACGAATGAAAACTTTCCTAATTCAATCAGATCATTTTCAATTAATGCTGTAATAAGTTATTAATAATTCTCAGGATGTTGCTTGCAACATTTATGTTTCATTTTGTCCTTGAAAAAAACTACTTTTCGGCCTGTACGTGTTTTTATAGTTTCTGCCAGTTGTCTACTATCGATTTGATATTTGTTTATTTTATAAAAAAAAGTTCATTCTCTATTGAGTCAATTTGGTTTGATTCTAATAAGCGTGTTTCATCCAGGCTCTCCGACATCAAAGGTGTTCATCTCGACCCCATGGACCGGATGGTCAGGAAGGGGGAGAGGGCGAGGTGTCTCGAACCCCCGAAGACTCGATCTGCAGTATGGAGGGTCCAAGCGCTGTATACAATGATGGACCATCGACCTATAGTGAACTGGGAGGCTTTGGAACACCAAACATCCCTCACAGAGCTGTCAACAAATAAAGCCGTGTACATACCACATTCACCGCTAATTTTATAAAATTTTCTTCTATATGACTCCTTCATTCATTTGTAATGAGGCATCATCTCATTCGAATAAATCATCAAATTGACTAGCATGAATACAGTTGATATGCTTTGTAAACAGCTAATCAGTGTGAATTTCAAGCTCATGAAATATTTTTCTATCTGTAATTTTATCAAATCAATTTCAATCTATTATACAATATTATTATGTTTTTATCACTGGAAACATTTCAAAATAAATTCTCCGTATTTGATGTTTATTAATTAGTATGAGCGAATGATGTATTTACAGTGAAGTAGTCCCTCGATAATCGTTGAACAAATAAATAATAGTAGGTAGCCTTTATTGTTTGGGAAAATATTTTTTGTAGAATACTTTCAACCTCTACATAACTAGATAGAGGAGAATAGTTTACATACCACCTCATAATGATGCTTATGTTATTATTGGTTGAATAACATTTTCAAATACATGTAGGTATTGTATTTTATCTTTCAAATTTTCTTGAGGGAAACTACAGTATTATATCATAATTTATAATAATATTTTAATGTTATAATGTGTCCGAATATCTTATTTATTCAAGAAATAGCGCTGCTATGATTGAAAAAATGAATATTGAAAATTGCTTATAACCGAAGATCTATGATGGACTTGTGAATATTGCACCAAGCATTTGTATTATTTCGTCTTTTGTATCATTAAGATTATTTCACAACGATTATTTCCTCACAACCTATTTCTCCCACTAGTTTTCGTAATAAATTAAATCTGAAGTGGATTAACATATTTGAATCTTCAATGACTGATGAGGAAGTAAATTAATATACATTGTTCACTCATCTGCATACTTTGTATTGTAAATAAGGTTATATTCAAATTATGAATTAGATGACGCATAATATATATCAATAATTCCATAATACAGTATTTTGGTATAACTCAATTCAAGTTTAAATATGTATTTGATTATAATTATCATCAATTTTAATAACACTATTCAACAAACGTTCTAACAATACAGGGTAATATTGTCGTTATGACCTTATGATTTGAAAGTGTTTATGTAAAATTCACATACATATTTAAAAAAAGCTGAATTTAAAGGTTTGTTCCTGGAAAGTTTATGAAATCAATGTATATTAAAATGGGGATGAGAAAAGATTATTGTACACGTTTTACATAATTATTATTGGGGAGAAACAATAATAAATAATCCTATGCCAAGTATATTGTTAATCATTCGATTTTTTATAATTATTACACATCATGAGTCTCAGCTTTTTAAATCTCTTTGAAACCTGTAATTTTTCCGTTGAATTTGATATTTCAATTTGATTCATAATCAATGTGGTTAGCTGAATATAAGAGTTTTCATTTGTAGAGGATGAAAATGATATATTTATGAACTTGTGTAGGATCTCAAGTCATTTTATTGTATTGATTAATGAGATTATGAATGATAAACTGGACCATTAAAATCTATGAATATATTCATTATTATGTACAAACGAATATCTCATATTATGAAACGTTACCAAATAAATAATGTAATTTTTTATAAATATTGTGATTTTTGTCAATACTTCTTATATCCATACCTGATCAATGGTGTAAAGGGATACCGATAATAATAAAACTATAAGCATGAGCAAATAATCATCTTACCAAATACGCTTTGGCATATGAGAATTGAACTGACGCAGGAAAAATACTAGTAGAGGGAAGCTCTATAGAATTGAGTAAAAGGGGTAAGGGCTTATAATTTGTTTGTTATGAGGGTGAAGCCCACATGAGCTCATAGGCTTGTGCGTGGGTAATGATATGGATGATAGATGACGACTACTTAAATTAATATATAATAATATATATTTATATACATTATATATTCTAACACTGACAGGTCGCCTTGATCAAGAAGATGCGACTTGCGTCTTGTCAGTGCTCTATGGACAAGCCGTAAGAGCAAGGAAGCAAATAAGTCTATTATAATTATAAGTCTATGATAGCCATATAGGTAGGTAATTTATTATATTTCTCCCTCTGACTAGTAGTGAGATTGTAGGCCTGATAAAATCGTCACAACAGTTATATTCAGTAAAACGTTTTTGAACTATAATATTAATAGCCAAATAAAACATATTATACAATGTCTTTAGTAGATAGTATCTACTATAGAGACTCCATAATAATCATGATTATAATTAATGTATAATTGATTATTATACAGTCTCTATAGTATCTACCTATCATCTATTCAAGCTGAATGAAGTTACTTAATTTACTGTCCTGATAAACAACAAAAATTTCATATTATTCAAGTTGGATGGTTAAAGTAGGAACACATTATTGAAATGAGAAAACTTCCAACTTCAAATAAATCTGTTTTATTTTTATACTTCTATTATTTACATATCAAACTCCTTAAAGATACCAGCTATAGTAAGGTATATTCCAGGAACCCTGTTTTTAATGTGTATTTTCCACAATAGACAAAGAACATTTACACTTCGACAAAAACTATTTTGGAATCCATCAATATTACAATATTAAAATCATACAATATTGATATGAAAACTTCAGCGTATACCATATTTAAATTTTATTATTAATAATATACCATTATTCAAGAGCATGTGCTTTTAATTAACATTTTCAGAAAATACATTATGCTTTTTAAAGTTGTAGGCTATATCACATACACATTTAAAATGGATCTGTTTCTATTGAAAAACATGCATGCTGATTTTTATAAGTACGAATAGAGTTCATAGAAAGGTACTCATGAAGAGTATTCGAGAATTCATGCGCCAGATTTATTACGTTACTCAATAATATATTTAATTTGACAATGTTTCATCTTTGGTTGAAGAGAGGTGAACTGCAATATTAATTTTCTTGCTAGAATATGAAAGAATTTCACTACGAATTTCATTATTCCAATTGATTATATTTTCAACAAAGAATTAACACATAGAAAATTAAACACGGCATGAAAAACAGATTATTTTGAATCAATAACAAGTAGTTCTAACAAACAATATTATTTGTTTAATTATTGTACGCTTAAATAACTGCTATATTGTATAGGATAAATGCCCATTTTTTCGTTTTAAGTTGCATGAGGAACAAAATTATGATTATTACTACATTATTATACTAAATATAAAATAATTATTATGTTCTATGAATTTATTATTGGATTCTAGTACATTAATAATTCATGAATTTCCGAAGTTTGACAAATATTGATGGCAATAAAAACTAATCCAAGATGAGCAACACTATGAGGTTTTATGCCGAAGAGAAATTAATTTGAAAGAAAAAAATAGATTTTGTTATTCAATCAGAAATCAATGTAAATTTCATATTGAAGGACTATTTCGGATTTTTCATGAAATAACAAAAGTAATCGGAGAAACAATAATAAATTATGCGTTTGTCTTCAATATAACACTATAAGGTTTAGGATATAAACTCATCAACATACAAAAATTCAACAATGCTTCTTTGCGATGGATAATAAAAACGTCAATAATCTTACTGTTCTTTAAAATAATATAAATTGAAATTCAAACGGTAATTGGGAAGCTCAACAAAAGTATAATTTTAAAACAATCACAGTAGTGTTTGAAATAACTCACCTTCTTCACTTATTGTAGGCTAATATATTATACTTATTCAATATAAGTTTCATGAATGTGCACAGTTAAGGCTCATTCAATCATTTACATTTGGATTGCAATAATTCATGTTAAATTCATAATAAGTGTGCACTGCCCTGTACATTATTACGTTTACTGAAATACATAGCCTACTCATTACATAACAATCTAATCTATAATATAACACTGTACAACGCATTTTATAATAAGAGTTTTATTATAATTCATTCAACTAGATGGTGATAAGATAAAACTAGACTGACTTAATATTCAAATTTGTTATCTACTTCGTTATGTATGAAACATTTATTATCTTATTGGCAACTATATTCGATTTAAAATACATATAAAGTCACAATAAATAATTTATATAGATACATATTATTGGCACAGTAAAAAAATCTACATTAAAGTCAAAGAGCTCTTGAAATTAAATTATGGAAAAACGTTCCACTTATATTTAATTATTGTCGATAAATTTAATACGACTGTACAAAAAGTTTAGATTTCACAATAATGTGATCATCTTCTATTACACACTACCGTCAAAAGAATTAATGTTTTCTCCCAATTAGCTCTACGAGAGAAACGTTTTTTTGTAGGTACTGGGAAGTTCTAGGAACCAATACAAATTATCAAACCTACAGAATTTTCCAAAATTCTAATCAATGAAGATGAGGAATATAATTTTTCCCAATTGCACAATTACTATCGATAGGCCTAGTCATGTTTTCTAGAATAGTAGGGTATTTGGCACTGTTATGAGTTTCAACTTCGAGCTGGTTTTTGAATTCGAATTGAATACCTCATCTCACCAAAATCTTTACATTCTACCAATAATTTTGCTTGCTATCTGATTACTCAAGTTGATATGAATTTTATGAGTGAAGAATTAGGCAACTCTAGAAGTAGATTTATAATATCACGTACCGTATCAAAATAAATTAGTGGAATGATTTTCTTGTATTAAATTATTAAAATACTTGTGCTTGAAAAAGCAAATAAAACTTTAATATCTCATTGCGCAGATTCTTAGATTGCGATAATTTTTTAACATTATTCTTAAACTAAAAAAAGTAACAACATGCCTTCTGTAGAAGCAATAATTTATATGAAATATCAAAAAAACTTTTCATTGATTTAAAAAAAATATTATTACTGTACTGGCTGATATATTATATACAATAAGGTGAAATAAAATCATACATGGTAGCTGGATAACTACTTCAATAATTATTTTCAAATGATTGAAATTAAAAAATACATATTTACAAATATGTACATGAGATTTCGAAATTGAACTTAAAATCATAAAAATCCAACTTAAACTTTTCAATTACTGAAAATATATTATCAATTAATTAAAAACTGTATAAGTGCAGTGCATACAACAAAGCTACGCATTGTAATGTTCAACTAATTAAAAACTAAAAATTCAACACAAAAGCACATCTTTTGACTAGTTGGGAGGACGTCTCTATCTAGAAGCGAGATCAATATAATTATTCGAAAATATATACATAGTTTCAAATTAAATTCAGTATAAACTGCAAAGGGAACAAATCAATTCTGAAACACAATGTCATAGCCTATTTCTACTTCTTCGCTCAGTCATCTCAACAGAATATGAAATCAAATGAATAATCAATATTTCCCAGAAAAGTTTTATGAAATCGGAGAATGGGTGTTTAATAGATTCTAGAATGACTAGAGTTTCAATTCTAGAATTTTAAAACTATCTTCTTTGTAACTATGTTCAAATCGTTGCAACTGTACCAGAATGAATCATTTCTCAACAATGTACGAGTACATTTTCACTTCATTTTCAGTTCAGGTGCCTGAGCAAAGAGACCTATGACATGAAAGTTGCCTATATATTGCATAGTGTATATTGTGTATCGACATTTACCATTGAATTTGTATTACAACTGAATTCATTGATTGAAATAAAAATGTCGGACCTCACGATGCACATTATGCAAGCAACTTGTATCCGCGCCGTACCAATTGCATTATAGTACAGAATAGGAAATAGAGTAACAATTAATAAGTTTCAACTAAGAACTTAGGATACTTGAGTACTAGGAGGCCTACTATTGTTCTTGTTGTTGTTATTGTTACTATTGGCTGTAGCCGTCTCTCCAGCATGACTGGAACAGTAGAACTTTTTGTGCGCAATGTACGTGTTGAGGTAGTTGAATGAAATGTCGCACGATTTGCAGTAGCGTGGGCCGCCGCGCTTATTGTTGTTGATTGAGAGGTCGTCGGGCGTGCAGTCGTCGTCGGTGGCGGAGGCGGTGGCGGAGGCCGGGGGCGGTGACTCCGATCCGGACAGAGTCGCTGAGTCGTCTCCTTTCGACTCTCTCGGTTCTTCCTTGACGATCGCTATCGGCTCTGGACCAACGTCATCCACCTCTACGTACTCCTCTTCCTCCTCCTCCTCTTCGACCACGTCGTCGGCTAGCCTCTCATCCTCCTCCTTGATCTTGATGACGCCGTTGCAGTTCTTCATTGGTGGCTTCTCGTCGGTGGTTGAGCTCTCCGTTCCGCTGGCATCGCTCAGTGTGTCGTTCGTCAAGCTCGCGCCATCGTCCAGAATACATGTGATGTACTTTTCTTCCTAAAAACATTGAGAAACATTTATGAAGATTATTAGTGTTTTCCATATCATACTTTCACATGTCATATAATTAATAAGCCTATACCAATTCAAGATTTCTCACGGTTTTTTAGATATTATTTTGTTGTTAATTTCTAATGACTATTAAACTCGCTTCTTGAATTGTTTGAGGTTCAATTGAAAAAAGAAGGAAGTAGTCTAAAAGTTTATCAATAGAAGTTTCTTCAATATTCTCTTTAACATCTTCTCCTTCTCTCTTTCAAGGGTTAGGCATTTGCCTGTTCCAACTCACAACTTGAAAATATTTTCCATTTCATTTTCATCAAGAAAAATTCTATTATTACTCTGTGTGGTTGTATCCTTTTTTCATTGCCATCTCTTTAGTGGTCTTACTACATCTCATAATCCAGCCGGCCAGTGAAGAAGAGTTTGAAGAGGAATTCTTCCTGCAACTGCTATCATCCTTTCTACATGACATTTTCAAATAAGTATATTTTTCTCTCAGAGTGGAATTTTGGAATCAAGAAAGGCAATGATAATAAATTATGTAAATTGATTCAAAAACTCTCAATTTGCTACACTCAGAAATTGAATTCAATTCAACGTTAAAGAGAGAATGAATTCATTGGACGAATAATTAGATCAACTGCTTTGTATACAATAAATAATTTTTTTATCAATAGTATTTCTTGTAAATCTTCATGTTCTACTTGTTCTTCTTATGAACATTTGAATTTAATTGAGGAAGACCATACATGAAATGAAACCTATACTTAAATTATAATTATTCCATTTTAAGAATATAATATAAATTCAAATTTTTATTTGTTGATTGAGACGTACCATAATTTCGGTGGCTCGCTTCTCGAAGTGCATGCGTATGTGGGTTCGCATGCCGCGCAGCGTGTTGCCCTTGTAGCTGCAGATGGTGCAGAGGAACGCCTTGACGCTGGTGTGCGTCTCCATGTGCTTGTGCGCAGCGCTCGCCGTCGGACTCACCACCGGGCAGCACGGACACTTCCATCCGCCTCCTCCGCCACTTGAGCTGCCGCCTCCGCCGCCCCCACTGCTACATTGGTGGCTGGCTAGCTGGTCCAGTGGTACACTCACCTATCGATAAAAATACACATGTCTTGTTTAGAACAGCAGTTGATTCCTTGAAGATGAAATAAACAATCATTTTAATCGAAGCCCGTTGCTCACATAACATGATTTTTGGACGTCCAATTTTTTGCCGTCTTAAGTCTACTGAAATTAATTATTCATTTATTCAATTGAACAGAACTTGGCAAATTGAATGGATGAAGAACATGATGGATTATGCGTATCTGCGCACATCAAGTGTTTGCAAAGTTCCATTCAATCTAGGAAAATTCATAAGGATGGCAAAAAATTCGACATGAGCATATTGAGGTTGAGTTTTTTTAATTATAAAAGAAATTGAAATTCAATTGAAATGCTTGATTGATATTATTGTACAGCACTATAATTTATTCATTTTAATGGATACGTGAGAAAAATTCTAATTAGGCTGTATTGAAGATTCTACTATAGTATAACATAATCAATAAATTAAAAAGGAACATTAATGTATTGCATTTGATTGAATTATGATATTTTTATTACATAGATTCTGAACCTGTCACCACGTGAATTATCATTTAATACTCTCACGTGATAGAGTCTCCATTTGAAATGAAAGTTCTATCAAACTCCTTATCAGTTCCATATTCCATAATATTTGATTATTATCCTATTTCAAAGAGAGGATTTGTATTGAAATTTGAGAGGTGAATCAGTTCTATAGAGAGTAGTACTCTAAACATAACCACTTATTCTTTTAATAAGTCTGAGTTTTTAATAGGATAATATTTCTAATTACATCATTTACAAAAAAAGCTTATAACATTGTGATTAAGTTACTTGATTTAAGACCGTAGTGATTTTACTGTATTTCTAACTCACCTTACACTTCTGGCATTTTCGACTAGATTTTTCCGCATCCAGAGAAGCTCTCTTTGGACAATAGTAGGTTTGATGTGCGTTCAAGTTATCAAACGAGGTAAACTTGATCCCGCAGGCAGCGCATATGTATTGATAGAGAGGTGTCTTGGGTGCAACACTGGCAGTAGACGGGTTTGCTATCGAGTTGACAGGACTGATGGATTGACGGTCTCTGGCATTGAGTGGTGGAGAAGAATTGTTGGGTGGAGATGATGAGACAGCCGGACTCACGGATTTAACTCTTACTACATCATCTGTTTCGGTGTTTTGCCTAGCTGAACAATAGTGTTTTTTGTGAGCAATATAGTTCTCATGTTTACAAAACACTATGTTACACTCTTGACATTTTGAGACTCCCTGTTTGACAAGTACCTGGGGTGCCGGACTGGCTGGTATTTCGGAGCCAGCAGCAGCAACAAGCCTGAGAGCGATATCAGGCGATAACATTGGTAAAATTGAAGGTGCACCAATCAACTGTTGGGAATTTTGAACAAGTTGAGGAAGTAGGAGAGGGATATTGGCTGCTCCAGGCAAGATATTAGGTAGCTTCCCTTGTTTTCCCTGAGCAAGCTTGGCTACAGTAAGCTGTGATAACAGTTCAGGAGGGAATGGTAGAGCGGGCATCTCAGTCTTTTGTTGTTGTAAGCTTTCCATCTGAGCAGCTGATGCGAGAAGAAAATTTGAGAGGTTGAAAGGAGTAGGAGCCACTTCACTTTTTGAAGGTGATGGATCACTCATTCTCTTCTTATCCTCGGTTTTTGTTTGCTTCATAGAAGAATTGACTAAGCCATTAGGGGTTCTTCTTGGCGATTTTGCACCAGATGAAGGTGAAACCAATTTTGGACTGGGACTATTGCTTTGACTGTGGCAGTCTGGTCTCTGGGTCTTGCAGTCGGTTGATTGTCTCTTCATGCCGGCTGCTTGGGGTGATGGCGATGGTGAAGGGGGTGCGGGGGAAGGTGATGAACAATTGGAAGATGTGGAGAGCATGAGAGGAATGGATGGTGCGCAGATAATGTCCTCATGATCTGGTGAATCAATCCGCCTCTCATCCTCATCTATAACCAATTCTCCTCCATCAGAGCTCCTCCTCAGACTCAGGTCTAAAGGACTTCCCTCAGTCACTGGCTGTTTCTTATGGTTCTCTTCGGTGCTCTTCTGGACCTATGGAACATGGAACATAGGATAACATTATTTTGTCAATCAGCAATCGTTACAGACAAATATCATAGCACTCAATGTTCTAAGATATAAATAAGAATATTTTCAATTCTAAATACATTTGATAACAACAATTATTCATGAAACCTGTATATGGATGAATGTATACTATCTCTGATTTTCCAAGAAAACTTTTAAAGTAGAAAAACACTTATATTGAACAAAGAAAATTGTTTCAGCCTAACATTGGCCATCATCAGACTGAAAAACAGTTGACTATCCTTGGAACATCAGTGCTGATTCACCAGTAGAAAATAATGTTCTAGTATTATAGAAATTGTCCATTATTGCATTCATTATTATTGACTTGCGTACATAACAATAAATAAGCATTTCCTCCTCCATCAACACGACAACGTTCTTACTATCGTCTAAATGGAAATAGAATAAATTGGAAAGTCCGTTCTTTAAAACATCTATCCATTCTCATTGAAGTATGAAAACTATAGAGAAATAAAAAGGAAAAATATATTTTCATTCAAATAATCTTTATTGCATCTGATGGCCAATTTGGAGTTCTTGCTAATTACTATTATCGATCAATACAAGTAAAATAATAATTCTTCAATGAATGTAGCCTATGGGGTCACTTTATTTATAATTAAGACGTAGAATTATTATTTCATCAGATACGAGCAAAATGATGTAAAACATATATACTAATCAATTTGATATGAATCCCACTGATTTCGATGAAATTTATTGGATGATGCAATGAAGCCGTCAGTGCCATAATGCTCAATCCGGATCAGACTCAAAATCATATCAAGAAAATTTTATATTCATCTCAAATACAAAAAAGTGGAATACACCACTTTACTGTAGTGTTCATGTAAGACATTTTTAAAGCATTGATTAATGATGAAGTTTCATGATTCAATATTCACTTTTAACTGTATCACATGAAGGAACGGAGCTTATCAATTTAAACTTAGCCTCCTCTAACAGATTAAAGGAAGCTATGGTTCAAACCATCCAAAAATAAATTGATCTGGGACTTGAACAAGATACTAATGTTTGCATTATTTTATTATAATAATGTGTGTGTTTCATTCAGTCGCCTGTGGGTTCAAATTTGATTTTTTGATGATAAATACGGGCCAAAGAATCATTCGTGGACAGAATCAACAACTTTTCTGATACTTTCTCAGTCAGTATTCCATTGAAGTCGGCATCAATAAATCATAATTATTCTTATTCATTGTAATTTTATTGATGGAAGAATTCCTTTCTTCACACACATTATTATAATAAAATAATGCAAACATTAGTATCTTGTTCAAGTCCCAGATCAATTTATTTTTGGATGGTTTGAACCAAACAATATCCTTTGTTTTGTCTTTCCCATTCCAAACCAAGTTCAAGAAATGTATAATCCCTTATTATTCGATTAGTCTCAGCTGTACTCACTTGACTATGTTCGGGCTGTGCTAGACGAGGTGACTTGGGAGGCGGCGGCGGCTCGTGTGCGAGTGGCCTCGAGTGGGGCAGGTGGTGTGCGAGGCCCTGGGCCATGGGCTGGAGGGTGCCGTCGGGCAACAGGATGCAGACGGTGTCAGCACTCGGCAATCCCATTCCAGCAATGCCCGATATGGCGGTGGCACGCTGGAAAAGGGTGTAGGGTACGATGAGGATGGGGTTGGTGGGCAGTGCGAAGAAGGTCTGCGGTTCCCGGTGTACGGAGGTGTCCGAGGCACCGGGGGAGGTTGGGGTTGTCATCGAGTCGGAGGGGGATGGTGGTGCTGAAGGAGGTTTGCTGTTGACTTTGATGACGTGTCGGGTGCTGCAGTAGTGCATTTTGTGGGCGCGGAACGTTTTCAGCGATGAGAATCTGATATCACAGTCCTGACAGTAGCGGTCGACTAGGTGGGGAGAGGTGGCGGTGGCGGTGGCCGTGGCGGTCGGTGGCTCCACTTCGGTGGCGCTGCTATTGCTGTGTGTGGCCGGTGACGCCGAGTGCATGCGCATATGTCGGTTCAGACTGACCTTCTTTTCAGCACCGTACGAGCAGTGTGGACACGGATAGGCCTTGCCCACCTTGCGCGTTTTGGTCGGCGGTTCACTGGCGTTACTCTCTCCGCCACTCGCGTCGTCTCTCATTGCTGCCGCCTCAGCCGACACGTTCACCTTCACGTCTTCGTTCTCAATCTCTCCAACCAGCACACCTGCAATCAATTGATTTATTCATTATTCTTGTTCATGTATACAATACCTACAATACAGAAAAACACAATTAAATTCGAAGAATATAAGGGCAACTGCCTATGGGTGAGGAGCGAGTCCAAATCCTCTATTAGCTGAAGTTCCTATATGTCTTGGAATGACAAATACGGTATGTGTAAAATGAATTTCTGATATTTATAAAATTCAATATCTAATAATACATTATGGAATCTATTTATGTTCAATAAGAACGTACAAACGGAGCATGAAACTTATTGATAATATTGGCTAAGAAACAATTTTGAGTATTGGAATTATGTATTCTATTTGATGAATAATTGAAATGATTAATATATGAAAATCATATAGGTTGAAAATATGAATTAGATTTATTGTAAAGTTCAATTTCAATAATTATTTAAGAAATCAATCAGTATATTTGATAGATGATACGTTTTGAAAATAATTTATAAGTTACATGATAAGATAATATATCTGCACTGCGACTGCATTAAAGAAATCGACCCACTTGTAAAAGATTGTCCGAGATTGGTGAAGGAATGATTTTCGCTTGTATCCAAATTAAGATATTATTATTGAGTTAACAAATATTTTTATAGCTATGTTTCAGGATATATGACTGAAAAACGTCCAATTCAAGAAAATCTCTCTACTAAGCATTAAGAAACTCTCTACTAAAATTCTCTGCATTAAGAAACCGACCCTCTTGTATAAGATTGTCCGAGATTGGTAGAAAAATAAGAAACATTTAAATTTCAAATAATGAATTAGAACACGACTCTCACCTAGACTATTCTCCAAAATCATTTTACTAATATCCAGTGGTGTTTGAAACAAAAACACTATACGAGTTTTATAGCCTACACATGACACGTAGAGTGTCATTCGTTCAATCATGAACACTGAATTGACTGAATACAGTGGCCTAGTTCCGCTACACACCAGATCCCTCAGATTGCAATCTTCGATAAGATCTTATCAGTAGGCTAGATATCTTATCCAAACTATTATTGTTGGAGAGAAATCGCAATTATTTTCTCCATCACTAATGATGGATGCAGAGATCAGATGAGATAAGATTATTCTCACTTTACTTGATTGAATCACAAAATTTCCGACTTCTATTCAAGTTGTAAGTTGAAAAGTAACGTTATTCTGAAAATTACACGATGCTAAATGAAAGATATTCCAGTGATAAATATTATTTAAAAATAAAAGATCCAAAAAGAACGATAATGTTGATTTGCACGTAATTTAGACGTAATAATGAGATTTTACCCATCTGAACATGGAACAGCTTAGTTTGAAGAAATTTATGTTTTCTTGTGAAAATATGTGTAATCAGAGGAGATTGCATAGCCAACTCTAAGTATAACCAAGCTCAGTAGAACTATTACTGATAGTATGGTAGTAGTCCATATTTAGCCTTACTTAACCTTAGTATTAGTAGGCTACTAAGTGGTAGATGGTAGAATATTAATAGGATTATAATATTACTACCTTTGCCCGTGTGCCTGTGAGAGCAGTAATACGTTTGATGGGCTTCCAGGGTACTGGCTGAGCTGAAGCGGATTCCACACGGTGCACATATGAACCCAGGAACTAGAACAAGAGAAGATTAAAATCGTTATTGCATTAAGAGAAAAATAGGCTACTTGAATTGATATTTATTACCAACACGATTATTACTAATTCTACAGTATTATTTCATGATACTATATTTTATGATTATATTTATTTTTTGGTGAAATTATTTCAGATAAGGAAAAAAAAATTAAGGTAGAAGTTACAGCTTGCCCACTATCCAACTGAAGTTCCACATTTTCAACTTGGGAAATACTTTTTCAAACTTATCATTTGGTATCCAATTCTACAGAAAATGAATATGAAAATGACAGTTTTGTTTTATCCGATTTATTGGCAAATTTTGAAGCATATATTCAGTTTTTCCTTTCCCAAGAGTTGAAAATTCAAGTGATGATTTCATAAAATTATAATTTATAGAGAAATACGCAATGATAGACCATTAAAACCATCAATGAAAAACAGTATCTTGACTTTTTCAAATAAAATAAAATATCAAAACAAATAATTATTTACATGAGTACAACACTAAAATTTGGACTGCAAGTCGACTGAAATTTTAATGAATTTTGAATTGAATAGTATTTGAATTTTGAATACAAATGAATTGATATGATATGAAGTTATTGATTATTGGGTAAAACGCTCTATGTAGAAGTGATAAAGAATTTTTCAATTGTCAAAATACTGTAGGAAATCTAAGATGAATCGAAATATCTTATCAATTGGAAAGAGCTTAGTGAATCAGAAGGAATTGTGTTGATATTCACCTCATCACATCAATCAGTCGAAAGATTAATGCGATGATTCAGTGTTCGATACTTCTATTAGCGGTATTTACCTATCGGAGTAATTAGACAGAAATTCGACTTATTAGAATCATTATTAATTTTCAGTTATTTCATTGCGGTGCTTTTTTCATAACATTCTACAGTGGATTCAATTTTAATAGTCTCCAAATATATTTCGTGTTAAGGGATTGATCCCTCAGTTATTTTCTGAGTTGGAAAAATTACGCGCTTTTTTCTACCGGAAAGAAGTGCTTATAATTTATTGAATACCTGAATCACTCGACCGATTTCAATAGAAATGCTTCATAATGGGAAAACATCTCACCTTTTTCAATCAACAGTGATTGTTGGATGGTGCTCGTGGTTTTGACAACAACCCTCATGTAATAAGACGTCATTTTGAAGGAATAAATAAGAACTTCAAGTGTTGAGCTAGAAGGATTGGATAGTTAACTGAAATGTGCTTTGAAAGCTTGTGAGCTTACAACCCCCTTCCGAGTAGATAGCACCTATCTAATCTAAGTAGTCAGCCAGATATTTGATTACCTTGCGATAGAAGAAACTGACAATAAATATTGTCTTATCAACGTAAGACTCAAGCGATAAAGTCTCTGGAAATTTTCACCTTAAAAAGCCTTCAATGGTTCTTTGAGCGGGCCAGACACCAAGACTATCAGAATTCAGTATCACTGAACAAACACCAAGTGTTTCAAATCAACAGAATCACCCCCAAGGTAAAACATAAGTGTAAATATAATAATCAAGTTTTTAGTGTTACATTCGATTCCTAGTTAGTAGGGAATCATTCAATCCTTATCTTGGGATCCCAGACTGGGATTCTAGCATAGTAGGCCTACCTACATCCAATTTACATATATTATTATAATATAGGCCTTTTGATATATCCTCATCAATCTCATACTCATGAAATTAAACTTCATGAGAAAACATCCTCATCAATACAGTAAAACTAGATGGGTTGATGGAAAATATTGGTTCCTACAATACAATTATTTCCCATTACCACTATCACAAGATTTACATGCAATGCGAACGTTCAAGAGACCAATAGAATATTTCTCTGCTGTAGTCCTAAATGGTTTTGATTATAAAGACTGTAAAAGATTAGATTACAAAATTCAAACGAATTCGTCTAATAAATTCACATATGAATTATTCAAAGCAATATGTTCTTTGCAACCTTATCAAGCTTCCCGACATTATAATATAAATATATGCCACATATATAATCTATCTAAAAATAATTTATAACCTAGAGAAGGAAATTCTACGACAATTTATCGATGCCGTGATAAAGAACGACAACAATCCAATGAATAGTTAAAACTGATCCAGAGAAAGGCTAATTTAAACTTTCCATTAGGACAAAATTGTTACACGTTAACAATTTAATGATCAAGTTTTGAGAACAACTTAAAATAACAACACAAGAAATAACACAAGAGATGACTTTCTACAACCAAACAAACACAAATAATTAATAATCGTGGAACAAGGGTTATTATTATTGCATTAGTAGTAGAAACAAGGGTTATTATTATTATTAATTTCGTTGTGAATACAAGGGTTGATATTATGAATGCATCGATCAAATTCACAATTGTTATACATCTATATTGTATATCCAATATCCTAATGTTATTGTTGTGGTAGAAAGGAATAGGCTACTATAAAAAATTTTTTTACATAATTATCAACTATAATATTAACTTTCTATTATGCTTATTGAAATTTTATCAGCTTCCTAATGATGTAGTTCTCTTTCTAATAATTATTTAATCATGAAAACTGTACTCAGTTTTTATTTTCATGATCAAAAAGCTTCAGTGGATTTGCTGTATTGTTCCATAATACCGATTTGTATCAAAATGTAGTCTTAATTGTGCCATTAGAGTTCAAAGCTAAGTAAATAATTAATTGACATCCCAGAGAAATAAAAAAATTGAGAAATTAATATTTAGATGAACACAAACAGTCTACTTTGCAACACAATCAAATCCAATACATATTGTCAAATCAATAACATATAATAAATATCATCATCAATATCATTTTTACATGCCAACATATATTATCCTTCCATAATATAATAATTATAATATGAAATTTTGCAAGCACGAGTTCATCATATATAATAGGCCTAATCTTGAGTTCAATGAAATTATTGAAAAAATCAATGCTTAGAGTCTACTCACTGTTTATGGATGATATCCGTTATTCGTTCACATCAAAATTCAAATTAGGAGTGTCAAAAAATTGTTAAGATTCTAGTAAACCTAAAATCCAAAATCGTATCAGTAGATATGAAATTGATCTGTCACGTAAATTGATAAAGAGTTTAATCGAAAATTGGATAGAATATTGGAAAAAGCAGCGTTCAATTTCACACTTCATACTGCCCACAATGCAAAATCAAAAATGTAACTCGAGCATTGAAAAAATCTTGAAACAATAGGAAAATTATCTCAAACCTATTATGAGATTAAGCTTTATCAGCTCAAAAAATTGTGATAATCTCGATAAAAACTTATTACTACGTGCGTAAATCATTGATCGTTTTGATGAGATTTGAACCCATGTATGGGAAATGAAACTCATATTTCAAGGTCAGTAAACTAGGCTATGCAAATTTTAAAGATCTCCAGAATGTAAATAGGAAATAGATCGTTCATACATTCATATTCTATGTGGAAACCACTTGCTCGTAATTTATTCATTTTGAAAAAAATTAACAAATCATTTTGCCAGGCTGAAGGCTATCGCAACAAAATATTACACTACATTGAAAATATTACACAGAAAATATTAAATTAAAAAAAAAATCAATAGAACATAATGATTGATTAGAAATTAAAGATGAGTAATAATTGAAAAAAATTAAAAGGAAAATGATAATGAGATAAAATTAAATATTAACATAATGATAACGAAAATTTGAAAAAAAATCATAGATCATTTTTATCTTAGAACTATTTCACTTCTTTCTTCTTTCTATTCAGGATACTTAGGCCTTAGGCCTATACTTGGAACTTTCAGATTTAGTTCTCTATGGGACAGACAGATAGACTATATTCTTAAATATCTATTATTCGTTGAGGAATTATTTTAATAAGATTTCTAAGGATCATGATGATGACTGATACTCTATTTTTCAAAACTACAATGACATTGAAATACAATGACCATAATTTTTCCATTCATCGAATTTTTGCTGAATCTGTGTCCATTATTCTGTGAACGGTAATTATTCCTAAAATAACCAAGGTAACTCATCCAAATAATTGATATATTTCTTTCTTGGTTTTCAATTTTTTATCCAATGGAGCTGATATTATTTTCTTCAAGATGTTTCCCCTCCTCATCAACGATGAGCTCATGCTCGATTGTGATATTACGATATTTGTTTTCCATTAAATTAAAAATATTAGGGCAAGGTATCTACAAAAATGGCGAATCGTGTGAAAGGAGATAGAAAAAAATTCCATGGATTTCAGGTACCGATTTGGAGATAGTGGGACAGTGTGATCAATTAAATGACACTGTAAATAGATGAGCCAGAGTTTTCAAGTCCTTGGAAATAGGTGAAATGTTGTTTCGATAATGGGTCTATCACGAGCTGATCGAATCAGAGGTTGTTGCAGGCAGCCAACTGTGAAGGATGAGCCTTGTTGAGAGAAAAAAGAGGAGTGAGGAGAAGAGGAAAGGAGAAAAGAGAAGAGAGGAGAAAAGAGGAGTAAATATAAGAGGAGATTGGAGTGACGAGAGGAGGTGGTTGGATGGATGAGGATGCAAGTCGGTTCATTGTGATGGTTCTGGAGGGATTGTCCGGAAATGCAAGTGTGAAGGTCAGTTGTTGTCAGACTCAAATATGCATTTCCGACGCAGTTATTTGCGCGATTCTTCTACAATAGGATTGATCGCTAATCAACGTTAATCATTTCAGAGCTTGAACACTTTAATGGGATGATTTTTCAAGTGACAGCTGAGCTGACAGTATGATCCACACATTGTCCTCATTGGAAAATGGGAAAGTGAGTCACTTCATATTTGTTAGTGTTCATGAAGAGTAATTTGAAGATTTTCCTATTTTACTGTATGGAGAAAGTTAAATTCAAAGAATAATAATTATACATTTCTTACTTTTATTCTTCGTGACTGTACACTGTCGAATAACTACGTATAATAATTATACTATAATACAATGTGTTGTCATAGAGCATAGGGAAGAAAAAATGGAATATTATAGTTTACTTCAAAAAAGTAAGTGAATATTATAAAAAAGAAATCATTATTATTCAAATATTCAAGGCTGAAACTTCGATTCCCTCTAGTTGAACTGACAAGAACCTTTCTACTCTAGACAATCATCGCTCCTCCATTGTAATACATGTAGAGATTTGGGACCTTTTATATTTGAATTTTGGAATAGAATTTCAAATGGTCAAACTTCATTCCAATTCTAATTATTCCCAAAGGTTTCAATAGTATTGTATTTTTTATACTGTACTGCTTGTTTTCAAAGAGATAGAAATTATTAATTTAGTTTGAATAATTTGTTCAATCCTATTTACTATCTTCAGGAATTACGAATGAGAATTATATTGTCGGGGACGACCATTTATATCTTGATTGGAGTAATTAGAATGAGATAATCAACTTTCAAAATAAAACAATATAATTCCAAATATAATTCATCGTTTAAAATAGGATAATAAATTATTATGATAATTCATTGTGAAAAAATGGATGAATAGATTAATTATAAATAAATAACATTGAAAAATCAATAAAACTTGATTAAATAAAAAGACAAGATGTTGTCAAACGAGTAATTTATTAAAAAATTCGAGATTCTGGTTTCGGTTGTTACACCATTATCAATCTCTGGTAAACTGGTAACAACCGAAACCGTAACCGGTGTGAATTATCAGTCTACCAGAGATTAATAATGGTGTAACAACCGAGACCGGTATCTCGATCTTTTTATAAATTAGTGGTTTGACAACATCTTGTCTTTTCATTTGATATGGATAACTACCACAATATCACCTTCACAACTACTCAAAAAATAAGACATGAATCCTCACCAGTTTGTATAGCTGGCGGTACCACAATGAATTCGACGTCAGCGGGGGTTGCGGCCTGTGGGGTAGCCGGCGGACTAGCGGGTGGCTCGACCCTTAGAGCCGGATCGAGTGCGAGGCTGGGGTTGAGCCGGAGACGAGGCGGGGGCGGCGGAGGTGGTGAAGTGGAGGCAGCCGCTGGGGGCGGTGACTTCGCTGATCCACCCTCCTCGCCCTCTCCGCCGTCACCTGTCGCCGGCGACTTCGCTTCTGGTCCTTCGCCCTCGCTGCCCCATTCTTCTTCTCCACCTGCCAAAAAAATAATAATTGATTATCATACAATTTTGAAAAAAATATTCATTTGCTATTTAAAATTTCAAATCATGAAATTATGCAGTAACAGTACAATACGTTAAAAATATTCAAAGTAGGCCAATGCTCTAACCAATTACTCAATTGGACAACGAAACTAGCGACTCGCGATTGATGTTTTTCAGTAAATAGCTGATGCTACACTGAATGAGTGGCTTGATAGTGTTTGAGGAAGAAGTAGTTACGTTAAATGATTATTCAAGCTAGAAAGATAATTAGAAAATCGGGAGCTCTTTTCAAAGAAGATTGGTTTGGGAGTTGATGATCCCAGATTGATTAGGGGTGGACTGGTTTGAGGATAGAAATCTTAACCTGAAGCACTTCATGTTCGAGTGATAACAGTTGATGGAGAAGTGGTGCAGCGTTAGACTGAAACAATACGGGGTTGAATTTTTGTAGGGGCATCAAATCGAAGACTAGAGGGGCTGGGGGTGGTGAAATCGCGATTGTAGCCCTATCTACGGAGGGGGACGCAATTAGCTGCTATCATGATCCAGGGCTTACTTAAGACTGTTCGTGGAACTCATTAAGAAGTTTGCGATCCAAGGCGCTGATAGAGGGCAGGAGCTGCTCTGAGAATAGGATCTGGATATAATGAACACCAGCGCTTATCAGCACAGCAGCCCAGCACCCCGGCTACCCTTCCAATCCATTTCACACACTTCAACAGCACACACGTCCATACGTACCTCAACAGTCAGCCGCTCTACTTCTTTCAATCCCCTGAATTTCACAAATTTCATAAACTATTTTCGCCATTTTTCAATCACTAAAATATAATATTGTTTATCAAAATTTCTCATCAATATCAATTTCTATTGCTTTTGAAATGAAGTTTCAGACAGAACGTATTCGAAAGTTATAACAGAATTTCGCGATTTGCATATTGCACACAAGACGACTGAATCAATATAACCATTAATTTTTCTATCTGCATTTCGCGTGGTGATGGCCACAAATGGCTGTGTGTGCGACATATCTATTGAAAAATCATTTTAAGGCATACTCTGAATAAACAATGAGATCATAGAGACAGAACAGATACATTATAAGAATATTGAAGCATTTTAATGCAGTCATAGTTCCATGAATTGAGATTATCAGCTGTATGGAGAATTCATATCAAGGGGAGGCATTAAAAGCAATGTTTTACATAAGAATTCCCATATCTTTCTCTTTTGAAGTATAAATGACAATATTATTGATAACATTAGCATGGAGTATGGAGGCTGTATTATCTAATAAGCATAGTCTGAAATCTAACTGTATAGCATAGGGTATAGTATAGATAATTTTTCCCTTCCAACACAAACCATGAGAGTCCAGTTATCCAACAGAGGCTGTTCTTGCTCTTCCATTTCAATTCTTAATAATATTCATTGTGATTCAATCATTCAATGCATACCTTCTCTATCAGTGCGTATTTTTGAAGTTCCATAGAGGACTTTCCAGAAGGGTGAAAAAATAATCACTGATAACTTCGGGGATAATAATGATTATAAGGGGGTTAGCAACACGCGTTGATGAGCAAAATGTATAATTATTATTAGTATCCTACACTGCTACAAAATGGTAGGTACCATTCATAAGTACGATAACAATATCAAAATAATGCGTCAGATTATGCGCAATACTTTTTTGTTGCCATTAACACTGCACGAGATATTCAAACGACTTTGTCCCCCCTCATTATCATTTTTATCTAGAAATGACTGAAATTTCTAAATGAATTTCGAAGCCACGAGCCACGTAGAAAATATAGGCTACAGATATTCTTTGAACGTCAACGATTAATAGACAGGACTGCGATTCCTGATCTACAATATGTAATTTCTTTAATTTTATTTTCTTAGACACGTTGAGCCATAGCCTAGAAGAACGTATAAATAATCTATCCTTATAAAAAGAATTTAAATCAATTTGATGATTGAATACTATTCCAGCTCGTGAACGTATCCTATCACTTCAAATCCATTTTATGCTTAAATCCATATTATACTTGAATCTATATAAATGCTATATTATAGATTATTGGTAACCGGTAATCAAAATACAGGTTAGTGAATTCAAAAGATTTCCTAGACAACTATTTCCTTACAACTGAAATCTTAATCAACGAAGAAAAATCGAGACTTTATAATTCGTGAATAAGAATAAATAATAAGTAAACCCGAATGAAACCTAGACAAACCAGAAGAATAAGAGGAAAAATTCCTTGACTCAGATGATGAAGACAATAATTCTCTTCATCTTCAATGTTTGATAAGCAGTTTAATTGATATGATAAATCAAGACTCACCAGAGTCTATTGCAATATTATAGGATCTTCTTAAATTCAGTCAAATCTTTCAAGGAGTTGTGTTTAGAAATTCGTCAGAGTTCGCTGGTAGAAAAGACATTAAATTTCAAATAATATCAGAAAAATAATTTGTTGTAAATATATCCGACTTTGATTCAATGTTCAAAATAACAATGACACAAAAGAGCAAATAGTGGGTTTATTTCCAACACTGAAGAGTACACAGCTTATCTTATCTTACCATCTATTCTATACTCGACGTTGCCATAAATTATCAGAGGACAAAACGCTATCTTATCTTAACAAGTTTCAATAAATTCAACTGCTTGGTGCGGCTTTCTATTTGTACTTGGAGTTTGTTATGACTGATAAGATATGATATAAACAATATTAGTAGATCCTGTCAAGAGAACTTACGTACATTATTTAATTATTGATGTTTGAAGATCCTTCAAGTTGAAACAATTTTTTCAGGTTTTTGAACAATTTTACTCTCAATGAGAACGTGGAGTTCAAATTAGGGATAAGTAGTAGAAAAATTATTATTATTATTATTATTATCTAGAATGGGTTATTATGCGAATCAAATATCAGAGACCAAGTTCTTATTTCGATAGAGGCGATTTTTCACTTTCGAAATAAGATGTGTGAAAGATTTTTATAACTATTTCGCAAAAATAAGTAAATTCCCACTATTTCCCATGCTGAACGCAAAGTAAATATATAGAAGCAAAGACCTCAAGGTAAGCTCAACGTCCTGAACAAACTAGCAACGTGGTGGTACAACTGAGCGATGAAAATCTAGGAAGCTAGGAAGCTATTCTTGAGAAGAAATGAGTTATACGACCAGTTGGTTCAGACCTGCAATCAGCCTCTAATACCGCACTGCAAGTGTTCATACGAATGTCGTTGTACAAGGACAAGCTAGATTCAATGACGCGATACGTTGGAATAGTCTTGGGACATAGCATATTTCACTCGAAAGATCTGGACGAAATCTGGCCTGGCAGGGGCTTTTCGGTCGCAGACTGCGAACGCTTATGTTTGCATGATATAGTTCGTGACATCTACCAGCAGTTGAACCACAACATGCTTCCTATCTCGGAGCACAGACTCCCGTGTCGTGACTGTTCTTCATAGTTGTCCCGCCCCTTGCACCTTCGACGGTAACAAGTGTTCTTGATTTTGGCTTTGATTGTTTCTCGCGACAACTCCATGACAGAGCACAACATCGCCCAATTCATCTACTCGGAAACAGTATATCAGGTGAGAGAGCTTACAATGTCTGGCAAGCTGGGAAAGTATGAGTCTTTTATTTCAGAAACTTATTGACGATCAACTAGACTCAAGAGAATTTTTCATTCACTATGTAGTATAACTCTCAAGGCATTATATAATTTAAGATACACTGGGATAGTATTGTAGATTATTAGGTGTTGTTATGTGTTCAGAGCTAAAACTTATATCAACTCTCTAAAGAGATAATCCTTTTTCCAGGAGAATTGAGGTACAGTGCTAATTTGGAAGTATAGCTTTTAAATTGTTATGATTTCTGTTGAATCGAAAATGAATTTTCCCATTAAAATGATCTAAAAGATTTTTTATTGTTATCCAAGTTATCCATGCTGAGTCAGTATACAATCACTATACAATTATAATAATGCATACTTTGCTATATATCATTCTATCCTTTTATACCTACTTAGGGCAGTGTAATAGCTTGGATTAGTGTTTTGACCTGTGTTTTAGTGCTCTCGGACTTTCTAAATTGTGAAGGACTTCCCGAAATCTAAATTACAGTGAAAATAATTTATACTTTTATCATGTTTCCTATTGGTGAAACATGGTTATGTTGGCGAGGTGGAATTACCTTTTGGTCTCCCCACCAAATAAAGCCATACGCTAATAATAATAATAATAGCTTGTGACGAGGAAACCTGTTGTAAAATAATAAACGTGCCAAAAGCAGCTCAAAATGCTCCAACTGTATCCTAGTAGAATACTGTACTAACGTTAACCAAGTATAGTCAACTAGTAGCCTACTACAAAACTATATAAGTAGTATACCAATATATACTAGATTACTAGTATATAATATCAAAATATCATCTAATATTTTTTTCTTATCAAATAATAATCTTATTGATTCCAATATATTTATAAATTTTCTTCATCATGATTTTATGGTTCTTCGTATTTGAAAGATATTGTTCAGCGAAGCTTCAAACTCAAATATTTATTCATGTTACCGGTACTCTCGACTTGGTTTAACACGTATACAAGATGGGAAATACAAATGTATTGTATCCATGAAGTCGGAAGTAACATCAAATAGCCTAGTCAATTGAAGACTAGAGACATACTGGATTGTGTCATTCGAACTTACAATAATACATTAAATTTAAGTTCACTTGATACACAAATGAATTGATCAATAAGGGTTTTGATAACAGACAAATAAAAGGGGACTTGACCTTCACTAGAGGCTCAAACTAGAAAGGCTAGTAAGTTTTCACGGTACAAAGAATGAAGAGGCCAAATGGGAGAGAGATAACTCACATGTCTTAAACTAGTTAACATACAAAGACAAAGTAACAACAATGACTCAATGACTATAATCGATTGTGCTATCATTTTATGGTTCAGAATCTTTTCAATTAGGCCAGGAGAAGTAATAAACTGACAATACAGTCATAATCATAATCAATGTGTCCAGTATAAGCTTACGGATAATATTGAAGCACAGCAAGTATCATAGAATAAATAAAGTAGGCTACACTCGTACGTATAATTCATACGTTATAAATTTCCAAGATGAAAGACTGATATTTCCACTAACCTGTCATAAGCGTTACAGATCCTCCCACTAATTGCCTATAATTCATAAATGCAAAAACACTTTGCGCATGTGAATTCTTCATTCTCATTGATAAGCTTAAAAACTTCAAACACAAATTTCTCCCACCGATCAACCTATTCAACACATACCACTCAAAACTACTCACTATTTTTCATTCTATAATCATGTATTAATGATCCATCTTCAACACTTCACTATTGATTAATGGTAAAATTTTCACATTTCCAAAATATAATGTTCAAAGTGAACAACAAAGTTGTAGAACCGACAGTGCATGGAGACATTCCCTTGACATTGTGTCATGAACTGCTTGCAACTTTGACTTGGATGGTAAACAGCATTCTTCCCCTCCCCACTTCCCAACAGGACAAACTGCTCAAGCATTGTGATGGTGGCACGATTGTATTTTAACACATAGCGCAATCTAATCTACTTGTAGAGATGGAATTGAAAACTTCTATCTGTTCTCAGAAAAGCTTATGAGACATCGCAAACGATTCCTGGAAGGAAGACAGAGACCGCTGCGAGTAGTACAGAAGTTTTAGCGAGAGAGAAGTTCTTCAAGTGTTTTCCTGTTGAGGAAAAGAGAGAAGAATCGATCAAGTGCAGGTAGTTGTGTGCGACAAAGAGTAAGAGTGACTCAATGGACAAACTGAATATTTGTCTGTTCCGGAGGAGGGGGAAAGACTGTTCAACTTTCTGGACTTATTCATTCAGTCATAGTTTACTGAGTATAATTTGTCTTCCAGGAATCTCTAGCACACAGTTTACTGTACTCAAGTATGAAGCGTGCACGCGCAGTACAGCATTCAACGAATAGTTCTACATTGAAACAGAGAAAAGAGAATTATAATTTACTTCTGCGAATTCCAACTTTGAATTCATGAACAAGCTCTAAATCTATAATGTTAATATCATATTTTTCGCAATTTTTTCTCAGGTTTCTGAAATACGATTATTGTTTTCATTGATCAATAAATTGTAAACCAATGGCATTCAAACGCTCCAATGTGATTTTCTTTTGATATTATAAACAATTTTATGAAATATTCGCCCCTGCTATCATACGATACGAACTGAATTTTGGAGATAATCATTTTCATCTCAGTTTATTCCAAGGGAAAAACAAGCCATGACATAGAAAAAGATTCCAAGCAGGAACTGCTTAAAATCGACTTGAATCAGCTCTTACCGGAAAAGTGTATTCAAAACTACCCTGCTCAATATGATAAACTGTAAATGAACCAAACTGTTCAAATCAGGAACCAGTAATGCAATGAAGTAGAGAGTCTTGTGAGGTGGAAGATAATAGTGAAGTAAGTGGATAGTCTAATAACGTGCACCAATGCAATCTCCACTTACCAAATTTACATTCCAATATCTCGTTCTTCTATCGATGCGGTAGGTAATGTCGATGTAAGTGGTGTAAGTGAAGATGAGAACACATTTTTTCATTAAAGCCACCGATTTAGCGGTTATCTGAATAAAGCCAGCCCAACGATAAGTTCAGACCCTTCCTTACCCCTCAAACCGTGAACCGAGCTAATCTCTTCAGATTGTACAACAGAGTGCTTTACTCACTTATTACAAAATTTAATAGGGAATACTCATTATCTTTGTCTGGTAATGGACTTTCATCTTCTCATATTCTTGGTTGTTCGTGTATTTCCTCCTTCTCTTAAGTTTTACCCTTCTGTTCTTATTCTGTATTATCATTATTTCGTAAACGAAAAAGTTTCAAATCCTCTCTCCATGTACTTGAACCAAGAGGATATACACGAAACTCGCACTCCAAACATACTTTACATAGGATTGTACAATGTACATTATAGGAAATATGATTTATATGCGATATACCAAGGTGATATACTCCCCCCAAAAATTTCTGGGTTTGCCTCTGCGTGTCAAAAGCTGGTACCTTTTTTTATGAACTTATGTGAAAAAATTCACCCATAAGATGCGGTAAGAAATTTATAAAAGAAAACTTGGATTAGAACCAGAGCAAAATTCTCTATCTGATAATGTCCTCTGTGGGTCATTTGAACATGTATCATTGATCTACCGATATAACACAGGCACATTATTTTGTCATCAGAACGAGTTCATTCACGAATGGCATACTCGCCATTCACGAATACAAACACGTGAAAAAGACCATTCATGTACTCGTATATTTCTTCTTACTGACAGAAGTCCAGAGATTCTAAAAGCGATATGTGAGTGGAACATTGGAGACGGATCCAATGGGCACATCGAATTTTATCGAGATATAATTCTGAGTTCGTGATCGCAGTCGGAGCAGGGTGAATAGATGTGTTGTGGAGGACATCTCAGTCCGCGAGTGGTGCGTGGGCTGTTCTTAATTAGGCAGAAGTTATGTACAAAACCAAGGGTGCGTGTGAAACGATGCCAGATTCTGATCACTGATACCGAGACACTCACAGTCACCACCATCCAAACAAATAATGTAAATTGGCTAGTCTATCCTATCCACCAATGACATCTAGATACTGTTCCTTTCACGTGAAACAATCAAAACATGATGCAATAGTTTACTTCATTGTCATTCTTGGACCACTTGAAATTCAATTCATTATTTCTAGATTGAAACCTGTAATCAATACAGTTCTTGAAATAGAAGAATCAGTAATCACTTTGATTCATCAAAGAACAGAGTCCCATCTAAGATAAGGAGTGTATTATTGCATGTTCGTGTATGGGGCGTAACATCTTATTAAAAAGCTTATCGGACTTCCAATCTTGATTTAGAGCTTCAATCTCCCGGATTTATCACTTAGCTAGTATTGGAATCTAGATTCCTTCTAGATTTTTTCCTTGGGGAAAATAGAGAGTTGGCACGGATTATTCCAGTTCCTTATCTAGGAAACGTATGGAAACTTTCGATCCAATCGATGCAGGAGGATTGTCGAAGCAGGATTGTTCTTTTTGATAATCAATCATGCAAAACAGGAGCACAGTATTGGCAAAATCATTAAATAATATTGCACAAAAAATTAATAATATGTAGAAGGAGATTTGAATAGGCAGTATATAGAGTTTTGATAGGCCTATGGTCTTTCATGATGGAAGTGAGCTTGGAGTTTCAGTCAAACAAGAGAATACAAAACTAAATTAAATTACGGAAGAAATTACAGAGTTAGCAGATGGAGTATCAATTTATCATTGAAGTGGGATGTAATTGGAGAGATAAATTTCTACAAGTTCTAAGGTCGGAAGCTGTTAGGCTATTTTAACGAGCTCCAACAATTAACACATTCATTTCCGCCGTGGGATCGTTCACTAAAGAAAGAAGAATTACTTTCTCAACATTAGCACTCGACCCCAACACAAGTCCTCCAAAGCGTTAATTGTTGACACATCCTTCAGTGGAGGCAGGATGTTTGAGGAGCTTTGTAGGAGATTCTAAAGATTTGGAAATTGATTTGGTATAAAGTTGGATTAGGGTTATCAGGTCTGTGCATAATCCAATGATAGTAAACTTTCAAACTATTCAAAAAAATTCACTTCCTCAGTTTTTTCACAGCATTTGTAAAACGATTGCAAGATTAATTGATGCTTCTGAAAAGCATCTCAGGAGAAATACCCTTCTTCAGGAAATATTGAGTTCATCAATTCAAACTCATAATTCATCTACTTTTCGAGTTCTCCAGCATTATATTAGATACCAAAATTCAAATTTATTTCTATCACAATATTATCACAGTAAAATAGAGCATGTCATTATATTCGAGTGAGCAAATCAAGTGCGACCCATTAAAATGAATGAATAAATTAAATCATCTCTCCACTATAATCCAGTAGAAAATTATATTGATAGTCCAAAAATGTTGATAGATTTCCATGGATATTTGAGAAAGCAGTACTTATTCAACCATTTCTAGGATTCCATAGAAATCTCAATTAAAAACTATGTAATATCTAGAAAGGGTAGATTTGAATGATATCGAACTGACTAGCCAAAATAAGAGTTTTCGTCATCACCGGCAGAGATAATAACATGACACGTTTATCAATAACACGACGTGCAGTCAATAAATCAGCATAATATTCACACTGACACACGCACTTAGCCCAGCAATATGCCATGCAACGGCGGCAAAGAGCTGGAATGTGGATACAACAATAACATTATCATCCACTGATAATGATGGAGCCGGCTCTGTTATCGGCTCTGATCAACTGCGCTTAACTCCCACCGTTTCAAGCGCGGTGCGCCACTGCATTTCACTGTTCAATAACTACGATGTTACGCCTGCTCATAACCAAATCATTCATATTTCCTCTTCCACTCTAATCATTATCAATTTACGTGCGAATTACGGTGGAATTCTAGATTATATTCTGATTTGGATTATTATTTTATTGTGATGGATCAAGATGAACTGTAACATCTATATTGATTCATCATATTGATGATGATAATAATTATAATATAGACGAGTAATAACTATAATCATGGAATCATGAGTTTTCGAAATATTTATATGTTGATTCAACATGACGATATAAAGAAAAAGTATTTATAAAATTATTCAGGATAATGATTGTATTGATAAATTAATCCATAAATAATATTGTATAATCTTTGCACATGCTTTTGTTTTGAAGACTTCAAATCTATCATTCTATAAGGAAAAAGAGCGAGTTTCCAATTGTATAGGAAATTATACTGTACTTTCGAAGCCAACTTCCGATTTCATCCTCAGATATTCTATTGCGTAATTATGGATAATAATATATTATTATAAATTTATTTTTGTTATGGAAACGGGTGATATTGTTGTTTGGCTTCAGACAACTCCTTTGAATAAGGAAATTTTTCTGAATAAGGAAAATATCACAAAATCAGAATGTAGGCTATGATAATAGTTTATTTTAAAGAACTTTCAACGTCAAAGATAAAAAGAAATGATTTTTTATTTCTTGAAAAGTTCATAGGATGAATCTTCTTCTCCTCAAGGAAGATATTTCCCGCAGCCCGCATGGAGCAAATTCAAACCATAATCGATTTCTACCAAATGTCACAATATTGTATTAAAATTTTATGGCTTCATTTTACTAGCTACAATAAACACAAGAGGAGAATATTCTTATTCTTCTCTATTCAACGCGTCAATTTATCATTGTTCAAATCACTGAAGTCAAAAGATAAGAAATTTCAAGTAATAAGATTCTCCAGTTTCTATTCAATATAATAGCAACAATAATGCAAAAGTACTGCTACATTTGAGCAAGAGCAACCAAAGTGAGCTTTTTGACTCGTACTGTACTTGATGCGTTCTTTCCTATCGCTTGCATTATCAAGACTGAATCTTATTTGGAAAGCAGTTCTAGTAACAGAGGTCCCACATAAGCTGATACGGAGCAAAACAGAGAGGGTAGAAGCCACTGTTTGAATGCAGAAAGCATGCGGGGGCTGCATATGCATCCAGTCACTCACTCAATTCTCCTTCTTTCTTTCTCGGTCCCTCTCAAACACTCTCATACCTGTTGGGCTTTCTCTCTTACTCACTCACTCTCTCTCTTTCTCTCTCTCAGTAGGTTAACAGTTGCAAGTCTCAACCACCTTCCAAAGACAATTCGAGTTTATCATCTAGTCTCGTTAAGTGAACGCAGCCAGCTTTTGACGTGAAATATTGGAGGCCTCCGAGCTTATCAGACAGACCACAACGCGGCTGTATCAGCATTACATATATTATTCAGAAGGCCTTGGACAATAGTTTTATTGCATGCTATCTGCAATCAGAGGAGGCACGAATACTCCTTTTTCTATTATTCAAATCATGTACAAAATTGTTTGAAAATAAGTTCATGAGTAGGGAATAATCTTCGAAAAAGTTTTGCTAGCAAACGATTCCCCATGATAAGTAGTGTGATTATCGACAATGAGAATATAATATAGAGAAATCTATTGATGATTGTGTATGACCTTTTTTGATTTATGATTTTTTCAAAGAGAAGAAAATGAAATATATTCCAATCGGTGATGTGATAAAAGTACTTGAAGACCCGAACCTTGCAGTTACATTCATTATGATATAGTGATACATTTGGATGACCAAATATGGATATCTAATGATAATATGAGAATCAATCAGTTCCAAAAGAAATGTGGAATCTATTGTAACGATCATGGATGGAAGATCATAATAATCAACCAATGGAAGTACCCAATACAACAGTTGTTTCAACTTTTCCTCGGATACTATGGTAACTATTTTATTCATTATTGAAGAAAAATTGAGTTTTCCTATTATTTGAGGATAATAGTAGCCTCGAAGAGTAGCAAGACTTGTGACCTATTAATATGATGCCCAACCAACGTCATCGCTTTTTTACTGCAATTGAGCAAAGACATCAATCAAACTATCATTTGAAACGGATTATCGATCAAAAACGTAATCAGAAGTCGAGCTTTTGAAAGAGTAGAAAACAAATAGTTGAAATCGGTGCTGTGCTAGAAGTACTTTTTCAAACTTGGTAATAGCTTTTTAATGGCTGATAACGTTGACTTTCCCAAATTAAACGTTGAGATAACCATGAACACACGACTCTATCTAAAAAGTCATTATCTTAATTATATTTTCGATACGATACCTAGCAGAGATAGGCTAATAACAATGAGGTGAAACAGGGGACATGGGACTTATTGCTTCGGTAATAGCATTGTTGTTACGAAACAGACACTCCAGATAACAGACACCATCGTTATCAGTCGATGCTTTGCATATACTGTGCTCTAGATCCCCTTTTGAGATTTTCATTTATTTATGAATTTGAGAAATTAGTTTGAAAACGGTATTATCATCGAATTCACCCTTGTATTTGATAATTCATACGTGAAAGACAATATTCCGATAACATAAATTCATTCATATGAGACAAAATATGAAGAATAATGATCGGAAATGAAGCCTAGTTTTGAATGCGAAATTTCTTCTAGCGTTCATTTTTGATAATGAAAGCTCATATTCCGTTGGTATAATTTTGAATACCAACTAGTGAGGAATATGATTCACATTATCTTGTCACTTCAGTATTTGAATCCAATCTACATTATCACTTCAATATGATATTCGAACCAATTGAACTGATATTTGAACATAGATTTTCCAAATTATTGTATTATTTCCGACAAGTCATAACAGACTCTGAAATAATACATCACTGCCAAGGATTACACGAAAGTCTCTGTAGTTCTAATCAGGTTAAGATAGATGATTTTTTGTGAGTCGTCAGTTATTGAAAACGAAAACACTGTTAGTAAGACCTTGGCAATTATCTCATTACAGTGGATGAAACTGGAAAAACGAGTTTAGTTATTCACTCATATCCACTTTACTCACATTGCTATCATGCTGATAAATAGTATGATCATGTCATTTTCATCATACCGTTGGCTCTATCATCATAGTAATTAATTGGAATTGGAAATTTCCCTGATAAACGGTATTTTAAAGGATTGCGGAATGTGATATTCTACCTGGAAAAATGATTCAAAAATAATAACATTGTTAGAAGAATGAACTTGTAGAACCAATATACTGTAAAATTAACCGATAATTATTGTACTACTGAACCGCTAATTCTTAGAATATTGTCCACAGAAAACAATAATGAATCATTTCATTAGATGAATCCTATCAATCCTTCTTCGAATTGAATCACCCGTGAAACCTATCACCTGAATAATTATGTGAACTATAAAAATTATTATTGTGTCTATTGATCATTTCAAGTTGCAAAATTCTAAGTTGCAACAAAGGTTGTGTTCACTCAATTTACGCTAGTATTAATGTATTTGAGATTAATTTATCAATATATCATTGCCAATAATGAATGATGAATCTTATTGAAGATGAAGATCTATCAATTTAGTAGGGCTTCAAAAAATTTTTATCTTCTGAGATTCCCATTTTTGTATGGAAAGTATATAAGTACTTGGAATGAGTAGAAAACTAATAAAATTTAAACTGGTAAAATAATTAATTATTAATATACTTTCAAAGTAACGCACGAATCAAATGAGTAAACAACGTAGCTATATCTACTAATAAGTAGTATAAGTAGTATCTCTCTCTATGTTGCCGAATAGGGCAAACATTCCACAATATTATCACAAGTGAGGATACATTTCTAGAGACTTTTCACGAATGGGGAGAAAGAGAGTGACTGATGCGCATCGCACAAGTGGTTAACACAGGCAGGGATTGGATGTCCACACGTACACAATAACGAGCGAATAAAAATAATATAACAGCCGAGAGCAAATGACTTGGTGCACACAGTAGCCGTGGCGGCGCGGTTTCTCGACAGGAGTCCCCCACCATCCACCCCGCACGCATTGTTCGAGGCAGGTTATCTGGGTGATGGTGATCGCGATACGCGCGTTGGCTGCGGCCGGTCGGTTGACGGCCGGCTAATTTGCGTAAAATACGTCTGCGGGCAGTGCGAGCGGGGCGGGGGCCTTTGTTTTATCACTTGCTTTCTGCCGACTTTATCGATATGTAATATCGGAAATCGTCGAAGGCGGCCTCGGTGTGTGGACGGACACACTGCCTACACTTCTCTCTCCTCTCCTCTTCATCATCACTCCTCCCCCCCCTCCCAAAACAACCACCCATCATCCATCGTCTTCAACGCCCGTAATTGAATACCCCATTGAATTTCCCCCCTCCCCCTTTTTTGCTCGTCGTCGCTTATCGCGAAATTATCGTTCCACTCGTTTGTAACGTTGCCACGGTCCAAATTACAATGCGAGCACCTCACTTACTTCAGCTGCCGCTTTGCTTGTTTCGTATGCAACTGCTGAGCCTTGCAGGTAGAGCTGCTGGATCGAGAGTTGCGTTCCCAAGACCTGCCAACCGGACATGGACGCAGTCAGACTGATGGATGTCCTGACAGACCTTCTCCCCATTCTCTTCTTGCCTCAACACTATCGTCCACTATCACACTTTGGGTAGGCCTATCTATTTTTTTTGTATAGCATGGGGATTACTAAACAAGGCCGAACGTCCGGTATGGGTTCACAGTAATGTCAATTATTTCAATAATTCAGACAATATCTGTAATTGTTATGTTATTGATGTAATTCATTGTTAGTATAATATTGATGTAGACTAATATCTTGTGTGTGTGAATGAATAAATTATTCCTCCAGATACGGGAAAAGACTGACTATCTTCACCCACGAATCACGACAGTCAATCTCTCAAAGGAGGTATTGAACAGTATGTTTTTAAACAGTATTAATTTGGTATTTTCTAAAACATAGACTATTTTAAAAAGTATTAATAAGTATATTTTTGAACACAATATGTTTTACTCTCCTTATAGGCATTCTCGAGTGAGATTCAACAAATGAACCTAGACAAAAAACAAACATAGAATGATTATTCTCTGTTATTCTGTTCATTTCAGAAAATTCGAAAAATCACTATCCAATTTTTGGAGCTCGAACCAGTTTTGAGTAGAATACATTATCATGAGAGCTGCTGATCGAGTTGACTGTGAAAAACTATAATATTATGAAAATTGGAGAATAAATCTAATTCTAGAATAGTTGTGTTTAATCTGTGTCCAGTCAGTATAGGGAAATATTGGATTGTTTTTATCAGCACATTCTCTTCCTCACACAATGAATATAGAACAAGATATGAATTCCTGATTAAGAGTTAATTCTTAATTCTATAATCTATAAGGTTAAGTAATATCAAAACTTCTTCCATTCAAGGTTCAAACTCTTTGACAAGATCATAGAAACAAAATGACTCGCGACCCTTCCTCCAAGCAGTTTGCTCCTCCAGTGCGCATCCAGCCTTTTTTTCACCAAGTAATCTATTATTATCCAAGTGATTCACAATAAACATTAAATTTACACATTTTTCATATCATCCTGACTTAACCAATAAAGTTTCTTTGGAACACAGATCACTGAGTATAAAGTTTTACACACACTTGAGCTTTGAATAAGATGCAAAATATCTCTTCTTCATGGCAGATCGAGTTCTGCATATTGATGTGCAGCCTCGAAGCGATTATGAATTTGAAATGGAAATATTTGCCGGCGGAGGTGCATTGGATAGGGTTGGTGTTGGTAGCTGACGGAAAAGTGGCCTCACCCGACTAATGATAGAGCGGCAGACGGCTAATGGCAGCTACTGGGCTGCGCGCTACGCAGTTGGAGGCCCGGGGGCTTCCACAGTAGCCGATCGACAACACTTTTACAATGCGGCTCCTCTCATTATTCTACGCTAGATTGAATTATTAATAATATAATCTTTTTACGCTCAAATTATTTATGAATACTATTGAATTGATTGGCTTATATTCTCCAATCTGCCACGCATATTATTACATTTTCGACTTGCGTTGCCTGGCAATAGGTACAAAAATCCGGCTTGTGCCCACGAAACAGGTGAGAGCCCGTATCTTTCACTGTTTATGACTTCATCTATTTCGTGGACTAGAGCTGTCATCGACAAAAAATACCAATAATAATTGAAGGTTCAAACATTTTATTATTCTGAGGTAAAATGCCATATTTTTATGTTTTTGGTGCTCTCTTATACATACATTCGGGAAAAACTGTGAGTTGTTTAAAAAATAAAAAGTCTCTAATTCTTCTTGAAATTGAATTACTTCCTCCTATACCATTTGAATCGAGAAATGCTGATAGTTGCATGAAAATCAACCTATCAGGTTTTACCAAACCAAAATTTTTTGAAACTTTCTCTATTTATCAGTAATCAGGAATTAAATTTCTTATTTAGAAAATAGAAATTTATGTTCATTACTTTTAAACTTAGATCGAACATCAAATTGACATGAATTGAATATTACTCTTGTTTGGAGACATGGAGCTCCACACATGAAGCTATGTTACTCTATACAACGATATTGATGTAGCTATTTCATAAATACCTGATGAAATTTTTTCGACGCAAATCAACAGGTATCTGAGTGGAAGATCAGGAAGGAATGTGATTTTTTCACCATTCTTAACAATTTGTATTGAAAAAAAGATGTTTGACGACATCCAAGATTGATTGTGATTGAAAGACTTGATACGAGCTCTTTCTGAACAAGAAACTTGAACTGAATGCGAAATTAAAAGCTGTTTCCTTCAGAAGAATTCCATTCATATTGAAATTGGGATAAACATGATTGGAATTTTGAAAAATTACATTTTTTTAGATTTTTTTCCAATTTCCGCTACAAATTTCAATCTTTATACAAGAAATATTTTTCAACAATCTCAATATTTTTAATATACAGAATGTTTCAGGAGGAATGTGCAATACATCTCAAGCTGATTCCTTACACCAAGTAGAGAAGAAAGTTGCATGGGACATGACGCTTTGTTGGAGAGATGGAGAACAATGGATAATTGCAATTTTTCAAAAAACATTGATTCTTTTATTTTTTAGAGGGTTTATTTATGTTCCAACAATTAAAATAAATTTCCACCATCCCGGTAACAAAGCGTTTTTGTGGTCCCATGGAACTCTCTTCTCTACTTGGTAGAAGAAATCAGCCTGAGAAGTATTGCACATTCCTCCTGAAACAACCTGTATATCGAATAGCAATATCAATAAATACTCATTAAATGGAATAAATATAGAGTATAGCATGCGCATAAATCATTGAAGAAACCACCAAACCTACTTATTCATTTAGGTTCAATCTGAACAAAAGTAATAAGTAAATGAATACTTTCCACGCATAAGCAGTTCCTCTATTGCAAGACAATATAATTTTTCACCTGAGAAGGTGTGGTAGCTCCGAAGTAAAGTGCAGATTGCTTTAGCAGATAATCTACAGTGCTGCAGGCAATGAATTGGAAATTACTATTATTCAGTTTTTTCTAAATCATGGAGACCTCTAGTTTTTCTCCTTTTCTAATGAACAATATCAGACCAAATCAAATCTCGACTATGATATTGGGGAGTATAAGATATTAGGCTATAGTTCTCTGGATTATAATCACTTTCAGACATTTCTGGAATGTCTACAAGGCTCTCGAAACTTTTTGAACAATCATCACAATACTTAGACTATTCAACAGCACTTGAACGAATAATTCAACTTGTGGAGCTTCGGAAAATAATTCCTTAATGTTTTCAACAACTATAAAGGAAACTGAATTGGATTGTGTTCTCTCCATGATTATGATCTCAACATTCTGCAATATTATTCCTTTCCTCCAAACAATAGTAACTATCAACATCCCATTCTCATTGTATTACTAATGTTTTACAGGGAAGTTATCTGTTCATCTAAGGAAAACTCGCTTATCCAGTTTCAATTTGAGAAGAGAAGATAGTAGATAAGACTAAAGGAGTCTGAAAGCTGATCCGTGAACACCTAATCTGTACCATCATCTGTCTATCAACAAGACATGCCGGGTAGAAGGTTTTCCACTTATCTGATCGTCTGTACGTTCATCTATCTGATGCGTTCCATATTAGAGTAAAATCGGTCACTGACAACGCCATTTAGTGTGATTTTTTCAAGTGTTTTGTTTTCATGTGGTGAACAAAGAAAAACAGGATGTATATCTGATAGATTCCAGTTTCAGGAAGGCATTAGTGGAAGACTGGTCTGAACTGAAACAGTTTGTTTAGAAGGAGCGAACAACAATGGAAATTTTTCAATCCAAATTTAAATTACTTTTCTCTGATGGAATAAATGTATTGTTTCTTATTTGATTATTTCATAATTATATTATGATGAGTGCGAAGTTGCAGCACGTTGATCCTCGTGATGGATAAATTTTATTCTCGCCTTAAAATTTGTATGTGGATTGGAAACAATCCTTTCCATGCCCTCCTAATCAATATCATGCTTGGAATTTCATTTGAAATAAAAAACTGTATTTTTACGATATTGCATCATCTAAAAGATTTCATGTAAATTTATCAAACGCCCCACACGTCACAATCACTTCCACCTGGTACAGTTGGCTACTAGTCAAACAACAATATGAGCATTATTACAAATTTAGATCAAAATGCTCCATTTAAATTCAAGGTAGAATATTAGCCTTGGCGATACAGCACTTCTTCTTCAAGGGAAGAATTGGGAAGAAGTGTTCCAAACAGTAGAGATAGAACTAAGAAAAATCACTAGTTGGCTAACAAATAATTATTAATTACAATACTTGATCCAGCAGTGACCGATTACAATAAATCCAGTAGGCTATAATATTTTTTATTTTTGTAGCCATTTTTTTATTCCTTTGCTATCTCTAGTCCGTAATAGGAAAAAATCCGACAAACTGAGTAAGATCACAGTTGAAAATAGTGTAGGTACCCTTTGGTGAAGTAGCCTTTGGTAATGCAACGATTTCGTAACGTATACGCCGTCAGATAAGTATCAGGCCGTTGCATTCGATCGCACACGGCCGGTGTACACTCTATAACCTTAGCATAGGAGGGCAGGCAGGCCAGGCTACTCACACCATATTGATGGCGCATTTGAATACGTCGAGCCGTTTTACCAGATTTGTGAAACGATAGCGAACGATGTTACGTGTGGTGCAGTACAGTTTTCGCTTCTTTTCAAGACGGAGCTAATCTTTCAGCGGTGTGCTGTGAGACTGTTGAAATGTGTCTGCGAGGGTGCTGGTAATAATGGCCGCAAAGTGACGGTAACGGCCGTCAGTCGGACGGAGTACTGATAGCGGCGGCCGCACTCTCCCAGCATAGCCCTGGCAAGGGGCTGTATCGTTATCGTGGATCTGGCGTTGAGTTTACGGCGTGAACTATCGCGGCGCTCGATCGCCACCATCATCATCGTCAACGTCATCGGTAACAACATTAGCATCATCATCATCGTGCTGCGGGCCGCGAACGAACCAATGCTACTTTTGAGGTTAGCTGCTCGGCTCGCGCCTCTGTCCATCATGACGGTTATTATGCTGCTTTCTCTCCCATGTCAACATTTTAGACTGAATTCGAGTATATGAAATGACGTTACACGTCTCCAAAATTGAGGAAGATTCCGTTTTATCTACGAAGGTATGAACATTGACTTGTGTATTATATGAGATGTAATGCTGCTAAAAGGTATGCTGTTATTCAAGAATGGTGTCCAATAATTATTACGCATTATGAATCTTGCGCTGGAACTGGAAAACAAACTGGACATGACAAACTTCCTTCTCCAACAAGACCATTTTAAAGTAATTCAACAAAAACATGATATAACTGTCTTTGTTTTTGGCTCATTCATAATCTTTAAAGAATAAAGCATGACAAATAACCTACCTTGATGATCGTCTTGCAATCCCATGGTGGAAAAACTTGATGAAACACAGTCGTACAATCCCCAACGTGCAATATGCCTATGACTTCTCAGTATAATGTCCAAGTGAATTTACTAAAACGTCATATTGGGAATACTCGTACATTAATCACTTTCATGATGAATATGGGATTTGATCATAAATAGGCTGAATCAATAAAATAGTTGGTTTAAAACATGCAGTCTCTTCCCAAAACAGTAATTTTTATTTGAATCTATAATATTATAAAGCTCGATAAAGAGACAAAATATCACACACAAACTAGCAAAGTGAGTCGGATTACATCCTGGACGTAAACTCGAAGAGACGACTACCCACGTGTTCTCGAGGATCGTACCCAACGTGACAAAGTTCTAGAAAGGAGCGAAACACAACCAACTCGTTGGAAGTCAAGCCCGATACTGAACTAGGGGAGTCTTCTGATCCGCCTCCTACCGAAGGGTCGATGGGCACAGCAGCCCTTGATAGGCCATAGCCCTTCCCAGACCAGGCAGCTCTATCTTGTTGCTGGAGAGCTCTCCAACCTATAGATTGGGAACACTGATGATGGCATCGAACAAAAAGGGTTCGAACCCCTCCTGCCCAGTAAGAACTGATAATAGAGCGTTTCACTCTTACTCAACAAATCTCGCAACACAAGAAGAAACTACAATTTATATCTCACTTCTAATCGCAAACCCCTCTCCCCTCGTCATCAGTAGAAACGAACTGTTATCTGAGTTACGATCAACACACTGACAGGCACGATAACGAACAGGCACACCACCATAATAACAGGGCAAAAAGATCTACTTTGTTAGAAAAAACCTGATAATTTCTCCCCTCTTTTATTTCACTTATCTGCAGATCCATCCCCTCATTCCTGACATTAGCAGATAAGAGACAAAATATACATTAACGCATAATGGGAAACCGAACCCCCCTTTTTTCTACTCTCGATGGATAAACAATAGCATTATGTTTCCCTGCGATAATATTATAAAAAGCTCTCATTGTTCGTGCAATCTTTTCTTATTATCTATCCCAAGTTCAATTTATTCAGAAAAGTTGATTACATGTTGCGACATAATAACAATGCTGTCAAAAAGGACTGGAAGTATCAGTTGTTTGGCTGTTATCATTCCCTTGCAAGAGGGTACCTATTCCATTCTAAAAAAATGCAATTGTTATTACTGTAAACAAACTAATATTGTCGACAAGAATATCTCTTTCAACTTACAGAGATATGGAGTGACATTGTAAATTCTTCTATTTTTTCTGAATTGGTGACATAAATGATACTAGTTTCGACCTCGTATTACAATCATTATATGAGGGAGATCAAAACTCTACATTCCTATTTCACAATTTTAAATACAACATAGTGAACACTGAAATATGATAATATGGACAAGATTGACAAATATCCACTTGTTTGTCAAAAATTACTGGTCAATCGTAAAATAAATTCAAAATTATAGGCCTACTACCTTTCAATCAATTCAATTACACAAAGTTATAGAAAGGTAACTTCATCAGTGACTTTAAATTGCTTGTCAGTGCAAATAGCGATTTCTATTACATCGAAATAAAGATAACTGATGTAAATAATCAAAAAATTGTTATCATTGAAAACTTACCTTATTTCTTATAAGATTTATAGTAGGCATATAAAAAACTTCGTATCCTTTTCATCCTTCATTCAATAATAAAATCATTCTTATAATAAATGTAGATCTTTAGATTCTTTTTTTCAATAATCATATTTTAAATCTTACCGTGTTCTTAAATCTTCAATATTCTGTTGGGTAAAAAACTATATGAAATGATAATGAGATATTGAAACTTGTGCGACAACGAGGAGCGAAAGTAATACGTGGGATGCAATTGGTTGCGTATAAAACGAAGTTGCTGAGTCTTTGGAAAGGCTAAGCGGGCGCGGAAGTGCTTGCTGCAAGTGTGTTTGTTTCCTTGGAAACCGATAGGAAGGCGCGCTGAGAGAAATTCGCGGGTAACAGTGTATGGAGGGGGTGGAGGGGGGTTACATCTTATCAGCGGGTTGCAGGGTGTTGGCGCCCTGGCGTCTTTATCTCTCGCTACCAGGAGCAGAGCTGAGTAACAGGAGTAGTGCCGACCGGGCTTATCGGTCACCGAGGACAGGGAGAATATTTGAATAACTGCCTGCAGGCGGCCACCTCCTAGTCGACGACGATAACGCTGCTTATTTATATTCATCAAAGCTATCAGTTAAAGGCAGAAGTGTTTATTAGTTGCGCGAGAGGGCGACAGGGTGGAAGAACATATAAGCCCCGTAATGCATGGGGATGCGATAACCACCACCCCTATGTATATAGATATACACTACACCCTACTACTTATCTGCGGGTTGCCAGCGAAGGAAGCTTATCTTCTTAGAAGCCACTCTCGGCGCCTTCCACACTGTTGAAGCTCGCCTCTCGGTTGCAAATTAATTGTTTCGGGCATCTTAGTATGCAGCCGCGTAATCATTCTCCACTGGGTCCGCTCGCTAGCCGCTTTAGTGGCCAACCAACTTACAACATCTAATCTTCAACTGCAAGAGATTTCGTGGACGGTTTATACATCCCCGTTCCCTGATCATTATCGGCTGCTTAGTAATCGATATTACTGTCTCAACAATTCAAAACATTGATAAAGATTTGTTTTGAATTGGTTGAATTGCCACTTCAATCCCTTCTTTGAACAGAAATTAGGTCACAAACTTATTTGTGTGAGATAAATTGTTCATTGGGCTACGTAGAGATCATAAAGTGCTAATTACTTAGAGTGAACTCAATCAATTATTAAATTTTTATCTTGTTCTCAGATTCACAATAATCAATACTACCACCTCATCAATACTATCTATTTCATGAAATGAGTGATAAAATTATCTATGTAGTCATCAAAAAATTCTCAACAGGAATTAAGTGTAATACTAATTGAAGCTTATTGTTTGGAGTAAGTTTCGTCTCAAAATTAGACTCATATAGTTATACGCTGCTTATACTTCTGATACAACAACCACCCTTTCTAGTGAGAAGTGATCTTAATCAGAACTTTCATTGTAATGAAGAAGTAGTTTAACCAGCTGAAACATCGCACATCTTCAGCGCACTCAGCTTGGAAAAACTGGCAGAGGGCTTCATGGTTCAATAATGACGGCCCATAACTGTGAAAGAGATAATAAGATAGAGATAGAGAGTCGGGCTCTTTTCATGACCGGTGTCTGACCGCAAAGACTTCTAGATCTCCCCGAACGATGAGTGTAGCCATCAAGCCATGTAATACCCTCCTAAACCTAATATTACTAGAAAAAGGTGCAAAATATTACAGTATAAACACGTTTATTGCCTTTTAACGGCCGTGTATCTTTTAACTAACAGCTTTAGGATCTCTTTGCTGAAAGAACGCCATCAGGAATTCTCATCTTCAATCATTTTGATTGAATACATTTCCACGATCCATGATCCTGCCACGTACATTCAACGATACTACAAATCTATGGTGAAAAACTTGTAACTATAACAGATCGTATCCATGAAGGCTGAGAATTTTATTTTAGAAATTGATATCGTGCTTCTAATCATAATGGAATTCGCTAGAACTTATAAAAAGTAACCTGATGTTCATCATATAAACTTGAAATTAATACTCTTGTTCCATTATATCCCATGCTTTTCTTTGTATGAGGTGATATTAATTGTTTAATAGGAGAATTATTTTGATGATTTTTTCATGTGTAGAGCTCTGTATGTATGTATGTATGTATGTATGTCTGGCTCAACAGCCCATGAAGGGCCTAGGCCTACCAGCTGGTTGCCAGTTTCAAATTCACTCCACTATACAGCCCGTCCAAGCCAAGGAGACACCCCGGTACGACGGGAAAACGACCCCAGCCCGGCCAATACCGGCCCAAAAGCCATCAATTCTCAATCAGAACTCATAGTCCCCGAACCAACACTGGCCGAGCCGAAGCCGCCCCCCCCCGGCCGGACAGACCATACAGCAAGCAAATAATCATCAACCAGGATAGAGGTAACGTGTGGTTAGCACGTTGATCCTCTCAACCATAAGCCAGTCTCCGCTCTGTAGCAGTTCCTTAAATGAATTCTGATTCTTTGGTAATTTGCTACAGAATTCAATTGAATAAGAATATTAAAGATAAAACTAATCAAGAATTGCTTCATTGTCAAAAGAAGTTTCTTTCAATATTGGTAGTATGTCACTCATTTCTCACCACAGTTATCATGAGCAGGACTGCTTTAAAAATCCTCACTCCATCTCCATATAGCCTATATCTGTTTATATCAGTTCAAAGAAGGCTTCTCTAAGCTAGTGGAGATTTTTATCAATAATTTGTTGAATTATTCTATTCCAATTCCATATTTTTGCAACATAATTTTTCGCAAGCATTCACAATAGTTACACATCACGATTCAATTAGGAAAATAGCATGGCATGGGAACATACACGTTTACCGAGCTCAGGTACCATATGGAAACTCAAATATGCAGTGTAGTTAACAGCAGACTTGCAGATGAGTGATACTCTATTCGTGATTTTGGTTCATACTTGCTTTAATAATGTAACTGATAAAGAGCAGAGCAAAGAGTTGAGCCATAGAGGTGTTTCCGTCTAAATTAATGAAAAGATTTAATCTAACTATGACCACTTGCACATTAAATCCTTGAGGTGAAAGTACCTTAACAGTCATGATTCGCCAGTTAACTGTTCAATTTACGGTTAAGGTTATTATAAGGTCAGTTTTTCAACACCTTTGATTTTAACTCTCAGCTCAAGCTTTTTACATAGATTTATATTAATGTGCACCACGTACAAGCTGAGTGAATGAGTAACACCTCTTAATTTCCGCAGCTTTTGGGATAGCAATCTTGTTTTTAATACATAAGATACATTTCTCCCATATTCCAATTATCAAAAGTACCAACACAGAATGGCTTGTGGAAAAACTAGTGCAATTAATTATCAGTTTCATGTAAGTCGATACCACACGTTCATCATCGCACCTCGAATCACTAGGTGAATGTAGCCTACCAAGGAACAATAAAAAGTCTAATTATAAATAAAAACACTAATAACACCCTTAACAGGCTGCGCATTGGAATAAAAAGTAATTTGACATAATTATTTTCTTTCTCATGTTCATCTACTCCGTGATAGCACGCTCTATTTGATCATGTCCCACCGAATAAAATATTCACTCAATCTATGAGTGAAACTGAATTTCATCTACTCGTAGTTCTCAGCAAATCATATTTTAAAAAAAGTTAAAATCCAAAAAATAATTATATATTTAAACCTCTTATATACTAGGCCTATATTCACTCGAATGAGGAAACTACTCCTTCTATGTAATCTTATATAGATGTCGAGTTTGAGAAAATTTTACTGGAAAAAATATTGTTCAGCGTAGAAGAATCTGGAATTAATCGAAAACCAAATACTTTTGAGTTATTGTGATCAAAAATTTTTTTGAATAAGAATCAATCATCAAGTATAATTATTTGATTATGGTAGGTTCAAGAATAGCAGGATAGCCTATTTTTAAAATGAGACTCCTACTAATATTGAAAGGATAATAATCTGTGTAAATTTCGAATTTTTAAGCGTATGAGAGCCAACTAGATCTTTCGTCGAACGCTGTGAAAGATGAAAAATGCACACAGGTTGAGTGATATGCGAGAGATAATACACAAAGAAGTAATGAGCAGGAGAGTAACAAACTAAATGTGGAGGAAAGCGACGATAGGCAATTAAGGAGAACTATTTCATCTTCCGTTTTTGCCGGTGGCGGGGATGGGCGATAATAAATCTGTATTAAAAATAAACCGGGGGGAAAAGATTCGAGGAAAGGGGGTGATTTGGGATCAGTAGGAGCGGGGAAGAAGATAATTTCTCTTGTCTTTTTTTCAGGGATTTCCACGTAGAAATGAGCAGAGAAAGATAAGGTGGACCAGCAGGGATGCGACGACGAATGCGTTTCTACAGTCAATCAGAGAGCGCGCACTGCCAGCCGAACCAAACGATTCCCGAGAAAAATCGCATTAGCATTCGTTAGTCGCTTATCTCAGTGCTTCCCTCAGCCCGGGACCGCATCAGTTCAATGAGCCCTGCATAATGCGTGACAACTCCTCATTCCCCAGGGCAGGCAGACCTCCTTCATCAGCACCACCCTCGAGATTGCCAACTTGTCACTTGCAATGTCCATCAAGTTAGGTACTACCTTGCCCTGATTTCATACACTTGGAAATTCTAAGTTAATACCGTGGAATAGCAAATCAACTGATCTCTGTTTTATTATTCCATTCATTAAACAGTTTAGATAGGCTATCTAAGAAAATATCTATAGGTTTAGATAGCTTTTAAATAGCTATAGGCTACTGTATTTTTAAAGAAGAGTGCAACTGCACCAAAGAGGATAGCTCCATGCACACCAAAGATAATCCAATGTCATTCTTTGACATCAAAGATCATACATTGTTATATTTTTCTTAAGCTGTGCTTATCAGTGCCATTAACATTCCGGGAAACAATTTTCTTCTTAACAAAAAGTTTTCACATCAATGAATAATATGACTATTGAAATTCACATTATTTTATAAAACATGAAAAGTGATGTGTGCACCTAATTATTATCTGAATGAAATGTTTTGGGTGCCTTGGAGGTACACATCGCGATACAAAGCATTATGAAATATGGTGTAAAGGGTGGTGAGGAGAGAAATGATGGAAAAATCGACACACACTGAAGACGGTGGCTGGTTTCTTTGTTAGCCAAGCAGGTATCGGCTAATTTCCTGCGGAACGCGACGCGGCTGCTGATAAGGCATGCAAAGCGTCGCGACAGACAGCGCCCGCCGCTGAAATATGAACGAACCCCTTTCGGGAGGTGGGTGCAGTGCAGGATCCTTCCTCAAACTCAGATAGCAGATCGCGGCGCCTCCCTCCTCATACAGTAGCGACACTGCTAATAGGCCTCTCTATCAATGATTTATTATATATTTTTATCTGTCAAAGCAGGAAGGAGCAGATTACCTGCACGGTGTCTGTCGTTCTCAATCGTAATGACAAGCGAGGAGCGCCGCCACCGCCGCCTCCACCAACCCAACACTTTCTTCCGTTCCTTTCTTCTCTCGATGAATTTTCTCTCGGCATAAATTTCGCACTGACTGATAGGCGGCTCCCTATCTTCCCTCTTCCTTCCCCTTCCCCTTCTTCGCTCTCCACCAACTTCTCTCGTTCTTTGCTTTGTAATCATCGACGGCCACCTTTTCGCTTATCATCTGGTTATCAGCGATGGGCCTGACGTGTGACGGATGCTGCCGGTTCCGTCGCCGGAGCGATCTTCTTCCACGACGACGACCAGCTTGCCTTTCTCTGGTTGCTATCGTCGTCTCCATCTGACCGTATTGTGCACCTGTCATTATTCCTCAGTCATTATACGACTACTGCACTACTTCATTTCAATTGACAGACCTATCTGTGTGCACTCGAAATATCTTGGAAATGAATCACTTTTATAAACATTTTTCACATTATAAATATCCGTATTCAATGTGTTTCCAGTTTATGAATATATTGCTCAATATAATCATAATCATAAACATCTATAAACTCCAATCAAAACTATAAACATAAATCGATCTGATTCGATCGCAACTTCTAGAGAAGTTTTAAAAGAAATAAAGTAATTTATATTATAGAGTAACTAAAAAATATCATTACTTGGTCCAATGTGTTTTTAGTTTGAAAACCATCAGTTTTTATTTGAAAGTATGCTGCTGCTATGTTCTAAACCCCATGTTCTATTATATTCTAAACCTTATTATTATGATTCTAGAACCTTTATTGTTCCTATTTATGACTGTATTTCTCTCAATATTAATTTATCCAAATAGTAAACACTGTGAAAACCCGTTTTATCTTGTACTATTTTGCTTCCGAACAGCGAATTGTTTGAATTTCGAAGAGAATTTCATTGGAAAATTTGACTGAAAGCATAGACTTGAATGAAGTTGAAAGATTTAAAAAAGAATCAAAATGTAATGCGGCTGTCTGAATGTAACGTGCCGGGATTTTTATTGAAACTTTCTCTTTAAGAACAAACTCCTCACAAGCATTTTGTCACGTAAGTGATATAAATTGTATGAGAATTAATGGCGTCTATTGAAATAGGTTTTTTGAAGTTACACAATATCAAATTCATTCCCTTGCATGCATGATCAGGCCTTGCTTCTCTTTGGTCAAGTACACGATCTCCATAAAAGTGATAGAAGTAATAAAATCCAGCATAAAATGCTGCTTGAAGTTGAGGGTACATTCACTCAACGACCTACAGTGATGCTGTTCCAACAGGAGACAAAGCAAGCATCAAGAGATTGAGAATGTTAAGTGCGCTATTACATAGTAACATTCTATATTATGCAGGTATTAAGCGATAATTTATTCTGAGAATGAGCTTTTAATAGGTAAAGCATTGAATTTGACGACTTTTTGAGGTTGTATGAAAGTAATTTGAGGAGGCGTGGTATACTTTATTGTCTGAAACATTCTGTGAATAACTTGAAGGGAAATTGAAATGTTGTCAATAAGAACAATCTTTCACATGAGATGTTGAACATGAATTTCTTGATGGTGAAGAAGAAATCCGATGAAAAACTGCAATAAAATTGATGGTCTATTGACCTGGCAATTTTGAAGTCTATATATAGTTTGAAACGTTTTAAATTTTATATTTCAATATGGCTATCTTATTAATAATGGATAGTTCACAAAATAATCATTATATTTTTCAATTGAAAATGAGAATCAATAATAATTCTAACTTCCTTCACATAAAACACTGTCATTCAAGAGATTTATACATTCAATTGTTGAACTACAAAAAGGATCATTAGATGGAATTTGTTCTCAAGCTGTTGGAATCTGCAAGTAACTGTGTAACTCTGTAGCATGACACCAACACTATGCGCCCCTGGAACGTAAAGTTCAACGAAAGGAGGTGGAGTATTGATTGAGTAATGATTGTGTTGTTCCAAGTTGACACTATTCTTTACCGTTGGAAATATTATGAGACTGTGTGAACTATCCGAACAGTGTCCAGTACATTTCATTGAAAATCAGAGATTGCGTCGAGAGAATCCGAGCAACAAAGAACAAAAGAACGAGTGACGGACACTCTCATAGTTGACTATGGCCCATTTAAACGTGTCTTGCAAAACCACGGTGCACTATTGTAGTGCACCAACGTACACTATCGGTCGATGGATATTGGTTTCGTGTTCTATATAAATAAAATGAAGTACATTTACATAACGGATAGACAGGCGTTATGTTTTTGCGGTGCAATAGGTCATCAAGATCGAGAAAGGTGCTGAAGGGGCCAAGAGTTGAATTTCGCGTCAAGAAACGTTCGCTTTCTGGAGAATAAATCTATTACCTATGGTAATTCGGCTGCTTTATCTTAGAAGAATGGTGTGAAAGGATGGTAATGGTTATTTCATACATTGTGGAAAGGATAACAAGATGAAGCAACAGTGTTCTCGTAAACTGCTGATGTCTAGCATACAATAACCGCATATGTTTCGGAATAAATTATTTATCGATAGATGTAATGATAATTATTATTCTATGTGATGATAATAATTATAATTGTGAGTATTGGATGTAATGGTAATAATTATAATTGTAAGTATTGGATATGATGGTAATAATTATTATAGTAATTATTGTATGTAATTGTAATATTAAGTGATCTCATAAGTACAGTTCTAATGTCGAAAGTTTGAATTGGCAATTAATTTTTCGGAAAAGTGGAAATAAAATATTTTCTTCCTTGTCTCATGAAAAAGTGTTATCAAAAAACAAAACGTTTCTGATCTTCAAATCGGGATTATTGTAATGTAAGCCTCAGCAAAATCAAAAGAAATCATTCTCTATTGCCAGTTAAGTATATAGTATAAAGAATGAATCAAAGGGAGTTTATAATGTTACTAGCCGGCAGGCTCGCTTCGCTCGCCTTCTTCGCCTAGCCAGGGGGCTCCACCTCCTGGACCCCCGACAGTGTCAGCAGTGTCAGTGAGTGAAACAGGCTCGCTTCGCTCGCCCGCATGACCTCTGTCCGTGTAAGCTGAAACAAACAGGCTCGCTTCGCTCGCCTGCAAATTCCGTTCAGAAAAGATTCAATACTTATTGAACACAGCATTTCTACACCTAATCTGGACCTGTTCACCAAATTTCGACATTTTCTACCAATTTATTCTAGAAAAATACAAGAAAAACTCTGAAAATTCCGAAAAATAGTAAAACGCTAATAATGAGCGTAACCTTGGGAACTGTATCGGACATAGTTTGAAACTTGATTCAATATCTTCCAAATTAGTTTATCTATAATCTCTGAACCATTGAATTTACAGTAAGGATTGGTCGTATCAAGGCGGAAGATATGCAACGCGCAATATATCTACAATTTTGAAAAACTTGATTACTGGCGTAATCTTGAACGGAATTAAAAAATATCTTAACACAACATTTCTAGACCTTATCTGAACCTACCTACCAAATATCAACATTTTCTACCGATTGGTTCTCGAAAAAATGAGGAAAACGCCGAAAAACTCTAGAAAAACTAAAATATTTGGCGTATCCTTGAAAAGTTTTAAAAATCCTTTCTTAGCGTGCGTCTAAACGTCCAACTGAACATGTCTGCCAAATTTGAACGCATTCGGTTCAGTGGATTTTTAGTTCTGGTGATGAATGAATGAATGAATGGATCAGTCAGTGCCATTTCGCTTATATAGATATAGATGAATAGGATATACGATAGAAGAATATAACTAATGGTGAATCACGTTTTATGTGATCAGTTAGAAGTGTCTATGATACATGCAATGATAATTATATGGATGTAACGTTAAGGGCTGATGGCAACTTTATACCAAAAGGAAGCAGAATATGACACAGATAGGCGGGTCGGCCACCCAGTACTTGGGCTACTCTTTCTCCCCGAGTACTTTCTTCCTGGCACGTGTCGAGTTGTCAAGGGTCTCGTTCTAGCTTAAACGTGCATGCTATAGGTTTCATTCACTTACAGTTTGCAGGGTGTACAGATAATGGGGAGTATTCTGTCTTCAATTTTGTTTTTTATAATAACGTATAATTAGTATCTTATATCTATAATTTAAGTTGGGCCAATGATTTATCCTCTGTTATGATTGTCATTAAGGTAGTAATTTGTAACTGATGAGTGGATACATAAAGACAAAAAATAATATTTCATTTTTAAGAAAAAGCAGTTTGATATTATTTATGGAAATATCTACTTTAATCTGTAGCTCGATCTCGAGTAGTTGGCTTATTCAATCAGTTCTCCATTTTGTAATGATCATTTGAATTACAATGATCAATGTGAATTACAATGAATTAAATGATCAATGTTAATTACAGACCTTGATCCAGTCAGAGATAGTGAGAGCTTTCTGCCTGATATGCAGCAATTCTAAGTAACATTTTTTAGTCTAAAGTTATGTGTGGGAAACTTTTTTCTAAATCCTAATTCTAAAATGAAATACATTTTTTAAAGATTCGAATATACTTATGGTGAGCTCATTTGCATCCTTTTCTTTTCCTAAAATCATCTTTTTCAAAAAACTTTTAAACAGGAATCTTTATATTCAAACCAACTCCAGAAACATAGATAAATTTGGACTAAATATTACCCCATTTTTCCTCTTGTGAATGTTTTAATCAATCGATAAGTGAAAATGAGATGATTCACGAGATTTCATTGAACATCAATCCCAGCTCACAATCGAGGATAAGAACCGTAATGAGTGCAACACAGACAGACCAATCAAATTTTTATTTCTCGATAAGACATCCAATTAAAAATTCAAATTCAGGATGTGTAGTTGTCCAATCATGAATGAGTTTGATTGCACTTGGGACAAATTGCGAAACCTTGTCCGTGTTTCGGATAAAATGCAGTTTATCAGCTTGAAAAATGTGACCGCTCAAAGCCAGCGGCAATTTTTTGATAATCCCGCTTAGTAGGTGGTAGGCGGCGGTAAAGCGCTTAGTTTCAGTTTTTATCAATGAATTGATTAATGTAGACAATATATCCGAGTGCCCGAAGGAAGGTGGGGTAAGAATGACGTATACTGGATGGGGCTGGAGTTGCAGTTCTGCGATTAATTAGTATCATTTGCAACGACAAAGATGCCCTCACTTGATAGCGGACTTGTCTTGTCCATGGCAGAAGCAGCGGTCCAACCCTCTACTCTGTCCCCAAGTGAAGCCTTATCAAGTGCGCTAAAACTAATGGTTAACCACCACACAAACTTCGACAAATTCAACTCTTTCTTGACTAATTTTTCAAAAATTTTCATTCAAAAACGTAACACTGATAAGGAGAATAGTTAGCAATGATAATATAAGGGGAAAACTAATCGAAATCATATCGCAAAATTCAGTCATGGTCATATCATTTCACAGTCAATTGTATAATTAATTATAGCTATATTATTATTATTGTATTAATTAGCCTATTTGTGTAGCCTATTACCCTCAATAAGCCATATTTAAAATAGGCTGAAAGTAAACAGGCTAAACATTTTATTTTTTGATTTCAAGTTTATTTCAATAATAATTATAGAGTCCAATACTTTTACAGTTAATCTATTATACAATAATTATTAAAATAAACTTGAATAGAAAAATAAAAAGTCTAGCCCCTGGAGAATTGAATTCTCTTTCCAATGACACAAAGAACGTGCAATAATGATAGTATTTTGAAATAGGAAACCAACAATGCAGAGGTTGTGGATATTCATGTAGGTCTACAATATTGACAAGATTGAAATCAGTAACTTAGTTGAGAAAACTACACATTTAAGTAATTTATCAATTTGACACTTGCTTAACACTGCAAAATGCGGCAATAATTTTTCATCACAGATGAAACTCCGAAGCATTTGAAAACTTTAAAGAATTTCAACTTCCATTTCGTTCAGGAGCAAGTTTTTTGTTTTCTTACCTGAATATTCAGATAATAATCTAGAATCTATTCATGTTGGATCAGATACAAGCGAAAATTTGAGATTATTCGCAACACATAACCTGTGGCAGTCGTGCTACTGAAAAGAAAATGAACTTTTAATTAATTATGCATACCATACGAAACACTTGGGAATCGTGAGGTAAGATAAGTGGCAGATAGAAAGAAATTATTCAGGAGCCATCACGCCACTTCATCCACTGGGCCCATCTTTGAAGAGCAAGATAGGGCTGCGGTATGAGGAAGATAGAGGAATAAAAATGAGAAGAATAATAAACTGACTCCTTCAAAGAGGCGTTTATTATACGGCAACCGTTCAGTTTCTGTTTCCCCTTTTTCTTTAGAAACAGCGGGTCGTAACCACCCACCATTACGATATCAAGCAAGATCTAATAGATTAATTTTTCATGTCTCCATCATGTGATTCCGCAAAAAGATAGTATCTCTTCTCGTGTTTTGTATAATGAGGTAAGATTAGACTATCGCGGAACGATCTCACAAATAACTACATTAAACAACATGAGAAAAATTACAAAAATTTGAACAATCTATCATATTATTTTTCTCTAAAAATATGTTATGCTGCTTTTTCTAACAGTAGTTCTCTAACGTAAGTCATTTACAAGGAGCAGTTCTCTGTTAATCATTTTTCTGCAGTTATTTTCAAGGCAAGCAACAGATTCAACTGTTTTGCATCAGTGGATGAGAAATACAGTATATTAGGATTTTCGGCAGAAAATCAGGATGATAATCATGCAGTTCATATAACTTTGTAATGAAATTGGATATTGTTTATCAAGATTTCACAAAGGTTTGTGACCTTTGTTGGCCCTCCAACATTCTTGATAAAGCGTCTTTTCTTAGTTTCTTGGGTACGGTATGAAATATTAAATTTTTCATTAAAAAATAATGATTTCAAAAGAGTGAAATCTGTGTATAAAATCAATCACTCTTTTAATTTTAATCGTATAGTTTTTGAAATATAATGAATTATCTTTAGATTTATTAGGTGAGGTAACGTAGTTAGGTAATGTAGAATGAATTCCCTTGTAGATTTTTTCGGGCAGAAAAATTTTGTATATCTGTATAATTGATCACTTTAATTGAATAGATTGATTGAATGGGACGCTGTTTCCAGGAGCTAGAAATATCATGGCAAAGATTTACTCGATATTTTTTTTCTAGAAACACAATATCACAAGTCATCACCATATATTATCGTCTGCATGGATGATATCTACTATTGGAGAATCCAGGATTTCCATCATCCACAAGTTAGAGAATCTTCAACTTTATAAGGGAGACCAAGAATTTAAAAGTTTCAGATCTCAACTGTAAGAAATAATCGCGAGGTGGATTGGAAAAACGCACTTACTACTCACTAGTGTTTTCCGAGTTGGAGATTGAAGAGGGGTGTAAGGAGGTGCATGAGCAGCATCATCGTCATCATACACCTTGGCACCCAGTCGGGGAGTCGAGTTGAGGCTATCGTTTTTCCACACCGATGGCGCTGAGGCCGACGTCTCGACCAACGCTCGGCTGAGATGGTATACGCTATTGGACGTCGCCTGTCACCCTGCTGATAACAGCTGACAGAGAAACAATAATATCTCCTCTCACTCGCACCAACCACCCTCACACATCACCCGTCTCACTTGCACTCTTTCAATCTTTCTTGACAACTCTCCGATATTCAAATCCGTACCTTCTTTCCGAAAAACGCCACCGCACTAGAAGATGATAGCTGCCGCCGGCTCCCGTTGGGAAAAGACGTCAAATGAAACGCATCATCAGCGCGCTTCAATGATTTCGATTTATCGTCCTTCACCAACCAACAGAACAAAGTCACTTTTGTTCAATTTCAATTGATTCATCTGTCAGATGACGTCCGATGACGCCTCTCCAATCGGGGGAGAGTGGCACGTATCAACTAACGTTGCGAAAATGTTTCAAGTTTTTGAAAGCTCTTTGACGACTTTAAGCGATCACCTCAATCATCAACTTCAATCTTCGAATCACTCATATTTCCATAATGGAGCGGCAGAAATCAACAATCTAACATTGAAAAATGTCTCACAAGTGAGAAAAAATTCAGTGAAAGTTTGCGAAAGTTTCTACTCTTGTCGATCATTATAGTTAAAGAACTTCAATTTTAGAAATGTTCATATATTCTTTTCATCTAAAATTTTACTACTAAAACTTTCTGTTATCATCGAGATTATTTTCCAAAAGAGGACAAGTTGAGAATGTAAATGAAAGAAGTTCAGGATATAGGGAGAGTACAGACCACAGATTGATTTGATCAGAAGGCTGTCTTGATTCTCATGAGTGCAAAAATCTACTATAAAAATCAGAATCTCAAGCCTGCGAGAAGTCAGTTTCAAATGGGTAGAATCTTTGACTCCAATAAAAACTGTAAAATCCACAAGAAATAACCAAGAGACAATATTTTCAGTTACAGCATAGGCCTATAATCAAGACACCATCCAGAGATAAGTATAAGTAAAATGTTATTCGAAGTCTATTCCTATTTTTGAAATAATTATTCCAGAATGTAGAAAAGTTTATAATCATATCCACAAAATTCTAAATTTATCTTGTTCAATCTTGAATATGCCTGTCAATATATACCATGGTTAATGTTGATATTGGCAGCTGTCGTACGTATGGTCTTTGTCGCAAGTTTGAGAAGGGTGTTTGATAGATCGAAGGAGGTGAAGGGTTAAGGAGTTGTAAGTCGATCTGTGGGGTAGGAGAGCCACAGCCTCCATGATAGATCAACGGCGCCCTTATCATCCCTGGCCAGCTCCAGGCCTTGCCTCACACAATTACCAGCCTTCGCTATCAATTATTCGCTCTCTCTGCTATATTCCCAGGCGCGGGTTGAGCCACGTAAACACATACCTCATCTCAGTCACTTCAATCTCAATAGGAAATCTCGATTCCACTCAAGACTAGGCAGCTAAGCAATAGGCACTCTATACTGGGTCTTCAATCAAAGATGCAATTTGAATAGCCTATTCAAGACTATTCGATACTACCACTACTACTACTACTACTACTGTTTAATTAGATATTCAGGTCTCTTTATATTATTTGATGATTACAAGATTTGAAATCGCTCATTCTTACAAAATCTGCGAAGTATAGGCTAGTAGATTGGTTAGTAATTACATCATTCACCTGAAAGGGAATTCGAAGATTGCTAGTAATTCCAGAGATGGCTATAGCTCCAAAAAAATTCAGGCAATTTTATAATCCATATCCAAGTGATTGACTCTCACTCATAATGAAAGAACCTTCCATGAAGTCCATAGAAGCTCCGAATGTTCTGATGATCAAATTCGCGTGGATGATAAAAAGTCTAAAAACGGACTAGCATCACTCAACATCTGCCTTGCCTTCAGATGTTGGGTGATCCTAGCGTATTATGAAACTTTGTATTATACACGCCAAGTTGTTTATCAAAGTATAGGAGCTATATTATGGACTTAGTTTCCTAAATTCATGCCCGTAAGTTAAAGTTACACTTAACTGAATATCTGATTTGGTTGACAACTTTAAAGGTGATTGATTTTTTCAACTTAATACTCGTACCATGTATCTTGAAAATATTGCAAAATTCCTAAAGTATACAGATCATAGATAGAACTTTCATGGAGAACTACGATTTCTAGAACGTAAATATAGGATATATCTATAGAAATCTGCTTGCTTCCTTGTTAGAAGATAACGAAAGAGCATTCGGTTTGTAAGAAAAATTCAAATTTACTATGAGCAACGATGAGGTATCTGGGATACGGCTTGTGAACGTGTGTGTACTGGTGTGCTAGTGTGAGTTGAATGAGATGGGCGTTACCGGACACGGTTTATACATGCTTTGCAGTAATTGACTGAATTATAGGCAGTAAGCTTGTCATCAAGGTAAATTATATTGTTAGCTCTTGCAAAGGGAACGTGGCCGAGTATTGCTCCTCATGAGCTTGTTATTTATAGGCACAATTATAGCAACAGGTTCGACTGCTTTGGCCCTTATAAAGTTCTTTCCCGAATTATTAAATTATTAAATAGTTATTTAAATTTCTTTCCCGAATAAGCAGTGTTTCTCGTAGATTGCATCTTTAAAATATCGTTATTTTCTTCCTCTATTCAAACATGACTAACTACTATAACGGAATTTCAAAAAATATTTTAATTGGGAAAATCATCGTGTTCTACTTATTGAATTGGAGAATTTACGTTCATTCTCCCCCTTAATTTGAGCAGAGCAATATCCATCAATAGTGGTATAAGCACAAAAGTATACAACAACACCAGTCAACAGTTCATTCAAACCTGAAAAAATTAGCGGTTGAAAACTCTATTGAACCTTCACATTACTCCTAATAATTTTATTTTCCCATTCCTATTCAATTTATGTGCCACGTTTACTATCGTAGCTTACATCATCTAGCTAGTGAAATGTATGTATTTTCTTGCCATCATTTATATTCATTTATTCATTTTACAGAAACTATCATCACCAGGAGAATGCTAGAGAAGTCTTAACATAATTATAAGGTTGATTATTGGCATTTATCACTTTTTATTTAACATTCATCACTCTATTGATGTATATCTTAAACTCTCACGAAAAAATTTCCACGAAATCAAAAATAAGCTGGAGTGAGACCTTAACGATTGGGTAGTTCGCAATTCATTTTTTTTATGAAAATGACTTTTATTCATTGTATATGACTCCGTATAGCTCACAATATGTATAATTTTTCTCAAATCATTTTCATCTTCATTCGATTCCCATTGGGAATCATTGAGCAAGCGCATAGAATAAAATTGGGTGTTATTGGAGAGCACAATATCGCATCAGTTGACAGCTGGTTAGGTAGCAGCAGTAGCATGTGACCCGCTCTTGATGCAGGAGTTGATTGCTCCTTTGTCAATGAGGGGGAAAAACGATGTTCCAGAGCGACAAGGCACACACTAATCCCTGATGGCCTGATCGTTGCGCAAAACAAAGCCCATTATCACATGTCGGGAGTGCCATAGACGGGAAGGAGAGCTCCTTCTCCATGGCACACTCGACTCCAGAGCTGTTTCCTCCATTTTGAAACCGCTCCAAAGAGTATCACTCATTCGCCACTTCCTCTGCATAATGTCAGTGTGCACTGAGAGACGTCGCCTTGCCGTTCGTAATCAGATCGGATACTATGGTCTGTCCAAACAAAAAAGACATTCTGGCAAGATGGGAAAATGTCTTTATTCCGGCCAATATTGGTTCAAAAATAATAAGTTCAGTGTCAAATTGTAGATCAGAATGTTTCCTGCAATTAAATACCATATCTATAATTTTTGAACGAATATTGACCGAGCTGGAGTCATTTTCCTATCTTGCCAGAATGTCTTCTTCGCTGGGACAAGCTATACTTGCAGTCACCGTCAATGGTTCGTTTCATCGTACATCTCGAACCCTTCACCGCACTCCGGACGAGTCAAGTGTCTCGTCGTGATGAATCGTCAAAATGAGCAGTGATCTTATTGCTCACGCCCTGCTGACGAATACTTGTTACACTCTCAATGACAGCTCTTGTGTCTCTGTGATATTGGCTGAATTGTATTATCATCAGTTGGAAAGTCATCTCATTTAAAAAGTCTTGAACAACATAAATTTCCCAAAAGAGTAGAGTAATGATTCAGAAGACAGTGGGTGTACTGAAGGATACTTGCACCTTATGTTACAAAATGGGAAATGGACAATAACTGTAGCTCTGTAGGAGTTGGTTTTTTTTTACTATTTCGAGAGCAGGAACTCTAAATGAAAACACTCAAATTTCTATCAGTCACCTTGATTATAGTCAAGGTTATTAGAAAATAATTTACTCTAATAACCTTGGATTATAGTAACATGAATTCATGACGGATTAAGATCCAAAATCCATCTATGTAACTGTAAAATGAGATCACTGTAAAGCTATAGAAACTTTTTCTACAGAACATATAATCGACAATCATGATCCTCATGAATGGTTTCTTTTACCCTGACTCTTATAATTAAATCTACTCCAACATAATATGACTTTGTGGTTTATGTGTTCTTTGATTTTGGCCTCATCATAAGCATATGTTGTTTCATAACCATAAGCATAAGAAATATTGGTTTCTTTTTGGCTATACAGTAATTTAAAAATAATCATTCAACACAGGATCACTATAATTGGTTAAAATAATTAGAATCTAGGATAACAAGAAACAACTCTTCAATTAAATTGAACCTATTGTTTTAAATGTTCATTATAAGAGTTTAATACCAAACTCGGTGTTTATAAGGCGTTAACCAGTATAATGTTGAGAAGTAGAAGGTTAACTTCTCAGGATAACAAATGACTGACAATTTATCTCATGCTTCAAAGTTAGAAAGTAGGTCGTAAATTTTTTAAACGTTTATTTCGGTAATAAAAATTAAAATTCGCCATTTTCCAGCAGTAGTGACAGCGGAAAGTGCATGAAAGAGTTTGTATATTTATCAGGCGAGATTTTGTCGGTGGTGCTTGTAAAGCCGCTCTCCCCCTCTCTTCCGGGCCCACTAAATGAGATACTTTGGAAGGGCCCAAATTAGGGGCCCCGGAGGAGAAATGAGGTGGGGGGCACTTATAGCGTTTATCTAAAGGTCTTTTATGAGAATAAAATGTATTTTTAATTTCTTATCCACATGTTTCATTGATAACGGCTTCTGGCCGCCATTGTTTCAGCTGGAGTCCAGTGGTGGGGGGAGGGGGCGACATCAGAATCTTCCACATTCCGCGCCATTTGTCTAACAAACTTTTTTAGTCTTTTTTTCGTAACCACTGCTATCACTGTGTCTCAACCTCACCGCCGCCTGCTCCAGTTTTATCATTTTTATGACCCGACTTCCCCTTCTACCATGCCATGCCGTATCTTTATCGGTCCGAAACTTTTCGACTCTCTTTGGTAAAAAAGAAAGATAGATATGACTGTCGCTCGTTGGATGGGCGGATGGGAGCTGCGGCAAGATAAGTAAATAAGCTACTAGAAAAAGGTACATGGAGTGTACGTACTTTCCTGAGCAAAAGTAAAAAATTACCGCGTGGTCTATCTGGCTGTACGGTTGGACACCGTTATAATGTTGGCATCAGTACCGACTTCCCCATCCCCATTGCTCGCCAACGACGACAAACGACCGAAATCTTCCCCCGCATCATTCGTAATGAGTCTGTGCGCGTCGATCGTTTACATTATTATAATTTAGCACCAGATACAGCGACTATCTATGCAGAGATCAGACAATAATGTCGATAATACTGACTTATTTACTCCCCAACCTTCATTCGTTGCCGTAAACGTCATTCCAACTCCATTTTTACACAGTTTTCTGAATAATAATTTCCGCTGCGAGCACCTGCATGTACTCTCATCTCAGCTACATCAGCCCATTTAACTCAGCATAGCAAATGAGTCGTGTTGATCAGTCGTTTGAATGGTTCCTAACATTTATCCAAAACATCTTTTCCCTTTTAAAAATCTTGAAATGATGGAAACAAGAAGAATGGAAATAATGGAATAATAATAATGACTTATTCAATGAAATTATTCATAATTATATTTGATATGCTTAAATGCTGGCCCACTATTAGGGTTTTTGATAATGCTTTGAATTGGGAGCACAATTTTGAATTTTGAAATAGTGGAATTGATTAATAATTGTGTTTGAGACTATAATATTTTTAAAAAAATATTATGGAGAATATTAAACAACGGTTTAGAAACGAATAGAAAATCGTTCAAAAATAATTATTAGATAGAACATACCAAGGAGTCAATTGAGAAATGCGTCTGCATCTGCAAAGGCATAGTGTTTACCTGCAAAAGAAAAAATATAATAATTATTACTATGGTAGAGAGAACAATAATTATTATCATCCCACAGGACTAGTTTGTTTGTTTGTCAATGGCGCAAAAGCCCTATGAAGGGCCTAGGCCTACCAGCTGGTTGCCAGTTTCATATTCACCAAACTATAGAGTCCATCCAAGCAAAGAAGACACTCCGGCAAGACGGGAAAACGACTCAAGCCCGGCCAATACCGGCCCAAAAGCCATAAATTCTCAAAAGAACCCACAGCCCCGAACCAACACCGACCGAGCCGAAGCCACCCCCCACCCCGCCAGAATGCCCTCCCAGCCAGGACAGAAAATACAGCAGGCGAATAATCACCAACCAGGATGAGCCAGTCTTCACAACCAAGTGAAGATGCAGAACACCTCTGAATAACATGCAGTTAATCAGTTAGAGTGTAATGCAACAATTACTATTCCTCCAGAAACGGGAAACGACTGACTGTCTTTACTAACGACAGCCAATCTCCCAAAGGAGGGAACCCACAGGACTAGTAAGAAATATAAAAGATGCCTTCAATAGTTGGAGAAAGAGATTTTAGAGTGCACATGATAAACTTTATCCTCGATATATTTATAATTATATTGTATTACGAGTATTTTCTCATTCTTGAATCTTCAACGACTATATGCATGAGATAGATTGAACAATTATCAGGGATCAGCCAAAATTACTCATGAATAATGATTTTCAGAATGCTGCCAATGTAACGCAACATGTATCCAATTCTTATAACGTTATAAATGTCATACATTATGATGGATGAAAAAAGATGCTGAGCAGATTCAGGACTTGCTTGAGCGTTTCCATTTGCCAGGATAAAAATCAAATTGACAATAGAGAGCGACGAATTGTTGCGTTAATGATAGGTTTGTACGATTTGAGAAATACACAAAAGGATGGCGAGGTGACATGTAACAACAAAAGACGAGAATGAGTTGATAACGTCGAAGCAGAAAGATTTCAAATTAGTCGGGGAGATAGTGTCACTAAACATCCACAATTTTCAACATTCATTGTTCACAATCTACAATAATTTTTTCCCAGGTTTATCAGAGAAAATTATATGTCATCATTGTCGCAAAGATGTCAAAGTTGAAGGGAAGGGTTAATTGTTGTCAGGACTCTTTCCAAGCTCGCTTTCTCCTTTTCTTTTTACGCCTGAAAAATTCCGTTGGTGATATTCTACTTATAGAATTCCTCCAAGAGAATAAGACAATACAAGAGTTCCTAAAATAGAGGCCAAAACATATTATCATGTATTACATATTTCTTCGATTTAAAATAAGGGTAATACTATAGGCCTATCGATTCACTGGGAATAAAAATGTTGATTTTCACCATCGTGAAGCACGGATTTCCACACTTTCAGTAAATGCATCATTATATGAAAAATTGATGTAGTATTGTATGCAGCATTGCAAGATTAAACTAGTATAGTAACTTGAAATCCTCTATAGTTTTACCTGGATAACTTTTTCAAACTCTTCAAACTCCTATCACTTGCTGCTCATTTTGGGAAGAGAGGAGATCTAACAAGGATTAGGGATTAAATATGGAAACTTTGTGAAGAGATACATAGCAACAAATGAGCGACAAAATTAACGTTTGTTCCAGCTCATATCGTATTTTTGTCATCTCGGAGAGAACTCTATTAAAAAAGAGTCTCTCAGTTGAGATGATGATGTGATAGCCTTCGGTTGATTATGGCAGTGTATGGTAAGGTCGGTGGGTCGAGTGGAGTGAGAGGCTGAGGCAAAGAGTTGTTGAGAAACAGGCATGTGGTTTGGGGGGCAAGGGGTCGGGCCAATTATCACACCCCCTTCCACCCTCCCGGCTCGAGTGCTTTCTCACCCTCACTGCCACCACTGCCACCGACGACGACTAATTATTATTGTCCGTTCATACCCTCGCCACTACCGGCTATCTACCTTTCAGAGCCGAGTGGGGAGAAATATCGTTGCCGCCAGTCAAGACCTACGTAATTAGTGATAATTAATCGGCATGAAGATTCGGCAGAAGGTTCTCCACGCTGCGGAATCCAAAAATCTGGCTCTCACCGATTTTCTGCTTGATTTCATGATAAGCTTTTAAGAGAGGGAAATTATCTTCCTTTGTAGAGTATTGAAATTAAATGTGACCCTACGGTATACATCACTAACTGTTATTCTAAAACAATTGATAATTAAATTACTTGGAATCAATAAATTGTGGACATCAATAACTACTATTATTGCATGAAAGTTTTTAGTCAGTAAAATTCTTTGGCGGTCAAAAGACACTTTGTATAGACCTCAAAATACAATAAAATAGACTACATAGATTCGACTAAATAAGATATTCGTGGAGAAGAATCATGGGTTTTTTACTTCCTTTCGCGACTTTCAAACTATCGACAAGAGTAAAAACAAACCATTTTTTTACTACAAAACATGGAGACATGAACCTGAACACTGACAATATTCTTTCAAAAAAGACCTGTTCTGAATGCATGATTCATCACTTCATTGAATTTGTTTGTTAAATCACATTCATACATTACTTTGATCTTCAAGACAAGAGCTCCGAAATACAAACAATATAATTTACTAAGTACTCTAATATAACAAAATAATAACAATGTTGCATCCAATGCAGGGTTTCGTGCTGAAATGGGGGAGTTACAGGAATATACGACTACTCAAATCAAATAGAATCTTATACACAATAAATACAAAACATAAAAAAATCAATACACATCTTGTGAATTTTCCCCACATAGACGAACCTGTGGGGAAAAACTACATTGAATACATGGCACCTGTGAAAGAAGCTGAGGAGCCTCAGTTGATTAGATTAGAAAAAGTGGATAAATAGTAAGAGCTGGATGGCGAAGAATGCGAGCCAAGTGGAAAGTGTTGTGTGAAGTGTATCAAGCAGTCTCACGCGCCAAAAGTTTACCGTTGAAATCGAGCCATTCTAATGTTTCTACGAATAGCAGTCTAGCCGTTGAATTGCTTGTTCGTGGCCAGCGCTCGAAAACATAGATATTTCCAGATAACGATTTAGTTTATTCACAAAGAAAATAATTATAACTATCGCACGTAATCGCTGTCGTGAGGATGAAGCGGGAAATTAAATAATAATTTATTGATATTCGGTTTGTCTGTTTGTTTGTTCAGTTGAGAAGGGGCGTTAGCGAGGAATGAGTAGGCAATGCTAACAATGCCAACAGGCCAAACAAAGATGATATGGCACGATTGTTATTTCAGATTCTAAACGCTGGAAAGGGCTGGATGTATATTGGTTGTAGAAAAGAGAAAGGCGAGTGAGAAAAAGAGACAGCCTCACCTGAGCTGCTCTCACGTCGGTTGTGGACTGAGGAGTGCTAAGTGAGGAACGAGTGAGTGAGTGAGTGGGCCATATCCGAGTACAGTATCTAACCAGCCGTGACTCTGTTCCGATCATTCGATTGATACGAATATGCCAAGGTAAATGTGTTCAAGTTAATATATTCCTGTAGTCCACCCACCCCCTCTGACTCAACCCCACCCACACCACACCATCTTCCTAATTAAAAGCGCCACAGCACGCGGCCATCACTGCAACTACGAAAATTATAATTAAACCAGATTGGAATGTTTCAGATAAGTTTGTTGATTCGTTATTGCGTTTAATAAATTTGTTTTCGATCGCCTTTCATAAGGTGGGTGAAGGGACAGGCTGTTGAAATTGACACCATTGATACGTATATGATTTACTCGATGCTAGTTCAGTTGGTGCTTTTGGTGGCCTATTCCGAAAATAATTTTCACAAACATCCCCTACTGTGGGTATGCTAATCAAATAAGTTCAAGCAGTGGAATGTTAGATTTAAACAATTATTGATTCTATTCTGAAGATGAAGCCGGTATGAGACAGCTATATTTCCTAGGTCATAATTATGAAATGAGATGGAAATACTAACTATTTCAGTCCAATAAATTCATCCAATATGAATGATTTATTTCAACTCTAGTTTCTCACTGACCTATTATGACCTAGGTGACGATCCGTAACAGAATTTTTCTTTACTGGTGCTCTCTCCCTATTTGAATAACGAATTTAATGCTTCTCTTGCTTTTCAGATGCTACGATATTCTACTTCCACACTCTTTTTCATCGAACTCTATTGGAAATACTGGGTTTTAAAAGTTATAAGCTCATTCTAGGAACATCTCCCCTTACCAAAAATGGATATGACATACTTTCTCGATGTTTCAAAACTCTCGTGTTTATTCTTTAAAGACAAAAGACAAAATATTTATTTATTAATAGGAATTTGAAGTGGAACTGGCGCTATTTCACAAATATTATTAAGATAGCCATCAACCCAGCCAACTAGCCATCCGTACAATAGATAGATGACGAGCAGATTATCCCAATGAATAATAGAGAATGTCGCTGTTCATCTTCCACCCTAATGACATCTATCAAATGTTGGCAATCTTGCTTTGGTTCCAAACAAAGAATTTGAACGCAGCCTCATTAATGTAAACGAACATGGCCTTATCGTGATGAACGAGAAAACACCATCGGAGATAAGCCTAATTAAAGCATCACTATTTTTACATGTACTAAACAGGTATGTTATTTATACTATGGGAATAATAATTTAAATAGTATCAATAACGTTGTAATTATCATCAATCATACTTCATTATAGTTCACATTTTATAGACAGCTCTTTAACAAATATTATTGAGGTTTTCAGGTTTATCTCCAACTAGCGCTGTTTTCTACTAAATAGTGCCAATAATAAAGCGCTATTTCTACAATAGGTATTATGCCAATTACGTTATACAGATTCAATATCAGTATTTTTATAATATAGGAGGCCTATTTTATTTTCCCAATAATAAAATCTATACTTTTTTTATTTATTTTTTGGCAATAATTTTGGCCTAGGGTAGAATAATCATGTGACTACGATATCATCGCTGCAGTATTACAGTACTTGATAATGATTATACCAAGCGAATATTATACAAAGCGAAGCACGGCTGGTGCTACATTTTCAAAATGCTTTGGAACACGAATTCTTTCTCCTAATCTAGAACCATCATTTTAAAAAAACCCGTATTTTAATACGATCAATATTCATTCTTCTTCAGTGGAGAAAATACTGATTCACAGAATAGTTAATACTGTAAGAAGACTGATTGTCTGTGTAAAATCCTTCTCATAATTTTTATGTTCTCGGGGAAAAAAATCAATCCATCATGTATAGCATGTCAATTTGATGACGTTTTTCGATTGTTTATAGTGCTGCAATTTGTTTTGGTCAGTTGGAAACAAGAGTATACAATAGAAGGGTTCAGCGTTGGAGTCATATGAAAAGTCCTTGGGCCCGTTGTTTGCCCTTCCTTAGCGCTCGATCGTGGGGGGGGGTGAGGGTACATGGGAAAAGGGGCCCTCTATCAACCATAATATAACACTGAAAGTAACTCGTGAGACTGATAAGCCGATTGATGGGCTAGATTAGCGTTGCCCGTTGCCAAGGCGACTGAACCCCTCCTCCCCTCCGGCCTACCGCTATCTGCGTGTGGGCATCGAGGCTCGCCTGGATATTCGGACCGTCTACTCCGATCTTATCGCTCTAACTAGCTTCAGCTGAGGCCCTGCCCTGGCGATGTTATCAGCAGACCACTCCACCGCTCTTTTGGCCTTGTCTAGTTCAAATCGACGGGCCATCATTTTCTCTTACCAGCCAACTCGAAAATCCATAATATAAACCTCGCCACATGAACGCACTCACGTGTGTGACTCAATGTGAGCGATTTGTTTCATTGCCGAGATCCTAATCATCCAATCTATCGATGATTACTTTAACTTTAAGGTTATTGGTTATTTGAAAAATAAATTCTAGAAGAGTGCATAAATATGCAGGTCAAGCACAATAAGGAATGTATTTGAAATTTTCTAGTATACAAGAGTTTTATTGAATAATGAATGTTCCAATGAGCAATATGTTTCTGATTCTTCTATGTTCCATGAATAGTAAGTCTACGTTCGGAGTACCATGATGAATCATATTTTGAAGTTTAGCAAGGTACATGGAATGCATGGTTTGAAGGAGGATAATCCTCAAAACGTATATTAGTAACGAACGTTATAATTGTTATCCGTAAAATCAGTATTAGAATGCTTTAGTGTTCTTGTTCAATTAATTCATTCATCCACGAGATATTACCATAGAGGTATTCAGGGATGTGAAGGATATAATATATAGATTTAAATTCATAATGAACAATAATAGTACTTATAATGTAACACATTTATTTCATTATCATTTCAATTTTTATTGATAGTGGAAGTACCAATACGTGACATGCAAGTAACATGCATTAACTCATCGTTTCCTCCGTTCTCATCTACATTCACTGAACGCCAACTAAATAATATCGCAGTTTGGTGGCATTACAATGATTCATATTCGTAGCGAGTTGCATATCGCAGTTTTAGATCCGATGATTTTCACGGTAACCTGAGCAGCACATTGCGGGCGTTCTCATGCTAGTCGAAGCTCACCGGTCGACGCTCGAATCTAGTCGAGTCGCTCGAGTCAGGTAACATTCAATGAGTCGCTGCTAGTAGAATCGCTACTAACAAGTCGCTCCAGTCGAGTCGCCCAAATCGAGTCGCTCCAGTCGACGTTCTACTCTAGCCGGGAAGCGAAACGCAGTCGCTGCCTGTCTGGTTGGACTGATTGTTGTTGCAGCAGTGAAAAAGAATCGCGGCTGTGGCGGGGAGGACCACCTGTGTCCTTGGGCAGAATTGCTGCCGGGAGTGTACGGTGGATAGCATAGATAAGCGCACCGTGCTCCAGATCTTATCAGCGCTGCTCTGCACTGGATGGACGACCGCTGCTGCCGTTGCTGCTGCTGCCACTGATAAGGTACAGCCAGCTCCACAATCTCATCGATTGAATGTACACGAGGCTTGGCTGTTTGTAGCACTAAAGCCTATACTATAAAAAACGACGTCTTTCTTTTCCACAATTAAACAATTTTCCAGCTATGGTTTAAGTTGAAGCTGACATAGGCAGAAGCTAATGAATATATTTTTCCTTGTTTATAAGGTTTGATTCAATTCTAGTTCCAACAATATGACGATTGATTACACCAAACATACTTGAAAAACAAAAAACTTGTACGTTTTTTTTATTGAATTGATATTATACTCTCTAAGATAAACGTTTTCTGGGCTGTGGTACTTCATTAATTCAATCAATATTACATTGACATTTATAATAAATTCAAATTTGTCAGTCTTTTCTTTGGACTGTTTATAAATACCGCTCACTTAATATACTATCAATAAATTGCTCAATGAGAATCAGTTTGTTTCCGAAACAAAAGCTATGGTTTTAGAAAAAATTATACAGTAGGCCTACTAACTTGAGGGATTTGAGAGAGTTTCAGTTATTGGTGATAGCTTGGCTCACTGAATCTAAATGGAGCTTTGAGCTCGTGTCCAATAAATCATTAAACCATAGAATCATAATAAAACATCAAATGAATAATAAAAAATAACTAGCGAAAAATATGACCAACTACATCATTATCCAATTGCATTGACTTTTAGTTGTTCAGGAACTGATTATACTTAATAAAATCGAACAATTCAACTTGACACTTGAAATAGGAATCTTTAATAAGCCTAATTACAATAAACTTGGATTAACATTCCAAGGCCACTGATTGATTCAAATTTTACAGTTTATGAATTATTGATTCAAATAATAGTGATTTGGCACATTATGCGATGACATGAAATGTACTTAAAACTTCAAACATTAAGCTCAAAAAGGACAAACCCAATAATAGGCCTAATCCCTAGAAACGATAAAAAAGCTGTATAGTAGAATACAGTGCTTTCTCACTGTATTAAAACTTTCTATAATACATTCTTAGTTCACTACGTATGATCTCCATGACCTCCTTCATCAATTGCTCCCAATATCAATCATCAAGATTTTCTCTTGTACTAAATTCGTTACTCAAATTTGGAGCAAAGAAAATTGAAATCACTTACTCAACAACACTACTCTACTAATGCCACTCACGGTTGTGTATTTATAGTTGTCAGTACAGAGGCTATATACTGATTGTACAGTCTCCATAGTTGACAGTAATGCATTTAGATTACCATGAAGTGTGATAATTATTTTTAATACACTTCAATCACGCTAGTTGAATGCATCTCATGTTGAACGACAGTTAAAATAAGTTGCCACCCACTTCATTGACTGCTACCAGTTTTCCGAGTTTATCATGCATTATGCATTCTGTAGCGCATTAAAGATAAGATTTTCTGTTAGTTTTCCCGAGTTTTTCTTTGCAGTGCTCATAGCCTATTTTTCTTTGATGGAAAATCTGCTCCAGCAATCCAATATTCAGAATTTGAATATTAAGTACATTCAACTTGCCGTAGCGATATAATTCAATCAAAATCGTGTTAGTTAATCAACTCGCCTTCAGGTGATTCGCACCGCCGTAGTACGAGTCCCGTGTTCTTTTATCAGAATTTATTTATTCGCAGTGGCGTAACGTACATCCCCGCAGCCCCCGCGGCACGGGGGGCCCGGGGCTCTGGGGGGCCCGGGATGGGGCCCAAATATAAAATATAGGTTTCTTAAAAAATGAATCACTTAGGATCCTAGGGGGTCTGGGTTAGAGCCCCTAGAGTATATTACATAATTCTTAAATAAATAAAATTGAAGTATCGATTTATCAAGAGAAGCATGATTTCTATTTGGACAAATACAGTCATGAGCACTAATGTGGTTTGAGGAAGAAATTATTACGCATCAACAAAACAATGTTAGTGTTGTTCAAATATACTTTTTATGGTTCAATTGGCTACTGGTAGTGAGCTTCTATTATAATTATTATTGCAAAATTAGGAATGTTGTTTGTAAATCATTAAAATTGAGACTCACTATCTGTTTCTCTCACTCAGACTATAATAGCTCCTTATCTTTCTATTTCTTTTTTCGGGTAAACAGTAGATGAAATAAATTATTTTCCCATTGAATTCCTGAGCATATAGTGTGGCAGAGTTGACATTAAATAATATGAAAATGAATAATAATGTAAATGTAGCCTACTCAGTACTCAATTCATTATTATTTCTCTTGCGATTCCAATTAAGATCTTAATAAGGCTTTCAGAATTTCAATCTATGAGAAATTCACATTATTTTAATGATTGAAATTGAGAAAATTGTGTTCAATTTAGATTAAAATTACCAAAGTCAGGTTATGTTCCATAGTTATGTTTCTATAATAATTTATCAAAACACACAATTTTCACTCTAAAAATCACCACAATTTATAACCATAAGCAGGTAGTTATACAAGCCGAATAATCATTGAAAATTTAGAATATTTCTGAGATTTATTCTAAATCATTTATTACGATGAAACAAAACAATATAGATAAGCTAAGATATTTCCGAACATTCAAAAATACTTGTTGGAACTTAATTAAGAGAAAATTGTGTACTATCCATACTGTATCTATATAATTTTCACTGAATCTCTCCTGAATCACGGTGTATAAGAATATACACCGTCTCTCATCTCTCATCTCTTTCATCTTCATCTCTATTCATCTCTCATCATCATCCTTCCCATTACCCACGCACAGGCCCAAGAGCCCATGTGGGCATCACCCTCAAAAAAAAAAAAAAAAAAAAAAAATATATATATATATAATACCGGCTTTGGTAAAGTATACGATTGAGTATTGAATGAGAGTAAGTTACATTTCCATTGGAGTAATATATGAAAGAAGTTAATGTGAATAAGAAATAAAACTATAAAAACACATTTTCTCTCCTCACTGTTGAGAAAAACTAATCCCGAAAATCTCAAATAGCAAGCTCTCGAACATACCCATGTACTGTCACGTTCCAGCCTCTCAACTCAATTGTTGAATTATTCTGATGGGGTTCTTTGAGAAAGAAAAGAGCATTGAGTGAATTAATTTAGTGAATGTGATTCTATGTTCAAGTCCCTTCCACAAGGATCGCAAATGCTTCTTGTACTTTTTCGAAAATGTTATCTTCTGTTAAAGTGATATTTTTGTGCCTTGAAAAGCTCATTTCTCTATAAATCCATATTTCCAATTCATATAACCAATATTTTAGCACAGGAATTTACAATATGAGAACCAATTGCGAAAACATCCGAATATTCAGTTCCATTAATAGAATGGTTCTTAGATTGTTGGAGGTTCAAACTTCATCCCAAACCTAGAGAAGAGACATGACGCTAGCTTGCCATTTGAAGTACAGCTTTCTGTGTTTGTGTGTTTGTTGAAGGGGTAGGCTGGAGAGAGCCACCTGTTGCCAGTCAGGCGTCTGCAGGAAATGACAATTACCGCGACTGCATCGATTTCGACTGCCAACGACTTTGCAAACGACCCACCGACTCAGTATGTTCTCAAGCACTGGCAACGTTCAGCTTCCTCAAATCCTTACAGTTTCCTTGCAACATTACACCCACAACTCAAATACATTATTTGGAACACTCTTGTTGGGAGTAGATGGATATAATAAATTCAATTAAAAATTATTTTCAAATATGAAATGGGGGCATTCCAATTCTGGTTTTGAAACTAATTAAAGGTAATATTCTATCTATGTTGATTTCTTCAATCCTATTCCATTAAAATCAAATCAAATTCACAAGATATATGAAAATTTTTCACATTAATTGAGAAAAAGGTGGTTTCAATATTCAAATTCTAGCTGATGGAAAAACTTTGCTCTTTAAGATATAAATACTTATCAAGTATACTATATAAATCCTAAAATCTTGTGTTGTAAGGTAAGTGTAATCATTTGATTTCATACTCACACGATTGAACGTTTCAAATGCAAAAATTAGGCCATTTTTGATAGTTGAGTTGAATCAATTTTCGAATTTCTTTGTTTCTTTTTCAATTGCAGGGAATTTCACCTTGATTCATAGATTTTTCCCTACTTCACCTTACACAGTTCATCCTGTCGAATTAAATCAGCTATACTATAAGCTTGGAAATGTCTATTTATTCATTTCCTAATATTGATTATTTGAAACCAGTTTAACGCCTTCTTCAACTCTTGAGTGGAACAAATTTTCAACTGGTTGCCATTATTACGGCCACTCCTAGATCGCCGCTCCAGATAACTTCCTTTCTATGTAAAGTGATGATAATTTGTTGACATCATCCAGATGTGCGTTCGCAGGCTGACGATTGTCTCATTGTTCTGCGGCCGCCATGGAAAACAATCGACAGGCCGCGTCTGTCCCACTTGATGAATGATTCATCGATCACTGCCGCGATATGCGTGATCCGATTCCTTAATTGGTGAATATTTTCCTACATTGATGAATAATTCACTGTTGGTGAAAATGCTCGCAGTGACCTCGTCTCGCAATCCCCCAACAAGCATTCCAATCTGTAATTTCTAACTGAATCCGAATGACGTTGATTCGGTCCTGATTCCATGAAATTATTTCTTGTTTTTTTTTTAAATCAGAATATCATTGATAAGCCTACATAATACTTTGGAAAAACTGAATATATACGTCACACTGCTCTTATCACTTTTGACTACTGGGAAAATTAATCTAAAAGACGAAAGCTTCTCAAATTTATGGAGAGATTACAACATTACTCAAGCCTCATTTTCTAACATCTATTGTACTATCAACTCAATACTTCTCTTTCACGATTAGATCATTCTCTCAATTTTTGAACATTGATATCTGTATTGTATAATTGGTCTGGATGAACGTCAATCAATGACAATAACTTAAATTGTCCGTTCTAATCAGAACCAGCGTTGCAGATCACTCACCACAGTTTTTATCAATGGCGATGTGGCCGGAAGGCGCTATTGTTGTCAACCCTTTACATTAAGGCCATCTTGTCCCTCTACCTTTGGGTTGAGCTGATGAGGTGGAGCGAGGAGGCATCTCTTAGATGAGCGAGCCTGCTCTCTTGCTGCTGGACGTTATTATCGCGCGGTCTTGGTCGGTAACTAACATAGAGAATCAGTTGACTGTATAAGCAAGCGCGCAGACCCTTGGCAGATAGCGACCACAATAACGTGTGAAGTGGCCAGGACACGCACGCACACACGCTCAGTTTAGTTCTGCTCTTCGCTTAATGCGGTTGCTACGATGCATCCACTCGACAACAATGCAATTGCTTGTATTTCCCCTTATCTGTGGGCCAGTGTATGTGTGTGCTCACTTCGCGGCTACTGATAACCATCATCCAAAGCACACACACAGCCATAGCCCACCAGTGACAGGGTTGCCACCCACAATGCTGCCGGTGGTTCCTTCCTTGTCCACCGGCTCCTTTTGACCCGTAATATTCCTTCCCATCGCACAGCACACACCGGCTGAATTATATAATGGCTAATTATTGACGCCCGATACAACAATGCAGGCTGAATAATGACCGTGTTCGATGTGCAAGTAGTTTATTTGGACCACAGATTTACTAGGCTTATTCAAAGAGAAATGGCGGTTGATAGATTTGAGGTGGATTCCAATACAGATTTCGCAAATTGGGTTGTTATGTACAATGATAGTGATGGATTCCAAGTTGAATATGAATAGGTCTGTGGAACACAGTAAGGTAAAAACATACTTTATACTCTCTCTTGTTACATTCTCCTCAATGTATTCTCCTACTAAAAATTGACTCAATTTATATTCATTGAAAATCTTGGACATATCATCGAATTAAATAATCTACTTACTATGTTGTCAAAAAATTCAAGAGCGATAATCCAAGATCGAATTGGAAAATAAAAAAAGGATGATATAAACGCTCTTTTGAATGGAACTTTCTTCAGAGTCTGATTGAAATAATTATTAGCTTCTTCCAAAAGCAATATAAGATAAATTATTATTAATAATAATAACAAGAGAGGGGTTATCCAATACTTTGCTAGTGATAGGATAATTTCAAACAATTACGAAAAACTTCCCACCATATTTGTTTTCTTAGCTCTACAAAGATTATGAAAATGTTCGAAACAAAAATGTAACGGAATATTGAAAACCAATCTTCTCAATTCAAAAATATTCAATTCATAATCAGCTCAGAGAAGAGATATGGATTTACAGAAAAATCATTTTACTAACGAAATTCTACGGGAGGAATTCATACATAACATTCAATTTGCAAATCTCATCAAACTGAAGAAAGAGAAATCAGCTGCAGATCAGATGAGCAAATCTATTCTGTTGAGAGGATTGATTTTTCGAATACGATGAGGAAATGTTTTCCTTAATTGAAGCAGACGGTGCTCGAAATCCGGTATTTTTTGCTAGCAATCAATTCTTTGGAGACTCCGAAGATTTTTGTAGTTGGCTGATGAATAAAATGCAATGAATTTCAAACAGATAAATCCGAATGGATCGGCAAACGCTATTGTTCAGTAAAATGCAAGAGTTTTTGTGTTCAGCCTGTCATCGAGGGGAAGACCAGAATAATTGGAAGGGCTGTCATCAGTCCAGAGCGATTGCTGTTCAACAAAAATTATTAACTTTCCCAAACGGATCAACCACATTGATGCCGACCATATTGGGGTGGACTGGGTTTTTTACTATACATACAATGATTCCAGTACCACCCTTAATCCAAATTCCAAATTAGTTATTGAAGCTTATTGAAAATGAAGCCTGGTGTGGTGTTGCCAGATTGATGTGTTGTAGACTGAATCATCCCAATCAGAGAAAACATTCATCATCCTCTTTCCTCGATCATACTTCTACGTATTTGTTACCACGCAGCGAATTAATTCCAGCTTATACAACCGCAAAATAAAATTTCAATTGTCGTGATCAATTAATGAATAATTTCTATAAAAGTTACAGTAGAATGATTTGGATTACGAATAAGTCATTACTTCTAGATGGCTTTCTCATAAAACAGTGCTAAAATTTAATCACCATCGAATTAGTCATTTTCAAAGGACATTTGGATATTTAGCCTTCAAGCCTATCGAGATTATACTAACAAAGAAAGGTGTTCAGTTCAATCTTACCAAAACATTCCTTATTATTACAATTGATACACTTTTTTCACTGATTATAGGATCTTGAATTAGTTCGTTTTATTTAGATGTAACAGTCTATCACTTGTAATGATATTGAAGGATGTAATTGAGAAATGGAAGCACTAAAGATTGTTGGAGTTTTTCATTCTCAAACAATTGATAGGAATGATAGGGAAATGAAAAGTATTAAATAGCATCACCTTATAATTGTTTGAATATGTAAACTGGAATCAGCCGCCACTTCTAGGCACAGTGTCTCCTGGAGCTAAGTATGGTAAGGGTTAAGAGCAAGTTTGCCCTTTCAAGACATCCGCCTTGAGATATCTGGTGACCGACCACATATACAATTTGTTATCTTTTAGGTAAACCCAGGCGGTAATGGGCGAAGAGGGGTGGGTAGAGAGCAGATAAGAGCCTGACTGAACTTCTCCTTCCAGTGACTACAGAGTACGAGGTGTTGGGAGGGGGAAGGGGTAAGGCAAGGAAGCGCTATGTGCGAGTTTTAAGAGCTCATCTCTCAAGGCGAGAACAAAGTGGCTGAGCTTTCTTCACATTTAGAATCGTGCGCTATCGCTGAGAGTAAAGTCATAACTCGACTCGCACGATAATCGCTCCTTATCTCCGCCGAATGCTGCAAGTGAGAAGAGGAGGCGGCGGGATAGAGAACTGGAAGCTGTAAGGAGGATGAATTGGTCGGGAAGAGGAGGATCGGTCAGGATAAAATGAGAAAAGGTGCGGGATAAATGGATGATGAGACAAGGAAATGGAAAGGTACAAGAGTTACTCAAACACTATAATAGTACAAACAAGGCTGACGATTACTTCTCCTTCATCTATATTATTCCACTCCCTCCGCTCACCCATCTCATTCTTTCTCATTCTACTCCTTACAACTTTTGAAATCTACGACAGCAAAGAACATTCATCTAAACATTTGTTTGTCTCCTGTTATCATTTGCTATTCATCCTGGCCTGGCCTGGCATCAGTCCTAGAAATGAATTTTTTTCAAATACGGCTAAGATAATATAATGACGAGTAAACGCTCCCGTTTCAAAGTTTGCTCTCTCTGTTAACCACTATTGTCAAAGTGATGTTCGCAGCATCTCTCTTTTTGTTTTTCTTCGCAAAATGCCGCATTTCTCAGCTTCATTTTGTCTTAAACAACCAAAAACTTGGCTTATGGATCCTTCTGCACATGAAATGTTTGACGAGTTTAAATTTTATAACATCTTGGGCTCTCAAACCGCAGTAATTCAAACAGAATAAGTGTTGTCCTCAAAAAAAAGTTAAATAAATAATGGATTTGTGTTTTATAGCATTTTAGTTTTACAGTACTATCTTTTTTCATGTACCACTCACTATATGGGTCCTTCCAGACTCAGTGGAAATTTTCAATTTCAAATAGATAAAATGAGGAGAACTGCTGCTCCTTCCTCTCTCAAAGGTTTCCTACGTCTTCAGTTATACATGTAGATAATATATGTAAACTTGTATGTAGATTGACTGATTAAGTTGAGATCGATCTATCCTTGACTGAGCATATTTTGATAATCAGTTCCATTATTTCCATTAAAGTTACAAATCAGAATCAATTTTCATTTCCAAAATTTGAAGAAAATCTCATAAGATTTATTTATGTCCGAAATCTCTCATAATAAATCACCGATTCTCATCCTCCCTGCTCACTGTGAGCTTTCAATCTGAGAAATTTGTTGCAATGACAATCTGGCACTCACTGGCAATCTTTGAACTGTTCATTCTTGTATTGAAATTCAAGACGACAATGGGCAACATGATGATTGGTAGGAGTGTTGATTTCCGTCAACGTAATCACGCTGCGATCATTGTAGTCTGACAACCTTCTATTATTCATATCTTCAGCGTCTCTCTCGCTCCTACGCCAGTATGTGTGAGGAAATAGTGTGGGGGATGAGAGGATGCTCACTTTTAATGGGATTTGTGAGCGAAGACTCACCTCCTCCCCTCAGCTGGCGTCGGAGGGGAATCATTAATATAATACGAGGCACAACGTTATCGCCCGGCCGGCGTCCTCCCCTCTCCCGCGGGATTTCCCCCATCAGCCCGGCTCAGGACTCATTTTGAATTCCTCGCAGGAGTCTTGCACTTCATTTCCCCGTGTTAGGGATCAACAAAACTTCCTCCACAATCTCCCCACCTCCACCTCTCGCCATTACCGTCTTGTCATACAACTATCTCATGCTTTCCATCAATGTTTCTTACTTACTCACTTCCATTTCCTCTTTCAAACTTCTTCATTTTTCCCGAGCTTGTCGGCTGCATTGCTTCAATTGAAACTGATTTGAATTATGACAATGTGTCAAAATGCGACTGTGATTTGAGAGGTTGGAGATGTTTTCCATTATAAATTTTATACAATTTCGAGGAGATTATCATCTCAAGTCATCATTTCAAAAAGTGGTGTTTTGAATTTAAATTTCACTTGATGTGTTCTTCAAGCTCTTCGCGTCTTCTTGGTGTTGGAGAATCGAATAGACTACGGTACTCATAGCTTTTCCAATCTTAATAGTTCCACAACCTGTAATAGTTATTGTAATAAACTAATAAAGATGGTGAGTACATTGAGTGAGAACTATGAACATTGATTAGAATAAATTCTATAATCTTATTATACAGCCAGAGATAATACATTGTCAATGTACATAGAGATGTACATTGTCTGTAAACAAAATATGATTATTCTTGGCTAGGTGGAACCCACCCGTAAAGGGTCCCCCACCGCTGAAAAACATATTCATATTTTCTATTATAATCATGATTATTCAATCAAGAATCATCATTATTGATGAATGATGGATGAGAATGGGATGCTTCACAATGTTTCCCATTGCTTGAATTGTGGACTTTCAGAAATCACCTTGGAAACAATAGCTACGGATTCTAAACGTGTTTCAAAGATTTAAAAAATTCTACTTTAGAAGCAAAGAAGTGGCAGAATAGGATGATCTCCAAATTTCACTACTGTTTGAGTTGAAATTTATAATCAGTTGAAAGGGACCGTTGAAGGAAAGTGAGTGCTGGTCTGCTGCTCACTTGCATGGCTCACAGGGTGCTTCTGCCGTTCGACCAATAGCAGCGCTTGCAGCAAGCAACACTATCCTATTCCGATCGGTCTCACGTAAAACCGGCGCTGAGAGGAGGGAGGACAGAGCATTTACTTTTGTCTTTATTTATTAGTCTTGCCAGCTCTCTTATTACGCCTTCTTCATTAATTAAAATCACGAGCATTTTTCGTAAAGCATTACGCGCCGATCATTTTCTCTCATCTACAAGCCCTCATCCGGTCGAGATCTCATTCCTCAGTGATTACAACATTAAAATGCGATTCCTATCTTTGAAACTTATTTGGCCGCGCAATGATGTGCGCGCTCCAGTCGAGCAGCTAGCTCGATTGATTATGATCACTTATGAAGCTCCACGCTACACTATACCACACCCACCACCACTCAGGTTTCGTCAAGCAGTTTTCCCAACCAATTTGAAATAATAATTTTTTGAATACTATAAATGAATATACATGTTAAGAGCTAAATTGAAACAAGAATAATGTCATTCAGTTCTTATAAAGAATTCTGAGGGTTTCCAATTTTGCTTAGGTTTCGAAGACTTTTTAAAAGATTGATCGATAATTTCGTTATAATCATTGAATATTATCGTACCGATCATGACGTGCATGAAAAGAAAATGTCATTGCTTGTTTTCTTCACCTGACAAATGCATCCAATAAATCATTTGAATTGATTATCGTGTCAACACTTTCATCGTTTTTATTTAAGTCATTATTAAATGCATTGATGGATGGAAGTGAAGTCGAGAAAGGTCAAATTAAAATAACAAGGATTACTTGGTCACGGAACTCCTGACTGTTGAAGAAAACTATCGGAATGATTTTATCTCAGCAGAGACAGGAAAGAAAACTTAAATACATGTACATAGACGTAATAATGAACTATCAGGATCATAATCGCTTCATCAATGGAGGAATTTGTCAGGACAAATAGATTTTGATTAAATCTTGACAAGATTGACTTGGAAAAAATGTATCCTCTTCCGAATAATACTTGAATAATAATAATACTTGAACATATTTTTCCACCACTTTTCAATTGACAGTAATTGCGAAATTGGGAAAGATGTGCATCTAAAATCTATTCTTATAAGATTTTAATTTCTAAGACCGTTATCGGTTTTAGGGTGTAATATACATACATTTCCAGCTTTTTCTACCTTTTGAATCGAGTTTTCTTAGACGAAAAATGTTTCAAGATCAGCCTTCAATTAACTCTTTTCTAATGAGTTTCTTCTACTATTCTTGTCATCCTGTTCTCAATTGGATGTGGTAGAGATTTCAGGGTAGCTCTACCCTTTTCCCAGCATAATCACAATAAAAGCTATCAAAATAGCAGCTATCAGAACTCTTACAAATTGGTCAAATAACAAGAGATTGATGTGACACCAAGGAGTGTGAGAAGACTGAAAAGAGATGACGTCAGAGCGTAACTAGACCTAGAGGATGGGGGTCAGCGAAGGTCCACGCGCGTAACGATGCAATAAAGGAAGGGTTCGGAGGGTGGAGGGTGGTGAGGTGGAGGAGAGCGGTTATAACTTTGCAGTAATTATCTGAATCTGTATTGTCTGTTGGTTGCGGCGGTAGAGTAGCAACAGTTATCGAGGGCGCAAAGTCATGGACGAAGCCCATAGACGTGTGTTTTATCAGCGGCGGCAGTGCACGGGAGGGGTGGGGAGGGGCAGGCATCCATGAGGAGGTACAATATAATAATAGGTACTGTTTTACTCCTTATCTTCGAGCGCGGAATCGCAGCCATAAATTTATCATTATCGTCGTGGGGGGTTGGGTGAGTGGGGTATGCATTGTGCGCGTGCTTTTTTCAGCCGACCTACGAAGGACAACGGACGCTATCTCTGCCAGTGTCACCACAGAAAAACACACATTTCAGTTGATTTTGGCTCAAACGCAGATAATACTAATACGTAGTAATATGTTCAGGGAGAGAGAAAGAGAGTGCCTGTTCTGAAAAGCAGGAGTTGCGACGAATTTCTACGGCTGAGATAGGACACGACTGCTGCCTCTTTCGTCCCTTTTCTCTCATTGCTGATGCCTACTCTCTGTTTGTTGCATTGCTGAGCAAAGAAGTGTCCACCAGCTTACGTGCGCTGCTCGCATTTGTTATGGCAACATGTTCGATCATATGTTAGATTATCTTGTGCGGCTAATAACTCATCCTCATTATATTCGCAAGAAAATATCAGATACATTAGAATGCCTGTATTTTTTCCTGCAGCTCTACTTTGTCGACAATTTAAAAGAAAATTTAGTCCATAGTATCAAATATGTTTAAACTTTATGTGATGAGAATGAGTGAGAGAGTAATACATACTCCAAGATCATATTTCATACTCCCATGTCAAATTAGGATGATTGTTTTCTCATGTATTGAAACCAGCATAGCAACAACTTTGCAATAATTCCATATCACGAACTCTCGATACCCATGAATTCACGTCGAAAATTGAAATGTGCTTGATTCAAAATTGAATTATTCATCAAGCAAATTACTTCTGCTCTCTTCTCCTATTTCAAAAATTAAGCAATAAACAGTTCTGCTTCATTTTTCTTCAGTTCTCCAGAAGGTGGGCCATGGTCCTAACCTACTAATAACTCAGCTAGCAAATCTATCAATTCCTACAAGACTACTTTCTAGGGTTTATTATCAATGTCTGTTCTCAATTATTATTGGAAACTTCCTATACTTACAGGAATAAATATGATCTTACAGTTCTCTTGTTCCATACTTGTAGCAATCCATCAATACGACATTAAGATATGATTATAGAATGGAAGGATAATCAAATCATAGAAACACGATATGTTTGGGCGTTGAAAAAGTGCAAGTCATGGTGATAACAGTGAACGCCTTAAAAAGACTTTTGTCTTATTGTCTCGGTGCCATCGAGGAAGCCCATCCCAAACCAAGCAGGACAAGTTATCATACAGGACAATCTAATTGATTCAATTTCAGTACAGAACGACGTGTCGAGTCTCTCAGATGAAGCACAGATAACACAGGCCGCACCCTTTCACAACATTGAAGACATGAGTAACGCATGAAGCTGGGCCATGGTCTTAGTTATGTCTTGTACATTGAGAGGAAAGGTCATTTCGATCGACAAATTGTATTGTGAATTCAACTGTATGACTGAAAATTTGTTTGGATCACTGGGTTGCAAAACATTTGAAAAATGTTTTGAAAATCATCATGCTTATAAATTCTACTGTTCGATGTTTTGGAATTGTTACATAGTGAAATAAAGCACACTGATAATATCAATTCAATGTGTTTTATTGTATTAAGCTTATAAATTACAATATATAAATGTGTGTAGAATATGCTGCTTATGACAGAATAAGTGAGAAATAATTTCTCAAGCTAGAGGGCATCAGTTTATCGTTATAAGAGAAGATTACGAGAATAAGAATAGTAAGAAAGTATTAGCCTATAAGAATAGAAAGAAAAGTGAGAAGAAGATGAGAAGATCAAGTGGAAAGAGTGTAAACAATTAAAAACGTTCTATTTGTTCATTTTAAACAATAGTCCAAATCAAAACATTCAATAATCGCGTCTCAATTTCCAAAGAATGATCTAGCCTTTTCTTGCAATAATAGGCCTATTTATTTGTCTGTTATTCGGAAACATTTCGTTCGAATGAATTACTGAGCTTACTTTTGATAGAATGTTCGAGAAGGTAAATCATAGAAAGAAGTAGTGTCCGATTAATAAGTATGCAGCATGAACAAAAACAATTGTTTTGCATTGTCCATTGATATGACGCACTCTATTCATTTGAAATTCATGAATTCAAATTCCATTTTCCAAGTCAATCACTTTCAATCACATTTTTGTTTCATAATTTTCGTAGTAGGTGAATCTTGCATATTGGGGTCAGGATGTTTTTCGATAGAAAATCCGCGTAAAATTCCAAAATCATTTTCATACGTTATTTGATAATTATATCATTATCATGAATATGTAAAATTGATTCGAGTTTTCGAATTATGACTCTTCAATAGATATGGTCATATTTCAAGCAATTCGACTCAACTTCCTCGTCCCGTTGCTGAATTGGATTTGTTGAAAATACGGAATTCGATTTCGGTGCAAATTAATAATGCAGATATTCTAATTATTTTGAATTCCATGTTTCCTGCAATGTTAGAGAGACTGTTAGGTCGCAGGAATGTTTGCCACTGTAATGAACACTACGGGCAAAACACAAACGAGCAATTTACAATGCTGAAATTTGATGAAGCATTGCCGCATCAAGGGTTTAATTGGAAATGATTTAGCCTTGGGCACAAGCTACAATGGCAAGAAAAAAATTGAGTACATGAGAACTTATTTGCTCTTTTTGATATAGACTAATACAATTTACATCAGGACAGAAGTTGGTTCTTCGTATTCAACTTCTATCAACTCGGATAATTTTGAAAATAATCTCTACTTGTAAACTTTAAACTTGATAATAGATTGTCAAAAAAATATGAAAATGTTCAACGTAGCAAGACTGGTGTAGCCAGTCTGTAGAAGACCCATGAATGATGATCCTTCAACACCTTATGAGTGATGAGAGAATGGAGAAAGGGTAAGAAGAAAACTGGACCCATCAAGTGGAATCGATGAAAAAGAGAGGAAAGACGAAGAAGATGGCGAAGAGTGATGGGCGATGACGAAGAAGGGTGTATTTAGCTTGCCACACATAAGAGAGCAGAGCAGGTCTGAAGGGATGGCGGATTTAGTCATTGTGGGGAAAGTGTCGTTTGGGGGAAAAGGGGGAGAAGGGAAGGTGTCGGCTGGCGATGAAATTGATTTCTTATATATAAGCCCGCCGGTTTCTTATCTCGTAGAAGCACATTGAATATATTTCATATACGTTTTCATAGAGACTGGCTGACGGTGGGTGGTGGGTGAGAACCTGTCTGTCAGAGATATCGCGCCGGGAGACCGGGTCTGTTATCTCGCGGCCCACGTGATTCAAGCAGGGCACGAAAGGGGTGCACCCTCCCCCACCCAGCATCCTCTCCTTCCTCCATCACTCATATCCACCCTTCCTCTCGCCCTGGCACTCTTCACAACAGGTGAACCTTTATTCTTATTGTTATGTACCGAAATGACGACACTGCTTGCCAACTACCTCCCTTTCCCCAACCCGGATTCATTCAAACAATCTCCCCCTCCATCCCCCGTCGTTATCACCTCCTTTCCTCACCCATTAGTCCAACATCATCTCCATGAAAGCCGCGATCCTGTTATTTAAATTCTCATTCCATACCGAATTGGCCCATATTCGCTCTTTTTTTTATGGGTTTTAGTTGAATCACGAAGAATTATCAATCTCTATTATGAGTGAGTTGGAATAGGTGTTTTATGAAGAGAAAACGATATTCTCCACTCTCATATTGATAATAAATTTTTGATGAAAGGCTTCACGTAATCATTGAAAATCAGATATTTTGTAAGTTCCAATACCGATGATACAATAATATTTCATATTTTAATTTCTAGTTCTGTAGTAATTGACTCAGATAATTATTCTCTTGCCACTAGCATCTTCTCTGAAGCCCCTTCCAGAGTTCTCAAATAGGTAGGTGATCCAATACAAAGATCGACCTCTTCAAAAAATATATACAAGTTTAGTGCGTAGAAAATCTTTCCGATCCTGCTGACTTGCATTGTTTTATCTAACTGGTCTGGAACATTATTTCTAATTTATGAATTAAATAACTTATTCTGAAAATGTATAACCAAATTGAATACTTTTAAATACTAGTAGACCTAGTCAGTGGAGGCTTGTGCCCAAGAAACAGGTGAAGTGCTGTACAGTGAAAGATATACCGACACTGGTACAAGCCGCCAGAGGATCCAGTGCGTAAGCTCAATTCGAAATCATGTTAGTCGAAATGATGATCTAAACTTGAATTCAACAAAACTTTTCATGTCCACAAAACAGAAGAGTCTGTTTAAAAATAATTTTCGCTGTCAAAGCACGTAAGAAAGAATCTTTTTCCAGCAGCAAAATGTTTGTATGACAAACTATGAATAACATGCCATTTTTCTCCTTTTTGATAATAGGAAAAATCCAACGTCAGTTATATCTCCACAGATAATCGAGAACTCACTCCAAGATAAATGTTGGCGTTTAGTAGCGCCCCATACCAAGATGGTGAGTGCCCGGTCAGGTTACTTCCATTTTCAACTCGGACCACCACCGTGCCTTCGTTTATACAACGTGATTAATAATGATGCGATATTATCAACTGATTTTGTCTGACACCAACGCTTCTTGTTTCCTGAAACATCTTTTCTCATTTACCTTCTCACCAATCAACTGGAAAAGGTTGAATCCGAGAGGATCTGAGAGAGGGAGAAAGCTTATTCAAACATGCTTGAAGTTGATCTTAGACATAAGCTTGATCAAGATGATAATTAAAATCATTAGAACAAAGTAGAATATTGCTTTCCGCTCCACAAATTGATATGAATGAAGAGTGATTTGAAATAATATTGGAGGCTTTATGCATTAACCCCAATGCGTATTCAAAGTTTATACATCACTGCATTAACAGTATTTAAAAACTATATACATTTAGGAAGCGGTTTGTCCCAGTGGTAGAGAGCGTCTAATCGGTGAGATTAGAAAAGCGACGTGCCTCTGCCAGCACCGTTGTACTGGTGACCGGTTCCTCTGAATTCAATTTATAAGCCTCAAAAATCGCTTCCCGGTGGTTCGGAACCCACCTAAAGCAGTAGGTCCATTCATCTCTCATCATCATCCTTCCCATTACCCACGCACAGGCCCAAGAGCCCATGTGGGCATCACCCTCAAAAAAAACATGTATTTGAAATCAGATTACGGAAGCTCCATGTAGTAATCAGGCTTGTTTTTAGCAGAAAAATATTAGTTCACAACTTGTTGAATGAGATGTAAAGATTAAGATATTAGCTTAGACAAAAATGGTTAAGAAATATAAAAAGTTAGAGAAAACTATGTCAGAATTGGTTGACAATGACAATAGGCTCAATTGGGTTAACTAAAAAGACTGTATACATTTTCTGTAGGGTGAATAATTCTCTCAATATAGATTGAGAAAAGTGTATTCAGCTTGAAGAGAGTAATCATGAGTCTCAGGAAACTTTATCAATAAAGATGGAGGAACATGTTTTTCGGGTATATGTGAATTTGCGTTGCCTGCCGCTAATTCATTGAGCAGTGGAGGCGGCAGCCTATGGCATAGGGGGGCGGCTGCTGCTGCCAGCGATGTGCGATGCGATAAGGACAGTCGGTGCCAGCCGCGAGCCGCCCCCGACCCTTATCGATCCTCCAAGGCGGATTCTTCATTGCCCTCCTCCAGCCATCTCTCTTCTTCACATGGTTCTGTCATACGCAGAACTCATCGTAATAACATATCATATAGACTAATATTATAAAATCATGTGCTGTAATTAAATGTATAGTGTAAACACACAAATTTGATATAATAAGTCTATGATCATACGTATGTAACTATTATACAGTACATATATAAGGTGTTTCAGGAGGAATGTGCAATAATATTCAGACTGATACCTTACACCAAGTAGTTAAAAAGTTCCATGGAACATTCCCGCAAAATGCTTTGTTACCGAGATTATAGCGGAAAGTTGTAAATTTTAAAAAGAGTTTTTTATAGTCTTCTGGTTTTTGCGCTGGCAGCTCGTGCCCACGAAACAGGTGAGGTGCCCGCATCTTTTACTATAAAGCTTAACTTCCACCTGTCTCGTGGGCACAATGAGCTCAGTGGTTTACAGATGTTCTGGCAACGAAAGCAAAGATAATCTCATTTTCTATGTAAAATTAGCTGAAAACCCTATGAAACCATTTGAAGTTCTCAACTCAAACATTTATTGAACTAATAAGAAAAATATGTTAAGAGGCACTGTTTTTCTAAAATTAAAAGTTAAAACTGGATTTGAAATGATAAATTTGAATTTTTTTATCAATTGTGGAGAATCAAATTCCTGAAGAAAAAGTTGAGTGCTTGTTGATTGTTTCATTCCAAAGGTGATTGCAGGGTGTTTCTCGCACCTGAAACAATCTGTTTACCTACAGTTGGTAAGCCTACCTGTAGTAGGTTTGATCGTGTTGATGAACAGGGTTCATGTTGATAATGGGGTCTCATAAAATGCATGTTACTGTATTTTCAAGTCTATTTTATTTTTGAATCAAAAACTCTGGTCATACTTCAAAGGATTTTTTTGATTTTCAAAACCAACATTACGAAGAACCTTAATTCGATGAATTTGATCAGCATATTTAATACATCATTCAATGAAGATCAATTGCACTAATAATGTGAAATTAATAGATTCGGGAGGTTGTACTCGTGCATAAGAAATTCAACTTCTAGTTTTTCAAAACTCTAGTCAGTTTCATAGCCATACAACTATACAATTTTGTCGTAATGAATATAGATTTCACAAATTAACACAAGATAATTTTCAAGATTTTCAAATATATTTTTCTAGGTTGATATTGTCAATCAGCTGGTTCACCCTCATTGGGATCTATTAATAAGTTTTCATTTCAAAAGACAAGAAAATAAAATATCTAAAGTGTGTTTATCATGTATTCGTTTGTGAAATGTTGATGAAGGAATCATCACAGTTTGAAGTGAATGTATAAAATTGTAATGAAATGGAAATGCGTCTATCATGACTTCGCGATGGATGAGGTTTTTACACGAAGTAGCCCCTGAGCTGAAAACTATTTTTGGAAAAGTTAATAGTCAACTTGAAATTCGAGCATAAGATGAAAGATGAGAGCACGTTATGAAATCGCTGTTGTAATCGATGGCTTAAAATTATTCACGAAAAGAAAGTAAATCCAATGGTCCGTTCAATGATGGATTACGACAATATCTGAATTCAAATTTATAACTTTCAACACGCCGAAACCACTTATCTGAACAATTGTTATTAATATCATCGGCAGAATTCTTAAAACAAGAAAGTGCTTTTTTAAAATGAATTAGTTTACTAGCCAACTAATGGTTACTAGTGGGCTGTTCCTCAACAACTTTTCCGATGAAAATAGTAAACTTTAAAGAAATAACTAAAAATAATATTTCTCCGTATCAAATATCATCAAAACCATTATATTGTATTAGTAATACTCAAAATAAGCGACACTAAGGCTTGCGATCTGAGAAATATTGGGAAGAGTATAAAAGGTATAATAAGAGTATATAAGATATCAGAGTAATGAAGTGCTATAAGACCCTCAGAGTAATAAGCATAACTTCAATCAGAATCTCAACATCAACTTCATATGTGTTTACGGAGAAAATAGAGTACTGTAATCAAAAAAGAACTTTTCAAATCTACATCACACAAGGAAATGTTTCCTGTAGCCTATTGTATAAATTCCTGTTAGAGTACTGTGGTTGTGGCGCACATAACTCAAGCATTACTGGACTAAAGAGATTAATTAGGAAAGAGTATTTTTCACTTTTTCAAGACGCTTAATTAGCAGAAAGAAATTTCTAAGAAGGGTCGGAAGATGAATGAAGACACAAAAGGCGGTCACCGGAAACACATCTATTGCACGGAAAAATTTAAGTTCTGCATCACCATATCTACATTAGTACAACTTACCCACCAAGTACACGCACTGCTCGAACTGTATGTACCTGTATTGTCACGTGAATTTGACAAGAAAAAGTACGGAAATTTTTCAAATTGAATACAGAGGAATTCAACTTATTGATCGAAAATTGGAAAGCTGTACTACTCATTCAAGTAGGTGATTGGAATAGTTTGTCTCCCACTCATTCAAAATATAAAATACATGAACATTACGAATATTTTTTTATATAAAAAAGTTCTTCTTTCATCGTAATTATCAAACTTGAATGTCAAAGCATTCGTTGAACTACGAACAGTCATGACATTCTTATTTTATTATCAAAGGCCTAAAAGAGCTTACTGAAACTTAATTTCTACTCAGCCTAGTAATAGAATATTTGATACTCGATAGCAATGAGACAACTTTCTTAACTGCATCTCATTTTCATAAACGTGAATATTTATGGTAATTGTTCGAAAATTGATCCAAAAAATGGTCTATTTTTCAAAGCATGGGAAAATCAGAGCTGTAGAAAACCTTCTCTTCAATGTATCAAAATTAGTTTTGAAATACGATTGAGGAACTTGAGAACTACAATGCACTTGCCTAGACAGAGCACAAAAGCATGGATGCCATAAACCATAACGCAGTAGTACTGCAGACGTAAACAAGATAACATAGGAATTCTTGAAAACGCGATGCTTCATCAATTACTTCAGCTGTACAGACTGTTTTAGATTACATTCTTACGATTGGCTGAGGCCAATTGCTGCCCCTCGCCAGCCAGACGCGGCTGCAGTGGGGAAGACGTCTCAACACCAACTCCCCCGCACTAGCGATACTATCTAGAAGGCTGTGGAGAGAGATGGCGTGGTCGCTCGTTCTCTATGCGCAATAACCTCGCGCTTATCAGCTGGAAATCTCAAACGCGGATAGAAGAGAATTAATAACAAAATTGTAGACCGCAATTTATAACAAATATCTCTCCTCCGCTCCGCTTCGCTCCGCCACGCTATCCACGAGAGAAACTTTTGGCGCAGGACGTTATTAATAAATAATTCGAGGGTCTTATAAGACTTCCTTATCACTCAAAAATATTTTTACACTTTATCTGTAAGATTCCAACTAGTTTCCTTGATACTCCTAGTAATACCAATATTAACTGTTACTTTTACTTTTATTCTTCTGACTCAATAAGGATCTAAGCGCTATCGCTATCGTTATAAATCATCATCTGAATTAGTTAAACTTCCTTCTTCGATAATAATCTCGCATATCTGGGATCTCTAATTTTTATATATTAAATAGTTACTTTTAATTTCATCACACTTCAGTCTAAATTTTAAATTTTGTTTACTCTTTCATTAAAACCTATTAAGAAATAAAAAAACCTATCAATTAATATAATATCTAATATGAAATGGATTACTAAAAACGATTAATACCTGTGACATTCACCTCTTTGTTCAATATTAATTTTTGTATTTGGAGTGGTTCCATATCATATTAAATTTTTTTTTTCTCAAATAAATTGGTTTGGAGTTGTCTGTCTGGTCGTATTGTATCTAACATTGTCTCTTACTGATATTGCATATAAATATTATTCCTGGAAAAATTTAGTTTTAGAGTCACAATATTCTTTCTGTTCAAGTGTAATAATCTTTGCATATAATAACAATGACACTTGAACTTATAAAGACTGCTAAAGGGCAGCCAGGAATTGTATTTGAAGATTTCCGGTACAGTAGGGCAGTCAAACAGCGCACTGGAGAAATTGTATGGCGTTGTACTAATAAAAACTGCTCAAGCTGTATTAGAACTGACTCTATTAAATCTAAAGTAGTGGGTGAGCCAGGTAAACACAATCATGATCCACCTGCAACTAAACGGGTGTTAGATGTACAGGGGGAGGGGGTTGCTGATGGCGATGATGCATGCTCGACGGGCCCATCCTCGCCAGTTTCTCTCACATCACTTCTCTCACCTTATGTAGCAATCACCCCCAAAACCCCAAAATATAAATCTACTATAGAGGAAAATAGATATCTTAGGCAAAGAGTGGCTGAACTAGAATATATGAAAAATGCGTTGACAGATAGAGCAGTAGAACTGGAGCAGCAATTAATGAAGAAGGAGGAAGCTGCTACAAATGAGAAGTGTGATAGGAATTGTAACAGCTGCTCAAGGCACACGATAGATGTTGCATCACAGACTGATTGTTGCACTGATGTTGTGTATGACTCGCACTTGAAAGAGTACAGAGAGAGTGAGGTACAGACCGAGTCGCTATCCACTGAGGTGGATGACTCCTCAACTATTGAAGCGTTACTGAAACTTCATCGCAAATCTATTGAATATTTAAAAAATAACAATGATAAGTTTCAAGAAGATCTCACTGATCTGCAGAGAGATCTGTTTGAGAGTCATGAACAGCTTCTCAGAACAGAGGAGGCTAATTGCTGTCTTCAGCAAACAATTCATGATCTGGCGAATGAGATTGCCCAATTTAAAGCAATGAATCTTATCCATAACAATAATGCAGATAAATATACAAGCGTAAGGGGTATGAACAATCTTAGACCTGATGATTTGAAAGTAAATGTATGGGCTGACAGTCATGGGAGGGGAATCCGGGAGCTGTTGGATCAACTATTGCCCTCAAATACTAGGTGCAGCTCATTCATAGCTCCTGGAGCGCCTATTGAAAAGCTATGTCAGTCGATAATAAATGATGCTCAGAAGACAACTAATCCTGATCAAAAAAATGAATGGACAATTCTGATAGGAGGTACCAATAGTGTGACTAATGACTTCACTGAGAATCAAATTGGAGTGTATTTGAGTTGGCTGGTCAGGGTAATGGAGGAATTTTCTCATAAAAATCTTATAATAACTACTATTCCGTATAGGTATGATTTGTTTGCTGACTCGCATATCAATCTGATGATTACTAAACTGAATAGAGCCATCCGAAAAATTCAGTATGTAAGCAACGTTAAAGTTATTGATCTCTGGATGTTTGAACCAACTAAGCATACTCTACATGGCTTACATATGAACAGGCTGGGAAAAAAGAAATTGGGTGAATTGATAGCAGGTATCATAACGGATAAGAGAGAACAAATAGTAGATCTAACTCATGAAAGCAGCATCATATATGAGCACAACAATAATAATGTGACTACATTGAAAGACGCCACACTTCCCATATCTGCACAGTCAGTTGATACAATTGATTTGATTGATTTAAACTGAGTAGTCATGACAACTGTGATAAACATTATTTATCAAGGCAAATTAATGACGTGAATATAGATAATGTTCAGACGATTAATAAAGAAGAAACCTTTACTAGTGATATAACCTTTGTTACTGATGTAGATGATTTAGTATTACCAGAGCAAGAGTCCATAATAAACAAAAGAGCTAATGAATCAGTTAATTCTAGAGCAGACTTTGATACAAGTTATCCACATAAAAATAATATAAACATCTTCCACCAGAATGTACAAAGCTTATCCAATAAAACAGGAATACTTGAAAAGATTATTGTTGATAAGAAGCTAGATGTTTTATGTATTACTGAGCATTGGATGACTAATGCTGAACTAGAAGTGAACTCTATTCTCAAACACCTTCAATTAGTGACTGGTTACTGCCGCTCAATTCGAATTCACGGTGGGGTGGCTATCTATTCGAAATATATTTCTTCCGAGTACAAAGTATTAAATTATTTTAATAATATTTCTGTAGAGTTGGACTGTGAATTAGCAGGAGTGGGTTTTAGATATTGATACAATAGTCATCGCAGTTTACCGAAGTCCACAAGGTAATTTTGAAACATTTTTCAGGGTAATGGAACTGGCTCTTAGTTATTTAAATAAGAAAAATCGAAAAACATTGGCGACTTCAATTTACATTTTAATGCAGGTAACAAGGATGCAGAGTGTTTCGTTAATTTATGCTGCATGTATGGTTTCGAAATGAAAGTGCATGAACCAACTAGGGGTACCAATTGTCTTGACAATGTATTTTCATCTTTCCAAGAAAATTTGAATGTGCAAGTTAGCAACTGTCATGTTAGCGATCACTTGGGCCAGCTAATATCAATAGTCAGAGTGAATAACATTAATGATTTCAAGAAGAAGCTTCTGACCACTACTGCTAAGACGTATAAAAATCTTACAAAAATTAATGAAGGTAATATTAATATATTTAGGTTTCATCTATTGAAGGAGAGTTGGTCTGAGATTTTTTGTAATTATGACGTCGATATAAGTTTTAATAAATTTTTGAATTCAGTAAGGTATTACTATGATCTGAGTTTTGTTGTGAATAAGAGAATGCTTCCTAAATCCAGCAATGGTAATTTGAATAATAATAATAATAAAGCTCAATTGGTACACTCGGATTTGAAAAATCATAAGAACAGGCTGGATTTTCTGTACTTTCTTTATAAGACAAGTCCTGAATACAGGAATTTGTACATTAGGGAAAAAAAGTTTGTATAGACTAAGTATAAAGAAGCAAAAAAAGTGGCCAACAGAAGTATTATAGAAAATTCACAGAATAAGACAAAAGCACTTTGGAGAATAGTGAATAAAAGTAGATCAGAGAAAAATCAGTTTCCACCGAAGGTTATAACTCCAGATACCTTTAATTACTTTTTTGCAAATATTGCTGATGAAATTAAGAATAAACTTATAAAAAACGATAATGTAACAGCTGCTGATTTATTGGAGAATAAGAAGGTATCTCTTAGTATTGGAAAGTTCAGCTTCAAACCTATTTCAGAAAATTGCGTCATGGAAGTTGTGAAGCACATGTCCCCAAAAAATAGCAAGGACCATTACGGATTATCTAATGCTCTTATCAAGCGTGTTATAGATTGTATTGTAGCGCCATTTACAGTTCTGATAAATGAAGTCATTGCTAAGGGTAAATTTCCTACTTCTCTCAAAATTACCAAAGTGATACCTGTTTTCAAAAAGGTAAGCATGATGAGATTACCAACTACAGACCGATTGCCCTAGTCCCGATATTGTCAAAAATTATTGAAATTATACTGGGAAAGCAACTTTGCAAATTTCTTGAGTCTAATAACTTGCTCTGCGAGACCCAGTTCGGTTTCAGGAAAGGTCTTTCAACTACGCACGCCCTAATAAAATTGGTTGAAGAAATTATTGTCTGTTTTGAGGAAAAAAACACTGCTGCTGTGTCATTCTGTGACCTGAGCAGAGCATTCGAGTGTGTCCCACATGACATCCTTTTGGCTAAGTTGAAACACTTACATGTTGAGAGACCTGCCCTTGAGTTACTGTCTTCCTATTTGCGGGGCAGGACTCAGTATGTGTGTGCGGATGGAAGAAGCTCTGGTGTTCTGCCTATTAAATGTGGAGTGCCACAGGGTCTGTATTGGGACCACTGTTGTTTATAATCATGATTGACGATCTGAGTATAAACGTTCCATCAAAGGTCCTACTATATGCAGATGACACCACAGTTCTCAATAAACATAAAGATGACACTGAGGCGGTTACATTGTCCAGGAACAACCTCAAAGTTGTACAGAACTGGTTGAATGCAAATGAACTGTTTTTAAATGAGGATAAAACAAAAACAGTCACATTTGAGCTTAGAAGTAAACCAACATCAGCTAAAACTGAAAAAGTTCAAAAATTCCTAGGAATAATGATAGACTCATCTCTAAGCTGGACTCAACACATTTCAAGTCTAAAAAGTAAGTTGAGTAGCAGTGTGTTTGCCCTCAAACGGTTGTGCGGAGAACTGGAACAGGGATGGTCTGAGGCAAGCCTATTTTGGCCTTTTCCAGTCACATATGTCCTATGGCCTGATAGTTTGGGGCTGTGCCTCGCACGCAAAAGATATTTTCATCATTCAAAAGAGAGCCATCAGAGTCATTGCTGGAGTTCAATATCGAGAACATTGTAGAGACATTTTCATTAATCTGCGAATATTAACGCTCTATTCATTATACATAATGCAATGCCTATTATATTTGAGAATAAATGTAGATAAAATGAAGATGAGAAGCACAACACATTCGCACAACACAAGATCGAGTCATCTGCTCAATGTTAACAGGAGCAGACTTCATAAAACAGATCAAAGTCCAACTAATGCTGCTGTTAAGTTGATGAACAGACTTCCTATTGAGGTTAGACAACTTGGGTACAAAAGGTTCAAACAGATTCTAGAGTTGTTCTTCTTGAGTAACCCCTTCTACTCAGTTAAAGAATTTTTTGACAAAAATCTACGTATAGGGGATTTTAAAATTTAAGACTCAGAGCATTATAGCTATAAAGTTATGTAAATTTGGCTCAATGTTAATATGTGTGTACATTATGTGATATAGTTTCTAGTATTTATTATATGACTGGCCTATATGTCAAGTTGTGACATCATTTGGGGCTTATACATTCTATTCTATTCTATTCTATTCTATTCTATTCTATTCTAAAACAACTACGACTCCTTCTGGGAGGGAGTGTATCAAGCCCAGATACAATTTGTGAGATTTCAACCAGCGATAAGCATCCTTTATAAGACTTTGAATTTGAAATATTACCTTCGCTGCTGAATAGCGAACAAGTTATAGTGAAACAGAACAATCATTTTCTAGACTCAGAGCAGTAAATACGGTCTGTGAGGATCTTATCGGGAGGAGGATGCCCGTATTTGACTACAATCTACAAATCTCTGAACTTGGTCTGCGATCCGAAGATGTGTGGAGAAGCCAGTTATACATCATCCTATGGAAGCAAACAATATGGAAAGCTGATAAACACTAAGTGATAGCACTTGAATTTTCAAGGGAAACTAAAAAAATGTAGTATGAGAAAAACAGGGTTTGAAAGTTGCATGCTATTTAAAACGATGTCACTTGATTATTGATCTTAAGGGTGGGTCTGCTCCTGGAATTGATAATATACCTGCATCAATCATTAAGAGGAATGTGGAAGTTCTTAAGATACCAATACAACATGTAATAAACATAAGTTTTTCTAACGGATTTTTTCCTGAAATATTTAAAGTTGGTAAAATTGTACCAATTTACAAAGCTGGACCAAAAAATGAATGCGTAAGTTATGATCCACATTCATGGTTTTTTTTCTTTCTTTTTCCCATTTTGAATAATTAAATGACATTTCACACATCACTAGAGCCTAGCTCTGCTTTTGTGATTTTTACGTGAAGAATTGAATAAAATAAAAATAGAAAAATAGACCAATAAATCTCGTTAATTTTATTTCAAAAATAATTGAAAAAGCTGTCAGGCTACAGCTTGAAGAATATTTAATAGATAACAATGTACTGTTTGAAAATCAATTTGGTTTTAGGAAGGATAAAAATATTAATGATGATCTTTTCCACCTAACCAGAAAAATACATGAAGGGATCGAAAATAATAAAAAGGTGCTACTGGTTTTCATTGACTTGGCCAAAGCCTTTGATACTATTGGTAGGAGTATCCTTCTAGAGAAATTGAAATGTTTAGGCTTCCTGGATACAGCTTGGGCTTGGTTTGAGAGCTACTTCAGCAATTGATCCCAAGTGGTATCAATTCTTGACCAGGTGAGTGAGTATAAGAACAGTGAATTTGGTGTAATACAGGGCAGTACACTTGGCCCATTGCTGTTTCTTATCTATATCAACAATTTGGGTAAGGTTGTGCTTGACAATGGGAGCATATTCCTATATGCGGATGACACGGCTCTGATCTTTGAGGGTAATAGCTGGGGCGAGGTGTTTGGTACAGCTGAACGTGGTCTGAACCTCACCAAGCGTTGGTTTGATCAGAATAGACTCACCATGAACCTCAATAAGACCAAATGCCTACCGATTTCTATTAGAGCGGACGGTGATCCTGTTGATCAATGCTTAAGGATTCATAATTGCCATAATCCAAATGATTGTGTTCAGTGTGTTACTATTGAATGTGTGACGGAATATAAATATTTGGGCATAACATTTGACAACAGATTAAGATGGAACTTACATATTCAAAATATAAGGAATAAAATTAGGAAATTCATGTTTATTTTTCCAACCCTGAATCAGATTCTCAACACAAAATTAATCAAACAAGTATATTATGCTTACATACAATCGCTCCTACAGTATGGAATTATTGCATGGGGGGGTGCTTTCAAGACCAATCTTGCTCCTTTATTTATTATACAAAAACTTTTAATCAAGATAGCATTGAAAAAGCCTGGAAGGTACCCCACCGAGTCCTTGTTCAGCGAATTCAAAGTTTTCAATATCAGCCAACTGTATATTAAAGCATTGATTATGTACATTTTCAAACATAAATCAACCTTATTTATTAACATCCGTCACACATATCAAACCCGAGCTGCTTTAAATGCTGGTACAATAGTTCCTCGATTAATAAAAACATTCACTTCCACATCATCTCATTATAAAATCAGTATACTCTTTTCCAAATTACCAGCGTTCATAAAAGACCCCGAAAATAAAAGAATTGGTCATTTTAAAAAAGTTGTTCATGATTAGATCTCGAACTTGAGAAGCGTTGATCTTGAAGTATATGCTACTTCGACGTATGTGTGATTCAATAAAATAAAGCAGTAAATATATATATATATATATATATATATATATATATATATATATATATATATATATATATATATATATATTTTTTTTTCATTTTATAAAATATAATTATGCAGTTTGCTGTACATGAATTACGCTTCTTTCTGTAGTTGAGTGTATGTGTGTGCTCGTTTGTACTATCAATCCATCTATGTCGATGCCATCAAATTGTACATAACGTTTATTTTTATTCAGTTAACAGGTAAAATCGAATATAATTTTTTTCCTTGTTTCTTTTTAATTTTCAAATCTGATGATTTGTTTGCTTTTTATGATTTTAATAATTTATTTTCTTGTATATGGAACTCGCTCCTCAATCACAGGCATTTGCCCATATGAGGAGCCTTCATCTAATTGTATTCTGTATTTTTGTATTCTGTAATCATCAAGAAGAAAATAAATCAATTTCAATTTCAATTTCAATTACTCTCCTCTTCATCATTTCAACGTATACTAATAATCAATGAGGATTGATATGAATTCATGATGAGAAATAGAATACAAAATAGAAAAAATATTAGTAGGCTACAAACTCTGAATCGTTGTATTCAACAGCTTTGATCGAGTTGTACGAGTATGACAGCTCTGACTTTTAAAACGAACTGAGCTATTCTACTTTTTTATTACTATGTAAAATTCTCATCATTGTATTCATTTTGGATATGGCAATAATTTCCTTATAATATAGAGCTAAATTAATGACATTTAATACAACTCGTACAACTCGATCAAAGCTGTTGAATACAATGATTCAGAGTTTGTAGCCTACTAATAATTTTTATATTTTGTATTCTATTTCTCATCATGAATTCATATCAATCTTCATTGATTATTAGTATTCGTACCTGAAGCAGAAAACGAAAGAATCAGTTTTTATGTTTATTTGAGGAGTATTTGCAACAATATCATAATTCATTCAAAGAATCGAAAAGAAATGTGGGAATCTCGTAAGCTATGTTGAGACTTTTTCCATTTGAGCTCCAATAAATTTTGATTTTCAATTTTTGTCCGAGTGTCAAAAAATCTTTGAATCTTTACACTGCTGTAGGTTGAACACACGAGCTTTCCAATTTATTTTTTAGTTTTCTTCTCAATCTCTAGGGATGATAGTAATCAAATCTGTAAATTCTGTGTTAAAGCGATTATGTAAACTAAGCTCGTCATTGCTCAACTGTTGACTGATTATTTTTTTGGAAATTGAACCGAGCAGCACTGAGGCCAAAAATCAGCTTAGCAGACAGTACCTCCGCCAAGAACAAAGAAAATGAAAAGAGTGGAGCATTAAAAGCCGAGATAAGCTGAATATCCCCCAATTAAACGACACTCACTAATGGCTGGACTCACATCCTCCAGGCTGCACAAAGCCAACAACAGAAAGACACTAAAAGCACATTCGGCACTGTAAAATCTCTACCATTCAATATACATATACATCGAAGATAGGAAAAGTAACTTACACACTATCTAATCTCTCTAATGGAGCCACCATCCAGAGACATAAGTAGAAGTCAGGCAAAGTCACTGCGATATGGGAGATCTGTCTGCTCACAGCTGAGAAATCTTCGATGGAACTCATCATAACTTTTCCGGTTATTTTCTCATTTCAGAGGGAATCAAAAAAGCGACCTATTGGTCATAGCTGATCACTATGAAAGGTCTTACAATTTCTAAAGCAAATTATAAATTGTTGAAATAATGGTTCAATATTTATTATTATATTGGTAACTCTACAAAATTATTATCCAATAATAAATTATAACAAATTCAATTATTGTTGGAGCCGGAAAATACGCATTCTTGAACTACAAGTACGTGTATATACAGCTTTTCTCATTACTAAAACTGATGAGATTTAATGTAAAATCTTCTTCCCCACGCTTCTCTACCGTATCACATTCTCTGGGATTGGAATAAGATTTCTCTGAAGATTTCAAATGCAGTCAGGAAGGTTTGGATTGTACGAAATATTTCAAGCCCAAAAATAGCATTGAGTACCATAACGTTAAAAGTATCACGTTCAAGTAACACTGGAGAACTCGATTCATCTTTCAATCAGAATTATGTGCACAACTTGCAAAATTCGTGCGGATCTCTTATTCCAATAGCACATTTACACTTTTTACAATAATCAAAGACTATTGATTCATGTATACAGTCTGTGATATAATTAATTATTGAGTTGTTGATGAATCAAGCCAGAAACCGCCACTGAGTGGTTTTCTAATGCTCAAAAATTGGAAAATTCTGCAGATAACATCGCACATAACATAGTTATTAGAGTGCCAACATTAGAGCGGTTTGGAAGCGGAATTGTTTATTCGTCCCACGCGATTCGAGGCGGCAGCTCGTGGCGAGGAAAACGATAATGAAGAGTGCGAAGCTGATGATAGTCATTAGCAGATAAACGTCAGCAAACTGGAGGTAAGCAGCTGAGCAACGAGAATAAAGAGACGAGTCAGTTGGGCCAAGTCAACTTAACACCATGTACCTTCGATAAACCGGCTCTTTTAACCGGTAGCACTGAAACCACACCTCTTTACAAGTACTTGTCTTATTATCTTGTTCAACTGCCCTTCTCACAGTTGTTACCGAGAATTTGAGAAGAGGTTACTTTATTCCTCATTACACTCGATGTGTTTTTCAAACTGAAATCAATTAGTATTTTTCAAACTGTAATCAATTAGTTCCTGCACATTCTGCTGAGCTCCTTCGCTTCCAGAGCCGATAGCTATTGTATCAAACTAGATTTATCCCCCATTAAGCTCCCATTCACACTTCTGAGACCCCTGAAATAATCTAGATATTTAACCTGTGATTACAATTGAATGAGAATAGCTGAACTGATTGCTCAATATAAAGTTGAGTCATAGTCATAGGTGAGGAAGAGTTGATACAAGGTGCAAGGTTCGAGCGCCGGGAGGGCCGTAGAAAAGCCGTGACATTGACGCATTACTACTCAATACATCATGCTCCTCGCTGGAGCAGGAAATTTGCACAAGTTGAGATACCGCTACCGCAACACCCTCCCGTCCTCACTGACAACATCCATCTTACCAATGCTCCTCCTCTGCCTCCTCCCCTCCTCAGAATAACCCTCCACTTATGATACCTCTGATTCATACTCTTACAACTCTTTCCTCACCCTCGCATTCACTCTTTTAACTCTTCTCTCTACCTCTTTTCCCCTCATCCCTTATCTCTGAAAACTATCCCCTTCCCACTCATTTATTCTTCCAAAACTATTTGCCCCATCATATCCATTTTTTCAAAAATATCTCTCATCCTTCTTCAAGTTTCTTATAGCTTTCTCTTCTCCCTCTCATAACTCTCTTCTCCCTCTCGTACCTACTAACCCCATTATAGGTTTGTTTCACTCTAACATCTCCTTTTCCTCATATATTTTCCTTGATCTTTTTCATACGTTTACTCCTTTTATTCCTATTAGATGTTTTTCACTTCGTGATTTAGACGCATTTCGAATGGTAGATGATTTTGAGTGATTATATACCTAAGTAATGGGAATGCCGCATTTTGAATAGGTTTGAAATAGGAACTAAACGATAGCGATACTCTCTTATAATTAATTATTTATTATACCGATACGAAACATAAGAAAGGGTACTAAGATAGGATCCTCCAGGTACTAGAAAACTCTATGGAATACACTAAAAACGTAGTAGTATATAGTCTATAGATAATCGAGTTCTAGAAAGTATAATGGTGTATTAGGAACGTTAGAAATCAGGGAATTATATTTTTTGTTATACAATATCAGCAACTCATTAGCAAGATAATGGCAGTTTAGACGCTCACGACTGTTCTTATTTTTATCCTGTTTTCTTTCAGGTTTTGAAAACGTAATTCTACTGATAACGCCAGATACACTGGCTAATGGAGCCAAACGCTTTTTTTCAAGTGCCAGCTAATGTTTCTTGGCGCCATTACCCTTTGTTTATTGGTAATTAGATTGCAATCAATTAATTTACACTTAGAAACAGACTTTTATAATTCGCAAAAGTGGAGGTTCAAATTCGAAGAAATTTATGCTATTTTCTTCATATTCTTATACCTCATGCTCAAGGTAAATGACAACTTTCATTTCCTATGTCTGTTTAAAGTTAAACTTCTTGACAATGTCGTTCATCCTAAAAATAATTTATCAGATAAATTACACTAATGAGCGGAAAATACAGGAAGATTAACTCTGGTGCAAAATAGCTAAAGAGAATGAAGCTTGTCTCATGGATTTGAAAAAATAAAAATTAATGTTCAAAATTATACTTTCACGAGGGAAATTCTATGAGAATTATCCATACAGAGCGTAGTTCTATCAAATCGAGATGAACCTACATGGGAAGGGTAAGGATAGAAGTGGTGGCCAAAAAGATTATAAATGTTAGGTTATCAATGTATGCGATTATGTAAAAGGGTTACATACTGTGATGCCCCAATTTTAAAAAAGGTCAACAACCTACTGAAGTATAGGTCAAGAAGCTTTGTCTTATCTGCTTGGTTACTGATAAGAAGTAACAGTGAAATTTGGAAAAAATATTCCTCTAATAAATGTAAATTACGTACCTGTCTGCTTTAATTAATTGTTATGAAACCGGTGTTTATTACTAGCACCACCAGAGCATACATAACCGCAATATTTGACATTTGCTAAACAGCTGTTTGATCGGCATCTGCGAACTGTTCGACAGCTAGCGGTAAAATTTAAATTTAATAACATCATGCTCATATATCGCCCATATTACCTCGGACGATTTTAATAAAAATATAAAATTATAATATTTGCTGTCTTACCTTAAATGTTTAAATGCTGCTGCCAAATATAAATGTTACCACTCTGCAACATTATGCCTGTTTCATTGTTATTGTTTGTTTATTAATGTCTATCAAATTTATCAAGGCCAAAGAATATTGAAAGAAATTTAATAAATTATTTATACAATTTAATTATTATGAATGTATAACCTGACGGAAAATGACGTCACACTAGTTACCTCGTGGAACTTTTGAGCCTACAAAAATAAATATTGTGATAACCTTAATTAGTAGATTTATAGGAGCTTTAGATTTAAGTGTATTATATGTTAAGTGTGTAAACAGGTGGTTCGTATGTCCCATATACTCAGGTGTGTTACTTAAAAAAGTGATCTATTTTCTCTCAAATTCAATATGGACGTCGAAATCATGAATTGACCAATGAGAAACTTATACGTCGAACTCAACGCCCCTTGATACCGAGCTTCAACTTCCGCCTATGACCTCGACCCATGAAGAAGAGCAATGCTCAGCCCATTCCATCAACACCCCTGCTTGCGAGAGGACCGGAGCAGATCGCCGTCGAGGACGTCTACAAGAGATGAGCATCGCCTAGGGTCCCGACTCAAAAATCCTCATCGCCTGGTCAAGATTCCTCCAAATTCCTTGTTGGCGTTAGAATGGACCACAACCCTCATGGAGCTGCGCCCAAGTCTTCGAACGCGTAAGCAAATCATTTCAAATTTGGCCACTTCAAATAATGCGCAATTAACTTGAACACGAATTCCCATTTAAATTAACGAACCACCTGAGTATATTAGATTGCTAAGTTGAAAGACTTTAAATTAAGAATAGCTTTAAAATCTAAATCATTGTTAATTATTCCTATTAATTTATTTATTAAAAATTTATTGACAACTAAAAGTCTAAAGAAAAAAGTCTTATATACATTTTATTCTTATTAGAAGCATGTAGCAAAAAGCAAACGAGAATATATTAGTCTGTTCTTTAGGCGAGTGACCTTTAATATTCTACTGAATCAATCCTAGCCATTCTCTCTGGGTGTTAGGCTAAGCAATTATGATTGATATTTGATAGAATTATTATTAATGATTTTCTTTTTACCTCCACGTGCGGTCCAGTTTGGCCATGCATCAAAGTGAAGTAGCTGAATATTGAGCCATCATAATTCAATATTACTAGTGATCTCACTTATGATGCAGGGTATATGGCGTGTTGAGCAACTAATAGAAATATATTAATTCATTTGCTACATGAGTATTGTGAACTTCACTTGGAGTGTTGCACTGAGTACTATTTTATATTTTGTTCGACTTGGTAAAGCGAATCTTCTAACCATTAGAAGGGCGAACATATGAGTGTATCACCATATCTGTATTCGACCCTGGACTCACTAGAAAATTAACGATTCAATTGGTGGTTTGTGTGTGAAAGTACCAATATTCTCATAATCCATCATTTGTCTAGTTTCATTCGCTGTTCTAAGTCGAGCAAATTTATTAAGCCTACTCATGTGCCAAGTAAGTACCTTCATCCGCTTTGATGAACTGATGAATAAAATTGTATATATTGATTTATCCAAGATTGCATTATTTGAGACGTGTTGCAAGCTGCACACCTCCTCAACCTGTACATGCTGATACAAGAAATTGTATTCAGGATTTATTCAACATAATAATTGAATTTACCACCGGTTATTCTCATCTGTGAAATTTGGTGCTTCCAGTGAATTTATTATAAATTATTATACTATATTTATTATTCAGTGTGGCGCATGTTCACACAGGAAACTGTCGACTCAAGTCTTATATGCTTTAAGAGGCTACATATAGATTCATTGGGAGGCCTGGCGCCCATTCAAATATTTATTAATTTCAACTAGCAAATCAGATTTGATAATAAATCTCATTGCTCATCCTATTTGAAGGGGTTCATACCGCTGTGCCAGTCAGGGCTGTTACAATACTTTAATGTTTGATTCAATTCTTATCATTGGAAGGAATACATCAATTCTCATGCATCTGACATTTAACTATAGCTCCCAATATTGATTGAAAGCTAGTTTTTTGGTAAAAGAATTTATTTCCAAATGTGTTAAACTTATCATACAGTTTTGGAGAATTTTTCTTATTCTTTACTCTAACCTACGATAAAGATAAGTAACATTTCTTGACCAACTGTAAAGACAACAAATGCTGTCGGATGTCAGTATGTTTGATTGCATCTCTTGAATAACATAATTTTTCAAAGTATCAAGTAAACTAATTGAGTGAAGCAACATTGAAAAAAGAGGAAGACAAGAAGAGTTATAGAGTGTTAAGCCGAAAAGGTGTATGAGTTAGAAATAAGCATCCATGTGAAGGAAGTAATTCCAAGTCGATCTTATCTTGTTTTCCATGATCGGGCAGATAAGCAACTTGCAAGTGATTTGCATAATAAAAAAGCTACGAGAATCTAACAAGCGAAGCTCTCATTAGTGAAGCCAATAATTAGTCTCCTTCATCATCTAACTACCGCAAAATTGGAGCCTGCGTCCAATATTACAAGGATTGGTTGGACATTAGAAGATATAGCCTAAACGGGAACATCATGATTAGAAACTTCGTGAGTAACTGAAATAGGAATAAATTTATCGCTTTATTCTCGTATATTAGATCGATACTGATTATGTAGTGTCTTATCCTTATGTGCGATGAATTAGCCTGAAAGATGATTCAATTTCTTATAATTTTTTCAAACATTCCACTATTTCTCCCAATAATTCTATTACCGTTATCGATGATTTCAATATTCTAATATTTTTTTTTTAATTTTTCCCTATAGACACAGTTTTGATATAAAAATGAAACATCCTCCTCATCAGTCTTTTTTATGGAAATTTTTCCACTTCCCATAGTTTGTTTCCTATAATTAGTGATAGGAAACATAATTATTATTGTCAAGTGCAGAAATTATTATCTTACATACTAGAACATTGATATTCTCTACTCATGGAATTGAGCAGACAACCAGTCTCCCAACTCAAAATATAGAATAGTGATCGGTTTTGTAAATACGAGTAAATGATGAACTAATAAATGAACTCCTAAACTGTCATATTATTATGATGTGATTCAATTTGGAAGATGAAATCATCAAGTTTATTGAAAACAGTTAAACCTATTACTGAAATTTGTAAAGTATCATTATTTAAATTGTGAATAATATTAACTGTGCTACAAAGAATAAATCTCGTTCTAATTTTCAACCTCCAGATAGGAGAATTCCATAGTAGGAAAGCTTGGATATCAAAGAACAAATTCAATAGATATAGAGATAAAAAGGATTTTAAATAAATTTCGAATTCATTTTCAATCCTCAATCAACATAGCAATAAGAATCATAATCTCTCTGATACTTTGCACCAGTGGCGGTTCCAGGGGTGGGCTGGGTGGTTAGCTGCCCCCCCCCCCCCAGTTTTCATGGGAATTTTTCCAATTGTTTTTCTAGGTATACGCACATAATATAATTATTTCTAAAATTATTGATTTAGTGTGGACTAAAATCATAAAAATTATTTAACCGTTTATAGAATAGATAATATTATAGATAATATCTGTTATTGGAAGTACATATGGACTTTCTAAGCCTAATTGAAAATCCTCACTCATGTTATAGTTTGGTACTTCAGTCAAAGAAGCTTGCCAATATCTTCCATGAATTAAGGTTATTGAGTCCTCCAATCTACAATGAAGTAGATTATGATGATTGCATCATATCTAAAATATCATTACAGAGTAAATACTGGTATCAGTCTAACTTAATTTGATGATTTTTTTCAAGTTGAAAATCTTGATGCCTTGAAAACCTGGCTTTATTTTATTTAAAAATGTAGTCTTGAGGTTCAAAAGTAGATTGTTTGGCAATAAGTTTTACCAACTATTGAGTTGATTCTAAATTTTTCATACTACACAGAGTGTTCCAGAAGGAATGTGCAATACTTCTCAAGCTGTTTCTTTACACCAAGTAGAGGAGAAAGTTCCGTGGGACATATCACCAAAAACGCTTTGTTACCGCTTAGATAACAATTTAAATTTCTCAAGAAATATTCATTTCTCTATTTTTTCACTGGCTTTATTCATATCCTAAAATTACTAATTCCCATGTGAAATGGAGTTGTGAATCTGAGGAATTCAATGACTGTTTTATGAGGAGTTTTCAACTTGAATGGTTATTGAGATAATAGAGCAAATATGCTACCATAATTTTTTGATATTGATAGAAGTTGAAGAAAATCAGAAGATATTCTGAAGAGATAACAGTTGAATAGCGTTGATAATGTAAATTTTACCTAAATCTCAGAAATCGCGATCAAAAGGAGACAAAACATTGAACAAGTGAAAAATTACTGTAAAGTCGCAATTTTAAGATTTGTTTAAATTTATCACGTCGTAATTTGACATGGTAATAAATAATTTTATAACTTGAATAAAACCTCTAAAAATCAATACTTTCTGAAAATTTTCAATTTCTCTCCATTGTTATCTCGATAACAAAGCATTTTCGAGGGTACCTATGTTCCACTTTTTTCTCTACTTGGTATAAGGAAACAGCCTGAGAAGTATTGCGCATCCTTCTGAAACACTGTGTGCCGTAGTATGAAACTATTGGATTCAATTCAATAGTAGTTAGTAGAAATTATTGCCAAATTATCTACTCTTGAGCCTCAAGACTATTATTTTTTTTTTTAATAAAATAAGGACAAGTTTTCGAGGCATCAACATTTTCAACCTAGCTCGAAAAATAATCAAATTGAGTAGGACTAATTATTTATTTTGTCATGATATTTTTAATTTTTCCCAAAGAAAAAAGGCGCCTGGGAACTCTACTATCTAGAGTAGGGGTAAGGGCACCCACCTATCCTTTTATAAACTCCAGCCCCCCTCCCCCTAGAAAATCACTCGTGAATTTGAGCCCTTGCCCCCCCAGTTTTTCTGGTCTGGAACCGCCACTGCTTTGCACTGCATCTAACGTTATGAAACTTTAATTTCAAAGTAGCTATACAGAAAGCTGCAGTTCTTCATCTGTTTGTTAGCGTATTTAGCAGTAGGGGCGTCTGTTGCGTTGAATTCATTTCCGGTCGATGTGTAGAAGCAGCTATTTTATTGCAAAATGGACGCACGGAGAGCGTGGCGCCGGAAGAGAATAGAGGTAGCCTAATCCGCGCCAGTTAACACTCTAGTCTGATAAAGTTGCTCGGCGCAAAGAACGACTGTTGTCCTTCACCCACCCCTTCAACGGGACGACTCTCAACTGGGGTGTCTCCGTAGTACTCACATTCGAGGCTGAGAAGTTTTCTCTTCCTCACACTCGCTCATAGTTCCCAGACTCAATAGTTCCGTCCTTCTCAAACTCACACTGTATAGCTCTGTATACTCTGTGAAGTGTTCTCTTTCTCACACTTACTCTGTGTATCCCTCTCACCAAGGAGAGCACGCCCTCAGGAAACGACCGGGAAATGGAAAACAAAGACAACTCCATACCCTCGTCCAGGCAATCTCTTGCCATTGCCTTTCCAATTCACTTATCCTTCGTCGCTCACATTTAAGTACACTGATATACACTGCCGGATTAAATCTGTACAACTACAAGTGGCAAGTACGTGGAGATGACTTGAAAAACTCTGCAGACAGGAAATGAGAACATTTGGAATATTTCTGCTTCCGAGTAATGAATATACAAGCCGGATTATCATCAGTATGATATGTAACCTACTTGTAATTTCATATTATTGAAGAGAACTGAATAGTCTCTATATGGAAATGGAATAATTAATGCCAAGTAGAGGGGAAGTAATTTCCTCAAGAGTATTTGAAAAGTGATTGGAATCATGTGAGTTCCAATTTTTTTGTATTATCAACCAATGAGTGGATTGATGTCGAAAAATCACAATAGAAATTAATTGACCAGGGATCAATGATGAATGGTATGCAGAATATTGTCCTTACCTCTGATTTGTGGTGAAAATTGGAGGCATAATGGCATATTCATTGAATTATTCTCACCTGAAATCATGAAAAAAATTAATGAGGCGACTATATATGTACGGTTATGTTTAATGAACTGAATTTCTAAGATCATGATGACTACTGTATCAGAGTTTTTCTGTTATATTGGGCTTCTATTTGGATCAATAGAAATTACACATTAGGACAGCTCATGAACTGAGATTTAGTGGAAAATAGAACTTCATTTATCATAAGAAATCAACAAAGCAAAAATAGACAAAAATGTATTTTTCTAATGCCCCTGCAATATCCTAATATAGGCTACTAGTTATACACCATTTAAAAACCTAGAGTGAATTTTTGTTCGAGTTGAATAAAACCTCCATCATGGATAACACCGCAGCAATAATGCTTCAAACCTGTCTCCATGGAGTAATAATATTCTTACGACGTATCTACATATTTTCAACACAATTTCCACTCTCAGCAATTCTCCTCTTTTATTCTCGCCAGTTGGATGAAAAATGAGTTTCTGATTATGGATTTTCCGAACAAGGAGGGGCAGCCTAGAAGCAGCAGCAGCACGCGAAAGGATCGTCGTGTTTATTGATATCGACGGCGTGGAAAAGAGGGGAAGCGAGGACACCAGAGAAAAAGTGAAGCGGAGAATATGCACAGTTTCCTGCAGTCAGCGCTGCCTTACGTGCAGTGTAGACCGGCGTTCATATATTTAGATAGAGATAAGGCTTCGACAAGCGAGCGAGACGGCATACGGGCATAGCGTTGCGTTGCGTTCAGTTGAAGTTTATTATAACGTAATACTGCCGCGACGAAGAGGCGGTCGGTCTGTCTGTAAGCAAGAGTAATTTCCGTATCGCGCGCTTCGGTTTAGCTTGGCATGGTGAAGGGGGAGGGGGTGGGGTTGCGTATCGCCAGGTGTCGATCTTATTAGAGTATTGTCAGCCGTGGAAGAGGGAGAGATATTTTTTCGGCTGCACGATGAATGAGCGAGCGCGCGCGTCTCTCCCTCAGCACTGGATTTCCATTTAATTTCCTTCTGGAATCTGGGACCGGCTATCGGCGACAAAGCGGAAATGAAAATGACCAACGCGAAAGGGACGGCGAGCTGCGGCCAGTTCTTGGACTTGGCCGTGCTGTCCTCCATCCTGAACAGATGCGACCAACCGTTAACACTGCCTGCCTATGCTCCAACCCATCCATCAACTCACCAACCAACCCAAGATCGAGCCTCATCCACCTAATCTCAAGACTGTGTTGTTTAAATCCTCCATCACTTGCAAAGCCTGACAATATGCGATAGGCTATAAATTAAATATTCAACTTTTCTGAGCAAAGAGAGAAATGAATATAAAAATTTAAGATAACACTTGTGATCTAATCTAAATTTCTAGTCATAACAATTATTTTTGGGAGGAAAAATCTGTTAGGTGTGAACGAAGAATGCTTGTCTATCTTTGTTTTATGTATAGTGAATAAAACAATGAGTGGATATTGTCCTCTAGTAAACAGAAAAGTTTGCTCGCACATTGTTAAAACGTAAAAGATGATGGATTATTAAAAAAAGTATTTTTAGAGCAAAAAAATTATAAACGATTGATGGTTTAAATTAAACAGATGAAAAAATAACGTAATAATACATTTATCATTAATTCACGAATCATAGGGAAGATTATAATGAGAGAAATAAATATGCTGTGAAAGATTGGATGGATCGGAGGGTTAGGCAGCAGGAACATGAAGAAGATAAGGAGGGGCAGCAAGGCAGGCGTGACCAGGTGTCCACTCTCCGACTACGAGTAGTCGAGGGTCGACTCCGAGTCCGAATAGTCTAGAGTCGTCGATGAGGCAAACACGAGCCCGTTGCGGGGCGCGCCAACTTGATTTAATACAATCACAGCTAAAATCAAAGCAAAAAGATTGTAGCAGCGCTGTCTATTCGCAGAGCGGTGATTTATGGATCCTCTCCTTATCCCATTCTTCCCAGCAACAAACGACCGTTCACTACAAGTACGCGGGAATTAATTTCAACAAGTACCACATCAGTAGGAAGTGCAGTCAGACGGACGGCGAGCGAGCGAACGTGAGAAACCGCTACGCAAATCTGATACACGGACCGAGCCGAAAGCTAAATAAATAACTGCTATATCCGTGGCTGCTGTTGTTTGGTATCCTTCGGCTGTCTCGGATTTGTGGCACGGGCCATGTGAATGGAGAACTGTAATAGCATCACTGGATACTGGATAGTCAGCATGCAGGTGTTTCAACTGCCGAGACTGTTTCAATCTCAATGGTGTAACTCAATACAAGAGTATTTTTGACAATAGTTCTCGACTTGTCCACAAGCACAGTTTCTCAGAACACATTCTCTTCATGAATTTTAAATATTGAAAAAAATTTATAATGAAACTGTCAAAAATGAAGCATTTACTATATTCGTGATAATTATAACGTTATGAAAATTATTTTCCCCCAATAATCACAATTCTCATCCACGCGCTAGTTTATTTTTTTGACATTCGAATAAGCCATCAACTTGGAACAAAGAATATTATCATATTGTGAGGAATTCTTGAAGGAGGCATGACTGTTGAAAATAACAAGCAGAATTAACAAACTAAAGGCTTCCCAATCTATTCTTCTGAAATAAAGAAAGGATATTTTTCATTTTATATTGATTTCGCCTCATAACTAATTTTCATCTAGTTCTTCAAAAATTAATACGAAAAAAATTCTTTTGTTATCGAAGATGTTTATTAGTGAGTTCAATTTGATTCATGATGACTACTTGTATGTGATAGTTCAGATCAGCCTCATAAGTGATTGAGGATTGTGATCATTTTCAATCCTGACAGCGCTCTAGGGTATTCTCTACTATTTAAAATAAAAATCTAGAGGCTACTTGATTGAAGAAGGTCAATTCGTGAACGTCATCAATAGATAAACTTGTACTGAATCTTGATCAGATTGATTAATACTTGTACTCATGTTAAATCTGACGTGACAGGAGGACATTTCCCATTGGACCTCAGTTAATATTTTATTGTAATTTTTTGTATTTATCTAATTTGCACGGTTGAGGATATCCATCAGTGATTGTCCACAGAATTGAAAAATCTCATTCAAAATTGAAACAAAATTAATAGAATCAATGCTTTAGGGGATTCTTTATACCAATTATGACTATGATTGATTGAATTATGATGATTATGAAAATTAATTACAAACAATGTTTGCGTAAATTGTTCACAAACAATTTTTGTACTTCAGTGAATAGTTTGCAAATTAGAATCAATCATATAACGTCTACTAACAAGAGGTGGCTAATTTTTGTAAAGTAGGTGGAGGTTTGATGAATTGATATTTGGAGCCCAGGAAGCAGGCCGGCCAGCTAGCACACATATGTTGCGGTTGCCAGTGATGGACGCTGAATCCACTTTTAGGACTGAGATAAAACAGCAGCAGCAGCCTAAGTGAACCCTATCTACTCAAACACACACGACATGGAATATCCGATTATAGAGATTACTGTCGAGTAATTAACCTGTTTTATCTCGTTTCTTTCCACGTTCATAACATCTAAAGAGGTCTGGCCCAGCAGATTGACGGATGGACTGGAGACAGAAAAAGATAACATGCGTTTCTTTTGGTAAGGATCGAGCAATTAACTCAAAGATAAACGGAGATAATGGTGAGTGGAAAGGGGCCTTAGACCAGTGACGCCTTGTAGACTGCTCTTCGAAGTAGAAAATCTTGTTTTGATTAAATAACTTGTTGCTAATGACAATAAAATTCTGAGGAGATTTTCGTTTTATTTACATCTAAAATCTTGGGCCCCCTCCCGCCGCACTTATCTAGCTGTTGAATTTCTTATCAGCAGTTAATTTGCGTTTCGTGGAAAAATATAGTGCCGTTATCGCGGGCTGCTGGGACGCTTTATCAGCGCCAGTCTAGCGCTTGCACACTCTTATCTGGCCTCGGCTAATGGCTCTCCTTCTGCCTGTATCCGCCGCCATCTCTGCTAAACAACAAAAATCGGGAAACCAAGCTCGAACATTCAAAACACCCTTTTTTCAACTCGCTTCTGTGTGCATATAAACACGCCTTCCTACTCACGATTAATTACACCTTCCAAGATACACCCAAAAAAATTAATCAAGTTCTCCTTGAGTGTGTCGAGCAAGTCGGCAGGACATTCATGCTAATGTACAACTTCACAACAGCTTGTATTCTTCGATCCTCTACATTATTTCCAACATCATATGGCTAATTCATAATTCTCTTCTCTACATTCAAACTACGATGCTTAATCAAGTTTTTAGAAGATTTCATTGATACAAACAATAACCCATAACCCAATGACCACTTTCAAACTGTCCTGACAGAGCTAGTAACATATATACAACAAATCACAGCTCCATTTGAACCAGAGAATTTTGCATGGGGAAGCTGAATCTGGAGCAGAATCAGCAATAGTTGATGGTGGAATTATTATTATTATTATTATTAGCGTATGGCTTTATTTGGTGGGGAGACCAAAAGGTAATTCCACCTCGCCAACATATCCATGTTTCGTCAATAGGAAACATGGTGGAATTATTGATGTTGATTGATTTTTCTTACGTGGAATAGCAATTATACTTGAGACACCACGTATTTTGCACTATATTAGTCCAATAAATAAACTTTTTTCTTTAATTTGTGATTAATTTAGAATAAAAATTTACACAGTATTTCTTCCATAATATAATATGTTAGAGGTACAGATGATCTACACAGAGTTTTATCATGTGGCATATCACAAGAACACTCTAATAGACAAAAGTCATATAACTGATGTCTTTATCAACTGAAACTCCGTTTCAATGATATCTCTTTCTCTTATCATCAACAGTTCCGGGAAGTATAAAGTTCAAATTATCTTATATGAATTATCATCGCTCTACAGTAATAAAAAGCTGATAACTGGTTCAAGAAAAACAAAGAAAATGATTTCTTCAACTGAATCATTCATGGATCTCCTTCATCAGTCATACAATCGTGATTTAATATTATTTTGAACTGTGTTGTCTAATCAAGAGCAATATTAGAATACAGTTAAACAATTTCATGATCAGAATTATAATGAATAAACATTATTTATTGATGAATAAGAGTCTTATTTTGTAAAATAAATATAGAGTATAATAGTTAATCATGCTTAAGTATGATGAACGATACTAAAATAATGAAGCATTGTAACAATTTAATTTCACTCACATATGCAAATATTTAATATCCTTCCTGTCAAGGAAGAATCATCCCGTTGAAAAGGGATAATAGCCTAGATTATTTAATAAAATTCACAAAAGAAATTCACATTAAAGTATAAATTGAATTGATAAAACCATGAATTTGATCCATTAAATAAGTTATTTAATGTATTTCATTTAAAGTACTGTATTTTCATTTAAAGTCAATTCTCAATAATTGATTATTAGATTTGTATTCCTGTATTAATGAATGTATATTTTTTCATACGAGTATATGAGTATTATAGTCTGTCCAAGCAAAGAAGACCCTCTGACAAGATAAGAAAATCACTCCAGCTTGGTCAATATTGGTTAAAAAATATTGATTTAATCTCAAATTATTGATCAGAATGTTTCCTATATACGATTGAGACCAAATCAATATCCTCTAAACCAATATTGACCAAGCTGGAGTCATTTTCTCATCTTTCCAGAGGGTCTTCTTTGCTTGGAAGGCTAACCCTCATCAATTTTATTTCTATCATCCGAAAATTGTTATTCAAAATTTTCCACCTTATCCCCTTATTTCAGGTGATATTTCTGTAATTATTCTGTCTTCTTACCACCTAACATTTTAAGTATAGTAGATTCAGCTACAAAATCTCTTCAGAGGAACTGTAACACAACCAATGACATATATTTTCTGTGCAAGATTAATCAAGGTGGTTTGGAATAAGAGAGTCGTGTATCGATAAATTATTATTGAACAAACAACACCGAGACATGAATTAATAGCATTGTGTTGTAAGGGTGGGCGGATGGGAGTGGACCAGATCGAGTGGCAACCCCATTCTTCGAAACAAATTCTCTCCTAACAGCCTCTCCGGAAGTTATCTTCTACTTCACGTTTCATCGGATCCTTACCAGACTTATTCCCGCTCAATTCTATCTTCCATCTTCGGTGTGTATGCAAGGTGGCGGTGGTGTTGTTATTTCCATCTATCTATCTAAACTCAAGTTAATGAAACCAGTATTTTGAATCCTAATCTTGACATCGAGTGTAACACCCTCGACCCAAGGCACTTTCGAGGCAGATGATAGCACCAAGAGCACTGATATAGTGGGGAGAACAAAGGTGGAGGGAAATACTCGTAAACTGCCCAGCAATAATTATTAAGCCTTGAATTTGATTTTTCCCGATAAGCACCCAACATCATACATGGAAGCAATGGATTCTCTTGTAAGTAAACTGTGGAGAATAACAATAATTTACAGCGATCGGCCACGGCCACGCCTTCTTATTCTGTATTTCCGGCGAGGTTGATCTTTCGACAGAAGTTTCCAATAAAGAAATGTATTTTCACTTTGAATAGAAAATATCATCCATATCATCAATAATTCCTTTAAATACCTTCCTAGTTTATACCTGATGTGATCTTCTAGGAGGAAATTCCAAATAATCAATTCGAAAAAAATCAAGGGCTGAAGAACATATGATGGTTTTTTTACTAAAGTGGAGGGTGAAACAATTTGAAACGAGCATGAATAAGAGATATTGGTGATCGGAATAGACCTTTATTGGAATAGAATTGGACTACCAATAATCATGTTGTATCCAAGTTTTAAAAATAGGGATTAAAGAAATAAAATTGCAATTTTTCAAACTTTCTTCATTCAAATAATTATTGATGATCATTGAATGATCAATTATCATACGAATGATCAATGGTATAAAGAAGGGTGAGCAGGTAATCATGAGGCTGGCTCAGAAAATTACTTCAGAATAATTATAGAGTAATTTTATTTTCTGATAATATGTGATACTCGTATACTCCTCAATGTTCTGTGATAGAGCAGAACAAGAGAAAATGAAGAGCGTGGAATATCAATCAATTGATAAGATAAATATGCATAGATCAAAGGTTTTCAAACTCAATGATATGAATGCTCTCACTTGACACTGATAATTTGTTCTTTCCGCTTTTATTTATAGATTTCTAGCTGAAGTGCATTGGAACGAAATTATATTGATTCGATGAAGAGTATATATTCTTGGTCTTGTAGTTGTAAGTTTGTGAAATCACTAGAATAATATATTTTTTCTTTATTCAGTAAAATGGAGAAGAATTGAGCCTCCTATTCAGTTTGATGATTTGAAAAAAGGGAATTTCATTGTATTATGCAGTTTCATCATCCATTAATTCCTTATCATTTCAAGAAGATTTACGAAGTTTTGGTAACGCTTACCAGAGATCCAGAAGGGTGTGTTATGTGTAACTCCTGGAATAGCTAAAATGTATGTATAGGACTACTTAAAATAAGTATAATCTAAAAGCTTCTATCTAAAAGCTCTTCTGATAATATAATCATTGGAAGATTAATAATTATGATTTTGTTAATTTCTCACTTGAATTTATTGAACTCTCAATTATATTAGAAATGATTCAAATTTCCTGTTTAGTCTAGTGTGAAAAAAAATTCTCAAAATAACTAACATGAACAAGTAGATAACTTGGAGTTGTCTCCAATGAAATAAAATACACTCAAATTATAAGTACCTTAAGAAAGTATGTACAAAATTTTGTAGAAGCGTAGATCCTGCCAATATCAAGCAAAAATATTTTGTATTCAACATTCAATCATTCAGTCGATATAGTGTTTTTTGAGTGAGTATCAATTGATTGAGAACCATCCATAAATTGTTTTCTGACGATGTTCGCCTAGTAGAAAGCCACTAATTTTCACATAGAGGAAAGATTATGTATTTGGACTATTTCATCTTCCTGTTTGTTTATTTATTATATCAGAATTACATGTATGTCAAAAATGTCTGTTCAAAAGCATGAATAGCATTATACTGCACTTGCTTATTTTTCAAAATTTATATGCATGAGATACAAGATAGTATAATATGTATGAAGAGTGATTGACGGGATTCTTTATTATAAACAAAGATAACTTGGCAAGACAAGTGAATTGCACCCATACTTGACTAAGTTGGTGGCCAGTATCTATAATAATGCATATTAAATCTACATGTAACTCACATGTATATATAGCATTGTCTGGCCTTTCCGATATTGTTACAGTCTATAGACCGCGACTGGCAAAGCCAAGTGAACAGCAAAAGCGCTCAATTTCTGTAGGAAACTTATCTGATCTGGAGATGGAACTTTATCTTAATTGAGTTTCTTATCAGTGTGTGCCATTTCCTCCGGGCAAACCCTGCCAAGCAGCAGCAGCAGCCAGGCCAAGTTCTCCGTGCACTTACGGGCGCGATTGTGATTCTAAAATTTCCATTTAAGATAAGATGACGTCGATGTTGGGTCTGCTCCTGCTGGTGCTGCTAGCAATGCTGCGATACGAAAAGGTTTCATCTGCGATATACAACTGAGCTGGGCTCTCTTCAATATCGATCAATAAATACTCTGATCAGGTGAAGCTTCAATCAGGAAATAATAAAATAAGTTTGAAGTTCAAGTAGTTTTATTCAAAACTTGAGTAAACAAGGCCTAGGTTCTTTTGCTGGAAAAATGAGCTCGCCAGATTGTTATTTTGAGAAGAAATTGGGAAATGTTTTTCTGATGAGGTGAGTCAGGATCAGAAGCCTTAATTACCAAAACTTAAACTTATAAAACTCTTATAATTCATTATACACTAATGATATACTATAATTAATAATATACTTCTCAAATTAATCTACGTACAAATCTCTGTCCGAAATTACATTATATCAGGGTTCTTCTCCTCCATACTGCCTAGCTTCCTAATCATCATAGGCTACTAAGCTTGGACTGTGGGCTCGAAAAAGTTGAAAAGTACAAAGTGGAATACATTTTATTCTATGATCCATAACAAATGTACCCAGAAAATTTTTTCTTATGTTCCACGAGGTAATGAAATGAATTTATTAAATTTGCAGTGGATAAATATAGTATGCAGGTATGCGGCAGTAAGAAGAATATCACACAAGGTTATTCAGAATTTATATATTTGAAAGAAAAAAGTTCATTTTTCTTCTCTTACTTGAGAGGAATTATGAAAGAAAATACTTTGAATATTGATGTCAGATCATTTTCTAAATAAAAAGTGTTAAAACAGCATTGGTACCGATATTTCATTCGCTCTAGTTTTAAAAACAGGATACATATTCGTTAAATAGAGAAGAAAAGGAAAGGCACACAGCTAACATTGATTTCTACGACGTGGAAAAGCAGTGGAAGCGAAGATTGGTCCCCTATCTACGGCCGTATCCCGTCTACTGATAAAGCCACTACAATTCAGATAACGCAAACATGTGATAGGAAACTTTTAAAACCTACGTCCCAGAAAAAACACTGATAGAACGCAGCATTGTTTTCGGTATCAGTCTCTACATAAAATAGTACATAACCAAGGCATTGCTGATAACGATAAAAAAGACATTTCTGTCTTGGCATGTCCCTGTGTGATACTCACTGTCCGACTGTTGAATTATTTAAAATTATCATCAGTTCCACCGAGATAGCAGCAGGCTTATCACGTGCGTCTACTATCGTGAAAAGTGGTCGACTGTCATATGCATTAGAATACAGCAGCTTATATTATACTTCACTTTGATAATAGCTAATTGGAAAAAATAGTTCCTTAGTTGAATAGTCAATGAATACGTATTATTGCAGTAGATATTGAATAATTGATAATCAGTTTTAATTTTATAATAAAAGATAATAAAAAAATAACATTATACAGTATAATAATAAAGGCCTACTCTAATAATTGGTAATAGATTTCAATTTGATTATTAGATAATATTAGACATAACAATTCATTAGTTGAATAAGATTAACTTCAGAGAACTAATAAGCTATAATAGAGTAAGATTGCCTTCAAATTCTATCATAACTTCGAATTCTGCGGATTTCGAATTTTGAATTCTTGCATTCTGAATTTTGTGGAGAAAGCTTGTGACAGTCATTTCTTCTTTTTTCATCCTGTAAGATTTTTTCTTTGAAAAATTTGAGGAAAGTGAACGATAGGTGTCAGGGAACAGATAGGCTAATAGAAGCCTAATTCGCATAACAATTCTAATTGAATTGATGACGGTAGCCAGCAGTAAAAGGTCAGTAAGTGGTTGAGGGTGGTCGACACCATCATTGGATGCACTGCACAAGATGTGGAAAAAGGCATAATACTCTGCAGTGCCGTAAACCGCCTACTGCAGACGAAGAGAGTGTGTGTTGGAGTAGTAAGAGTACCAAGGAAGAAGATTTATGTGTGTGAGATGGGATCGGCTCGGAACAAACAAGGAACAGAACGCACAATGCTGCGAAAATATCTCGTTAACTTACCACGCCGCTCAACAGAATCTTTGGCTAATCCACCTCCGCAGCCCTGTCCGCTGCTATATTGTTACCAACTCTTGGGGACTGTTATCGATGACCAGAAAATTTGTAAAGAATAAAACTATTTACAAGGCAAGACGGATAACGCTGTTGGGTACATTCTCCTCTTTTCCTCCAATATGTGTCACCCTCTTCATCGGTTCTTTCTCCAAGGAATCTTCTCTCTCCCACCACCTCTTTATTCCCATGCCAGGGTTAACCATGGCACAGCAACCAGCAGAGCTGAGTACGCAGCCCACCACCAGCATCCATTAGATCCAGGCGCAAGATAAATTTGTGCTCCGATTAGCTATCTGTCACACACCATGAAAGGAAAACGAACTTTTCTATAAAAGAAAATGGTTTCTTGATCCACGACGAGCTGCTGTGTAGTAATATTCACTGAGGAATATTTATATTACCGACAATACAGTCAAGATTTTATACAGAAGGAAACTGTTGAATTACCTTTCTGGAGTGCACAGATAATATAAACTTTTCCATTTTTCTAAATACTCTCTCTTCGATTTCCGTTGGGTGGTATGGATGTTCATCGCGGGAGGAAAGCATCTTGAGATCATACAGAAAAACTGGTGGATCATTATTGAAAAATGACATCATCTTTGTTTAGAATTGGTGTGATCGATCGTCTTGAGCAAGAAGTTTTTCTAATTTGTTTACTTCAACTTTATTTTTCGCAATTTTTAAATATATATTAGTTGACATGACATAATATAATATATAAATGAATAAATGTATAATGAATTTCATAGCTACTTTTGAGTTTTCCAACAAGCAGTCCAAGCACATTAAATTTTGAGGGAGTAGATTACTTGAATAAAAGATCATGTTACTGAACTTATCAGTCAATCAACAAATCCACCACAATCATCTCCGTTGCCTTTGTAGGCCATCAGACCCCGCTCTCTATTTCCCATTAGAAACCAAATTATGGAAATGAAGTTGATATTAACCATTATCTTCGAGTAATGAGGAAATTTGAAGTGTATGAACAGTAAAATTAATTAACAGAAAATCGAACAAATATTCTTTCTATGTCTTTTTTGTATAAGGAATGAATAATAACGAAAAAATTGTGTTAAAAACAATAATCAGGAAGAATTTGGAGTCGCTTTCGCAATCTTGTACGTAATCAATAATTAATCATGACATAATTGAATCAGATCACAGTTGCGTTGTTGAGTTTGCTTCATTATTGATGAAAACACACCTATGATTCGAAATTACAGATTGCTTCGTAAAGCAAAGATCACTTATAAGGGAAGGTATTTTTGTATGCAAGGCAAGTAGAGCAGTGACAGTTTCCACATCAGTTTGCGTGAGTTGTCGGTAATAATTACAGCTTGTTTGTGTCATAATGGACAGGAGACAACTGATTGCATACAGTTTTGGTTGTGGGAAAGGAGAAGAGCGGGAATTTTTCTTTGTGTTGTTTGGAGAAATATCGAACGTAGGTCGGTCGTAGCGAGGAGTTCTGGCCCTGATAAGAGCCGATAAGGTTCCCCTTTTAAGGTGGACGGGAGGAGGGAGGTAAGCCTGTCCTGGCTCTGCAGCTGATAAGAGCTGCCGATAGCGACAGCACGGCACCGACTTGCGATAACCAATCCGCCGGCACTGCTGATAACAAGGGTCACCTTCAGAATGCGAACGCCAAGATAAGACATGACTTGTTCGTTTCAAAAGTATTCAGTGTACTGTACAAATACAACAACTCACAAACACACATCACTCTAAAAGATAAGAATCCATATCGCCCTTCACAAATGCTCGTGCACTGCACTACCAGAAACTCTTCTACTCTTTCAGTCACAAACAACTGATGAATCAAACCCTTGCTTTACGGGTTACAAACACTGCTCTCATTCCTATTCATTTCCTATACCAAACAACGTTATTTATGGTTTTGGAGGAGATGGTCGGTCGATAGGGAAAGATTCCTTTAGTATCAGTATTTCATTTTTATCAAGAAATTGTCACTAATACTTCTGTAATATACTACCAGGGTCAATAAAAGCCATCAAATTTGCTATTTTTTTATCAATATATTTTCAATTACACTGATGATTGAGGAAATTACTGAGAATGAGAATGGTGAGTAGTGATAATTATGAACAATGATCAGTGGAGGTAAAGTTAAAGAAGAAGAAGGGATAATAGAAAGATGTTCATTTCAGAAAACCCCCTTTTCTTATTTATCAATTCAACAAAAGATTCAACAAATTTCTAAAAAAAAAATCATTATAAGAATCAAGCAACAACAATCCACAAGGAAAGTGTTATCTTACTTTTTAGAGTGAAGAAAGTCTGCAGTTACAAGTTTCCAGTTAATAGAACACTACGCACTTATACATAGATATTCATGTAGGCCAGTGGTCACCAAATGGCGGACCGCGGTCCGGATCCGGACCGCCGGCCAGTTTTGTGCGGACCGCGATGTCATATACCGATCTCAACGAAAAAAAAATTATAAGAAACCCTAAAGTCTGGATGAAATTCAATTATTAAGAAACAAACAGAACCAGGGCTTGATTTCAGGGGGAGCGCGTGGGAGCGGCGCTCCCATACCTTTTCCCCCAAGAATACCTTTTTCATGAGCGGCGTCATTCATTCATTCTTTAAGATTGTATTATTAGTTTTATAAAAACAGCTACAAAAAATTTCTCACATTTGCTGAAAACGCTCCAATTCAAGTGTGATTTTTCAAAATGTCCCTGGAGAGGGCCGGACACCCCTCCCCCTGGTGAGCCCACCACTCCCATGTCTCTTTTTTTATAAATCAAGCACTATAACAGAACAATAAATAAACACCAGCAGTGTATCTCTTACCCAGTGTATCAGTATTAATATCTCCCAATTAGAAAGCAGGTACTAATTTTTTTTTTTTTACTGTGATGATAACAATTTTTCTCATGCCTTTTTGTTTTATATATTTATATGTATGTGACTTGTGTTAAAGTTGTATTTATTGCAATGCATAGCATTAATAAATTAATTATTCCAATGTGAGTGAAATCTAGCTCAACTCTCAATAAAAAATTGGCTATTGATTTAATATTTTTGCATTAATTTATCCAATTATTCTAAGCCTAGACATACGTCTAATTCAATTTATCTTGGTATTTCAATAGCCAAAGAGATATAGTCAGGGACTAAATTCTAGTATAGTTTTGACAATAATTCTATTAGTATTCATTCTTCATATAAATAGAAGAAACAATAGAGAAATTTTTATTGTCAATCCGATTGAAATAATGGCCTTTATTTCAATTTTAATAAATCAATAGCATGATATCAAAATTCAATAAATTTGAATAACATTAAAATCGAAATACATACAGAGTAATAACTATCCCAAATATTTAAATAATTATTAAAATTAATGTAGTATAACTATCAATTTTCTTTTAATTCCCGGGAGAGTAACCCCCGCCCACCCCCACTCGATGGACTCTCGATGGACCGCGGAAGCTCACCTAGAATTTGAAACGGACCTTCATGAAACTTAATTGGTGACCACTGATGTAGGCTACAGTAAAAAATAGAATTTCTTTCTTGACTCCATTATTCCACTTAGTTGACAGAGCTGAAGATAGAAGAAACGATCAAGCAGGAGGAGGGTTGAGAAGAGACTGGAGCATCTATCATGATTTAGAGACACGTACAAATTGCGTCCGATTACGATCAAGATAAGAGATTAGGAGAGGAGGCATGCTGGTCCTTGGTTGCAGCCAGAGAGGGTCGCGGGTTCATAGGTGCTACAAGATTTAATTACGATACCGGTACGAGCTATCCGACCCATCGATAGGCATTATTTATGATTGACCCATCTGCAGACACTGCCCACTTAATTATAGAATGGACACTACGATCAACGCTCTACACCCCTTCATCATTTTACTCTCACAGCCCATCTACAATAATAATATTCTTGTTGCCTTTATTACTCCTGTTAGAGTTGCCATTATTACTGAAGAATCTTCAAGAAAATGATTGATTGTGAATGTCATCGAATAACTGGAGAGTAGCAACTGTATAATTTGGATTCATCACATCCTTCTGTATTTGAGATCTTTTCCTTCCTTTTGAAAAGAACAAAATTGAGCCGGGAATGTTTGTGATGGAGAACTAGGTTATGAAATAATTCTGACCAAAACATACGTTTCTATTCACTTACATTCAAAGGTATTCAAATATCGTGAAGAATGCAATGCAGAACTATTTACATTATTTAGTTATTGAAGTATGCTCTTCATTACAAACTATCTTTGGCTTTTGGGCAGTTGTATTGAATTAAATTTAATTGAATGGCTACATTCATTTTAAACCTGGGAAGGTGAAGTAGGACCCTCTCTTACACCGTAGAAGAAGAATAAATTATAAGACCAAGAGGAAGACTCATATTCTTCCTCTATGGTTACCCTTAACCCTCGAAGAGATAAATAAACTATGGGACATTCAAATAAAACGGATTCTTATCGTTATTTTAAACAGGAACTGAGTTTATCAGAAATATTCTCTAATTTTCTCAGTTGTTCTGTTCACTTTTTCCAAATTGCTTCATGAATTCAATTCAATAAAATTTTAATAAGCAATCAAATATCGAAAATAGATTTGTTCTGTTTCTGAGTATCTTAAATTTTCAAGGATTGAAATTGATTTCTATTTCATTACAAGATTTTTTTAGTCTCTACTTGAATTTCAATACTCTAAATCAAAACCCACCAAACCCTAGTGAAGTATGGTTTCGGAAAACTAGTTTCAAACAACAGTTCTTAAAAATTGAAGGGTGTGCATAATCCTTGCTCAGTAGAGCATAGTTGGAACCTTTTTACTGGCATATTGCTACGATAGCTTTCAAATATCGCGGTCGGGAAAGAGTGTACATTTATCTTTGTTCAGTAAAGCATAGATATTGGATTATAGTGGGAAGGAAGTGTTGAGTGAAGGTTTGCCTGTTGGGATAGTGAGCTGGTAGAGATTTGAAAATCGCCCACGCTTTTAAACTAGTTAAAAATCGATAGATAAGCGATAGCTGGCTGAACGGGCCACGTCGAATCTTTCGCAGAAGGCCGCATGTGTATCATCAAGCTTTTAGCCGTTTTTCTTGGCCTGAGGAGAGAGAGAGAAAGAATGAGCGGATGCGCCAGTGAATACGAGTGAGAAGCAGCAGGTAAGGGTACATGTGTTTATCTTGCTCACGCATGAGTGAGTAATAAAATATAGCCTTTGTATATCTATCTCCAGTCAGCGAACCAACCGCACTTTTGAGTCATGCATTATCATAAGTCAAGCTGGCACATATAGTGTCAGGGGGGAGGGGGGGAACAGGGAATAAAGAGGGTGGATTCAATATTCTTTATCGCCCGTTAATCTCACACTCTCTCATGCGTTCTTCGTCTTCCTCAACTAGTATACACTTAACATTTTTGAGATAAGTTTGGTCGGTTTGCGCCTTACCGTCGTCGACACCAGGATGAATGCGACCAAAAGTGGCACTGAGAAAAGCCAAAGCCACGAACCATGCCTGATAGCTGCACAACGGTCACAGCTATCACCGTTACTACCATGTCGTGAAGAATACCGTATTTCAAATAATGTGTTACCGATTTCAATCGTAGATGTATTCTCAATCAGTACCGTAAATCATTTTTTAAACCACGAGCTTTCGCTGGTGAAAGGCCTGCCCCAAAATAAACTCTGGTGAGAGAGGTTCTAGATCGATTATCATCAGTACAGTACATGAGCTTTTAAAGCTCTCATTATTGATGATGGATTCTAGACGAATAAATATGTCACAGAATTATCAAAGAACCATGATACTGGTTCAACAAGTCACTGTAGGATTCGAGGAAAATAACATTTTCAAAACTCACAGGAAGTCCCTCATTCCAATCTACATTACAACACAGCTCCTCTGATTGATTCTCCTCCACACTAATGATATGGAGATAAATAATCCACACTAATGATATGGAGAATTTTAGAGTAGGCGTAATGTAGTTTTTGTGAGGGAGATTCCCACATGACCTCTAGGCTTGTGCGTGGGTGATGAGAGGGGATATAAAAGACGTCTACTTGATTTGTCGGAACCAACGCCTATCTCCTTCGATAATTGAGATTAAAAATCCAACCCAATAACGATGGATCTTAATTTGAAAATATCAATGATTTGATCATTGATTCGATCATTTCATGATCGAGCAACCAGTAAAAATTATATTAATATTTATAATTAGATTATACTAGAAGTAGAAGAGGTGGAAATCGTTTTCTTTCATGAAAAGTAGCAGTTCGTCATTATGTTGAAAATTTTTATCAAATTTTTAATGTATAATGAAGTAAAATATTTCTATTGATACTCTTTGAATATTCAATCAACTTCACAGCAATACTACTTTTAACAAGGAAGTTTGAAGGTAAAATGAAGAACGAAGGTTGATAGTGAAGGTGGAACACAACACAACGACGTCGAGGCTTATCAGTTTCAGTCGATCAGCTCCATCATTTTTCGCTGGATAAAAAGAGTCTGTCGAGCAGCGATAGCATCTCTAGAGTGGTGATCCTTATCAGTTTTCGTTTAAAGAGAGTGAGAGAGAAGGAGCGATGGCCAGAGAGAACAAGTGAATAAGAATGTATGTGAGAGTACAAGGACACTGACTGTCATCTCCCCTCCACATTCTGTGACGCTCATGTACTTCCTCGATGTTCTTGCTTGCTGTCTTTCTCACTGTTTCGCGTCAGCTGATCAAGATTCTGATAACGATAACACAGTCGACTTGCACGCTCATCAAGACGCAGGCCCGTTTGACGAATGATATGGAAATGTCACTGGAGTTTCAAGTTTGGTAGGAAATTGTTTGAATATTGTCAGATGTTTGTGAGAAACTTTATTATTGGGAGAAATTTGGGAATAACCACTTTCAAAGGTATAATCAATGTGCAACGAGGACGTATGGTATGGTATTAGCTTTCACAAGCTTGTTCAAAGAAAAAGGTATTATTATTCGAGGACTTGATTACCCTCTACCTTATCACTTACAGATTATGATAAATATTGTTTTCATTCTTCTACGAAAATCACCATTTTACAATCTCGATTAGAGAGAGCTTGCTTATAGCAGATTTAAAATTATAAATCAAAGCTTTCGGGAAACCAATTGAGTCTTTTCTATCAGTGATAGCTAAGTGTCAGACAGTTATGAATTTTGTAATTGTCCAACTCCATTTACAATCGAATACAGCAAATACACATAGCAAAATTTTAAATATTAAAGGAATTACGGTATAGAGATACAGTTTCATCTCTTGTTCATATTTCATCCTGTAATAACGTTGAAGTTTGTTTGTTGGAATTTCATACTGCGAACATTCTGTTCTTCTGCATCACAATGTTCTCTTGTGTAATGAATATCGGTAGGCTATTCAATAATCTCGTACAGCTTAACTTCATTTGAGTCGCATGATTGGCAATCACATTTGAATATTCCACATTCCGAAGCTGGATCCTGAAAAATACAAACCGTGCCGCAAACTGAGTAAGCAATATCGAGATAAGTGGCAAGCTATAAGTGCATTGAAATCGTATGAAACGACGACTCTGCCAGAGAAAATTTATGTAAATGCGCGTATTGAGTAAAACAGAAGAAGTCTCGCTCAGTAAATCTCGCAGACAAACAAAACAGAGATCGGTTAGAGTTGGCAGCTGAGGAAGATGATAACGATAATAGGGAAAGAAATTGAGGAGCGGCTGTGGTGCAGAATTGCACGAACAGAGGCGAGACGCGACACCCACGCGTGTCATCACAGGACCGAGAACTCCTTTCAAATCATGCATCTTGCTCATGGTCTCTGTTTAGTGGGAGCGCGTGTTTGTGGTACTGTATATATAGGCTAGTTGTTGACTGTATCCATTACAAAGTGGACGTGTCACCGAATGTCACGTGGAAATGTTTTCGCAATCGGACTCGATCTGGATAACTCGGGGGCCGTGTCCTTCACAGACAGAGACAGATTAGACGAGGAGCAGCTAGGACGGGGGTCCTTATCTCTATGGCCTATTGCCAGCATCTCTGCACCTTATCTACATCATCATCGTCATTCCAACAATTTATCTTCAAGTCGCGTTTCTCTCGCTGACGAGCGACTGCCTGCAACACAATTCCATCCCGAATACTTCTATTGACATTGATTTTAAACGACGGACAAGCTCGAAGGTTAGAAGCTGGATCAATCACAATGAGAGTCTCAGTTTAAAGTTTTCATTTTTCACCATTGAACAATATTAGGTTTTTATTGACGAGGAAACAATGTATTGCGTTATTTCCATCCAAGTATAGCGCAATTTTTTTTCATTTCGAGGAAGTTGAGAAATGAGGAACATTAAGTACTGTGAAGGTTGCATTCTCAAAAATTTCATGATATTCATCTGAGACTACTGTAAACTGTAATGAATTTGTGAGTTGGGTAGTTAATACAAGGTTAGTATATTTACTAAACGCCTTGGTGTCAATTTTCTTTGAAATAATCGTACAAGAGGTGATAATAGTAGAGTATATCTACTATATAGTAATACGATTGTATCATCATAGACTAACTATACGTATATATAGACTAACTATACTATAGAATAGTATATCTACGGTATCATATTTATGACGGATCATTAAATCTTTGTCATGAAACAATAATTTCCACTTCCTGTACATTGATTCTATTATTATAGGCTACTGCTTATTTTATAGAATTTACATGCTTCTTGGACATTCAATTTCAATTTTAATCTGAGATTGAATAACCCACAACAGGTGAAAAGTTGTTAACTTTAGGTAATTTAATGATTTCGATTCTTATCAGGCACCCAGACTTGAGTCATGGCTGTTATTTCTAAAATAGTCATAATGATGCCATAACGAGTTGTCATAAAGATTGATAATGATAATGATGCTCATCTGTAATTTCATTGCATTGTGTAATTAGTCAATTTTTCTGTCGAATTAGAATCTATTAGTCGCATGTCATCCTCTGGAAATCTTCATAGAAATCATAATATCCATGGAAATCTGATATCGTATTAACAATCATGTTATTCAAACTTATCAAATCTTTTTTATTTTAAATTTTGTTCCTCATGATTTACATATTGAAATTGAATTCAATCTGAATAGGAAGGTTAACTGAGATTGATATCTTTTGAATTTATCTTCTTAGTAATAAATTAAGTATGGTTAGGGAAATCCACTTACTGTAGAAAGTGAAAACTTGAGAAGTACAGATTTCAAGACAAAACACCTTATAATCATTTTATGATTATAAATAGATGTACCAACTCATTGAACTTATAACTTCTGAAAATAATGGGTTTTTGATTACCTGTCACATCATTCTGATTGATACTGAAGAATAATTTGATAATACGTAATTTAATTATCTATCTTATTATACAGTATTATCAACTGGAATCTGAAAGATACATAACTCAAACTATTGAAACACTTCAAAGCTCCTTGAATTAATTTATGCATTTATTGTTTCATGCAAAATAAACTTCCATTAATGGACAAAGATAAGTTTGAATAGGAGTTTATACTTTTATACAAGCTTATAATAAGATACAGGACTCTCAACTACAGTATTTGAAACGCTCTGAAGTTCTTCGAATAAATTTATGAATTTATTGTTTCTTGCAAAATAAAATTCCGTAGAGATAAGTGGCGTTAATACTTTCATTCAAGCTAATAATGAAAAATCATTTTTGGTTGATAAAATAAAATCATTAAAGTTATTCATAGTGTAGGCTACATTGGTAATGTAGAGTAACTAATAACTCACTTTAAAAATCCAATCATAACATTTTTAGCCCAATCAAATTGTCATTAAATTGTGCCTCGACCAAACAAAAATCCTGTTAATTGATTTTATTGTCTTAATCGATCCATTTGGGTGTAAGTAAGAGTAATCCATGGTTTTCCACCAAAATATCTGGAGGCATAACTTTTGGGAGCCTGAAAATCACGAAATTTTCGGACTTTTTTCAGTTTTTTCACAATATCTCAGAAACCGATTTTTCTATCGATATTTTTATTCAATACTTTCTTAAAGAGTATAAAATTCCCTACAATTTCCATCCCCTAAACGTTTTTCTATCTCCGATAGGAAGCGAGTTATGGCTTGTCAAAGATTGCTATTTTTTGTCAACTTGGCGAAAAATCGCTAAATCTAGGTATTTTCCCTTTTTTAGCCGTCTATCCTATTATTTATCGTAATAAGGGTGTTATTAGGATGTTGATACAATCACTAATGATTCAGTAGAAAGGGAAAAGTATATTCAACGGTAGTGATTGAATTTATGAGACTCGAGATTTAGCGCCAACCAATGAATCCGTAAACTTGTAACGTAGATTCTATGGTTGAGTAAGGGAAGTGTCGATTCCCTTCCATTAGCATTGAGGCTTCAAGTGGTTATATGGAGCTCGACAGCATATGGTTAGCATTCCTAAGCGAAAGCTCGAGCTGCGCAGCTCTAGCTGCACGTCTATGGCTTTCCAGATTATATAGGCCTAGTAAATATTATTATGTATCTGTAGTTATAAGACTAGATCTGAGACGGCTCGAGACGCGCAGCTAGAGCCCTCCAGCTTGAGCTGTCGCTTAGGAGTGCCACCTTAGGGTTCTTCTAGTGCTTCCTCACGTAACGTTCATCATACAACTTTTTCCAAGAATATAGACTTATTGTGTTCTACCTTTTCTATCAAGTCTTTTCAAGCCTTTTCATCTAGATAAACCAGATTTGTATGCTGATGATATAGCTTTAATTTCGGATTCACCAGTAGGGTTCCAGTACATACTAATTAATGAACATGAATTATTCTGCGAATGTAGGGTGAATGTGAATCAGAAGAAATCGAAGAAAATGGTTTTAATGAATAAAGGTGATCCAACTAGGTACGAGAAATGGACGTTTAAAAATGAAAAGATTGAATGTGTGAATCACTTCAAATATTTAGGTGTAGTTTTAACACCAACTCTTCATTTCGAAGCACAGGTATAAGGCAGTAACGTATGAAACTGTGGAAAAATTTTAGCGGTTTCTCATCAAGAATTTTTTTTCACTCCCCATAAATACGGTACGCCAAGTTGATTATTGAAACTGAACTAACACCTCTTTCCGAGCTCCATAGGCGTAATTTGGGAGGGGCACGGGGAGGCAGTTGCCCCCCCAAACATTCCCGTTGCCCCCCCAATAGTCCAGTCAAATAAAGCAACAAAATTAAAAATTAAAAGTCGGAGGACCCAGCTGAAAATTTGCAGATATGATCAGAAAAGGGCGCTGAATAACATACTTAAATTCCCCAAGAGTCCCAGAATAAATTCATATACTATACGTCAAATTTGATAAAAAATTCCAATTTCCAGATTGTAATGGTACTGTGTGTAATAATACCTCCTCTTTGAAAGCAGAACATTTTTACATTAGAGTGACTCCCAAACGGCAACCTGTGGGCGCAAAAATCTGAAAATTATAATGAAATGTAGAGGAAATCTTCCTCTTTCAGATGGTTAGTAATTGAATTCCAAGATCTGAAAATTGGAGTTTTTTATCTAATTTGACATTCAATATATGATTTTATATCGCCGCCATGAGCTGAGAACAATGAGCTATAACAAGATAAAATCCTAATTACTGTTCAGTTCAAAAGTTGTGAATATATAAAACACAAAACTTAGAATATAGGGGATGCTGTTGAATCCTATGATATTTTTAGTCTCATAACATTGCTCACAACAGCCTAGGGTCTCGAATCAGGAACATAATTCCAGAAATATAAGAAAATATCTTATCCCAATATTTTTAGTAAGTTTTTGTGTTATAAATTTATAATATGCAATTTTTGTGGTTTTTGGGGGTGTAAGGGTTATTTTAAATCGTTGTAGTTCAAAAAATATTGAACATAGAAGTTTGAAATTGGTCTCAAATGAAATAAAATTAATTTCGCCGAGAGAGATTTGGAATACGATAATGTATGGGTGCTCAATTTATAGTTACAAACTTTATAAGTAAGAAAAACCTCAAAATCTTGATCTCATGAAATAATTACCAATTTTTTAAATAATTGTACCTCGAAAACATTCAATGATACAAAGTTGCAATTGGTCTTGGTCTTCTCAAAATTTTATTGTCTACTAAAAAGTACCTATAAAATTTTCTCCTCCAGCGCCATTTTCTGATCATATCTGCGAATTTTCAGCTGGGTCCTCCGACTTTTACTTTTTTGGCTTAATCTGACACACTGGACTACAATATGATTTCAAGATTCTCATGCTTAAGAAGAATAAATAACTATTCTCGAAATACAATAGGTCAGGATAGAATGTCCACTAGAACAAAAATTTACTATTTAACATCATAAAACTATTTTAAGACTATAACACTTTTCCAATTAAAACTATAAATATTTATAAGATCAGATTTAAAGAAGTTAGGCACATTGATTCTTCAAATGAATTGGTCATCCAGTTTTATTTCATTCAAACCTGATCTCTGAGTTAGTGGGTCATTTTAGATTTAGACTGTTTATTGACTGAACACGTTTTATTCAAAATTGAATCATCTACAAGTTTCACCCACAGAAAAGTAAGTTGAAGCATCAGGTAACCATGTTAAACCTCTTTGAACTTGAAAAATACTGATTATTTTCATATGTTAGCAAATATATCAATATTCAATAACCACTGCAGATACGAACTTCCAACAAGTTCCAGTCAACCAGGACCAGTGACCAGTTCTCAGTCCTATAGGAAAAGTATTTTGTGTGTACGTAATCGCACGACACAAAGCTATCAAATTGTAGACGATTATTCACACTCAACAAGATTAGTCTAGTTTTTAAAAAATAAACTTGGTACTTGGTCTCATTTGGAGATAATAAAAAATGAAGGTCTAGTCTATAGTAATTTCTCTTACCCTGAAAAAAATCGCGAAAAATCCGTTTGAGGTTTTAGAAAAACTTGAAAATCACTCTTTTTCAACTTTAACCGCTAAAAAATACTGCTCAATAATCGACTTTGGCATGTAGAATACCTTAAATTAATGTGAAATTATTTCCTCTTCCCAACAATATCTTCAAAATTCAATTTTGACAAATGATTCTCAAGATATTGATAATTTAATTACTTGAAAAATATCTAAAAATGTATGGTTTCCGGATGTATCTATGTTGAATCTTTCGTGGGACACTCTGTATATCATCAATATTTTATGCTAAAAAATAGGGATTTCGGCATTTGATTGGCCACAAAAAAGAGGCCTCCTGAAACAGTTTTGAAGTATACTTTCACAACATTTCCCGGGGGGAGGCCCCCACCCCCGCATGGCTGAGGAGGTACACCCCAGTCCCATTACAGCCCCCAGTATTTGATTCAGTTTGGTATTGAAGTAGATTATGTCTTACATACTTCTTCTTCTTCAGTAAACCACTACCCAGAAGCAAATCGTGCCCCCCGCTTGCCCCCCCCCAATGAAAATTTTGAATTTACGCCCCTGCCGAGCTCTGTCTTAGGCTGCATTACAATTATATTGCAGAGAGTATAAGAATGGAAGAAAATAGTTTACCAAAAAGTTATATAAAATAGAAGATTTCTGGTTTAAAGATTTAAGAAAGTTGTGTAATGATAGTGGCAAAAGCTATGATAACGAGATAGATTTTACATTAGGGCACTGGCTGCTCGTGCCCACGAAACAGGTGAAGTACCCGTATCTTTTACTGTACAGCACTTCACCAGTTTCGTGGGTACACCTGCCAGGGCATTAGGGGTACCTATTCACTTGACCAGTTATGAGTCGTGGTATCCTGTTATTCGGTAAGTCACTGCAATAATTGTACATTGGAAAAAATTAGCTGATTCGGTTCAACAAATATCTCGACTCCACTGATCAAGTGAATACTCCTACCCAAGGAAATTATTTCATAGGTACTTTAGGACAATACATAGGGATTAATTCTTGCAGGACCCTCAAGCGAGGCATTTCCATACTCTATACAAATCCCTCAAATATCACATTGGGATAAAGAAGAACGAAAGGGGCGAGCTGATAGACCTGATAAGCCATAGATTGCTTATGATAAGAACTTTACTTGTTTCATGTAAAATTTGAAGGAGGTAGAGGACTTTTATCAATTTGTTATCTGATGTCCTTTTTCAAAGGAATGGAGAATTGAACCGTTAGGTGCGGCAGTGCTATCAGAGGAGGTAGGGTAACATGAATTCAATTGTATTGTGTATAAATCAATGAATAATAACTAATTTTCTTACCAATCTATACAGTATATCCACCTAATATTACAAACGGTTGTTTGAAATATCATAAGTGCTATAAATTTCTCAAACATTTCATCAACATTCCTCATTCAGTATAAAATAACTAAAAGGTATCAATTAAGTTTCTTACATGGGTGTGTAATTTATAGTTTAACTATATTGAATTTATATTCAACTTAATATTTATAATTCAAATCAAGAATCCAAGCATAAATACTATGTTATCTATTTGTAATTGGATGAAGCAATCTAATCCAACCACACACCTAGTCCCTTTTCTGCCGTCCTCCTCTGCAACCCCTGAGCTCCTGACTGACCTGGCTACCATACAATAAATAACTATTACACATTTTTCATCCATTACAAGCCTCTACGTTGTCACCTGCGATGTATGAACATCGTGTTCTTGAACACCCTTATCAAGATGAATAATACGATAGACGGCTTGAAAAGAAGTAAAAAGGAAAAATACCTAGATTTAGCGATTTTTCGCAAAGTTGACAAAAATTAGCAATTTTTGACGAGCTATAACTCGTTCCTATCGGAGATAGAAAAACGTTTAGAAGATGAAAATGATAGGGATTTTTATGCACTTTGAAAAAGTATTGAATGAAAATATCGATTGAAAAATCGGTTTCTGAGATATTGTGAAAAAACTGAAAAAAGTCCGAAAATTTCGTGATTTTTAGGCTTCCAAAAGTTATGCCTCCAGATATTTTGGTGGAAACCATGGATTACTCTTACTTACACCCAAATGGATCGATCAAGACAGTAAAATCAATTAACAGGATTTTTGCCTGGTCCGGAGTACTATTTGATTGGGCTATTTCACAGTCACCGCCATAAGTTATCTACCGCTTAATGATACGGTGCTAGTGGAAATGCGTGTTTCATGTATTGAAGCAAGAATGTATACAAAATAATAACGTTACTCTGAGTTACTCTTCAACCAGGCTGTGGAATATTAATTCCCTCGCTCTTATCAGTGACAAGCACTACCTATGCGTTCCTCCACAAAGTATTCTGAGCAAATAAGTGAGCTTACAATCTCTTCTATCTCCAACTATCAACTGGTTCGAACACTTTTATGAAACTGTAAGGTCATCCAACGAAGAAAACCAAACATTATATTCATGCAAAGAAGTAAAATCAAATGGAATAATATGAAAACGACTGTACAGAATCATTTTCACAGTTTTGTAACATGTTAAAGCTTTTTACGCCCTCTTAAATGATACGCCATTCAAGAGATAAGATGACAACACTGAAAATAATTCGCCAGGAAAGAATGACTGAATGGAAGATCCGTTATCTTATAGTACTTAAAGAAACAAGGCAACGTTGAACAGCAGAACAATCGAATAATTCAGAAACCATTACTTCTACTGTCTTTAATGTTTAATCCATGGAATAGTTTCATTGGAAATGGTTTTATTTAATGATTGTATTCGTCACTGGGTTTTATTCATCAGGATTACAATCATCCATCACAATAACACAATTATTTTTAGCATATTAATGATGATAAAATCAAGTCATCACTCAAAAATAAGACCTACTCACCAATAACACAATATTATCATAATATGAACTTTGTCATAGTGTCTCCTTTCTTGCGTACCTGAAACAAATTAATTAATTAAGTTTATGAGAAAATACATTCATAGCTCTTTTATATTAACAATGCAATGATTTTGACTTCTGGAGGGACTATCAAGTATCTCATTTCTCTAAACGTGATGCCTGTTATATCATAATGGAATATTGGGTGTTCTCATTCACCAAATCAAAGGTATATAAGAAGCACTACTGAGCATGGATGTCTGGGAGTATATCATGATATGCAAGAAAACTATCCTTTCACTGCACCACCTTTCTACCTATTTAGCTCTTTTTCAAAATTCGTTTGAACATTTCTCATCTTAACATTCCAAAATGAGTTCCGGTAACATATCTTAATGGAATCGTGTGTGACTAACAACGTACATGAACTGAAACTATTTAGTGTTTGTTGAAGGCATTGCACCCTTATTCATGTTGCGGCGAACGGAAAAAGAAACTGTGCAGTCTAATACACAATTCAAACATTAGGCCTGACAGTCGGAGTCATGTTGTATCGGTCGACAGCGCCCCGTTTTTAGGAAGTCTACAAATGCAAACCTGATGCTATTATGTACTGCCACATAAGTGGGACATGCAAATCAGATGAGCAACTAACATGCTAGCACTATTACTTGAATAATGATTAAGTATAGAGCGAGTACCACGTAAATTGTACAAAGTCGGTCTGCTGAAACTACTTCAGACCACATTTTCATGCACATGCCAGTTTGTGCTGAACTTTTAGTTTTACCTCGTTCAACTCGAAACTTGAAACAATTCAATAAATATCATGCTGACGCTGATGTGGAAGCGAATAAAAGTCTACTTTGACATTATTACAATACTAGAATTGTGAAGGGCACATTTCGCAATATACCAATGAATGTGGAGACGAATTTGTTTATCGGATTCAAATAAGTTTAGTTTCAATAGTGGTTATAATTTATAAGAAACCCAACGAAATTCGAAATAAGGTGGGAAATTGAGAAGCACATGAATTAAGACTACATGTTTTAATATGATGTAGGCAAAATATTTATTTGAATATAAATTATTCTCTCAAGTACGTCTTGAGAGTATGTATCTGTTGAAGAGAAGAGATATTGACTATGCTGCCTACTTCGTCCCTTCAAAAATTGTTACTTTATTTTCAATTGTTAGGCTATACATCATTCACATTGTAGTGTTTAAGATTGTTGACAATAATACATTATTATTGTGAAATAACTTTATCATTATTACAATGAAGTTTTGTAAATATTGTCGCTCTATAGGCCTACTCGTTGAAAGTAATAAGAATAATTTTCTTCTCCTCTTGATGATATTTTTAAGGCCACAGCTGGCAGTCTCAAAATGCATCTATCTCTAAACCAGATGAGGAGTGTTATGAAGTAATGGGAAACAATGTTGATGTATTTCCGGCTAGATACTATATCGAACAAGGTAAATCCATTTGATGACATCAGTGCCGTACTGATAACAATCAGCAACAGTGAGGATAACACAGCACAAGATGCTAGAGCCGATCTGCGACAATCAACTCAACTGAAGGATAATAGGAATGGAGGAGCAATCTGAAGAATAGACCAATTACAATAATATAGAATATTGATTTTTTAGATACTGATAGGAAGCGAGTAACCTCTATCGACAGTTTTCTCTACCATAATTGAATTATCATGAATTTTACATACAATTTCAAATTATATAAATGTAGGTATGATGTTACTGGTGCGATTATCGTTCTTGTTATTCAAAAACAAGAGTTGTGATTGGCCACAGCTAATCGACTACAACGATCATCGCACCAGTAACATACCTTTAGGTTTCACTGTTCAATGATTCACCTTATGAGATCATTAGTCCTTTTGACTCTGACCTTTGACCTTTTGATTTAATTGTCAATTCATAAGAGATCTCAATGGAAATCGTAAATTAAAAAATAAATAAAGGAATGATTATCATTGATTAAAATCTACATTTATCATTAAATGGGAAGAATATTAATCAATAGATGCAAGATAAATATCGTTAATTATTATTACATGTACTCCACAGTTGAGCGATCATGAGCTGAGTGCTGAGTGATGGCTTTATCCGTAGATTTGTGAGATTAGTGTAATATTTACAAATCATTTATCATGTCGTTACTTATTTTTCTACCATTACACATGATAAACATTATTCCAACCTCTGTATCACCATATCATACCTAATACGTATGATTCTTTTCTATGAATTTTAAATGGAATAAAGGGTTGAGGGGTCGACTAAAGCCTGCTATTTTGTTTGTTTGATAAGGTGAACTGGAGATTTAATTCAATTTAGTTCAACTATTCATTTGATAATTTCCTGAGAAGTAGTTGTATATATTTTGTTAGTTATTATCATTTTTCTTATTATTTTCTTATATTGTGACTTTCTTATTATTAGTTTAGATTTTTCTGTTTCCCATCTTAGTTTTGTCTAATTCATGAATGTCCATCAAATCATCACGTATTTATAAAACCAATCTTTACCAAGAATCAACATCTGCATAGCTTCAAAAATGTTATCCCTCCAGAGATCAATCAGTAGATGATTCTCTAGATGAATACCAACCGAACACTCATAATGTTCTTTGGAAATAGCATTTTCGTTATCCATTAAGATGATCTCTAATGAATTAAACAGTTGAAACCGAAATAGTTTTCAAGATGATGTTTTTATCATGAGCCAGCAATCTAATCACGTATCTTGAAGTTAGTCTTCAAACATGAAGTAAAGTGAGATGCTTGAGCTACAGCCAGGCTGTTGGCTCATCTCTTGAGGTTTTTTTATCTGTATGCTCTTACATAATATCTGGATGTTTATAAGTTCCAACAACTGCAACTAAAAACTATTGAATTCTCAACGTTGTCACATTAAAACAGAACAGTATACTTTTTTCAGTTGGCCCACACGTGTATTGTGATTGTGTTACTATCGTGTTACTATCGAATATTATCCCTCCTTCAGCACCGGTTCTATTATATTAGGCTGCTTGATTATGTAAATAAGCATCTCACACCTGCTTCTCAATGCTATTTCAGAATGGATCCTGCCACGTGTTGAACTAATATCAATGTTATCGATATCATTTACTATCTTCATATTTTATACATTCCTTCAAGTTCCTATTTTCATATTCAAGAAGATATTTTTTGTGAATGAAGGTATGACGGGAATTGCATTTGACTAGCCCATTTATATGGCCCAAACCAACTCCAAACCTGTAAATTCAACTAGAAGTTTCATATATTATTTAATTATATATTATTGAATAAAAAATTCACAGTCAGTTCATTGCGAAAAAAATGTCCTGCGACGATGAAAGATTTTTGGAGAAAATTCCATCTAAATACTGATCATCCATAGGAAATACCATAGAATAATAGATCTTCAACATCTTCTCTAAGAACATTACTGGATCCACTAGATCTTCTACTACAATCCTCTTTGGTAGCCTAATACGAAAAAACTAATCCAGCCGAATGATGATTGACTTGGTTATATTCCATTATAGCCTTTACTAAAGTCTCCATTATTTTCATTTTTAAATAGTATCAGCATCCACCAATTTTTAATTTCTCTATTATTTCCAACTCCTCAATATCACATATTCAATTTTCTTGTGAGTTAAGCTTGAAGTATGTCTTATAGATAACTAACAAGAAATAGTTTTCCACAATTCCTTCTGTTAGAGATTTGAGAAGAACGTTTTTCTCTGACTCCCAGAGGAACAAAAGAATGGATGACTCTTTGTTTCAGGAGAATTGATTCAATTTTTATATTTTTACGAGAAATTTTATTTGTTACAATAGATTGCTATCTACTCAGGTCTTAATCTCAATGGAAAAAATATTTGATGGAAATTGCCTCAAAATTTCCACGATTTAATCTCAATTGCTTGCTGGATGTTAGCTGAGTGATCTGAGGCTCAAAACAGGAAATAGGTTAACACAGATTTATGAAAGTTTTATGTAAACTATTCAAGAGTTTGATACACCAAACACGCCTGCTATTGGACTTTTGACAGGTAAAAATAAATTACGTGTAAGTTTTAAATTCTTGCGGAAATAGACAGTACTTCTCCCCTTTCAGGTTTTTGATTGGGTCTCGTTGAATTTCCACAACCCTCTATCGCAATGCAACAATCTGATGCCACTACAATAATAATTCGAAATTTGGAAACGTTGTGGAAATTTCATTAGTAACTGGTAATAATTGGGAACTGTCCACTTCATTAATTTCCGCTTCGAGAGTGTGATCTCCCCACCTCTTCCCCCCCCCTCTGGAACATTCTCTCTCACTCAAAACGATTCGTAATTTATTTTAATGATAGCATCTGGGGGTTTGGCCAGAACACGACCTGTTCAATGCTATTCCCATCCTGCTCCTGCAGTCTATTCAATATCAGATATATGCATCTACTACAAAAAAAACATTACTATATTGAACACATAGAAAATCAAGATTGATGAGCACATAATTTGATACTGAAGGCTATATTCCACGAATGTCGGATGTACATTTTCATTTTAGAGCAATAATCAATATGTTTAAAAGCTAATAACAGTTAAAAATAATATTTATTCAACTGTATTATTTTTGTTATGCAGTATGTGTTTTGCAATGGAAACGGATGTACTATGAAAATATTAAATTCGCATACTAGAGGAAAATAGATCAAATTCTCATGATCTGAAGCATTAATAGCACGTCCATTATTATGATGCACAGAGTTTACTGGCAATAATATTTTGAGTGTTGAAAACCTAATAGAGACACACAGAATTCAAATTGAATGCTTGATAGTTATCTTAGAATACATTGATACATACCATAATTTATTATAAATTTCATAATGAATTACCATAAATGTAATTACAATTTTTTAATACAGTAAGTCAGTACTCTTACAATGAACTATCTGAGCACGGAAGGTAAATTTGATAACTAGGCAGACGGGCAGGTGAAGAGTGTACTCTAAAGTAAAAAAAAACGTAAATTAATTTTCTCCCAATATTCTTTAATGCTCGCCTAAATGCAATTTCTCTGATCTACTACACGGCATTCATAGTGTTGTTGAAAGGATGATCTCAAAGGACATAAATAAATGAGAGCCATCTAACTTATCTCTGAGACTCTGGAGACATGTTACTTGACGTGTGTGTGTGACGCTCTCATAATACAACAGTATTAAATAAAGTGATATGCTTGCAGTTGAATGAGCGAGAAAAGTCGGCTTATCGAGTGAAGCCCGGCAGACATTACTTGGAGCCGCCCATGACGGTACCCGGGGAAGACTCCTTGGGGCCTTTCTCTGTTAGCTAATTGCGCCTTTGGACGCGAGATAGCGCCCTCATAGCCCGCGTTATCAAAGAAGAATAAACAACCCTTTCCGTGGCCGGCACAAACCATGTCTGAAACTGAAGCTGACGTTGTCATCGTCCTTCTAATCGCCTAATCGTCATAAAAGAAAATTCTTAAAGTCGGGGGCTTAGGACGACACCCTGCTACAAGCCCCTATCTACCACTTTTTCCTCCTCCAACCTACAACTGTCGAGAAACTCATTCACTTCTATATTAAAGAGAAGTTTTCAGACACGACAAAATTGTTTATTTCCCTCTTAAAAGGAATGAGGATTAATGTTTTCCAGTATCCTATTATCCTTTCTATCCAAGTTTGTCAAGTGTCCACGATAGGATACTATTCGCAGAATTTCCTCTATACAGATTTAGAATAGGTATAAGCTCGTATAGTATCAAATAATATCATTGGTATTCTTTGATTTTTCATCTATGGATTCTCTTATCCTAGTTGTTTGATGGTATGAAAATTATTTGATGGTATCTGGATTGTATCAGGTAGTTAAAACTCTATGAAATAGAAAAGAAGATTAATCACGAAACTCTCATTGGACCAAGTGATGTAAGGCAATCAATTATTATTTAACTAATTATTATTAGTCAATAATTCAACTCTGTTGAATTTCACGGAGATTTGAATTGTGAGGGTTTTGTGTATAATCTGTTATTATCAATATTATTGTCCACTATCCAAGCACTAGCGATAATGATGATCAACCTGCTAATTCCAGTAGGTGCGCTGTAATAATAGGATTTATTGGGAATGTAATTATCAAAACCAATAAGCGAATCTCACATTGAGAAGGAAATCACTGTCGATATGAAACTCATTATCCAGTAACTCCCTAGTATTAACAACCGTTTGAAATTTAACGCTAAACAAATTCCGAAAATTATCATTGCTGTGATATTTGCTATTCCAACCAACACCAATTATAGGCTGCGGTAGTTTTCACCGAAAGCTACTTATAAATTACTGCTCCAGGCGTGCGCTTGAGTCACAGAACATGATAACAATTTGCGAGTTTACCTTTCATTGCCAATTAGCAGTTGAGTGTAAACACTAGGCAGTGTGCGTTATTTCGCCCACAGTGTTAACTGAGCCACTGCGACGGCGTATTAGACTTTAGTGGTCTATTATAATAGTGAGTGACATTGACATTCTCAACACCACAAGACAAATTTCTCCAGAACCTTACAGCCAAACCAATAATAATCGTGATAAAATGTCAAGTGTGAAGTGACGAGCGAAAAGTGAAAAAAATGTTGAAATATTTCATTTGGTTCATAATCCACGCAACGCAAGGAACAAAGCTAAAATTAGATCATTTTTATCTACTGTATTACCGGTAAATGAGGGTTACTTTGGGACAGGTTTACTAGTTTTCAAAGATAATGTGAGAAACGAATCATCCAATCTCATATATAATGGTACCAGGAGACACTTTTTGGCTATGTGATACGATGCCACTACAGACCAACCGTTTGGAGATGTTGTCTAATTATAAAACATAATATAAGTGTAAAAGTCACAAAAAGCAATGCGGGGTAACTTTGGGACAAACTGATTTTTCTTTTTAAAACTTATGTCGATTAATGACAACAACAATGTAGCCCATAAAATTGATAATTTGAACCTCAATTTATCGTTATCTACCCAAAAAATTGGAAAATATAAGGATTGATTACATTATGAAACAATTAAAAAATTTGAGAATCGACTGAATTGGTTTCAAGCATGTTACAAAAAGAAAATTGACTTTTTACACCTAAGGGTACTTTCATACGTCCCTATAGGCACTAAAAATGATAAAAACTGCATAGTTTTAAGCCACGTTTACACCGGAATGTTAATAACTTTTATATGATAAGTTATATAATATATAAGTCTATATAATAATACGTTATTCAAAAACGTTATCAACATTCCGGTGTATTCCATGGAAGGTGGTGCATTGAAGGTTCACAGTTGGAGAAAAAAAAATATGACAATAAACAAAATTCCCATTTTCTCATTGAATTTATTAGAAAAAGTGAGTTTTTTACCGTTCATACAAAATTTCATGCACAAAAACCTGGAAATTTGTTTTAGAAAGATTGATGAACTATTTTGTACTCAGGATGGTGTTTATATTTGAGGGAAAACCAATTATGAATGTGGGTGGCCCTTTAGGGTTGACTTTCTGACGGTCCGCAGTTGTCCCAAAGTTACCCCGTAACCTGCTGAAATCTTGGTTATATCTTTATAAAATGAGAATAAACTAATTTTTTCAAGTTTTCCTAACGCTAGATTTAAGTCAACAAATACATGAAAAGATCATAATAGCCTTAGAAGTATATACCATGAAATGATCGATGGGCAATAGAAAGTTTCCAGATTTTCCACGACATTGAAAATATGAGTATTTCAAAGAATAGCTGAAACCGCCATTTTTTCTCACCCATAACTTCTGAGAAGTGGTCAATCGATATCAGTACAACTAGAGCAACTGTTCTGACCGTTTTCAGACTCGTAGAAAGCATAAAAATGGGATAGTAATTGAAAAATTAAATAAAAGTCCACTGTCCCAAAGTTACCCCGCGTGTCACAAAGTAACCCCCACGTACGGTTATTTCAAAGTCAAGTCTTTGATCCAAAGTGGAGATGAAAACCACTTGGAATCTTTTATAATGGGCTGACTATACAATCACGAAGGGTGAAGGTTAATATTCAATTAAAGTTTGTGAGCAAAAAAATATGCAATTCTCGTGAAGAAAAATGATAACTGTAATGTGCAAAATTTAAATCTGCAGGAATGAGTCGCAATGAAATGAGTATGAGACAATGAATATACTCATTATCCTACTAATTACCAAGTTAATGTATATTGTTATTACTATTTTTCATGTATATGGAAGAGCTTGGACTTGACCAAAATCATAAGCAGTACTGTACTTCAAGGGAAATATGAATATCGTATCGCTGGTAGTTGCTAGTCATGAGTGAACTTCATGACGCAGCCATTTAGTTCGCAGTGGAGTACAGTGTTGATTTTGCTGATAGACATAGCACATGATCGGCACTCACCAGCATAGTAGTGAGGCATAAAGTTACACGGATCCGCGGAGAGTGTTGAGCTCATCTCCATCATATTATCAGCAGCTCATACTTATGTAAGCTAAGCAAGATGACCTCCAAGACAAGTGAGCTCTCCGCCTCCACCTCACGGCTCTTATGATTATCTGCTGCCTAAACGGCCGTTGAAAAGTGTGAGAAACAGTTCCTGATTGGAGGCATTTTTAGTGGTTGGTCCTAATCAGGGTTCGCTCACTCATTAGCAGGCGTTGATCGCAGTCGCGCTGTGATTTACCAGCGCACGACTCACGCACGCACGCGCAAGATCTGATGCGATCGCCACCCTAATAAATTACCGTCGCACCGCCATCCCCTCTCCCTTTTATCAGATGTACGGCCATCTGATTGGGAATTTAACGACAGGTTGAATTTATTCCACCAAGCCATATGCAATAATAGAGATTGAAAATCTCGTTCTTCTCTCGGCAAGAAAGTTATTGTTATTGCCGAACTCTTACACCGGTCATAGCTTCGCCTCCCTCAGAGCACGACGGATTCCTAGCTGCGGTCGAATTCAGTTGCTGCACAGCATGCTAGCAATGCTTGAGCATATGAAGCATGTTGAGCAGCACACGAGAACCGCACAAGTGTGGACACCGAGATTCATTCGTTGGCCAGCAAGTACTGGAAGTAAATCGCATTTGCTGTTATCTTATAATAAGGGATATCGAGTCTCAGTTCTTGGTTGAGAGCGTGAGTTGAGTCTGAAAATATGTTTGTGAGCATATCTTACCAAACTTGAAAATGAGAATTAAAATGTACTTGGTTAATGTTCATACTGTAGAGATAAGTAATGAGACTGAGAAAATTATTTATATATAATGTAATAATATGTATTTATTTCGCCAAAAATTACATACAGTAGTTAATTACAAAATTTGAATGATACATACAAAATGCATAATAAATTTAAATTAAAATATATCTAAATGATTTGGCACAGCCAGCAAAGAAAACTTGTGCGCTAGCTGCGAGTTCATAAAGCGAACAGCATAAAGTAAAGCAATACCCAAAAATGAAAAAAACAATACTTAAAATAAATGAAAATAATTGCAATAATAATGCTTATTATAAATAATACAATGATAAAATTTTAATAATTTCGTGTTGAAATTAATATACAGGTGATAACAAAAAACAAATCATGTTTATTCTCCTAGATGAAAATTAATGAAGAAAAATACAAAAATAATAAATTTCCAGTTATGAGCACATCCCAGTGCTTAATCAATTTTCAAAAGTAAATATAGAAGATAGAAAGACATTCAAAACTCAAATAAATCATGAACAGACTTATTAACATTTAGGTATTGTAGAATATATATTTTGCCCAACCCATAAATTTATTTCCCTGATTAGTGCTTTAGTAATTTTTGAATTAATGAATTTTATCGGAATTTTGTTTGAATATATATTGCAAAGATAGGTGAACTGGTGTCGACAAACTACTAGTTTTATTAGGTTGATATTGAAATTATTTAATGCTAATGATCGAGTCTAGTAAGGTATATTCCTAATTTCTAGATTATTTCTATCCTTATTTAAGTGCAAAACAACCCTCGTTACATACATCTGTCTAAGTGTTGGTAAATTTAATTCTTCAAAACGTTTCTTGCTTGGGTATCGTCTTGGTTTACCCAGTGCTGCCCTTATAAGATGTTTTTGTAATGTGAAGATTTTATTAAAGTGACAATCATATGCACCACCCCAAGCTTCAATCGCATATTGAAACAGCGAGTGGGCATACGCAAAATAAATTGATCTTTTCACATCAAGGTCTTTCAGTTGATTTATTTTGTAGAAGCTATAAATGAGAAATTTAAGTTTAGAAGATAGGTAATTCATATGAAAATCCCATTTCAAATATCTATCCACCATCACTCCCAAATATTTTATAGAAATAACTTTTTCAATTTGAAATTGAATTTGGAGTCTCACTAGGATTTTAGTACCCTAAGTATTCCAGTTTAAAAACAATATAATTGCATCTACAAAATTATGGTTCCATAAATGAAGATAGTTCAATGAGTAACTTCTTCGTTCAAAAAATGAAAACCAAGTAGGAAATCTTCTAGGATAGGACTTTAAATAAGCAATTTTTTCCCCCAAAAGAATGGTGATCAAAAGCATTTAAATATAATTCCTTCTATGAGAATATCAAACTATTTAATATCAATTCCATGATCTCAAATCTTTTTCTGTAGTTGGAAAATGAGAATTTCTTGGAGTTAACACTTCACTAGGAATTGATGTATTTCACTACACTACAGGCTATATGACGCATTCCATTCATTTATAGGCTCATAATATATATTTCAAGTGTTCAATTTGGATCAGAATAGAGTTGGTCGCATTTGAATATTGAGATTTCTGAAAAATGTTCCCGAAGAAACTGTGGTTTATGAAACAGTGATCATGTATAGAATACAGTAATGAGGTTCATACATGGAATTGAATAATCGATCGTCAAGTGAGGAATTAAGGTCGCCTCTGCTGCTCTGCTCCTATCTTGAAGCTGAGAAACGACGCGTATTATTTCTAATGTACTTTAAGTGTTCAACATTCTATATAATACAGAATAAGAAGATAAGAAGACGGGTAAGCCTCTGCCGGGCTGACTGGAACTGGCTTGGATAACATAAGCCACGTTACTTTCAAGACAACCGAGATAAGATGAGAAAAATTTAATATCCATTTTCCATTAATTCAGTGCCACTCTCCATCACTATCTTTCTCTTGTCGATCGATAATAACCGTAGGACAAAGAGAAAAAGCTGGCTTGTGTTGGCGACGAAAAAGATGGATGAAGGAGAATGTAAAAGGAGGAATGAATGAACAATCATTGGAAAGCCTTCAAAGGAAAACTAAATTCACAAAAATTCATGGTATCTCATTCTAGTTGACTAGTAAGATAACAAATAATACCACAGTTATTGATGACTATAATAACTAATGAAAATATTGTGATGAAGCTCGAAAATGGTACAGTAATAAGGTTTGAAAAGAGTTGAATACAGAATCAACAGAGTGTATAAAGTGGGATAAGACTTATAGAGAGTATGATAATAAGAGTACAAAAATTGGTTTCATCCTCTCTAAATATGAGTTCTCAACAGTGATTAGAGTACAAAAATGATTCACTTAGAAGTTCTAGTCATCATAGATGACATTCTCCTGTTATCAAAGCGATAGGCCTACATTATACGTTATCTATTGAGGTGTTTGAGCTCTAGATTCGACTAATCACTCCCTCTGAATACTAATAATATAATATTATAACAATTATTATTACTGAATGTATTGAATATCATAAACCGCTCAAATATTCAAATAATATACTGGACTCACTTTAATTTTCTTAAATGGATAATTTTTACCGCAACTCTCACTCAAAAGCATGTTGTGGTCTCTATTTGTTGACAAAAACACACAAGACATCGGCAAGTGAATTGGAGTTTGAGCAGTAACCAAGAAAACCAGCTCGAATGATCGACTTTGTGAGGAGGAGAGAGGAGTGATGTGTGAGAGAAGAGGAAGTGGAGAGTTTGTTATCTCTCTTTTCCAACTTCCGGAGGACGTAGTATAGAAGTGTTGTCGGTTACGTATATATTTATAGAGTAGCGTTATCTGTACCGATCGTTGACTGGATAAGAACTTCACATCGTGCTTGTATTGCTCTTATAATGGCTAGAAGACAACATCACACAAATACAACACACAGAAAATCCTCTCCATTGTTGAGTCTATTTCTCACTATAGCCACCCAATTATTTCCCAAGTTGAATATTATCAAGAAACACCAGTACAGGTGATGAGGGGAAACCAGAGGAGGCCTTGGAATTTCTTTTCCAGTACTATGAAAAATTAACAAGTCCTACTTCATCGCAATTACTCGTATGTTTCATTCCTCCAGATACTATCACAACTATCTGATATTCATATTTAGTTTCGCTCGAATTTTTACTACTCTTTGTGCATAGTTATCACTCTTTTCATCGATTCCCATCAATATTGAATTGAATTATAACCTATCTTTAATCTTTAATTACCAGGAAAATGGAGATTTCTATTTCATGAAGCTTGTATTTTTTCGAATCCAACCGTTGTTGTAGAAAATGTCGATAGTGTAAAACTGATAAAGCCAACAATGTGTTTTTATAATAAATAGTTTCTATTTTGAATTTAATTTTATCATAATTTATGAAGTGCTGTATGAAAATTTATGGTATCAAAATTGAAATTTATTAACGGTTTAATGAAAATTTCATGATAATTTGAAAAGTATTAAGACTTTGAGAGACTACTGCTTCTGTTCTTGCTGGCAATGGAAAAATCTATTGATGAACTCGAAATAACTGTAAGGATATAGCAGTATAATAGTAGAATAAAAATCTAATCGACTAAGAGGAGAATAGTGAGGAACTCCATTTCGATCAACAGGTTCAAAACTCCACCCTTGTGAAATATATTTACTGCCAGCATGTGAGCACTGCATGTTTACTTGGTGGAAGAAGGAGATTTGACGGCGGGCGAGAGAAAAGAATGAGCACAAAACAGTACAGATAATGGAAGAAAATAATATTGATAATACAGAGTGGAAACGCGAGAATGGAGGCCTCACCCAAACAGATAATGAATCGCGAAAAGAAATGGGCTGAGCGAGAATGTATTGTGAGAAAGACCAAAAGATGGATTGAGATCAGCGATAAGGAAGTCTCAGAGGAGAGGGGCTGCGAGAGAGATGGGTGGGAGAGAGTTGGCGAAGAGAATTGATAAGAGGATAGTAGTAGGGTTTCTGTACGCTTCCCCTCGAGTCACTTTGAGATAAGAGCACGGCCAGCGCAGAGCTGCGGGTAGAGTGACGGAGAGGGAAGATGGGAGGGTGGCTGCTGTTCGGCCGCTGATAAGCAACTCTGTAAGGCACGAAGAACGTTCTGCCTTTGCAGATAAGACCGAGAAGAAGAAGAAGGCAAACCTGGCTGCCTCTTATCTGTCCTTGCCCCGCTCAGTCTTTCCAAGATTTTATCGACCCTTAGCGAGGAGGGAACGGCTTGTCATTATTCAGACCGATGTGGCAAGTGGGGGTGAGAGGGTAAGATGCTAGACGAAAGGCGTAGAAAAGAACGGAGGCATTAAATTTTGAGAAAGAATGATGACGAGGGGGTTGGAAAGTTGGAATAGCGAGTGAACTGAGCAAGAATGGCGAGACTATGGTATCTGCCTACGCAAACAGTGCAGTGCGCCCGTCTCACAGTCACAGCTTATCTCGTAGTTTATCGATGCACCACTCTTATCTGAGCTGAGGAACCTCGGGCGTCGCAGATGAGGCCGACTGCATGCAGTACCTACTTCTTCACCGAGCGACAAACCTTGCTAGCCGTCCATCTACCAGCCATGATAGCAGCAAGAGAAGCAACACTGTTGTAAGAAACTGCATGTGGTTTTCTTCTAGAAAGAATATGGGTCACAGCCTACTGTTTCAATTAAAAATAGTATCTAACCAGGTATTTGATCCAGGTACTACTTGATCCAGGACGATTCAAATATAATAAGTGGCTGATGCTAAATATCTAAATTTTGACTTAATAATGTTTGTCCCAGCATGGACGAAGAGGATAAGATATAATTGCTGTGGGAATACTACTTTTCAACGATGAAAAATTCGGTGAGAGAAACGATTCATTAATTTCTAACTAGATCATAAGATAATATCAACAATACTTACAAGAAATTAATTTAATAAAACTTAAGAATATTTTTGGACCAAAACAATCTGGAACAGATAGCCTATGATCGATTAAATTCCAATTATTAATTGAAAAAATAATTTATAGATTTCAAAGGTGATATTGATCAAAATGAAGTTGATCGGAGTCGGACCGCTTCATCAGAATGTCTGCTTTGCTTGGACAGGCTACCAGCATGATAGTGGTGAACAGATGTGCTTTCACCTGTCAATTCTTATACAGAACTGTAGACCTTCAAACAAGTTGCAGCGAAACTCAGCGAATTTAATAATTAAGTACAGGATTATAACGATTGAGAATGAAGGTGTTAAATGATTCATCTCTAAATAATATCATGATGTTATTTCTCTAATATGATATTTATTTTCGTAATATGTTAGAATGTATTGGTTTTCAACGTTCATAATACTGATAATTCTAGGGGTCTACTGTTTCTAATTATTTTGCAATGCAAGTATGCAATGGGTCAACCATCCAACGTGATAAGAAAACCTGAATACGCTGTTAAAGAGATCACCCCGAAACAAACAACTAATATTACAAATTGGATACAAGAATATTGGTAGTATAGACAAAGATGATAGAAAAGCGAAGGAATGGTGAGAGACAGACTGAGGTGGCTAAATGACTATAACGATTGTTTTACACACTGCATAACACAATTAATTAGGCGCCTCGGTTGGTCGCGAGAGGAGAGAGAGCCTGCGGATGAACGACTGGTACTTGTAGTAGCAGGCTTGTAGAAAAACAAGGCAAAAAGTGAACTAGTCGAACAACCTTTTTTCTATACGAGGCTCTTCAGCACCAACTGGTCGCCTTCTCTTCAACAGCTTTAAAATCCACTTTTGGTCTTAAAGGCGTCAATATAGGAGTGTAAGCGATGTTAGAGGCTAATTCAGTGTCTAATAAAAGATGAAGCCGAGGTGGCAAAGGCTAACTAGCCCCAAGCATAGGGATCCGGGCGGATCCACACTTTCTAATAATCAGATGGAAATAAAGAGCGTAATCAAGAACGGTTGGGATTTCAAGATTTCACAGAAAAAATCTCGTTGTCACAAGCCGCTGAAACAGAGTTGATGAAAGCTTGAAACGTTGATAATAAGAAGCTATTATTGTTCTGGTCATGAATTTAATTCGTGATTGAATGGATAACATGAACAGATTCAGTTCTTAATTCACTTGCCTAACAATTTGAAATATAGGCTTTCTTGTTTCTATTTTTCTTACATCACAGGCATATTAAAAAAAGGTAATTCAATAAATCTCTGACGAACGGATTATTATAAATTGATTAAGGTAGTTATAATTCAATATAAGGATTTGACAGTGTTTGTAAGGATATAAGGAAAATCTTTTAACGTTTATAGCTTTATAATAAATATCATGACGTCCATCATTATAGTAAGTATCATTATATCAGGGCTGTTTATCATTATATCAATACATCTGAAAGCTCTCTGAAATGGTGCCTGACATAATTATAATATTATGATACATTATACATTTATTAATTCATTATGTAGTAAAATTTTGCTGAATCTTTAGTGTTTTTTATTCATAATATCATCAAACAGACCAATCAACTAGTATGTTATTATGTATCACGCTATATTATATTGTACGAATCGAAATTTCTAGACTATCATGCCATTCCAACCCAAAATGAAAATATTAACAGAATGTTTGAAAATTGTGAGACTGATAAGGTGATTTGCGACACTGAAATGACAATGACATCCGACGTGATATCGCCTTATCTGCGTTTGGTTCGAAAGGAGTGTTCGAATTTCAGATAGCGGCCCAGCAGCTGGCATCAAATAGACAACTCTGTTGTGATAACTGTGAATAATAAGCGTCAGATAGGTAGCTAGTTACCTGCACAGACGTCAGCAGCGATACCGAAAGCATGTTGATAAGTATGAATTCGGTTACAGATGAGGGTTTGTAGATAGCCGTCTATCTCACAAGCTGATTGCGCGGCAAGGACACACGCGCGCACCCACGCACGCGCCAGCACACAGCCCTCATAGCCCTTTGACTACGTATATACGCGCGCATACCCGCTTACAACGATATTAGTCGTGTGTTATCGCCGCATTGTCACAATGCTACCCTCATGTTTTTGTTTCCATTATTGATAAGCCAGGCTGATTTTATGATCAACAATTACTCTATTCTGTGTACACTCAACTTCTCTATCTACTGAAAATTGAATGCCATTGAAAATCAGCAAACTATTTAGAAAGCAATCCTAAATAGATTTCAGTAGGCTACCAAAGTGAGAAATCGTTAGTTTTTATGGTGCTCAAGTTTTCTATATTATTTGATTTATCATATCTATATCGTATTTTTGCATCCTCTGAATCCATTGTCAAATATAATCTGTCTAACGGAACAATGTCTTGTCAATTTAAATATTTGAAGTGGAAAATATGATAGGAAAAAATGATAAGGTAATTTTCTCAATAAGTAAAAAGTATGCAGGATGCGTACTAAGACTAGAAGATCAATGGTAAAAAACAAGAAACTGTTTGGTTCTAAGAGTCAAGTTTCAAGTTTTCATAAAGATTATTGAAGTTGTGGAAGAAGGGATCACAAATCAAGCATCATTTACGGTATCTATCAAGAATAGGATTCATGATTCATAAGAGTGTATAATATATTATTTTGAGCGTTGATGATTTTTTTTTATTCCTGGGCTATTCTTAATTAGTTATTGAGTGTGCTAATTATTATAATCGCATGCAAGATTATTTTGGAATCATAGAGACTCACTCATTCCATAGTTATTCCTAGAAGAGATAATCTTCAAAAAATTTTCTGTCTGAAATTAGTCTGTTTTCCAAAGGTGATAACAAAGACGGTGATTTTTTTTTTAGAAGAGTAGTCGAAGCTGAGAGTACCATAATATCAATTTTATCAATGTTATTTTGCACGAGCTCGTCAGTTAACATTCGAAGCGATAAGCATGAATAATACTGCATTATCAGTTCTTGGCAATTTTCCTCATTTTCTCATCAACAAGATAAAATTCTAGGTTGTTTTCAATTCTTTTTCGTTGCAGAACATGAATAATTTTATTTTATTTTTTGCTTTAGACCACCGACTTTGATTGTGTTTTAAGTTCTTTGATGGTAAGTTCTCAACGAAAAAATTGATACTGACAGAATGTATCAAACGAAACTAATACACCGTCTTATATGAATATATTTTGATTTAAATAGGCTAGATATAGACATCATTATAATATACTTAGTTCAAGTTTTAATATTTCCTTCAAAAAGATATTCTTTGTTAGAATGGATATAGTCTACTCTTTCAGGATAATTCGCGACTCATGATGACAGAAGCTTTTCGTGACAGCAGCTTTTCGTGACAGAAGATCAGTGAAGTCTTTAAAATAGCCTATAATTGAAGACAATATACAGATATATTAGCAATAACTAACATTCTAGCCGGGATATGTTGTAAGGTGAGAATGAAATAATAAGTTTTAGACTAAGTTTAATCAAATAAGAATCCTATAGTCCATTCACGATGGCTTGAGACGAGATAAACAAAAGCTCTGCATGTGTGTGTGTGCGACTGGAGTGGCTTCATTTTAGCCACGACATAAACAAGACACAGCAATGCAGAAATCCCGAATTTTATTGTAGGCAATCCAGAATAAGTATCTTTAAGTAATCTTTTATATAGATACACATTGGGAAATTGCTTGTTTCGGTTGTCTCTCGACTGCATGAACCTAAAATGAACAATCAATTATAGTGAAAGTTTTTGAGTCAATGCTTTGATTACAGTCCTGACAACAAAATTCGGGATTTCGGCATTGCTGTAACGTGTTTATGACGTGGCTAAACCGAAGCCATTCCAGTCGCACACACACACACACACACATGCAGAGCTTTTGTTTATCTCGTCTCAAGCCATCGTGAATGGACTTTAGTAACTTATTTAGTAGTTACCTACTTCATAAGGAAAGGTATTTGACAAACAAGAAAAGGCACGGATACCAATATTTCTCAACCTACAACTGAATATGTATGTTTAAAATGAACTTGAATATGGATATACAGCACTGGCGGCTCGTGCCCACGAAATAGGTGAAGTGCTGAACAGTAAAAGATACGGGAACTTCACCTGTTTCGTGGGCACGAGCCGCCAGTGATATACAGTACTATCATTTTCATTATTTTATACAGAAGTTGTGGTCTAAGCGGTTCAATTCACCAAGTTGAATCATTCAAAAATATATAGCCTACAGTGAATTAAGCCAAACTACCTTTATGTCATTGCAAAGCACGGGTGACCCGCTTGTATGCATATAAAAAAACTTTGTTCTTTAGTTAAGAAAGATTGGAAATTGATTATTACTGTCAAGGATTGCTAAGTAATCCGCATTCATAATCCACTTGTTGCTCCAGCTAGCTTTTTTTCATTGGCTAAACTCAGAATTTCACGATTCTAACAATTTCAGATGATAATGTATTGAAGAAACTATGATGAATTCATCTGTATAATTGTGGGAATTGATCAACTTGTTACTGGCATTCTCTTACTTTTAGCAATAGCTTTAACTGAGGTATGATGATCCAATATGATTAGGCTCATGGAAACCCGAATAATTTTCAGGAAAAACAATGCCGTCAAATCATTCTGAAAATCATCCAATCATCAATCAGTTTTCAATTATACAATGCCTCAATTGCTATGAATGATCATAAAATTAATCTAACAAAAAGAGAATATAATAGAGTGCTCTGTAACTGAATATTAATATTGAATAATTTACAAGACATTTCTGTGAAATAGTTCTCTGTTGAACACCTTAAAATTAATTTCTTTTTTTAGTGAAGAAATTCGTTGATCTGATAATCTCTTAAACCAACATGGATTGGAAAATGTATCTAAAGTACAGGGAAATTACTGATTACTAACGTCACGTTAGAAGAATATTGTCAGTAGTAATGAACAACCTGATTATACACTACTAGCCAAGCCAATAGTAATAGAAGAGCAATGAGGAGTATTGTGATGGCCCTGACCTCTACTTCTAGTACAACTACAATGTGATTTGGAAAATTCGCTGACAACTCTTTTTCATTGTTTACTTCAATTCCTAATAGGATTATGAGAAATACTATTTCCTGAATTGCAGAAAGTCACTACCATACTTCTAGCAGTGCATTTTCATTTTCAAAAGCAATTAGAAGCAAAGATTAATCTAATTTTCTATTAGTATGTATTTGGATCAGTATCAAAACAGAGCAAAGGAGCATTCATCCTCCACTACTTATTTAAGCCTAATTCTCAATAATCATGAGACAATTCTTCAAGAATACGAATGAACAATTTACGCATGATAAATGAAATATAGAATTATTTGAATCGTTTTTGAGCTCATTTTTAATTTGTGAGCAATTTTTAAAAGTCTCTCATTCCACCTCCAATATTCTTCTATCACATTCTATAATTATTACCTGGAATGAAAATAATATTATTATGCAAGAAAGGTACATTTTGATAATTGAATAAAAATGCAAGCGTTCATGGTTGCAATCAAGCCAGTTTTCTAGCAGTGAAAGCAAACTTTACCAAAAACCTGTCAATTTGAAACGAAATTTGGATTAAAATCTCCCTTTCTGATTAAGATACTGATAAACAACTCACTATGATACATAAGATACTGATCAATCAAGAAATCAACTATGCAACTTTCTCTCCAATTTCTGGTCAGCATTACCATTCTGGTCAGATTCAATCTATATTATACTGATGAATCAAAAGTGAACGTGAGTTTTAAGATATTTATTGAACTTTTCAACATATTGAGGCAAAATATCAACAAAAATTCAATTGTCTAGATCTCTAGTCTAGATAGTCTAACCTCAGATATGGAGCAGAAGTTCCATTCACTTCGCCAAGTATTTGTTGTGAAAATAGTCTACTACATATATGTAATGAACAAGGGAATGGAAAACACAACTATAAAAGAATCCGAAACTCTGTTTAGTATACCGCACATATTCGGATTTTTCGGATTTTAAAAACATGATAATACAGCATTACAATATTATGATTGACACTTTCACACTTTAAGAAATTTAAGAACCGATAAATAGAATCACATGAGCAGTATTGGAAACTTCAATTCTGAAAATTTTATTATAATTTTTCATTTAGAAAATCCTGTTATTTTATTATTTTTTTTATTGTTGATCTTAGCGCGTAATTTAAATGTGAAAAATGCTTCTTACTAGTATGAGCACTTGATATATAAACCACAAGTTTTCATCATTTTCAAATCGATTCACTTGAAATCTGCTTGATTTCACAAATCACTAATACGTAATTAAGTCTCCACTTTATGGACAGTAACATTGGTAAGGTTACGTTCTTATATGCTAAAGCCATTATTTTTCTCTTATTTTAAGTTCCTGAATCCACTCTGAGAACGCATGATTATCCATGTAAACTTTTTATTCAATATTATTTTGAATATTGGACCAGGCCACCTATTTTACATATTAGAATCAATATATTCATTTATCATTCAAGCTTCTAGACACGCAATTCTTTCATGAATTGTAACTGCAGCAAAACCAAGAATTGATTGGTCAGGGTTATTCGTATTCAGGTTATATTTGGTTTTTATTTTTAATTCATAATGATTTGAGAATTGTAGTTCAATCCATAATTCCAACAATGACCGAGAATGATTATAAAGAAATTATTCTTATGAATGAAATTGAGTTTTTCATTGTTGTAGTTTTTATCTGGGTGAGACTGGTTTTCCTATCTAAGAAAATTTTCCGACTTATATGCGTTTCCCATAAGACCAGATTATATAAAAATTCATAATTATTATCATGAAGGATATTTCATCAAAAATATCATGATCATTGTTTGAATAGTTCTCTAATCGATAATTATTATATATTATGCAGTGATTCCAGGTTTGACGCTTCAAATATGGATTTCAAAATCTATTTTGTCTTGTTGAATTTGGGATTATAAAGATAAGCCAATGCCTTGTTGACTACGTGTGTAAACACAGTTTGGCTACTCGACAAACAAAGAAGATAAGATAACACAAGAGTCAAAAACCACAAGGAAATATCTTGCCTAATCTACTCGAGTTGCTCTTATCATATCATAAAATTATGGCATGTGACTATGTGAGGATTCACTTATTCCATTTTCGAATACCTAAAATTGAACTATAAACAAGCAGCTCATGAAACACCTTTCACGGGCTCAAAACTTACTTTTTCTGAAATTCTATATAAAATTTATAAAGTGAAACACGAGTGCGTTTATTTATCAGCAATTTCTGTTGAGGCGAGAATTTTAAGGATGAATTCATAGAAAATGGAAATATTATAGGCTATTCATACACCATTTTGTTTCAGTACAAAACTCCACGATCACTTCAATAAACTTTTAGTAATATCTCTTAAGGAAGCACCTTAAAAATGTTATTTCATTGAGTGTGACGTAATATTCACCAGTTACTTTTCATGAAGATCACAAATTAAATAAAAAAGTAATCCAGAATCCGAGTAGGCACAAAAACTCGGTTACATTACTATTGACTATAAAATCTCACAAGATACTTTGACTAAGTGGAATTCCTACAAAGTAAAAGAGTACAAAAGCCCTCATTCTACAATATTGTGTTCCATTTTGTGAATTTATGGAGCACTCAGTGAATTTTTTAACGTTGTGTTCACACCACCTTTAACCAGAAACAAATTTTCTCCCATTCCTCACAATATCCATGCATGTAACGATATAAGAGTAAAGAGTGCTACAATTCATGTATACTGCCAAAAGAATATGGCTCAAAGTTTTAGTCAGACCACAAAATCTGAATATTAAATCGTATTTTCTGAACAAGAAAATAGGCTACACTACTATACTACCAATATTCGAATATTCAAAAGATATAATCGATTTTTCATGATAATATACTTTGTTCTTATAAAACAATAGAAGGTATTTACTATAAAATTATGAAATGGTATGTGTATTAAGAATAATGTAATTGTTACTATCATTTTTTTACCTCTTAAACAAAAAATACTTCGATCATAAAATTATGTGAGGAATTACTTTTTCCGTCTTTGAGGTACTTAAAATTCTACATAAATGTTGATGGAATAGTTTTCAAAAGGGAGAATTTCACAAACGAGTTCAGTAGAAAAGATTATTTTATCCCTCAATAACAATAATGGATAGTATCTCTGAATTTTGGTCCGCCATTGGAAATGCATCTAAAACTATTTCGACTCTCCGATTCAATGATATAAGTTTTTTCTTTGAAAAATTACAAGTAATGATACTTATACATTGAAGGCTTATCCAAATGTAGAATTGTCTAGATTATTTGAGTTCGTAGACAAAACATAAATCACAAAGATATCGTGTATTTCGTAAAGTGTACCTGTACAGTGTACAACCATGGCAGAGTATAATATTGTGAAAATATGGAGTGATTTAATGCAGCACTGTAGGTAACTTTTTGTTTCCCTTCAATTTAGATATTATAACTTTATCTTATCCACTGTTAAATATTTAGAGTTAAGAGCAACGTCGGCTAAATTTATAAACCCCCCCCAAGCCGCTTACAGGCTGTCCTGACAGAGCTGTGAACATAATTCGCACAGTGCCTGCTGAACTCTCCAGTAGAGGTAAAATTATTATAAGGTTATAGCTTTTTTCTGAAACGGTGACAAAGTCTGTAGAGAAGAGAGAGAAAATAAATGAAGAGAGAGAGAGAGAGAGAGTGTGAGAGAGAGATAGAAAGGGAGTGAGAGGTGCCTACTGTATTTCTTCCCAAGAACAGAATATTCAGGTCAGCTTTAGGAAGGAGCCTGTTAGGCCACCCGCTCATCAGCTAACATCACATTACATAGGCAATTCACTTTATATTACTTACTATATAATTACTTATTAGTAAACTTGGGTGATTTTCAATTACAAATCATAATTATTATTAACATTAGAATCCCTACTAGAATCAACACATTTAATGAGCCCTATTGTAATGTTTGACTACATCTTTGTACTAATTTCCTCTTTCCTGTATCTTCTTCAATCTCTTCAAAGTTTTAATTATGGAGCAAAAAATTAACGAGTTATCATGAATATTAAAATGCACTCCACTCAACTGAATAATGTTGGGAGGGTTCGTTCACCTTTACTTATGCGCAATTGGAAATCGAACAAAATCGGCTGTTATCTGCAGTTTAGCTCTCGAGTTGAGCGCTTTTCGCTCTTATCAGAGCATGTTATCGCAGTGATATTTCAGATTTGGCTCCGCCTCTCTGCACAGACACAGAACTGGTTCTTATCTGCAATAATATATGAGTGATGTGACAGGATGCCAACAGATAAGATTCGACTTCAGCACAGTAATGCCTCTAATATGGCTCAAATATTAATTAAAATTTACAGATGACGTGAGTAATTATCTACATTTTAATTTTTAGTCGAGATCAAAATCAGTTAGGCTGTCATAGAATGGCCGACAAGAGAACATGCTTTTATGAGTAACTCTTCATCGAATTCAGCTTATTACATTCTTAATCTAGTTTTTTATTAAACGACGCTCAAGCGATCTCTTCATCGCCATTAGCAGTTAAGCTTTAACGCTTCAACAAAAATTGATTTTACAAAACATTATGCATTTTATTTTTTGTATTTATGGCCAAAACAATGTATTTCAGGGAGAAATTTTTGAGAAGAGGTATTACAACATTATTACATATTGAAACAGTGGATTATTCAACATTCTTATGAGCTGCTCCTAATTCTATTACCTACCTACAAGGAGCAAGAATTATATTATGGCATGATTTGTGTTGGTATTTGCTTGAATATTTGATGAAACAATCTTCAATTTGATGCTGGAATGAATGCATTCATGCAACAATATTGTCAATACTACAACAATAACAATATTGTCATCTTAACTTCATCTTGATTTGATATTTCTTCCAACTTTCGGTCAAACCAATAGACGAAATGTTGAGCGGTGTCGATATGTGTGTTCCTACTATTCTATAAGTTTGATTGGTAATTTGCTGTTTTGCTTTCATATTGAATCAATTCAATATTTTTAATTATCTGGTTGTGATTTGATGTTTTGAAACGATACAAGACACCAGACAGCAATACAAGCTGCTGTAAAAATATAAATGACTAATCATCAATGAACAGTATTGTTTTCAGAACAATATCAATTGAAACTAACTCACTTCCCATCACCTCCTCTCTTTAAAAAAAACTAGGCTTGACCGATTAACACAGATAATAATAACAGTTTTTCATTGGATTGGGAGTTTTGTTCAACTAATAGTAATTTTTCTATGATATATGGAAAGATTATAAGTTGAATGGACTTAATCAATCCCGCTGTAATTAGGCGATGAGGAAAAGAAATGAGAGATAGAGTGATCAGTATCAGTTTGAGTTCAATAAAAATTTCCAGTGCGTTGTTGGAAGAATTGCAATAACATTATTATTCATTTTCAACTCACAGAATTACGTAAACCTCATGTTGAAGCTAATGTGGTGAGAATTGAATTTCAAACGGTTTTATCATGGAGAACAAGGAATTCAACTCACAATTTTGTGGAAGATAACAATCGCATGCCTTCTTTCTCCTATGCTGATTCAAGAGTGTTTCATCCATTTTCCAAAGATTATCTTGATGGATGAGAATCTCTTAAAAGCCAAGGCGAATAGTACTTATCTTTATTAGATAGTTTTGGGTTCAGTAAATCGGATCCATGAGAAGCTACATACAAACCAGTTTTTCTAATCAATTCTAAATGTCTTTGGATAAAATTTAACTGTATTTTTCTTTCATTAGCATCCTAAGTAGCTCTTAGACTAAAAATATGTCTTCTCTACAATACTGGCACACTGGTAGATTAGATTATGAGAAGGAGATTCTGCATAACGCTCAAAGTGGTTTCTCATTTCAAATGGAAAATATTCCGACTTTTCCTGATACACTACTTATCGATGGAAACCTAGAGCACTGATAACAGCCTTGACTTATAAATTATTCTCTTATGGAAGGAGTCCAAGTATTGAGAGAAGTTGGATTCGTGTAAATCATTATCATGATTTTTCTTTAGATAAATATAATCTTCTATGTCAATCAATTCAACCTGGTTTATTCATCCAAAAATAACAATTCAAAATTAGAAACGTTATATTCCTATACACAATTTTATGTCATATTTATCTATTGCATTTATATCCTAAAACTAAAACAATTAGTATTCTTCAAAATTGAATTAGGTTATACAATTGAGTAAAATGTTTTTATGTTTTTTTATATTATGTTATAGCTCCATTTAATTTTAATGCATGAAGAAGATTCATATAACTATTATTGAAACGTAAATATGATTTTGAAATACAGTAGTTGAATGTGGTTTCAAAATAAGTAGTCTACCGTACTCGTTCTTTTTATTCTATCGATTCAATCAGTATATTCTTCAAAGTGATACATACAAACATAATTTGAGTGATATTATCGATTTGTATTATAGTGTTAAACAATAGCAAAACTACAAATTGTTAACCCAGCTATCAAGGTAACAGGATGGTACCTCTCAAACAATACAATATAAAAGGTGACAGACAAATTGTTTTACTGATACTGTACCACACTCCTACTTCCGTGCACATTTCGCATTTTCACAATATTTCAGTTGAGAATTATTATCTCTGTCAATCTTTTTTTACAATCTTCGAAAGTAATATCGAGTGCACCAACAAAAGAACCACATTTGTTTTCATTTAGAATAATTTTTCACACGTGTCACTCCCATCCGTAACTAACAATATTGTGATAAGCATCTGTTTTCTCTTTTCCATAAAAAAACTCGATATACAGGATATACTGTTGTTAAATGGATACGGAAGTAGATTTATCTTGATCGACTTTTGGATCGGTAACTATTCACATTTTAGGGCACATTTGAATAATTAATTTTCATCGTATTATGTTTGGTCAACCATGCATTTTGTTGTAATCACTTAAAATAGAAATACATAATGCAATTCTTCTACTTCTTCTTCTTCTTTCTCTTCACTTTCTTCTTGTCTGTCTTTGCCATTTCCCATTTCATATGGGTTGGCATTCCTGTCTCTCATATTGAACTTCAGTTTCCCACGTCTTCTCACACCATCAAAACCAACTCCTATTTAAAAAAATTCAAATTGTATTTTGAAGTGACTTAAGCTTGAGAAAATAAAAAGTGTTCTAAGCAATATTCATTCCTACACAGTAACTCGTTTCGTGATTTTCCATGAATGTTTTTCAAGTTTCTGAAAAAAATTGGAGATTACTGTTGAAGTATACAGATAAGATGGAAGTGAATGAATTATGTGAAAAATTGGTATAAAAAATTGATGATGGGCGAATGACCACCAAGGGAGACTGATAACATTAATCAGTAATTGTTTTTTCAAGAGTTGAATGAAGATTTTTATGGGGACAATCGGAATATAATACTATTGTGTAGAATATGAATAGTGAATCTTACATATTATTTTATACCTGCACTACAACAAAATGCAAATTTAGGAGGAAGTATTAAACTTAATAAAAAGTTTCGCTAAATAATGGAATACAGTATAACTATTATCTTATCCAACCTCTCAACTTTGATACTTCGACAGAATAACTTTGTAGAGTACAACATTTTATGAAGTTTCAGGAACAATGTATTGAAAATGAAGTAGATATCTAATAGTAGTCATTGGAATTGGGACTACTATAGACAGGAGATATCAGAAATGATACAGCTCTAAAGCATCTCTCATTAGTAAAATTGTGTTATTTGTGAACATTTTAGAAGAGCATTGTCATCCAATATCGCTAATGAAGCTAGAAGTTGGAATCTACAGGGAAGATGTGAGCTCTAGTTATCACGAATGAATTGTTCAGTTCTGTTCCAAGATAAGAGAAGTCAAGATTCACCGCTCCGAGCTCTTATGTAAGCTGAAAGTCTCGATAACCTTTGGAATGAAATTCTAGATAGGTTAATTCCTTATCAGCCTGAGATGATGAACAACAGTATCTTGTTTTTTCAGTTTCTAATGAGAGATTGATAAAATATGATTTCATTGCGAAGACTTCCTCAGATGCTAGAATTTCTTCCATTTTCATCTGATTCTGAAATCGCTGAAACATCTACTGAGGAACTTCGCTCTCGAGAGGTGCCTTTTCTGAAAAAGACTACAATTGTAGAGTTTTAATGCGATGTTTGATGTCCACTTTTCATAATTTTATGAAAAGTTTTTAATTTATACAATAAGAACTAAAAGGTTTAGTAACTGGCATTTTTCCATAGGATATAGTGTTGCAAAAACAATTATAAATAAGTTGGAGTATTTCTTACAGGCTACCAATTTCATCTAGTGAACCAGACATACCTATTCTACAATATCATAGCAATATTATACATATTCTAGACAAAATATTTGCATTGTGCAGGCAACTTAGTAACCGATGATAAATATTTCCTATTAGATAAGCGTTCTGCACTTGATATTCCTTTCCAATTTTAGTCTTCTATTTTCCAGTTGCAAGAAACATACGATTTTTTCACAGTATCATTATCTGGAATATGAAGAACCTATCTGTTATGTGATATTCTTGAAAATGTAATAAATTCATACAAGGCAGCTTTAAAGAAACATCCCAAAAGTATGAAAGAGTCGCAAACAATACAAGACATTGACTCTCTGAATTGAATTTGTTGACAACAGGTAAATTCCATTCATTAATATTTTTATTTACTCATTCTTAATCAAATTTTGTATGAATGGAAAACATTTCAACATTCAATCAATGATCTACAATTGCATACTATACCATCATCAACAGCTAGCTTGGAAGTTGATAATCCAGCTTAGTATGAAATAATTCGATACCGAAACTGCTCCCATGTCGGTTCACCAATTGAGTAGGCTATTGACACGTGCATTCTGATTTCAATACGGGAACAGCATCGGCAACATCAATTTATGACTATTGTTATGAAATTAACTATTATTGAAGGTGTTATTTGACCAGATCTTGATTTTTTAGTTGTAGACTCGGTATTATATTTGATAGTTTGTAAACAATGAAATCGAATCTTTATTCACGAATTATTGAGAAAAATCGAAAGAAAATTACATTTTAATAGTTTTTGCGTTATTATAATACACGATTTCGTAAGTAGTGTAGAATATTTTGAAACTTGGAAGGAAGTAAAATGACCAAAAACATAATCCCAAGTGAAATTCTATCTTGGAGCTAGTTTTCTACTTACAAGGCATAGCACGCTACTTTACGTGCTTTTTGCATAATTATCAAAGACTTCTTATTCAATTGCAAACCACATAGTAGCTATAATTATTTCCCCCAAGATGATGAAAGTTCTTTCATTAACGTACATCTATTCTACAAAAATCTATGCATTCAATAGAACAACAGCCATCTTGGCAAAGCTGTTCTCATCTCAAAAGAATCATAGTACAAATAATATACTAGGCCTAAGTCACACCAGGATACCTAATTTTAGCTAACAAAACAGGTAATTCATGAGTGTACTATTTGTGTACTCATACCAATAACAACAAATCCTAGAAGCCGCTGCCTGTGTATGAAGTGTAACACTTGCTAGTTAGTAGCAGCTACCTCGCTATCAAAGCAGGCTTGATCATAAGCAGTCTTAATATATCTGTGATAGTACTGTTAGTTTTAGAAATATATTATTTTCATTTAAATTTGATCATAAAAATCATCCACTAGCCTAGGTCAGACAAAACTCTAAGGAGTTATTTCACTATACCCAAATTTCTATTGTATCTATATTGGTAGAAATAGGTAGAATCAAATGAAACACAAAATATGAAATAACTTTATACAATCGTACAGTCGAAATATATACATGAGATGATTCCACTATTGGAATAGTATTAACAGAGTTCTCTAATCATGTTATAAGATTTTTCTTACAAGTCAATTGTTTACTGGTGAAGGTGATATTGTGGTAAATCAATATTGAATGAAAATACTAGAAATAATGCATAACCACAGTTCTATTGAAATATAATTATAGGAATACCGGTAACGGTATTCAGCATAGCAAATCTTTGACAATTATGACAATTTCCAATTTTAATCATTCCGAGAAATTGACTAATGAAAGCGACTGAATTCAAGAACCATTCCTTCCCTGATTCTTGTGGAGTACGAGTTGATAACAATCATTATTCCAGTCATGAGGAATAAAAATATGACCAATAATTCACGAAAAATAAAAATGTTTTTTTCTCACGTTCCACTACAGTAGATTGAAACAAAAACAACCCAATCTCCACATTTCGATGAATAATACGAACAAGTATATTTTCTACCTTGCCCAGAAATTATCGTCAGCTTTTATTATGATTATGATCTTTGTATATTTCTTGACATAGAAACCTCTTATTTTTATCTTTGAGTTCCAGGATAAAATGCAGAAACATAAATTGAACTATGATTCCGGAGAATTAGAATAACCAAGTTTAGTTGTAAAATGATCATTATTTACTCCGTTTCATATCCTGTGTAAGTCTCGAATGCAGATTTTAATATCCGTCAAAACAAATAATTGTGAAAGGTAATCAAATCTCATCAAGAAACCAAAATTTCATAGATTATACGGTTTTTTGGTGCTATCAAAAACGAAAACAATAAACAATGATAAATACAAAGGCAAGTACAATGTACCGCACTCACAATAACGCAAAAGTAGGTGTTTGAGAATGAACAATAATGATTGAGTTGAAATCAATAATTGATTCGAGAATTCGTGGTCACTTGAATGCGTGAAAACTGGATCACATCACATTTCAAATAAAAATTAGTGCAGCCTATCAGCGATGGTTCCCGCGCTCAGGCTCTCATGCCCATGCGGGTCTTATATTTTTTATTTCAACGATTGATTGTAATGATTTGTTTTGTCTATTATATGTTTGTACATTGAAATAAATAAATTTGAATTTGATTTTGAATTTGAATTTGGTTCGTAAAAATATTATTATTAGTGTAAAATGATAAATTATATTGATTATCAAACTAACTTTAGATTATTTGTGTTAAAAAACACAAACTAAATGTGAGCACAAGAAAAACATAACATTAAAAAAAAATTTAATGGTGGTGTGATAAATTCATTAATGAATAAGAAATTGACTCGCATTCCCGATGCGTGGGTGGGGGTGGGGGTGATAGTTGCTCATTGTTTGTTGCTTCCTCATATAGTTATCATTACAGTTTCATAGACAAACTAAACTCTGTATGTCTTATCTGAGATACAACTAACATCGTTTATAATAATATAGCCTACTATGATCATTAAATTTATTCATATTTATTTATACGGTATAACGATTTGATTAGTGATAATGATCATAATATGCAATTTAACTGCTAATTCCACTTGATTGAAGAGTAAATCGATGTGATAAGGAGAGAAGTTGGTGATAATAAGGCTCCGTAATGAGTAGTGATGGATTACTTATGTCTCTTTTGTTCTCAATAATGGATAGCAAGTATAAATAGAATAAATTATTTGAATAATAAAAAATCCTCATGAATAACTAAAATACGTTACTTCGAAAGCATTTGTTGATCATTAATAATGCTTGATCATCCTACTTTTTGCTTATTTACGACTGATAACATACAGTACCAATATTCTAGATCGCAGGTAGGCCTACCATTGCTACCCGCATCGCTTCTGATCTCCAGGTGCACGTATGAAGTACCTAATGGTTTGCATACAAAATTTAGGATATAGCCTAATACAATAATTACTATAACATTCATCTATTCTGCGACCATAATGTCCTAGTCTAGTCCTTTCAAAATGACATAATACATTTTGCAGTGACTCGTATACTTGTGTATAGAGCACATGCACTATAGTCTCCTTGAAACTCTTTCTTGAGATCAGTGAACAATAAGTCTGTTGTTATTCGTCTTATTCTAAATATAGTAATCTAGGCATTCTTATACTGCACAATAGAAGTAAAGAACTTAATTCAAGACGGGATTCCTTTCATGAAGTTGAGATACCGATGCGGCAGTCTCCAGTCTGATTAATTTGCCATCACCTAAGCTCTTAAAGTCTAAATATTGATGTTTTATCAAATTTGAACAACGCCAGTTGTAGTTTGCAGTTTCTCATGAATTCAATTTCAAACACCGGCTCAATAATATGAAACTTTTTTAGGGAAATGAAAAAACGTTGTACAAAAGAACTCCCCCTACCTTTTAATGGTTTCGGGTTGCTTTGTTTCCTGCGTGACATCTTCTCCGGATACTCCTGAAGTTCACAGTTGCACTGAATTGGACACCAACAATCTCAGGTGAGCATGCTGTTGGCGAGACGTCCCAAATTCTTAATCGTTTGTTTTCTTTAAGAAAATCCGCACAGTTGATTCAACAATTGCAAAAGTCAACAGTCACAACATAAACAACAATTACAACAACAAGGTAACTCGCAACAAATGTATGGGAGCTCGCCGAAGATAACTGAAGGTCTGCAAACACCTGAAGTTGATGGAGAAGGGTTATTCATCTCACTATAAGTTTGAAACTAACTTTGTTGAAGTTCGGGTGGGGAAAACCGATAATAATTTTATATAAGAGGAATAATAAAGTTTATTCAGATGGATAGTTTATTTGGAAAACAGTTGTATGCAACTTTGTTGCCGTCAAGCGCGATTCTTACGAGAGCTAACGCGAGAGCGGAGTTAGAAATAGGAGCGACATGTACCCACTTGCGCGGCATGCGACATACTGACCGCGCGCGTACATTCTCACCACCCGGTTCCCCCTCCAAGTCACTTCCCCCACTACGGCACACTCTTCAACTCCCCTACGATTTCTTCGCCGGTGATAAACTCCATATGACTGACACACCTTGGATATCGTTCCGTTATCAGTGGAAAATCTCTTAATCACTACATTCATCGTCTGGCTTTGCTTTGTAAAAGTTCTTCAGTCATGTTCACCTAATTTTCCAGTTAACAAAAGATCTCCGTCTCTCTGGACACCAGATCGTCACTTGTTCGTATCAAATTAAGAGAAATGAAATAAGTTTCGAAACAATTGAATGTTTGATATGGTTGGAAAAGAATGTGTTCCACTACAACAAAAATTGTTTGATAGTGTTATTAATCATATTATTATGTGTGAATAGTTGATTTATCAAATTACGAAATTCCCTATATCCTGTAAACTTCAGTAACATGTTTTTGTCCTAAAAATACTACTTTTGAGGAAAAGTCTAATTACCTAGATTTGGCCTGGTTTTTACCCGGAAAACGAGACTATACTGTGTATTACAGCCTGTATTACTGTATTATTAGATTATACTGTATATTAATAGGCTTTGATAGACTTTATACATTTATACAGTACAATCATATTGTATTTATTGATGTTTATTATATTTATGATTCACATTCCAAACTATCTTGTAGATGACAAGATGAGATAAGATAACTCTTCATCCAAATAGTATTCAGATTACAGAATATTTGAGCATAGATTCCATATTACGATAATCAATACATAACCATGTGAGCTGGCGTAGTTTCAACTATAGTAATATGATATATTCTATACTATAATTATAAATAGTATACACTATTATAATATTATATATAGTGTGATAATTTTACTCAAAACTCAAGTTATCATTTGTGAATGATTCAACAAGTATGAATAAAGCGATATTTAATGAATGATATGATGATGATGATGATGATGATGATGATGATGATGATGATGATGATGATGCGAATCAACTCCATGTAATAGCGAATTCAAATGTCCATATCCATGAAACGTGAAGGAACAGTCTGGTAAGATGACAAAATTAATGAAGTAATAATAGATTCAAAGAAAAAGTAATTGATGGTTTTGTTCCAATTAGAAGGACGAGGTTACGTCGAACTAAACATTTTAGAACTTTCCGGCTATAGGGTATACCTAACAGCAAAGCTTACTTCAGAAAAGTCTTCCTCCTAAAACTGAATAACTTTCTCTTCCAACAACAGTCATAGACATAGACTCACAAATGTGATTCATAAATTGGTGTAAGGTGAGTCAACATCATTAGCAAGCCAATTAAAATGTGTTCCTATTTTTGCAACTTTCTGAATGATAGTGAATAAGAGTTTGTTTAGTATTTTGGAGAAATTATTGAAACAACTCTTCTGAAATCAGTCTAAAAAAGTATATCTATTCAGTGGAAAAGGATTGAATGAAACTTTTGTGATTTGAATGGAATCAGTGCTGGTTATATAATATAATTTTCCCGTTTTGAGTTATTATAGCGCAAAACTTTTCAACGTTATCCTTTTCTATAAAATTCTATTGCAGTTTATATTAGGAAAAGAACGTTATGGACTTGCCTCTGATTCTATTCTATGTGATTATTCTACATTCTTTGTATAAAATTAATGAGAGGTATAATATATAAATAAGTTCTACCTCCTTGAAATATCATTCTACAAACACTTACAATTTTGTAGAAAATTCTCCATTTCTGTTAAAGAGGTAAAAGAACACGTGAGATTGAATCCATGGAATATGATGGAAATTCAAAACTAGAGTTGAATTTTTCAAATCTTGATAAAAAATTATTTTAAAATAGAAACTACTACTACCATTTCTTCGTTGTTGGAAAATTGACACTGATCGGTTAAAACTCATTAACAACCTATCAAGAAGGCGGCCCGAGCCGGCCGTAAAAATTGATAGTCATAAATAGTAGACATCAGCATGCTCGTAATCGGCCGTGATCGTCGATTAATTTGATCTGATAACGAAATGAAAGTCCTGAAGGGTGCACAGCTCATACAAGCCAGCGAATAGATTAACTCGTCTTTCACGCGCGCGAGCGTGCTTGCGCGTATCCTCATTGACTATTAACATCGAGCAATAAAGAAACCAAAAGATAATGTATGGTTATTTGATGAACGTAAATTGAACTGACCAAATTACATAAGCTATCATGAGAGCGATAAGAGGATACCTCAATATTTTGTAATCTAGCATCAAATTTCAGGTAGACTAAAAGGTGACTGACTCCTACAATATGAGACAAATCCCATTCCACATCGTTTAAAGAAATCTTATGGTTATTAAATCTATAAAGAGGTTATTAACAGATATCCTATTTTGACCCAAGATTAAGAAGCCTGATTAGAAACAGAAATGGCTCTTTAAAAAAATTATTTCAATTTTTTTTTTTATAAAAAAATAAAAGTAAAATTAGCTCGTATAATTAAAACACAGACATTGGTCCAATACGACTCCTATTCATAATTTTAGTAATTATCGCAAGTAAGAGATTCTGTTCACTTTCACTATCAATGAATACAAATACAGTAAGAAGAAATAATCAGATGAATCAAAATGATGTTATATTTCAGACTAAACTTCAGTTTTCAGTTGGATTGAATTATATCAGTTAATTCTAATTTTCTATCAATATTGCCTTTCTATCGATTGAGGAAACAGCTATAGCCTACTGAGCAGATCCTTCAATTTATTGAATAAGTTAAGTCCATCAAATCTCAACTCCAGCTAACTTTCTTGTAACTTTCCTGTAAGGACTTTCCACACATTTTTACTGTTTTTGGCAGATTTTGGTGTGTAACAATATCATCCTCAACAGGTTTCACAGGAAACTTACTACCTAACCGTACTCCATGGAACAAGTTTTCCATGAATCAGTGACTGATTCAAATGTTTCAGAATAGAGGATTGATAATATTCTAGAATTGTCGTTTTCCGGCTGGCGATCATGTGATCAAGCCGTAAATGTGTGTTTATAATATTTTTGTATTTATAATGTGGAGGAGAATAAAAGCATTTTTCTATTCTATTCTATTCTAGAATTGTCGAGTGAGTGTGAATTCATCAAATTCTCATAAGAAACTTAGCGGATATGATTAACTTATCATAGAATGATAGAATCATAGTATTTCCCCTTTCAAATAGACAATCTGTCAGAATTACAATTACGGTATACATAAACATAGTGTAGTTGATATTTTTCTGTATATAATATGCATATTTTTGTATTGTACACAAGCCTTATACTAAAATCAAGTCATCATTTTGTGTGAAATTTTCGGAATAAAGGCTCAGGCTCTTCAAGTATTTTAAGACTATTTGGTTAAGGTTATTCTTCCAGCGCATGGATGCCAGAGCTGTTGGTTTCTATTAGAATAATTGATTCTAAGAGTATTATAGAATATTCGGTCCCAGCCAGAAGTTCGTTCTTTAACCCTATCATGCTGTTACTCCACCTCACAATATAAGTATTTTCGACTTGAGCCCAGTCCAGCCTGGCGCCTGTACCTGGAAAAAATTCTTGACAAGTTTTTGTTATTGATATAAAACAGTGTTCTAAGAAAGAGCTTTCATCATGTTCATTCAGTGATTTGGTTAGTGTTTTATAGCTCAAAATTTTCAAGTTGAGTTAATATTCTTCAGGTCTCAAATTAATTTATTGCTTGTATACTGTATAGGCCCAAACTCATCAATTACTTTTTTCAACAATCATGATCTTTAAGTTCAACCTATTCTCTCCAATCTTTGAAATTATACTTGAAAGCATAATGTGCTATGTTTTTTAGCATATTACGACAAAGTCTGTGAAAAGAAGAGAATTGGGGACATAGAAGCTAACAACTTCCTTGTCAAATTCTCAACATTACTATTACATTACGAGAATTTGAGCTGATAAGGGAAAGGATTAGTTGGGCTTTCCAATGTGTAGGCCCAATCGAATCATTCTAGCCCGCAATATTGTGTACGGATAAAAAGTATATAATAAAATGTTATCAGTTCTGAACCGCGTAAAACTTCCTTATCGGATATGCTGGATTGTGGAACGAGAGGATATTGGTGGGAGGTTTGGAGGAAAAGAGAAGAAGAGGAACGAGGAAAAGAGGAGGTGTGAGGAAGGCAGGAATCTGGATTGAAGGGGAGAGGGACAGATTAAAAGTTCGCTCTTATCAATAAGTTCCCTTGATAGGCCGTTATCTCTGTTAATTTTCTAAGAGCTTTCCTTTTTACATCGTCCTGAATTTCCATTATTATCAGCCACTCTTATCGCTGCACTGTTCCCCGCTGATAAATTACGTTCACTCTCAACGTTTCGTATCGTACGTTAACCATAAAACTCCGAGTAGCATTGCTTCCACTACTAATATTATTACTCATACCTCTCCAACTAGCACTGCTTCCATACTATTAATATTGTTACTCTTGTCTCTAGACAGAGTCGAATTTGAAAGAGCAAGAGAGCTTCAACAAATAATATAATTCATTCAGTGGAGGCCGGAAAAATCATTGCTCAACTCCAACTCGAGACTTGCAGCCTCAAATAGATGTTAACATGAAATAGATATTCAACCATTACTCTCATAAAAATAGATTTCATTTCTAAATGTAGAAAGTTCAATCAAGGTGAGAAACCTGTACATCAAGAATCTTTTTTTAGCAAGATTCTTGAATTCTCGAATATCCTGGCCTGTACTATATTATACGAGAGCTAATGAACAAGAATATCTTCAAAGGTGAGAAGAAACAAAGTAGAGTTCATGCTTGGAAAAAAAAATAAAATCAAAATGAAGAGGAATGAAATTAATTCTAGCTCTGTATAATGTATAATAATGTATATGCTGTAAAAAGATAAATGAATAAATTGAATTGGATTGATTTGATTTGATTTTTTGATACCAACCAGCTCACTCAGCATTATCCGCCAATTACCTACAACTCCCGTACAATTGTAGCTCCCATATCAACGTAGAACGTACAAAGGAATAAGGGAATTCTGATATGAAAGTTACATCAATTCAAGTATAGTTAACACATACTTTCCTCACTAACTAAATATCTAGCATACACTTCACAAAATAGTCAACTCAGGCCAATAAGAGGCAAGGCAAACAGGGAGAAAGAGAATATCATGAAATGTGTTGGTCTGATCGAGCGTGCTAGACAAGAGGAAAGAAGTGGTTACCACAGATACAGATGCTGACAATCACTGTGCTCAGCTGGGAACTGATGGGAAATGCTGCACAAGAATTCAGGATCATCTGAGTAGTACCATTCACGAGTTACCTACCGTCTAATGAGGAGCATCGAACGACTTTGGAGTCGAAGTACTGCCCGGCCCTGCACTAACTGCAACACCTTCTCGTGGATGATCAGTTGATCAGGAGCAGACTAACTTGTACTCCTCTCAACAATTCAGATCACATCTTCTCGAATAATATCTCTTCGTGACGAAAGCTAGTTTTCACGAATCTCCAGGTCTGCTGTCCTCATGGAATCATATCGGTTGACATCATCTTCAACCCGACCTTATCTGAGCACGTTCAATGTCATGTAGCATGCTATTGTGTAACCTGTGAGCTTAGTTGAATGAACTCCATTGCAACATGAGATTACATTTTTACTGGAAAACGAGAGGTGACAATCTCAGCAAGCTTTATATATTCATCTATCTATTTACATTATTGTAGATGTGCGTTTTATGGTTGCTACTGAATTACGTATCTATCTATCCAAACAATTGAATATTCCATGGAAATGCTTCATCAGGTTAGGTATTAGGTAGGCCTACAATAGTGCAAAATATAATATGTATTGACGTAATTTAAATAAATTCGAGGGACAAAGGATGGAAATTTCATAGTTTATCATAGAGAAAATTATTCGAAAAAATGATTATTTTATAATGTTTGAATACTGTAGGCTGTATGGTAATTATAATATCTTACCCTACAATATAGTATACAATACATAGTATTACCCTACAATATATAGTCTTATCGAGCAAAGAAGACATACCATCTGTCTCTTATCACATCTCACTAACGGTATTCTGGCAGAAGTAATTTTACACTAAAATTTTCTGATCTGCGCATCGCATGCGTAGTTACACTCACGCTTCAATCTGCCATATACACTTGAGCCTAAAAAAGTAAACTGGTCAGAGCAATGATACTTGATTGACTTATCAAGGATCACTCCGACTTGAAGAAGGTATCTATTATTGCTTCAACTGATAAAATTTATAATGCCTCTGGAATAATAATTTACAATGTTTAGGTAGGCTACTATTGCAAATGTGATCAATAAGGAAAAAATGGAAAATTTTCTATCACTAGTAATACTAGTATACTACAATTATACTATAAATATGTTAATCGACGTTCGATAGCATACCCTCCTTTGATAAATTCTAGGAAGCTATGTCGATAGTCATCTATATTGAATAGACCTCCTTCAATTATTGCATTTTCTTGGCTTTAGAAGTTTGTGTGGCTCGTTGGAGTAGTTGATATCGCTCCTGTCTAAAATACAGGCTTCTATCCGAGTTCTATCCGTGTTTGATTTCTATTCCGAGTTCTATCCTACGTTTGATGGAACGTATTTCTACCACAGCAACGATACGCCCATCCTGTTATCCAGAGGAGACGATAAGCCGTCGGTCCCGACTGTCTAAATATTGTAGTCATAGCTCCTCTAATTTTCGAGGCACAAGCCTATGAGAGCTCTGGGGGCTCCACCCTCAAAAAAGATAGGAGATATTATCTAGCATTTACTATCACACCATCACATTCCGAATTTCAATAATAATTGAGAAATTTCTGAGATAGATTTTCTCAAAAGCATTTCCTTCAAATCACATGCTCTACTATTAAAGTTGAACGCATGAAAATAGTACAGTGAGACTTGATGCAACGTTACAATTCAGCTGATAATGAATAATAATTAATTTATTTTTTCATAATACATCAAACAAAATGGCACCGTCAATGGATTCTGCGAGGAGGGGTTGAGGGGGTACTCTGCTCTTCCAGTATCTTTTTCCGTTTATTTTGCTACTTTTTTGCGTTCAACTCTAATAACGTCTATTCTACGTATGAGCCTAACTAGCAAATAGCCCAAACTAGTTTTCCTTATTATGATATCATTTTCACTAAACTGAAGCTTCGCAAACAAATTTAATTGAGTGTGCAATATGTGGGGACCTACAATCAGTCTCGAACAGTTTGAAAAAACGCACCTGTTATTTTCCAATAATACGTAAGTTAGATTAGTAATATGTACATCGCTCATTTCAATATCAAAGCTAAAAAATACCGCTATTCACTTACAATAACAAAAAAATTATAGGCCTACTCTCTAGGTGAAATGTTACAAAGAGAAACCATTATCTGGAACATTGTTAAACTTTAAAATGTAATCTATTATTGATGAGTTGACTATCAATTTCAAATACTGTACATAATACAGAAATAAGTAAAATGGTATTCATAGGAAACAGCTGCAATTTAATGTGACCGCACAATTAATAGTGGAAAAGCGACAAGTTTATGTTTTTAGGTTTTCAATTATTCTTTGCCCGCATTCATTCCTTTGCAACATTGTCACATGTACTGTACTTGATAGTAACAACATGCGTTAGAAATCTTTCATTCAAATAAGAAAGTAATCAGTTAAAAGCATCAAACTGTTGATGGAATTTCTAAAAGGAATATTTTGAAATTGGAATCAAGCAACCACCAGAGATGAAAAGAATGTTTCACCATATAAATGTGAAATTGGAAAGAAATTTTCTGGACTAAAACTAGAACAGGCTCATCCTGTTCCATAGAAAATTAGAAATCCCGAAACCAAAAAACAAAAGAAAGACGGCCTATTTTTGAGTTTATTGCATAGTACAATAATAATTATTATTATAAGTAGTAATCAGTGGCCATATCCATATGCTTTTCAAGTCTGACGTGTCGGCTCTTCTTTCTGCTTCCCAAGAGGTTTTATTCAACGAAATACAATGAGTTGAGCCTAAGTTTCAGCTAGTATGCAAACAATTATCATTCAAGCAGAAATATATTCTACACATTCATAATAAAATTTTCTCAGTTTCTCATTTTCTAAATTTTCTGTAGTTTTGACTCTGATTGAGGAAATAGAATAGAAATTCGAAGTTATTTTCAAGAAATTTTTTATGGGATTCCATTACATGGTTATGTAGGCTACACCACATGTACATTTCATTTGGCATCTAAGGATTCTCTAACAACACAACGTCGATCCTATCCTATACCCAGAATGAAGCTCGAAACCTGATGTTGACAAATCTGATATTTACCGAAGGCTCTACTTCGAAATAGGACTGAAATCAGTTCCAGACAGCTGCACAATAATACAGCGTGATTTCTTATCATGGTGATTGATGGAAGTTCATATAGAGCTGAACTCAGATAGTAGAATGTTATCTCGGAACTCGGAAACCTATTTTGGGCGTGTTTCAAGAGCATTATACTCAGCTTCATAAACTCATTCATAAAAATAAAACTAGTAACATCCACAACTCTTTCTATAACTCTATTGAATATGATCAGAGATCAGATACAAATGGTGCTTTCAAAAAGAAAAGATAGTGAGGCAAGCTATTTATGAAGCTGGAGCACCCGATAAAGATGGGTACTATTCACCTTATATCTATTCCCCCATTACTCACGTAACAACACAATGAGGCAAAAAGTGCGAAACATTCCACGTAGTGTGCTAATGGAACAATTTAAAGCCTACTTTGTATTTTATGAGGAAATCCCCATTTTCTGTCTTTTGCTGTAAGTATGTCCAATGTCCAATATCCTCTCAAGAGGATACATTTTAAAAGCTACACAGGACAATTTATTGTAATGATAGTTATTGTATTAAATGAAACAATCTAAATTAAAGGCTGTTTTGTATCATAATAACATAGAAGCATCTCTACCATTTAGTATTGTTGCGGAATTCAACAGTGTCTGATGGCCTTCAGACTGTGGAACGCCAAGGCATGGACAGGCGGGGGATAGGAGGCTTTGTGTCAACAAATAATTGCATTGTTTTGTAAACAAAGGAGTATCTGGAAGCCTCTCGAAGTCATTATAGGCCTACCAGCATTTTCTAGCACTCTCTATTTATTCTTGAACCTTCTATTAGCCTACCTATATATAATGTTGGAGTGTTTGAACTACCAGTCAGTCGTACTTGAACATTCAAACAAGTGTGTCAGTTCTATTGTGTCAGTTGTATCGTGTGATAGACAAGCCGGACGTTGTATATAGACACTCTATAGTTATATTTATTCTATCAGTTCTTATTTCTTCTTAGTGTAACGTGATAAAGACTGTTCATCATTTCTTATTCAGTGCATTCTTAACTTAGTGTTATTTGTATTGTGAAACATTATAAACTCTTGTGCTATCTTCTGTTCTGTTATAGTTTATCTTTTTCCGGTGTGTTATAGCAGTGTAATTAATAAAGTTAATCAGTATAAATTGCCTCAAGTCTTTTATTATAGTGGAAACCCGTAACAGTATCAATGCTCCTTTATTACCAAATCAAATTTAATGGGATCTTGATTTTTCTTGAAAGGAAGTTGAGTCTTCACAAAATGTCTGTGCGTAATCTGTCTTTGCTAAAAACATTCAGTTCCTTATTCAGAATTGCTTCAGCAATTGTTTTTACTCAAAGTTAATTACGGTACAGTACTTTGGATTTTGGAAATTTTACACCCAACATTTAGAAGGCCAATTCCTCTATAGTTTGCACAATCATTTCTTTTCCCTTTTTTGAATAGGGAAATAAACTCCAGCTGCTTCCTCCAGATTCTGGTTTCCTTCATGCATCTAGGGTATCATATTTCCTCCAACATTTATTCAACAGATGTAAAAATCTTAATTCAAAAAGCAAGCCACACCATTTTATAAATGCCATTTTAAACATCTAATTAGAAAATCTTCCAGCTATAAAGATCACTATAAATTATTTTGTTCTTTGTCTGAGAAAATAATATTTTCACAAAAACTACTATGGCCTGTATTATTGCAGTGGCAGTTAATATTATTAATTTTTATGTATTTATTCAATCCACCATGATTGATGGTAGAATCAATCATGTTATTCTTATCATTAAGATTCAATATAATGAGTTTCATGAGATTTGAACTATACTTCTTGTTTTTGATAAACTACTATGGGTATTAATAACACTGAGCTACAATACAACACAATAAATAAATACAATACAATAAAGGTTAGTATCCTTCAGCCCAGTGATTGATAATACGTAGGGTAGAATCATAGCTTTCTATATAATAGATGTTCAAGGAGGCTATGGTAGAATAGTTCTTTTGTGAACAGCAACCAGAAAGGATCCAATAGTTTCATGTTTTCCGCTTGGCGCGCTGGAACAGTAAGTGACAACAAACAACACGATTTCCCGGTATCTCTATGTGCTCCGTTCTCTATCCTCTTCGATGTTCGATTACAAACATAACCAATAACAATAATCCTTTTTCACAAATTCTAGAAATCTCGGATAGCATTAGCATCTACGCCTGCTCGCCTGGATATTTGATTCATTATTATTGGAGTTTTGCAAATCTCTTATCATTTGGGCTTGAATTTGTTTCGTCATTCTAGTTTCACTTCTTGAGAATTTATTGTTTACAGTACAGATGAATTCTGCTAGCAAGGTAAGATCCAGAACATTTTAGACTTTCCATTTAAACGGCGACTTTATTTGTAATGATAAGGAATTCTAAAATCGGATGAACCGTAAGAATTAGATTGGCGTTTATTTTTACTGTTCATTTTCAACATCTAAACCAGTGGATTATCCTAAATTTATCGAAAATTTTTAATGGAAATTGGCAAGATTTCCATTTCCTAAAACTTATGAGGTAAGCGTCTCTCTCAGAACTGCATTCCCACTTCAAATCCAGTCGAACAGAACATTTTTTTGGAACAAAAAGCTTTTTTCTGCTCTGTTAGATCTAAGTACGAAACTTTTTTAAGCTGTCAATAAAATATCTATGCGATCCACGAGAATTCACCTATTATAGGCTACTTTTAGTAACCAAAAAAACAAATAAAAATGTTCAAAAACTATTATCAGTCATTGAAAATCATTTCATTGAAGAAACCTTTCGAGGTCATCAATGGCATTACAAAATTTATCAAGTGCAGCCATTATTCGTTGGTGATAAAGTATTCTGCATTCCAGGTTGGTGAGATATTCACGGCGGCTGGTGCTGCTTTCAACAGATTGGGTGAATTGACTCTTCAGCTGCATCCTACTGCAGATTCTCCGGCCGGGTCAGTATCATCATAGGCTCCTTTTTATTGCATTTCAGGCCTACTCTAGCTGGGCTAAAGTGTAGTATACCTGCCAACCGACCTGGATTCGAATTTCAGCTTTTTTTCTCTTGAGGCCCGTATCGACAGTGCGAGGCATGTGCCGCGAATGCCTCAAGGTATAGTCTGTTCAAGCAAAGAAGTCTTACTCCAGTCTCCAGCTCGGTCAATATTGGTTCAAACAGTATTGTCTGGTCTCAATTATAGGAAACATTTCAATTTAAGACCAAATCAATAATTTTTGAACCAATAGTGACCGAGCTGGAGACTGGAGTAAGACTCTTCTTTGCTCGAACAGACTCTACCTTGAGGCATTCGCGGCACATGCCTCGCACTGTCGATACGGGCCTTTATTTGTCATCAAAATAACGCAGGTAAGTTAAATCGATTGCAACAGGAAATTTCATTCCGGGTAGGTTGGCAAGTAGAGTCTATTTTTCACACTAAGCTTGGAAGTCGTTGAGTCAGATAATGGAGAATTATTGAAATGAAAGAAACAATAGACTTCTAAATTAGGCTTTATAAATTAGCTTATAAGTATCTCCTATTCAGTTGTAACAATGTTGGTTCAGCCCCAAGAGATTTATTTGAATCTTGGTCATTCTTATTGAGCAAAAATCAATATAGATACCGTTTCATCATCAGAGAGAACATGAGTTAACTTATCAGAAAGTTACAGTCCGTGCGCCGCGTTGTGAATGGGGTTTCTCAGCCAGCTCCAAAAACGTAGTAATGAATTTATTCTTTTCAAAGTTGGAGTATTTTTATCTGAATAGCGGGAAATGACCCGAAAGGAGCACTAGAATTTTGTAGATGACTTTGAATTTTTCACTAGGGTCACTGACATCGGGTTGGCCAAATGGACTGGGGCGTTACAACTTTCAATCCGCTAGCGCTACCCGGTCGTGGGTTCGAATCCCACCAGAGGTATGGTCGTTTATGTACCTCATAAATCACCCTCGCACACTACCATTACCCACGCACAAGTATAATTGAATACTTCGGCCTATGTGGGCATCATCCGCGAAAAAAGATGTTTCAATCGCAGCCTTATTATTAGAATTTAGTATGGTATTGTTTCTCTCATTTTTTAATAATATAATCCTCCATTATCTAATTTTAACGGCTTCTAAGCGTAGTGTGAAGCATTTAGTTTAGTTGATAATACTTTGAAGCAAAACTAAGGGACTGGAAATTAGAAATTCTGATGTTCAGTGAAATGAATAATTAAGGACTTGTAATAAACCCCTATGCAACGTTTCAAAAGATTCAAAGGAATACAAAATGTAACTTGATTATTGTAAATAAAATAGTATTGAAACATTATTTCATGAAGTGCGATGATTCAAACGGCTCAAATAGTTGCTAGAAAGAGAGGTAAGAATTCCCTCTCATCTGTGCCAGTAGGCTACTAATAACACAACCATAATAATGTTTCTAACAAATTTTTTCAACAACATTCAAAATTTTCTAAACGTGTCTCATCTTCTCGATTCGAACTATGAGAAATAAATTTTCAGATCGGTCAATTATTCCAGTTATTACAATAGTTACACTATTGTTTTCTTGTTTTTATAGCTCTTGTTTTGGGGTTTTCTAATTGAGCTTAAACTTGAATATTTACTGAACTTTAATTTGTGATTATCATCGTGATTTTGAAATAATGACTAGCTCAAATTTATCATCGAAATGATTAAATAGTTTTTAATTAAATAAACCTCAACTTGACTTCATATTGAAAAAAACGTCGATGTTGAGTATTGTTTTGTAATTGAAACAAAGTCGAAACTACTTTATCCACTTTATTTTCTCCAGTGGGTTTCCATATTGGAACAAACTGTTATTTTGAAAATTTAACTAGAGAATAAATTCATTTTACTGTTTCCATAAACAGTAAATAACTTATGACTATTTTTTTTACTGATATCCAATTCTAATAGATTATTTTTGTTCAAAAATAAGATTTACTATCTAGTTTTTCTGCTCAATATTACCACCACAAAAAATATTCCTAGGGATTCTAATGGTGGGAAGACCCTTACGTTCCACCTCGCCAATGGGTATTTGATCACTCATCCAAGAGCAGTCCACAGACTCCACACAGTTTGTGACTCAATTTTACGATCACAAAGCAACCACTCTCACCGAATGGCCAAACTAACACAATATCAACTTGTCAACTACACAGAAAGTGAAAATCTTTCAATTTAGTTATACCTTCATTTCATTCATTTCATTGGAACCTATTCAATAATCTAATTGATCAATAATTATGGTAGGCTACTCCAAACAAATCTTATTTAATTTTATTCCAATTTTGGGGAAATTAAGGGATAATATTTACTAGTTGCTCAATTTTATTATCAGAAATTAACTTAGCCAACTATCAGCTCTATTCAAATAATAATCATCTTCAATAATGAATTCATTATCATGAGGTAAGTTAAGATGAAATTTTCGTAGTTTCATTTTTATATTTTCATTTTCCTAATGAATAAGAAATAATATAGCCTAATTTGTAATTTAACCAGCGCAGTGAGACATCATTGGTCCGGTTATTCATTAATATAACTTCTTATTCGTTATAGTTATTGAAGGAATATCCCAACTATTCAATATCAATTGAATAATTGTAATATTCAATTTTCTTCCACATTTTTCTCATTCATTTTAGGAATCTCCCATACGCCCACCTTTGTCAGTAGGGTAGTCTACGATAAGTTGTTTCACTATTTTCACTATATTCAATCTGACATGAACCACCTTCTTAAAATTTTCATTGCCTTAGTTAATGTATCACTTATGATTTCGTTTGCCAGAACAGTAAGTGGACGGATGAAGAACTTGAAATGCTTACTCAGACGTTAAGAAGGTTTGGAGATGATCTCGATACAATAAGTGATCACATCAAAGGAAGAACTGTGTAAGTTCAAATAAGTTTTATTTTACGAGCCATATCTTCCACCTGTTGTTTTGACATTTGAAGCTACTGGTATTGCTAATGTATCAGATAAATTAATGAGCGAATCAGAAATTTTATCCCAGTTCACAATATTCATAGGGCTTTTTCCCAGTTAATACTCAGGGCTTTTTCTCTAAAATGGTCGAGGAGTCGTCTTTGTTGCTTTTCGAAGTGGATGATTTCCTCCTTGAATTTGTCGTATATGTTGAAAGAGAGGTACTAGAACGCTGTTCCAGTATGTTGCGACTGGAAAAAGCCCTGGAAAACTAGAACTAAGCTTAGTTAATTCAAGTTCCAAAGTGTTCAAGCTCTATAATTTTAAAACTCCTTAACAAGAAGCTAGTCTTAATAATTAGAAAATTATCCTTCAAAAGCATTATAGTTATTCATTATTCTCAAGTGATTTATTTCTATTGTTGATTACTATTCGTTTGTACTATTTGTTTATATTATAACATTTTTTTTAACCTACTCATTAATCACTTTTAGTTCATTGTAGACATTTCCTACATTTATGTGGTTCATTATTCGTCTCAAGCGTTTATACGCGAAAATTCCATTTGATATTTGTGGACATTAAAGAAATATTATGTATGATTCAGGTATTTCTAAATGCATTTGTTATGCATTAATTCCAGTTGTATATTAATATGAGATGCGCGGTAATTTATTAACGTTATTTATTAACAAACTTGCTCACTACTTATTCTGACAAAGTATAATGCCTTGTAGATCCGTTTCTTGTGGCATTTTTTAGTCCCCTTGCATGCATATTCAAATAAGGACGTGTGAAATACTAATTTTAGAATGCCAGTCGAATTTGATAGCTAGCAAAAATAAATTAAATTAATTATTTTTTTTAAATGCACATTTGATTTGTTTTATTGCTGTCGGTATTGATTTATTTTTAAATTCAGTTCGCAGATTCGAACTACACTGAAGAAGAAATCGTTCGAAGATGCGGGCATTCCTGTGCGGCCAATGGCAGCCGTGCAATCGGGGCAGCCGCAGCAGCAAGGCATGATGACGGGCAAGTCGACCGCTGAGGTGACTCTGAACATGCTGAACGCCTCCGAATCGGAAGTCGACGTCGAAGGTCTCACCGAAGAAGTCAAGCTCGACTTCGATGGCGCCACCGAAGAAGTCACATCTTAATTCAGCCATTCATGTTTGACTTCTATGAAGTTGTTTTGTTCAGTCTTTATTTTTAAGATAAACCCTTCCCCTCGTACCATTTGATGTTGTATTAACCACATTCCTTAACAGTACTTTTCTATACTTTTATACAAGTCCTAATTTGTGACGGTAAGCCGTACAGGTACCTCTGGGAGAGCGAGGGTAGCAATGATTGAATGATGGTGAAATGTGGAAAAATGATGGTATAAAAATTCACAGCTGAAAGTTCGAAAATCACTCTTAAAACGAGTTTTGAGGAGTTAGTTTCATATTTTCCATGGAGGACCCCCAGACCCTCCTTTTGGCTGAGGTGTAAGCCTCCTAGATGTCCCTCCTTCTAGGTCCCCCTCCATACCGCAACCAACAATTTTACAACTTAAACACTGCTTTTATAGCATATTTTGTGCAGTTATTCTGTTCAAACTTATTTTTTAAGATAAATCCTCCCTCTCATACAATTTGCAGTTATATTAACCACATTCCTCAAAAATACTTCGCTATATTTCTGTAGTATATTCTTGTGCAGTTCTGTTCAATCTTAATTTGTAAGATTTGTACATTTCTCAACTATACTTTGCTATACTTTTATATATTTTTTCGATTGTTCTGTTCAATCTTATTTTGTAAGATTAACCCTCCCCCCTCATACAATAATGCTGTTATATGAACCTCATTTCTCAACAATACTTTTCTAAATATTCATAGTTATATCATCCAACAAAACCAATCTTCAGTATTAGATCGACCATATTAGTTACTTGGATTGATGTGTATAACGAATTCATTAAAATTGACTTCTTGATGTACCCTCTTCAAGCTACAGTACTAATAAATTTGTGCATACTTCTTCCCAAGTAATATTTAGCGATATTTACGTTTGTGATATGATTTAAGGTGTATATCGATGTTTCCAATGAATGTTCACAAAATGCTTCAACGCCAATGCCATAATTTAATGAAAAAAGAAATACCAATAAAATGAATGTGAAACCTTTCTCAAGAACACTTCATTTTTCTACAGCCCTAGTTAAATTCCATTACTCTGACCTTTTCCTCCTTCTTGTCTAATTACTTCTCTATTTTTCACTTTCTCCAACACTATCAATTTACTGTTTCAGCGTAGCATGAGCTGTTTCTCTCATAGACCGTTTTGATCATTTGATTATTCAAAGAAGTTTAAACGGTTTATGAGAGAATTAAGCATGTAGAACCATTCATTTCCTACAATTTGAGCCCAGAAAATTGTCTATCTTGCTCCAATCTTGATTTAGAGTCCATTTATTGCCTGACAAACTATTAAAAATGAATGTATTAAATTTCAGTATTAATTCAAGTTGATGTAACTATATCAAATTCTCTTGAAAATTTCATTTACTAAGAAAATATAAGAACAATTTTTTTGTCCGACGCTTCTTTTCAACTGAAATTGAGGTAGCAGAAACGTACCCGAAAATTTGGCCACCATCTTGAATTACAAGAAATTCTCAATTTTCACAGTTTGGCATTACTCTATCATAACTTATAACACATCAAAATCTATCATAATCAATAAAAAACCAACGACCTACCTCAAAAAGGTTACCCCCATTTGGCACGGCCAGACTATGAGGGTAAGAACATGTCAAATAAGGTTAGGTGTTGGGTGCTACATAATATATACCTACATATAGTCCCACATCTATATCATATAATAAAAATCCACATAGCATAGTAAAAACCTCAAGCCTCACTTTTTTGACATTTATATACCGTAATACTGTACCATGTTCCCAGCAATAAAAGGATAAGGATGAATCATTTATCAATAGTAAACCCAAACTAAAAATTATGTGAAAGGTTTAGACTTAAAATAATAATAAATATCATGTTATCACTATTCAATAATAAAATTTAATTTTATCAGATTAATGTGAATTTTAGTAAAAAAACGTAGTTTGGTTTAGTAATTTATCAAAACAAAGTTAATAGAGTAGGCGTATGTGAAGCTTAATTTATAAATTCAAATCAATGATAAATCTACGATAACTTAGAATGGTGTTGCGTATCCATTCTTTTTTCCACTTTTAAATTTAAACTTAATAGAAATCACTTTTATGTGGAAATAAACTTTACTTGCATATTATAGTAGGCCTAACTAGTTTCGACCTGTTGTGGTGGTCATCTTCCTCTCTGGTATTCATCGCTGGTGGTCATCTTCCTGGATAAGATAACTTAAAAGCTATTAATTTATTTAATTCATAAAGACTAAACAAAAGCTGATGTATGGGCGTTGGATGCAATATCATTGATTTATTAAAACAATAATTTCCTTTGCTATAAATTTTGATCAATCTGAAATAGACAGCATTCAAGGATAAAAATTTCAATAGAAATCATTAATTTAACATTAATTAATCAACTTCACTACTACTAATAAATACTAAAATTTTCCATAATTATCACAGTCAATTTCTAATATCCGATCAATTAAAATCCAATTCCAGTGATTCAGAATCTGTTTTTGAAAAAAGCTGAATTTCACATAAATTAAAATAGCGTTATGGAATAAAATTAGTATTAAAAATTTCATTAACTAAAACTAATATTGAATTACAAAAATAGAGTAACTAACAAGTTTTTAAGTACCTATTGGTTCTTGATACAGTTTAAATATGAATAATTATTACTATTAACGGTATCTTTTATCTTTCCACATTAAATAAAAAATATAATTGTGTAGAAAATATAAAATATAGGTTATTCAATATGGTGATCAATTCAATTTGATCACCATATATTTTTGGGTAAATTATATGATATACAGTATAATACATGACGATATCTTCTAAATAAATATACCTTCCAACTAGATTAGTATTTACAAAATTTTGATTATAGATAGATCTTAAATACTAGTTATTTAAACATTATTGTTAGACAATGAAGTGATGCTGGATTACAAATAAACTTTGTGATTATTTACAGTAGGCTATTGGAGTAACTTGAGATTTACTTTTTGGAAAAGAAAGACAATATACTTTTGGTTGGTTTTTCTGTTATGCTTTCTTTACTTGATGGCCTTCCTCGCTTCTTTTTAGAAGGTTTATACTCCGTAGAGTTTAATATTCTTTTCTTTGGTGGTTGAGAAACTACACTACTGTTCAATGATTTGTGAAGATCTAATGCTACATGATGATCCAAATGTTCAGGAAATTCGGACAGGCGAACAGATTCCCCGCAATGAGGACACAACTCACTGATTTCACTTTCTAAATCTGAAATTTCATTTCCGTCCACCAAGTGAGAATCAGGTACATCTACCTCATTATCCATGAAAACATCTGGAGAAACCTCTGTTCCTTGATACAAATCTGATTCATTCGCACCACCATGTCTTTTTGATTCCAAGTTCTCCACAACCAAACTTTCAACCACATCATCAACTTTTGAAGAAGTTGATGGCTCTGGATTAGATTCATGTGACTCATTACTATCACACACATTCCTATTGTTCTCACCCTCATTATTTCTATTCATTTCCATTTTATATGATGCAAGCTTTTTAACAAACGGTGAAGGCATGAGTTTAACCAAAGAATCGTCTAAATTATTAATATCGGGGAAAACTTCGTTAGGGCTGATCCAACTAATTTCTTCGCCATTTTCCATCGATGCTTCGTCATTATCTGTATGATTCAAACCATTCATGACTTGTTCTTCATCTTCATTTGAGCCTGACACTTCATTGCACGCTATCACAGTTTTAATATCATCTAAATTATTTCCAGTTTTATAACAGCTGTTAGTATTCCTTAACAATCTATCTTCTGATGGACTTTCAGTTTCATCAAACATATCACAGTCCGAATCAGTTTCTTTTACCGATGGCAAAAGGTTCAAATCATCCTTAGCTTTATCATTTACATCATGAGAATTTCCTACCGAATCATTACTATCAAAATTTATACTTTCACCGTTAACTTTTGACATTGTTTCATTAGTTGTCTCTTTTGAACTAGTTTCTTCAATCGAACTTCCATTTGCTTTAGTATTTTCAACGCTCTTGGCGAACATATTGAATTTATTCGCAATGCCATTTTTGCTATTTTTATGACCTTCTTTATGATGACTCTTGGAGAGTGTAGCTGAAGAGGAGGTATTGGCTTTATGGGTAAATTCTTCAGAGCCTGTATGTGAATGAGACGCTACATTGCTAGATGTTGCGCATTTCTCAGTTGTTGCCGTCTTGAAGAAATAATTAATTGTTTTATTTGAAGATGTAGTTTCTTCCACAAATTTTCCGGCTGATAATCCAAGAAACTCAAGAGGGGGTTGCCTGCAAATCAAAAACAAAAATGTTGAAGAGTTATCACCATTTCATTCTTACCTACGCCAATTCATGGAGTAGTAGCTCCAAATGTGGCCGCTGATGGTAGCCAATATTTGGCCATTTCCATAAAATGTTTATGATCGGTTTGTGACTTTCCAGTCAGTGAAATAATATAATAGTGTCAAGAATGATGTAGCGGATTCATAGAGTACATTAAGCACCTACATTAACTTACAGCCAAAAGATGAGAGCATTTTTATTATGTCACCAATCCAGGTTGTTGAAAAATTTGCTTAAAAAGTAGTGGTCGATTAGTCAAGCAGGTCGATTAGCTGAAGCAGTAAAGTTTCCGAAACTGAACTTATGAATATCTGTAACTAAATAGTTTTTTAACTAATTTTAATTGCTATTCAAGGATTATTATTGAGAAATTGTGACAGAAACATAACTGTACAAAAGATAGTTCTTTGGTAGGATTGCACTTTAGTAGGCCAACCTGTGAATAATCCGGCATAATCCGGTCATCATCGGTTGGGGGAAAAAATCAATCAATTAATTGTTAAGTAATTGAAGTTAATAAGCGTCGTTTATCATGATTGATGAGATGATGGAATTCGATGTAATTTATAGAATAGTAATTTTGTTGTAGGATTTTTTTCGTAGATTGGAGAATTCATATACAATACTTACCAAGAATTTGAAGTAGAAGGCGCATTGTTAGTTTTCTTGATAGCAGCGAGAGCAACTTGCATAATACTTTCCGCATCATAGGCTGAAATCGGACTAGACTTTGACATAGCCACTTTTTTTCTATCGATGATTTGCTGTACGGATGTTGTTAATAGATGAGCTCTTCTCCTATGCTAAAATAAATGAAAAACAGAGTTGATTTTATATTTACTTTTTTATCAGTTGTTCTATAACTGCGTTTATACTTTCTCAAAAAATGATATTTATGTTCCCACAATTCACTGCAAAATATGCATTGCAAAGTTTATTGAATATAATAGAATATGATGACTTCTCCATTTCATTGACAAGGCAAAGTTTGGACAGTAATGTCGCCTCTGTCATTTAACCACGAAATTACTATCTCCTTCTAATAGTTGAGAATAATAAACAGTTTCCTAAATCAGAACAGCGACTAGCCGACTACTAGTACAGCACTAAAAATAATCCATAAATTTTTACATGTGTGATTTCTCCATCTTTTCAATACTCTAACTGTCTTTCAACAATAATATATTAAAGTACGAAATACAATAATTATAGCTCATTATTGCGTGAACAAATAACTACTGCATTCCAGGACACAAGAATAACTTGAACATAATCGACACCATGTAAATTTTTCATAAAAAATTTCATAAACACATTAGGTCTATTCTACTATTTATAATATACAGAATACAGTAGGCCCAAGGTTTTCAGAAAAACAGAATATTCTGAAGTGTTCATTTCGTAATGTACATAATTAACTATGTATCTATAATATTTTAAAAAAGCTATTATGATGTAATTAAACCCACCAAATTGTAATCCTCATCTAGTCTGTCAGCAATCTCGCTTGAGAGTTCGTTGAGCCAATGCATAACATCGGGCCGAGTTCGCAAGGCATTCCGTCCAGGAAAATTTTTGCAGCAACCAATACTCTTTGACATGAGCTTTGATGTTACCGGCTCTGAATCAATGCCTCTTGCAATATTGTACAGCCATGTCCTAAAAAAGATATTCAATTATTTGAAAAATATTTATTCATTAATCCATTTTTACAGGAAATAACAAGCTTATTGGCTAAAAACACAGACTAAAGTCCAAAACGTCTTTATACCAAATTTTTATAAATAACAAGTTCGAAACTAGGTTATCTTTTTTTGCTTCACTTTCACAAGAATTTATAGTCGAGGAAAAATACCGTATTATACAAATTTTGAATTTAGAGCAATAGGATGCACCAAATTAATTTTTTCACCAAATTTTTCACATAATTTCTTATAAAACATTAAATGAACTTGAAAATTTTAAGCCATGATAAAAACACTACTAACTTGTTTACCCGTCGCTAAATATATCAAGCAGAATATTCTTTATGGAAGTAGAATCATTTAATGGTAGGAGTATATAATTGGTTATCCCGATAAACAACAATAATTGAAAAATTATGAATGTGTATTGATTCAATTGCTGATTATAACGAACAATACATTATTGCACATTTTATAATCTTTTTTTGAAGAGATATCCATGATTTTCATTGAGAGAGGAATTTGTCCATGAAACCATTGACTATGGATATAAGTCCATATACAGGGTGTTTCAGGAGGAATGTGCAATACTTCTCAGGCTGATTCCTTACACCAAGTAGACAAAAACGTTCCATGGGACCAACCCCCAAAAACGCTTTGTTACCGAGATAACAATGGGGGAAAATTGAGATTTTTCAAAATATATTTATTTTTCTAATTTTTTAGAGGCTCTACTGAGGTTCTAAAATAATCAATTCCTGTGTAAAATTAGCTGAGGAATTCAATGCAAACAGTTTCAAGTTTGTTACTTTAACGGTTATTGAGATAATTGGAAAAATATGCTAAAAAACGCCATTTTTCAACAATAAGAGCCATGTCACACTACGCCACTTCAGACGCGCGTTCGTAACAGCGCGTTAGGCTCATCCAATTTTTTTCCTATAGTATCAAATACGAGTGGCGCGTACCCCTGTCACACTACGCCACGCGTTTTTTTGAGACGCGCTGTTGGGTCGACCGTCCGCGTTTCCAAAGCCACTCAGAAGTGGCGAGCCACAGGGTCAGCAGCTGTAACGTTATGAGAACGCGCCCAACCTGTCACACTACGCCACTTCAGCGCCACTCGCAATAAAAAATCTTATCACTCCACCAAATCTAAATCACGTGATTTTGAAGATAGAGGAATTCTGATTTCAGATTCGGATTCAGCGTTCTCTAATTAGTAAGATTTCCCACGTGGACGCAAAAATATTAAAAATTGAGGAATTTATATCATCTTTGATAGTTTCAATTTATTTTATACTACTTAGTCAGTTTCAATGATCACATAGTAACAAATTATAAGTATTATTGCTCTACAAATTATTACAAAATATAAAATTGCAGCTTCTATATTTCCATAAGAATGAATCATCAGTCTATTTTTTTATTCTTGATTATATGAGAAAATATTTTAGTATGCTTTAACACACAGGCCTAATCAATTTTGTCAATATTATAATCAAGCTTATTATTACTTTTCATCCACAAATGTAGATGAGTATAATCTTATAATTCACAAGATAAAATCTCTCCAGAGTTTTTGATGTGCATATGAGCAATTTTTCATTATTATAACAATTATATCAAATCATTGATAATAATAGTAATAATAATATGAGATGTATATTCAATGAAAAGTCTATGCACTCACAGCTACTACTAATATAAGATGTTGTTGACAAAACCGTATCATGCTGATGGCAGTTGTTTCCAATAATTCTTAAGAAATAATAATTGCCTACATTTCAATACAATTTAATTTTAATTGACCACCCAGAGCTTTATTATTATTTTAATAGATTCATTATTCAATAAATATTATTTTAAAATGGTACTAAGATCTTCATTAATTATTGAAAACTTTAATAGTAGGTATAGTCTGTCCAAGCAAAGAAGACCCTCTGGCAAGATAAGAAAATGACTCAAGCTCGGTTAATTGTTGTTCAAAAATTATCAATTTGATTTCAATTGTGTAATTTGATCTACTATTAAGACCACATTTATAATTCTTGAACAAATATTGAACAAGCTGGAGTCATTTTCCCACCTTGCCAGAGTCTTCTTTGCTTGGACAGGCTATAGTATAGTTGACTAATTTGTTTTGTTTATTTGTTTGTTCAAAGCATCCAGTTAACTCCTGTGGTGACTAAAATTTAGTAACCAAAATGTAGTGATTTCACTAGTGACTTTTAATGTAGCTACAATTAAACCAAATTCACTGTTTTCAATGTAGTTTTTTGATCGATTATGCTAGATCAGTGGTGAGATGAGTAACGGTTAATATAATATAATAATAGTTCATATTAATTAATACAGTTTCAATAGGCGAAAATGATGAACAATAAGTAAATGTAGACAATGATACAGTCTATTAATTATGCTGTCTATAGCGCATGCTGAGAAGATACGCCGCTACAATAGTGGTGCATTGAGCCGGAGTCTCTTCTCAGCGTGCGCGAACCAATACACTGTAGAATCCAAGGTTATATCCCCCCTTCGTGGCGCCACGAAAAAACGCGCATCAAAACGCGTCGAAACGCGAGGTAAAAAAATGTAACATGACCCGCCGCGCGTCTGAAGTGGCGTAGTGTGACAGGGCCCTAAGGGTTATAACTGGATAAGGAATCATAAAATTGTATTTTTTATTAATGGAAGTTGAGGAGAGCCGGATTCTAAAGAAAAAGTTAAATGGCGGCGATTGTGTAAATCTTACCCAAATCTCAGAAATAGCGATCAAAAATCGCAAAATCGCTACTAAACACAAATTCATCACTTTTGTCAATTTCGCGATTTTTGATCACCATTTCTGAGATTTGGGTAAGATTTACACAATCGCCGCCATTTAACTTTTTCTTTAGAATCCGCCTCTCTTCAACTTCCATTATTAAAAAATACAATTTTATGATTCCTTATCCAGTTATAACCCTTATTGTTGAAAAATGGCGTTTTTTAGCATATTTTTCTAATTATCTCAATAACCGTTGAAGTTACAAACTTGGAACTGGTTTCATTGAATTTCTCAGCTAATTTTACATAGAAATTGATCATTTTAGAACCTCACTAAAGCCTCTAAAAAATTAGAAAAATTAATATATTTCGAAAAATCTCAATTTTCCGCCATTGTTATCTCAGTAACAAAGCGTTTTTGGGGGTTGGTCCCATGAAACTTTTTGTCTACTTGGTGTAAGGAATCAGCCTGAGAAGTATTGCACATTCCTCCTGAAACACCCTGTATATCCATCTTATATCCATAGTCAATGATGAAACGTTGCAAATTTTTCAAATGCTATCAGATGCCGTAACATCTCTGGTATTGGTGGTCATAAGCATTTTAAAGTAGCAATGAAATTGAGCAATGATTCTTCTAAAATGAAAGTACAGTGCCTTCCTCATTCAACTGATTTCGACGAGTTACAATATATAATTAAATTGAAAGCTTACGTATACACAGGCATACAGTTTACATACCCTGTTTTTCCATCAAAATGAGATTGCAACTCTCTCTCGGAAAATCGTGCAAGGTCTGCCATCACTTTACATCCTAGTGTATCAATAACTGTGGAGCCGAACTTGCCTCCAAGGTTACGAACCTTCTGAACTGGCAGACTGCTAAACAGTTCGGCGACTCCTGAAGTTGGAAGCACAGTCTGGCGATTCGGCTTGTGCAGGCCACAAACAAGCTTAGCCATGATCTGTCAAGACAAAATTCAACAAAATAGAATACGTAGTTTTAAAATGCAGACTTTTCCAACTAAACTCACTAACACATTTATTATGTATTAGATGTATAGATATTGTATATTATCTTACACTCTAACTGATGTAATTTGATTCATGAGTGCATTTGGGCTATGCCTGTAAAGTACTCTTATATGCATATGAATAATCTGTCCAAGCAAAGAAGAGTCTTTGGCAAGTTGAGAAAATGACTCCAGGGCCCTGGCTTATAAAGATTTACAGCTTGTTTTTCTGATGAAAAACAAGTGATTGGGATTGTAGATTCGCCAATAAAACTCTCGATTTACAATGCTCCAAATTTTTGAAAGAATCAGCTGTTGAATCAACGATCAGCCAAAACTCACTGGAAGACCTAACATTCGAATCCAAAATGGCCGCGATGGTTTGAGTGGAATAGGAAATCCCATGTATTCTTTATTCTTTCTTTACAATTGCGACTTGGTTTCCAAGTATTTTAAGCAAAGGATGAATGAGTGATGATGAATAATGAAGGTTTAAGATGTATCGCTGATATCGCTGTTCAAACTCAAATCATCGCAGCCATTTTAGATTACAAGGCTAGGGATTTCTTTGTAGGTTATGATAATATTTTAGCAACAATAATGATTCCTGTTCAAATCTCACTATAAAAATAATGATTGATATTCATTATTAAATATATTCATAATAATAAATCAATTTATATATCAAAATCATTAAATTAGGAGCAAAGTTTTGGTTTTAAAGGAATAGCATTGGACTATTCCGATATTCTATTCACTTGAGGTAAATTCGTTTCATGTCATTTTTTTAATCAGCTGAAACTGTAGAATTTACATTTTATTGGAAACGTTTATGAGACAGAAACGTCCATAAAATCAACGAATTATGAGTAATGTGGATTGTAAAATGTTTATAAGCCAGGGCCCAGGGCCCTATTTCACAACGTAACAAGTCTTGTCACTAACCATGATTTTTAACAAATTTACTAATCCAGCTGATTACAGGCGTTTCACGAACGCACAATTGTAGACTTGTGATAACAAGTGAATTTTAACAATTTTACGAGCGTTCCGCCGGTTATGAAAAGTGTTTCACGAACGTTGGCATGGTAACGAACAAGTCTTGTCAAAAAAACTTGTAATTAACCATGAAATTTCTACCTATGAATAGACCTAAGTAGGTAAGTTACAAGTGTTAATAAAGATGCTTTTCAAGGCTTCAATATTATTTTCAATGATTAAAACTATTTTGTATTGTTTCTTTGTACATTTTATTATGCCCAATAGGAGTCAAAAAATTTAATTAAATAAATTAGAAAAATCATCAGTACCAGTAGAATATAGGCTATGTTTATAACATGTGAGATGAGGGGAGACTACTCCAAGCTCACTGTAATTTTTTTTGGTTTAAGTAATGGATCTAAATGGATTGAAAATGTCTCATTAATTTATTATTATTTTTAATCGAAATAACACAAGGGTTCAACGATTTGGATTTCTAATAATTGATTCATTTTCAAAATCAATTTTATCAATCTATCTTTACCACAAATAATTCAAATTTCAACCAAAACTATATCAGTGCAAACTATAGAAAGTATCGAAAACCGATACAAATGGCTCTGATGGGTGGGAACACTTGTCAAATTGTAGAATTGTAAACTTGTAGCTCATTTCCTTTGTGAAACGCCTGTAATTAACAACTTGTTATCACAAGTACTTGTCAGTAACCATGGTTAATAACAAGACTTGTTGCTTTGTGAAATTGGGCCCAGGGCCCCGTTTCTCAAAAGTCACTAGTCACCAATTTCCCATTTGAATGCATGCATTTCGAATTCACCAGGTGAAAAAAGTCACCTGTGATTTTCAATGGAAAAAATAACCGACTTGTTACTTTTTTGTAACATTACATCCACGAGAACTTTTTCTAAACAGCTTTGAACAGCTGTTTCAATACATTTCTGGGGTGGCGTAGCTGAGTGGGTTGAGTGCTGGCTTTGCAACCCAAAGGTCCCTGGTTCAAACCCAGGTCAGACCAGAAATTTTTCTCAAGCCACTTCCCCGTGTTTCGGATGGACACGTTAAGCCGTCGGTCCCGGCTGCCTAAAAACAGTCGTTAAGTCATGTCAGAGGCCCTGAAATTGTTCAGGAGCGACCTGAAAACTCTGACACCAGACCTGAGCCAGCCAGGTTACACGAATATTATTATTATTATAATACATTTCTGAAATTTATCGAATAACCTATTTTGCCTAACGTTTTCAATCTAAGACTTATTACGATAATAAAATTGGTGACAGAATATGTTTATAATATAATTATGTTTAGTGATGTAAAAACTCGGGGTAAATACCCAGGGTATTTACCCGGGTAAATACCCAAAATTCATAAATACCCGGGTATATTGGGTATTTATTGAATCATTGATGTTTGTACCCATGAATATGTTATTATTGGCATTGATGATATATTGGCATAGTAATAGTATTGTTATAATATTAAAAAAACTTATTTGCAATGACTTTATATATATTTTCAAGTATTACTTGAAGTTTTGAATGAAAAGGATTCTTCATGAAAGAAACTGGGTAAATAAGACTAGACAATCTCTGCAGGAGTTTTATGCATATATTTCTACTCTAAACTATACTAAATGAAAATAATATATTAGAAGAAAATTAAAACCAATAGTTACAAACTTGAAAATCTCGTGCAGCATATTTAGGCTATTTAAAAACAAAAATTAGAAATTAACTCTTAGAAAATGTTTTTGAGAATTTTTTGTGACAAGAAAAAACCTAGGGAAGTTTTATGCATATTTTTATATATCTACTTGAAATATTGTAATAAATCTGTAATTTCTATTGAATTATAAATCAAAATTCTGTAGATGGAAAAAAATAATATTCAAATATTTTTAAGGCCGATGAAAGTGCATAAAAATGGATCAAACTCAATAATATCCTCACGTTAAAATTTTGCTTGATATTTTCCTGATAAAGTAGGTCGTTTCTGTTCTCTTGGAATTATTTTGCCTAAATAATTCTTAGTATAGTCTGTTCAAGCAAAGAAGAAATTCTGGCAAGATTATTTATTTATTTACAAAGACAACTGTTTCCAGGCTTAAGCCCATTGAAACAACAGAAATAATTAAATAATAAGAGCAGAGCAAGTACAAAGATAATATTATATCTAAAGTAAAACTAAAAATAAGAATAATGTAGAAATCGCGAAGACAATCAATACAAGAGAAGTAATAATAAAAATAAAATAATAATAATAAAGAAATATACAATATGTATTAAATCAAATAATGATCTTGATGAGTTGAGAAGAAAACTAAAAATAAAATATCGATAAGAAAGTTGTACAAATAAATTAGAGTAGAAAGAAACAGAGCTAAAGGAGAGTTGATGGTGATTTAAGACAGTTACTCATGCATGCATATTTCCCTGTAATTTTACTATGGTAATTCCCCTAGTAGGTGCAAGTATAGGCGGTACTTGAAAGAGGTGATAGAAGGAGCTGAAACTATATGAAATGGCAGAAAGTTCCACAAACGCGAAGCCACAACTAGAAAAGACTTATTAAATGTTGCAGTTCTATGAAGGGGTATCTGTAGAGTGAATCGGTGGGATCGAGTGGCTCTGGAGTGAACATCAGTGAGAAGGGTGAAGCTATTTAAGATGGGAAGCTAGCAAGATGGGAAAATTATTCCAGCTCGGTCAACATTGATTCAAAAATTATAAATTTGGTCTTAAATTGTAGGAAACATTCTGATCTACAATTTGAGACCAAATTTATAATCTGATAGTTCTGCTTCTGGAGCTGGAGTCATTTTCTCATCTTGCCAGAATGTCTTCTTTGCTTATACAGACTATACGGTACCATAAAAGAAATCTCAATAAAAAAAACTGAGTGAACGATCTGTTTTATGTTTTTCCAATAACATAAAAGAACGTGTAATTTTGTCCATAAATAACGGTGCTATCTTCTCCAAAAGATTGATAAAAATTGCATTGTTCTTATGGGGCATGATTTTGCCGTTCGGCAGTTGGCCGTCCACTACCATCCACCCTCAATCAGATTCGCTCGTATCAATGGCATAATGTAATGCTTCCTCAACGAAATCGTCAATGAAGTCAATCTTTATCAATGCAATCATGACAGCACCACATTAGAAAAATAGTGAACATGCTTCTATTGTTATTTCTTTTATTATGATTTTTCTCTATAAAATGGATTGCAAGTGGAAAGTGATATTATATAGGTCAAATTCCCCTCTCTTCAAACACTAAATAATAGTTATTATTCAAAACAATTTTCTTGTCATTTTCGTTAAGATTTAACAACACAGAAACAAATAAAATCATAAATACCCAGTACCTGGGTATTTATGTCAATGATGCTCGGAAGTTAAATGCTATTTGTCACTGTATAAAACATTTTTGTTTGCATTTTGTCATCACTTCACTATCATTGAAGGCGTTAAAATGCAAAAAGACAACTAAATCTTTTCTAAATTCAATAAAAATGATAAATACCCAATTTATATTTACCTACCCACTGGGTATTTACCCGACCCACATCACTAATTATGTTCAATACATATAGTCCAGTCAATAAAGCCTGTCCACACGGGTATAGAGTACATGAAATATGCCCCAATTTTCGACCTTGGGGATTTGTTTAGATTAGTTAGGAGGTTAAGATAGTAAAAGTCCCCGGACCTGGGGGGTGAGCATAAGGCGGGAGGGGGGTTTAGGAGGTACAATTTTTCAGTTTTTCGCGACTTTCTACTACCAATAATTTTCAAGATAGATGCATTTTAACACAAAAAATTGGTGTTTTCCCGGTATATAGGAATGAGCTCAAAGTACTCAAGTTAATGAAATTCTTCAATTTTGTCCGAATGGAAATATAGTATATGAAATAGAAGTATAGAACCACCTTTTGAAGCTGAAAACAATGAGCTATAGTTTTTTCAAGATCCGTTCACTTTTACGAAAGTTAGGGATGTCCTTTCCTTAGATTACCTATTATCCTTGAAGGGTCCTTTCTACTGCAAATGGTCCAAATTTTGAGCAGTAAAATTAGTATTCTGATGAGGAATGATCCATTTAGACTACCAGACACCATTTTGAATATAGTTGATTCATAGTGAACCAATGTCATTTATATTTGTGAAGTAGTTCAACAATTGAATTTTAACTTACAAAAATGCAATATTTCAGTGTATGGTAACTCTATGAAAACCTTCAAATCAAATGCACTTTTGTGTACAAATTTTGAAATAAACTACTATATCATATTATAACAATTAGAAAAACTAACTAATCCGGTGAATAATCATATGATTCAAATGATTTGTAAGCCTATTCGCTGTGTGCAAGTGGGTGGAAAGGATATTTTTGGCGATCAAGGCGCTATTGGCGGATCATTTCGGCAAAAAATTGAGTGAATTAAGATTGGAGGAGATAGGGCTAAACCTAAAATAATGGCCTGGAGAATTTGTTGTGTTCTGGATTGTAAAAATAAAACACACAATGGAAATTTCAAGTTCTACACTTTTCCAGTTGCCATACATAAGTTTCATCAATAAAAAGAATGGTTCACTGCATTGAATAAATATTGATAGGTGAAGCTAACCTAATTGTTTTGTTTACGTGCAAAATAATTTATCGATCAAGTAGGACCATGGAGTGCTCCATTCTAACCTGTACATGAGGTAATGTACATGAATAGTTTTTATGTTAGTTAATCTAATAAGCTGTTACTATCAACGCAAAAACTCTATTAATTATGTTTTAATAAGGAATATTCATATCATTCAATTTTTCAAATGAATGTGAGCTTGCACCAATTTTTCATTTTCATGTAAGATAACTTATCAGCTGTTATCTCAAAGCTTTTGTCGACTCTCAAATACATCTGTTTGCGGTTGTCTGCTCTCAAATACTTGAAAACTAGGATTTTTCTAATATAATGAGCTATAATACTATCAATAACTAACATTCATATCCTAAATATCATGTTCTAATTACTGAGAAATGCATGAAGCAGCAAATAATACCATTCTAATTATAGATGCGTTTTTCCCATTTAGCGCTATGCTTTGTATGCTAAAACGCGTAGAAAAGTACACACGATAATCCACCAGAGCGTAGCACGGTAGATGCTCATAGCGAATATGACAACACTAATGATTGAGAAGCTTGCTAGTTTCTAGCTAAATTGAAGGGATTTCAAACTAGCAATCTATAATTGATCTTTGGATGTGACATAGGTAAGTTTTAATCTTTAATGATCAAAATACGAAGACTTTTTTGACAAAAAAAACACACTGGCGGCTCGTACCCACAAAAAAGGTGAAGTGCCCGTATCTTTTGCTGTGTAGCACTTCAGCTTTTTAGTGGGCACGAGCCGCCAGTGATACAACCCAATACATATTTAAACAAGGTACATGATTGGTCAAAGTAGTAGTGAAAAATTCACCAGTATTCACCGGTTATTGTACGAGAAACGGGCCCCAGCTTGGTCAATATTTGTTAAAGAATTATAAACGAGGTCTTAATATTAGATAAAATTGTTTCCTACAATTTGAGATCAAATTGATAATTTTTCAACCAAAATTGACCGAGCTTGAGTCATTTTCCCAGAGGGTCTTCTTTGCTTGGACAGACTATACCAATAAATAAAGTACTAATATTGAAGTATCGAATTTCCACTACTTTTATACAAGATCTTCAACCAATATCTGAGATTTTTCACCAATATGGTAATATTGAATCTATTATTTCACCCACATCACTTGTGTATTTTACTAAGTGGAAAATAAAGGCATCTATTTCACTATTGAAATTTCTGTATAAAATCCGGAGTGGAAGGGTTTGTGCAGTTCAAAATAGAATATTACGTTTCCAATAAAAGGAAGAGAATTTTATACGGCGACTTTCTTTCTCTGCTTGCCACCCTAATTAACATCGGATAGAAAATTTGCTAATTTCAAGCAAATTATGAGTAAAGTTTTAGTATTTCTGAAAAATTAATTAAGCTCTTGTAGGAACCCGATTTTAACAGAAGGTATGATTTTTACAAGCTTCCTAAAATTTTTTTGTATGTTGTGAATTCATGGAAAAGTGAATAATTTTTATTTAAAGGATTTATAAATAGAATGAATAGTTGTATTGTATTTACCAAGAGAAATCTAAACAACTTACCTAATTACAGGCAGAGACAGGACAGGTAATACCCGGGGGTACGAATTCTACGTTATTATAAATTGATCACGGCAAGGAGTACTCTATAGCCTATTGAGAAAAATAGAATTAGCTACTATATATTGAACAATGAATGGGAAAAACGCAAAACAATTACCTTATTATGAGCTATTCCAGCAGAACATCGAAAACCAGTTTTCTCATAAACAGAGGCTCTTATCTCTTCAACAATTCGTGCTCCAAAAGCCAACTTTTTAGACGCCATATCATCCAATTCTCCGTTTCTGAGATCAGATAGCCATCTAACTACGCCTTCTGATCTTTCACCTAGAATAAAATTAATTTTATAGCAGAATATAACTTGATGAAAGTCTTATGCCGGGTTTTCCAAGCACTCAAAGTTGAGGGACCCTCAAATTTTGATGAACAGGTGACATTTTCTATGATAAGTAAAGGAAATGTAGTAAACTGCAGTAAACTTGAGGGTCCCTCAAATTTGAGTGTGCTTGGAAAAACCGGGCATAAGAATCAACAGTATAGCTTTGCACAGCCTGTTCTGAAATTGAAAATATTTCAATTAGGCTATAACATTAGGCTATACTCCTACTACATGAAATGCTTCAATCAACAATATACAAATGAAAATGACAGAATTGTATAGTCTGTCCAAGCAAAGAAGAAATTCTAGTAGGATGAGAAAATTAAACCAGCTCATCCAATATTGGTTAAAAAATTATAAATTTAGTCTCGAATTGTAGATTAGAATTTTTCCTACAATTTGAGACCAAACTTATAATTTTTTAAACCAATATTGACCGAGCTTGATCATTTTCCCATCTTGCCAGAATGTATTCTTTGCATGGACAGACTAAATCTATTTTAATATTTATTGAAATCAAGTATCTGTTATTATCAAGACAACATTAGCCTACAAGTCAAGAAGATATAGATGTTGAAAATAACACATCAATCTCTATATGAACGAATGATTACAACTCAACACAATTAAATTGGAAGTTATTTATTAAAAAATATGAATTTTTTATTCACATTTGTACATATATGAGTATATACTCACATTCGTCATTATTGTTTTGTTGAGAATAACCGACAATGAATGTATTTGCAAGTTGCGATTCAGAAACGAGCTCCTCTTTCTGAAGAAGTTCATTAACTTCTTCGGTCAAATCAAGGTAAGCTTCATCAACACTCGCCCTTTCAACACATTTGCAATTTTCACATAGGACAGCCGCTACTTCTCGCCCTGCTTCACGGTACCTTTGAAAAAAATTATAAATAATTGAGCTACTTTCTTAAAATATTTTGCATAAATGAATGAACAGATCAAAGAAAAATGATATTTGTTATTATTAAGCTATTATGGTATGGTATGATATATTCTACAGGAGGAAATCTGAAGAAATAAAGTTAGCCTATTTTCATGATGAAATATCTATCATGAGAAGACTCCAAGATGTTTTTTAAACAAAGAAACATACGAAATCATGATTCAAAAGAGTAATAAGAGATGCATTTGAGAAATTTTATAGAATACCAAACCTTATAAGTTTCGGAGCACTAAAGACCATCAATTAAGCATCTAAATATTCTCTTAAAACATAAGAATATTAAAGATTAAAATATTCTATAAAAACAAATTATGAAGTATTGTACACTGTACATACATGAGAATACAAATTCTAAGCAATTAATTGCGAGGATTGGATAAAAGTCAGCTTGAATCTCCACTGGCAACACGTGGAAGCACTATAAAAACAGAAATGTATGAGATTCTAGTGATGTGAACTTACTTTGTAAGATCCGCTTTTCCTCGCACTGAAGGAACATGAACCAATTCAATTTCAGGGCAGTGACTTTTTGCTTCATTCCCTCTCATGTGACGAGTCACTCCTCTATCTCTTGCTTCATAGTTGACAGCAATAATCCTAGAGAATATTGACGATGTAGTAGAAACCAGGAGAACTTCCAAACTAATGACTTTCGAATATAGCCAAGATAAATTAGACTTTTGCCTAAAAAAAAATAAGGTATGGCTGGAAATCGTCTTGATCGACTTTGGGCATACTAAATAAGTTTACTATGAGTTTGCGACGGATTCCGAGGTGTGCATAATACAGGATGAGTAGAAAACCACCAAATTTCGGTTCTGTTTTTAGTTTTTCGCAATTTACGCCAAAACGAAGCGTCTGACAGAAAATATCATACTTTTTTCAGCTAATAAAATTTCCAAAAGATTGGAACCGCACCCAACCTCCTATCTTAAACAAGGACCGAGGAATGAGGTTTCAAAAAAGTGGTATTTTTCGAGAAAAATGAATATTTTACCTTATTCAGTATTTTATTGTTCATATCTCCCGTCTGATGAGTTAAAAAGGTGTATTTCAAAATTCCTCTGGGGATAATTTTATTCTCTACAATTTAAGACCAAGAGAGGACTTCCTATCTTGTATATTTTTTGTGTTAGGGCTTTCAACATGTTTCCTTGCACACCAAAAAATACCATATTTCCACTATTAACCTCCAAAAGTAGTCTATATATTCTTGTATTGGAGTTTTATCACTAGAATATTTTTTTCTTGTAGCCTATAATGTTTTGAATTTAAAATTACTATACCACCCTGAATTCAGGTTATTACCAGTTATTACCAGTAGGAAGGACTCCAAGGATAATAAACTAAGGACCTCCGTAACTTCCGTAAATATTGACGGATCGTGACGAACTATAGCTCATTGTTTTCAGCTCATAAAGGCGGTCAAAATTCATATATCATTTATTAAATTTGATCGGAATTGAAGAATTTTACTACCTTGAGTACTTTTAGTTATTTCTCATATACCGAGAAAAAGGCTACTAATTGTGTTGAAATGCGTTTATCTTGAAAACCCTTGTTGGGAAATGGTCGCATTTGGGCTCAAATTGTAGAACACAATCACCTCTATAATTTTATATGTAGAAACGTTCCTAATATCCTATTCTCAAGTCAAGAACATTGGTTTTTGTAAATCAAAAAATCATCAGAAAGTTTCTCCTCTATTCTTTACGCCACTTTTCAAGTATTCTTGAAGTTTGGAGGGTGAGAAAATTCTTTTATAGTAGAAGAGAATTCAATTTCCTACATTTTAAGCCTGAAGATGCATTCATAAATTCAGGGTGTCTAGCAGTCGGGAAAATCGGGAAAGTCGGGAATTAGTCTGGAAATGAAATAAGGTCGGGAAAAGTCGGGAATTATCCTGGAATTTGAAGTTAAGTCGGGAAATCCATCGATTATAAAGTTGTTAATTTTTTTCTTATTAGTTGAGTTATTTTCATATTGGGCGGGCCTAAACAAGTATTAAGTAGGTAATCGAAAATCGATATTTTGCAAATATTGATATTTTTGAACCAATATCAGATATTTTTGATATTGCATAATATGATGGCCAGACACTGGAGCGAGCTTAGTGGGGAGACGGTTCAGTGTTTCCACTTTGCTTCTTCAATATTTCCTTTGCTAGAGCTAAAGCATATTAATTAGTTCGGTGAAATTAATTAAAAAAAGAGGCCCAACCTCAACATCCAAAGAGAAAGGACGATTCCTACGCCAAATATTGTTCAATACAACCCCTTTGTTGTTTGGTAAATAGTTACACCCTTTTGAGGGGAGGGGATTGAAATGTGCAGAATTACAGTTTTTCGTGAATTGGTGGTGAATCAAGCGTCGGGCGAAATAATTTCTAGAGATTTTTCTAGAATTTTTTTCTAGAGAATAAAATTTGGAAGAATTTGTAAAAATTGAAAAAATTAGTGAATTTATCAAATCAAAATCTCGTTTATTCCACAATCAATTTACAGTACATGAAAAGAAATATTTTATCAACTAATATAATAATACAATCTTATAGATAATTAAAGTACTAGAATTAAGTTTCTTACTAATGATTGCAATATTATAATAATATACGGTACTAGATTGAATTTTTATTTACTATTCTGTAATAGAATGAGCCTACATGGGCACTATGACCTGTGCATAGTCTGGAGTTGGAATAGAAAATAATAAATAAATTATGGTTTGGGTGAGAGCAGAGTGAGGAATTTTAAAATAATAAGTTCATTATATTATAAAAAATACTATAGGAGCTGGAGATTGGGAGAAATTTATGAGTACAATACAAAGGGAAAAATCCATTGTCGATCAAGAGTCAGTCAGCCGTGATGAAAAAATTTTTGAATAAGGAACTGTGTAAAGAATACTATAGTCGCAATATTGAAAAGTGAGTACGGTATTAAAGGACTTACAGTCATTCAGTACTGAAATCAGCAAAACTGTTCATTTAGGCGGTGCCGCCACCAGTCATAACCAGAGACCCAGTCTCTTATTTCATTTAACCATTTCTTCGATCTTTTTTTGAAAACTGTAAGAGTGACTGATGAAAATTTATTGTCTTTAGAAAATTATCTTCGATAGTTACGGTAAACCACCTGAGCTAAAAAAACAATTAGTTGTTGAGAAGGATCTGGTTAGTTGTATAGTACTAATCCCAACTGTTGTTACATATCGTGTACTATAAGAGTGTATAGATGGCAAAAAAATTGAATCAAATTTTTTATAAATATAAATGAGTAAATCTTTTATGTATAATTTTTTCAATGGAAGAATTTTGATTTCCTGGAATAGCAGAGATGATGGATATCTTGACCTCTTGATACCTTGATGGATATATGACCTCTTCGGAAGCCAGCTTTCAAAATTGCTTTTTGTATTATTTCTAGTCTTTCAAAGTGAGTGCGGTGCGCTGTGCCCCATGCGAGGATGCCGTATGAGAGTCGAGATTGAACAAAAGCGAAATATGCTGTTCTAAGTTCATTAAAATTAAGAATTTCTCCAAGCTTCCTAAAAGCAAATATGTATTAATGATTTTGATTGAAAGTCTATATGATTTGTCCATTTTAGCCTAGAATCAAAAATAACTCCCAAATACTTATATGAATTAACGCGCTCCTTTTATCACAAAAAGGATGATAAAAACCGGTTGTGAACCTTTTTATGTCAAAGTTCTCGCAATTCTTAGTCTATAGTAACCATCTGAAAGAGGACGATTTTTCTACGTTTCTTGATAAGTTTCAGATTTCTCGATCACAAATCTCGAACTTCCGGATTGGGAGCATTAAAATGTGAAAAATTGGAATTTCCAATGTGCAGGTATTATTATTATTCAAGAGTATCATTTAAATCTCAATTTTGGAGGTTTTCACCGAATTTGGATTATAACATATGAATTTATACCGCCGTAATAAGTAGAAAATTATGAGCTATTGAACGATATAATCCGACGTACCGTTCAAAAGTTATGAGGGAATATAAATGATAAAAAATAAAAAGATGCTTTTGACCAATCCCCATGAATTATAATGATATTATTGGTCGTGCTAACAATATTTATGGCACTCTAGGGTTTCAAGAGAAGAAATCTAGAAGTATGAGCCAATCCTAATATTCTTAGTAAGTTTTTCGTATTATAAAATGTAATTTTATTGTTTTTTGGGGTGTAAGGGTTTTTTAAAATTGCTGTAGCACATGAACCACCGAACATAGAAGAGTGAATATGGTCTCAAATTGAAGAGAAATGAATTTCACCGAGAGGGATTGTGAAATACGGATGCAAGTGCTACCAATTCGAAGTTACAAACTTTTAAAGAAACGGAATAATTCCAATGAAAAAAAATCATGGAGTTTACAAGAAATAGTTATTTGAAAACGGTTGATGATACAGAGTTGTAATTGGTCTCAATCTCTTCCAAATTTTATTCTCTAGAAAAACATCCATGAAAGTTTTTCGTCCGACGCTTGGTTCGACATCAACTCACGAAAAACTGAAATTTCGCACCTTTCAATCCCCCTTCCCCCAAAACCCGACGCTCAAAAGGGTGTAACTTTTTACCAAACCATAAAGGGGTTGTATAGAACAAGTTGGCGTAGGAATCGTCCTTTCTCTTTGGATGTTGAGGTTCGGTCTTTTTTTAACTAATCGCACCGTAGTACTAGTTGTAAAAATTGAATTACATAGAAGTTCGAGTCTAATTGCACCTTACTATATTTAAACATAAAATAATGTTAATTGTATGTTTTAAAATATACACTATTTTAATACATAGGGTGGTTTTTTTAGACATGAAATAATATCATATCACGTTTAAAAACGTTAAAAAACGCATAGAGAAACTCCAACTTGAAAAACTGTCTTGAAAAAAGTCTTGAATTTCATTCATGCAAATTGCCAGACACCCTGAAATTGAATTGATTGAAATCAAATTTTAGAGATAGTGATAGTAAGCAATAATGAAAAAGTGATTCCTCCTTTTCTGATTTTGAGGATAAAATTAACCTCAATTGCCTATACTCATTATTTCTACACATAAAGTGAGGAAGTTAATCACAAAAGGAGGAAATTATCTTCTACAATTTGAGCCCGAATGCGACCATTTCCCAACAATGGTTTTCAAGATAGACGCATTTCAACACAATTAGTAGCCTTTTTCTTGGTATATGAGAAATAACTCAAAAGTACTCAAGGTAGTAAATTCTTCAATTTCGATCAAATTCAATAAATGATATACGAATTTTGACCGCCTTTATGAGCTGAAAACAATGAGTTATAGTTCTCTTTTTTAACTAATTTCACCGAACTAATTGATATGCTTTAGCACTAGCAAGAGAAATATTGAAGAAGCAAAGTGGAAACACTGAACCGTCTCCCCACTAAGCTCGCTCCAGTGTCTGGCCATCATATTATGCAATATCAAAAATATCTGATATTGGTTCAAAAATATCAATATTTGCAAAATATCGATTTTCGATTACCTACTTAATACTTGTTTAGGCCCGCCCAATATGAAAATAACTCAACTAATAAGAAAAAAATTAACAACTTTATAATCGATGGATTTCCCGACTTAACTTCAAATTCCAGGATAATTCCCGACTTTTCCCGACCTTATTTCATTTCCAGACTAATTCCCGACTTTCCCGATTTTGACTGCTAGACACCCTGAATTTATGAATGCATCTTCAGGCTTAAAATGTAGGAAATTGAATTCTCTTCTACTATAAAAGAATTTTCTCACCCTCCAAACTTCAAGAATACTTGAAAAGTGGCGTAAAGAATAGAGGAGAAACTTTCTGATGATTTTTTGATTTACAAAAACCAATGTTCTTGACTTGAGAATAGGATATTAGGAACGTTTCTACATATAAAATTATAGAGGTGATTGTGTTCTACAATTTGAGCCCAAATGCGACCATTTCCCAACAAGGGTTTTCAAGATAAACGCATTTCAACACAATTAGTAGCCTTTTTCTCGGTATATGAGAAATAACTAAAAGTACTCAAGGTAGTAAAATTCTTCAATTCCGATCAAATTTAATAAATGATATATGAATTTTGACCGCCTTTATGAGCTGAAAACAATGAGCTATAGTTCGTCACGATCCGTCAATATTTACGGAAGTTACGGAGGTCCTTAGTTTATTATCCTTGGAGTCCTTCCTACTGGTAATAACTGGTAATAACCTGAATTCAGGGTGGTATAGTAATTTTAAATTCAAAACATTATAGGCTACAAGAAAAAAATATTCTAGTGATAAAACTCCAATACAAGAATATATAGACTACTTTTGGAGGTTAATAGTGGAAATATGGTATTTTTTGGTGTGCACGGAAACATGTTGAAAGCCCTAACACAAAAAATATACAAGATAGGAAGTCTCTCTTGGTCTTAAATTGTAGAGAGTAAAATTATCCCCAGAGGAATTTTGAAATACACCTTTTTAACTCATCAGACGGGAGATATGAACAATAAAATACTGAATAAGGTAAAATATTCATTTTTCTCGAAAAATACCACTTTTTTGAAACCTCATTCCTCGGTCCTTGTTTAAGATAGGAGGTTGGGTGCGATACCAATCTTTTGGAAATTTTATTAGCTGAAAAAAGTATGATATTTTCTGTCAGACGCTTCGTTTTGGCGTAAATTGCGAAAAACTAAAAACAGAACCGAAATTTGGTGGTTTTCTACTCATCCTGTATTATGCACACCTCGGAATCCGTCGCAAACTCATAGTAAACTTATTTAGTATGCCCAAAGTCGATCAAGACGATTTCCAGTCATACGTTATTTTTCTAGAGGCACAGCCTTTTTTTCGATCTAATTTGCCTGGGCTAATAAGGATGCGAAATAGGTTATCGACACCATAAATATCGTGAAGATAATTGGTTCGGTGAATTTTAAGAAACAACACTGATTGTAAATTAAACTATATCAAACAGTAAATTAATATTTATACAGTGTTTAGCCTTTCTTTTTGTGACAATTTCATGTGTTTTTTTGTTTTCATAATCTTGTAATGTACATTGTATAAAATTTCAAAATATTAAGTTTCGATGGGGGGGAGAAGTGCCCTCTCTTAGTCGCCTCATTGGTTAAGAAAGACATTGATAAAGATCGAAAAATAGGATACTGTCAAGGTGTCAAGGATATAGAACAAGAAACAGGGATGAGCTGTCTTTAGATATACGTCATAATCTGGAGTTTTATAAAAAGAAGTCAATCTACGTCTCTCTGGGGGCTTGGGAAAAGTTTTAACAATTGTTCACTTTCAAAGAGTTTTTAGTTTTAATATGTGTATGATGAAGTGAACCGATTACCGATTATTGATTATAACTGAATTACGAAATTTATTATGGTGCCTAATAAATAATCCAATATTGGTGTGAGAGCGTCACAAAACACTCAGCAAGCTTGCGACACGCAACTCTGTGCATCTTTGGTCAGTACCTGGCCATGTAGGCATAGGTGGCAACGAGTGTTCAGTTGGGCTAGCTAAGCAAGGTTCAAGTTATTCTCTAGTCCAGAGCAAAGCTCTGGCATAAGCAAATAACAACTACATTTCACACAATAAACAAACGGTCCAGCAGGGACTTACATCGCCAGCAATGGCATGGTCACTCTGATCAACCACATGAGGCTGCTAGCAGACATAAGGCCTTACTTCACAAACTGGCTGGTGAGGTTGGGTCAAGCAGTTGATTGCTCTGATAACTTGACATGGCCACTTCAGGAAACATCTCCACACATCTTGGACTTGGAAATGAAAGTCAGATGTGAAGGCTTTGCAATCAGCCTGAAGGAAAAATGCTCTGATTGGCTGCAAGAAAAGGTGATGAATATGACATTGACATAACTTAGCAAAAAAACTACTGGATCTTGTAAAGGCACAGGTATTGGTTTGCTTAACTAACGTAGCCTACTTGCAGGGGCCGTAGACAGACGGGTTTTTACGGGTCATTTGCCCGGGGCCCGGGCCCATAAATTGTTGGCAGGGGCCCGGAAAAATGAGGATAGAAGTTTTTTTTAATCAATCATACAGGTTCCTAATTTTATGACGGGAAGAATAGTATCAACAAAAAAACCTCTTACTGCTTTATTAATTATCATTAAGATATAAAAAGCAGTGGTGGCGATAAGGGCCCCACGGACCCCGCGGCGCGGGGGGCCCCTTAACGAGTGAGGAAAAATAATGAAGAGTTCAAATAAAAAAATTTCATGTAAATTAAGAACCGAACATAGAGTGTAGCGAAAGTAAATTTATTAGATCTATTAGATGATATTACTTTCTTAATATCATATTTATTTATTCACATAGCTGCTATCACTACAATAATATTATATTATACTAGCCGGCAGGCTCGCTTCGCTCGCCTTATCCACCTAGCCAGGGGGCTTCGCCCCCTGGACCCCCGACAGTATCAGCAGTGTCAGTGAGTCAAACAGGCTCGCTTCGCTCGCCTGCATGACCTCTGTCAGTGTAAGCTGAGACAAACAGGCTCGCTTCGTTCGCCTGCAAATTCCGTTCAGAAGGGATTCAAAACTTATTGAACACAGCATTTCTAGACCTAATCTGGACCTGTTCACCAAATTTCGACATTTCCTACCAATTTATTCTCGAAAAATCCAAGAAAAACTCCGAAAAATTGTAAAACGCTGATATTGAGCGTAACCTTGGGAACTATATCGGACATAGTTTGAAACTTTATTCAATATCTTCCAAATTAGTTTATCTATAATCTGACTGAACCATTGAATTTACAGTAAGGATTGGTCGTATCAAGGCGGAAGATATGCAACCCGCAAAACATCTACAATATAAAAAAACCTGATTACTGGCGTAATCTTGAACGGAATTCAAAAATATCTTAACACAAAATTTCTAGACCTTATCTGAACCTACCTACCAAATATCAACATTTTCTACCGATTGGTTCTCGAAAAAATTGAGAAAACGCCGAAAAACTATAGAAAAACTTCAATATTTGGCGTATCCTTGAAAAGTTCCGAAAATCCTTTCTTAGCGCGCGTCTAAACGTCCAACTGAACATGCCTGCCAAATTTGAACGCATTCGGTTCAGTGGATTTTTAGTTCTGGTGATGAATCAGTCAGTCAGTCAGTGCCATTTCGCTTTTATAGATATAGATGAATAGATCACTCTCCAGTCTCCATCCCAAAAATAGGTGATGAAATACAAATTCTCAGTATGGCTCCTTTCGTATTGTTATTGTTTCCTATACCAGGGGCTGAAGGTAGTTGAGTATGAAAAATATGAGGACCGCACTTTCTCAACGGTTTCCTACTCAGAAAAGAAGCATGCTGATTATGAATCCGGATGTTGCCAGGCACTATTCTCGTGCAACAACCTCCTGCAGCCCATTATTGTTAACCCTCTTTGATCTATAGTAATCGCTCAAGAAAATTTAAATTCTAGGCCCTAGAAGGTGAATAAAGACCGGAAAATAATCTCAACTCATTCTGGGCACTACAAGTAAGACTTATATATGAATCCGACGGATACTGGGTACCATATTATACAGGGTGCCCGGAATATTGTGAAATTTTGGTTTTGTATTTATTTTTTTGCTATTTACTTAGTAAGGAAACATCATTAGGTGAAAAATAATCATACTATTGTTTTGGGAATAAAATTCACAAGAGAATAGTATCCATCTTATTCTTCTACAATCAATAAGTAGACCTAACGAGCAATGAATTTTCAAAAATTAGTATTTTCTCTGTACTTGGTGAATATTTTAGGCAAATTAGACTTTTTCCTATGAAAAATATAATGTAAGTTTGTAAATCATCTTAATCTACTTTGAGCATTCCAAATAAGTCCAACATAAGTTATGGATTGATTAAGCGATGGATTCCGAGGTGTGCATAATACAGAGTAACAAGAATACAACTAAATTTTGGTTCTGTTTTTGTTTTTTGCAATTTACCCAGAAACAAAGTAGAGAATAGATTTCTTATATTTATTCTAGCCAAAATTTTATTGAATTTTATTGATGGTGAAATAGAATTCAAATATGTTTCCAAATCCTTTACTGCTTCATCTTTATAATTGTACAAGCACATCACATCATCTACATATTAATGGATTGATATCATTCAATATTCTCAATTTTTCTAAACTATTCATGTATAAGCCTATATTTGCTAAATAACATGTTAGAGGTTATTTTTAATTAAAGCAATTTTACCAAATAGCCCTAAGTTTAAAGTTTAATTTTCCACTACAGAAACACAGTAATGCTATATGTATGTATATTCCAATAATAAAGAAATGATTTTCTTCTTATGGATAATTTTTGGCAAATTTGTATTCTTTATTACCTGGCAGTCAAGCTTTTCTCGGTTTCAATATAAGTCTTGAAAATTAATAACGATGTAATCAATCAGTATCATTAATATAATCAATGGTAAAGTGATCCATCTCAGCATTACCGAGTAAAACATTTCCTAATATTGACTGTCTATAATGCCAAGTTAGTTTGCTTACAATTCTTTGTTTTGTCTTAATCAGCTGACTAAGGATCTGAAAAATACAGTAATTTTGTTTTATTGTTGCCAAAATAGCGGACATCGCCCCCCCCCAATAGCAACCCCAATCATTCACTCAAGATTCAGTCAATTGGGTCGCATTGATAAAGAACAACTTGATGTAACATATAAGTTAGTGCTTCTGTAACCTATTTTGATTTTGTAATACTGCAATGTGGATAACTTATTAATACATTACCCTCCTCCTTTCCAAGTGTTGTATTGAACGACTGCTAAAGGTTTATCTTTCAATAAAGGATTCAGCCTTACTTCAACTTGACAGTAGAAACAATCCATATCAATTAAGGCAATCACTCTATCATTCATGGAGAAAGCCTGTAACAATTCAACAATAACTTATATGACACAGAACATATCCTAACTATTGTTCGAATTTTCCACCTCCTTTTCTCTCCTCTTTCCATGATAACATGATAGCCTACCAGTATTCTAATCATAAAATATATAATTGTAATCGAGAAGCCTTCATCAATTCAAATTCCCAGACCTTGAAACATCCTATATTTGGTAGGCTACAGCAAATTACTATACAAGCAGTAAGTAATGATTAATGAATTTCACCTAAATGGAAAGATTAAAAGAATAAACTTGATATCAACAGTAAATTATAGCTGAACAAATAAAACATGAACTTATAAGTTAATTAATCAATGGTAAAGTGCTAACCTGCTAATTGATTTCGTTCAACAACCTATTTTAATGATCCAAAATTTCAAGTTAAATCATACAAACAGACTAACCTTCTTTGAATTACAGTATTATCTTGAAGGTTTGCAGAATTTAAAAATACTTGAGTTTGAAAAATCAAGTATCAACTTATTGGTTCTTGGTAAAAGCGTGAAGATTAACGTAAGTTAATATTGATGAAGCTTGTACTTGTAGGTTAAACTTGTTTTGTTTTGAAACCAAATTCAAATACAGTATATGACATAAAAAATTACCAGGTTCGCCAACCTTTTGACGACTCGGTTTGATGGTGGGGTCGCGTCTTTGGGGCACCTGGATATGTCCCACCCACGAACTTGCACATGGAATTGCATAAGGAACCAGACTATAATGTACAATTATAATATAATTCTGGAGTGTGTGATGAATCTCAAGTTTCATTTGAGCGGAGTTAGCTTCAAACGTTTTTAGAAAGTAGTGGTTGAGCGGACAATTTTGTAGCTGGGAGAATAGTTTGGCACCCCAATTTTTTATACGGTGGGACAAATCCAGGTGGACCAAATCAGGCGACTCGATCCTCCCTCCCGATTTGAGGAGTCGCCGGATTTGGTCCACCTGAATAATGTCCCACCATATAGAAAAATGGGGTGCCAAATTATTTTCCCAGCCACAAAATTGTCCGCTTAACCACTACCTTCTAGAAACGTTTGGAGCAAACTCCGCTCAAATGTAACTTGAGGTTTATCACACAGAATATTATATACAATATAATTATGTACAATATATATTATGTAAAATATAATTTTATTTCAATATATACTAGTAGTTCTGTGAACGGTAGACCTCACGTAGTCACCCATTTTCCATGCATCATAAAAGCACTGTCTGTATCCACAGTATGTTAAGATTGTGCATCGATTCCAAAAGTCGGCGCGAGGAAGTCTGCAATGCAGTGGCCACAGCCACGCTCTATGTTGGCATCAGTTCGTCATGATTTGTCAAAATTTGAGGGTGCTTGGAGAACCGGGCATCAGTCTCTATAATAAATTATTGTAATAATGTTTTCCTCCATGCAAAACGGTCAGACAGTTGGCACCAGTCGAACAGCTGTAGCCAATCACAGCTCTTATTGTTAGCCTGCAGTCGACCATCTTACCTTTTCACATAAAGAAAAATTACTTTAATATTCATCTGAAATATCTCAGCTGACTGCAATGAAAGAATATCATCTGAAGTAGAAATTCTTGAAACTTTTTCTATTATGAATGTCATAATATCACATGTTTAGTAATATCAACATAAAATAATATACCATCAAATCATTTTTGGATTATACCTATATCAGAGAATAGTTCAATCCTTTTTTCCTTTTTTCATCCTTAATATGAAAATTGTCAAAAAACCTTACACATACATCAATGCGCGGTTTCAAGAGGAACATCCCTGTCAAATTTCATTAGAATCTATATTGCCACGTTCAGTTGTAAATATGGAACATACATACAAACATATATACATACATACAAACAAATGCAAAATTGTCGACTTGAATCTTAGACCTCACTTACGTTTGGTCAAATATTCAGTATATACATGCATAATTTTTAATGCTAATATGAAAAGTATGTAACATGACTTTTACAACTCTAATCTGAAAAGGGTCGCTTCTGCTACAAGTTTAAAGATTGGTCTGCATTTGCTGTTAACTAACCTTACCTGAGCTGTAGTGGCTGCCATTTCTAACCTTTCTGGGTTATCTAACCTAAGCTCGATAGGCTAGTAGATTGATTGTGTCGATGCTGGGGACCAGGGTAAGCTAACCTATGCTACATAGGTCAGGAGAGTGGATTAATCAACTAATAAATGCACTCATTTTAAATTGGAACCAATAATCTTTTCATAAAGTAAAAAATCTTTTAAAGTATGTTGGCTATTATTAAAACCCCAAATAAAAAATGAACTCTTAGTAAATGTTTGAGTATTTCAAGTAGTTATGTAAGTATTTTATTTAATGAGTATTTTAATATGTTAAGAAGAAGCCAATTAGGCTAAATCATTGATATCCTGCAGAAACTCAATATGCATATTTCCATATGTTTACTTTAAATTATAATAAATATCAATCATAAATTAGAATAGATGGGAAAAAATGAAAATGATATTAAAATTGTTTCCAAAACCAATTGAAAGTGCATAAAATGGTTCAAACTCAAACATGTAACTTGAAATAGAATTAATTAATTGAATTTAATAAATCTCTAAAAATCTAATCTATATCTAAAAATTGTGGGACAAATCTAGCAAGAATCTAATTAAACTAATTAACATCTGTCCAAGTAATAATAATATCTACCATGAATTATTGTATTTGGTATAATAACTATAAACATTGACTATGGATATAAGTATAAATATTATTATATCCATAGTCAATGCTATAAATACAGCCATAAATAACTGGAGAAGTGGCATGGGTGGGGACAGCGCCATCCGGCGTTTTGCCATGTTGTGTGTTCATCTCCATTTGTGCAATGCCCTTCTACCACTGTCCCACGGCAAAACTGGACGGCGAAGTAGAAAATATCCGGCGATATCCGGATCAATTTCTCGCAGGGTCGGCGTCGTGTGCTCTTCCCCATGCCTTTCTGTGTACTTTCTACAACCGGACGGCAAAAGTCGCAAACGTGACGTTGCCGGACGGCGACTTCGCCAGACCGTGTGTTCCTGGCCGAACGTACTGTAAGCAACATACCAAATGACCGTTGGTCAGAGTCGATCAGCTGTAGGCAATCACAGGTCTTATTTTATCTTTCAGCTCTAATAACAGGAGTTGTGATTGACTACAGCTGATCAAATGCGACCGACGTTCCGCATAAACCAAAACCTACCTTGGCTTCAGTAAAGTTCACTATATTCAGTTCAGTTCAGTTATAGTTCACCGCTGCACTGACAAAATCCTCCAGGGTGGCTGAACAGAAGCCAGGGCAAGAAATGTTTCTAGACGACCATATTTTGGAAAGCTGAAGGTCATTCATACTCATACATTGTAGGGAAGGGTGTAGATGAAGTTTCCAAAAAACCAAAATTCCATGAGCCAGTGATGACTCCATAAGCCAAGATGAGTAGCTTGTCTTGTCTTTGTCTATTATTTTATTTATTTGCCAAAAGAAACATATTTTAGATCTATAAGATAAAACAATTTACAAAATAATTTGAATTATATAACAATAAACAGAACATAAAATTGTCACTTAATAAAACATTTTTATCTGATACATTTTTGGCACTGCCAACATAAGATAAACTTGTGTGTTGGCAGTGAGCTGTATTTATATTTCCATATCTCATCAAGTGCAGAAAATTTCCCTGATATTACTGTCGTTAATAATATATATTATAAATTCAACATAATATACCTTTTCTTATTTGCTAGTAGTTAATGGATGAAAAAAGTACAAAATTGTGATAGAAGTGGAAAGTGATGCTAAATGGCTTGCATGATTTTACCATTTACTCATGAGAAAAGAGAAACATGGTACAGTGATGCTCAATAATACTTTGATTTAATAGAAATAGTGTATTTGTATTTTTTAAGTGTTTTTTTATCAATTTTGTAAATGTAGGTTGAAGAAGATATTTTGATCAATCCAGTTTTCTATATCAATGTGTAATTTACATGTGATGTTTTTGTTAATAAAATCCTTTGGAATTTTGTTTACAATATAATTGCTGTAGTATGAGAATTGATGCCTGCATGTTGTGAGTTTGATAATATTTGTATTGTATCTATTTATTGGACATGTATTATAGGGTGTTGAACGTAAAACATATTGAGACCTATTTTTATTCATTTGGAGGATTACTTTTTTTACATAATTTTGTCTTAGTGTTGGAACTTTGAATTCAAAGAAAATTTCTCTACTAGGGTATAGTCGTGGCTTACCTAACGCAGCTCTTATCATATGTTTTTGGAGAATGAACAGTTTTTTCATATGTGTATCATATGCAGCACCCCAAACCTCAATAACGTATTGGAAAAGTGAGTGCGCATAAGCAAAATATATTTTTCTTATAATGTCAAGGTTCTTCAGTTTATTGATTTTGTAGAATATGTATATTAGGTATTTGGATTTTGAACATAGATATTCAATGTGTTTATCCCATTTAAAATGTTGATCCATTAATATACCCAAGTATTTTATTGTTTTTACCCTTTCCAATGTTTTTGTTTCATCCTCATTCATTGTAATTTTTATTTCTAATGCTGTTGGTGGTTGACCGACTATATTGGGAGAGAAAGTCATGAATTTTGTTTGGTCTGCATTTAGTGTTAATATGTGATCTTGCAACCATTTGTATACAATTTTTATCTCAATGTTTGCTGTATTAAAAGTATCATCCCAGGTGTTGCCACTAAAGATCAATACTGTATCATCCGCAAAGGACAGGGTGGTGCAATTTTCAAGATTCAGTTTTACCAGATCGTTCACATATATTAGAAACAGAATTGGCGATAAAACTGATCCTTGTGGTAAACCAAAACCTGTTGTACACCTAATGTCCGTTTCACCCTGAAGGGAGAGGTATTGGGCCAAGTGAATAAAAACGAGTAAATACTTGGTAATACGGTCTGTCTAGTAAAGTCTTTACTACCTAGTAAACGCTCGCCCGGTTAGTAATCACTCGCTTCGATGTGAATAACCCTAGTACGCTCTCTTCTAGTGTTTACTAGGAAAAACCCAAGTCTTTACTATAGAGTATACTCTCCAGCGCTTTTATTCACATAGAATCTCCCTAGTTCTTACTAAGCAGCTATTCATAGATGTGTTCACAACCGAATACAGAAAGTTCAAGTCTACCTGAATAATTTCTTTGTATTTGAATGAATAAAATTATTGATTGGATCAGGTTCTACATATGAAATTATTTCAAATCTCTCTAAATTATAGTAAAAACTTTAATACTCTTGAAAATATTAAATTTGTTTGTGGATAGCCTATCTGGAAACTGAAGAAAATAAAAAGAATTTCAAGATTAAATTATTTTGATTTTCAGATAAAAATGTTTTATTGAATAAACAGGCTTTACCCACCAGAAATTTTTTAAAGAATAGAAGAAAGTTTTGAGGATATCTGTTCTGTTTTAAAGTGGGACCATCAGTTTAAAAATAAAATAAGTTTCAGATTAAGAGTTACCAGTTTCAATTACTTCTATTTCCCGCAGCTAATCTATTCTCAAATAGAATTAATTACTTAATTTATTTTAAAATAGTAATTTTCTTGAAATTTATATGTATTTATTGATTGATTTATTCATTTGAGTACAAATATACAACATGAGGAGAGAAAAAAACAATCAATTGCCCAATACTTATTCTATTTTTAAAAATACAGGCCATTGAAAACTAGCACTATTCTGCTTTTGGATATTTGAATTTCCAAATCCTTTCACGGTGGAATCCAACCACCGCATTCAATGCATTGAATGAATAGGCTGGACAACAAAGCGAAATTAGAATAGGTACCGTGCAAGGAGTAGGCCAACAAATCTATTTTCGTACTCGGTTTGACCATTTTGGTATTCTTCAGGTGTGGGCCTATTCTTCATATTTCTCAGAAAATAAAATTAAGAATAGCTGTGGATTCTAATCACAAGATAGCTGTGGAGAGCTGTACAAGATAGGTACAAGTTATTTGTTACCTACCTGCTATCAACCCAATTACGGTACTGCTTTCATTGATTCCTAGGTAGAAGAGGGACAAACACAATTCTCATGCAGTTTTTTTTCTCTATGGCCTTTGAATTTCTTCAATGCTCATATAGAGGACAGTCATCTTCTATGAGCTATTCACTACCTGCCATCCTACTAATTATAGAATTACGGTATTGTAGTCGAGGCCATAGATAAAAAGAATTCTTGGGAAGACCTGGTCAAATACCAAAATAGTACATTCATCCATTCTATTTTGTACCAAACCAACACAAAACCATTGTATGACTGATATCTATAATATCATAGTACCATATATAACTATACTGGCCGGCAGGCTCGCTTCGCTTGCCTTCTCCGCCTAGCCAGGGGGCTCCGCCCCCTGGACCTCCAACAGTATGGGCAGTGTAAGTGAGTCAAGCAAGCTCGCTTTGCTCGCCTGCAAAACCTCTGTCAGTGTCAGCTGAGACAAATTCCGTTCAGAAGGGATTCGAAATTCATTCAGCACAGAATTTCTACACTTAATCTGGACCTGTTTACCTAATATCAACATTTTCTGCCAATTTTCTCTAGAAAAATCTAAGAAAAACTCTGAAAACTAAAAAAAATAGTAAAACGATAATATTAAGCGTAACCTTGGGAAGTATATCGGACATAGTATGAAACTTGATTCAATATCTTCCAAATTAGTTCATCTATAATCTCGCTGAACAATTTAATCTACAGTACCGTAATGGTCGTATCAAGGCTGAAGATATGCAACCCGCAATACACCTACAATTTCGAAAAACTTATTACTGGCGTAATCTTGAACGGATTGCAAAAATATTTCTACACAACATTTCTGGACCTTATCTGAACCTGCCCACCAAATATCAACATTTTCTACCGATTGGTTCTCGAAAAAATGAAGAAAACGCCGAAAAACTATAGAAAAACTAAAATATTAGGCGTCTCCTTGAAAATTTCCTGAAATCCGTTCTTAGCGAGCGTCTAAACGTCCAACTGAACATGCCTGCCAAATTTGAACGCTTTCGGCCTTTCGGTTCAGTGGATTTTTAGTTCTGGTGATGAATGAATGAATGAATCAGTGCCATTTCGCTTTTATATATAGAGATCTTGTTCTATATGTATGAACAATCATATTTGTATAAACTTACTAGCTAGTTAAATTGTTACATCAGTTTCATCTATATAAGTGTTATACTGTACCATATCATAGTATAGTTATATTAATGACAATAATTTGGCTTAAAAATAAACAAGAAATGTTGTCAGTCCGTTCAAGCCGGAATTAGGTACATATGTTAATATTCCTATAGTATTATAATATGAAAAGAGATTGAAATTATAATTTCGTTTTTTCTCTCCTTTTATATGATTTCACTTAATAATAAAAATATTACCGTTTAAGACCAGCCTGACAGACATTAGCCGATTGAAAAATAATTTTTGTAAGCTCCTAAATATTTGTATAATTGAATAATTTCAATAGATAGTAAGATAGCTCCATAGAATAGGCTGAATAATTAATTTTCGTTGATAAACTTGAATATGTTAGAGGGGAATTGCCTTAGTATTCTCTTGCAAGTCTGCTCTGACCCTACCTTGCAAAAAGGCTAGTAAATACTAGCCTAGTAAAGTCTTTACTAGCTTTTATTCACACAAAAGCTAGTAAACACTAGGAAAATTCAAGGTTGACTAGAGCTTACTAGGCCCCTTAGTAAACGCTCGAGTCGAGCCTCTACTAGACAGGTTTTTATTCACTCCAAAGCTAAAACACTCCAAAATACTTGAAAAACCCTTAGTAAAGTCTTTACTTGTTTTTATTCACCAGGCCCATTGTTTTCTTCCAGTTAAATATGTGGCGAATAATTTGTTCACTGTTCCTCTAATTCCAACTCTTTCTAATTTATTCAGTAATATATTGTGGGGTATTGTGTCAAACGCTTTTGATAAATCCATAAAGACTGCAAGTGTTTTCTTATTATTATTGAAATTGTCAAAGATTATTTTATTCAGATAAATGACCGCATCTTTTGTAGATTTGTTTTGTTGGAAGCCATATTGATTTTCACTTATTACATTCTCTTTATTTAAAAAATTCATAATTCTAATTTTGATAATTTTCTCCAGTATTTTAGAAAGATTGCTGATTAAGCTTATTGGTCTATAGTTTTCTGGTATTTTTAGGTCTCCAGTTTTAGGTATTGGGATGATTTTTGCTTCTTTAAATTTTTCAGGGAAGTAGCCTTTGTATAAGCATATGTTAAATATATATTCTAATGGTTGCGTTATAACAGATGAAATCTTCTTAATAAAATGTCCTGTGAAATTATCTGGGCCTGGGTGTAGATTTGTTTTTCAGTTGATTCATAATTGATGTTATTTCCTCTGAATTTGTTGGGTTAAGAAAGATGCTGTGTTGACTTGGGTTGATTAGGGATTGGGGAATTGGGATGTTATTTACATTTTCTGAAATTTTTTTGCAAATGATTCCCCCACATTAGAAAAATATTTATTTAGAATATTTGCCTCTAAATTTATTTCTTTTCTATTTTTCTTTGTTTCAAGCAATTCATTAATATACTCCCAGGTTATTTTTTGTGTTTTTCAAATTTTTCATTAAAGTAGTCGATTTTTGCTTTTTTTATTAAATTATTTAGGGTATTTTGGTAATTTTTATATTGTGTTCTTAGTTGAATATTGTTTGGTTGGTGAGCTGATTTACGGTATAATTTATCCCTTTGACGTATAGAATTGACAAGAGCAGGAGTTATCCATTTCTTGAGTGGTCTGATTTTTCTTTTTACTTTGATCTCCTTTGTTCTTGTATTTGTAAGAGTTGTTAATTTTCCTATGAATTTGTTAACCATCGTGTCTATATTTTCCTCATTATAAACTTCATTCCAATCTTCTTCTCGGAAATCCGCTATCAGACCATCAAAATCTATTATTTTTTTGATCCATCCCTCTTCATTGTTAGTTCTATTATTATTGGTGTCTTCACTCAAGTGTAATGAAATGCTGTAGTGGTCTGTAATGTTTGTTTTTATTATTGCTCCTTGCTGTAAATCTCTATTGTTTCTACCCTCCTTGGAAAAGATGTGGTCAATACAAGTACCTTCATTTTCGTTGCCTATTCTTGTTGGTTTGTTAATGAATGACTTGAAACCATTGATGTGTAAAGTACTTACATATTCATTTGTCAATTTATTATTATCTAATATATTAAGATTCATATCACCCACTACAATGACATCGGAGCAATCTTTAATTTTGTTCAAGCAGACATCCAAACTTGTAATAAAATTACTTATGTTGAGAGATGGTGAGCGATAGATTGAAATAATTGTGTAATCAATATTATTAACTGAAATTTTAATCAAGATGGAATTTGATTCATCTATAGTTAACTCTATAAGTTCATATTCAAAACTCTCATCTACAAATATGCATATTCCGTCACACTTTGTATACCTACTTTTTTTCTGTATAACATTGTATCCTTCAAGGTTATATGTGAATTGAGCATCATCTGTAATGCACGTCTCGGATAAAATAATGACATGAAATTTGAAGCTAATATTGCTCAAGTAGTGAACCAGTTGTTCAAAATTCCTTTTCATACTTTGTATATTAGTGTGAAAAACATTGAGAATTCTTTCATTAGTTGATCCATATCTATATCTGTGTGGTTCATAAGAGAATAGATCTACAATTTCAGCTGTATCATGAAAGCCAGTAACATCATCATCACCTTCAAGATTTGACATTAATTAGGATTTTTAAGGATTTTTTAAGGTTTTTAACACAAAAAAATTAAAAGAAAAGAGAAAAAATAAAAAACCAAGAATTAAGAAACTGAATAAAAATTAAGTTAAAATAGTTACATAGAAATTAAAAAGTGAGAAAAAATTGAAACACTCTGCGGCTCTATGCCGCGCCTCTTGCTTTTCCCAAATATGCAGTACCTACACAAATGCATATCTACTTTTCAAAATAACAAAGAAAACCCATAGTAATCGCCATTTTTACCAGTATAACAATGATAGTAATATTAATAATAATAATAATAATTTGTTAAGTTACATAAATGCACTCATTTCTTTCTAGAAAAACAAAAAATTTATAGTAAATCCCATTTTTATCCGTAATTGAAAACCAAACTCAATAGTATAATTCAACTGGGTTCTTATTCATTGGTTTTCTCGGTTTCCCAACACTCTAAGAATTGAAAAAAATAATAATAACAATACAAGGTAATAAAAAGTTAATAATACAATCTTTTATTTACTCTCCACTAATTTATGCAATTATTATTTGATCTGTATTGGCTCATATATTCATTATATATCCGTCTTTTATAAGATAAAGATAAAGGTATAAAGATAAAGATAAAGGTATAAAGATAAAGATACAGATAAAGATAAAAGATAAAGATACAGTTATTATGTATTAAATGTTTATAATAGACAAAAGATTTCAAAGCTCAAGTTACTTTTTCCTCTATGGTAACTGGTAGATTGTTTCAAAAACTCGATCCGTAGATTGTACCATGTCCAATGGGAGCATTTTGACTGTAAGTGTGCCAAACGGTTAGGGGTGTCTCTTACTGAGTTCTCATTGTGTCTAAGAAACTGAGATACTCTTGCGTCTGCTTGCTGCTCTGCTCATACGTTGGATCAATCTGCTGCAGCCATAATAATTTAGTGTTATTATGCATGAACTTCTGCCTAAAAATACTTTTCTATAGCCTATAACTGGTAAGTTGATAATGATTATGATATTATGTCAGGAATCAATACACCAGCATAATGCATCAATGACAATCAATTTCAAAGTGTGCACCAACAGCTGTGAACTAGAGATTCTTATTTATTTATTTAGCGTATGGCTTTTAATAGTGGAAAGACCCAAGGGTTGTTCCACTTCGCCAAATAACCTCATTTTTCCACAAACAGAGATATGAGTTATAGTTATTTTAAAAAGTTTTTTTGAAAACATAATTTTTGATTCCAAAACATTGTTGACCACTAAAACTGAAGAACTTCACAAAATCACTACACCATAGCCGAAAAAAATTGAATTTTTACTGTAAATTTAAAGCACAAAAATTAGAGATTCTTACAGATTATAGCATCCTATGATGAGAACATGATGTTATAGATTGTGATATGGTTTACGGTACATTATTCTATATCACAATGCATCATAAAGTGGTAACTTAAAATTATTCTATGTTCCCTGAACTGAGTTTCAAAATATGATAATTTAATTATAACAATTTTAAGAATAGCCAAAAACTATTTTTCATGAAATAAATTATTTTATATTCCATAATCTATAAAATATAATATTTTGTTTGAAGCATGTTAAAAGTGGAACTATTTTCATTTTGACTGCTGGCAACATTGAACAGCAGACATCCAGAAGGAATGTCTCATTTGCTTGGATAGACTATATCCATATTGTGGAAGAACACCAGCAGTGTACCAAGCTAGAGAAAAAGATTGGTCACCGGTCTTGTACTTGTGGGATACTTGTATTGCTTTTCAAACTAGTGATCATTCCTCCAATTATTATTCTCGCTCAATGTATTTTGGAAGAGCTGCTATGCTATATTGTGCTATGCTGCTATGTTAGTGTGAATTGTTAATGCTGTGTCGATTTGGTCATAGGCCAGATTTCTCCCACCACAAAACATGAACTTGGTCACTTTTTTTGTCGGTGCTCAGTCTTGTCGATGCTTTTGTAAGTTGGAGGTATGGTGGCTCGAGCGAGACGGGAACCTACGTGTGTTCATGATGAGGATGGAGCAACTGAGGTGGTGTGAGTGAGAGAGCATACAGAGGCACAGAGCAAGAGCAAGTGGGCTGAGTAGGCAGCGGCCGAGTAGTTTTGTAGTTTTGCTAGTTTATATTTTTAAGTTTGGAGTTGGTGTTTGGTGATTCTAGTGATCGGTTTTGGTTGGTGCTCATTGCCTAATTTTCACTCAACATTTTGTAGATAATATATTATGACGTAATTCTTTATCCATACTTATTTGATTGGTAAGTAATACTAAAGATTTATGTAAAGAGCCAATATAGTTTTTTATCCTTACGTAGTCGAAACTACATTACTATATTGGTCTATCAATAACTAGATTGATATTTTTTGAGTTTTTTTAAGCTTAGTTGTCTGGAATTTTAAAAGCCACTTTTCATGATGCATCTGTCAATCTTACTAACCTTACCAAAAATCAAAATAAATAATTATTGTCAGAACCCTATAAAGACTGAAGATGCAGTCCAGTGCCGGACTGGCTAGGATATGGGCCGTCGGCTATACTTGCTCAAGGGGAGGTTGCAGTTTTTCTTCAAATACGTTGAAATCTTTCTAATTAAACAGTTCATTTACTATCATTGTAGTACCTAATTCATATTTGTGTAATATTTACGTAGATACAGGAAGTAGAAATATAATAACTAAAACATCACAATATTGGAAGCAGTATTAAAATACTGTAGGCCTATCTTGATGAAAATATTGACTTTTTATTTCTAGGCTACCAGTATAGTATTAATTCTTTGATCAGAATCTGATGAACTTCTCCTTTTTTCTTTTTTTTTGTACAATATCATCTATCAATATCATAAGCTGTAAAATTCATTTAATTGTAAAAACAAGTGTTCGGTTGTCTTGATCAGTTTTAGGACTATTCATCATCCTGATATAGAAAAGGGGTCCGGGGGTTTCCCCCCGGGATTTTTTTTTATAAAATTAGGCAATTGAAAACAGCATTCAGAGTAGTTTAAGAGCCTGCCTTTGATTGATTCAAATCACAAACAAGAGAAATCCTTTTTCGACACTTTTATTGAGGTTAGTTTTTATTTATTCCTTTAAAACTCCTCTTAACTCATGAATTTTATATTAATGAATTGTTTCATCAACTTGGCGTACTACAAACAACAAACTGCAAATATATATTTATAATAGTTATTTTATTTACAAAAGGGCAGTTTGATAACTTACTCTATTCATACCCTGATGGTGTCATTCATAAACAAAGATCGCTTTGTGCACTAAAGTATTTTCCCCGACAGGGGGAAATTTTTTCAAGAACAATGTACTCACTCTAGGGCTATATTTTTGAGAGTTTCTAGCCTTATAAGAAATTTTAAATGGAAGTATAAGTACCATGATCAATCATTCTATCAATGCACTAATTAAGGTTACAACATTTATATCGGTAGTCATTCTTACAGTGATATAATCAAATTGGAAAAATTAAAATTTGTAGGAGAGGAGATGGAAAGCAAGCTACACTCCAACTATAGTTATCTTTTGAATTTTGAAATAAGTTGATGTACTCCGAATGAGATTATGGTATAAGCTTTCTTGAATACATCGTTTTTGGTTCAGGAATGGTAATGAAAATTTTGAATTTATAGTGTTGAGGGTTGAGGGTGTTGATGAGGCAAATCGAATAATCAAATATAACAATAAAAACTTGAAGAATATTAAATTTGTTATTAAAAAAACTATGAAATCATGTTCACCATGAAATCAAATCACCATGTTGCCATGTAGAAAAATATCAGAATTATAGTCTACACACTTCGAGTGCATTATGAGTAACTAGTCAATTCGATATTCACACTCATAGGCAGATTCTTGTGGGTCCAGTGAGTAACTTATGTCGTAGATTAGAATGCAGGGCCCTCAAGGTTTGGCCTTCGTTTCTGGGCACTAGACTCGATCACCTCACAGAAGATTATATGAAGAAGGTTTTCAGCATTTAAGGGGCCCTTTCAAGCTCTTTTGTGATGTAAGGGGCCTTGAAAGTCTGGAAAATTTGTTGAATTGTAATAGTATTTATTAGAAAATGATTTACTTCTTATCAAATTCAATACAAAATTTCTAGTATCTTTGCATCCGATTAAATTTTTAATTTTTGTACTGAGGTTATCTTGGGCCCCTGGGGCCCAGGGCCGTCGGCGACCGCCGACTAGCCGACCTGGCCAGTCCGGCACTGATGCAGTCTCTATGAATATTTGTTGATAAATTTTCTCAATTTCTAGCAACCCAACCTCAACCTAAAAAAACATCGTTTCTCTTTTACAACAGTGAATCCTGATTTGTAGGCTGCAATTCAACAGTAAACCCTGATTCAACAGAAAACCCAAGCTGATGTAGCTTAGCGCCCTAGCCTAACTTATGTCAAATTTGATTTCTTAGTAATTTTATCAACTACCCGAGCTATTTTTGAATCATTGCGCATTTACTCGTCCGAAACTACTTGGTCCAACTTATTCAATAAGTAAGTTTGACTATCGTGACTAGTGATGTGGGTCGGGTAAATACCCAATGGGTAGGTAAATATAAATTGGGTATTTACCCAATAAAAACTGGGTAAGTTATTTATCATTTTTATTGAATTTAGAGAAGATTTAAGTTAGTTGTCTTTTTGCATTCAAACGCCTTTAATGATAGTAAAATGATGACAAAATGCAAACAAAAATGTTTTATATAGTGATAAATAGCATTTAACTTCCGAACATCATTGACATAAAAACCCGAGTACTGGGTAACTTATTTATGATTTCATTTGTTTCTGTATTTTTAAAACTTATTGAAAATGACAAGACATTTTTTTTAAATAATAGCGTTCAACTATTATTTAGCATTCAAAGAGAGGGGAGTTTGACCCAGTATCACTTTTCACTTGCAATCCATTTTCTAGGGAAAAATCATAATAAAACGAAATAACAGTAGAAGCATGTTCACTATTTCTCTTATGTGGTGGTGCTGTCATGATTTCATTGATAAAGACGACTTCATTTATGATTTCGTTGAGGAAGCATTACATTATGCCATTGATACGAGCGAATCTGATTAAGGGTGGATGGTAGTGGACGGCCAACTGCCGAACGGCAAAATCGTGCCCCATAAGAACAATGTAATTTTTAGCAATCTTTTGGAGCAGATAGCGCCGTTATTTATGGACAAAATTACACGTTCTTTATGTGGGAAAAACATAAAACAGATTATTTACTCAGTTTTTTATTGATTTCTATTATGGTACCGTATAGTCTGTATAAGCAAAGAAGACATTCTGGCAAGATGAGAAAATGACTCCAGCTCCAGAAATATTAGTTAGAAAATTATAAATTTGGTCTCGAATTGTAGATCAGAATTTTTCCTACAATTTAACGCCAAATTTATAATTTTTAAACTAATATTTCTGGAGCTGGAGTAATTTCCTCATCTTGCCTGAATTTCTTCTTTGCTTGGACAGACTATACTAAGTATTATTTAGGCTAAATATTTCCAAGAGAAGAGAAACGACCTACTTCATCAGGAAAATATTTAGCGAAATTTTAACGTGAGGATATTATTCAAGAATCTTTTTCATGAAAAGCCTACATCCAGGATACCTGAAAAACATTTATTACAATCTAAAACTACACGTGCTCTATCCCAATCCATGCCAATAGGCCTCTCATTTTTAGAACGTGAATAAAATAAATTTCCCATGAATTAATTTTAATAAGTTAAATGTTTGAGTTTGATCCATTTTTATGCCCTTAATCGCCCTTAGAAAATATTTCTAAGATATTTGTTTCCATCTACAGAATTTTAATTCATGATTCAATTAAAATTACAGATTTATTACAATTTCAAGTAGATACATAAAAATATGCATTAAACTTCCATAGGTTTTTCTTGATACAAAAAATTCTCAAAAACATTTTCTAAGAGTTAATTTCTTATTTTTGTTTTTAAATAGCCTAAAATTTAAGCTTTCAGGCATATTTAATATGCTTCACGAGATTTTCAAGTTTGTAACTATTGGTTTTAATTTTCTTCTAATTTATTATTTTTATTTAGTAGCTTATAGTTTAGACTAGAAATATATGCATAAAACTCCTGTAGAGATTGTCGATCTAGTCTTATCTACCCAGTTTTTTTTTCATGAAGAATCCTATTCATTCAAAACTTCAAGTAATACTTGAAAAATATATAAAAAGTCATTGAAAAATAGCAAATAAGTTTTTATAATATTGTAACAATACTATTACAATGATTCAATAAATACCCAGTATACCCGGGTATTTATGGGGTATTTACCCCGAGTTTTAAATACCCGGGTATTTTACATCACTAATCGCGACTTGTTCAAAATATTAATTCTTATTGCAGATATCCAACTGAGTTGATGTTTATCGAAATACAAATAATTTTCTTCTGCTTTGATTCAGTCAAGCCTGCTGTTGACGAGGTGAGTAGTGGCGGCCAGTCAAACAGCTGTAACCAATTACGGTACATACCTTGTTGTTCTACTCAAGGACAAGACAAAGGCAATAAATGCTGTTGAGAGCCGCTTTCGTCACCTCGTCTCAATGGTTTTAAACCGCTTTGCTTTCATTTGCCTTTTAATTTAATTCGAATAAAACGTCTGGTGATAGCTGAACTGAGGTGTAACTTAATGGTAACGCCGAATTTTAACATTAGCCACTGCTTAACAGTTGCACTGTAGCACAGAGCGTTGTTGTAGATTTGCCAATTCTTTGCGACCTTGTTCATAACCAATGCTCTTATTCATATGGGCGATTCCTATCAGAGTCCAAAACTTATTTTCCATTTGCCACCTGAGTCTGGGTTTGAGATTTTGACACATAGCTAGTATTCGACGAGTACCCTTCCTCAAACATTTGGTTGTAGCCTACTCCGGCCTCTAGCCTACTTCCTCTGAATCTAGATGAGGGTAAGAATCTCTTACGGGGGTTAAGAGGAATCAAATCAATATAGCGCTTCTCAACTGTACTCTTCATGTTACAAAATCACGATGCAAGGAAAAAATTGGCCTCTTCCATTGAATACCGTCAAGGGCCTAAACTAAAGTGCTCCTGAATAGTAGGCTAAATAATAGTTATTTATTCAAAATAGTCCAATAATGGAGTCACAAGTGACACACCCAAAGGGACACGTCAGGAAAGAATGCCAAACTGCAAGGCAACAATAAAAACAAAAACACATATGCCAAATGGCAACAATCAAATGAAAAAATAAGGGCTTACCACGCTGCTCTCCAACATGAAAAACTCACGGACCGTGTAGAGGGGGTGGTCCAGCAGCAAATCTGTCAGGGCAGGGCCCTTCGAAATTTTATAGCCGGCAGATCCCTGGCCAGCAGCGGCAGCTTATTGAACAGGCTGATGGATATATGAACCAGGCTGGTTCGTGTTCTGCTCAGCCTCTGGTACGGCACATCAATGCTGAGTCTCCCCCTGATCTCGTACTGGTGGAAGCTCTGCCGTGTCTGGAGTAACCCCACTCTTGCGTGTGCTCTGCAAAGAATAAGAAGTACATAGAGAGTGAAGACTGTGGGAATTTTCTCTCTAATGAAGAGTGAGCAATTCTACCTACCCCATAGAGAATCCTCAGGGCTCTCTTCTGGACGAGAAGAACCCGAGTCACATCTGCAGCTCCACCCCAGAGGGGGAGACCATAAGACATCACGCTTTGGAAAAAGCCAAAATAGCACATTTTTAAATAATGTTTCTCAGACCTTTGAGTAGGAAAATCACCCTGCTCAACCTTGAACAAACCGCCTCAATGTGCTCGCTTCAGGTCAGCTTCCTGTCAAGGGTGAACCCCAACAGCTTGACAGGAGCAAAATTGTACTCGTCCCCATTTCGGAGGTTGAACACGATGGACTGATTCTTGTCCCCATTGAGGAGGAAGTAATCTATCTCGACCGCCAATACCCTCCTCCATTGTCCTGTTTAGGCTACAGAAAACTAGTTCTCATACTTCGGCTATTCAATTGAGTAAGTTATGTGTACTTACTACAACAAGAGTTCAAATTAAAGTTCCTTCCAGATCCACTTAGCCTACGTCCCAGTGGTGTGTGGCCAATAGGAGGAAGGTCAAAGTACGGCATTTATTGTTGGGGCTTAGTCCGAAAAATGTTGGGAAACGCAAGTCGAGTAGAGTAGAAAATGCAAACCTGCGAAAGTAGACCAAGAAGAGTACAAGTTGGGTTCTATATCTACCAAAATGTTAAATTCAGTCCAAACACTTCGTTTGGAAGAGTATAGGAATGGTAAGCTATGTCAAAGACAAAGCATAAGCTTAAGCAAGTCACAAGACCACTTATGAATAATTTTCCTTGAAGGTCTGTGCATAATTATGGTGAAATTTTTAGTAGAATTAACTTAATTTGGTCTAAATTTCAGAATTGGTGCAGTTGTAGTCGTTGTATCAGTCACAATTATGTAGCACTCAGCAGTGCGACTACTTTCTAATATAGAAATTACTCTTCAATATAATTTTAAGAACAAAATATTATTCTCCAGGTTAACAAGTCTTCCACGACAGGAGATGAAGATCAGAAATTTGCTGTCTGGCAATTATGGAGAAACACATCTGATCAGATTGTTCTAATGGGAAACACCAATAGTTCTTTAACATATCCGAAGTAATTGTTTGAATAATCAACATAATATCTCATTTTAATCAACTTCATTTCTATTTTTCTTCAGCCCAAGTTACACGTGACTCAAGTCTCATTGGTGCTAGGGCGTGTGAAATCTGTAGAAATAGCATTGAAAATTGCTACTGGATTTCTGGCTCTCAAAAATTATTGTCATAGACTTATGAATCTACTTATTGTTTGGAAATGCACATTTATTCTATAAAAAAACCAATTGTTCCCAATAATCTAATTCAATATTAAAATTTGGTATCTTGCGTCTGATTTGAGAGTAGCCACACTATCATTTTTTATCTAGCCTGAAATCAGATTATCAAATAATCATCCACTCTGGTTGTGGTTCTCTAATCCAATAGTAATTTATTGTTTAATTTTAATTGCGTCTTTGTGAACCATTTGTTGTCTGCTTTATTTGCTTTTGGGCTTATAAAAGTTTTTTGAAGTGCCTCTTTTTGATCAATTGATAATAGCACGACTGGCAGTCAAAATTTTTCATTAAATGAATTTACTGACAACAAGATCTTTCGCTGGGTCACCAATTTCAAGATTGCTCACTTTCTTTAGGAATTATGAAGAAGTGTATTATGATTGCTTCATTTTAATCATAAAAATTATACTTTACATAAGTTATTATAATGCGTTTGAATATTATTTTTTTGCAGAGAAAGTGTCCATAGAGTCGCTTCCAAAATGAAAGGCATGAGTAGTGCGTTCAAGGTGAGGAAACTAAAATAGTATTATTATCATCATTATAATTCTTCTCTGCCAATTTTTAATCATATGATGGATCTTGAGAATTTAACAAGGAAAATGTTACTATTTAATGCCCAATTAGTTTATTCAGCTATCTTAATTGTGAATGATTCCAAATTATTTTTCGAAAATGAGAAATGTAATAAGCTCTGACTATGTTTTCTTCAACTTCGAATACTAATGAGATGAAGGTCATTAAACTTTTGCACAACATTTGTCTGATAGCATGTAATTTTTTTATCATCGTAGGCCTTTGCTCTGATAACGGAGAATCAGTATGAAGGCTGCTCTAATGGCTGAAATTTATGGCATTATAGTGTTTGGAAATGAAGTCGTGATAAATGAAAGTTATTGTCTGTTCTGCTTCTGCATATAATATTATTCAAAATTCTTTGTTGAAAGCTGAAATGAAAAACCTCATAAATTAATGATACAAATAAATAAAGTTCTAAAACATCAAACATCCTCAGGCTGTTGAATAGTCTGTTTATTTATGTATATTTTTCTGTTACACGAAATAAACTAACGCTCCATGTAGATGGCACTTTTTCTCTAATCTAAAAATCTAGTTGATTGTGATTATTTATTTAAAATTCTATTGGAATATTATGTTGTAAAAATCAATATTATTGATTGGTAGGCTGATCACATATGCCTTTATTTTTGTTAGTTTGAGATTTCAAATGTAGGAGTAGACAAAAGTAAACAAAACATAGCATTAGTGAAAAATCAGTGTCTAGTCACATTTTGAAATTTTTGATTGCAATTCCTGAGATTTGACAAAAAATCTGAAATGTCCTGTGCTGCAGCCCATTGAAAACTTGTACCTGACTCCTTCTACTAAAACGCACCAGCCATTCCTTACCGAAAATTGCTGTAACTTTAATATGGACTCATGGAACTATAAAATTTGAGTGGCTGATTCGTTCTTCCTTTCACAGCAAGTCATGGACGAGGAGGAAGAAAATAAAAAGAACACAAAGTACCATCCACCGGATGGAGGTTGGGGATGGGTTGTTGTTGCTTCATTCGCTGCTCAAAATGTAAGTATTCATCCATTAACTTATTTCTCATTACATTCACTTGACGTTGTTCATCATTTCATGTTCAAAAATGTATGGAGTAGTCAAGAAGGTTAGATTACTATTCAGAAAAAATATTCTTATTAAAAAATTCAGTAAATATAATTGTTCACTCTTTAATATTGCTGTGTATTTAATTTTTTATTGCGAATGATGCCCACACAAGTTTTTTGTTCGAGCGTGGATTGAGATGATCAAACATCCATGCCAATCGGGACTCTACCCATGACCATGCAGTGCTGGCTGACTGAAGGTTTTAACGCCAAAGTCCACCAGACCAAACTGTATGAATTATTAGATGATGCTTTGGCCAATCAGTGATGTAACGATAACAGATTTAGTCATGTTTGTTAGAATGACACATTAACCACATATCATGGGATCTCATGATAAATTTGTTTGTTTGTCAATGGCGCAACAACCCTATGAAGGGCCTAGGCCTACCAGCTGGTAGGTTGCCAGTTTCTTATTCACTCCACTATACAGTCCGTCCAAGCAAAGAAGACCAATACCGGCCCAAAAGCCATAAATTCTCAAACAGAACCCACAGCCCCCGAACCAACACCGACCGAGCCGAAGCCACCCCCCACCCCGCCAGAATGTCTTCCCAGCCCGGACAGACCATACAGCAGGTGAATAATCATCAACCAGTATAGAGGTAATTTAACGTGTGGTTAGCACGTCGATCCTCTCAACCATAAGGCAGTCTACACAACCCAACTCTCACAATAATTGTCTTCACAATTTATTCATGATAAATTAATCCCCAGAACATAGTTTCTAGTTCATGGATGAAAATAATTCAGGTCATTGAGTTGGTTAGTTGAATAAACTCATATTTCACAAGCCGGCAGGGCTTATCCGCCTCGGGCTCCTCCCCCTGGACCCCCGGCAGTGTAGCAGTGTTATTAGACAAACATTTCCATTCAAACAACTTTGCTCTGTTCATCATAACACTCGATAGGGTTTTTTGTGCTAATTTTTGAGTGATTAAAGAATTATTTGAATTAGTTATTCTATTGCCTCTACTCAAACTATGTATAAACTGAACGTATTTAGTTTCTGAGAAATCTGCAAAAGTGCTAAGAGGACAGTGGAAACCCTGAGTACACGCATATTCTCAGAAAAATTAAACAGAACATTTCTATAACCTTATCTGAAATTGAATTGTTCACCAAATTTCAACATTTTATACCAATTAGTTCTCGATTAAAGGTGAGAAAAAACCCTTGAATATTATGCTTATCCTTGGGAAATGACAAAAATCTGTTCTTAGTGTGCATCTGAAGGTCCAACCACTGCCAAATTTGTATGCATTTTCAGTTCTGCTGCTGAATGAATGCTGGTTAATAATAATAATATTCGTGTAACCTGGCTGGCTCAGGTCTAGTGCCAGAGTTTTCAGGTCGCTTCTGATCAATTTCAGGGCCTCTGACATGACTTAACGACTGTTTTTAGGCAGCTGGGACCGACGGCTTAACGTTTCCATCCGAAACATGAGAAAGTGGCTTTAATAAATGAGTGCCATTTCGATTTTATATACAGTATATAATATATAGATATACTCATGAAAAATATATTGTGATTTATAAAATTTGTATATGTATTTTTCTATTCACAGATTATATTGTTACCTGTTATCATCAATTTTGGATTGATGTTCAGAGACATTTTCATGGTTCTAGGAATGAGTCAGACTGATGTTAGTATTATTATCAATATAAATTCGGCTGCTGGTATGCTCTTCGGTAAGCAATTTCTACCTATTTTGAAATCCCAATTCCAACTTAGTTAAATAAGTAACACACGACTTTCTTACATCTTGAGTACAATAATTATGTTCCTTTATCTAATTACTCAATGTCAACATGATTACTTACATAATTATCAATTGTTTCACGTGTATTTTAGTCCAACTGAAATATTTATTATTCTAATTTTACATTTTGATTGCCATTTTCTTATTATCATTATCTGTAACTTGAGAAAATGTTGGATTTCTTCCCGTTTGTATATAATTATATATTGTTGATTACATTTGTAAAATTTAAAATAAAAAATTTAAATTGATGTAACACGTGAAGAAGTTGAAGAGTTATGAATAAATACGTACCGTACGTCACTACCTTTTGTTGAATTTTCTCAAAGAAGAGCTTTCATCACATAGTATTTCATCCTTGACTTGTAAAACTGAATTTAATAATTGTCAAATACCTCTCATCAGAATCGCCTCTTCTGAGTTCTCAACTTATCGATTCCAGGTTTGATGAATGGTCCAATTCTGAAGACCTTCGGTTTTAGGAAAACTGCTTGCACTGGTGCGGTTATCACATTCTTGGGAAATCTCTTGACAAGTCGTGCCACTTCCTTTTTTGATTTCATTTTCTACTATGGAATTATTACTTGTGAGTATATTTCTCTCTATACTACTTTCACTATTTATGATTCTTTCACTAATAATATCCAGATGTAATCAATTCACTATTCTTGAGGTTAGCTGCCTTAGTGTTGATGCTTGTGCTCCATAGGTGTTGATTTTGGAATTATAAAATTGGCTTATTCAGTTCTGTTTAAGTGTCTAGTATGAAGCCTTACTGGTATTACGAAGTTGACATTTTTGTCTCTGAATGACAGAATACTTGATCACGCTAATCCATGCAAGCACAACGCGCTATTTCTTATATTGGACTTACATATAATTATGTCAAGCACGCCACGCCATTCTTATAGTTGGACTATTGTAGACAGTTATAGAGCCAATACAAATAGTGGCGCGTCAGAAAAGTTGTAGATTGTTTAGTGTCCGACATACCACGAACTTCTTTTGAAAACTAATAATTACTTATCCAAATTACCTTATAACCGCTATCATTGCTTAACTTAGTTACTTATTAAAATACTAAGTTTATCTTATATAATAACTAAGTTAGTTACTTAGTACCATTGACTATGGATATAAGTATACAGGGTGTTTCAGGAGGAATGTGCAATACTTCTCAGGCTGATTCCTTACACCAAGTAGATAAAAAAGTTCCATGGGACCAACCCCCAAAATCTTATTGTTGAAAAATGGCGTATTTTAGCATATTTTCCAATTATCTCAATAACCGTAAAAGTTACAAGCTTGGAACTGGTTTCATTGAATTCCTCAGCTAATTTTACATAGGAATTGCTTGTTTTAGAACCTCAGTAAAGCCTCTAATAAATTAGAAAAATTAATCTTTTTAGAAAAATCTCAATTTTCCGCCATTGTTATCTCGGTAACAAAGCGTTTTTGGGGGTTGATCCCATGGAACTTTTTTGTCTACTTGGTGTAAGGAATCAGCCCGAGAAGTATTGCACATTCCTCCTGAAACACTCTGTATATCCATAGTTGACTTATATCCATAGTCAATGTTAGCACTGAGTGATAATAACAATTTTATTTTTTATTAATCAGAAATTATTTTTAATTGAGATTGTCTTAGATTGTTGATATTGTTATGACCGTTGTGTTGATTATTTTGTTTGCAGCAATTGGAATAGCGTTGGTGATGTCATCGTTCAGTTTGGCTTTAAACACGTACTTTGTGAAGCGGCGAGGAATGGCGACGGGCATTGCTATGTCGGCCACAGGCCTGGGCCCAGTGTTCATGCCCCTGTTGATCAGCTTCCTGATGGGCGTCTATGGAGCCAGGGGCACCGCTTTCATAATGGCCGCTCTCACTCTGCACTCTTTTGTCGGCTCACTTCTCCTTCAGCCGGTCAAATGGCATTACAAGACCGCATCTATTGAACAAGGTAGTCGGGTAGTCGTGCTTTCTCAAATTATAGTATTTGTCAAATACAATCCATTCACCAAACCAGCATTATTTCTCATAGTAGTACTTGATTTACTCCAATTTCAATTTAGTAGCTTATAATGCTTCTTTTAAAAAGTACTTTATTGAAGAGTTGAACATCATCAATGAATTTATTGATCTTATTATAAAAGATAATGATTTTATGAACACAAAATTGAATATTTACCAACATATAACTGATATTGTTATGTAATTATTATTTTAATTCAATCTATTACAATATAATATTGTACTAAATCAATAATGAAGTAAACATTACCTATAATGTAATTTACTTTTGTTTAAAAGAACAGCTATATTTTGATCCACTTCATTATTTTAATCGAAAAAAATTAATTCGGTGAATGAGCAGCCAAGCGTAACTAGCTTGTTAAAGTGCGATTCTCAAGCGGCAGCTCGAGCTGCCCGGCTCTAAATTCGCTGCTAGAGCTGCCAAGCTCTGGCTGCGCTGATCTAGCCATCACAACTCTATTCCCGTAACTATATTATAGATGTTAACTCTTTTATTAGGGGCTACTAATGTATACTAAATCGATATATAGTAAAATTCATCCTTTTTAAGTAATTTCCAAGCGAATTTATTGTTTTAGTATACACGAGTTTATAAAACATGAAATATCTGTATTGTTAATTTTTTACTATTTTTTTTACTAATAGTTATTTGGATCGAGTTGTGATGGATAGAGCTGGGCAGCTCTAGCGTGAATTTAGAGCCGGGCAGCTCGAGCCGCGCGGCTCGCACTGCCGCTTTGGAATCGTACCTTGAGTGAGCTGAGATGCTATTGAATGTTGGTCTTGTTCTATTGCTTTTGGTTGATTTGCTATTATTGTATGACATTTTTTATCTATATGGAGTTAGAAGATAACTCTACTTCCTCAACTCGAAAGCAATTTTCCTGAAATGGTTATACAGTTTTATTTTCTGAACAGGAGCACCAGCAATCCAGCTGACTGACACCGACAGACACTCAATTAGACGTTTGAGCACTGAACAATTGAATCTGGACAACCCGTACATTGTATTGGGAGACAAGCAGAAGCGGAGATACTCTGATACGCCTCCATGTAAGCTCATATTATTGTTTTCTTACAAATGTATTATTCCTAGGCAATTTTTCTTATAGGAATGCGAAGTTCCTTCTCCTATTTTCTATTCTTACTCCAAAATATTATAGGCTAGTGTTGGATACTTTGTAGATTGAGGATAGGGTAGCTCGGCTTTTGGAGATTTGAAACTATGTTGAAGAATGTTATTGTCAACAAAGTTTAACAGATCAATAGCTTTCATAGATTGAATGCCAGTTTTTATAAGATAATTTTTATTTTGATAAGATAACTTTTTGCGTTATAAAATGAACTTTTCTGCAATAAACGTTTCTATCAAATTGAGTTGAACAAGGGAATCTAATTTAGAACTAGCTTTTTATCTTCAATTGTTGAATATCATCCTATTTTTTCAATATAACTATTCAATATAGTATGATTCAATATGTATTTATAGTTCTATATCAAGCAGTATCTGGAAAAAATGTTTGTTTTCCATCTTGAAAGTTTGATCAATGAATAAGCTACACATTTATTGCTCAGATATGAACTAACTGTAGAGTAGGCCTATTCTCAAGTTCTGTATCGTCAAATCATGAGAAAAAGTAATTGAATAAATGTATTTATTACTCTTTCTCTACTTTGAAGGTAGGCATGGTTACTCTTGCAACCAACAAGTCTGAAAAGAGAGTCGATCAGTAGAAGAAATTCGTATGGTACATCCCAGATCTAGCAAGAATAAATTTTTCAACCTCCTTAACATAAATTTTCAAGTATTTGTTCCCTCAAATGAACTTAACTGTTATTGATATCACTTTAGGTGTCATTTTAGTTGGATATTTACATTTTCTATTTCGCCTAGGAAGTCAGCAGGAGCGACAAGCATTCTATTTCTTCATATTCATTGAATGTAAAGAATGGAGTTGTGATTCGCAATCATGGAGCCAGAGGATCGAAGGAAGATATGTTCATCGAAGTCTCAAAAAATGAAACCAAAGTACAAAACCATACAAAGCCTGATGATGCAGTTGATAAGGACACTACAGAAGTGACGAAATTCCTCGATGCCGAACCAGCCGCAAAATCGGACGAGTAAGTAGCCTATTACAAGAAAAAAATGAGAATTTAATTCAGATTATTTGATGAACTTTGAAGCCTGTTGTCATTCTGGTATGGGAACAATGTATTTTGTATTGATCAATTCGTACTTGCCACCCTCAAGTATTTCTAGTCTAGGGCGTATCCAGGATTTTTTCTATGGGGGGGGACAAGCCAGTTTTTTCATGCAAAATATAAGAAAGTTACCTCTTCTCCCTCTCTCTAGCGGTGGGGGGGATTGTCAGCCATAATATTGTTTAGTTTAAATGGTGAAAAATAAAATTATTATATCAGTGCCTAATCTCTTAAATCAAAGGTTCTGGTATGGAGGCGGAAAATTGGTGGTGGGGGTCCGGGGGCCCTCCCCCGGGGGGGAAACGACATTTCAACTCCTCAAAACTCATTTCTAGAGTTATTTTAAAGCTTTATTTGGCTGTGTATTTCACCATAATTTCTCCATATTTTCAATGATTTACGACAGGAGTGTCGAGTACTCAGGGGTACCGGTACGGCATACGTCACAAATATAGCCCTGCGTTTTATCATGAAAATGGAAAATATAAACAAGTTCTCAATTATTATCTAATCAAAACAATTATTTGCTTGGTAAATAACTTCAAGTTCATGTATTTTTTTTAGTTGAAAACATTGTTACCAATAACCTTATTAGAAATAATGTTGTGGCTAGTTTAAAGTTGAATAGAGATTTTTGACGGATGAAAAGGTCTTGTTTATGAATCACAAGCAAATGAGAAGAATGCCATGTATGAGTTGTAAGAAGTCTAAATATAAATATGAAATTCGATCTGAATTCTTTCAAATGTAACTTAGAAGTTGAAATTGAATTATAATATATTGAACCTAAATTTCATATTTCAGCAATCAATATTCATAACACATTGTATTAGTGAATACAATTAAGGTTTGAAGGCTATAACAATAACTTACTTTATTTTGACACTAGAATCACAACAACCAAAAATGAAAGAATCTGAATGAAAATAATTGCAATTTAAATTTATTGTTAACGCTGATATACCATTACCAATAACTCAATTGAATATTGAGGTCAAGTATTAATAAGAATTGATAGATAATGAATTAATAACACCATTCTTGATGGATTTGCTGAGAACTCATATAAACTCTCTTTTCAATCTGGTCCTATCTTTCAAATACATTATACCACAGCTTCAATTCCGCAGTCATGGATTCTAGTTCATTAAATTTTTTTTAATTCTCTTGAGTTTTACTTTATTTAAAGGATGGAGAAGTGAAAAAGAGAAAGAAATTTGAAAATATGACTTCCAATTACTGATTATGACTGATTAAGAGAGTCAAAATAAGTGCCATATAGTTAAGATATAACAATAAGGAATTATTATCATCGAACTTCTCCAGTATTCAATTGGAGACTGAGATGGAAGTTCCACCCCTGTGAGTCTATGACTTCGCAATCTTCACAATTTACTTGTAAATTCATAAAAATTATAATTATTATGATAATTTATTATTTTATTATATGATATTTATTAAATTTTATTTTATTCATTTTAGCTGTGAATTTATTTTAAAAAAATTCAACTTCTAGGGGGGGCAGCTGCCCCCCCTGCCCCTGCCTGGATACGCCCATGTTTCTAGTTCAAAGTATTTCAAGTTTTCAAGTTTTGAAAATTTTTCTCGACTTGGAAATTTTCCTGTAACTCTTTATTTTGGTAATATGATGAATCTTTTCAATGATGATAGACAAAATGTTTGTTATGAGCGGTCCATAATCTATTTTTAATCCCGAATGATCAACTTGAAACAGAAATTAAAAATATTTTCATAGAAAAGTAATTACTAGAAAATTAGCATTTCTTTGTTCAATGCTGAATTTGGTGTACATGTACTTGGCGAATAGTACCTGGTGCAAGGTTATTACAAAAAGGTTGTTCCATAACTGCCTGATTTTGGGCAAGATAAAAAACAGGTGGGGAGAGAAGAGAATTTGACGTAGTTCAGATTTGACGAGATCCCGACTGCACTGGCGCCGTAGTGCGGCGCATTCACGGTCCTTCTATTTTTTCGGCAAAACAATTTTTATATTTTAATATCGTATGTTGCTATTTTGTTCACGCTTCTCAGAAGAAAACACCAACTTCATATTGTGCCAATAGTAGATCCTATTCCTACATTATGGTAAACTTAGTACAGTATTATTATCATCAAAACATTAATATTAAAATAATATCCGTATTGATTCCATAACAAAATCGGCCAAATTGATAAAAATCTGCCAATTTATCATATCTCTTCCGTCATGCCGCGTAAATATTGTTTTATAAGTGTGAATATCAAACTAGGTTAGGCATATTTTTTTACAAAATATAAAATTCATTCACAGGGTCAGATACTAGCACAACATCCATACACAATGATTAAACAAGTTAGGAATAGCCAGGGCCATGCTAGACTTTTTAACACAGTTTAGTGGACAAATCAGAATAGTTTATATAAGATGTCTATCATTATCCCATTTTATCAAAAGGTTTTACAATTATCTAAAAGTATTAAATAATTATCTAGAAAGTATCCAATTATCTAGTTCATTATCATGCGTAATAATAATAATGGGCTATGTCTAAAATTTGAAATTTGAAAGACTTATTATATTTTTTTATTGGAGTAACCTTGTAGTACTGTAAGTTATGAGCTATTAGGTTCTATAATAATTATGCGCCAGTGTAGTTCTATAATAATTATTATAATTACGCGCCAGTGTTGTTGTGAGCTTCAGTGCAGGTCCAGTGTAGTTGGGATCTCTGATCTGAACTACATCATTTTTTGGGTTCCCACTTTTCAAATTCTCGAAAATCGGAACAACCTTGTCTTTAAGAACCTGTACCTGGTGTAATTGGACTTGGTGTATTTGTTACAGGTATAGCCTACTTGTACTTGACTCTTTGTTTTCAAATTTTTTCAAAACTGTCAAAAATTTTTGTCAATGTATTTTTCCATGTTGGACTCCGAAGTCAAGATTACAGATTTCCTTTTTGAATCGTACTTATCATAGGTTTCGTCATATTTTATTAATTATGTGAAAACACTATTCTTATCTACGACTTTTTGTGTAGTTGTGAAGGTGATACCGTATTGTGAAAATCAAGAGGTTATACATATTGAATAAAATTACAATATATTGTCAAATGCTAAATACAATAAAAATCTAGATACTGGTTTCGCTTTATTAATATCTGTTAAACTCTGTTTCCGATCTGTTTCACATAATTATCCAAGAACTCATAATTATTTATCGGTTAGCGCACAAGTTTCTACTTGTGCTAGTCAAGCCAAAACTCAATAAGAATCTGACTAATGCTTTTCATCCTCTACTAACTTATTTGATTCACACTAATTTATGTAAAATCAGTATGCTTATCCACTTTTGATCTTATTCAAATTTGTAAATAGTATGCGCAAATCATGTATCGCTGTATGTTATTTATGGCAAATAAAGATTTGATTGATTTTATTTCAAGCTTGTACTCTACTCCTTTTCATAAATATTGTTCTGTTCTAACTTGCTGAAAATGGCTTCAATTTTTCATTCTAATTATTTTCAGGAACGATGAAAAACCTGACAAGAAAGAAAAGTGGAATAAGCGTCTTGTACGCTTATTTGATTTGGATTTGCTAGCAGAACCAGTATTCTTCAATATTTGGCTTGGAATGTCGTTGGAATTCACATCGGAAATGAATTTTGCTCTGATGGTACCTTTTATATTGAGAGATTGGGGCTATGACACTAAGAAAACCGCTCAGCTCATGTCGATCATGGCAGTAGCTGACGTCTGCACAAGACTAGTGGCACCGATCATTGGAAGAAAATCAAAGATTCCTGCTAGATACATATACATGATTAGTATAGTCGTTTTAATTGGATTGAAATTTAGTAAGTAAATTTGTATTCTTGTTATCTAGCTCTCATTAATTTAAACAGTAGCATTTCTATTATATCATCTATTAATTTTCACGGTACCTATGTTAAGGCATCATGATTGAAATTAAATTTTAAAAAATGAACCAGAATTGAACTGCTGACTTATCAAGGTTTATACCAGAAATTCCCTTGCAAAATATGAGATGCAAAATAACACAGTCAATAGTTTTTTCAATTATATTATGTATATTTATTTGTGGATAGCAATCAAGTCAGGCTATTAAATTAATTTTTTATTCAACTTATTGAATAAAAAATCTAGGTGCACATAAACGCGTCAATTATGCTTTCATATTTGTTTGCCAGTAATGGCGTGCTTCTCAAAGAAACGAATGCTCATTATGTTGATTGCAACAATGCAAATGTATTCTTTCATCCATTCGTGATGCAGGGGATTCCAAATTATGGAATACAAAATTTAAAAATACGAGCTGCGACACATGCAGGCCTAATATAATACTATATTTTTAATTGATGTTCCTCGGTTATCTGTGTGGCAAAACCATACTTTGGAAAATGATTCAGCCAAAACGGTTTTGTGCCACTCACACGGCTATTCCATGTATTTTATATCTCTTTGGGAGTGAAACCTGGATAACTTCAGCGTTAGAAATTTGGAGATAAGATATTCGAAATGTCTTCTCTAGTAAACTTATTTGGTTATTTGAATTTTATTCTCCCACAATATCTTTAAACCTGAGGTGATCAACCCATATTTTCATTCAAACAAAAGTTTAATCTACCATTTGTACAATCTCCCGAATTCTTTTATAATTCTTTTTCCTTTAGCTGTGTGTGATGCATATTTTTCAAATTAATTATTCAACTTGATATCCCTCTAAAATTACAATGCACTTGACTTAGGAAAATTCCGAAATGAATAAAAATCAACGTACTGAATTTTCCAACATAAATTTCAACTCTTTCAATATCAATTCTCAGATTACCATAAGGCTCAATTGGAAATAAGGTTTATGCTACAAACATTCTCCGCAGTTTCTAAGCGGAGCTCGATATTTTTTAGCTTAAACTCAGTCAAAAAAGAATCTTTGTCGTAAAAAATAGAGATAAGCAAAACAGAATATGCATATTCAAAATAAACAGTGTCAATTTATAATTTTCTAATACTAAATGCAATTTTGCAGGTCTAATTTTAGCTGAAACAGAGAGTACAAGACTTGTTGTGTTCATTGCTTTGGGCATCGGAAGGGGATTCCGAGCCTTGTTCAGAGCGCTTGTTGTGCCAAATCATGTTCCTATTGAGAAGTTAGCATCGGCATCTGGCTTACAAACAGCTCTCAACGGTGTCTTCCTCATCACATTTGGCCCAGTACTAGGTAAGCACTGCCATTAATAAATATTCTCGAATTGAATTAGGTTGGGTATGGCCATCAATTGAATTTACATTCTCTTTTAAAGAATGTTGTTCTTCTTTGAAGCTTTTCAAGTTCAATTTACGATAATGATACACTCTTAAAGCTATCATGAATAGAAAACTGAATTGAATGATCGTTATTGAATATAATTTTTTGAATTGAGCCGACTTAGTGGCTTCACTACATTCTCAGTCGTACTGTTGAAATACGGACGAATGGTAAAGTTATATTAAATAGGCATTTTAAAACTGTAATTTTACAAGTCCTTGTCAAAATTTTGCAAACTCTAAATTATACGGTACCTAATTATAATAATAATAAATATTGTAAAAATAATCTGCTACTCTACAAGCTGATCAAAATACCAATAGAATAGTTTCTCAACCTCTTGTAACTCTCTTAATATTTCTCACACAATTCATATTAATTTTTTTCTTATAAATATTGAATTAAAACAATTTTTTATTCATTTATACAAACTAGAATTGGGAAGAAAAACTAGGCATAGCCTGCACTATTTCTCTCAGAAAATTTTTTACAATTCTATTTGTGTCAATTTCTGTCACTTCGTGGCATTCTAAATAATATTCATGTATCGAAATATTTTGTAAATATGGTATTCTAAGGTGTTCTGTTCTGTGCAAGTAGTTTTACAGGGCCGATGAAATAAACACTCAATTTATTTTTAATCGTGCCTTCAATCTCATTTTTTCTACCGAACATAATTGCGTTGCATAGCAATAATTTTTTTAATTGAATCACTGAAAGTACTTAACGGTTTTCATCAAAATTGTTTCCAAATTCCAGTTGAAATAGTATATTACACCACTAGTTTTGAAAACGTCGTTTTGCGACGTCAAAAATACGGAGCTTTACGGAGGTGAGTATTCGCGACGTCGCGAACGTTTTTGAAACGTGTCGTGTATTTATGTTTTTGGTACACTTCATAGGAATGCTGATTAGAATCATATGAAAAGTTTTTTTAAATACGATTTACGAATTCAACTTGCTGAATTCCATATTTGTAATTTCCGTTTTTTGGTTTGAAATAGATTCAGGAATCTAATTTCTAATTTCCACGTAGGTTATCAGTCACTAAAATCAATTCCCAATCAAAACAAAAGGTTAGGTGTGAATCAATACGGAACAAAAATTATTGCTTGAAGAAAATTATCTGCTAAATCGTCTGATGCAATCTTCTGGAAAATGTTTGAAATAGTCGACTTACCTGTTCAGGCGACCAATTTGCATGAAATGCGCTGATAAGTCAACGGAAAATTTTGTTGATGGCTGATTTTTCCTATCTTGTACGGCTATAAGGCCCAAATATCAGCCGTTTATTCCGCACTAGGGTGGAAAATAAAAGCTTTCAAAGCCTGTCAAGTAGATCGAAACTGGCTATTTTCTATCAAGTGTACCAAAAAATATTTCTAACCGGCTAATTGGTGTAATCTGATTCATATACTTACTATGAAGCATGTATCTCATCCATTGACTCATTCTTATTCTTCTGATTCAATAATAATTTTATTGATTTGTTTCAGGTTATATAAAAGATGTAATGAAGAGTTATAGCTGGTACCTGACTGTGCTCAATCTACTAGCCGCTCTGACTGTCGTACTCTGGCTGTGCGAAATACTTATTAGAATCTGTAAGCATCGTAAAACTACTGCCACTAATGATAATTGCGCTCCTTGACTTAATGTATTTCGCGTACACTTGTATAGATAGTGTTTTTAATAAATTGATACTAAATCAATTTCCACTTGTTCATTATTTTCAAAGTGAAACTCCACTAAACAAACTTCAAAGAATAACATTGATCTTGTTCTCTTTTTCATCAATTGATATGCTCGCGTGATGAGATATACTGACCCGAAATGAATAGAATGTATTCCATTCTCATTATATCATAATTTTATTCAACTAGGGCAAACATGATATGCAACATAGTGATGGCAACAAATTAATGTTAGAAAGTGATAATGGTACTTTATTGTGCATTAATCACCTTTTCCTATCACTCCAACCTTCCTTTTTAGTGAAACATCTCCTAAGTCACTGTTCAAATAGTTATTTTTCATTTTATACTTTTATTACTTCAATTGTGGCTTATATACTTATATACTTTTAATTGTGGCTTATTTCTATTGTATTTATCTCGTATTTCTTAATCGTTAGCATATAAACAACGATTCTTCAATGATTGAAGAATTTTATTTACTGAGATCCAAATTACAAGATCAGAATACTAATGAATCCTGAATAGTTCAATGCTTATTATCCCTATTGAATCTCTTCATTTTCTCTAATTATTCCACTTTTTCTCCCAGTATATTATGCCCGGTGGTTGCCGTTGAACTGAATTTATCATAATTTGCTGCTATTGATTTATTCTGTTGGCCCAGTAGAATGTCTATTAATGCGTTCGTCTCCTCTTCCAAAGATCTTGCCAATGATGAGGTGTGATCAATGAACTGGCTAGAATATGGTTTGAATGTAACTGATGAAGTTGCTGGCGGCATTGTTGTTTTTGATCCAACTGAAACCAGAATATCATTAATTTTTGAATGTCCTAAACCTTCCCTTGTAGTGATCCTACTTTTATTGATTGGTTTACTTGATTCAATCTCACGAACTAGATTCTTTGTTGGTCGGCTAGCCTCATTTTTAGTATGAGAATCAATTCGTAGTAATTCCAAATTACCGCTATTGCTAATTCTACCTTCATTCAAGTGTTGATTATTAGCCTGCATTGAATCATTTTTTTCCTGTGTAAACTCGAAAGTTGGCACATATACATTTACAAAATGATTTTTCGAAGACATAATCTTGTTGCGATCATTATTATCAATTATTTCCAGTATTGCCGGTTTGAGGCTCAAGTGCAGATCTTGCGCCCCAGAAATGGAATAATTCTTGAGGTTTGTCTGCCTGGGGGGTTTAGTTGGATAAAAGTAGCTTGCGGAAATCCCAGTCGTCGAATCAACATGATCAGACTTACTTGTTGAATTCTGTGAATTCAACGAGTAGGTTGTTGCAGATTTATCCCGTTCAGTATTACTCTTGCTCATTTCAAGATTATCAGATTCATTGCTCGACTTCAAATGTAAATCTTCAACTGGAGATTGTATTATGGCACTTCCATCAATCTGTTTCTGATTATAAAAAATTGAACTTGTGGTAGTTTGTTGCTCTGAAAAACTTTTTACTCTAGTAACTTTTTCCATGGTATTATCGGTTATGTATGAGGTATGTTCAGTTAGATTATCATTTGTCTTAAGGTTTGAAGCTCCAAGATTCGTAGGTTCATGAAAAACTCCTGGTTTGTATTGATCATTGACATCTATTCCATTATGATGCGTGCTTGAATGAAAAAAAGTTCCCTGATTTTTAACCTTGGAATCAATTGAATTACTCTCTGCACTATTAGGAATCTGAGTACTTGTTATTTTTAACAACACAGCTTTATCTAGTGCCTGTGCATTTATCGATTTTCCCAAGATAGCCGTTTTAGTGGTCGTGGCCAGCTCCGTAGTCATTTTGGCTAGTTGATGTAACCTTTCATTAGAAGCAATACTGCCTGTAGGCAAATCACTGATTATATTATTGTAAAAAGCTTTAATTATTATGTGAGACGTATTGAGAATAGGTACAGTTAATTTGTTGTGAATTTTATTATTTTCATCAAGTATTAATATCGTGATATCATTGTACTTCATAATTTGATCAGACGGCGGTTTCTGAGTTGTTGTTGTTGTTATTGGAATTGAGGTCATTATTAGATCTTTCACGGTAGGTTTTGCGTCAAATATATTATAGTCAGTTGCACTTGACTTCTTCTGCATTTCTTTGCTCTCAATTTGAACTCCAGATAGTATTGAACCATAATTTTCTATATTATCTCCACTAGAGCCTATAAATTTGGATTCTAACTCCAATCTTCTTGTTCTGGTGAAATCGCTTGCTTTATGAGCTTCCGTATTCAAATCGATATTATTTGCTTCTTCAAAACCATTATTCAACTTTTTATCGTAGAAATATAAGTTTTTATCTACGTCACCTGTGTGATGTAAATTATCGTAATGTGCTGAAAAAAAATTAGGTTGCTTTGGCGTTTTATCCTTGGATCCAAATTCGGACATTTTTCTCTCGTTGCTTTCCCAATAATTTTTGTCATCTTCAAACTGTGCGCTTATGTATTTGCTGTTGAAAAATACAAACATTTATGTTATTCATTTATTCAAACATCTAATCTATAGCTATTAAAGCTCGATATTTTCTTGGAATATTAAAATTAATAGCTGATTAGAATTTGAAAATGTTGGTTTCAAAATAAATCATCCTGTTATAAACTATAGTGCTTACAAAAGTTCTCAATGTTGTTTTTTCAAAAAATGAAATCTTTCGTGGTAATGGCAAAAGTTGTAATAATCATTATTAAATAAATACAACAGGTATTCCATAGTATACTAATAAGTAGCATATGATAAATAATTCCAGGTAAATAATAATATCAATTTATAACAGGTTGACCATTTGTTATCAAAGCAAAACATTTTTTCAATCACGTCCTTTCAAAAACAATTTTAGTATATTCACCTGCTCTATTGAATTTAGCACTTATATTTTCCATTATTGTATTCGTCTTCATCAAACTTTATTGTCATCCGACTTTAGTCCGGTGTCAGGGAGAGAGCTTCTAATACTGTTTTAGACAATTAAAAAATATGGACATTCACATAATTTGAGATATTTCATTTATTTTCCAGTTGAATATGCACTCTCATGTATCTCATAAGATGGATCATAACTATTTTCTTGATAATTATCCAGCAGTTGGTGCACTGCAATATCTAATAATTCTTCCATAATTATTTTCTTTTTCAAGGTTTTTAACTTGATGTAAAGCTTATAGTACGGGGGTAAGTGTAATCCCGTGTGCGTTTTGCATAAAGAAGTTTGGGAGTGGTATCAATCTCTTCGTTTTGACCTGGAGAAAAATAATATCGGTGGTCATAAGCTCTCCGAGGGGTGCGTCGCCTGTAATCCAAGATTGCGTCCGAGAATTTCAGAGTTTCACTGTTTAGGCCATAACTCAGCCATTTTTGAAGATATCCTTTCAATTTTTCTCTCAAATTGTTCCTTATAAAATTATCTAGATGTGCTATACAAAACATATCTCCCAAAACGTATAAATAATGAGTTATAATTTTTTTAATATAAAAAATGATAGAATTTCTTATGAAAATTTTCGTTTTTCTGTCTTGCCCCCGTACTATTAGCTTAATATTTATTCCAACACAGCACGAAGAATGGCGACCATTCTGTGTAGGTTCTCATTCTTCATAATATCTATATATATATAATATATTGAAATTTTTTGGTCATGGAAAAGAAGGCTTTCTCCTATAACAAAGGCTATTTGGTGCTGCGTTTACAATTCGTTGAACTATAAATGCGTTGAATTTTAATTTTTTCCAAATTCTATACATATTTACCACACTGATTTTTTAGTGATGTTCATTTTTCTAGTCATTTATTTATGAATGAAATGAAGGAATATGATTTAGAATCTATTCTTAACATTTGTAAACGCAACATTTCACAAAAATCTCTTTCACTAATTGAACAATTAAATTAACATACCTGAAGACAATGATAATAATTATTAAAATGGGCAGAGTTTTCATCCTTCATTGGACATTCAATTATTGCAATCGATTAGAAAAAACATAGTGATCTGGTAGCCCTTTTGCTACCAAAATTTAACTGCAATAATCATATCTGAAATTAATGAGAATAATTATTAAAATAATGATTTTAATACTTACACACTTTTTAAACATCTATTTTATTGCAGCATCTTCATTTCAATTAATATGTACTTTTCAATCATATTGTATCTATATTTTGCATTTTTTAACATATGCAAATTGATATAGCCAGAAAAATCTAGAGGGTTGATAACAGGGAATTTTCTTTGAAAAACAATACCTTCATGTCTTATTAGAAATTAATGACCCTTCAAATTTGAACATTTTCTCGATCAACCGGGCTTAATGATAAAACACAATATTTTGTTTGAAAAAACAATATTACTATTATTGAAAATATCATGCCAAAGAATCCGCAAGTGGAACTATGTTAGTGAAACAAGCAGTTAAACTGCAAAAGAATCAAAACGTCAATTGTAAGATACCAAAGCAAAAATATTTAAGCCAAAAAAGTTGATATTGAAAGAAACCAGCGTCCTATAAATTATAACATTGAAAATAAAAACAAATCTGTACCCGTAGATCTATGGGCATTAATTCATCTATTGAATATTATGTTAACACTTTAAGAATCTAATAAGAAAATGTTTTTCCACTTACCTTCATGTCTTAGAAATTAATGACTTCTCAAATTTGAGCATTTTCTCGATCAACCGGGCTTAATGATAAAAAACACAATATTTTTGGCTCACCAAAAATGTTTCACTTATGAAGGTACCGCGCAACTATGATGTAGGCTAAGATTGAATGTAGCCTACCATACGGTAACCAAATTTTGTACCCTCTATCGGTTTCTGTTTCGACTGCTGATTAAACTGATAACTGCTGATTGGCCCAGCATGTGCTTCTCTCTTCAGCTGAATAAAAAAAAATTAATAAAATTTTCAAAACAATTTCAGTTTTATTCCCATGGGAACAGATCAATCTTTGCTCATTTGAAATTTTTTGTTCTATCGATGGTAAAATTTTTTGTTTGAACATTTTACATTTGTTTGAATAAATCCTCGCTGCGTTTTTCTACATCAAAATGTCTGGGAGTAATGAAGGTGAGTAGACTATTAGAAATAACTCTAATAATTATAGATTTTAATAATTTTCAAAAATCAGCCTTGTGCAAGTTCTTACTGGCAGGCAATAATATTTTTTAAAGGAAAGACTAATTTCAACTGAAATAATAATAATTATAAAGTAACTATACATATTGTGATTTTTCTATAAGCTTTTATGACTCGTTAGCAGGTTTAAAACATACTTCAAATGCCAATCAGCCCAACGGCTGCCAAATTAAATTAGAAGACCTAAATTGTAGACCACTACTATTTACAGTAATATGTTGGCAATTGCTGGCCTGCTTCTTATGTAGGTGTATGCTAGAAATGTAAATTCAATGGTATATCAAATCGAATTCTTAAGAATAGATTTCAATTAAAAAATCTAATGAGTAATCCTATATTTCTAGAATTAAATGATTGAAATTACAGCACGGTACATCGTAATGTAAAATTATTACATTTTGTTCTACAGAGGAGGCAGAAGTTGAGATCCCAGAAGAGGGTGCATTCCCAATGGTAAGTTATTCATGTTACAATTTGTAGAGTTGATAATGATATTTCCCTATATAAAAATATTTACATTTGTATGAAATTGATATTTTGAGATCTCTTCTAATAATAAAAATGATTGATTTTGTCAAATCCATCGACTTAATTTATTTACACTTGAGATACAGGATCATGGTTTCATGTTATTAGTCATTACCCACAAATCATCGTCTGTATTGCCGATGCTGCACTGGCTGTACTACCGTACCGATGATATATGTGTAGTTATTACTGTGTAGTGCTGTACAGTAAAAGATACGGGCACTTCACCTGTTTCGTGGGCACGAGCCGCCAGTGGTAGGTGAAACCATTAAGCCCTGTATCTAAAGTGTGAATAAATAGAAATTATTCAAGTAGAATTTAACAAAAGCAATGTTATTCTTACTCATTAGCAGGTATTAAAAAAATGAATGAGCTTCAGTCATTGAGCGGAGCGGAGCCGAAGGCGGAGCGAAGCTAATCAGGAAAGTCATACTCTCTGTAATGCTACTTTTCTGGAACCGCTCAACCAATTTCATTCAAACTTTCCATGGTGATAGTAGACATAGACAACCAGGTTGTAGGCTATAAAGCTTTTCGAAAAATCGTGTCCTTGTGGAATGATCGCCCTTGAAGTTCGTGCCACCCGTAATAGAGCATTATTTGTAAACTATAATTAGCCAGTATTGCCGGTAGTCCTACATGAAAACTTTTTCAAATAGATGGATATATTGTGGTGATGGAAATGTATTACATAAGCGGTCGCGACTTGGTTTGGCTCATCATGAATGGGTTTCTCTCGCTGAAAACATTAGGAAATGGTTTACTTTTTAGGATCCTGTTGCTTAGAAACCAAGGGTGGAGTCACTGAGAAATTCAACAATCTGAAACCTGAATCTGAAATGATGAGTAACATCAAACTGACTATAAAAACATTCTGCTTCAACATTACACTATATCCGTACCACCTATAAAAACTGTTCACAGAATCTTGAAGCTCTACAGGACACTGTATGGTGACTACTTAAAATAACTTGATTTACCCCACCTGAAGGCCTCCTTTTGTAATAAATTAAATTTATTTAGAGAATAATGTGCTGAGCTAGGCCTACCTACCTATATTATTTATGAGGAATCGGTGAAACAATACTTTATTGTGATATTCTTTCTAATGTTTGATTGAATATGCCTAGCTTCTAACAGGAACATCAAAGTGAAGGTGTTCAATCAATTACATCCAGTGAATACAATAATAAGTTTTGGGCAAGATACCAGAAATAGTTAAATAGATATTCTCCTATTGAATCTGATGTAAATCTTTTATTGTAAATTTTTATTTATTTTCTCTTGATCAATTCTCGATTTATAAATTATGTTTGGTCAAAAATATTAAGTTCATATTAAGCACATATTGAATTGTTTTCTTTTGTTATATCAAGCGAGGATCTCTGGTACATGAACAAACCGGTGAACTATGTGAACTAAATATCTATGATTATGAGCATCTGAATGCACTCAATACGGAGTTCATCTACTACAGCACCACGCTCAAAGCAATTGCACCAACGATGTCGAGCGTGTCAATGCGTGCTAAACTCGTTCCTTGGATCAAGAAACTGTTTGGACCCGAGTATCAGGCTTGCTTTTTCCAGGACAAGAGAAACAAGTGAGTTCATAAATCCTCCATCAAAATAGACATTACCGTATTTATTTCTAAAAAGGTTACTTTGGAGATATAACTTATTAGTGCAAAAATTTTAAAGGAAATTTGTAAAAGTAAACTGAAACTGATTGCTAGAAGCAGAACTAATAGTTTAAATATTTTAATTTTTGGTGATAATAAGCTAGTAATTATAATAATTTTACAATAGTCTTAGCTCCTGGACCTTCAATTGGGTTCTAATTATATCCCCATAATAAACCAATTTAAGGCCAGGCGTATGCTGGGACGCATTCATGCACAAGCACGCAAGCCAGCCAATCACAGCTCTTGTCGAGGACAAGACAAGAGCTGTGATTGGCTGGCTTGCGGGCGTGTGCATGAATGCGTCCCAGCATACGCCTGGCCTTAAAGTCTTTTTTTTTAATTCCAAATAATTATAGAAGAACAAGAATAATTAGCAAGTAACAAGTCTTAATTAAAGAAGAATATGAAAATCTTTGTTCACTTCCTATAGAATTAGAGGACATAGAGGAATTCCATATTTCGTTTCTTGAAGGGTGCAGGTAGAAAATTTTAGAATTATATTGTATGAAAACCATCAGTAGTTTCAGTTTTTGAAAAACATTCTCAATTTCGACTTATTGTAATAATACCTGCATGCAGGATTCATCATTTTCATTATGACAAATCAGTGCCGGTCTGGGGAGGTTGGGGGCCCCTGGGGATTGATCAACCAGGGGCCCCACACGGGGGGGGGGGATTCCATACCCCTCCCAGCCAAGAGGAGGATTCAGGGGTCCTCGCCAAGAACTTTTTTTATTTTTTAGAAAACCCGCTTTCTAAAGGTTCTTTAATGTATGGGCTTTTCTTTGCATTACGATATCTTCGTACACTTTATTTATTTTTATTTTATTACTAAATTCACAAAAAAGAAAATTAAAGTTGTCTTTAAACTTTCTTCTCACTGGTAACTCAGGGTGTGCTTTTTGTACCGGAAAATGATCAGCTGAACTGAAAGACTGGAATAGGTACCCAGCACTGGCGGCTCGTGCCCACGAAACAGGTGAAGTGCTGTACAGTAAAGAAACGGGCACTTATAAATACAAAGTTACTCAACAAGTAGTTTCCTACTCTCCCAGTTTGGGGGCCCCCTAGCTCGGGGGCCCCTGGCGATCGCCAGGTTGCCACCCCTGCCAGACCGGGCCTGTGGCAAATAATAATATTATAATGAACTAATTTCAATATTCTATGTATGAAAAATTATTGATTATTTATTTATTTATTTCAAAATATACATTTCTGAGGGCACCAGGAATAAATCCCATTATTGCCCTCATAACACAAGTTTAAACGTAAGATACAATTTAAATCAAAGAATAACATCAACTTGAGAAAAAATTGTATGAAAGTTCATATAATAGAAGAAAAAATATATATATGTACCTGACAGAAAAAGAAGTCATTAATAAATACAAAACTTATAGATACTTAAAATAAAGATCAAATTAGAAACAAAACATTCAAATACAATACATAACTAGCAAGAAGAAATTGAAATAATCAATTAAAAATGTCATTAAAATTATTAAAGTTGGAATAAAATTGAAAAAAAAACAAGTGATAAAATCAAAAATTAAACAGGTCATCAAGAACAGAAAAAATGATTAATATAAATATATATATATATATATATATATATATATATATATATATATATATATATATATATATATATATATAGTATATATAAACTACCAATCAATCAGCAAGCATACAACCCCCTCAAATCCTGCCTGAAAGCACTGTCTAATCCAAATAAATCTATTGCACGATTAAGCCCATTATACAATCTGAGAGATCTAAACAGGGGAACATTGAACCCACTCACAGTTCTACTTCTGGCAATAACAAAGGTGGGACAGTTCCTAGAATTGAATGAGGGAACATGGAAATTGATCATGGAGAGAAGAGAAGGAGAAGAAAACCGACCCCTGATCAGCCCATGGATGAAAATTAATGAGTCTCTCTCACGACGCAACCTTAAAGAGATGAAGCAGAATGTCCTTCTCAAACGCTCTGTAGGGAAGCCCAAAGGACAAGATTTATCAAAGCGCCTGTAGAAGAGAAACCTCAAAAACTTGTTCTGAACCACCTCAAGCCCCTGAGAAAACACATGAGTGTAGGGATTCCAGACCAGAGATCCATACTCCAACACACTCCTTACAAGAGACCGATAAACAGTGCATATTGCACTCACATATCCAAGCAATTTGTTGGCTCTAGCTATGGTATGGTCAATATGCATTGAGAATCCAAGACTGCTGTCAAAGACAACACCCAGATCCCTGCATGCTTCAACTCTATCCAAAACCATACCATGAACCTTATAGGAAAAGTTAGACTTGATCATCTTTCTAGAGAAAGTCATGCACTTGCACTTTTTTACATTCAATTCCAGCCCATTGACACTAGACCACCTAGCCAATCGATCAACATCCTGCTGCAACAAAACATGGTCATTGAAACTAGAAATTTCCATGTACAGCTTCACATCATCAGCAAAAACTAGACACTTAGCTCTCCTCATCTGAAAAGGTAATTCATTTATCAATAACAGGTCCAAGTACACTACCCTGAGGAACACCGGACGTACTACAGAAGGGAGTTGACCTAAGATTCTTGACCACAACATAGTTACTACGATCAAACAGGTAGCTTCTGAAAAGATTCACAAGGTCCACACAAAAGCCCAAATCATTTAGTCTCCTCAACAGTGCTTCCTGATCAACATGATCAAATGCCTTTGAATAATCAGTGTAAATGGCATCAACTTCACCCCCAGAATCCAAAGCTCTTGAAATATTCATTGTAAACTCCATCAAATTTGTCATCACAGACCTCCCAGGAAGAAACCCATGCTGACAGTCAGATATTAAAGGCTGAGCATACCACAAAATCTCACCATACAATACACGCTCAAATACCTTAGCAAAGACAGACAGCAGGGAAATTGGGCGGTAATTCATAATTTGATTTTTTCTACCAGACTTGAAAATGGGTATCACCTTTGAAATCTTCCACCTAGCAGGAAATAAACCCTTTGCAAGTGATAAATCAAAAATGTATTTCAATGGCCCAACCAACAAGTCCCTGCAACCCTTCACAATGAAGGCAGGAATCTCATCCTCCCCAGGAGTAGTAAGAGGTTTGAGCCTACCAATTGCTTTTTTTATACTCTCAGCAGAGATGGAAGAGATAGCCAAAGAACCTGAAGCAAAATCCCTCTTAATCTCATTGGTCTCACAGACCTGGTTCACATCATCCTTAAAAGTGCTGGTGATTGGAGAATAAACAGACTTGAAGTACTGAGCAAAACCATCTGGTAATTCAGACCCTACAAAGGTCTGCTCCCCAAGCTATTGACAAATCTCCAAAATTCCTTTGACTCAGCCTTGACATTCAACTGAATCTTATGCATGTACTCATCATGCGAACGAGATATGAGCAGCTTCAGTTCTCTCCTGATACTGATGAACTGATTTCTATGATAAGTAGAGAACTTTTTTTTCGGGCAAGTCTGTCCTTCCTCTTTATCATATGTATGATATCCCTATTGAACCAAGGAGGATACTTTGAATTAACTAATTTTTACAGATCTCCTAGGAACAGTGATATCAAAGCATGACTGAATAGCTGAATAAAAGTAATCAACTGCTAAATCCACATCATCAATACAAAAAAGACGTTCCCAATCATAATCTTTCAAGATTTGGTAGAGAGAGTGATAGTCTGCTTTCCTGAAATCATATCTTAGCTCTTCATTAGGTTGGTGCAGATGAGTCCCTCGACACGTTTGAATACCCGTCAGTAATTCCATACTCAGAGCTGGGTGATGCTCAAAATCTTCATGGACCAATGGCATAGACTCATGCTCGAGACCCTCAATCTGCATACTAGACATGACCAAATCAAGAGTCCGACCATTGACATTCTTAACATGATTGAACGAATGAAGATCAAAAAAAATTCAAAAAATTCTTCAACTTTTTTGCATAGATAGATCCATTTATAAAATCATAATTATTGTCAGTTATTTCAGGTAAGTTAAAGTCACCAGCAATAAATAGTTTATCATTAATTCTGTGAGAAAAAGATTCAATGTGGAAAAAGTAGGATTCAAAATCATTGATGTGAGCATTATTATAAAAATAGACAATATTAATATAAATAGGACAAGAGGGCAATGTAATTCGTATCATCAAATTTTCAGAACTCCTAAGCCTATTCAGTGAATCATTAATATCAACACATTCTTCTGAGGGTATGTTCCTTTTAACAGCAATCAGAACACCACCACCACGACATGAGTCACTTCCTGGTCGGTCTCTGCGATGTACATTGTATCTCTCATCAAAAAGTTCAGAATCAACAAATCCAGAATTGAGCCAAGTTTCGGTGATCATGATCAAATCATAATCACATTCCAGAACTGATTAAAGAAACTTATGAGTCTTAGTTCTTAGACCTCTCACATTCTGATAATATACCTTCAGAGAATAAATACGATAGTTCATGATGAAAGAATCAATAATTCAAATCTGAAATTAGTTAAAAGGATTAAGAAAAAAAAAGTAATGTATGTAGGCTATTGTTTTGCAATGTCAATGTAGCACTATTTGATGAGAAATATACAGAAAAAAGAATAGTAAGAAGCTTATTAAGATTATAGTAAATAAACTACTTGAAATGTGCCCAACACTCATCAAAAATAATGTAACCGTAAATAATGCCTTTTAACTATTGAGATTACAAAACATAGCTTTCCAGCGCAAACATAAAAGCACCAATAAAAAATATAAAAAACCCTCTCACAAAAAACAACGATAAAAAAACATGACCTTAAAATTCGAGCAAATAGATAAGAATACCAATTTAAATATTTAAATCATTACCAAAGATCACGCACTCTAATCTTACTCACATATAGATCATAATCTTATTCAACTATGTAAATAAATGAAGTCATTCTAACAAAAAAAGCAGAAAGAAAAAAATGCATTGAAACTAAACATTCAAGTAGATAGATAAAGAGTGCAATAATATAAATACCATAAACATTATTACGAAAGCTCGTTCACTCAAATCTCACTCATACAGATCAATCTCATTTAAAAGAACCAAACTACCAATAATAATAATGATGAAGAGAGAAAAAAAAATTAAAACGTCACCTACATCAGTTCCAGTAGCCACAAAGGAAGAGGCAATAAATCAACAGAAGACAATAGAAAAACAAATCAACGGAAAGGGGAGACAGACAGCTCCAACTGATAAGAGAATAGACTAGCCTTCTAAAATTCCTAAGCTAGATAAGACAACTCTTCCCAACTGTGATGAGATAACAACCAAGATACGATATCACCTTCCAAATACAAAACAATTAGCATTCTCTAGGTGTCTTTAGCATTGGAGAGAGAAATAATATCATTATCAGATCGAATTATTATCGCTGGGGCACCCTCCACAACACGAGCTTTAACTCGGCCACTGCGATCAACCCACAGGTACCTGATTACACCAGACTTCAGTAGTAGCTTAGCCTTCCCAAACAGAACACGCCTTCTCGCTGTCAATGAAGTATTGACGTAAATATTTCCTTCACCATTAAGTCCAATATCCTTAGGCATTAGAGTACCCTTCTCTTTCTTAGAACTCAAAAACAACTCAGCATCCTTTCTTCGCACGAATTTAACTATAATTCCCGCCGTAGACATGTTATTCTTCTTCTTTAGTCTATGACAACTACTAACAGCCGCCTCCATATCCCCACCAAAGTCAATCGATTTACCGACATCCACTAATATTTTGGAGATATCTTCCCCCTTTACTTCAGGAACCCCAAATATTTCCACACAGTTCCTACGCGAATACTGTTCAAGTTCATCGATTTCACCACTTAGTTCACTTACTTTTAACTCAAGCTGAGCATTCTTCGATTCAAGAGAATTTATTGTATTTTTCTGAGATTCAATGGTTTCACGAAGACCCTTGAGTAGCAGGCTGTTTGCATTGATGTCATCACGAATGGGAGACAAACAACTATTAATACGTTCATCAATTTTCTTAAGTAGATCACTCATGCTATCATTTAACAAACGTGTCACCTTTTCCATCGTAACCACCTCACCACTGTCCACAAATACATCATTAGGAAAAGAAGCACCGACAGCTATGTCTCCATCCGTAAGAGAACGACTTAATCTCTTAGCTTTCATGCATTTCATACAAGACCAGGGATTACTAGTACTTATTATCTGGAGCTCCACCTCCGTCAAACCCACACAACTTGCATGATAAATATGTTTACATTGACTGCAATAAACAATATTCGCTTTCTCGTTACGAGCAATGGACTCATTACATATTCCACAAGCACCCATTATCACAGTTCGACTCTATAGAATTTAAGTTATTTGAAGTAATTGATGAGTAACAGTTCAAATTTATAAGAATTAAAAGAATAAAAAAAAGAAACTGGATTATGTAGACTATACTGGCAAGTTCCAAAATCAAAAAGAGTGTAAGCAGCAAATCTCAATTAGCACTTCATTTAATACAGCGAAGAAACGACCGGTAAAAACAGAACATGATATGGCTTTTATTTGAGGAAAATAATGCGCGATCGTGGAATAGTCCTTCTAGTGTTTTTGGCTGTAAAAATTAGAAGTCATTTAAGAAAATTTAAAAAACTGTGATAAAAAACAAGAATTCCCGTGATGGGAAATTGTGGTTTTATGTCGACTGTGGAACTTCTTTAGAACTCTGAATTTACTCGTAGTATATGTACGGTATAGCCTAATCTCACTAATATAATCTCATTTTACTTCTATCATGACAACATTGTGAATTATTTATTTTATATAATTGATGAATAATTATCAATCTTCCACTCCTTCTTTCAGGTATCTACTCTATATGACTCTGAGGATTCTCACAGATGACATATCTGGAATTTTCGATAATGATCCACCGTGTGGTGCCCTGGCTCCCATTGAAGAGTTGATTGGCGAGAAGAAGTGCCCAGCCAAATGGGAAAATGATACCACCTGGGAACGATTACTAGAAGGTAAGAGAGGGTGCAATCATTACTAAAGTAAAGATATCATGTTTCACTAATAAATGGGCTGATGATGATGTGCACTAAATCACTAGCTCGGATGCGTTCATTTGGGTTCTCTGAAAATTGATTTTGAACTTTAAATTATTGTAGATTTTTGACAGGATTTATGTGGAGTTGGGCTTGTGCGTTCGAATTGAAAAATATGATGAGATATATGAATATCATCCAATTTATACTTCATGTTTACGGCGAGAGACATGAATACCCTAATCCATCCTGAATGAATTTGATTAGAATTTAAATCTCTAGTTCAACTAATTCCTCTTTTACCGAGATTCTCTTCACAGAAACAAGTTTTATTTCGTTATCTCAAATTTTTTTTTTTTACTGAAAATCAGTATTTTATCATAATTTGATTTTATCTTAGATTTAATAGTTTCTTAGGCTAATCAGCTTTGTTCTTTATTGTTCTTGCACGATGATCCGTCTTCCTTTTTTAAAATACCTATACCGTTTAGGTACTGCGGGTTTATTAACATTTGAATCTTAAATATAAGATTTTCATAGGAATAGGCCTATTGGTAGAGTTATTATTGTTCTATAACTTTGCTTTAATCTATAATCAAGATAAAAATGACAGTAAAAATTTATTAGGAGTATCAAACATTTCCTCGTTCAACTCAAGGTAGTCCATTCTTTCTTAATTAAATTTGTTCTCATAAAAATATTGATTATTCAGGTCAAATACTCAATATATTTTACAGGTTTACCACCTGAGAGAGCAGTGATGGGCTGCAGCATTCATGATGAGGATTGCAATAGTGTAAGTTATAAACACTATATAACTTCTACTATTGTACTATTAAACAAGAAATAATAATTCAACAATTTTCAAAAGTGAAATGGAAGATATGGTTTATTAACATTGTTGGGTATGCTACCTCAGTTACGGTTATCACTCTGAGTAGCCCTTCTTCTACTGACAAATTTTTTTTTCTGAGGGTGATGCCCACATGGGCTTTTGGCCTGTGCGTAGGTAATAGGAAGGATGATGATGATGGATGAATGGACCTACTGCTTTAGGTGGGTTCCGAACCACCGGGAAGCGATTTTTGAGGCTAATAAATTGAATTCAGAGGAACCAGTCACCAGTACACAGTAGTGGCAGAGGCACGTCGCTTATCTAATCTCACCGATTAGACGCTCTCTACCACTGGGACAAACCGCTTCCCTCAAGTAGAAGTACATGCTGTAATGAGATTAATTTATTGCAAATGTAAACTTTGGATTAGGTTATATAGGCCTACTTGAATTTGCAGTAGTGTTTAGTGCGAGTTTGAAATTCCCGGCTTAAACTGAGCAGTCAAAATAATATTAACAAAAATATTATTATGGAATATTATGTTCAATCGACTATAATTCTATCAAGTGATATTGATAATGATCGTTCTCATGTTAGAAGTATGTAAATTTTTTAGAGGCACGTCGCTTATCTAATCTCACCGATTAGACACTCTACCACTGGTACAAACCGCTTCCAGATTAGCTGGATGAAAAAGGCGGGTTGAAGATGTGGAATTGAAGAAAAACTTTATAGATATTTTTTGAAATAGTCGAACAATATAATTATCTTCAAGTACAGAAATAAGCCATACGGTGACTATCCTAGGCAAAATTCACCATAATATGAAGAAACAAGAAGTTGAAAAAAGAAATACAATATAGTATACAAGCTATCTAAATCTAATGAACTATTTCAAATAAGTAGTAGCAAATTATATGCTTGAAAAAAGGTATTCAGAATCAGTACCAACAGTAGATAGGTACCTAGAGTTTTTTTATATTTTTTTATTATTATTTATTTATTTATATGTCACGTATAAGCCGCAACTAGTGAGCAACGCTCATGCAGCATATGATACGTCAATTTTTCTACTAATTATTGCAGATTTGCTCCACATTAGCCTATCTCGCAAGGAAGTCTGCCATCTTGAAAGCGTGCAAGCTTTCCGCCTCCTTTATGTGGTTGGGGAGTGCATTCAACACCTTAACACCCATATAATACGGTCCACTTTCAAGTAGACTTAGTCTATGAATCGGATAAACCAGACCCCTGAATCTAGTATTATGGGTATGATTCAATTGGCGATTCTTGAATATCTCCTTATTTTTAAACACGAAAATTGCCAATTCAAAATGTAAATGTAACTTCAAAAACAGCATCTTCAATGGATATGCCTTTTCTAAATGCGAACTGTGACTTGCAAAACAGAAAAGAGATTTCAAAGAAATAGTTGAATTGGATATGTGCAGCTCTTTCAAAAACCTTCGAGAAAGATCTAAGAAGAGCAACTGGTCTATAATTAGAAACATGCTGTCTATCTCCTTTTTCAAACAAAGGATTCAGAACAGCATATTTCAATAGTTCAGGGAAATATCCACTACTGAAAGATAAATTTATCAAATATGTTAGAGGTTCAAGTATGTAACAACACGATTTTTTAATAAGAAACTGAAGAAACATTGGTACGCCATCCCATCCTGATGATTTTTTATTTTTTAATCCTTTGATTATCTGGAGAACCTGACCCTCCAAGTACAGTACTTGAATTTGAACTTACGTACATTATTTTCAATTCTGAATTTATCTCTATATCTTCTACTGCGCTCTGTGTTCCAAGTAGGTACCTGCTTTAGAACTCTTGTTGAAGTGCCTATTGAAATAGTCTGCAACCTTTGAAGGCTCATCAACCAAAACCTTATCCACAAATAATTTGGGGATTTCATTTTTGTAAGAAGTTCCCTGCCAGGTAGCCCTGGTAACGTTATTAGACTTCTTGATATTTTCGGAGAGGTACATTTTTTTAGCTAGAATAATTGTCTTTCTTAAAATCTTATTATATGTTTTAACATACAAATGAAAGTTAGGATCCAAATTATTCTTGAGGAGAATTAATAGTTGTATTTTCCTTTGACAAGATACCTTAATACCAGATGTTAACCACTTGTTAATTAACCTAGAGTGACACAGAAAAGTTGAGCGGTTTCATCCGCTCCTTTTGCGCTCCAACAGCAGATGTTGTCAATTAGAATTATCATTTAACTTAGCTATTTCTATAGATCGATCTTTTTGGAATCAAAAAAACATAAGATGCTTCACATCAGCTTTTAGTGTGTTACATCACCGTCTAACTTCTTGGCATCAGCTATAGTCTACACACAGCACAAAATCTTCAGGATCACATGCCAATCACAAAATCAAATAGTCTCTAATTTTGGCATTACATAAAATAAACAACATACAATTGAAATATTGTAAAATACATAATGATTGAATGTTTTAATAAGCTGAATTGACTTTTCCTTTAAACGATGAAGAATAAGACGATGACTTAAGTGGGGCTAAGTATGAAATTGTGTTGTACTAGGTACAAGACACAGATCATATGCTGCCGAGCGCTCTGCTGGACCTTGAGTTCAGATACTTTCTGCACCTGGCGCGGCCCTATGCCGCCCTACTCATGATTCCCGAGGACAAGGCCAAGGTGGCCGTCTGGATGCAGACCCTGGCCACGATTCGCTCCACTGCCTGCCTCGGCATGAAAGGCATTCGAAATGATTATATGCAAACACTTCTTGGGTAAGCTGACTAGCAATAATATTCTAACAGCCATTATTCTAACACATTTGCTTGCAAATTCAATTGAATTCTACTACACTGTGGAAGAATAACCAATAATCATTATGGTTAGAATCACTATATTTTCATTTCTGACGTAGCAAATTTTGTTCTAAACCACTCAAACGCGATCTTTTTTTGCTGTGGATGATGCCCATATAAGTATTTAAATTCACTTGTGCATGGGTAATGGAGTGTGCGAGGGTGATTTATGAGATGCATTAGCCTAACCATTTTACCATCAATACATTCGAAAGAAGTCCATATATTATTGATTCTGACATAACATCAAAAAATTCGTCTATTCTGTTCCGTTTAATTAGTATTTGCATTGATTCTGTTGGATGACAACATAATTCTAGGGCGGTTGAAATCTATTCAATATAATTGATTTTATTGCATGAAAATTGGTGAATTACCATCAAATCTTTATTGTATTTAACTGCGGTATTAGAATAATTGAATCCAGTGAGACCATTTGGTGACAAGGGATCTGGATGATGTTATCCAATATAAAAATTGTTCGAGAATTCAAGATTGTAATATTAGTGCAATGCCGTTTCAAAAATCTTAGACCTGCCGTTTCAAAAATCTTGATGCTGTAGGTAGATTCTTTGAAAAAATGTATAGTGTTACACAAAAATCAAATTAAACGTTGAAATTAAGTGTAGGCTTTCTTCATGAACAAGGATTTTAGCAATGGAAGATTCCCCTCTTGATAGTGGACCAGTAGACCTTATCATTTTCTTGAATTGTCAACTATTGTTCTATATGGATATAATCATCATTGTCAAGGTTTATTTGAAATTTTACAGATACATTCTGGATTTGAGAGCCACCGGTCCCTTCCAAGAGTTTCCTCCACCTGGCTCTCTGCAGCCTCTTCAGGAAGCAGCCAAATACTACGCGCAAAGGCACCCATTCACTGATCCCTCTTCTAGAGAGGCCAATGATTTTCTCATATCGCAGCCGACGCCTGAAAATGGAGCCATGTGCTATGTTGCCGTGAGTGGTGATATGGTCGAAACCAATTTGGTATCGACAAAACCAGAAGACTAACAAATTAGACCCTTTTACAAAAAAGTCCGTATTTCAATTATGATAAATTTGGTCAAAATTCAGATTATTCTATATTCTCTATTGTGAGGCAGTAGTATAAATAAATTTCCACGTACAATAATACCGAATCGCTCAATTTCTTTTATTTTTGGAAAAATGCTTGTTATTGGAATTAGTTGATGATTGAAAAATATTTATTTAGTTCTATAGTCAAATCCTCCAAAACAAGAACACATGAATTGATTCTTGCTGAAATGTCTTCAAGTTCAAAAACCAAGCTTTGTGTTATCAGACAGACGTGTCTGATTATAAATATGAAGATCATATTTTTGTCACTATGAAAATTAACGTGAAGAGCAATTTGCGAATTTATGAAGTTGATAGTAACACAGTTCAGAGAATTAAACGACAAAATGTAAGAAAAGCCATACATAAATACACGGATACATAGTATCCGTATTAACAACTTGTATTCTAGTATTTGTGGATAATACCAAAATAATTATTCCAAAAATTTTCCAAGTTCAGTTTCAAGGTAATAAAAATCGAGATGCTGGATCAATTTGTTTATTGTAAAATAAATTGATTACTCTTATTTGAAAGAAATAGATGTTTCAAAATGTACAATAATTTTATTCTTGGATTATCAACATTTTTATTGCAGTAAGTTATCTGAATTGTTACAAGTGATATGATCAATAGAAGCTTGACAATTGAAGTAAATATCAATGTTCATATATGGCACTGTAAATCTCGAATGACAATTTACCGTATTTCGATGTATGAATGCAGTAGAAGAGGTGGCAATTAAATGCTGAATGCAGTAATTATAATTTATATGGATATGAATACCATTGTAATTTACATCTTATTTTAGTAGACTAGGTAGTATATTTACATTTCAATTCATCATTCAAATCACTGATTCAATAAAGGAAACATAAGCCTAAAGACTGTGCAATCCAAGCACGGAAAACAATTATCAATATTATTTTAAAACCGTCAACCTCACATCCAAACTCATTACACTACCAACTGTTTAAAAAAAAAATATTCAACAGATATTAATTGACATAATTAAATTATTTTGTCATCTTTCCAATGAACATTATCAATATTCCAATCTTGGCAACAAATCTTCCCATTCCCTTGAATACATTAGGTTAATAGTAGGAACCAAACCAAATGTAAGGCATCAGATCAATATTCCTGATCCTTGGTTGCGTGGATTGCTATTATTTCTCTCTTAAAGCTTTCATTGTTGGAATGATGATGAGTAGGCTTCGTGAAAAATTTCGATGTCTTGTTGATTAAATAGATTTTTTTGTAGTTTCGAAATCTGCTCTTGGGTGCTTTTTGAAAATAGAACCTAAGAAACTGGCTGAATGGAAGTGAAACCATTAATATTTTTCTCAAGCTGTTAGTTACAACCTGAATATCCTATTTCTCAATTTCAATTGCGATAGGAACTTTCAAATTAATATTCCATATAGGCCTAAATGGTGATAGTAACGATGATAATACTTTCAATCCAACTCATAATTCATGGAAAAATACATCAAATTAGGAAATTTATGATAAATAATTAACTTATTCTTGCAATTTTATTAGTTATCATAATATTATAATTATTACTCGCTTTGATCATAGATTTGGAAGTAGGAAGATAGTTTTATTTTCATGAATGAGTTAAAAGATTTCTGGAAAGTTTCTTCTTTTCTATAATACTCACTATTACCAATATAATATTACGGTGAGACTATTGACTTTGCAATAGGTATAAAAATGTATTACTAATAATTCTAATCGCACCACAACAAATCTAAATTTTTAGACTATCAACTCGATCAACAAGGCTTTATAAAACACTTTATTTAGAATTATAACATTACTTGAGTAATATTGTGTTGAAGGCAAGTTCATAGTTATTTAGGCTATAATAGATACATTTGAAAATAATTTGAGTTGGGAAAGTAAAAATTTGCAATTGAAGAATGAAAATAATGTACATAAGGGAATTGAGAGTATATTACATTTATTGGTATGAATATACTCTTCATCTTCAGTAAATTAGTCTTGGATAATCCAGAATAACAATGAAAAAATATATGTTTTCTACTCAACATGACAGGATTAGCATAACTAGCTTATCACAATTCATAATAAGGTTTCCGATGATGAGATTCTTATAATAAAGCTCCAATTTGTATAATTACAAACATTTCGATTTCTGATTCCAGAATGCGCTTGCATCTAATATGTGTGCTGATTCTTCTATTCTGAGGCCAATTTTAAATACTTTTCAGTGATTATTTAAAGTCATTTATATAGATGTAATATTGTTGGAATTTCATTGCTGCAGAGATGTTAAATCAACATAGTTTAGTACGAGTTTTCTTTCTGTAGTATTTCATGAAATGGGGTTTTATATTTATTGGAGAAAGAAGAGTTCAGTTATCAAGTAGTATTGATCAATGATACTAATATTTCGCTTATAGATGATTCACACTTAAAAACTGTTTGATAAGTTATATTAAAATACTTATTTCTTATCAATAAAAGATTTATGAGAGAATTTTGATAGATTCGATTTCATATTAATTCTACATAATGAAGTGATATGATATTATTTATTGTAGTTACTTATACTAACAAATTGTGCAGATATGTCTTATTGCTCCCAGTTTAAAACCTGTACAAAACCTTTCTTTTTAGCATAGATAGTCTGTTTTTCTTTGAGGTTGAAACTTTCAAAGAGAATCCATGATAGTTTTTGGTGTTTTACAAAACCAATATAATGTGTCATTATATGATATCATTATCATATTATGATTGAAAAATAAATAAAAATCAAACACCCTTTTTTTGAAAACTAAAAATTATAAAACACACATACATGTTTCGGGATCTAAGCCCATTTTCAATGTGGATAAAATAGTTATTTTTATAATTATTTTAATACATAACTATTTTATCCACATTGAAAATGGGCTTAGATCCCGAAACATGTATGTGTGTTTTATAATTTTTAAAGTTTTCAAAAAAAGGGTGTTTGATTTTTATTTATTTTTCAATTATTTTAAACAGCCCTGTTTTAAAGTTCTTTATTCATATTATGATATTTGAAACTTGTCAATATCGATCTACATACGCCAAATTTTGATATCAGTAGGCTAATCAAAATTAATCGTCGTTGACGAGACTCAAGCATTATTTGTTTCTTATTTGGTCTGAATGAACAATTACTGAATTTTAGGAATTTAGAGAATGACCATGTCCATAACTTGATATTTATTGGATGGAGGATAATCTGTTCAGTGCCTTGCCATTGAATTGAGCTAAAAATTTGTTGCAGCTACTGTTCCATCTATAGCTTACGATTGTTATTGAACTCCTTCGCAATTGAATGAATCAATGGGCTTGAATCAATTGAATCAGGAAAAAATTAGTTTATGAGCGAAAGGTTTCTCTTTCTATTGAATTTGGAATTCAATAAATTTATAAATGTCATTCTGAAATTGCAAATTCTATCATGGATCATCATTTGAAATATGTTTCCTTCACATTTTTAAAATGCGCACCTGTAAGTAAGACAATTACATACAATTAATATGAATACAGACTATTATTATATAACAATATTGTTATTACAACCCGCTAAAATTACAGTATTATTATCATTATTATTGTTTTTATCATATTTTAAAATAGACTGGAGTGATTTTACATAATTAATTGAAACATTATTATTTACAATAGCCCTTAAGCTTTTTAAATAGAAAAGAGGCACAGAAGCTAACGCTATAATATAGTAGTTCATTATTATTTATTCTAAATATTTTGAATTAAGTTCGCTACTTATATATTCCTAAACGATAGTTGAAGCGATCAAGATGGTAGGATGACCAGGACTTTTATATGAATAAAATAGTGAATTGAGTGTTTTTACCAAAATATGGGTGTACTTTGAAAACTAGATAATTATATTACTGAGGTTGATATTGCAATCATGTTTTGATAAATCAGTAGGCTATATAAACCGCTTGGAGCCATTCTCTAAGAAAAACACTTTGCCATAATTGGATGGATAATACATTCTGTATCTTCGCTTCATGAAAGATTTCGGAATATTATGTTCTATTAGAAAAATAAGAAATAAGTACGGAATTAGGGAGAAAATATCTACCAATATAAGACGAGATATTTGAAGAATTCTAAAGAGGTTCTCTCAAGCAGTTATTTCAACTACGATTTATCAAGAGAACTATCACATTATTACATGAGAGAAGATTTTAGGACAAATCAAAAACCGTATCATCCAATCGTCATAGATTTTATCTATTAGGGCTGCAATGCTTTTCAAATTTCATTCTAGAATGTAGCGCATAGAAGGCCTATATTTACATAGATAGTACAAAAGTTCAATAGAGTTTACATAAGTTGCTCTAAGCTTATTATAGAATATAAAATAATAACATAGTTAACGAAAAACAACAAATTTATCACATTTTCCAACATTTATATTTAGAGTGGTCATTTTAGGCTACATCTTGGGAGTCCTTTGAGATCAAACACTGTTTTGCAACTATTATAATATAAAAGCGTAAAGTTTAGGAAATATTGGACCCTAAAGATATAGAAAATGCACTACGGTATATGGTTTTATAAAAATTCATTTATTTTAATCAATTCTATGGATAACTATTTCAAGCTATGTATAGTGTGATAAATCAATTTTCTAACCTCCCTTGTCAAAAATATTTTAAAACAGAGAGCTTCCCAAAAAAATTATTCAGTGTTGTACCTTGTGTTATCATTTGAAAAACAAAAACTTGTTATAAGAAATGAAAAAATTTACAAGAAATGAAAAAAATTACAAGAAATGAACTGAATTTTTGAAAATTAATTGATGGATAATAATAGGATGAATGAACCAGTTACTGTCAAATTTGAGACTCTTCAACAACTAATGGATTGAATATTCATTAGAGTTGAACTGGGTTCCCATATTTTTTATGAACTGATTACTTTAAATCTAGGTACTTATTAATAATAAATCTTGTAAATCTGAAATGAATGACATGATTATTTCTAATAAATCACTAAAAATCCAAATATCTCTTCAATTTCTGATCAATAATCAATTTAATCAATTATGCTTCTAGATAATGAAAATATTATATTCTAATCATATTCAAATACAATCAATTGAGTTGGGAAGAACTTCAGTTGAGAGTAGAACCTGCCTTTATTTCAATACGTAATAAATATTATGTTTTTTTCGTTTTATGAATCCTACAAGCACGGTCTCTTATTTTTCTTCCGAAAAACAAGCTTGTAAATGTTTATGGAACGAGGCCTAGGTCCAGTAGGCTAATATTAATTATTGTTGACTGTCTCATAAACTATATCTTTGTTATCATATTGTTAATTAGATATAATATCTGTTCTATTGAAGTTTATTTCCAACAGATGATTTCAGAAAATGATTCCATTCCTCCCGTTATTTTCAATAAACCCTGTGGTCATTTTGATGAAATTACTCGATAGATTGTGATACACTTCAATCACAGAAGTATTAATGCGCGGGCCTACCTATATGTGGAACGAATTAATATCATCCAAGACACATTTTTTGTTACATTGAAAATATACTAGTCGAATAGAAAACTTTCAGATTGTCAGTAACTGGTTGATGCTTATCGAATCATGCATCCATCCTGGGAAACTGTGCACAATTGAGCAAATCTCTAGATTGTTACCAACTTGTAACTTGTATAATATTTCCAACTTGTAACTTGCTAGCGAATATATGCAGAGGTGAATAATAATTATTATGTGTTTAATATAATATTATTGTAGGCCTACTATGAGTAGTGGAGTCTCACATTATGTTGATGAATATCATATGAAAGTATAATTTATTTAATTTTCTCACATAGTTATAATATTTTGGTTGGGCTTTGGAATGCCATACTTTTTGTTTCAATAGAAACTTATGGAGTCTCAAACAATTTTTCTATATAATGTAGTAAAAAAAGAGATTATTCAAAATAACAATGATTAAATTCTGAGATAACACAATCTATGGAACAATATTTTTATTTATTCTATTGGAACAATATTAAATTCGCTATCGCTATTCTTATTCTTCGATTAACCAGTTTTGATTCAATACCACTTCAGGATGAATGATTTAAAAGATGAGTATGAGTGAATGTAGTGGATAGGCTAGATGTTTGCATATCTGTATTTTGGATAATCAATTTTTAACTTATACGGTGACAAACTGTAAATTCTATTCAAACAATTCAGGACTTTGAAACTAAAATTTCCAAGATTTTGGTATTGAATGAAAGTTAAATCTGAGATTTACATGATATTCACAATCATAATATGAGACCATATTATAATTTTTTATAGAGGAGTAAGATTTTACTTTTTGTAGTTTATTTGTCACAGCGTTCAAGTAATATGAGTTTGGATTGTAGGCTACTGACAACAAACTCAAATCTGGAAGTATAAACATATAAATTATAAATCAATAAAGTAAAAGCATTTAGGCAGGCAATTTTCAAACTACAAACTTTGGTATCTATCTGTCAAGTGAGTATTATATAGAGTAAAAAACTACTTCAATTTTATCTTCATTGACTTAATACTAAACTACTATCACCCATACTTTTATATTATTCGTTTCAAGCAAGGCTTTTAATAACAAGATTATCATATTTTCGAAGAATTAACATTAGTACGTTTACATAATAGATTGGATTGTACGAGAAATATTACTTTCAGTTGAACATCTTCGATGGACAGTTTATCATTCAAAGGCATTTTGTTTCTGATGACAATAATTTTCTTGGGAAATTGAATAATTTACAGATTTTCATAAATTTGTTAAAAAACTGGAAATATGGAACCTATGTATTCACATATAGACTACTCCAATATCTTTCTGTATGAATTGAAAGAAAAAACTTTGAATGAAGTGAGAAAATATAAAAATACTTGACTTTTTTCAAAACAATTAAAAAAGGGAAACAATATATTATCTTTATATTTAATAATACCTTCTCTTTGAAGTTACTACTCAACCAAGATTTTCAGTTAATATTTAGAGGGCTGCAAACCAGAGTTTGAGAGAGTAGCATGAACAAATTTCAAATAAGATTAGTTGATTAATTTTTATTGCGATAATAATTTTTTACATGCATCGCTCCTTAACACTTTTCTCCTCTACAAAGAGGCAAATAATTACCTTATTATTGTTGCTGCCTCAGAAACTTAAAAATTTGTATTAGGTATACAAATAGATGCAACTTCCGAATTTAAATGTTCTTCTTTAACAAATAATTGAACACCAGAAACAAATTTTCCTTGTGTTTTTGTTACTTACAATTTAATGAATAATATATCAAATAATGTGACTTAAATCTATCGATTAATGTCATTCGTAGAATAGCAGCTTTATGTAATACGAAAATAACATTATCTAGTGTCTTTTTATTACGAAATATTATAATTATTATTTAGAGAGTTTCACTTACAAGTATAATTAAAAAATAATCCACCACGCAATAATATACATTAATCGAACTTTATCAACGATTGGAGAGAATTTCACAATAATTTACATATCACACTCGTCAGAAGGAAGAGCAAAGCAAATTGCAATGTTGCTATAAGAACTTGAAAGATCAGGCAGAACTCATGCCTGTTATCAGGCAATAAGATGGAAATCTCCACCATTTTTTTTTGTCAAATTCTTAACACTTTAACTTCAAGTTGAACGTGGTTGTTTTGAAAGTAACAAATAAGAAGGGCGTGAATTGTCTCTCAGGCAATTATTTTCTGGAAAACACTGCGGTTCATTCTGCTCTTCCTTCAAATACAGTACTCGGGAAGATGATCGTTTAAACAAACCATTTGCATCTATAACGTGTCGTACGCTCATTAGTCAAAAGTATAACAACAATTTTATTGAGCTTCGAAATTGGAGGAAAATCTCTTTACAATCTTTATAAAATCCTCCTATACTTTATAAAATTGGTACGTTTCATGATAAGAGAATCGCTTGTTTGGTTTGATTCTTGGAAAGAGCACCTTTAGAGTGAAATTAAAGTCTTAATCACTAATTAGTGGTTAGGTTTAAATTATTAATTATTTCTAATTAGGTTTCAATTTTAATGATTAATAATTGATTATTAGGGAAAGTTTTTTCCCCACCATGGAAAAAACTTTCTCTGAGAGGATAATGAGTGAGTTCAATATAATTTCAGTAACAAACACAAAGGATTTATTTTTATAAATTTGTTGAATTTATTTGATGAGTTAATTGCAATTTTCCAATCACCTTAGAATGTTGGCTATAGACCTACGTGTGCGGATATCCATGTCATATCGATGTTTGCCTCCATCAATATAGATGAATTTATTGAGGCTTCATCAGAGAATATAGGTATAGTCTGTCCAAGCAAAGAAGACCCTCTAGCAAGATGAGAAAATCACTCCAGCTTGGTCAATATTGGTTAAAAAAATATTGATTTGGTCTCAAATTGTAGATCAGAACATTTCCTACGATAGAGGCCAGATTAATAATTTTTGAACCAATATTGACCGAGCTGGAGTCATTTTCTCATCTTGCCAGAGGGTCTTCTTTGCTTGGACAGACTGACAGACTGTATATAAATTTTCATTCGCTGATGTTTGGATAATATTGAGATTTTCCTCCATTTCAGAAAATTTCCCTGGAAAGAATTATTGAAATGATCTACTATTCTTATGAAAAAAGTTTTCATGTAAATAAATCAGTCAAGAAATCAGATAGATACAAACCACCATACTGTACTTTTAAAACGTATATAATTCGAAAATCATAAGTCAAGGTACCGTAATAATAAGATGATCTCACCTTGGAAATTGTCAACTCATTAACGTTTTTTCCCAACAATCGAGTCCATTTTATCTATGTTGAGATAGGAATAATGATTAGAATCAATTCTGTTTACTGTAAGTTTTTTAATGAAAAATAAGCTGAATTTATCAAATTTTCAAGTTGGTGACTTATTGGAATATGAGTAGCCTACCGTAAAGACCAATAAAATATCACATAAAACGTTGAACGTAATCCAATCTCTACAGATTATCACTAGAAATATCTCTCTTATTATCACTAGAGAGAAAATAGTTAATGATAACTATTAAAATAGTAATACTGTAATAGAAATTCCTCAAGTACGGCACCTAACTCGATGTAGGATTTATGCGTGGATATGGAAATGTTGACTAAAATCCAAGGTGGGCTCGAATTGATTAGATAAGCTATCCTATAAATAGTGATTGTTTGTTGCACGATAGTTACAGACTAGTACTAACACAGTGGGTAGTGGGGGAGGGGGTGCCGGCGCACTGAGTCATAGCGTCCAGGCACAGGGTCGAGGGTCACACTTGTTCCTCGACGGCCGGATGCCTTTGAGAGGGTGGCGGGTGGCTCTGCGCGTTCAGAATGTACACCAGGTGGTCAAGCTTCTTGTCCATTATTGACAGCTGTATTCGCATTACAAATTAAGTTAATACAAATATTACAATATTGTAAGCTATAATATCAGTTGACAATCATGCACTCTGAATTATAAAAAGTAATTAGTTAAGTAATTAAAGTAATAAAAGTAATTAATTAATTTAAAAAGTACTCATCTGCCACAGAATCGATAAACTTTGGAAATTTACAACTATAATAAGTTGTGGCCATAAATATTAAGAGGTATTTTCCATAAGATTAATGTTATAGCTGAAAACTTTAAGAGATGTGGTACAATCGAACCAAGGCACAAGTCAAGTGTTTTGATAAACGCAATTCAACTCTACGATAGAATGATGGATAAGTCAATATTGAACAACTTGTGACAGCATTTGAATGGATAACAACACATTAAATTGGATATGAGAGAGGAAGAGTAAATGAAGGCGAGAGAGAAAAGAGGAAGAGAGAGAGAGAGAGAGAGAGAGAGAGAGAGAGGAAAAGGAGATATATAGGGTGAGAGGGAGAGTAAAGTGTGATTAAGATACAGAAATGGTGAAAGGGTGAATGAAATACATAAAGAGCTAGGTGAGAGAATTGAGTATGAATAAATATAAGTATCTTTTATTTATACTCAATGGTGAGAGGAACAGTAAAAGGGAGTAAGGCTAAAGAGACAGTAGAGGTAAAGAAAAAAAGAGTGACGTGTGATGGTGGAGGAAAAAGAAAAATGGAAAAGTGTGAGAATTGCGAGTAGGATGGAAAAGACAAAGAGATTATATTAGATCTGGTTCGCTTCATTCAAGTAGATTTCAAAATAAATTTCCTTAATTCCTGGATTATGATACAATTGATACTGTAATAAGAAAAAATCAATTAAATATTTTGATTGATTAAACAATGCATGATTGCATAAGCCTAGTAAGAGAACTGCATTTGCAAACTATTTTATGTACCGGTAGTACGAAGTCGCTACCGTATTTTTTGTTACCAGTGATGTCCTAGTTTAGTTTGATGTTTGATACTTTGAAAGCAATAACTTTTATCTCAGGTGTAAACGCACTCACCTGTTGTTCCACTCTATACAGTCTTGCACCAATTGTCATTGGTTTAATGTTGCCAGCTCTGTCGATGCCGGCCAAGTAGCTACCAGGCTTGCCCAGTGTTTGGTCAAGCCGCCTTTGGAGTTCCTGACAAAATAAAATTGCTGTTATTTCAAGTACTCTTACTTTCATTCAGAAACTTCAACGCTTGATACAGAAAAAAAGAAAAGATTCAAAAAATATATATATAAGAACTTGAAATTTATTTTCCTTCAAAAGCAGAAGCCTTGAGGACATTCACATTTCGAAATATTGAACTCAATCTTATAGGCTATGGATCTGAATATTTAATATTGAATTCATATTCTCAATATTTAATATTGAACTCATCTTCGATCTTCTCAATATTTAATATTTAGTTTTAAAAAACGTAATTTTACTCAGTTGGAGCGAATTGAAGTAGATTAATATTTCTACACAAACTCAGAAGAATAGCCTATGCTGGAGAGTTTATGATAATTTTCTCGTAGCAGCAACATCATAAAACTATAACTCCCGTTCATCAATCCAACCCTATACATAATGTGAGGATTATTTAATTCGTATGTTTCTCCGAAATATATTGAAAAATTATGTTTATTTTTGAGTAAAATAATTCACTTTATTCTATGAAGTGGTAAGCTTTACAATGTTAATGAAATTTGTAAGTTACCTATTTTATTGTCTGTCTTTAACAACTTTTTAAACCAAAAATAGTTCTCAAACTCTGCAACTCACCTTTATCCTGACCATCATATTAAGATGACCTTGGCTGTATTGCTCTATCACATCTCTCACATCGTACGGTTTTCTTGCTTGTTGGAATTTCCGCCTGGCCACAAAATATTTTATCTTGCGAATGGCGCGAATTGCGTTTTTGTGCACTTCAGTTAACCTGTAATTGAATAAACAAAAAAAATTACCAACAAATTTTTGAGGTGTCCTATAATAGATGAATGTCCTATTGTAGTTGAGGTTCAATTACATTGCGCTGAGCAAAAAAGAAAGAAAAAAATACATGGTTATTTGATTAGGCTACACTTCATCCAGAAAAATATAATATTTTGGAGATAAAATAGCTATGAGTCCCAAACAATACAAATTTCGTGATGAATGTAAGGCCTTCTAAGAGGTTTGATGAGTGTTGTTAATATATCCGTGATTACAAAAGTTTTTTTTTGATTCTGATAATTGAATATGACCTATTCCTACTATATTACAAGAATGATCCAAGATACGATATGGTAACACGCCTTATCTGGGGATTCACTGCTCCCTTTTGCAATAGAGCCAAAATTTGAATATTTCACGAAAATTGCTTGAAATTATCAAGATCAGATGAAGAAAAATGATGGGTGGTATCGGAACATAAATATTATGAATTGATTATCATGATGAAATGATATAGGATCAGCTTCAAACTTCTAAAAAACTCTTATATTATGAGACAGTGATTATGCTTTCAACTTCTATCATAATTTTAAAATAATTTTTCATCGGTTGGATATGTGAAGAAACTTTATTAAATTCGCTAAAAGTTCCGTAAATGATATATGGACTGAGGCCTTGAAACGTTACTCAAATCAGAAACTTTGAAATTCATTGAAAGGATGCATGCATAATTATACTTTGATGGATATTATTTTGGTAAATTTTCAACTCATGCATTCAAGATTATTATTGATTATGATGAAGGAGCAGAATGTGAGAAATATTAAGCAGCATAATGATAAATATAAATTCCCAATAGCGAAGAGTTTGTTAGCAAAGAGTTAATAGAAGAAATAAGGAGGATGAAATTTTCCATTTGAAAGAAGGAAGGAGACAAGGTTTGATCAATATCATTAATAATCTATTTCAATGAGGTTAAATTTAATTATGTTAATTAATTATTCCAAAATGTGTAGTTCAACAGAAATGTGTGTACCTGTAGGTTACAGATAAGAAAGACCAAATTTCAAATTATTCCCGCATTGGGATATCGTCAATGAAAAATGATGTTTTGATAATACCATTTCTATGAGATGAAATCGATAAATATTAGCATGAGATGGAAATGATTATTTTAATGCTTAGGCTACTTATTTTAAGTTTAGTGAATTTCTGTCCACGGTGATATTTTGTTTAAAAAAAAAAATTAATTTCATTTCATTATATTGTATAAACTATTTCTGATTACTTCAATCATACTACGTACCTATTTGATAATCAATTATTATGAAACCTGAATATAAAAAGTTAGTTAGTCATTTCTCTAATCCTACATTTTGGCCTGAAGATGCATTTTTTCAAGACGGAAAATTCTACTTGAGCGAGACCATAAAATTGTTATAATATCGTACACGTTTGGACTTGAGAAAAAATGACAAATCACGTTTTAATAAATGAAATTAATTATATTCTATAAATTTTAACTAATTCTGAATAGGAATCACGTAACATGAGAGTTCACTGTAGCTCAGTTTCATTAAATTTTTCCAATTTTATTAACTATTTTCTATCATCTATTTATATCGAAACTAATAATAGAATCCTATTTTTCATAAACAGAGTATAACATTTTTTTATATTGTCGAGTATAAAGTCGAGATCCAATTTAAATTATTGGGAACACCCAATGTTTTTAACATTTGAAGCAGAAAATTGGATGAACGCAAGGCAAGGCTGTATTCCTTGTGCTGATTAGTATAGCTTTAATTTGTCTTCATGCCATCGGTAATTAAATGTGTCTAAGAAAAATGTTATAAGCAGAATTCTCCAGCTTGTGTCTTCGAAAATAATCATGCTCAGTGTCGAAATTTAAATTGAAAGCAGAGCATAGATTTCCAAAGTGCATATTTAATCTAATAAAAAGTAAGTGGAAAAGCTTTTAGAATATGTAGAAATCTCATTTCAAACATGTACTTATAAGTTTAAGTAATTATCGATGTACATTTTAAATATTTAGCAATTTGATTATAGCATAAATTATGTTTTAAAATCTGATTTGCAGACCGACTTGTTTCGCTCACATCAACAATATTTATGAAATCATGATCATCATGTCCCGACTCAATTAGGTAGCCTATACTTTGAGCTTTTATCGGTTCATATCCTTATCAAGAGTGATTTTATTACAATCTATCAAAGTCCAGATTTTTCGATGAAAATGTTCAATTATTCAACTACCAGGACTATCCAACATTTTTTTCAATAGACACACATTTGGAGAATCTCATCGAATCCACAGCAATATGGAAACTAAATAAAATTACCCAGGTAATGTTGGCCTATTGCTATATGCTGCACTCATTGATAAATTTATCTCTTAAATAAAGTAGGAATGGGGATAATGTTTTTAATTGGGAGGCATCACAAGAGTCAAAATTACGAAAATGGAAGACGAACTTGTAACTAAAAGTAGCCTATCTACAATTTACACTTTATATTCCCTGAAAACAACAGTTAATAGTTTCTCTCGTCGTAATGTTAGTCACGATGACTTTGTTCCTCAGCTATATTTTCAGCGTTACTTCCAATACCATTCAAATTTGCTATTCAATTTACGTAAGTTACGGTACCTATTTGATCATTCAAAAACAATAATATTGAGAGTTGTAAAAAAATATTAGACTACTTCCAAAATGTGTTCTTCTGCAATGTGTGGTCGAGCCCCTCATTGAAATCGGAATAAATTCAAAACTAATTCTATTATTTACACGATAAACTTTTTAAAATGAAAATCTTGCAATACTATAGCAAATTTTTCCAATATCTCACTAGATAAAATAGCGATATGAAAAGTCTCATGTTAACCTTTCAAAGAATCAAAAGAAGAGAAACTTATCCACTAAAACCGTGCGTGAGATTGTATTCAAGATAAAAGGAGAATAGTGATTCATAAAAAAGCTCTACTTTAATTTCAACAGTTAGTTTACCAATTCAACGTTCGAGGAACCTGATGAGAATTTTCACTGTCAATGTTCTCGCCTTCAACTTGGCCCATACTGTTGCTGTTACACCTTATAAACAAATTATGGAAATAAGCTTGATGCTTCCTTCATCAAGGTACGTTTTTCAGTATGAAATCAGTATGAGACATTACCTTCATTCAGATCTAATTTATACTAACTTTGTGAGAGAGATTATAAAGAATATGTGATCGGTAATTGATGATGAGAATGCTTATCATTCCATGGTATTATTATGAGACATGAATTCATGAGAGAATACTTACCTGTTCAAAAAAAAGCTATGATTTACAGCAAACTATCAATGAAATTTATTATGTGCATAAAAAATATAATGCAACAAAATAAGTTTGAACTCCTAATATGAGCTCTCAACATTTTTCAAACTCTTGAACTATCGTCAATTCCATTTGTTATTCATCATCATTGATATTATTATAGAACATTGCTTCAATCGGTAGTTCTCAACTCATCTGAGAACAAAATGTAAAATACATTCTTGTAATTAATAAAACTTTTGATTGACTAACTGTAGAGTGTAAAAGTGTGAGAGCAAGCGAGTATCTCCGCCCATCACTATTTTAATATCTATTGATGGCATTCTCTCATAAAATGTGACACACAGCTATAATCAGGATTTTAAGTTGATTCATAGTTCTATAGATTGAATTTTAGAAATTATTATTGAGAAAAAACAGTCACTTTAATATGTGTAGCTGCCATAAAGTCCTGATTATTCACTAATTAAGATGGGATAAAGCAATAGGATACAGTTCTAGTTCGGCAATTGAAAATTGATTACAATCGAGAATCTCAAAAATGTACCGATTATTAAAAATCTCCAAGAAAATAATGATAGTGATACTTTTGGGTTACTATAGATGGAGAAATCGAAAATCTCAAAAATGTATCGATTATTAAAAATCTTCAAGAACATAATGATAGTGATACTTTTGGGTTACTATAGATGGAGAAAAGGTAGTGCTGATCATGATAATAATCATTGAGTTATTTGTTGCTTATTACAATAATTTCAGAAGGATTATTATTTACATAATTTATAGCTTATTTGGTGTTGAATGAAATGAAAAATGATAGTCCTTATTATGATTCAAAGATTTGTTCCATTCAAAAGTGGAAATCTACATAATATTTTGACACATAACATGGAAACGCCATAAGCTAGATCGCATGATAAATGATTTTAGACGTATGCAATAATGTCCGGAAACATAGCAGTGATTGTTGACAGAAATAATAACTATAGTAACTGAACTACTTTCAAAGTAATGATGAGGAGCAGGTTAGGGCCTACTCACATGGTGACACGTTCTGGCTCTATTTCGAGGTCCATTTCATCACTGGCCACTTCAGTCACGCTGCTTGTTTGACTGGTGAATCCTCGATTGCCTCCTTCTCGTCGCACGCGATTTGGAGTTCCTAGAAACACACGTCGCATTAGAAATTCAAATAGGAAACAATGAACTGATGAATGATTGTTTTCAAAGAACCGATGAGGTTCTCAGAATTTTTCTCATCTCAGGTTTTACAGGGATCTCTGATCTCTGAATTCGAAAATATCAAAGACAATCTATACGGTACTCTTATGAATTGAATAGTCATTGCCAATATAAGAGTGCTTCAGGAGGAGGGTGCTACACGTCTTAGGCTGAGCAGCCTAAGTTTACATTAGTTCTCACCCCCAGAAATATGCATTGTCACCAATGGCAGAAGATTGACATTTTTCATATTCATATTCATATTCATTTTTCATATTTCAGTTCATACATTTCTCAAATCTCTAATTTTGTTAGGCTTCATGCAGATGTAAAAATGATTACGGTATTTCCTTTCTAAAATTAGCTGAGAAATTTGATGAAATTAGTAAGAAACTTACCAGTTGAAACTTCAATGGTTATTGAGATAATGCGAAAAATACGCTAAAATTAAAAAATTACTATATTTGAAAATTGATTCATAATTTTTCAACCCTGTAATTGATGGGAGTTGTAAAGAGTATAATTTTAAAGAATGAATCAACGCTTGATATCGCGATGTATGATAAAATATCTTGACAATAATACTATTGCAAATCACTGGGAAACTAGAGTTTAAGCTATAAAGATTGATTTCACACTGTCTATATAGTTTTAGTCAAGGAAAAAGGTTTATTTATAAGTAGGATTCGACATACCGTACGAGTATTTCGAAGATTTTATTTTTATTTAAGCGCTTTTAGATGCTGGAGCCATATTCTTGACCCACTATTATTCTTGGGACTTTGTATTGTGTGCTCGAATATTATTAGTACCATGAATAAGAAGGTTAAAATGAAAATAATGTTTTAAACTGATAAAGAGGATTCAATCAATCAGCCAACCAAGGTATGTTTAATTCCTTGAATGATACGAACCAGCTTTGGGCTCCTCGATATAGAAGACAACATCGCCCTCGCTGTCCCTGCGGTTGGCGGAAGCGGTGGTGGCAGCGGACGGCGCCAAAGCGTTGAAGTCAGGTCCGCCGCCCACGCTCGTAATCGTACTCTGCGTGGTGCTCGGTGGCTCCATCTTGTTGCGCGATTTTCTACGCTTTAGCACGCTCGCCTTTTTAGCCACCTGCAGCATCAGCGACTGTAATTCCAACATTAAACGGTATCAGAGGCAGTTTTCGCGTGAAAACTCGTCACAAATAACAGAAATAGCAAATTTTCTCAGAATTTCATGACTTGGACAAATTATGTATTGAATAAGGCTTCTTGAAATGGATAAGCTGACTCAAATGGATTTGAAACATAATATTGCGACCACAGTTTGATAGTTTGTAGCCTACTATTGAAATTACACAAATGATTGAAGAGGAATACAATTTTTCAAATCCAATATATCACTTGAATTATAGAATATCCTGAAAAGAGAATCAATTATTGAAAGTTGTGCATTCCTATTCTGTTTACTGTGACAAGAAATATAGCATTTGTGAAAATTTATTTTCAAGAAAAATTTGAATTTGAAATCATAAATATCATTCCATCTTCACTGATGTAACATTGAACTTATAGTTCGAATCATTGATGAAATTTACATTTGCCAATAACTCTGACATGATTTTTTATATAACATGTTTTCCTTGATCACAAGTAATAAATTATTATCACGGTGAAATCCAATTCCCATTGATGAATTAAAGAAATAAGAAGCTTACAATAGAACACTGCACAAATGTTTTCTCCTAAAATTGAATAACAAAATTAATTCAACTTTAATAAATAGCGAGTTTTGGCATAATTTTATGACTCAGACAAATTATGTCTTGAATAAGCAGGCTTCTTGAATTGTCTCAGCTTCACCATCTCAGTTATAAGAAGGATGAGCTGCAACATTGAATTTGTGGTAGACTTGACCACTTGCAGCAAAGCTACATAGATCTGCCATTATTTATTGTCCTTTAATTTAGCTAATTGAAATTTGATTGAAAATGAGACAGAATGTTCACCAAATGCGCACCTACGCTACCTTCAACTGCAAAAATTTTTATTTCTTCTTCCTCTTTTTGCATCATCATGTATCCTCTTACAAACGGGTTTTGACTTCTCATCATCCCCTCCAACAAAATTATAAGTTCAATACTTCTTATGCCATGATTCATTCTATGGTCCATACACTCACTGACTTCATTATCCAAAAAGTAAAATTGTACATATAGAGGTCTCTCAATATGTTGAAGGATTTGATATTTAATCCTGGATGAATAAGCACTGCTTCATATTAATTAGCTGATAATTGCCATCAATATCAGTAATTTAATTTATTGAAATTAGAGGATGTACGCACAATTGATATACAGGTATATTGATCCATATCAATTCAAGTTGGCCTAACATTATGCCTTATACGCCAGACAAAAATTAGAACAAGAAATAAAATTCTCATCTTAAACTGTTTGCATTCAAGTTGAAGAGTAAACTAGTAAGCTTGAAGTACCATGCATTGACGATGAAAAATCACCATCATGAGTAGGTTGCTACAAGAAAAGAGTTTTATAATTTTTAGGAATGAATATACCTATAGAATAGTAATAGCTAGCTGCTTCATGTATTATTCAAACATTATTGTATTAATCATTCGTCTCAGCAGCTCAAGTTGCATTAAAACGAACAGGACATGATAATAAGAATAAATAATAATAATTGAAGGGGTAATAGGATATGGGTGTTTTGAGATTTTGAGAAAGACGTTCTTGAGTGTACATACCAAGCTGGAGTAGAAATTTTTATATGTGCAGTATTACTAAAAGTATACATACAGTTTCTCATATTGCATGACGTATAAATTCATATAAAATGCATGATATGTTATATATAAAAAAATTAAGATGTCAAAGTTGGGTGGACACATACCACGTTCATTCACTCACACCTTCAATTGACTAATACATTTCCTAAAACTTTTCTTACAGTATTTTAAGTCAATAATTAGAAAATATAGGAACAATCTTGTCATAAATATAAAAATAGGTACATGAATAAACTTGTCTCATCGATAAACTCAATTCATATAATCATCTATTTTAGTGTAGGCTTACAAGATATCATCATAAAGAATATGAAGGACTGAGAGCCCTATACAAATCATACACTATAGTTAATCTCAACTATAATTATAATCTCAAAAGGATTCATAAGTAATAATAACATATAATAGAACTATTAACACTCATCCCAACTATTAATTAGGTCTATAAGGCAGCAAAATCGAGTTGAATCTCTACGGTGGAGCATTTCAACCTATAATATGAAAATCACACAGACAAAAAACAAGTCAAATTCCTCATCCTAATGGATTGTCCTACAGTTCAAGATTGGGGTGGAGAAGTGGAGGCAGTGACTATCTATGGAAAGACTTCTAACTAGTCTATAAGAACAATATCTACTTCTACTGGATCTAGAAGCATAGAATCATGCGTGAGAGGCTACATTGTAGGTCTCCATTCAGTTAATATATAGCTAGTACTGTACTGTACTTTTTTGCCAGTTTTTATTAGATATTTGAGTAACTGGGTGAATAGAAGACAATGGGTGCTATGTTAACCGTTAATGGACATACCTGTTTTCAGCACTTCTTAATAAAACTGAAGCCTGTTCTTGAAACTTGTCGTAAATATTTAGTTATGTCCCATTGAAAGTAGAAAACAATAATAATCGTACCAATAGATATCAAAACTGAATGAGTCATCATGTAAAATATCACTTAGTTCACGAACTGCGAGTTCATTAATGGGGAAAGTTATGAAACTGCATCTATAATCAATACCTACTTTCAAACAGACTGAAAGACTAACGATCTTTAGTGAAATAGCAACTTTTTTTTTATCTCCAAGATTATTTTATTATGAACGAACAATGAGATAAAAAATCTAAGGTGGAACTGTTATTGAGCCTATGTAGTGTGTATGGAAGAGGAAAGATTATCAGTGTGAAAAGAAAGATTGGCGACGATTCTCTCAACATTGGAAAATTTCGATCCCAAAAAATCTATTGTAGCCTATCGTACTCTATATAATACAATAATATTTGTATTTATGATAAGTTTTTCTAGCAAAATTGGATTCATTAAGCTAGTTAGTGTGAGACAGAAATGTTGATTGAACTGATATAAATTGATTGGAAGGTTGAGTTTCATTACCTAATCTTTTGAAAAAAATGTGTGGGCCGTTCTCGTTTTTTATAAGCCTATCAAAATAAAAAGTGTACCGTTAAGAAGGAAAAATTCAAGCTTTAATTTGAAGCAATAATAAATTGTATAGGCTACCTTATACTTCTCATCCTGAGTAGTTCTATGAATTATTTCCCTTGAATTCCTAATGGATTATTTTAGTTTATTTATTCCTTTTTGATAAATAAACGCCTGATATACCGCAATTAATTTCTTATCATTGAATGTATTAGGTCTTAATACTTAAAAAAAATTATAGGTAACTGAAGGATACCTGCTTCGTCTATAAAATACCTATAATTATAGAGACTGTCTGATTATACCTATAATAATTGATGAATACTAAGATTAATCTACTATAGTATCCTCTTTTATAAAATATAAGCTTTTCTAGAGAATATTCACGAATTTTGTGAATGAAGCCAAATATTGCAAGATTGATCTTGAAATCGCTGCAGTTCAGAGAGGATAATCCAAGCTAAATTTGAATTGATTATTGGAGAAATTGATTTATAATTTTATGAATATTGTGAATTCATAATAGTTACTATTTGATAAAGTGATACGCGTTTAAAAATCATCAACACTTTATGTCTTATTTGATGAATGTTCCGAAAATTAAAATTAATTTCCAATGATCGGATCGTTGACGTAGACATTAATTTTTCGTAATCTTTGTTGATTAACAAATACTACAGACCGAAGTAATGACTACATAGAGCATCTATATAAGAATGAACTTTCGTTTGCTTTTCAACGTCTAATATTTCAATACTACTGTAGTCTGCTCTGTAGTCATTGAAATGTTGTTTCGATCTAACCTTTACCTTGGTGGGAGCACTGTCCTTGGTGTTGGATGGATCTTTGAGGTAGATATTCCACGTTGCTTGCGAATTGAAGCTTTTGTCAGCCGCATAGCACCGCCACAAGCATTGGATGAGCATAGCCGCCGCTGGAATTTGCCTGTTGAAGTGTTTTTGCCTTTGTTTCTGTTGTACTTTCAGTGCGAATCCAGAGCCGAGGATACCCTGTGCCAGAAATAGATTTTTCCAATTGAATTACCATGAAAGAATGGGGTTTCCATAGTCAGTAAATGTGGTTAATGTAAATGTAAATATGATTCAGTTGGAAGTTGTACGTAATACAAAACTCAAAGTATTGCGAATGGGTTACTCGAGTTAGCCAAAGTTCATATGAATCGTAGACTATATGGTTAAAAGTTACAGAAAATCAGGAATAATGGAATTTGAAAATGCCATTATTATTTACAGAAAATCAGGAATAATAAAATTTGAAAATGCCATTATGATTCACTAATAAAAAAATTTCCTTACAAGGAATAGACATTGCACTCACCGCTGGAAGGGCGAAAAACGAAATAGCAAAAACACTAAAACATGATGCAACAATCTTTCCCATCCAGGTTTGAGGAACAGCGTCACCGTACCCAATTGTTGTAACTGTGATCTGAAAATAAAAAAATATAAGAGTGTAAATGAGTAAAAAACAATTCTGATCGATTATCATCATAGCTAAATTCAAGGGAGATATGCTGTGATGAACAAATTTAAACAAATATAATAGAAAGCCATTTATAACGCTAGATAGTTCCTTCTTTTCTAGATTTCATGCCAAAATATTGGGGCTAACACTTGAGGCGTCCTTCATGGGTGCAAGTTCTGTGAAGGAGAGTGTAGGCTACCGTCAACTACAAGTAGAGTGGATGACATACTTGAGAATAATTAAAAGGCAGAAAGGGTTCCTCAAGAGCCTCTTCCATCTCTGATTAACCTATCCATGTTACTAAAACAATTGAGAGTCATCAAATAAAGTAAGCAAAAGTCAGGCTCATTTCGAGTGAGAATTCAGTCTAGAGGGAGAGTGAGAATTCAGTCTAGAGGGACTCTATTGTTGTTTAAGTTTTCTCACAATATTTTGTTCTATTTGAGTCTCGACTACAAGCCTGACTAGTCGTAAACTTCTTGATCCATTACACAATATTATGTAATATTTCAATTGAATTTTCCGTCTCGACATTATCTGATTTAAAATGTAACAAAAAGTTAGACCATGGTTGAAGTTAAGCGGATGTTGAAAAATATTGTCAGTGACGATAAAAGAGTGTGAAATATTTTTGACAGTGGATTTTATGACACTTTTATTAATAGGATAATAACTTATACAAATTTTATGTTGATTTGGAGGATAATATGTTACTATATAATTTCGGAAATATTAAATTTTGTTCCAATTACTTTATTCAATCGACTTATTAAAGTTACACATTTGAATCCACTCAATTGTTGATGTTGAAGCGAACCAAAGTTGAAGTTGAACAAAAAAAAAAAAAAGAATAACATTAAAGTTTAATGGAACAATAATGGAGAAGAAGACACTCCACCACAACATAACTGCTGAGTCAACTGAACCTGATTGGCCAAGAAATGATTCCACCCAACCAAGATGGAAATTGAGTTTGACCAGAAGTGAATGGGAGCTGATGAAGGAATGAATAAATCATGGAAGGCTCCAAAATCAACAGTAAACTGGTTGGATTGTTCCGCGCTAGTGCTTTGATAGTTCCAAGTAGAATATACATTTGATGATTGTATTGTGAATATGCATTTCCATTGAAAAGTATCCAATGGGATGAAGATTAATATTAATGATTATTTCATCAATATTAATTCTGTAGCCTATTAAAATTTCAAAATCTAGTTTATTAATATGCATAAATTATTTTTCAATAAATAATAAATGAGTATAATGTAGAAAAATTCAACTTACTACTCCCCACCACAAAGCATCCGCATAACTGGCAAAGTCTCCTGACTTGCCATCCGGACCGACTGCATCCTTCTCAGCTAGATAGACGAAATAACTGCTGAATATAAGGCCCAAGAATCCTATGTACAGAGTTGTTATCAGTTCCTGTGAAACAAAATTAAATCTCTTCACTTTCGTATGTATGGTACAATACTTTCTACGAATACAACTTTTGAGATGATTAATATAAGCTCTTCCAGCTCTCTATGACAACCTAAATCTCATAACCTACTGGAGAGGTTTAAATGGAAACGTTTCATCTTTGAACAAAAATTGTAAGACATGTTTTCTCAAGGAAAAATCCACTAGAAATAGATATTTGAAGTTGGAAATCTACAAGGAGAAGCTAAGCACGAAAATACATAGTGATAAATTAACAGGTAACGTCATAGTACCTATGTCCAAGCAAAGAAGACATTCTGACAAGATGGGGAAATTACTCCAGCTCGGTCAATATTCACAAATTACCAATTTGGTTTCAATTTGTAGAGCAGAATGTGTTCTACAATAATTTGAGACTCGATCATTTATAATTTTCAAACCATAATATTGGTCGGACTGCAACGTAGAGTTGGCTTTCTTTATGAAATTACGTAGATCCTCTCATGATTATACAATTATTAGCCTAGCAATACCATTCACAACAATAAATAGGATATAATTATGCCTAAAATAATATGCAGTTGATATAGAAGATGCCAACGAAAATGTCGGTTGGTGAATGACTTTTAATCATTCTTAGCTCTATCAAGACAGTCGGTGAGCGATCTGCAAAAGCATATCGGGTCGATAGTGATTTTAGCTGAACATTTTTGCTCTCGTAGACTCTAAACCGCTTACAGTCTGTCCGAACAGAACTGATCATTGAAAATGGAAACAGACAATTGTGAACTGCTAATTTTATTGGCGTCTGCTATAGGAAAATCAGTCTTCATACTCAGTCTGTATGTATACTGATTATATAGTTTCTTTAGGAAAAGTGATTATTATTCATTCAATTATCAATAGTATCCATTTTAAGCTTGAGTTTTCACTTTTTCACTCTGATTCAGATCATTTGAATAAAGTGAGTGGACGATTTTACCTGTCTATGTATGAAAACGACAGAGCCGAGAAGTCGCCATGTGCCTCCCTGTCGGTCGACATGCAGCATGCGTAGAATCTGCAGAAAGCGAATGCCACGAATAGCTGATGTGGCGAAAACCTGGCCGTTGGAGCCGACCGAAAGCACCACCAGTGAAGCCACCACTACTATCAAGTCTGCAACAATCGCAATAAATGTTTAACACAAGAGTTCATCACTGGAAATAATAATTATTACAGAAGGCTTGTAACATTATATCAGTAACTATAACATCATGGTTAGTGGAAATACGTCAATAAGATTCTAGTAAACCAAAAAGGGGAAAACTATAGCTGGGCCAAATTTTGAGGCGGTTGGCGAAGTTCTATTCACTAAATTTTAACCTTTTTAATTGAGTTGTTTCCGATACACATGAAAAAGTATAAATAAATATAAAATATTGCATCACATATCCTCCCTGATCCCTTGTAACCTATCAGAAATATAATTGGAGATTCACTTAAAAAAACGCCCAAATCTCGATATCAATCATTGTCAATTAAAATCAGTTTCATGGGATTGGTTGTTTAAGCATTTGAGCCCGCGAATCTAAGTACAGTGAATCCTTTTTAATACTCCATACGCTATTCTCTGCTAACACTGCAATAAACCCTCTCAATAATTGATTATGAATTATCGCGTCCGGAATGTTCGCATCGACAATGTTCATTCAAGAACTACAGGTTTCCATATGACTTTCATAGTATTGAGAGTAGCCCCAAAAATAATAAAATGAAATGATATAATAATTATATTCTTGTTTTCTCATCGTCCATTGTAGCTGAATTGTATTTCTGGCATTTCATACAGTTACTCGTCAGTAAGGATTTGATAAAAATCAAACTTTTGAATAATGAAAAGTTGACCGTAGAAATAATCCAGCTTAATTAAGAACCATTAATCGGTCCAGACTGAGTGACTTCTACAGGAGTTATAAAACGTTTTCTGCTCCGAGTAGGACCACCTACACCTACCACCGGTTATCTAATAATTGCCAGTAACAGAATTCAAGAGAGGATGAGCAGGAATATTAACAGTAAGAAAACACTTCTTGGTTACCGAATGGAAACCCTCTATTCCGTATCTGTTGGAAGTGATATGATGAGAAATTATGTTTTTTCTATAGGCCTATAATACCAGTCCTGACAGTCTTTATTCCATTTCCGGAGATCCCGGAAAAGATTCACATGCGCTTGAACTGTGATTTTTACTCACTTAATTCTATCATTCATGGTTTCACTCCTATCCATTATAATTTTCATTTTCATCTCAACATCTGCAGCGAAATTCTATGTTCTGTAGGAAAAATCACGAGCAGTAATAGAGAGAACAGGAGTGAAGAGAGTGAAAGTAACAAGCTGAAGGGGACGAATGATCTAGAAGCTTTAACCCAAACAAATTCAGGTCGCGCAGCGTAAATGCGGAGCTGCCGGTCGTAAACGGGAATTACAACAAAAGGTATCGGAAATAAGCCTTCACTCCCGGGCTCAGAGAGCCTTCTACGTACGCTCTCCAAAGAGGAGCCTTTTTGCTGTTCTTTTTACGTCTTTCTATACATGATTGAAAATACGAGCACAAATAGAACCGTCTCTGTAAATACTTTCTGGACACCAGACTCTTCCATCTTAGCAACAGTTCAATGGCTAATTTGCAAAACAAGACGTCTGTTATTTTTTAGCATTTCAGGGGGATGTAGCGTTTGGTGAATTCGACGAGGCTTTCAAATTGGTAAGTTATCTAATATGCAGCAAAAATGGGGTATGTTATAACTGTGATATAATGATATCGGAGTCTCGGATATGTGTGGTTAAGCTGTGATCGAAGAATGTTTTCCCGGTCAAGAAATGGACTCGGAATGATTGATCATGTGATCAATTAAATGATTACTATCAGACTGGCGCATAATCAATTACTTCAACAATTGAATGAGTTTGGTATGAATTTTATTATTATAAATTAATGAATTGATTAATCAATATTTTTATAGAAAATAGGATTTCAAATGATTAATTCAACAATTTCCATCCCAATCTTGAAAAATTGACAATTCCACAAATATAACATAATATTGAATATTTTAATGAAAAATTAACATTTTATCATAATTTTCATTGGAATATCAGTTCAATTCTATAAAAATTCATAAAACTAATACTAAACTCTTAGATAACACTGCATACAAATATTTATAAGTATGAGTACCATTACACAAATAATTTGGTCAATAATTTCTATTTCGAATTCATGTTTTCCATGGAAGGACATCTCGAATCAATGCAATCTTCGACTATCTTTCCAGATTTAAATATTTCGAATTGTGATGTAAACAGATTGAATTTCAGTTTTCTACGTGCTCTCGGAATAATCTAATCTAGTTGCTGCGGAACACGAAACTGAACGCCTTCACCGTCCGTGTTAGCAGAGAGCGAGCAGAGTAGAAGGTTCGTTGTTTTCGATCGTCGCTGACAAGTGAACGTGAAAGTGACTAAGCCACTGTCACAGCCTAATAGTAGTACAACTTTTGTCAACCTCAACATGGATTTTCCATTTCATCGTTCTGTCAGACACCACCAACAGGCTCACCAACAAGGCCCACAAGCCTGTGACTGGGTTCTGAGGCTTCAGCACAACCCTCCATGTACTTTCCAACTCAAAATTCAATGTTTTTTATCATTATCAGATGTTACATGACTTAAACATCAAGGGTCAATAAATAATAATATCCAATTCTGTTTTGCATCATGGACTGCTTTGATCAAAACATTTTTCAACATAGGATAGGTGATAATTTCTATTTCATAGGCCCAATAATCCACCAGCTTATGCTGAAAGGAACCGGCGATTGAAAATGTTATTTATGTATGAAATACTCCAAACTACTATTACTAATTTTCAGTTCTATGTCAGAACTATGACTTTTTCATTCGAACAAACCTAGTCAGGAGTTTCAAAATAATTAAATACGTACAGCCCGATCGATAGCTCTCACTATATGTTTCTATCCACATTATCAACTTTGACACATTCTCATCCAGTACCGTAATTTTTTATCAATACTCAAGGAAAAGTACTCTTAAATCAATTCAATTTTATTGGAAACTGGTTTTCGCTCAGATCTGTATCTCTTTTCCAATGAATATTTGGGATACTGATTTCATAAAACTGAATTAGGCTACTGATTCTGAATCCATGAATTAAACGAGAATTACCAGAAAGATTCGAAGGATACAAAAAAAGATACGATTTTTGGAATGATAAAACATTCATATGCTTATTTAAACAATATATTATGCTTCTAACATTTCTTGTTCACCGCTGGTACCTTTTCTAATAAAAAATTATTCTTTTATTGCAGTAACTGAGTGTGTTAATTTATGAGAGAAGAGCGAGCATGAGAAGAAGATCAAATAAGAAGTAAAAAACGCGCGAATAAATAAAGCTGTAGATACGAGTATTTGAAACACGTAGAGGAAATGTGACGGTTCCAAATGCAGTTTGCACAGTCTCATTGCTGAGTTCAACAACTCGTTATTTAGCAACTGGAAGCGTAATTATGAGGGTACTACCAGGTGCAAATACAATCCACAAATGCAAACTGAATATTCATTCCACTCTCATAAGCTTGATGAGTGAGTAGTGAGTACTCTTATTCAGCTTGTTCCATTACATCTAGTCATCTATGGAACAGCATACTTGACATTTTGTTTTCAAATTCCAATGTTTGATCTAAAATTTTTATGATCATGTTTCTTGCCAGTGTAGTGCTGAGAGTAATGAGAATTGAATAGAAGTAGCCCGAGATCAAGTAAATTGCAAGAGCACAGTACCAGAATTATTGGCAGTATTACAAATGTAAATGGTAGTATTTACAAAGACCGTTTGATCTATTATTGTACAAATGATACTTGTACAGTCTTAATGTAACTTATTGATAAAGAAAGGAGATGTAATAAAAATCAGCGAAAACATTAACTTCGTGAATGGGAAGTGAGTACGTAGTGGTAGGGAATTGACTTATTATTGGTATATCAATCTCAATGATATCAATGATCAGTTTGTTATTACTGTAAATCACATTTGCGTATATTAGATAGTCTTCCGCGTATTCGAATAAGTTCAGTCTGCAGTGGCTTGTAAAAATGAATACCTAATTTCATGGATGAGGTATAGTCAAAGTATAACTGAGTATCACTAAAGTATGTAAGTGATATACTTTTATAATAATTCTACCTTCTACAATAGCTAAGCACTCTAGATAAGCAACTTATAGATTCATAGTGGAAAGAACAATGGATACAAGTTGTCAGTAAAAAATCTTGGTGGAATTGGATTTCAATACAATAAATTGAGTGATTCTCTCATTACAGTTGAGCTTAGGACTTCTAGTTATTTCTGCCACAAAACTGTATGGATGCGAGGGAACGTGAGAAACTTTCAATCGAATGGATATTATTATATTATTTTATACTTATATTATTTTCCACTCATCAACTTAAATTCATCAAAGACGGAATCGAAAATTGAGGAATTGATATGTTCAGGAGCTTTTAGTGTTTTGGCTTTATCTCCATAGTGCATTGACTGAAAGTGAACCTTTTATCAATAAGAAACAATTATTTTAGAACAGAACCGATTTATTAGAATCTTATATTACAAACTTATAGGCCTAAACATATCTTAAACATAATCTTATAACAATCTTATAAACATTCATATTAGAATCTTAGAACATATAGAACAGACTCGCATTCTATTGAATTGCATGTTGAAAAATATGGAAAAATTACCTAAATGGAAAATAGAAATACTTTCAAGTCTGGGTGCAGGATGGAGGTTGACGCAATACTAAATTGCCATGTGTGAATGTAAACGGTTTATATATTAAGCTGGTTAGATTTTTTACACATCAAGTCTCACTTTATGTATGTGATATGTGATACAGCTTATACTCACCAGAAAAGGCATGCAGATACCGTGGCATGGTGAGAGGGGAACGGCAAGATTTATATTAAATTCTGCACAAAGTGTGCATGACAGTGACATGTTGGCTTGGATCTTGATAAATGCTCAGAAATTCTAGAAAAACTTTGAATTGCTCCAGAAGCTGTATGGAAAATTTCTACTCTGATTGCAACGTCCATTCTATCTTGGTAGCCGAATAAGACATAATTTTAATTTATTTCTTAATTTCTATTTCTAATTTACATAAAACTCTACATCTGCAATGTTTTCTGATGAAGGTGAAGGTGAACTGTTCATCACTCAGTTTGAAAATGAATGGAAAATTCTTACTATTATAAAAATTGGAAATTTCGTACACCAAGTGGTCGAATTATTTAAAAATAAATTATTACCGTGCGGAAAATATTTTATAATAGTTTTATTTAGCACTTCGAGCAATTCTTTTTAGGATTCGGAGTGGATTTGAGCTTTGGATTGTTTAGAAAATAAGGACAAAACGAGCGTAAATGAAGAGCCCTGATACTCCAGAATAGTTATTTGTGCATCTAGGGACTAAAGGGCAACTTTTTCTCCCTGAGGGGAAACTGTTGTTGCCCGAGGCGTAGCCGAGGGCGACAATTTCCCTGAGGGAGAAAAAGTACTTTAGTCCCGTGATGCACACAACATTTTTCCTCCACCTACATTAATTAGCTATTGATAGGAATATATAGAGTGTCCCAAAATTAAAGTGCCAAACTCTGGGAATACATTCTATGGCTCAAAATAAAGAAAAAATCACGATTAATCTTCTTTAAAAAAGCGATTTGTACACCAGATATCCGCCTTTCTGCATTTTTTACAAAAAAATTTCATCTTCAAATTCTTTTAACCGATTTTTATTAAACTTGGCAAGTATATTCATATAAAAGAAATCAGCTGTAAAATGAATCCAACTTGGTTCAATCTGAAATCTCAAAACTAGGAAGTACGGTAGGTAGCTGCTACTTCCCAATTTATAATTTTTGTAACTACAAACTAAACAAAACTGGTGGAATAAAATAACAACGAATGGAATGACTGGCAAGTTAACTTATATAGTAACAATAAAAGGGAAGCAAATAAGTTGATATTGCTTCCAGTTTTTAAGTAATGATACTGATAATAAAAAAAAGTTATGAGAAACTAGATTGAGCAATGAAACTTCTATTTCAATTTTTGATTAGGCTAATATGTAGAACTAAAGCCTAATAAAAAGAAGAAGATATTCAAGCAATCAACTGAATCATTTCAAATTTACTATAATAGACTTCATTTTAATTAACGTTACATTAGACATGTATGAAAGAAGTGAAAACAATCTTTTAGTTTTAATCTATAAGCTACAAAAATAAAAGAAAACAAAAGCATCAATAAAATTTATTTATTTCTAACAGATATCAGGCTACTAGCTTCCAGCAAGTACATACCGTATATTACAAATGTTAAATTGTAAATTCAACTTTCAGAGACAGTGCAATGTTTGAAGGCCTATTTCATCCACAACACAACAGTAACCGATCGTGAAAACCTGTTCATTAGGACAATTAAAATCCAAATAACATAATATTCCATGTTGATACAACTCATACAACATAATAAAGGCTATCTAATGGAGGATATTTGTTTAAATTTATGTTGAAAAGTCCGGTTTCCAATTGAAAAACTTTAACGAGTTTATTAACTTTAACGATTTTACTGACCTCAACTGCCATATAAGTTGAGGTTAACTATACTTCCAAACCTCAAAACCAAAAGTCTAATTCAACAAAGACATTCTTTTATCATTGTTCCAGTATAATATGACAGTGGACTATTGATAATTAGTCAAAATTAAAAAGATAAACACACTATTATAATAATAAACTTAAATTATAACACACAGATCTCAAAGTACAATAAACCATTGTAGGAATGAATAATTGAATTCGATTCTATCTAATTCTAATCGATTCGATAGTCGATATTCGATAGTGATCGATAATTCCAGCTTTTAAATCATGAAGATTGTTTTTATTTTGGTACTATACTTCCATATGTATACATTTTCACATTTCTATCAATTTATGAATAATATACAAGTATTTAACTTTCTTCCATCATGATCCATTGTTTTATAAATATTCCTTCAAAATATCAGCGTAACCAACCTTTCTTCCAAACTGTGCACTCTATACTGTTTACTGTTCTACAGTTCACGCCTAAGTTCCAAATTTAGACACAAAATATCATAGAGATGCTTCCCATGTTATTTAAATGGGGTTACTTTATTCCCTAGGGAATTTCAATCTTCTTTTTCTCCCGAGGGAGAGAATGAAGCGCTTTAGTATTGGACTCCGGGGAGTGAAATGCGACTTTAGATAGTAGGTGGAGGAAAAAGTGATTTATAGCAATTAGCGTGAGAATTGAATTCCAAATTATTGGAACAATATTGGAGTATGAATAAATCAAATTTTAATACAGAGTCAGAGCCTCTCTGAGTCTTCCAGATTTTTAATGCAAAAACTTTAAAACTCCATTAAATGTCATTGAAATAAGCGAAAATCGTGATAATCAATTCAATAGTTACATTTTTTAGAGCAACCAATAATTGCACAGCTATTAACTCTCAAGATTAATTCTTAATTATAAAGCGGGAGTATACAGCACTAATGACACTGCAGTGTAGGCTTCGATGAATCTGTAATATTTTTGTCATTAGCCAATCTGTCTCCAATAGAAAAAACCTCCACGATACTTGATTATTTTCATTTAGATGACATTCCTTCATCCTCATCATCATCATCATCATCATCATCATACCTTGGATTTCATCTCTAGGTACAATAGTAAACTACAAAGTAAATGAGAGAGATGATGACAGTCACAGTTGCGTACAGCTGACAAATTGCTTGCGCAAAACCAGTTATTCCCCGAGGGTGAACAATACACCACACACCGCTTGAAAGGAGAACAATCAATCATAATTTGTCATAGATGGTAGTATGTAATGATAAAGCTGTTTGTTCTGACTACAGCTGAAAACAGAAGCAGAGCAACGTTGTTCAGCAGTCAGACTATCAATCAGCTCATTCACTCCAGGTTGGTGACAATATGATGCTCTGCAACGAAAGGACCATTCATTCTCTTCAGAATTGACCATTTTCACTCATGATTAGATATATCACATAAACTACAGATTTTCAAAATGAACTGTATTGAGCCCCTGTGATCACCCTAGCTAGAGGGTTTCTTTCTTTGTTGAGAAAAAAAAGTTAATTTTGAACAATAGAAATTGTTCAAAAAGTTCTATTGTAAGTTGATTTTTAATTGTTATGAGGAACTTATAACAGCCCTTCCCTTTTTCTTTAGAGGAAGCACAATTTCAATCTACTTTTGTTAACTGTTGAAAAAGATTTTTTTCAATCTATGCATTAAATCAATATCGAAAGATATTATGGTATAAAAAACCGGGCTCAGAAGACACCTTAGATAGTGACGATATGTCTTCTCAGCGTGAACAGTATTTTGTGATACGAAAAAATACTTGTATAAGGATAATAAAAATAATCTTCTTGCTGAAATATCTCTTTTAATGTAAGTTACTGATGGCTTTACGTCTGTGGTGAGATGGAACGATTATTAAACAACTTCTACAAGTAAACTGAGCTTGAGTTTGCCAGTGCAGATCATGGGATACTAGTCCCATCAATGAAATGTTAATTACTAAGAGTGCTCCGTGGTTTCTTATTGGTAGCAAATTTTAAACTCTTCTAGACTGAATACTGAATGCTCTCACAACCTGGAAGTACCACTCTGAACAGTTTGACATGGAACTTGTTTTTCACTTCAAAAATGTTAAATGTTATAGAGAATTTATTTGATGGAAATCCTATGACTCATTGTCAAGAAGGTACACCAGAAATAGCCAGAGATTCGCTCATTGAATTCTAAAATTGCTTTTTCTAAAATTACTGAGAAAATTTATAAAAATCTGATATCCAACAATCTTCTGTTCATTTATTGAAATTTTCAAAATTTAATTCGAAAACTTAAGTATATTTCATAGAGATACCTAAAAGTCCTCCTCAAAAGTTATAATTATACCAAAATTTATTTATTTTAATGTAATCTGAATATGAGAAAGTTAAACAGGAAAAGGTCATTCAACTTGTATTGAATAATAAGTACAGTCTTATTGTCTAAGTCTAAGTACAATCTTCTTCGTTCAACGAGTGGATTACGTTCAAGGAGTTTGTTAGCACTTTCCAACAAATAGGCATAGCAGACTATTTGTTCCAAGATGGGCTGAAACTCATACTTCAAGGGGAATATAAATACTCCAAATCAATAGTTACCTTATGGAACTATTCAATTGCGATCACAGTTTGGTTTCCAAATGAAAACGACATCGTATAGGAAAGCTGCCGAAAACTTTGTACTGCTGAAAGAAGTGTAATTACCCCCTAGAGATTCAATATCACGGAACTTATTTCTTCTCATATTATTTCACTTGCGAATTGAATTGAATGCGGTGAAATTGGAGAGCATCTGTTATATTATAGAGTCGAAGATATAGTAGACTTAGTATGTGATAAGTCTATAATAGAATATTTACCATTACTCCTTGAGAGGTAAGTGTAAGAGAGGGCCTGCTGCGCCCTAACTTTGCCCTCCCAGGTAAAAATGAGGCAGGTATTCTATTCTATTCCTTTCATGATTCCAATAGTACTAAAAAGTGTATTCATGAACTTCTAAGTTTGATTGATTGGTACACTGTGACTGATTCCTGATTGAGTGCATCCAACCAAATGGCAGATTCTACAACACTTCATACGTCTTGCGACTGAAATGCTCTCTTATTATGAGAGACGTCAGTGCAAACAAGAACGAATGATGTGACAGTGAATGATGATACATCATCTTGTCTACGGATGTCATCGAGTTTTCTGTCTCTTCAAACAGGCAAGATCGCTTAGAATACCCATGTAATATTTTCAAATTGTTCAAAACTCCATAAATAGAATTTGGCTGCCGGCAAGTGATATTATAAATGTATCTTATAATAGCATTGCTACTCATTATTGCATTAGCCCAGCTGCAGAGCATTCTCGAGACACGTTAACGGACTTTTTCTCATGTTAAATTTGAGTGAAATATAGATTCAAATCACTCAAAATGTAGGTCTTGAAAGTCTCTACAAGTTCATAAAAGAAATTTATTTATTTAACAATTCTGTATTTCGTAAATTGGAAAAAAGCGTACGATTTTTTGTCAAGGATCGGGAAATCAATGCTCAATTTTTGACTAGAGGAACTCAGTGACGTCAGTATCATAGCTTTCCCAGCCAAATTTAATAGCCTCCTTTAACATATTTACATATTTTAACATAGCTAACATATTTAAAACGAGAGCTATGGTAGATTTCATTCTCTACCTCCAGTCCTCCACGATGTATGGGGAATAATATTGTTTTTCGTTTGGAATAAATAATGAAAGATAGAAAAATGAATGTAGGAAATCATGAGAAATGAACACTGAAAGGAACAGCACTCACCTATAATACAAATGGGCTTCCTGACGAAACGGAAGCGACCGCAGCAGCCCATATACTTGGAGCGACATCCTGCCGACCACAGCCGCACCATGTATTCCACCCCAAAAAACACCACCAGACAGATTTCCTAACAACACAAATAATTAATCACTTTAATTTATTGAGAAAACACTCTTACAAGTGTATATATAAACTTGAACAGCAAATGCTATACTGTATTAAAAACTTTCAGAGAACTTTATTCTGTATATTGATGTACAATATTATACATGAATCCTTTGTTATTTTTTGATCTCATATAAGTTTTCTATTGAAATTTCAATCATAAACTTGATTTTCATCGTCAACTGTATATGAGAGATAAGAGTAGAATTTACGGGAAACAATCCCAGTAATTATTTAATTTCAAATTCAAATTCAAAATTATTTTATTTCCCAAACATTTACAAAAGTGTTATATAATACATAAGTATTACAAAATGTGCAAGAAAACTCCCTACTAGACTATCGGTCTGTGTGTAGGGTGAGGTCAGTACGGTAACAGTCTCTCTTTCACATACAGGGTGTTTCAGGAGGAATGTGCAATACTTCTCAGGCTGATTCCTTACACCAAGTAGACAAAAAAGTTCCACGGGACCAACCCTCAAAAACGCTTTGTTACTGAGATAACAATGGCGGAAAATTGAGATTTTTCAAAATATATTAATTTTCCTAATTCTTTAGAGGCTTTAGTAAGGTTCTAATATGATTGATTCCTATGTAAAATTAGCTGAGGGATTCAATGAAACCAGTTCCAAGTCTGTAACTTCAACGGTTATTGAGATAATTGGGAAAATATGTTAAAAACGCCATTTTTCAACAATAAGGGTTATAACTGGATAAGGAATCATAAAATTGTATTTTTTATTGATGGATGTTGAAGAGAGCCGGATTCTAAAGAAAAAGTTGAATGGCGGCGATTGTGTAAATCTTACCCAAATCTCAGAAATAGCGATCAAAAATCGCAAAATCGCTACTAAACACAAATTCATCACTTTTGTCAATTTCGCGATTTTTGATCGCCATTTCTGAGATTTGGATAAGATTTACACTATCGCCGCCATTTAACTTTTTCTTTAGAATCCGGCTCTCTTCAACATCCATCAATAAAAAATACAATTTTATGATTCCTTATCCAGTTATAACCCTTATTGTTGAAAAATGGCGTTTTTAACATATTTTCCCAATTATCTCAATAACCGACTTGGAACTGGTTTCATTGAATTCCTCAGCTAATTTTACATAGGAATTAATTATTTTAGAACCTCACTAAAGCCTCTAAAGAATTAGAAAAATTAATATATTTTGAAAAATCTCAATTTTCCGCCATTGTTATCTCAGTAACAAAGCGTTTTTGGGGGTTGGTTCCATGGAACTTTTTTGTCTACTTGGTGTAAGGAATCAGCCTGAGAAGTATTGCACATTCCTCCTGATACACCCTGTATAATTCAGAAATAATAATAGAAATTCATACATATTTTGCATGACTTGATCTAGCATAATTCTAATTACTAAATTATGATTTCATATCATTTGAAAATTAGTTTTGTTTGATTATATCAATAGGTATGTGACAGATTTAAAGAAATACATGGATTGCACTGCGTAATATGGTGATAGAAATATACAATGTATGAAATGATGAAAAAGAGGAAACAAAAATATTTTGACAATCAGGCTAGAAGATGATACATAACAATATGAAAGTGTAAGTTGTTTAATCAAACTTTGGTTAGATTGGATTGATTATTGTGCAGCGGGATCAAGGGCTTATCCAGGATTTTTTCTAGGGGGGGCAAGCAATTTTTTTCTGCAGAATATAAGAAAGTTGTCCCTTCTCCCCTATCTCTAGTGACGGATGGGGGAGGGGGGGTTGTCAGCCACATTATTGTTCAGTTACAATATATATTTAAAAAATTTACTCAGTGCTTAATTTGTAAAATTAAAAGTTCTGGTACAGAGGCGGAAAACCGGTGCGGAGGGGGGTCCGGGGGTTCTCCCCCGGAAAAAAACGAAAATTTGACTTCTCAAAACCCATTTTTAGAGTCATTTTTAAGCTTTTAGTTGAGTATTATTACCATTATTTTTCCATATTTTAAAATAATAAATTTGAATGATTCACTACAGGAGTAGCATGTACTCAGAGGAACCTGTACGGCGTACCGGTGCGTACCGTCACAAATTAAGCCCCGCATTTTATCATGAAAATAGAAAATTGGAACAATTTTTTAATTATTATATAATCAGAACAATTTGTTGAAATTATTTGCTGGGTAAATAATTTCAAGTCCATCTATTTTTTATATTGATGGGTGGATGTGAATAGCTTACAATCTATTTCAACACAAATAATTTATTTACATTTTTTTACTAGCCTATAGAATGGCTATTTAGCTGTGTATGAGATTATTGAAAAAATGTAGAGCGCAGAAGACTCCAGATTCGAAAGAAAGTTTTGAAAACATTTCCAGCAATTATAAAATCCACAGTAAATTTTTTTTTGAGGGTGATGCCCACATGGGCTTTTGGGCCTGTGCGTGGGTAATGGGAAGGATGATGATGAGAGATGAATACTGCTTTAGGTGGTTTCCGAACCACCGGGAAGCGATTTTTGAGGCTCATAAATTGAATTCAGAGGAACCGGTCACCAGTACAACGGTGCTGGCAGAGGCACGTCGCTTATCTAATCTCACCGATTAGACGCTCTCTGCCACTGGGGCAAACCGCTTCCAACTATTAAATTAAATTATAGATCCGCTATTAAATTATCCGCTATTAAATTAATAGATCAATCAAGGTAAATTGAATAGATATGGTTATCTAAAATTATTCTTGTATTGATGGATTTGCTGAGAACTCATTTAATACTCTCTTTTCAATCTGGTCCTTGTTTTCCTTCAAAAATTTACGATTGATACTGATTAAGCACAACCCCGTCAATCTTTTCTCTACTATTCAGCTCATGAGCCATGTCTTTACCCAATGAAGGGTACTAAATGATTTCCAGTTGCTGTGATGGGATTGATGGTTGATGGCAAAACACTTGGAATGCCTTTTGCCTTAGAATACCTCCAAACACTACACCATACCTAGTAATTGGAAATAGTATTAGCCTTTACCAAAAGTGTAGCTACTTCAATTTCCTTCAACTCATATATTTTCAATTTTTTTCAAATACATTATACCACAGCTCCAACCTCACAGTCATGGATTCTAGCTCATGAAACTTCATATGAAAGACTCAGAATGTTTTTCTCTGGAGTTACTCTTTATTTAAAAGATGGAGAAAATAAAATGATAAAGCAAGAGTATTCTCATTTGAAAATATGACTTCCAATGACTGATTAAGAGAGTCATATAAGGAATTAACATTCAACTTCTCCAGTATACAATTGGTGAATTGGATATTCAGATGGAAAATAACTTCTATAAGTCTCTGATTTTAAAATCTTTATAATTTGGTTCAAAATAGTAAAAAAAATTATCTGTAACTGCCCCCTGCCCCTGCCTGCATATGCTCATGGGACATTAGGAGTTTGTCGCCGAACAGAGTAACTAGAGAAAACGTGTGTAAAAGTTCATTTTCTCAAAGAATTGGTGACTTATATTCGAATCTTTCCGTTAAACTGGCTAACCCTATTAACTATAAAGGATGGATGAGTGTCAGAGAGAAAGCAAGAGTATTCTCATTTGAAAATCTGACTTCCAATGAATTTTTGGAGATTCAAGATTTATCGAGGAATTATCAATGATATGATACAGAATTCGATTGGAGAGTGAAATGAAAGTTTTGAGCCCAGTGTCAATGACTTCGCAATCTTTGAAATGAAGTTCTAAATTTACTAAATTTGATGATAATAATAATATATGATTTTATTTTATGATATTCATTCAATTTTATTTTATTTACTTTAGGTGTGGATTTATTTTTCAAATAACAAAAAAAAATCTGTCAACTTCTAGGGGGGGAATCTGTCAACTTCAACCCTGCCTGGATACGCCCATGAGCGGGATCGAAGTAACTGCTCGGGCGTCTCCCAGCCAATATGTTCTAGCCACCTGTCCATCCTCCTCCTGTACACCGCCAAACTGCATGCCTATGCTTCCTTAATCTCATCAGGCACATTCCTGTATAAGATGTGCGCCAGATAAGCAGGATTTGTCAGTTCTAAGCCATGAGTCAGCTGAGGAATTTTAAAGTTATAATTGGATCTGAAGCGTGTTGAATAAATATTGTTGATAGAATTCAAGAATTCAAAAGCCGAGATCAGTAGAAAATTGTAAAATTTCAAAGGGAAATCAACAAGAATCTATTCCTCGTTATATTATGACCTCGAACAATTTTCATTTAGAATTTCAAATAGAGACAATCAGCAACAGTGATGGCTAAACAAATGTTGCAGGATTCTTGAGAACCCATATGGCTGGATCTGAAGAAGTCAGAAGTCAAAGTCAAAAATTGGATAAAAAAGAAATAGGAACAGGAAGAGTTTGTGTAAGCTATCAACCGGGGAAGATACCCACTTGATGAGTTCTTCAAACAAGTTTTGTGTTTATGTGCAAAGAGTGAAGGACACTCATGCTCAACAGAGTCCGGCAAGAAAATTGCTTTTTGCCCAAACTCCTTGTCCCCGCCACCGCCCCCTGCTACTCTTTAAAAGGGCGATTTGAGCGCTCTCTAAACAGATCACGATCGCCTGCCCAGCAGGACCCCCCTTCCACATCACCCCTCCCCTTCAACAACTTAAACATCGGAATTTAATGAAAAGTCCGCAAATTTTCTTCATTTACGGCTTCCTGCTAATATTCCCTAGAGCTTTTACATATTTGAACCTAGCCTCCCAAAATATTCAGAGATCGTGAATTGTGATACTCATGAAATTTTACCGTCATTTAAATAAGAAAGTTAGGAGAAGCAAGTTACTAGCTCTCCAAGAATGAAAACATGCAAGTGAAAATAACATTTTAACATGTTTTAGGAGGGATAGGCCTATACCCCCGATATCTAATTGTTCATTCAACAAAGTCATATCAAAAATAGAAATTAATCCTTAATTTAGAAGCACTGGAATCATCAATAGTAGGTAGTTCAACTATCGCAGTTTCATTTTGAATTGTTAGATGACTCGAAAAGGACACATTAATAATGAAGAATGTGAACTCTTTTACCAAATTCTTCATCTTTTATGTCTATCCAACAATTTCATTAGCTAATCTTGAATTTAGTACTTCCTTCTGTAGAAAATCCAGCTGGAAATGTTAGTTAAAACCTAATCTCAAGATTTAATATGAAACTTTCAATTGGAAAGTAGTTTTCCTTAGCCATTGGAAAATCGAGCAATTATTGATAGAATAAATTTTAATTTTAAGAACACAATGCAGCATGACGAATACATAAATTTCTGTGAATGAATAATTTGGAAATGGAGTAAGGAAAAAATAAAGAATCAGTTTCCCTGTATCGAATAATCGTGTTCCTGTGATAAGTCGGAAGTAGGGTACATATATTTATGTGAAGGAGTCATGTTTCATCATGCTTGACCAAGGATCCTCCTCCACTGGAATGTGGCAGTCAAGTAACCGGCAGTCCAAACAGCAGCAACGTCAGGCCGATCGTTGGACTGTGGACTATCAACAATCGACTTGTCAGTCGAAACTAGGAGTGGTTGGGGACCGTTAGATAATAATAATCAAGAGTCAGCATTCCTTTTTTGCTCTTCCAAAGTACCTTATTCATATCATTGGAATTCTTAACCTTCATAAATACTTTTCCCACGCTAATCAAGTTGTATTTTCTGATAATCAATGTAACTTACAGTAATTATCATGTTTCAAGAAATTAAAAATTCTTAAAAATTGATTTTACTGAGTTATCAACCAAGTTTTGAAGAATTTCAGTACATATCAAATAATCTTGAAATAAGTTCTCATATTTTTATAGAGAAATTTCACCTCCAAGACAAAATTGACACAAAAGAATTACTATACAAGAAACAGTGTTTGTGTGTGCGAGGAATCTGTTTCGTGCAAACCAAGTTAGAATTCCATGGCGACTTTGCAAATCAGCCAGTATTAAAAAGCAGGTCGAAGTTTCATTTTCGAGTCACAACTTTGAAAGTTCCTTTACCAGTTTTATAACCGAGATGAAGTTTGAAGCCTGTAAAAGTTCAAGTTTAGAGAGTTTTCTATCTTTAACGATCGCATCTTGTTGGTTGACGATGCTCAAGGGAGGAAACAGCACTTGTGGTTAGTCGTGTAAGTCTGTTTTTTCAGTTATCGAGTTTTGTGTTAGGATAGACTTCCTGTCGAAGCACTGGATCAGAATTGCAAAAGCCTCTCATCTCTCATGAACTCATGCATAAGTGTTCTATTGATTAAGAATGAACTTTGGAAGTGATCTATATAATAATGAGATGGGATGTGAACTATGATATACATTAGCCTACTTGGGCAGACATTTTATCATAGAAGAAGAAGATGACATTAATTCAACTATGGTATAATATAACGAACTGAGTCAAGTATGAATATTGGAAAGCACTTCTTATCTGAAATGAACGTATCAAAATTAGAGAATTAAATATCTCCTTCAAATTTCGATGAATCTACAAAGTACAGACATATTATTTGGAATCGTGTTCCTTGTGTTTTATGGTGACCTTTGTTGCTTGCCATTTATTTTTGTTGTGAAACTGATGCGATAGAACCTTCTCAATTCTGGCTCTAAGCCAGGACAAGGAAAGACTATCCTAATGAATAGTTAAGCATTATGGCCTGGAAGTCGTAATGAATTGCAAACATAGGGGAAAACGGTTTTTTCAGGTTGGTCATCGGGTAATTCACTTATTCGAGTTGATGTTTGTGAATGTTGATCATATTTGCGCAAGACTGTGTTTTACACTAATTATACAATCTGGTAGCTTCTCCAGAATCTGTTTACTTGGGTCAATTAGCTTATTAAAATCAGACACATCTATATGTAGCTAATAGGAGATTATTTATAGTATAGTGAGTAACAATAATTCATGTTGAAAATGATTTTTGATTCTTCCAATGTTGCGTGAATTTATGTTTGAAACGATTGAACCTTGTCGTTGTGAAACAATAACTACAACAATCATAATCGTCTACTAACTAAAATTGTTCATTTGAATCAATTCAATTAATTGAATCAATTGTTCATTTGAATCAATTTACAAGAGGAGAAAGAAAATCAATGAATTAGTATATGGCTAACCACTAACTCCTCTTTGTGAAAACTCCTAATTATTTTACATGTATGTAAAACAACATTCAATCTCATTGATTCGATTGAGCTTGTTTTGGAGAGATCTTCTGATTGATTGAAGTTTAGTTACAAACTAGTCTATCAACTGACTCTCTCATTCTTTTGCAATTCAATACAACAACACCGGCACACCTAGACCGCAAGCAACCCTTTCACTGAATAGCTCTCCTCATAAATCTCTCTTGACGTTTGAAAAAGCGACTCCGTTTGCTCTGAATATGTTCACTACATCAGATCCATTTAATGATTCGAAACAGCGAAAAGGAAATAGAAGTGGATTATGGGAACTCTGTGCTATTCAATTTGTCAATTACAAAGTGGAGATATTGTATTTTGACCAAAATTGATCATTTTAGAATTTCTGAGGGAATTTTCAAAACAAAGTTTTTCTGCTAAGAAAAGAAGTTTGAATTGGAAACAATTTGAAGTAACTAGTAGTTAAGAATGGATACACAACACGATATGAATGGCAGTTTGAACCATAAATGAATTAATCCAGGTTTAAATCAAGCTATGATCGCATTTATTACAATGTATTTTATTTCAGTGAGCTGATCGCTTGAACAAAAATTATAGTTGAACATTTAATCTCATTGATTCACTGATATTTCTATGTTTTATGAAATGAGACATTATTTTAATCTCTTATTTCCATTACTGTCTAATAAGGGACTAAGTGTTGTATTAAATGTTGGATTTCTTATCTTCTTCATCCACCTAAAACTCACTATACTGACCTGATCCTTAACTTTGCTCAATTCATAGCTGTCTTCCTCAGGTCAGATAATCTAAGAAAATTTGAACATAATCATCTAATTGACTAGACTATTGAATAGTGTAAATTTGAATATTCACTCACCATCCAAAATAGAGTTTCATTCGCAAAACTCGAATATGCTTCGATGGTTGACAAGACACTGAATATCAGGCACACCAGCACAACCATAAATCTGAAACAAGAAGCTAAGATGAGAAATTTGTCACATACTTTCTGAATGAAGATAGGGATGTGATCGTAGGTGAAAATTTTATTGTAAGGAATAGACTATAATGGAATAAAGAAGTTTAAAAGAAGTTTATTCAACGGACAGTTCACAATCGTAAATCGTAGAAATGGAATCAATGTTGAGTTGTATTTTGAAGAATGAAGATTAAAAAAAACAATATTTTGAATTCAGATTTTTTGACGGAATAAAATCTAGATGATACAATTATATGAATTCCATATTTCCCTATTAGAGAGATTCCCTGTGATGTGACTTCAACTCATTCAAATAAGATTCATGCTCTGTCGGAGGGTTCAACTCGTTTAATCGAATTTGCTAAAAGGGAAAGAGTGGCAAACATTCATAGACAACGAAGGTTTTCTCGTGATGGTTATTTCATCTTGAACATGATGGGTTGAGGAAATTATTGTTGACATAGTTTTTGAGAGTAACTGACAATAAAGAGCGCATTACAAGATTAGCCGAGACAAGAGAAGCCTTTTACTACACGCTGTTTGGCTACCTGTGCTTGCTGCTCTGCTATTCGCTGTCATTTGAACGGAAAATAGCAGACGAAACCAGAGTCGCCGACAGTTGACATGTTTTATTTCTATTCATGTTTTATCACGCTTTGATGCCAATATCTCCTCCCAAAATCCCTCTATAATAAAGAATCAGTCACACTGGAGTGGGCAATGACATGACATAAACCAACACCAACAAGTAATAAATCAAGTATTGGAAAAAAATATTGAGTCAACTACTATAAGATTTAGTATGAGATCTCAGTTTGAAAGAATGAACCAATGTGGTGATATTATACTCGTATGCATGATTCGAATTGAATAATTTCTCTTAGAACAAGGTGAAAATTGGTGAACAGTTCAGAAACTCAAATTAAATTTCCATAACAGATGTAAAAGCGTCAATTTTCTTCCTTTATGGTATAAATGAAAACTGTTGGATGCAGTGGGCCTTCTTATAATGAAATGATTGAGTTGAGAATCGGATTAATTTACGTCAGGGAGATTCATCCGTACAGTTTTTCATTACTGTAAATAACTTCAATTTGTTAGCAAAACGTGAGTATGTGAGCTCACCATTGAGAAGTCAAATGTTATTATACATTTTGATTATAGTCTAGTCTCGCTATTTTGATGGATTATTATACGTTTGTTGAGTGATTAACGGCGCAAAAATGTGTGGACTAGCCTTTTCACAATGAAAAATGGATGCACTATCCAACATAATGCAGAATCGAATGAATTTATTCCTGTTGTTTTGACATTGAATGATGGACCATGGGAGGTGGTTTTCGAATACACTAATGAAGTTGAATGAAGTAATTTTTCAGGGCGTTCTTTGTTGTGCTCTGTGGTGATGAAAGCTGCTGCAGGAAGTAATGGATATTATATCGAGGTCAGCTAGAATAGATCATGAACTATTATTTTTCAATTTTGACGTTATCGTGAGCAACTTCCTGACCTATGTGAAAAGGCCTACATTACTTATGAAGGTGATGGGGTGAATTAGTGGGAGTTGGACTAATTGTTCTTCCTGACACGCTATTAAAAGTGAAAGTGAAAGTGATTCAAGACATTTATTTATTCATTGCGAGATCGAAAAATTTATAATAATTGTGTAATACGTTAGGAGGGATGCATTGGATATGTAGCTTGAGAGGAACTAATTGATGAAATTCTGAGTGAAATTACAGCCTATTGTGTTGTAGGGTAAAGTTGGCTGTGGAAGATTACAATAAAATGAGTCTGATGTACCCAGGAACCCAGGCAAAGATATAGTTTAGGAATATAATTTCCAATTTGTAATCTATTCCTAGTTTGGTAATTATGTTCAGTAGTAGTAAATATAATATTTATATAGAATACATGTATAACATTGGTCTTTATTCAAAATTTCGTTTTCATAGGGAACTAACGGCTGAAGAGAATCAATAAAAACATCCATATCCACAATTTATTGATTGAGACGAATTTAGAAAAATGCGATCGGCCCTGCAATGGACAATACACAAGTGAATAGGCCCTTCTGAAGGGAAAGAGCAAATAACAGTATGAAAGAGAAAAATAAGGAGTGAATTGAAAAAGACAAATTGCCAGTTCAGGTGAAAGAGGACGCGGAAGTGTGGAGCGGGAGGGGAATACTATTAATGGATTAGATCCAGCTCCTTTTGCTGTTTTCGTCAGTTGAAGATTCGATTTCACTGCATCTCTGCAATTCGCCCTCTGCTGAGACACAGGTGCGCCTTCAATAAGAATCCAGAAGCTGTATTACGCAGAGGAACAATTTTGTCTTGCAATTCTTCCACAGGGTGAATATTTGCCACACCTGGAATTCACTCTCAATCTTGAGATACTTTCAATTTTGAAGCAGAAATCTTCTCTGGCCGGAGACTTCTCTCCTTCCCAAAACACTTCTCAAGAAAATCTTAATACTAGTAGTCAACAATTGGTCCAGTGACAATCTATATTCAAATTATTATGTGGGTGAGGTAGCTTTGATGTTGAAAGTTATATAAAGACAAATTTCTATAGTCCATTCACGATGGCTTGAGACGAGATGAACAAAAGCTCTTTTGTTCAAATTTTTGAGACAAATTGAGGCATATGTGTGTGTTCGACTGGAGTGGCTTCGTTTTAGCCACGACATAAACAGGTCACAGCAATGCTGAAATCCCGAATTTTGTTGTCAGGACTGTAACCAAAGCATTGAGACAAAAACTTTTACTATAATTGTTTGTCCATTTTAGGTCAATGCAGTCGAGATACAACCGAAACAAGCAATTTCCCAATATGTACCTATAAAAAAATTACTTATTCTGAATTGCCTACTACAAAATTCGGGCTTTCGGCATTGCTGTGATTTATGTCTTGGCTAAAACGAAGCCACTCCAGTCGAACACTTATTTATCAAAGCAGAGCTTTTGTTTATCTAAAAATATTTTTGCGGGGGGCCCGAAAAAAACTGTTACGCCACTGGCCTCATTCATAGAGCGTTATATTATAAAAAGTAAAGGGAAAACTGAAATTCTGATTTATAAGCCAGGTTCCATCATAGATTCATGAAATGGTCTCATCATCTGTTACTACGATACAATTTCATTTTCTGAAGGCCTAGTGGAACCCAGCAATTGATGATAGCTAGATATAAAAAAACTTATATCAACTCATTTTTCAATAACTTCCTTTATAATATGCAACTAGCAACCTTCGAGTCTTCACTCTTGATAAATCATTCTGATATCCAGTTCCTCTAGGTTCAGTTATTTAATATTGTAATTTCACAATGAAACTAACAAAGTGTCCGAATTCCAATCACTCTGGTGATGAAGATGAAGAAAGTTGAACTGATTGATGGATTCACTGATTCAAGATTTGAATGGCCAGACGTCCATTGGAAGAGTAGGCAGACAGACACAGGTGGTCGACTGACTAATACCAGCCAAGGGGTTTAAGGGAACATTGAGGATAAATGGGCGAAATTAACGCTGTGCAAACCACACTCAGGTGCTGTGCTACGCTACACTCACTCAATTTCTCACCATCCCCGTTCAACGGACTACAGTCAGCACTGATTGCCTCTTCTCCATCTCCTCAACTCCTCCAAGGTTTTCTCCTCCCTCTCTAATTCATCTCTTCTTCCGTTTCCCTCTTTTGCCTATTTTTTCCTTTCCTTATCACCTCATCCTTGTCTCATTGCTTAGAGAAAGATTGTCAATTACATATCCCAATTGACTCCCAAAAAGGCATGCCTCGGAAGTTTCCTATCTAATTTCTTTACAGAATACAGTAATATTTTATTTTGTTGTGTACTTATTTATCTGTATTGTATTTTATTTATCTTATTTGTATTTATTTATTCAATTTGTTTTTGTAACTGAGATATTACTTTGTTCTTTCATTCCAATGTATTGTATTGTACTACTTTCTCTTCTGTAGAGAAATAAAATTTATTTATTTATTTTATATTCGTTTGATAAAATTTCTATAATTTTCGCGCTTATGTCTATTACGTTTACTAGCCGGCAGGCTCGCTTCGCTCGCCTTCTCCGCCTAGCCAGGGGGCTCCGCCCCCTGGACCACCGACAGTATCAGCAGTCTCAGTAAGTCGAACAGGCTCGTTTCGCTCGCCTGTAAAACCTCTGGCTAAGACAAACATTTTCTGCCATTTGGTTCTCGAAAAATCCAAGAAAAAATCCGAAAATTCCGAAAAATAGTAAAACGCTAATATTGAGCATAACCTTGGGAAGTATATCAGACATAGTTTGAAACTTGATTCAATATCTTCCGAATCAGTTTATCCATAATCTCGCTGAACCATTAAATTAACAGTAAGGATTGGTCGTATCAAGGTGGATGATATGCAACCCGCAATAGATCTTCAATTTTGAGAAATTGATTACTGGCGTAATCTTGAACGGATTTCAAAAATATTCCAACACAACATTTCTAAACCTTATCTAAACCTGGTCACCAAATTTCAACATTTTCTGCCGATGAGTTCACGAAGAAATTGAGAAAACACCAAAAAACTATAGAAAAGCTCAAATATTTGGCGTATCCTTTTTAAGTTTTGAAAATCCTTTCTTAGTACGCGTCTAGAGGTCCAACTGAATATGTCTGCCAAATCTTTAACACATTCGGTTCTGTAGATTTCCAGTTCTGCTGATGAGTGAGTGAGTGAATGAATGAATGATTGCCATTTCGTTTTTATAAAGAGATGATTTACTAATTATGTTTATGAAGTTCTATGATTCGTTTATTCAGTTGTATGATTTATAAAATGGATCATTTATTTCTATGATATATCATTCGTTAAACTTATTGTATATTTATTTCTGTATAAAGTGAAATATTATATGCCATCTACTCAGTGGCGTAACGTTTTCAGACCGGCCCCCCCGCAAAAATAAAAAATCTGGGCCTCTTTATTTGAAATCATAGTCCTTCCCCCTTATTCTCAACCCTTTTCCGCCCTTAATTTCAATATTTTAACTTTATGTTTTATTTTATTTTTTCATGTTTGGAAGTCATAGCCAACCTATATAAAAACATATATTGAATTTTATTGAAGTATACAACATTATTTATAATTATGAAGAATCATGTTCTAAAGGAGTAAAATAGGATCAAGCCTTTAGTTAGGATAACTAAATAGAAACAACTGATAGAAAGGAGTAAGTATGACAAATTCTTATAATAGTAGATTAATTTTAAGTTACTGCCTATATCACACTTGCTACTTACTAGTAGTAGTAAAAGTAGATAGCAGCTATTTCGTGTGCATGTAGTGAAAAAGCGACAAACTGGAAATAGCTAAGAATAATCCAAGACCCATTAGAACATTATAGTGTACTCGGAGAGAAGAAATGTAGTAGAGCTCTGAATAATAAAAATACAAAACGCCATTTGCATATTTAATTGGATGTTTTTGCCAAAATAAAAATCATATTTCTCTTGATGAACCGTTACTTCAATTTTATATCTTTAGAAATTATGTACGGTAAGATATACATCATTTCGGGCCCAAGTACTTCATTTCTCAGGAAACCTATATTTTATATTCGGGCCCCAGCCCGGGCCCCCTAGAGCCCCGGGCCCCCCCCCATCCGCGCCGCGGGGGCTGCGGGGGTGTACGTTACGCCACTGCATCTTCTATAAACTAAGCAATAGTGTTTATTGTTGTACACATGGATAAATAAATCTTATCTTTCTTTCTATTCATCATTTCTCTCTCCTTTTTGTCTTATTAGCTTTCTTGTCACCCACTCCTCCTCTTCCTCATCCTTCCCTCTCACATGATGTCTCTTGTTTCTCTCCCCACATGTGTCCAACCTTTAAAACACAGCTAACCGATTGGCCAGAGGAAAGATAACTGAGACGAGCGTCCGACGTCAGCGAAATCAAAGTACAATAGCCGTTGTCCCCTTCCATGTTTGACCTTTTTCACTGCTCAACTTCACTGCACATTTTTCATTTATGTTTTGTATACAAAGCTTTCCAGCGAAGCACAACATGTGAATTACAGAATTTTGAATTCTATTCTATCATTTATAAAATAATGTGAAGTAAAGGAAGTTATTATTATATCTAGTTTGGTATAACTAGTAAAAGTAGATAGCAGCCGTTATTCATTGAATAACTAGTAGATGGCTAGGCGTTATTCATCGAAGTTTTTCAGTTAATCAAAACCTATAGATTATTTACACCTAATAATTATTCAACCAGTAAATTCACGGTATGGAGACTTTGATTATACAGTCCCTATAGGTCGTAGTATTTATGCTAAATCGAAAAATATATTTTTTCTAATGTGGTTAAACATTGACTTAACTGGTTAATTGTAAGATTGGGTTCCCCTTGTTGCTATGAAAATACTACCAAGGTATCACTTATTCAGTCTGAAGCCTTTTCTGTCAATACCCTATATAATATTTGACAATTTTTATTATTCTTCAATCATATTCCATCATGTAACAATCTGTGAAATGATCAGAATTTCATCAACTCAGTAATAATGGTTGAAATAGTAAATCTATTCTCAAAATCTTCAAGCGTTTTTTATTATGTAATTAACTAAAGATAGCCCTCCTTTGGGAGATTGGCTGTCGTTAGTAAAGACAGTCAGTCGATTCCCGTTTCTGGAGGAATAGTAATTGTTGCATTACACTCTAACTGATTAACTGCATGTTATTCAGAGGTGTTCTGCATCTACACTTGGTTGTGAAGACTGGCTTATGGTTGAGAGGATCGACGTGCTAACCACACGTTACCTCTATCTTGGTTGATGATTATTCGCCTGCTGTATTTTCTGTCCGGGCTGGGTGGGCATTCTGGCGGGGTGGGATGGCTTCGGCTCGGTCGGTGTTGGTTCGGGGGCTGTGGGTTCTTTCGAGAATTTATGGCTTTTGGGCCGGTATTGGCCGGGCTGTAGTCGTTTTCCCGTCTTGCCGGGGTGTCGTTTTTGCTTGGACGGACTGTATAGTTTGGTGAATATGAAACTGGCAACCAGCTGGTAGGCCTAGGCCCTTCATAGGGCTGTTGCGCCATTGACAAACAAACAAACAAACAATTAACTAAAGATAAATTAATTCGTTATTTTCTCTTGCTGTTACAATATTATAAGTAAGAGGTCTTCGAACTAAAATGTTCATGCTTGTAAGAAGAGAGAATAATCATGGTTATTGCAGCTTTTCCGATTTTTCGGTTGTGTGTAATACCTGGTTTTTCCAAGCACACTCAAACTTATTAAAAGACCCACAAGTTGACATTTAACCATTTTTATTATATATCTAGCATAGAAAATGTCAGCTGTTTTATCAATATTTGAGGAATTTTCTTTCAAGTTTGAGTGTGCTTGGAAAAACTCGGCATCAGTGTTGCAGAGTTGAGCGGGGATTAATCAAGCAGTAGGCGGCAATCGCAGTTGAATGAGTGGTGCTATCCGTTTCCAACAAAAGCTGACCGGTGTTGCTCGTTGGAGGTGTTATACGAGGCATTTGTTTGAGGTTGGATCAAGTAGTGAGTGGTGGTTGCTGTAACAACACAATAACAGTCCTTCACAGCTAAGGTAAACAGCCTAGGGTAAGGTGAGCGTCAATCCTTGGCCTTTACCTAGCGCCCTTGCTTCTGCTCCATTGTACACAGCCTCATAGATAGAGGAGTGTTCAAACACCTCACTCAACTCACAATCAATTACGTTACCCCAACACGCCATTTGTCAAAAGGAAATTCGCAAAGTACTTCCGGTTAAACAATTTGAAATTCCCTCGTAGGTTTGTGGAAACACATTCTCTATGGTTATTTATACAACTCGGGCAAAGTCAGGATTCCTGATAACAAAACATAACTTCATCGAATAGTAGAAACTACAGAAACTGTAATTATACTGTCTAAAATAAAAACAATATTGAATCGAATAATAAATTATTGATTAGAATAGTGGGAACTATATGCATTGGCTATCTAATCTACACCTACAACACATGTATTAGTAGGTTTTGATCTAAAAAATGACATACTCTCACCGATACTGATAGTTCAGTTATGAGATATTGATAGATATAACAGTTATCAACAGATATTAACAGTCATGTTTAAATGGACCGCTGTAATGAAAAAAGACGCATGGTCTTTGATGTCCAAGTTCATTCATTGCACTGGATGAATACCAACCTAATTCAAGACAGAATTTGAAGAGGCTTAAAACATCTTTAATTAGATTTTCAACAGAAAAGGTACGCACAATCTGGAAATACACGTCATAGCAATGTAAAAAGTATTGAAACGACGTATTTAATCAGCTTGTGAGAACTATACCAAAGAGAGGAAGTAAATGATGAGATTGATAATAATGAAACGAAACGTTCATCTGTAATAGAAGATAAAAATTTATCAAATTTAATCAAAGGAAAATGAACGTTGACATTATAATTTTATTCTCTTCTCCATGTTTCTGTAATTATAATATGAAATTAACATATTTCCCAGAATTAAGATTATGGCTGAATGGAAATATTTTCGAATTATTAAATAAGTCTAGTTTGAGAAGTTATATCCAGAACAAAACATATTTTCTCCTTTCGAAAAATATTTGAAGAAAGACATTCCGTGTTCATTCTCTCGAATTATTTTCAAGTCAAGCATAATCATAGTTATAGAAATGAATCTAATAAATTTTATTATACTTTTCTTTTCTAATCGGAGATTCATCAACCTTCAAGAATCGCCATGAACTTATTCTCTATCAGTGGCAAGGTGGCAATACCCCTGGGAATTCATAGCTGAGGAATATTGATTAGTTAACAGGAGTAATCGTTGAGTGTTCTTAATTGGGAAGAAAAATCCAATCCGAAATTGGGAAAGTGGATTTCATAAACATTTTCGCGGCATTAAATTATGTTGATGAATATGATCGAATGAGGATGATTCCGTCAACCCGCATGACAATAGCAGAGCAGACATTTTTAATCATTCTCTCTATAGGATTTTAGGAATTTATAGGATATTTCTGGATCGCAATATTGGAATATGCACACACATCAACAATGCCAATGGAAGTCACTGAGTTATTTATTGTTCAATAAATGTGAGCCTGATCAGACATGTGAATGGCGTAATCCAAAAGTCATAAATTACGCTTACATGTCAAGTTTGCCTTCAACCCTCAACGGATAATGGAGATTCTTCCAATGAAGCACAGTATATATTATGGTAATATGTAGTACACAGGAAAAGCATGGTGAATGAATGTTACATTGATACTAATGAGGTAGACCGTATCAATAATGAATGATTAACGATTAATGTAAAAAGTGTTGTCCATTTGCGCGAAAATACAATTGAATATCAATCAATTCGTAAGTTACATTAATCATAAGTCGTAATTGAATCCAAGTCTTAAATCCGGCCAAGAACCCTTAGACCTAACTGCCGTAAAATTATGTCATTCAACGGAAATAATGCTACAAAAGCTATAGAAGAATTTCAAAGTTGAAGTGATAATATGTCATTTTACTGTGATTGAATCCAATACAATATTTGAAGGATCTTCGAATTCGAAATAAATAACCTCATTGAAAAAAACTTATCAATTTCATGTTAATTGATAAAAATAGATGAGTTTTCAAACCAGCATTATCAATATAACTTTCTGTTATTACTTATAACTTAACTTACAACTATTACTTTAAAAAATAATAATCAAGTACCCTTTTTAAAAAATTATTTTTATTTCACACATGTTTCTGCGATATAGCCATTTTCATTAAAGGTACTTAATAGTTATTTTTCAAAGTTTTTAAACGAATACAGTAGCCCCAAGAGGAAATAAGTATTAGTTCAACTATAATTTATAGTTTGAACTATCAACTTATTTGGAACAAAGCATCATTATTATGAAATGCGTAAGTTTTCTTCATTACATGAACTTTCCCACCAACGCTTTTTTGGTAAGCTCGATGTTATTCTCATTTGCTATTTAATGAGCCGATAGATATGGAGCACAAACCACAAACCATCAAGGCCAACTTTTTCAGAGCCTTTTCCAAACAAAGCTATATGGCCAGGCTATTATTCTCACCACCTGTCATTAGGGTCAAGGCTTCCCGCTAATATCGATCGCTCAAACTGTTTACAAAAAGCAGAAACAATTATAACTGCCATAAATCATCGCGAATGCTCTTTTTATTCGTATCTATATTGTGCTGAAGTACTTTCAATCACGGCAACGTTCTAGATAGTTGAACTACTCTCACACTCTGGCAGCTCCACTTTCTGTATGCTGTTGATTATTTTCTCTTCGCGTTCAATCAGGTCCTTTGTTACATTCAGGCCTCACCCACTCCATCATCACTTTGTTCTTTGTTGTCAACTGTGTACCTTCAGATACAAGTGAGATATGAATATGAAGACATGCTATTGACACAAAATAAGTCATGTTCATCTCTAGAGTTGTGAAACCCTTGAAGCGGATAGGGATTAGGCTACTATATTTCACAGTCTGCTGACTTATACCTTTCAGCTAATAAAGATATTATTTGGTCAATAATCACATATTTGAATTTACGGAGATATCAATAGGAAATTTAGAATTGACACCCGAAAATTACGTTTCAGAACGAGCTTAATATTAGAATACAACCTACTTCTTCATTCCTCATTTTATTGTATTGTGGGTGAGTTTTAAAGGGCGAATCTCTCAGACCATTTCAGAGATCAACATGAAGAAAATTCGAAGAATACAGTTCTTTGTTCATTAACATGATAAGGTATTTAATTAATTAATTAATAATTCCCTCATGTTATACAAGACTCTCGATTGTTGAGTTCATTCATTGTTCATTGTTATTAAACCTCGAGCCATCCAAATAAATTGAGTTACGGTAAGACTAAACGTTTGTTTCAGCTTAAAATCAAGCTCGAGGTCCAACAGGTTTTTTAATCTTGCTGACTGAGTTGCATTGTAATGCACAGAAAAACGCTTCATCATATTTTTCATTGTACTTGAGAAAATCTCATTACAGTAAGAATAGGAACTTATTACACTTTTTAGACATGAAATACTTGGATAATGAAATTTAGCAAGCTGAAGCAATCTTAGCTGACTAATGGTGAAGAGGGGTTGAAAAGAGTCTGATAGTAAGTATAAATATACTGAAAAGGGCAGCTGAACAATTAATTAGAACTTTTTTTGATTGTACATCCCTCTCACAAAACTCTCTTGCTCCATTTATTTCCATATTAAGGTATTCTCTGTTATACCTACAGACTTCTATCCAAAATCTTGCATACATGCGCTTCTCTTTTAAAAATGTTGATTATGGATATCAACTAAAATATAAAATCATACGAAATCATCGATTCATGAACTACAATATTTTTCAAAATATCATATTGTTATCCGCAGTTATTGCGAAATCATCAGGGTATAATGATGTGTATTATATAATACAACTTCTTCCGCGAATGTAATAGATTGTTCAACTTGTTACATGACTATCAGACTATGAATTTTGGCTGTAAAAATACAATCTGTATACTGATTCCAAAAACTATAGTCCCTCATAAACATAATTCTGAAGTGAATTTCCTTGATAGACGTGGAATACAGCAATAATTTTTCTTTCCTGCTATTGCTATATGAGTGAACATTCATGGCCTGAATCCTACAGCCAAGCATCTAGTAAATAGTTCATAGCAGTTATCAATAATTGAGTACTGTAATTATTGCTACAAAAATTAGAACTATTGCAATACCAGTTATTCAATATTTCCCCTACCATTGTTGGAGGCTACTCATATTATTTATAGGTACTAAACCTATATTACTGGTACCTACTACCAGTCTCAGAGTGGAAATATAGATGCTATTTTTAGAACTTGTTTTTCTAGTTTCCTCACATAGGAAGCTTTCCATCGTTGATTAAGAAGGAAACAGACACACAGAGCGATCCAACTGTTCCAGCTTGAAATAAGCTTGTAGCACAGCACAAATTTATGGGGATCCGAATATCATTGATACAGAAACACAGTACTTGCAATAATTGTATAAACCGGTCTATCATAATAGAACATTTTTGTAGGTGCAATGTTCTACTCTTCAATCCATTAGGTTAATAATTTTTCGCGAGAAAATGGTATTTATTTATCAAAGATATTAAGTAAGGTTTGATAAATACTGTATAACATTGTAGATTGAAATAGGAGAAAAACAGGATAGCTCATTCTGCATCTACAGTCTTTGAATCTTGAGAACGGTATTGTGACATGTGAGGAAATCAATTGTGAGGTTGGAATACGCAATATATAATTTTTATTATTATCATGTTGCATTTCACAATAATAGCTCACATCTTTCCCATGTTATAATGATGAACGTAAGGGCCCTGATTGATAAGGGCACTCGAGCGTACTAATATTTTGATATCAGATCTCAGATTCAAATCTCAACGTATTAATGCATTATTTTAAGATTAGACATTCGACACTGTGCTCCAAGAACATCAGCTCAAAGTCAAGTTTACAACAGTTTACAACAGATTACACCACACAACTGTTTTTAAGTTTTGCTTAAGTCGATTTACTGAAGAGTTGGGGTACAATACATTTAATTAGCAAGAAAATGCTTCATGAGCAGAATTTCAGTAATCTATTTTATAGTTCACGAATGTTTTGGTCGCATATTAAGTTGAGACTGTTGGAAATAGTCCATATTTATTCAATGAAACATCGATCAAACAATTAAAATAGTCGATTATAGTTTCCAACACGAAACTGCGATTGGGGAATGATTTTTCTCCAACTAATGGTACTTTGAAAAATTAAATACCGTTAAAAAAGAAAACGAAAATGTATTTTCCTAATCAGCTTATTCATTTGCAAGTTTTTTGTAGGGAACTATGATAGTGAAAGCCTAAAAGTTGAAGAAAAGCTGGTTGTCGTGCAGCCAACCAAAATAGCGATTGATGATATTGACTTTGGGGAAGCTCACTTACACAGTCAGTGATGAAGACAAATGGATGTATTTGGAAACAGACAATAAAATCAGAAGCATCGAATATACCAGCCAATTAATTGTTTTGTTTCCAAATGTTTCATCGTGAGCCGGGCAAAGTTCAAGTGTCAGAAGAATGATAATGGAATCAGTGAATGATGAGCTCAACAGGTGGAAAGTATCGAGCACCCTTGAACGACACGAAGATAAGTTGGAGAAGTAATCAGTGATGAGAATTGCAGCCAACAGAGGCGAGACTGGTTGAACGTAACTAACTGCTGCTCGCCACCCAGGCATGCGACTTACAAGCATTGACTACTTCAGAATAATGGTTGCACGTTGAAAACGTACTCTAGTGCACAGCGTTTTAGCCGAGTAGTGATATTGATCTGGCTGCCAACAGGTGAACGAAGCAAGGTGAGGTGAGACGAGGCAGGGCGAGGCATGGTGAGGCGAGTTGAGGCGTGCTGACTGGACGCGGAGAGAGCGTTTGTATGGCGTCACATGGCAGGAGGTAGAGCAGAAGGAGAGCGCGACTTTGAGCAACAGAGACACAACGAGAATGAATGGTTGACATAGAAATAGAATTGAAGGGAAATGGCCAGGGGTGAGAGAGGGCTGACTGGGGACCTTCATGTAGTGCAGCTACTGTACCGTGTGAAGCAACAACTGAGCCGAGTCTGCAGCTTTTCCACCATTAGCTTAATAGTTTCCAGACTGTCAACTGCTGTATTATATTCAAATGCATGTATTTCACACAAATTTCTCATTCAAGTGTGAGGTTAAATTAATCTTTGATGAAATTCCTAATTAAAAAAAAAAAAATACAATGGTGTGATATAATAATAATTTGGATTAATTTGAAAGGGTAAATTTCATTTAAAACACAATTCAAATGAATTAATAGATATTATATCGCTTTGACTAATGGATGTTCGCTTTGTTATTAGGGCTACTAATGTATAATAATCAATAAATAGTGAAATTCCCTTTAAAATGACTTGAAAAAGGTACTTTGATTATTTTATTGATTCATTATAAATTAGTAGCCCTAAAAACAAATTGAACATTTATAATAGAGTTGTGATGGCTAGAGCAGGGCAGATAGAGCTGGGCAGCTCGAGCTTCCGCTTGGGAATACTACCTTTACGCCACATTATCTAAATTCAATTTCTTGTTGAACGTGACTCACTGCTGTTCACCACTCTGGCATGCTATGAAATAATTTTATTTCACGCCAGAGAAAAATTCTTTTTTTTCTAATTAAAAAAGGTTTCAAGAAAAGTTGATTTTAAAAATCCACAGAGCAATCGCATATTTTGCTCAGAAATAGAAGAATATGATCAATGGAAGAACAGATCAAACGAAAAATAATTGTCATAAGCTTCTTGCATATTCTATTCTAGAATTTAGTCTATGATCTGATATTACTCAACCGGGTTCACCGTTCAACAAGAAATAGGAAAAGGTTCAACTGGAAGATTCGAAAATATCATGTACGATGACGAGTTCGATTTTAAAAACCTTTTCGGAAAATGCTTCTCATTTATCGAACTATGAAAAAAATTCAAGAAACGTTACATTAGTTATATCGGTATTTGATAATTTTCATTATTCTCTTCTAAAATATTGATAGTTGAGAATTAGTGTGATATTTGAAAATAATTGACTGTTGATTTGATGACAAAAACTTAAAGAGATTGTAAATTTCACCTTAATTTGAAAATTTGAAGGTAACGTCATTCGGAGATAGATGTGAAAAGGGTTGAATTCCCATCAAGTTTTAAAAGACTGACGAAGAGATAAACCTTTGAGCTTCCACAGCGGAGATGAATTGATGATTCCACAAAGTACCAAATTGAATTTATACCAACAACAAAAGCTTTGTTAAGCTTTTAGAAGCGTGAAAACAGAGAGGTAGGCAGAGAATCATGAGAAAACTTTGTTTTGAATGCCTGGATTAGAGGAAAGGAAGTGAAATGTGATTGACAGTGGAAACGCGTGAGAGAAAAGAGAGAGATTTGAAATTCAAACCAAAGCTGGTGAAAAAGTTAGTCTCGAAAGTGATTGGAATAAATTAAAGAAAACTTTATTATTGAGAACAGGTTATGATTTCAGTGTTAGCTCACATGATTAGAAGATTTGAATTGTATCAATGTTTATCAGAACTAAAAAAGAACTCCGGGGTTTTGAGGTTTAATATGATAAGCAAGTAAAATTCATGGGTAGATGTCAAAACCTTGTATTCAAAGTTGTTGAAGCATAGAATGTAACAAAAAGCATTCCACAAACAAAAAGTTGAGAAAACTTGGTAAAGTTGAGCTGAGTTTATTGAAATAGTCTTCACTGTACACCTGAAGGTACGATTCCCAAGAGACAGCTCCAGCCGCGCGGTCGCGGCTCTAGCTACGTTGCTGGAGCTGCCCAGCTATTGCTGAGCTGCTCTAGTCATCACAACTTTATTCATATAACTATATTGAAAACAAAATTAAATATTATAAGTGTTCACTATGTTATTAGGGCTACTAATGTATAATAAAATCGATAAATAGTGGAAATTACTTTAAAATTGTGAATTTTATTATTTATAGATTTATTAGGGTTACAATAGTATCCCTAATAACATAGTGAAAATTCTTATTATATTTATGCGTGAATAGATTTGTGATGGCTAGAGCAGCGCAGCTAGAGCCGGACAGCTCCAGCAGCGCAGCTAAAGCCACGGCTTGGGAATCGTACCTTAACGATGGATCTTGTTCCCCGTATATTACCTGGAATATTATAATCTAACGCAACAGAAACTGAGACAGAGAATACTTCTCACTCAAAAAAGAGGTGAGATTGGGTGGAAAATTCTTTTCTTTCAAACGGAATGTTTTCTTTTTTATCCGATGGTAGAGATCTCTTCTGATTGTGGAAGTTTTTCAAATACACGAATAGGAGAGGTGTAACCGCGAATAAGAATTAATGCTGTGTCTGTGGTACTGAACGGCGACCATCATATGTAGTAAAAATCTTACTTTTTACATGCTCACTCAGGCTTTCCACTAGATTTATGAGAAAAAATCTGAGCAAAGAAATTAATGAATCAGAGGAGGAAAAAAGGCGGATCGAGGATGTATGTGCGATACGATGTGAAAAGGGTGTTTTGCTACGAGTAATAAGGAACGAAGAAAGTGGCGGAGTTGCAGCTGATGAGGCTACGAGTTTTAATCTGCAGCCATTGTCAGCACACACTTTGTCTTGTATTCTTCATTTCTTTCTTGGTTATTTGGTGCGCGCTACTGAGGATGTCAGCAGCGATTGCGCATTCTATTCTGCTGCGTGGATCACAATAGGAGCAGATAGCAGCGTTGGGTCGAAGAGGCTAAACTCAACCCATTGTCGTTCAACCCTTGCAATATTCGGTGACGGAAGGATGTTGTGGTGACTCACGCTAGCCCCAACAAAACTTACCACTAAACCATCACTTTTATCCTCCATCACTCTATTAAAGCTATCACATTTATCATTATTATCACGCTCATCGTTCCAGGTTAATAGTTGGATTTATACTGAAAGAACGGCTGCAGCATAACTTTGAAGAGAACAGTATTATTTATCGCAGGTATTGCTGTATAATATTTTTATTCATATCAGAGATTCACTTGAGCTAAGAAGACATTCTGTTAGAAAACTTTTTCTCTCCAATGCATTTGGTATGAGAATGGGTTTAAATACTTGATTAAAATGTTTAATGCTGATGAAACAATGTTTTTTCAGAATATCTTCTCAGCTCGGCCAAATGCTATCACAATTCTGAAATGTTTCCCTCCTTGAGGACTAACGATTGGCTGTCGTGAAATTGAAATTTTTGTTTGCCGTATAGAAATAATTCTCATTGAAACACCTTACATTCTCGAATACCCACTATTGCTCCCAATTAAAAGTATATAGTTCAAAGCAATTAACGGAATTTATAGCTTTCAAGAGGAATGGGTTGCATCATTCGGCGATCAAGTTTCACAGTGAGCCATCATCATCAAGACTTAATCCAATCTGCCGCTCTTTGGACTTGGCTCTCAATTAAGTTTGACGGTTCATAATTCAGTGAACGTGCACGCTTGTCAGTCAAAGACGTCTGTCTCGCCTCGCTCACTTGTCGGCTGCAAGTTTTGCAGTTGATGGCCCCATTAAAGAAAGCTCTTATCTCTTCGTCGATTAATTGAGCAAGAGCTGGATCACTGTTTAAGTATGGGAGAGCCCTGTAACCGGGTCCCATTTGACGAGTCAATCCCGCATTTACAAAACTATAAAACAAATTACAACTCTAGGTAATAGCTTCATCTAACAGTTTAATCATAGTCGAATAAGAGCTATCAAACAATTAATTATCCTACTAGCATTACATGATGCACCTTAGAAAAAAAACGATGCCCTTGAACCTGTTAATGGAGTCAATAATGTTCAATATATGCACCTGTCAGTCTCCAAATTTTATGAATCACATTATAGAAGACAATACAATCATAAAATATAATATCATCTTCAGAATGATAGGAAATTTGTACGAAAGAAATCCAAATTGGAGCTGTCTTCCAATCCCATGAACCATCTAATCTACCACAGTATCAAAACTGTAATAGTACGTGACTGCTGAAATGAACGGTTTTAGCTCTAATTCACAGAAAAATTCAGTAAAATCATTCAATAGCAGTGAAAGGTTGAGAAACAGTCACCGCTTGATAAAATCCCCAAAATGACATTTTCATTTTTTCCACAGGAAAACATTCAATGGATATTTGATACTCAAAACATCCAGTGACCTCCTGTCTATAAAAGAAGGGCAATAAGAACTCACGTTTGAAAAAAAATCAAATCCCAAGCATTTCCTCTTCAATTTAATTCTGATTTTTTTCACTTCTAGAATTTTCAGATATATACGAGTAGGTATTTTAATCCTGTGGAAGTTATATCATTAACCTGTTTAAACTTCTTTTCACTTACTGATCTACGCCGCATGATGTTGTTCCTGGAGCAGCAGTTTCATTCTACTGGAAACAGTAATAAAAGCATTTTTATTGTTACATAAAGTTTAGTACTCACACAGAAAAGTGGTAGACGAAGCAAATCCAGCCGACAGGATGTTCAAGGAAGACGTAGACCTTTTCTTGGAACGACTTTCCGCGTCGCTGGTGGAACACGTACTTGGCCTTGAAGGCCTGGTCGATGGGGAGGTAGATGGGGTAGTAGGGGTCGGGCACGCCGGGCGGAGGGGGCGGCGGCGGAGTGTTGCCTTGGGTGCCACCTTGCAGCGGGTCGCCCTCCTCGTCGTCAGACGCACCGTCCTCGCCTCCGCCACCGGCACCGCCGCCGCCACCTGACTCTCCACCCGGCGAGCTGCTCCGTCGCCTAGGGCGCCGCTTCTTCATAGGCGTCGGCACGCGTTTATGATGCGCCTCTCCGTAGCGCGGCATGCGACGGTGGCTGACCTCCTGCGCCCAAATACCCAACACCACCATTACCTAACAGCACATCTCTCTCTTCCTTCTCACACTTTTAGCAATGAGTTAACCAAAACTCTTCTAAATTTATACATATATAATAGGCCCGAATGCTTAATAGCAGTACATCTCATTCAAATCATCAGCTGAATCAAATGAACACATTATAGTATGTTAGATTAAATGCGATCATGCCTCGATTTCAGGAATAATCTAGACTTGGTTTAAACTGAGAGAGTGCATACAAATCTATATTATCTTCAAATTCAAATTAAATCTCACCAACAAGGGTTAGTTTCGCATTCCCTGATATTTATCACATAAATAAACGTTGATATCAGTTGTCCCTTGATATGTATTCCATTTTATTACTTTTCTTCTTCTGGAAAGCTTTATTCTTAAGATAGAATAACGTGTTAACTGGGAACTACATCAACATGGCTGACTATAGTACGACTATGCGTTCAAACAGAGAGAATATAACTGAATTTATTTGTATTATTCTATTCTCTGTGGGTTCAACAGTTACCACATACTACAGAGCTGCTCTAGTGGTTGGATTCTTTTACGATTTAAAACTTGAACATATTTCATATGTTCATTGTTCATCCAAGTACTTTGGCAAAATAAACCAGTTAATTCACTAATTTATCTCCAACAAAATAGTCTTTAGGCCTTGACTGAATTGACCATGGAATCTGAAACAATGACTATTCATGAGCTTATTATTGAATTGAATACAAAGAATTTTGAGGACAAGCTTAAAGAGAACACCTAGATTTGAAAATGGAAGAAATTTTCTCTGCTTATCAGAGCGAAACTGGTGATTGAGTGACAGGTATGGCCAATATTTATAGTGAGGGGTTGGTGGGTTGGAGGGAGTGCTGTCGATCGTCCGGAAACTGTGAGACGAGCACAATGTCAGGATAGCCACGGATTCAATTAGATTTCGCTATTAATAGCCAACCAAGGTCTAAGGAATTGTGTGGGCGTGGTGGCTGGCGTTGCAACAAAGACAATATTGACACCATCACATGAACTGAGCACCTTATATCTTCCTACGTTGTGAGGAGACATAATTATACTATTGTTTTAAAATATTAAATGATAGAGTGGATATTTATATGCACAGTTTTCTCTGTCAATTCTTGATTATATTAATGATCAAATCTAGTTTTATTTACTGTTTTTTTTGTCAATTTTAAATCATATTAATGATCTAGTGTTCTATTTGTAAGCAAATCTCTTCTTCATTAATTTCATCCTGATTCCATTGGTGCTTCCTCAATGTGGATGAGCTATTCAGTACAGTCATGTATTCAGAGCAATTCAATCAGTTGCAAAAGAAATCAATAAAGATAGCAAGTTGAGAAGATTGAAAAAAAAATACATTATAGGCCTATATTATTCAGTGCAATTTTTTTTTCTTTAATTTTTTAAAAAATGCAATGAAAGGAACATTCGGATGTTATAGGCTTCAGCCGAAAAGAGAATTGAATAATGAACATTGGTGAATTCAGTTGGAGGATAGTTTACTGATAAAATCAGAATAGGCATTGCAGAAGATAAGTGATGATTACACTGCAAGTATTAGTGACAAATAATTGATTTACATTGTTCTGGAAAATTATCTTTGTCCTTTTATTCATATTGTATCGCATTGTAGGCCTACTACTTGTACTTCCCTTCTGTAGAGAAACATAATTTATTCATGAATTCCAGTTGATTAAACTCTTATTCCTTTTCTAAAAATTCATTATTATCGAATTTTGTGAGGAGAGATGACACCTAAATTTTTTCAAAGAAAGTTGAATGCAAATAAAATAAATTGAAAAATATATCTCACCTTGAATGTACAAGTATGTTTGAAACAAGGAATAGAAAGTTTCGTTCTGAAAATTGGATGTATTTATTTTAAGGGTGTGTCATATTGTATTAGATGCGGCCTGATTTTCAACTGCTCCCCACCTGTTTCCATTTACCGCAGCTTCATAGTCACTTTTTCCACTCTCGATAATAGCAGATATAAAATAAAATTGTCTGGCACGCTACTAACTGAATCGCTATTGGATTCCGATAAAGTAGAAAGTGTTTTGAAAAAGGAGGAAATGGAATCTGGGCCAGGAGATTCTTTCGTCTTGATTCGGTTAGATGAGTATGAAGATGAGAATCACTCCAACTGAGAAATATTGGAAATTGCTAGCCCATAACCATCCATGTGACGTACGGAATCGTCAAATTTCTGTTGGAATGATTCTTTGTTGGAGAAAAGGAAATTGACTTTTGCTTTTTATCTTAGTTGGTGGAACCGGTGCCCATCAAAAAAGGAAATCATGTTTTCATGTGGTACATAGTGAATGATAATGAATACAATTTGTTCGATCAATTTTCTCTAAATAGTGAATCCCCCTGAATTTTATGAAATTTTGGATGATATCCAACAAGGCAAAGGACTCAGATAACATAATTTTCCGAGTAGAACCTTATCTGAATGGAAAACATAGAAAGGTAATGTAGGGATTGTACTAAGCTTGGAATTATTTGCTTGAAAGGAAGACTCAAAGGAATCCAGAGCTATCCTTTCATCCCAACTTCAACTTCTGTCAGATGATAATTATAACTTGGATACAGAAATGTGCAACTTCCACTTGTTTCCGTGAATGGAGAGTGTTCACTGTCAGCTATTCTACCTTCAATCTCTAAATTATTGGTGTGAAGCGCTCCATTATAGTTTCTTGATATCAATTTTCAAATGTTAGAATTGAATTTGTGGGATCTTTTATCATTTCACGGGGATTATATTATCTCGAACAAATGGGCTTGAACCCCTGAATTTGTGAAAATATACATATGGATATGTGGGATGACAGTCAATAGACTGAATCCATTAGTAGGCCTACCAACTAAAACCAATAATACCAGCTTATACAAATAAGCTCATGAATACCATTGTAAATCGGTTCCATTCCCAAATTATTATCAATTTAATTGATGCTTTCATGAAGTTCAAGTGTTATTATTCCCGTCATATTGGGATTACTGTACCTAAATTCAAAATACAATACTGGTTTATGTTTGTTCCAATTTTCACGCACACTTCCACTCTGACTCTGTAGTTACAGTTCTTTATAAGTTTATTACATCGCTACTGATCTTTACTGTGGTTATATTATATATGCTTATTCTCATATATCTATTGAGATTCTAATATTGTCTTTCTAAAAATCTCATCTACCATATGATGTTGATGTTCGCAAGATAAATGTGGTTTCGTCTGTTCCATATACGATTCAACAACTGACGTCTACATCAGTCTCTCGTCCGTCTACGTCAACCATCTACATCGTCTGAGAAACTGAATCTGCGACTATAGTTACGACTTTAGTCAGCTGGTCCGGTTCAGTTAAGCTACGATTCCCAAGCGGGCTCGAGCTGCCCGGCTCTAAATTTGCTACTAGAGCTGCCCAGCTCTAGCTGCACTGCTCTAGCCATCACAATTCTATTCTCATAACATAACTATAATACATATGTTTAATCTTTTATTAGGGCTACTAATGTACACTAAATCAATAAATAGTGAAATTCATTAGAAAATGATTTAAAAAGGGTGAATTTCACTATTTATTGATTTAGTATAGCCTACATTAGCCCTAATAGCAGATTAAACATATGTAATATTATGTGAATGGAGTTGTAATGGCTGAAGCAGTGCAGCTAGAGCTGGGCAGCTCCAGCAGCGAATTTAGAGCCGCGCGGCTTGAGCTGCCACTTGGGAATCGTACCTTGAATCAGACTATTTGCAGACATCAGCTCCTCAGCTTTTGAAACGTACACGGAACAGATGACTCCGCCATGTCATTAGTTGCTTACTTTAACATGATGAAAGATATCTGTCCAAAAATTGTCTGTTGTGTTGATTGCTAAAAAATACACGCAGGCGAAGAAGGCTCATGAAGTGACTGCTATCATAGCTCCCTCTGATAATATTTGAATGTAACTAAGCTGCTAGATAGTAGCCATAGTGATTTCAACGGGCGCGACTCAGACGATAGACCCATTGAAAACAATGCAAAGTTATCGAATGAATAGCTCTATTCTCTATGAATTGATTCTGGAGCTGGAGCATTACTAAGCGTTCATCGGATACGACCATTTCAGGGCGATCGACACAACTGACTCATCTTGAATAACAGACCTTATCTTCAATTCCATTAATGAAAATATGTTTAATAAAAGTATAGACGCACATGCTTGATGCTGACAGTGGCGTGTGGCGGGGGTGGGGGACGCGTGGCGGTAGCGGCCAACGGCGCCTTGCCGACACTGAGGACGAGATCAGTGTCGTGATGGTCGGGGGCAGGGGTGGAGGCGGTGGCCGGATTGCCGCCCCTGATGAGTCGCACCTCCCTGGACCTGTGGTAGAGCTGCACCTCCTCGGCACGGTTCATAGCCAGCAGCGCCACCATCGTCCCTCCACCATCGCCGTCGCCCTCCGCCTCCAACGCACGCGTGCGCGAACCCGCCAAACCAGCATCACCACATCAACATCACCGGCGCTCCTCCTCTCTCAGCGGCACCACCTCTCCTCGCCTATCCTAACATACAAGTCTCAGGGGTCAACCTTCAGTGCACGACAATTCCGTTTCTGAATCTGAATTAGATGATTGTTTCTAGAGTACAACTACCATCCACCCACACGGTAGAAACATCCGATTCAGATTCAAATACTCTCTGATTTTGTGTGTTTTCAATTCCGATAGGTGGACCCTATCAACATACCATAGTCCATGCAAGCCTCAAATTTAATTAAGTGTGCTTTGAAATACTGTACTCTTTGCATCTAATTCCTATCCAAATAAAGGGTGATTTTTAAGAGGTATAGAACTATAGGTATAGAGGTTGGCATTACTGTTCAAGATGGTGACCGATTCAAGATTTGACAAATTATTTATTATCAGTTTGGTTTGGCAATTCATTATTAATAGACTCCCGCCTGAACAACGCTTGCAAATAGCGCAATACTATTTCGAAAAATATGGTTCTGTGAGGAATACGTATCTCTCACTACGTACATTTAATCATCAACAAAATCGTCTATTAGAGCAGTTAATTCGAATAACCATCGACCGTTTTCGCACCACGTTCACTCTTATTGATAACTCGCATCCCCAGAGACGCCGTACGGTGCAGAAGAAGCTATTGCTATACTGTAAGTTAGAGCGTAGCATTGAGGAAAACGCGAATGAGCCATTCGCCATTGAGCACAGGAATTGAATCTGTGTCCATCCACTTTATGGAAGATTTTGCGGAAGGATTTTGGTTTGCGTGCTTACAAAATTCAAATCGTGCAAGAATTGAAGCCAAACGATCATCAAGCAAGGCATAGATTCATCAAATGGGCTCAAAACGAGATAGCCGCTGTACCCGATTTTCATAAGGAAATTTTGTTTAGCGATGAAGCGCGCTTCTGGTCGAATGGCTACATCAACAAACAAAACTCGCATTAGAAGTGAAGTGTATGTCAAAACACCTTTACATCCAGAAAAACTGACTGTTTGGTGCGCTCTATGCGATGGGCTGGTGTAAACGGCCACAAATGTTAGAAAAAGTAATAAAAAATTGGACATCCAGATTGGACTACATCCGAGCCAGCCGTGGCGGTCATATGCCATAAATCATTTTTAAAATGTAATGTCACAAGATTATCTTTCAAATAAAAAAAATTCTTGTCAATCGAAAAATCCATTATTGTTTTATTGCAATTTAAAGTTCTATGCCTCTAAAAAAACACCCGTTAGTTCAGGCTCCAATCTTACAATGTGCCTTCGAAATCGTTACAGAAACATGAAAGCAGTGTGCTAATATCCCGAATGGAATATGTTAATAAATGGAAACTCACAAGACAAAATAAACAAATGCTTTCAAAGGTTTGCATAGACTATAGTATGACAGAATGTTTGGAACTGATTGATTGCGAATTCCATTTCGAGCGCAGCACGAAAAGCGTTCTGACGCTGGAAGGTGCGTTATGAAGCTCGCGTGCATGGAAGTGGTCCCTTACACAAGCGTCAGTGTTACTAAGCGCTTTGCTTGGGAACAGAACGCAACTAGGATAACTCACATTCAGCGTCTTTATTCCAACTTCGAATCAAGGCAAAAACTCTCGTCTTTGTTTAAAGCTCAAACAATTCAAGTGTTCAGGGTTCCCTGTATGCATCGGTGTATGTGGAGTTGTGATTAGCTTTTTTAATTTCAAATCATCGCTGGGATTATGAAGAATGGAGTGATAAAAGTAGACCGTATTCAAAAAATAAAACATGGAACTAGTTGATGGATACGAGAAAGAAGAGATTTGAAATTATAGCTTTTAATGGTTTTTGAATGCAAAGATTTGGAGGCTACTATAGTTTTAACATAAATACCTTGTAGTATTGTATGTATTTAATGTACTGCGAAAAGCTATGTTTCATTTGGAGTCCAAATGAGTATTTTACTGTCATCTTCAATTATCATATTTATACATGTATTATATGAGCTTGTTTTCAATATTCTTTTTTTTTGCTCTATTGTTTCAACCTCCACAGGGAAATTTCTCTTACCAAATTACTGAATAATTCCTGCACATGTTTAATAATAGTATGTTAACAGGTTTACTTTGAACATAAACTTGAATGATATTCATGTTTAGTGATATTTGAAATTATATATTTTATATTATTTCTAATTTTCTGTACCGTTCTGTATTGTGATTTAATTTTCAAGAGTCAATTATCTCGATTTTAGCTAACATTGCAAGCTGTGTGAGATCAGTAAAAACTCTATTGTCGAACTCTATGATTTACTCAATGATTACTTATCATGTTTATCTCTATGGCGTGTAATGTGCAACACCAATATTCGCTACTCCAATTAATCCCAATTCTTAGATGGAAAAGACCTCGAAGAAACTAACGTATATAAGCAATTGGGTGACATAATACGAAACAAGATTTCAATTTCGTGATGATCTATCTGAATTACACAAATCAAATGTGATAAGTGATGATTGTAGAATGATATATCAATTATTGCGGTTGAAGTGAACCAATTTTATACAGAGAATCAATTTGAAATAACCGAACGAGTGATAAAGCTCTTCCTTTCAAAGCGAAAGATAAATTAAGTCTCGAAAATTTTGAATTCTCAGAAATCAGTTGATCTGATTGAATCATGAAGGAGTCATACATAGACTGGTTGTGAAATACTCACAATTAGGAACCATACCCTCCGGCAACAAAAGCATAACTCCAATTACAAAAAAACATTACAGAAACCCCGTAGTCTCAGAAAATCTATTATAATCATACTAAGGTTGCAGTAGACACCGTTCTTTGTTTCTATTAGTTATTGGTTTTCAGAGAATTTTTCTCGTATTTATAAACAGCTCATGGGGAACATTGCTTATATTTTCATTACGAAAATGAAACAGTATACTCAGCTTGAAGTGATACACGTATACGTAATACGTATTCGACAGCTTTGATAGATTTCAGCTCCAAGAGAAAGATGGGCTTGTTGATTGATGAAGGTGGTAATTGTTCCACCAAAAATACACAAAAAGAAAAATTAAAATCAAATGAGAAGATTAATGATTCTCAATACAGATTGATGACTATCTTCTCAGATCAGAGTAGAAAATAATGTTCTATGAAGAAGTTAATAAGGACGTATGAAAGAGCTTTCTCTACCCAAGTTTTGAATAGAACATGTCAAGATCATGCCGGAAGATACGCCTTGTTGGCCAATAACACTATCATCCGATAGAATTTTGTGTAGGCTAAGTTTGATAAAATAAGATTTATAATTTCCAAAATAGTTCGATGTTAATGAGAACTTAACTAAGTGGATTGATTGTTTATATTGTAATAGATTAGAAATACAGTAAATCAACCAATACTTATAGGAAAATATTAAAGTTTTATTGAGAGATAGAACAGAAAATGGATAAGAAACCTGAAATTAATGAAAGAGGGTAGTAAAATGTAGGGGTGAGAGAGAAACTATGAAAGGTTCGATAAGAGTTCAAGCAAGAAGGGAGAGGATTCCAACTGCACGCATTCGTGCCTGGTTCACATTATTCAAGTTCGGTATTAAAGAAACGAATAATCTCGGAAAGTCACGATATTTGAAAGGTATCGCTACGCCAGTCTCTCTGTATTTCTTGAAAGTGCTGTGCATTGCTACTTCCTGGATATTCGATCGATAATATCCATAACATAAATAGATTTCTCCGTCGACAGTTGAACTCTACAAACCGGGAAAATATTGTATCTGGACTTGGAACGACTTCAAACAGGAATTCAAGAATACTTTTCAGGTATTTGAGAATAGGTGGAATATACTGTATACATCGATTGGATTGTAAGTATATTGGAAACCCAAATAAATTATGAAAGTGTTTCTCAAGATAAAAACAAAATTTTACTGCTCACTTTTACTATTGTTAGTAGAGATGATGAATGGCGAGATATCATCCTGTTTACTACAAGGGAAATCTTAAATTTATCTAGTCTTCGGTTTAGGCCTTATCAATATTTTGATCATTATTCATATTGATGAGCTTTTAATAGGTTTCCATCCTTAACCTTCATTGATAGCCTCTCACAATAATCCAATAAATAATCACAGTACCTTTGAAATTGTTTCATTCTTCTTCGCGACTAGATAAGACTTTCAAATTCGAAAAAATAGTCACGAATAATAGAATCATTTCAAAAGTACTGTGATTATCTATTTAGTTAGTATATATTATATCAGTAGTCATAATCACAAAGTGAACATAGTTTTCTATTTATCTGCTTGTAATTTCGAAACCCTAAATTGGAAATGCAATACTGAATTAAAAATAAAAAGGCTGCATTGTTATATAATGAATCTGTGTCACCCATGCAATCATCGTTCTTCTAGTTCCAATACAATAGTAAGTTAATGCTATTGGATGTAGAAAAATGGTATTCTTGTTTACTGCTTAGGGAAGTGTTTGTGTGAGAGAGGTCTATTTCTGGAGCTATCAAAGATTCATTATGTTCCAGCGAATCATGTGAAGTTTGCTAGTAGGGTCACTCTCGGTGAACCTATGAAATTGAATTTGGCTCAACGGCAGCGTGCGGTATTGTTATCCAACAAACTCTATCCAATACTCTTCCCGAAGTTATAAATTATTCAGCTATGGCCACATAACTGTTCAAAGTCACCACACAGTCTGATTGCAAAATGGAATCATGAGCATGATGATCAATTATATTTTGAAATATTCATCATTGTTCAAGATTGTGGCCTCAAATACCCACTTTTAAACAGTTGTATATCAAATCTTCCATTATTTTCAGTGATTTCTCACAACACATATGAATCACAATGCAAGAAAAATGTATTGAGAACATACAGTATCTTTGATTATACTCTTTCAATGGAAAACTATTCCTTGTTGAACCCGGTTACTCCATATAGAATCATGTTCACAAAGTATTGTGACGATTATGGAATTGTTTCTTTTGGGATTTCGAAGTAGGCTAGAACAAATCAAACATGTGAGAATTTACTTATGTTCTAATTTCTTTATGTTTTATTTTCCCTGAAATATGATTGAATATGAGTTTCATTTGAATGGTATCAATTCTTCTGTTGAACAAAAGGTTGTACAGGTGGAGTTTTCAAAATTGGAGTGTGTCATTGATATTTTAACTAAAAAATATTTCAAGTCTTGAACTTGACATTTGGGAAGTCTCAACTTAAGAAGGTTCAGACGTTTGAGTATCTCAATACATTGCTCCAAAAATAAGAAGTGAGTTTTATTCATCACAGGGTAGTTCACCAATAAAAATACAAGTACTGGGGGCGAAGTTGTCGGACACTATGTATGAATTTTATGAGTACAACGAACCCTCAACAAAGCTTCAAAATACAAGGCAAGTCGATTAAAACTTTTTGCAGCGCTTGACTGCTCTTTTCAAGTTCTAAACTATGCGTTTCATAGGTTGAGCAAAAAGCATGCTGGTGCCAGGAGCCACCAAAGTCAACAATAGAAACTTCCTCACAATATAGAATAGTCTTTATCATACGCTCATGACGTAATAATAGTGAACAGAGAAAATCTTTCAAAATCCCACTAATTGCTCACGATAAACTCAACTACATGCTATTCCATCCTATGAGAATAATAATGAGCTACTGTTAGCATTATTAATTCACGATGTTTTATAAAGCAGAAGCATTGTTCAGCTTCTGAAACATAAAGCAGAAGCAATGTTTAGCATCTGAAACATAGCCTGATGAATTTCTTATTGAGTTGTTCAATTAATTAACAAGGTTTCTATTAATTGGTTCTGAGTTTGGAGAATATTATTTTATAGCTACAATATTGATGATGATGATGTTCAATATTCGATCAATCAATATTCAATATCAATTGTTCAAAAGTAAAATTAGTAAAAAAAGTTTTCCCCATGCTATAAAATACCGTAGCCAAAAGTTTCATTCTAATTGTGTATGTCAATACATATCACAAATGGACAAACTCAATCCTCAGGTGTATATAACTTGAATCCACAGCCGCTTCATTAAAAATAAATGAGTGACTGTGAATCAGGCACAATGAACATCAACAGGCAGTTGATAAACGAGGTAACAATCAACTGAAACACACATAGCGACGAGCATAAATAAATTATGAGACAGCTTAGGTCTTTCTTGCTTGATACACAGCAAGGCAAATAAGCAGAAAGCACTTACGTTACCCGGGGAACAGAATTATTGTACTCAGCAGCAGCTATTCCTTGGAGCAGAAAGTCAAATTGCACACAGGTAGGGACAAATCCCAAACCTTCAAAGCGGCAACTCACGGCGCAATCAAGAATTAGCTTACAATACATTATGTAGGCTCTGCTCGAACGGAACATGGGCTGTTGTTCGGAGAGTTGTCAACTCAAATTATGTTCATCCAAATTCTTATTAACGTCTCCATACACTCCTAGGCCTTCTTACGTAAATTTCTGCAACAATCCATTCGAATTTGGATGAATTCAGATTGAAAGTTCAAGCATACATCTAGTAGACTAGTTTTATTCTTGATTTTCTGTTTAAAATAATTTCCCTCATTCTGATTCAAGAAATTGACTCAACATGGAAAATTACCAATATTAAAAACTAGTACTCAATGAAATTTGAGATAATATAGTAAAGCAAAAATAATAATGTATTAATCTTCTCGAGACTTATATATCATATATTATACAATACGTGTGGGAATATGATCGAAATTAATGGGAAACCTATCGAAATTAATGGAGTTAAACAATTTGCTTCACATAATAGCTCCAACCACCTCAATTCTCTTATAACTTTAATTGAAAAATAGTCCTTTAGAGTTTATTGAAGTCAATGAAAAAATCATTCTCAATGATTGAGAAATTCAATTGCACGTGGAAAATTAGAAAATGTATTCGTCAGCCGGTGTAGTTTTAATCCTTTGATGAATCGAAGAAAAAGGTTTTAATGCCGGAAAGCAGTCGATGAATTTATCATGAGCAGCTATTCTGTTGTCGCGAGGACGGGCGGCGGTATCCAATTTGGAAATTAGTTTACTACGCCGGTAATGGCGGAGGGAAAAGTGGAAAAGGCAGACTGCAGAATCTGGAGGGAGAAGGGAGGTTTGTACGACTAGCGTAGAATGATTGAAGAGTTGCAAGCCGAGCTTTCATACAGATCTGAGCATCGTCGGGGCTTGGTCAATAAATCGACTGAATTCTAAATAAAGAAACTTACCGGCCGATGTTATTGTGTCCGATTAATAAGAGAGAAAAAAGAGAAAGAGTGATAAAGTGCTGCTGATTGGTGGAGAGAAATAGAGAGTGAGAGAGAACGGGAGAGAGAGAGGAATAGAGAGAGTAAGAGAGCTGGCCGTCATTATTCGGCTCAGGTTGAGTCGTCCGAAGCATTGCACGGTCGATTTCTACTTTGTCAGACCTCTGACAGTCGACAATTGTTTGTCCAGCGTCAAAAAGGCCCGTCCTGATTGACAATTTAAGAAATCACTGGGTTGAATCTCTTGATTTTATTGTAGATATCACTTTTTAACTACTTTCATTGCAAGCTCAATCAATTGACAGACAGTCTTACTTACGTTGAAGAAAGTTGCTGTTGAGCTTTTATTATAATAATAAATTATCGGATAATTTATTTCTTTCAATTATGTAATATATTTTCATCGTGTTTACATGATAGACCTAAAACAATGAATTTTTAAGGCACCAGATTAAACGATGAATGACTACTGTTCATATCTTTAGAGCTTATTCAATGAATTATACATTTAATGAGTCATAAATATGATTGAATCTAATTAGATATTGTATAAAATAATATTATTAATAAGTGATTGGAAATTGGGTCAAGTTGTATTAGAGTATTAAATATCAACTAGGGTGCCTGAACATAATGACCTAGTCATATTTTCGCTCTTCACATAACAAGAAATCCAACAAACAATCAAGTCCAATGAAAACGAGAATAAGAAACTTATGAGAAATCCTAACGATTGATGTCTTCATTTAAGTCAAACTTGAGTACTGGGAAATAATAATAGAGAGATTTTCCTATTATTCCTTGGTTATTAGGGTTCCGCTCAGTAGGTGATACGAGAGAAATTTAAATGCATCCTGAATAAATTTCTCAACTGAATTAATATTATTCAAAAATTTTATTATTTTTTCAGAGTTCAACTTTGCCACTCCATACTCTTTTTATACCAATTACGGATCTCATGCATTATTATTAGTAAGGTTATGGTATATTTTCCACCGAGGAAAATTGAGGTTACGTTGCCTGTGGAACTTCCTTTTGGGACTCCGCACCAAATGCGGCATACGACTACGACAATAATAATAATTTTAATCATTTTTCTCTAAATCAACTTGGAGCGGAGAAAGCATTTGAGTACCGTTCTAGATTGGGAGACAAAAGCATTGATATGACAGATGGCGATGAAAGAAAAAGGTGTAGCAGTGGTGGCCTTTTGCATTCTCTTGTGGTGTCATTATAAGTGAAGTAGTGGAACAGGCCAGCCAACAGCGATGAGTGCAAGTGGAATTGCACGTTCACAGCTCAGCAGCCACAATACTGTTTTTGCGAGCTGAATACATCGTTCACCAATTAACGTCGAAACAAATGAGCGGCCACACACAGCACTTCATCCAAATTACCTTCTTCCTTTGTTTCACAGCTGGAAAAACGTCACCAAGCTCCTATATGTGTTGTTCAAACAACCGCTAATGAACGATCTCAGTTGCAGAATTAATTCATCTATATCACTCTCTTTAAACTCTCCGCTCTCATTCTAGTAGGACAATAGTATCGATTCGTAATTGAGAGCCGCAGATAAAAACTGTGGATGACATTTCATGACTGAAAATGCACTTCTACTTACAGCCGCATATAGTAGGAATATAGTTGGAAAAGAAATAGTTAATCACGCTTGAACATTCAAATCTCCCCTTTTAATGTGACTTTCATTTTTCAACCAGGAAATGGAAGAGTGGCAGATTCAAAACAATACACGACATATACAATATACAATATCACATTACAATGATGAAATGAAGAATGAGGAGTATTCTTTCAATGTAAAATTCACATGAATTTCGGTCTGGAATTCACGATTATGAATGAGAATTTGTTCTCAAAAATCATATATTTTTGAAAACGCTATTTGGATATCATGAGCTTTCACCGTTCTCATGGATTGTAATGAAGAAGCTCTATTTGAGCATGATAAAACTAAAGCAATCAGTAACTAGAAATGAGCTGACATCAAGCAGTCAACTAATAAGCAAAACTTATAACTCATAAGTATAGATATAATTAATTATAGTAATAACAATAATTATTATAATAAAGATATTTTTATTAAAATAGAATAATTATAAAAAAGATATAAATAATTATAGATGGACTAAATATTCGAGGTTCAATGCTGAAACATGTGAGCTGTAAGGCTGTGGAATAATTTCAATTGGAAATAAAGTTAATTCGTAGAAAATTAGAATATAATTGATGATAAATAGTAAAAGCCTGTGCTCAATAATAAGAACCGAGAACTGGGTAGACAAGTTGAATGTTGAATGAAAACGTTGATTCCCTATCACACAAGCACACAAGATGACTGTGATATTGGACAAAATGGCGTGAAGTTAAGCGTTGGACGTGCCTCTGACTGTGTCCGGTTTGAGGTACCGGATCCAATATGAATTAAGGTTGCGTGCTGATGATTTGAAATTCAAATGACGTGAATGCAACTTTCTGGAGTGATAAGCAGCTTGACCTGAAGCTCAGTCGCCGTTTTCTGGGCAAACCACTATTTGTACACGTGCTTATAAAAGGTATTATTGTATCGCGATGACTCATATAGATGAGGTACATTGAATATATAGCACGGATTACAGTACATGTATGAAATATCCTAGAAGCTGACTAGTGTATAATTTGTTCTTTTCAAGGTTCAGTTTCTTCAATTCCGGAAGAATTGATAGAATTTATTTAGTACGTCAATATCTTGAACATCAATAATGAACTTAAAATGGTTCAATCAGTTCAACCGTAAGTAAATTACATTCAAGGAAACATATAGTTTGGTTAATCACAAAAATATATTATCCAAAATATAGTGAGTTAATACTTCATTCAAAGAGTTTCTACTAATATTGATTTATGATCATATATCCTCATATATTATCATTTTCTGAAAAATTATAGCAAAACGAGATATTTTCATAACGAAAAGATGAAAAGTTTTTCACTTTCGACTACAAAAGGAATGAAACAAGGTTAGAATAAAACTATTGAAATAGAAAGACATCACTAAACACATCCTTGTTAGTTGATTTACAAGGGAGATGACAAAGAGCATTGATCCATGAAGAAAATGCATGGTTCCAACAGGTTGTAATTAGTGTAGTATCGATTCCCACTTATCAAAAATCTCTTTTCTACGATCTTGTTTTCTAAACAAATAAGTTGATTATAAACTTATAATCATTATTATTGGGAGTAGTCCTAATTCTGTCTTTAAGGATTGAAAATTAACTGATTTTGTAACTGCTTTGTGGTAATCATGATCACAGACAGTACCGCATTTCCCGCTAGGCCCACTAGGCCCAGGCCTAGGGCGCAAAATTTTAAGAAGCCCTCACACGAGCGTGTATTGACACTAAAGCCGCGTATCGACAGTCCGAGGCATGTGCTACGAATGCCTCGCTGTACAGTCTGTTGACACAAAAGAAGAGTACTACTACTAGTCTACTATCTACCGCGTATCGACAGTCCGAGGCATGTGCCACACATGCCTCGGACTGTCGATACCGGGTTTGCTAGCAGCGAGGCAAACGCTGCACACAACTCGCAGCGAGCAGTGCATGTTGCCTCGCAACGCACAACGAACAATTCTACAAACTAACCTCAAAATTGTACCCCATTCCAATGCATTTTTGTGATTAAGAATTCTATTTGGGTGCAGAAGGTTCTAATAGGCAATAATAAGCATTGCCTTGAATTTTTATCTACTAATTGAGCATAAACTAACCTCCAAAGTCCAAATTATCAATTGTTAAAGCATAGTTGCTTTGTCTCCCGCTTGATGGCGCTAGTCAATTTGTTCGCGTGCTCGCATTTTTGGTTACAAAAAATGCAGATTTTTTATTATAATTATCTTTATTATAATTATATACTATTTACTATATACTATACTATAATTATAATTATTTTTGATTATTGCAGATTATATTCACACACATGCCTCAGCCATGAGTTTATACTTTTTTTGCGTCACCAGACTGTACTGCGAGGCATTCGTGGCTCATGCCTCGGACTGTCGATACGCGGCTTAAGATATGATCGGACAAGCGATCGAAAAATTTTTGTGCAGCTGGGAAATATTTATTTATTATCAATACAAAAGAAAATACACTAACTTAACTTCAAATATCCAACAATAACAATGTAACGACCGACATTCACAGTGTTATGAAATATGATTCATAGTTATCACAATATTGGCTAATGGCTATTGAGTCTGGACTTACAGAAAGCATTGACTTCGGAGAAATAACGAGAACTTTCGTAAAATCCAAGCAAAGAAGAAAATTTTTATAAAATAAGAATTTTACAAACTAATCATCACTGTATGTTTTTTGACCTTAAATTTTTTTGCAGAAAAGTTTGACTTTCTAATGAAGCTCTAAAATATGATTGTTTATCAAGTATAGATTCACATTATGAATCTTAACGTAATGTAATTAAATCTTATTTTCATACTTTGTGAATGCTGTCCATCAAGTCTTATTTTGAGGTTGAAATAAAAATTTACTAAAACACTCGTATTTAAGTTATTCTATACTCCATCCTAATAACTTTTGACAGTACAATATTATCAAGAATCTCTTATAACAAGACATCGTTTAGAATTATAAGACTAGTATGATTCACTAAGTTGTTAGCCTATGTATATTTCTTTAATCTGAATCAGTTATGAAAAAATAATGTATGTGTATGGTGAATGGGGGTGTCCGTGTTATAGTCTGTGGGGAAGGGGAGGAGTTTAGGTGAAGGGGGAGGGGGCGCTTTTTGGTCTGTAGGCCCAGGGGCGCTAAACTGCTAAATGCGGCACTGATAACAGACCTATACCACCCATGCATTGGCATTGGCCACCTTGCACTCAAAGCCTCTTTGACTGTAGAAGATACGACTACGACTACTGAACAGCCTTTTGTGTTCAACTGTGATATGCGTGTTGCATATCCGGCCCCTGCTTTACGATTACACCGTACTACAGAAACTGTAAACTTGATCCACTCATTAACTGTACTATACATAGTCCATTCAATAAGTATCGAGACTGGTTCGCTGTAGCCTCAACCGAGCTTTATAGGGTGATCCGACCAGTGGAAATCAATAGATGGGATCTTTACGAATAAGAATCACTGTTGTTCAGTCGCCTACGTGCATCAGTTGAGGCAGGAGGTCGATTTCCGCGCCGAGTGTTTTTACCTCGCTTCGCAGCACCAACATGGAGCTTACCCACAAGGAAACCTTCGCTTTAAATTTTTGCTTCAAACATGAAAAATATGCGTCGGAGACCCTCTACCATGTTGAATAGGCATTCGAAGAAGACTCCTCGAGTCGCGCAAGAGTTTTTCAGGGTGTACAATATGTTCCAGGAAGGCCAAGAACTCGTTGAAGTCGAGTCTGTCTAGGCTTGAAATGGGAATGTGGTGAAAACTGAAAAAAATTTGGTCTCTGACAGGCGTATAATAGTCGCTCTCATCAGTAAGAAGAATGGTCTTGAAGTGGAAACCATCCACACTATCGAAACAGTTGATTTGGCGATGAGAAAAACTGTGAGGAATTTTCCAACTGTGGCGCTGTGCGACATTGCGATTCTTGGGCAGCATCTGCTGGAGAAATTCTGCGCTGCCAAGTCAAATCAACTTCCTAAACAATCCACCTGCTTTTTTCTAACTTTTATAAGTGAAAAGGCCGCTGTGAGTGCAGGGGTTTGACTCTGAAGGCTTGACTTTGGCTCCCAAACAACTGCGACGCGCTCTCAAAACACCCGGCGCGAAAATCTACCTCCTGTCTCAAGGAATGGACTTAGGAGGCTAAACCACTGTGCTCCTGAACAGTAAAGAACCCCTCTACTGAGCCCAAGCAGTTTAATCCCCCTCCACGTTTCCGTTGAGACCACAGAAAACCAGTCTCGATACTTTAATGAATGGACCTTGTATTATAGCCATACAGTATGATATACTATGTACAACCAGAGTATACTGTGCAGTTGGGCCAGAATTTCATGGCACCTAGCCAGAACCCAAGGTGTAAAGAATATTAGATATTAATATTTTATAAAATTTTTGGATATTAATATTCTATACAACTTGGCCGGAAACACCTAGACATGGCAAATTTCTCGAAAACATTGGGCACCCAAGGATCTCCATCAACTTTTGAAACAAATTATTTATTGAATTTTGAATGCTTCTAGCATGTCAAAACTTATATGTTTGATGTCTTTAATGGCAGAATTTTTTATGTTCTGATTCAAAAGAAAAAGTTATTACTTTGAAGGAGAAGATATCAGCACCAACATAAAGAACACATCTCCCTATTTTCTTTGTCACTTCTTAGCCACGTGCAACTTGAAACAATATTTTCATGAATAATTTCAATTTCAACAGTATGCTATTATAGAAAATAATTGAGCAAAACTCTGTTCAATCAGTGGTGTCGGTGTCTCCAGTAAGATATAATATTATAATTTAATTAAATCTTACAAATACCATGGATTAATAAATTATTTTGGAAATGGTTTCATCAAAATTTAGTGGGAGTGGAATAGAGCAGCAAGCAATGTTTCGAATGAAGTTAATTGTGAGTAGCCTAGCACCCAGCTGTAAGGTGCCAATAATACATTTTGATAGATATTTTTAGCCGTATTATATTCATTTATATCGGCACAGAAATAGATTAAAGAACTAATTCACCTGTGATATTGATAAAATGCCATTGTAAATTATTGTCCGGTTCCGAAATTTTATTTTCTCATCTCCTAATCGTAAAATAATAAAAAAAGTAAGCAGACCAAGTTTTGAACAAAAAATATTGTTTTTGGAATACATACTGTACTGTACGTTTCTCGTATAGGTATTAACCTTTTAATGTTTGGTGAGAAGTTACTTATAGTCATGTTACCATTTGAGTTGTTACCCTTTTGAGCGTCGGGTTCTGAGGGAAGGTGGTTGAAAGGTGCAAAATTTCAGTTTTTCGTAAATAGGTGCCGAACCAAGCGTCGGAAGAAAATATTTTATGCTTGTAATTTCTAGAAAATAAAATTTGGAAGAGATTGAGACCAATAACAACTCGGTATCATCAACCGTTCCCAAGTTACAATTATTTGAAAAATCCATTGTTTTTTCACAGGAATTATTCCGTCACTAAGTTTCTAACTTGGAAATGGAAACACTTTTAGATATCGATGTTCGATATCAAACACTAGTTCAGGCCCACCCAACATAAAAATGACTCAACATGCGGAAAAAAATGAAAAACTTTATAATCTATGAATTTTCCCGACTTAACTTCAAATTCCAGGATGATTCTCGATTTTTCCCGACCTTATTCCATTTACAGACTAATTCCCGACTTTCCCGATTTTTCCAACTGCTAGACACCCTGAATTGAGAAAATGTGTCAGGATCATCATTAAATAATGATAGAGGTAAGTTTATGCAGCAAAGGAATGTTTATTGGAATTCAAATACGACAAATTGGTATGAGTGAATAGATATTCAACAGTTAGGAGAGTAATATTATATCAATTTTCTAGTGATGATATGGGAGAGATTGTTCAAACAATCTTCTTCGTCTCTTGGATTTCATTACATCACGAATTCATTCTACGAATAGATGTTTTGTCATACTTTCTCAAACTGACTTATTCATGCGATTTCTTGGAAAAGTCTCTGAAGTTTTCACTGTGAAGCATTCCAAAAAAATCAGACAGAACTGCATGAAATTGTAGAGATGGGTTTTCAAAGTGATGAGGAGGTGGAAAACTGGAGGCGCGAGTTTTCAATAAATTTATGCAGCGACTCTCCGATTCATGGACAAAGTTTCTCCTCTGTTGGAAAATTATGGGGAATATTCTACAACGATGGCCATCACGCTCCGCTTTCTGTTCGTATCACATCACATACAGAATCTCATTCTCTCTGTTTCAGTTTTATTTTTGCTCTTCTCCCTTCCTCTCTCTCTCATTCACTTACTCTTACTCTTTCTCTCTCCCAACATCATTTACTCGCCACTGTTCGACAGCATCACAGCTGTTCTACACATGGTGCATTATCGATGTCAATCTGAATTTATATTCCTTTCTTGTTCTTGTAACATTCCCCTCGCTATTCCATGCATAATCAATTTTTCCTTTTCTTCAATCAAGCCAATAAGAATGTGAATTGTAAAACCAGGGATTTGAGGAGGCTCTACATCGCTGTTCAATCACGATATGCCTATAACGCATAATGCCTATGCTTATCGTTATTCTTTGTCTTCGATTGCATTTTTCAATTGGTGAGGGAGACCAAAATGTATTTAGAAGTTGTGGATAGAATACGACACGATCACTTCAGGAAAAGTGAGTATTGAGACCTTCAATATTTTTTATCGCGGAACAAAACATTTTCTTTCTGTAATAAAATGTTGATTTGAAACCAGTTTGAACTGTTTGTGTTGATTTAGCCTCAACTCGATCAATAACATCCCTTGAAGAATAAACTTTAAATTGGATTCCATCATATCAATTCAAATTCTCCTTGATACCAAGCTGATCCTGTTCACTTTAATTGGTTGTTTCCTGTCATTCAATTATCTATTTCAATGAACAACCATTATCGAGCGATAGCGTTTCTGTTCACATTTGACTCAGAAATCGAGTTGACAATTGAGCGATCGATTTTAATTTTAGCATCCTCATATTTTATAAAGCTGGTTGAAACCAACTGGAAATCGATCGCTAAAGGGAATCTACGGATCTCATATTTTTTGTTTCTAGGCATCTTATCATCAATCCATGTTCGTAATGAATTGAGAATGAAAATAAACCATTTATGACCCAATGACTCCATAAAAACAAACTATCAATAAACGGAAACTATCTTAAACTGAAATATGCTGAAACTATTTCAATAATATAATGAACTCAGAACAGAATTTCTTCACTCATGAAAAAGAAAATTAAAAAAGTCTGAATTAAGCAGTGAACAAGTATAGAGGTTTTAACAGGAATGATAAGAAATCCAAAATTTAATGCTATCTACGAATCTCTATTTCTTCAGTAATTGTAATAGAACTAAATTTGAAATGTTAAGTTGCCACCTACACAAAGTCATAGAGATAAAGTAGTCGTATGGAGAACAGGGTCAAGTGCACGACCGTACAAAACGTATGAATTATATGTGACAACCTCAATATAAGAGTCGAATTGAAAAGTGAGGTAGGTTGGGTTATTCGGCTTCTGGCATATAAATCTTGAATAGGTCACCCGGTCTCTTTCTATAGGAACGGTCACTTTCTTCAGAGAAGAGTTTCTTCAAAGCCAAAAAGAAGGGATGAAAATAGAAGCAGTTGTCGGATTTGAATTATTATATAGGAGGGGTTTTTATCGTATAGAGGCATTCAGTAGACATTTAGGGATTCATATAGACATCTCTGTTTACTCGTCATTTGAATTGAAAACTGAAATTTTTCTTAGAGAATTCCAATGCAAATAGATAACGTAATTGTTTCAATTGAATACTCACAGCTCAATACATTATTTTGATTTTTTTCAATTCTAGCAAGGTTTTATTGATACCAGTATGTTCCTTCATAGGGCTGTTGAGCCCGACAAACAAACATGTTCATATAGGGTTATTTGTAAAATCGTCTTGCATGTACACTGTACAGTAAATTATACAAGTAAATTTCTAAATTCGTCAATAATACAAATCGTCTTGGAAAGATCGTGTAAGCTGTTAAGAAATTGAATTCCAATTGTCACTTGGTGATTGTGATTTTGTTGAATAACCACGAATACATATTTTATGGTTTGTACTTATAATATTTACAGAGTTATAATCACGAATACTGTACGCTATATGTTGATGCTATGGCACGATTTCTTTCTGATCATATCTCATTCAAATTCAATTGTATTCAATCATAAATTCTGTATCATAGAATTTTTGGCACATCATTTTTGTAAACAGTGTACAAATAGTATTAATTTTCATGAATTAAATAATATATTGTAATAGAACCGGAGGCTAAGGTGAACAAACATAAAATCAAATCAATCGTTAAATGATCAATAATCATTTTGATAATGTACTCATGACAATGTAGAAATCGTTGGGTCAAATAGAATATACTACTTGCTTTGCATGCATGATTAATTTGCGTTTGAAAGCTTTGGCGACAGCCGAAATTCATTTGGACAAATATAACAATATTGACTCGGCGTGGTGAGAATCGATACACTAATAGAGAAGGCCAGGCGGGTCTTGGTGAACTGTTGCCACGTTTCAGTGAATCCGTACAACTCGGCAACTTCCTGATCGACGCCGCCTAAATAAAGGTGGCTCCTCGCTGTCAATGAGCCGATCATTCCGACAGACGACGCTATCTCAATAGGTGAGGCGCTCGGCACAATTGTTACCGCTCCTAGTCAGGATGTGTACGACGTTGGTCAATTATTTATCAGACGCTCCCATTCGCCAAGCAACAACAACGCTACACTTCGCAACACACGCTTTCTACTCCACAACATCTATCTCCACATTGAAACAACCAGACAGCAAAACCACCAAACAAGCACAATGATTCTCTGTTAATTAACATATGTGAACGAGCACTCATTGGAGCAGTATCAATGGTGAATTAGGCCTCTTTCACACCAGTGCGTTACGGGTCCGAATAGGGCGATAAAAACGTTTTCACAGATAATTCTTGTGGGTGCATTAAAAACGATTTTTAGGTGTTGCGAGAGAGACCACAAATTTGAAAAAGAGGATACAGATTCCATTCACCTTGACTTTCAACTGATGAGGTTGTACAATATGAAAGAAATCATAAACTGAATTTGTATAAGGGTGATATCACACCAGGCCAGACACAACGGGCACGGACAAAGACTACTTTAGAATTTATACTTTTGCATAATTGAGAAACCAAAAAAAATCAAAGCCGTCACTCTACGCTCATCAATAATTACTAAAGAATTGTTTCCGGCCTGCTTTTACATCACCCTAAGCGTACAATCGTTTTTAGAAACCTCATTAACGATGACGCTCGGCTTCGACTAACCCTGCCTGATTGAAGAACACATTATATTGGAGTATAACTTGTATCAATTCACCTATTAGCTAATTTGGACTGATGATGTGGTGTACATAAAATTTTGGTGAGGCCATCAACATAATATTCACATAGAACATAAGTAATCATTGAATCACTCATTAGCATTTCTGTTCAACTACTTTTTTCTGTTGGTTGGAGCTTTGTTGAGTTTTAAGTTGATCGCGAGCCGTGGATTGATTATGATAGATCAATAAAAGACAAATGGATCTATTTATTATAAAAATTCAATATTTTCCGCTATGGTGTAGTGATTTTGTGAAAAGCTTCAGTTTTAGTAGTCAAAAATGTTTTCAAATGAACTTCTTAAAAGAACCATAACTCATGTCTCATGTTGTTTTTGGAAAATGATGTTATCTGATGGCAAACTCGAACAACCCTTGGGTATCCCCACTATTGAAAGCTATATATGCTAAATAAATAATTTATCTATATTTTGGAATAAGTCTATTTCAGGTCAATGATATGATTGGGAAATTCACTGCAAACAGCGATAACTCTAGGCAGTATGAGAATAGTTTACAATACAACCTTGTTTATCAGGATTCATGATGTCTGGATGGATTTAAAACGAGAAATTAAATCACATTGAAGTAGTAAGGCAGAAAGTGCGACAGTAGTCTATGAACAAGTAACATAGAACAATAAAAGTAGGAAATGTTAGCTTATTCTGTAGGATTTCAACGTAACTTCACAAACATACAGATTACCTATATCAAATAACATCACTTATGATTTCAGTTTGTCTGGTTGAAAGTAGTTTCAATGATTGTATATATAGTAGAATCAATGTAATTGTATTAGTATGTACTGATGTGTGTGGTGTTATCTATGTAATAAGGTATTCGAGAATTCATTTTGTAAAAGTGTTATTTGGTGTTAAATGAACGAATTGATGTGATGGACGAGAGTTGACGCACTTGATGTGTTGATAGATGCAAAAATAGGTCATGCATAAAAACGAGAAAAAATATGAGAGTACATGTGAATTTTTCATTCATAAACTGATTTATTATAGAAATTGGAAAACATCTTGAAACTGCAGTGACTATGTTATATAGTCACTGTACTTGAAACAATTCTAATGATTCCATAAACCCGCCATCAATGAATGTTGTTTTTTCCTATTACTTAGGCCTATATTATTGTATGCATCATATCACCAATTATTTTATTGATAAGAATGATTAATTTTTTCATCAATCTATTTAATATTGGACTTGATTTCCAGCAAATTCTTCTAAATGTTTTTAAATATGCTGTGTTATATTAATTGAATGAGGCTACATTCAATGCTCAAATTCGAAACTGACAAATCAATATTTTTATATTGATGAATATGCTCGAATAGGAATAAAGTTGAAAAATTATTTGTGTACTTTATGAATTTCGTTACAACTAGAAAAATTTGAAACCTTATCCATCAAAGTTGTTGGGATGCTTGATTGTTGATGAAGACTCCTCCCAGAAAACACTGTCACACACTCGGTAGAATAGAATTATATACTCTATCCAATATTCTAACAAAGATAAATTCTCCCAAAACTAAATTTCTTCAAATGATTATTCCTATCTAAGCCACTGAAGAAACTTGTTTCTTCATTTGTCAAACGTATTATCTTTACTACAGCTAATATTGCGATGTAACCGTAAATCTTCGTTGAAAGCTTCCTTGAATATGTGTAGAAAAATAAGGCTCTACTATCCTTATATTGATTGTACTAGTTAACTTTATACTATAGATATTCGTGAAGATTTTTATATTTGATTATTATTATTAAGAAGATATCATTATTAAGTATATCTCAAAATTTGTTATATTATTCTTCAAATTTTTTTGCAAATTCTATATAATCCTACTTTCCGTGAAGCTAAAAATACTTAGTTATATTTTCATTATTGGTCGATTGATTGACAGTCAAAAAGAAGAACACACACGCAAAAACGTTGCGCTATGAATGAAGTTTCCGAAAATACTTATAACAAGAGCGTAGTTTGGAAAGTTTTAACAGGCTTAGGCTATAAGATATTTTTGGCCGATAACAATATGAGGCAGAAACTCGGCGAGATATTTTTTGTTAGTTTGTACAATAATTTCTTTCAAGTGATATAGTACAGTACAGTTTGCTAAATTTAAACAGAACTGTAATTGATAACGTGATTAATCGATGTAATTAATTTGATGCGCGATATGTAGCAGGGAGAGAAGATGTGCTGTTATTTCACGAGGCGCACAAGCAAATTTTAGTTTTTTGCTTTGTCGACAGAAACTGGGGTTGGGGTTGAACTTAGTCGACTATCGGCGACACCCGCACCTGCCACGCGCGGACTTATCAAAAAGTGCCGACTCACACAACGGACGACGGCTGACTGCTGATCGCGAGCACTACTCGCTGTAACTGACGATTCACTCTACCGACAGGATGCTCCCGTTGTTCAATCCATAGCTTTTGATACGTTCCTCGTTGCGTATCAACTACCCCATTGCTACGATCTAGAACACTTATTTCACCTTGACACATTCAAAACGTTTGAGCAATAGCCCAGGCGCTGGCTCACATTCCCTATGTTCGCTATCGGTTATTTTCGTTTGCTGCATATATTCAAGCATTCATCCAAGTGAGGGAATAAGTAACGAGTAGACTTTCCAAGAAATGCAGCAAAGATTCTAACTGCCAATTATTACAAGGGAGGAACAGACAGGAAGGTAGGACGCTTTTATTATGGTAATTATTATGATTAATACTTAATACTCATGACAATAATACTAGTAATTCAGGATGACACTGTATTAGATTAAATTTTCTTACTATTACTAACAAATAGAAACTTACAATCTTTTCCAAATTTCCCTCTTCTCATCAAGACATTCAGCATCTCTATCATCCGTATCATCACTAATTCAATCACTCAGATCATTTTAATCACTAAATTTTATATACGATATCTTCAGAATTTCATAAAGTAAAACGAAGAATGAACTAGCTCCAATGCATCAATTTGAATAGATCAATATTGTTTTAGTTAGGCTACTTCATATTGCCTAACAAGTCTTGTACTCTAAATAGAAAACTATCAAATTATCAGTTGTATCAAGCAATTTAGCAACGTATCATAAAAGTGCGTATCTATCGCATAGCGCCTCGCGATAACATTAAATTCGCTGCTGGGAGGCATGCGCAGATTCGTACACAATAAATATGTACCCAAGTGCAACTAGTGGTTGGTACATAAGGCTATGTCTGTCCAACTCACTACAAACCTAGCCTCAAATGTCCCTTACCCCTTACATCGATGAGTAAGAGATGAAAGAGGAGGGGGAAGATGATGGAGGAGTAGATGCGGGGATGCAATTTTCGTCCAATCATATTCGATACCGCAATACTTGTTTTGGTAGCTGGCACTGACCGGCAGCCGGGAATTATTGCGACGCCAATCTCTGCTGCTTTTTCATTTCCTCGGTCGCAAAACCCCAAGGAAAGATAAACACAATGAGAAGGCAGCGCGCTTCTTCCCGTTCGGATTCACTTTCAAGACGCGATGACAGCTGAACAAACCACAGCCGACCGAGCGCCACTTCTATTTGCCTTTCATTTTTCACAAATCACTGCAACCCTCACCTTCTATCGCACATAGCGATTCATTGCTCCGAACCTATCATTTATTTCACCATGATCCATCAAAGCTGAGCAAACATTCATTCATTTATTCTATTACAAATACAATATGAAGGAAGGAAAAACAGGTATTCGCGAAAAAACTTCTATTCCAATCAAGTTGAAAATGTCCAAAGTCAGGTTAATCAATTATCAATTTTTAATCAGAAAGGTTGAAATAATTCATACAAGTTTGATGGGTATAATATCGTATTCTGATCCATCTATTGTTATCTAGTTTTGTTTCTGAGGGTGAAGCTCACATGAGCTTATGCGTGTGCGTGGACAATGAGAGGGATGATGATGATGATGATGATGATGATAATAATATTATGATGATGAGAGATGACGACTAGGGCATCGGGAGGGACCGACGGCCTATCGTCTCCTCCGAAAGGTGGGGTGTCCGTATTTATGTGTTGTGCTGTGGTCGAAGAATTATGCCCCGGTTGAGAATCAACCCACTTCATTAAAACCTCTATTTTAAAAATTATGAAAGATAATCATGATTCATTGTTTAGTTCATCATAATTAATTATCAATGAAAGTTACCTAATACTTATCATTCAGGATTGAACCATTCATGGAGGCCGGACAAGCGTAAGAGGTAGTTTTTTATCATATTTGCCCACAGTAGTTTTCTCGAGAGGAGCTTGAATCGATAGTTCGACTCTAGTCAAACAATTTGACACTGTAAATAGTAAGACTAGTTGGAACTACGAGTTTTCTCAACAATGGGAACCAGAACTCGTGATTTTTATGACAAATTCTATTATTCAGCAAGCAGCAAACTGTAAATAATCATGTATAAAGCTTGATGAAATTAATATTTCATTTCGAATTGACAAAGTTAAAACATTCTTGACTGAGACTTTCGAGAGTTCTTCTTTCTTTTCAAATTTTGAGAGCCAGATTTTTGTTTTCAAGGAAAAGGAATATTGAAACTCATAAAAGAGTTGAACTCTTCATCTCTGGTATGAAATTTCCTCACGATGAATTGGAAAACTTCAGATTGATGAATCACTTCCGAGTACGCTTGGTTGTAGAGTATGTTGGGAGATTGTCATGAGGTAGAAGCAAGTGCATCTTTAGAATGATGGTGGAATTATGAGCTACGAGTCGTTTCCACTTCATCAATTTTGTTCGTAGAGCCTGTCGGCTGGCTTTTCTCTGGAGATCGCTCACCTGCAGGCAGAGAATGATCGCTGCAATTTGCAGATTGACGCTGCAAAATTCCCCTTAAATCAGCTGTTGTCACAAGCAAGAGATTCTTCAACTTTCCTGCTTGATGCATGTGCTTAGTTCATTGCCGTGACGTTCTTTAAACAAAAGAATCCAAGCTTTCAAAACGTTTATAGAACAAACGTTATACTCCAAGTTAATACTGTATTGTATATTGAGATGGAGTAGCCTACATAAAATTCATATCCCTTCAACTTTGTTTATCTTATCAACATAACATTGACAATTTAAAGTACTGTAAAGGATTTGGTATTCTATCATTTTTCCACAAATATTATCAATATGCACCCAGAAAAGAAATCTTCCAATTGGTTTCATCAAATGTATAGTTTCAATTCAATTTGAGTTTCAGATCAATTTCAATTCCATATTCAAGCCACTCACTGGCAGAATTTAATCGAATAACTGTTGATTTTCTAATCAAACTGATGTACGAGTATATTTGAACAGGAGGCTTATAGAGTAATTTTTTCATCAGAAATTAGAACCACAACGCAAAATTGAACTTTTTCAGTTGACTTTTATCGAATGCTACTTCAACATTCCAGATGTATTTTTAATCCGTTTACTCTTCTACTTTTTCCACCGAAGTATTTACAGCAACTCATATTCAAACATAAAATTCGTTTTTGTTTACTAATTCGTACTTTTGGAACGTGTGAAAGTGAGAAGGATGGAAAATGTAATATTTGTTTATTTGAAATAGGGAATGAACCAGCGAGAGAGTGGAACAAGGAACAAGTGAGAAAAGAGGGAGAGAGGAGAGAACGGTTTATTACCGTCCTAATCTACGTTTAGCTCTCACACTCCCAACCGAGTTAATATTAATTTCGAAAGCGCCGCGTTAAAATGATTAATTTACAAAAAGGCCGTTGGATAACGTACGGCACTGAACCTGTTTACGAGTCTCGAAGGTTTACTTGCTGGTTGAGGACCGTTGAATGCTGCAAATCTTGTCAGAATAAGCTATAAAATCATTTTACAGGCTAACCCAGATCCGTGTAAGCTGGTGAGCGGATAGCCTACTAGAGTGAGAGGAAATGATACATTACATCCATTTCACGAACCTTTTCTGCTATATAATCAGTTATTATTATATTCAATATTCCAATACCCAGAGGCGAGTGTAATGTGGTGGAAATGTTTATAGTATGAAATGAAAAAGCTTCAATAATGTATGCTGTTGTACTATAGGCATATTAATTATGATTTTGTGAAAATGAATATTACAAATGTTTCCAACGAAAAGTAACTACATTCATCAGTAATAATAATAATCAATAATATGAATAAATTGGGCCCATGAGTGGATTGAATGAGTGCTTCAATTCCTATTTTATTTCAAAAGGAATGTTCAATTGGTACTATATTACGAGTTTGGTATTTCAGAGAGTTTGCAATCATAAACATGAAATAACAAAGCACTCAAATTGAATAATCGAACTGTTAAATTTTTTCCTTACATTTGGAGTATGAGTATTTAATGTGAAGTACTCTAGAAGGACTAGATGATCTAGATAACATAGACACTTCAATTAACAAGAATAATGTTCTTCAAGGTTTTAGATTAGCGAAAATTATCAACATTCAAAAAATAATGATCTATTCCTGAAACTTTACTTCAAACCTAATGTAGAATGATAATGGCCAATAGAGCATCCTAGTTTCTTCGACATCCTGCGATATTCTGAAAAGTACAATCTATTCGTACAATATTATTGTACCATACAAGATGCAAAAAATGTTTCAAATTATTTACTAATGCAATTAATTCAAGAACACGATCGAGCTGTTCAGAAATGCTGCGATCATAATAATTTGCCTCTTTTTATTGTGGCATAACAAGTAGCAATAGAGGGCGGTAGGGGTGAAATTGTTTAGCATAGCCGGAATTGTGCATAATAAAACGCTTTGGATTAATACAGTTGGATTGAAAGGAATGCAGAGCGAGTCCCGCATGAAATCAGCGCAGAGTGGGAATTGGCAGATTGGTATTGGTGAGTGTGCTGTGCTGTTGACACTGGCCAATGGAGATCAATGCGGGCGAGCTGAACCATGGCGTGTCACGGAAACACCACGACAAAGCACACGAAATCCACGCCAATTTTACCGCCACGCACGGCACGGCAACAGTGCCAGAAGAGACTATTGCGGACGACGCCAGTTCACTTACCACTGCCAAGGCTAAATCATTACCGCATTACGCCAACCTGCCAGCTGCAAAATATAAATCATGCAATATACGCTGTGTGCTGTGTCAGTACTGCTCAGAGCACGAAAACAGTGTCGGAACTTTCCCCCAACCAAAGTATAATAATATGATTGCTCCAGCCAAGTCACGAATTCTATTTATGCATTTGTTTTAGTTTCTTGCGCTGCTCTACCTAGGCCAACTTGTTGGCGAATTTTCATGCTAAATAGAGTGATCAACAACCTAATTAGTATGACATGCTTTCATACCGAGTTTCCGTACAACTGGTCGTAGAGTTTAGTAGCCAAGTTCTTACTATCATATCAACTCCATTGATGGAAACTTACTATATGGTGAAGTTATTTTTTCAAATCCTAGTATCCTATTCTACCAAGGTTAATATAGACAGGTATTATCAATTCAGACCTTGATAGACCTTGCTATTATCAATGAAGACCCATTTTCACTGCTCAGTGTAATAGTATTGATTAAATGTAACGTTTGAACCAATACTATGCTCAACAAAAATATTTTATTATTATATCATTGATTTGAAAATGGAGGAGAGTTTCAATTTGGAGTATGAATACATTTCGAAAAATGATCTGCTGATAAGGTTGAAGTATAGGAAGACTACAAGATAATATGCTTTAGGTACTTGTATTGGAGTCTTTTTCGGAAGTTGATGAGTGATATTCAGTTGATGGTATGTAAAGAGATAGTTGAAAATGAAAAGAATCATGGAGTAACAGAACTGTTAAAAAGTAGTAGAGCGGAAATTGATTATCATGAAGAACAGTAGAAGAGCTGTAGAAACGAGAAAAATCCAAACTGCTGAGAAAAAGATACGTGGAGGACGAAAATGAGACTAAGAAAAGAAAATCCTATTCTTTGATGAACAATGGAAAACTTAGACATCGACGATCCTCATTGGAGGATTCAACACATCCTTATTACATTTGTAGTATAATTGTTCCAGCTAAGTATGATTTTATTTAAGAAAACCATGAGTTACAACAACTAATTATCAGTAGATAATCAATTCTAACGAAATTTCATCAGTTGGTTGGATAATGAATTTAACTTTTCCCAACGAAACATTTGCAATTTACTCTTCAAAAGTAAACCTCCAACTTTTTATGACTCTCCTTCATAATATCATCTTCTAAACAAATTTCCCCAGTAAACGTGGGTAGGCTGTACAGCAAAACTGAATTAACTCTTAAAATATACTGGCCTCGAACGAGAAATGATATCACGTTCATGTTTTATAGACGTAACGTGGACTCAACAACATACAGTTCGGAATTTCAAGCAAGTAATAAACTTTAATTTCTTGACTAACAGTAGTTAGCTACCCCTAAGAAGTATGATATCTACTCACAATTTTTTTATGTACATCCTTTCATTTCTCTTCACCGAGTTGTATTACTTTGGGGTCATTGCCGGGAAAAAGTAAGTTTGTGAAATAATTATTTTGATTAATCAACTTTGATGAGAACGCTCTCCATATTCAAATAGTATGAGTTACAATGTTTTAAAATAAAAGCATGTGAATTCATAAGTATAAATAGAACTGCCCTATAGAACGATAAATGCAGTGTGAACGATAAAATGTAGTGTCATCTAAATTGGAACAAAAAAAAATACAATTTTATTGTACTTGATAATTAATATGAATTCATGAGATAGCATCATTTTCTACCGATTGGTTCTCGAAAAATTCAAGAACGCCCAAAAACTATAGAAAAAATTGGAGATTGGACGTATCATTCTTAATCCTTTCCTTACAATTGCGACTTGGTTTCCAAGTATTTTAAGCAAAGAATGAATGAGTGATGATGAATGATGATGATGATGAAGGTTTAAGATGTAGGTTATATGTCTATCCACACTGTCCACTTTCACTTAATATTATAATTTCTCACTTCCAAAAATATTTCATCACAAACAATATTGAATTTCGATCAAAGTCAACATGGTGTTGGGTGTATCACCGATATAAACTTAAAGGTCCAACTTTAGCCTCAAAATAATTATAAACAAAAATGAAAAATGTACATGGATAAATGTACATTTATTGGAAAATAAAGAGAAATATACGTGATTCTCATTTATTGGAGAATATAAGCATTCTTACGTTACACTTTTCGTATATTTGAATTTGATGGAATTAATTTTTTGGTAACAGATCGAGCTCACACACAAACCTCTCACATTGCATAATATACTAGGCGAATACACTACGCTTTTGAAATGCGCATTTTCATCGAGTTAATCAGCCATATGAACCAATCCGACCAGAATGGAGGCAGCTCTGTAGCCCCAACCCTAAACTCTTCTTCACCCCCTCCCGGAACAGAGAAAACCGAAGATTACAGTCATTACATTGTTCCAAACAGTATTGTTCAAACAAAAACTGAATCGAATAGTTGGATAATGAAGCTGTGCTGCATGTTACACAAACTATTTACTCTATTCACTTACTAATAGAATGAAATAAATAATGTCAATTTTTTATCATTTTAACTGTATAATTCAAGTGAATATTGTGAAAAAATTGCACCTTTGGAAATAAATTTTATTTCATAGAAATTTTGGAAATTATACTCAATCCAATTGAATTTTGTTACCAAAGTATAGGCTATTCATTTTGAATGAAAGGAGCATTATTGTGGACACCCCACCAATTTTGAGTCCACCATGAATTATAATAATTCATAACAACAATCCTAATACATCATCCACCTCATTAACAATCATTAACAGCTACCTCACATGAAACGCACTCTCTTTTACAAAGTTCAAACGAATGCCTCTTATATACACTGTAATTTTCTCTTGGTTTCTCATGATGTTCAAACGCAACACATTACTGAGCCTCCTCTTTGCTGAGCTGGTCTCTTCCGGCTTAAAAAATGACCCTTGTTAATTTTTAATCGACTTTATCCAACGCTCAACCGCATGCTCTTTCTGAAACCCTCCTTAGGTAAGTTACGGAATTTTCAGAATAAATCTTAGAGACTAGATACACTGCCAAATTCTAGAATGTTTCTATTGGTAACCAAATAAGGCTTTGATAAATTACTGCTCAGTAGGTTCCAGTGCCGGACTGGCCAGGTCGGCTAGTCGGCGATTGCCGAAGGCCCTGGGCCCTGGGGGCCCGGAGGGGCCTAAGATTAACTCAGCAAAAAAAAAAAATTTAATCGGCTCCAAAAAAAATGAATAATCTTTTATTGAAATTTAAACAATTTAATAAAAAGTAAATCATTTTCTAATAAATACTACAAATTTTTCCAGACATTCACGGCCACTGATTAGACATGGGGGCCCCCCTGATTAGACTAGAGGGCCCCTCATCCCAAGTCAGCTTGAAGGGGCTCCTTAAATTCTGAGACCCTTCTTCACGTAATCTAATGTGAGGTGCTCGAGCTCGAGTGTTGTGCCCAGAAACTGAGGCCAAAAATTCCTCAAATATAATCCTCTGGGACCCTGGGGGCTCTGCATTCTAATCTACGACATACTCACTGGGCTCACAAAAATCTGCCGATAGGGCTATGAATATAAAAGTGACTATATAACTATAACTTTACTTATTAATGAAGCATTTGAAGTGTGTAGACTATAATTATACTGATATTTTTCTATGTGGCTTTATAGTGATTTCATGACTTGTCTTTTCTTCAAGCAAATTCTATATTCTTCAAGATTTTATTGCTTTTTTAACGATTCCATTTGTCACTCCAACACTCTCAACACTCAAAATTCAGTTTTCAATATCATTCCTGGACCATAAATTATGTATTCGAGAAAGGTTATACAATAATCACATCTGCATCACATCAATTTCTCCCGAAATTCGAGAGATAACTAGTAGGCGCGTAGCTTGTTTTTCAATTTTCAATAAAGTGATTTTATTATATCACTGTAAAAAATGAATAAATAGGTAAGTTACTGAAAGAAATGTTATACGGTACTAAACTAGTGCATTGGTAGAATGATTGATCATGGAAATTTCAATTCAAATTTCTTTTAGGCCAAAGGCTAGAAACTATAAAAAATGTATTCCTAGAGTACGCCTACATTGTTCTTGAAAAAAGTTTCCCCCTGACGGGGAAAATACTTATTTAGAGTCCTCAAGGCGATCTTTGTTCATAAGAAACACCTTTTGAGTGCCGTATGAATAGTGTACCGTATTCAACTTCCCTAATATATAACTAATGTAGAATATCCATGATGCTATGAAAATAAGTATTATGAATATATATATTCACAGCTTAGCATACGCTTAGTTGATATAATAATTTATTATGAATATTCGTATGAGTGGAGGTTTGAAGGAATAAATAAGAATTAGTTTCAATAGAAGTGATGAGAAAGAATTTCTCTCATTTGTGATTTGAATAGAATGTAGGATTTTAAACTACTCTGAATGCTGTTTTCAATGGCCTAACTTTACTCAAATTTCCCGGGGGGAGACCCCCGGACCCTCTTTTCTATATCAGGATGATGAATAGAAACCTATAAAAGTGATCAAGGCAACCGATCAAGAAAAGTTCACTTGTCTCTACAATTAAATGCATTTCACAGCTAACATAATAATATAATGTTGTACATTTTACATCTCATAAGGGGAAGAAGTTCATCTGTTTGAGGAACTACAACTATACTACTATTCAAATAAAGCCAATTTTATCATTTTTATCTATATACAGTATTCTAGTTCAAAGACCAAAAAACTGTTTTTTAGAATGACATTTCTCAGGTTAACTACCTTCACAAATTCATACCTCTTCTTACTCCCTCCTCTAAAAAATCGTATCTGATTTTTTAGAAGTATGAAAATATAAAAAATACCCAGGAAGGCTGGGTACGCATCTGGTCAGCAATTCAGTTCAGAAAGCATAGAATATTCTACTGTTAAATACTTTTCATGTCATTATAAAAATCAATACGATAATAGGTTGATTAAAGAGAATCACTTTCACAATAACTTCGAAGTTTTCAGTGAAGGATAACATTCCGCTTCCAGAGAGTATTCCATGTACTTTCGAATATTGACGTCCTAAATGAGCAGAGGTAGATCACCTTTGTTATAGAACTAGGTACTCTTAGACCCCAAACCACCCCCCCCCCACCACAACAATCCTACTTTAGGGGGGCCCTCGAGCGAGTATAGCCGACGGCCCAATTCCTAGCCAGTCCGGCACTGGTAGGTTCTTTAATTATGAAATATTTTTAAACCCTGATGTATGACCTACTATATCTTCAATCTACTATATTTTATGAATATCTGGTATTAACGTTTTCCGCATGTTCAAAATTTGACGAATATAAAGAATTAGCAACGTAATAACAAAATTATGGTTGATGAAAATAGATCAAGGATAATAACATTAATGCATCCAGGAGTGAAAGTTGCTGAAATTTTTGAACATCTACAATGAAAAGTATTATGTTCTCTTGTATTTGTTTATCGTTTGTTGGGTTACAACAAACATTGTCAATTCATCTCATTTGTCATTTGATCAGCTGGTTTCTATTTGATTAGCATTGTTGTAATGATCCTGAGTCAGGATCAATTTAGCGACCTATTAAAATATCTATTCACCCTGCTTCATAGTCCCATTTCACACACATCAAATCACGGTTTTTGGACGTCCGGTTTTTTACATCCTTATAAATTTCACTAGATCACCAGAACTGAGCAAGCACATGCATAATGACTTGTCTCTGCGCACATCTTATATGTTTGTCATCCAGCTCCACTCATTCTAGTAAAAATTATAGCGACTGCGTAAAATCGGACATCCAAAAATCGTGGTGTATAAAACGAGACAGAAATGAGTAGAATTCCTCAATCACATCAATTGGCGGGTGAATCAGCTGATGGAAGTAACACTTTCATTTTTTTCTTTATCTTCCTTTCTCTCCATTCAATCTACTATTTTACCTGTTTATCGAATAAACATAATCCGCCAGGCGCCAGCCGCCATTTTTTGTTTTGGGAACTATAACAATATTTTCTCAACGTAACATATTCCATGTAATCAAACGATATCTGCTGATAAGAGGACGGTATCTCAACACAATATTTCACTAACGAACACAAAGCAATAGATGTTGACAGCATCTCTAGACACTAGGTTTATCCTCGGCAGACATACCCTAAAAGAAAAAAAAATTATTATACCCCGTCTTTAATCTCTTATGATTTGATGTATGTTACGATCATGATAGAACGTTTCCAGTAGTGATTTATCAAATCAGTTGGTAAAAGCGGTTATTTGATGAGCATGTTTTGGTGACTTGATTGTTGACAGACCGTCAGCCACCTGACCAACGTGAAGCGTGAACCGATTCCAAGGGAGGCTCCGATTAAGCAAATCAATAACAGCTATATTATTGTGTTGTTGCACGATTTCCGACGACGGCTGGCTATCGATTGGCTCACGCCCTCAACTAACAGCTCAATTTTCATGTCGCGACGGCCAGAGTGACGAATCAATGGTGGCCAGCCAACACCATTTGACGCAGCAGTCACATCCAATTCATTTATGGTTGCGTTTTTGCAGTTGAAAAACTCTCCAGCACTGTTGCACAGCACAAACTCATTTTATTCATCATCATCTATTGTTGCATTGGATGTCATGAGTGAACCTCAAGCCCTCATAAGTTTTAGAATAGAGTTACTTATTTTTCAACATATGAGATTCCGATAGGGAAGTATAATTTATTATCATATTAAACCACAACCCTTGAAATACTTTCACATTCTAGGAATAGAGGTTTCTTGATGATATCTGAATATTCAATTCACTCTATGAGAAAATTTATAAAAAATATGGACAATAAAATCAAGTACTTTCTGACTTGTAAACAATTGGAATTTTCGTGCAGCGCACACACTCAATAATTTTCACAATAATAATCCGTACATACATTTTAGTATTGAAGTGGATTCTTGAATTTTAAAACTTTAATTTTTTAGAGAGTCCAATGGTGGTGAGTAGATGCTTGCCTACAAGACGGATCAGAACGACCAAGCTTCACTTTTAAATTTATTATAAAATTCAACTGTGACTGTTTGATAGTGAAAGTTCATTCAAGACATAAGTGGTAAAAAAAAATGATTGATTTGGAGCTAAACACAATATTTAAAGAACTTAAGTGAGTTAGCCTGGAACTCAAGATGATAATCATGTCCATTCATAGAATATTTTCTCTTGAAGCACCCTCTACTGCTGTACCAACCCTTCTAACTGAGCTGTAATAACTTCACACAACACATATGTAGAAAGAGCTGATCAACAAGTGGCTGTAGCTGCAGCAGTACAACACTCTAACCCTAACCTGAGCAGTACAAATTATTGAGATACGAATTATCAAGCTCCATAATTACGAACAGAAGGGAGGATGAAGAGATTGCTCCACGTACTCTCGACTGACCCAAGTGAGCTTCTCTCCCTCTGAATCGTCCATTACATGTGCTCAACTTCACCTTTATAAGAGCAACGAGGAAAAGAGGAAAATATTAAAACATACAATTCCCGTAACTCATTATTTTTTTGAACTGTCATTTCCCGGTTCAATTATTGTCACTTGACTTTTAAATAGTTTCCGGGGAAAAATTACTTGAGTCCAGAAAAACATTCGAAATTGTTGGATTAAATCCATTATAACCATATTTTCAATTAACTATTTATATGCGTGGTTTCTTCACAAACGTTTATCGTCATTTTCGCACATTCACAGATAAATTAAGATTATTAAATGGCCAAATAATATGAGCTATGCTTTAAATTTCTCTCTACATTTTTGATCATTGATATGTTTTTTCCATTCTTCTTGAGTTTTATAAAATATACATATTGAAGCTTCTTGGAATAGAATAGAAAATACGAGTGCAGAATTTCAATTAATTTTCCACTTTTTAATGAAATAGCGTTCAAGTAACATTGAGAATGACATAACATCTATTATTTCAGGTTAGTTCGCCACCAAAAGGAAAATATCAGGTACGGTCAAAAAGCTTCAAATCCGAGATATATCCACTTTACAAAACAGAGTAGCTGAACGAAAATAGATTGCCCTTCACTTTAATACAGGAAAAGCAAACATAGATGCTGAAAATTTATTTTCCGAGAGTAAAAAATAGAGCCAATCGATAAAGGACTGACTGAAAGTGACACTTCGTTGTTTATGATGCGTATCAGGTCACCCCGTCCAGCTAGTCTATATCAAAATTCATACATGGTTGACGTCTGTTTCAAAAAACTGGAAAAGGCAGTTTCACCAATAAAAGAGCTCTTAATCGATTTTTCAAAAACATACATGCCAATCAATATTACCTCCAACTCATTTCCAGGAAAATTCAAATATATTGAAACGTCATCGAATCTCAATAGCTGCTCTATAAATAGCTATGACGTCCATAAATCTGTGAAAACTCTTAACTGAGCTATAAAGGTTAAATCAATCTCTATGAAGCCCCGTTATATCATGAAGAGTTTGTGAATAGGCCCACCCCACGCAAACAGTGTCACGTTCTTAACAAACGGTTGATATCATACAACGGTAACACTATATTTTAACCCCATATATTTGCCCCATATTTCAAACTTAACAAAATAATGTGTAAATCTTTATGTTATTCACATAACAGGACATCATCATAATCATGAGGAAACTCTTATGAATGGAACATGATAGGCTTTTGGAAAAGTACCCTACTTCCGAAATGAACCTGAATCTAATGATTAGAGATTTCTACTGTTGAATGTATTAGGATCCAAAATAGAAATGAAGAATATCAATGGAACAAGTGTATGAGAGTGACACTCTTGAGTTAACAAATACAATTAAATTAGAATAATCTATGGATCGAAACAGTTTTTTTGTTTTGTTTTTTCAGTTTGATAATCTCGTTTGAGTTCCTCCTGCATAAAACCTACTAGCGCATATTGGGGAAAAACTAGGGGGACTTGAAATAATATTCATACTATTTTATCTTCTTTTTAAACAAAGCAGGGTTCTCAGATTTGCGTGCTGCACGCTATGGAATGTGGTAAAGGTTCAAACTAATAACTATGGGTTCAACCACGTATTGTACAAAATGAAAATGAACTTGGCTCTTGACGAGAGAAGGAAGAGAATTCCTCATTATCCTCTCAGGGCACTAGCAACGCAATTACGAGGAAATCATGAGATGCTCAGGATTCCAGTGTGAGGATAAGTTTGGAAAAGAAGTCAGTATATTTAAGCTGTTTTAATAATGACTACAAATCTATAACTATAAAAACGAAATGGCACTGACTGACTGACTGACTGATTCATTCATTCATCACCAGAACTAAAAATCCACTGAACCGAATGCATTCGAATTTGGCAGGCATGTTCAGTTGGAGGTTCAGACGCGCGCTAAGAACGGATCTTAAAAACTTTTCCCAAATATTTATATTTAATATTTACGCCAAATTTTTAAGGTTTTCTATAGTTTTTCGACGTTTTCTCAATTTTTTCGAGAACCAATCGGTAGAAAATGTTGATATTTGGTAGGTAGGTTCAGATAAGGTCTAGAAATGTTGTGTTAAGATATTTTTGAATTCTGTTCAAGATTACGCCAGTAATCAGGTTTTTCAAAATTGGAGATGTATTGCGGGTTGCATATCTTCCGCCTTGATACAATGGTTCAGCGAGATTATAGATAAACTAATTTGGAAGATATTGAATCAAGTTTCAAACTATGTCCGATATAGTTCCCAAGGTTACGCTCAATATTAGCGTTTTACTATTTTTCGGAATTTTCGGAGTTTTTCTTGGATTTTTCGAGAATAAATTGGTAGAAAATGTCGAAATTTGGTGAACAGGTTTCCACATTAGGTTTAGGTTTCCAGGATTAGGTCTGGAAATGCTGTTCAATAAGTTTTGAATCCCTTCTGAACGGAATTTGCAGGCGAGCAAATTTGTCTCTATGTTTGTCTCAGCTCACACTGAAAGAGGTTATGCAGGAGAGCGAAGCGAGCCTGTTTGACTCAGTGACACTGCTGATACTGTCGGGGGTCCAGGGGGCGGAGCCCCCTGGCTAGGCGGAGAAGACGAGTGAAGCGAGCCTGCCGGCTAGTAATATAAAAAATTGAAATGTTTCTATTCTGTACTTGTATTTCGTTCACTCTATGAATAAACAAGGGTTTGTCTTGTACAAAAATACAATGTGAATATGAAAAAATTAGCAGCTTTTTCAACTCTACTATTTTCTTTGCCAGTTGATTCATTCACCATTCTTTTCCACTATTTCATACTATTATTTCATAACATCCAAGCGCATGTTATATTATGCTTTCGGTGACTTTTTCTGCTATATTAAAAATTTAAGAACCAGCTATCGAATTATGAGGAAATGCTGTTTTGAAGCCGAGGTGGAACTCCCTTAGGATGTTCCCAAAAATAGTGTAACGGAATGAAATATCATGATTCATTTATCTTGTTTTTCAACCAAAAACGTTTAATAAATTTTCCATTACTTGATAAAATTGTTTTCGAATTACTCGAAAAACAACTTTATCATTGTTCTTGCAATTACAAGCTTATTCTTTTAGTAGATTTCTCTCTATATTTTTCCTCCTTTTTCATTACTTTGTATGTTGCTCGGTCGCTCTCTTTCTTGAACAAAATTCTGCTTGATCGACAGTTGCTTAGGAGTGGGGATTGCCTTGTACCTTTCGCTCCTCTATTAATTTCAATTCACTTCGAATCCAGCTCCCAACCAGTTCAGATAGACATTTTCTTTCTCCTATAAGATTTGTTGAAAGTTATTTGAAGTACAGGATGTAGTCACATTAATTAAATTCTCATTCTTTTACATAGTAGCTTCATCCTGACCTTTTTTATTTTAATTTTTGATTGATATGTAAATTTACTAAGTTATTGGTTTCTTCTCTCAAATTTTACCAATCTCCAAATATGTGTATCAGCGGTCGATGTATCAACCTCGATGTATCAACCTGGATGCATCCACCTCGCTGAAATTAACCAGGAAACCAATACTGTAGCATGGACTTCGCAGATGGATCGAGGGTATCGCGTTAAAAACCCCAAGGAAACCCGGACTTCTACGCATCAGGATTACAAAGAAAAACCTCAGAAGGATCAGATTCAAATTTCCGTCGAAACCAATATTTTATCAACCAAGTGAAGTGCAATTAAAAGGCAATAGTGATACATAGTGTGAAAGTTTATGGGGGGGCCCCTCACCACACCAGGTATTTATGTATACTAAAATATTTAAGAATTTAAGTAACCGATTGTAACCCATATTTCTGAAAATAATGTAATTTGTATTTCCGGTATCCAATTACTATTATCTTTTGATTTTATTTATTTTGGTTTTTAGTAATAAACCAAGGGATGTCGCTACTACAACCTTTCGTTATTAATTTATAATCACCTCTGTCACAATTCTAAAGATGAGATCCATTTCTTTCGTGGTGGTTTGATTTTGAATTCTCTTACATTCACGATCCCCTTGTATTATGTCGGGTGTGTAATTTTGATGATTTCAGAATTTATTATATTAACCTATAAATATTTTGAGTTTTGATATCTTCTTATTGCCCATCTGAAATAATATAAGGTCAGTTATAAATCTATACAAGGATCAAACAATTTAAATTTAAAGTTTCTCCTCACCACAAAAACGTTACAATAGATATACAGCTATTAACAAATAACTAACTACTATTCAAGCCATACGTTGAAGGTGATAATAGTAAATCAATGTTGTTGTTTTTTTTCTTTTATATAGTAAATCAATGTTGTTGTTTTTTTCTTTCTTCATATTCATTGATATATCGATCCCAGTCTGAAGGAACATGAAATCGATTATTTCCAGTATACTAATCATCATAATTACACCTCTATGTTTCTTTTAATATACATGTACTTCATTGTATATTTGTAGTTATTGGGAGACTGATTATTGATCTAGAAAGTGTATGAATATGCCTAGTTTGATGTATGACCGAAGTTCTATAGTTGCATCCTGACTCACGGATGAACTGCGCTGGGATTAAGAGAATTCTAGTTTACAAAGTTACCAGAAGTTTACATCCCTTAATGGGGCTTAGTTTCAACATTACGCGATTAACACAACAACATGATGTAAGCTTAAGAACAGCATTATAATCTATCACAATTCTTGTTTCTCTATCGTTATCCTCGTTATTCAACATTTCCCAAAATAGTTGAGAAGGCTAATTTTTTAAATTCATTATAAACAGAAGAAAACACAAGGACAATGAGACCGACAACATTTTTTTCAACTACCACCTTAGCTGAAGGCTAAGAATGCGGGGTGAGAACATTACCTAAATAAGAAAATGGGGAAAAAGGTTTCCCCTACACCCCTTCTTTCAAAACATTTATGAAGTAATTAGAGAAACAACGAGTTTGAGAGGAAGGCCCAAAGCATTAGATTATTCGCTTTTTATCTCAAAATGCATAAAATAGGACTTTGGAGGTGTTATTAAAACGTCAAGGAAACTTTCTGGATCCCCCATCCGTGTGACCCCATCTCTAATGAGGCATTAGTGCTTTCAAAGCTCTTACAATGTATGTCAGAGCAATGAAAAATTATGCCTCCTTGTGACTTCAGACTGAATTTGAATGGTATGGTGATATTTGAATGGAATTTGATAGGAAACTTAGACTAAATTATGATTGTGCCAGTGGAAATTAGTGGAGCCTATCTTATGGGTCGTTTAGGAGGAGATTCCCTTTTTTACGGCACCGTAAATAGTCTCCGCTATTTTTAAAGCATTTTAGGGGCTCGTTACATTGGGATTGTTTGTGCAGTGGTGGCGGCGCTTGCTTGTCGAATGCAAACTGACAGCTAGCCTTTTGCCGGCAGCTGCTGTTTACTCGCCGTGAAAGGCATCCAATGTCTTCCTTCTTTCAGCCGACTCTAATAATCGATAGGATTGAATTTGCATACTGCTTCCCCTCCCTTGCTACAATATATCACAACACAGTTGTGTCAAGCAAAACGTTTTCTCAGTGATTTTCAGCGAAAGAATAATTTTCACATAGACGAGAGTTTATCTGATTCATCACATTTATTCTCAATCTTTCTCTCTTATTAATTGGAGTATTCATTTTTTGTACTGTCTTTCAACATTAATCATTCTATTCATTGGGAGATGATTATTCACCAAAGTATTTTCAACCAAAGCTTTCCAAACTATTCTATTCACTAGTATTGTGCGAATTATTATTGTATTGTGACTTTATTGCAGAGACATCCCAAAATACAGAGTTACACAATACCATCTACATCTAATCTCACAAATCTTTGTTACTGATAACACTAATATTGTAGTTCTATAATATTACTCCTTGGATCGGCTAGTGAATAATCACTCTCAATTATTATACAATCAAATAATAATGTTTTTAATTGGAGCATTAATTATTTTTTTCCAAGCTATCTCACTCCATTTAAACATCCATCTCACTTCCATTTGGATAGGAAACAAGCCACTTTACTAGTGCAGTTCGATTATAGTAAAGCATTTGATAACGTGGACCACACAATTCTTCTTCATAAGTTGAAAAATCAGTGCAATTTCTCAAACTCAGTTATCAAATGGTTCAAATCTTACCTGACTGGTCGCAACCAAGCTGTATTGGGAACTCTAATAATATTTCTTCATGGTGTCCAGTTATGCTGGGAGTTCCTCAAGGCTCAGTATTAGGACCACTTCTCTTCTCCATATACATAAATAATTCTCCTATGATATTTAAATACTTCAACTATCATCTTTTTGCCGACGATCTAATAATATATCTTCATTTTCATCCGAAAGCTTTCATACTTCTGTGAACCACATGAATGAGGACATTTCAAAACTTGTTGAATGGTCAATGGCTCATGGATTCAAACTAAATCCAACCAAAACTAAAAGTATTATCATAGGATATCCTAGGCTGGTGAATAACTTGCCAATGACCCTTCCTCCATTTGTGGTCATAGATAGAAAAATAATAGCATATTCTCAGTGTGTTCGTATTCTTGGTGTTTTAATTGACAGTTCTCTCAACTGGAGTGAACAGACTACACAAGTGTGTAATAAGGTTTCTGGTGGTATGCACCAGCTGAAAAGGATCAGGAACTATCTACCTAAATCAGTAAGAGTTACACTGGTGAATTTCAATTTTTCAATTTCAATTTTTATTCAATTTATCACACACATTACAACACAATACAATTATTTTGAATGAATATAGAACCCACATAGACTAAAACGTCTGTGTGTGGGAGCAGTTCTTAAGGTTATTTGTGTTAAATAATATATGGGCTATAATATAGGATACATATTGTAATGATAAATCACATGTTCAATAGGAAATGTTTAGTAAATTATTTTCTATAAAAAACTTATAATTATAATAATTCTAAAAATTAGGAGGAAGAAAAAATAGATATCTGTCAAAAAAGTAGGTGATTAGCCTATTAATACTTTTCTTAGGTACTTTCAGTAATTTATTTGTAAATTTTTAGCGATTTCCATAGCCGGCATTGCTTTTCATTTATTTTACAAAAAAAAGTAAATAAAAATAATTATTATTATTTAAATGTATAAATACATACACTTTAAACATATGGAGATTTAATTAAATTTTCTGCACCCTGCCGTCCAACATGCATTAACCATTCTGAAATTCTGCGTTTTAACACAACGGTGACCCGGCCTGCCCCAGCCTCAACTATTTCTGGAGGAAGATTTCTGTACAACCATTGGGAAATATAATTATAATGAATATAATACATAATGAATTATGACTTTGTAAACTGATGCTAATAGTGGGATTATATAATCGCGACATTGTTTGGTTTCTGGTTAAATGACTGTGTATTGACTGTATATGACTGTGTATGACTGTGTAGTGTTGGATTTCTCTGAAAAAAGTGTTCTTATTATTAAATATGTGAATTACTAAATTTTTTATAAAAAGTTGCCTAATATTCATTACTGGAAATAAATTAAACAGTAGATTTGAGGGAAAGCGCTGGTTTTTTTTGTAATATAATTTTCATGATTAACCTCTGGGCAACCGACAGGGGCTCCAAGACAGCTGATGACACCCCACCCCAAGCCAGAATGCCATACTGCAATAGCGACTGCACATATGCATAATACACCATCCTGCAGCGATCCAAAGTCAGCACCTGGCCCAGCCGAGAGAACGCATAGATCAGTTTCCTCAATCGGTTCTTCAGTCCTTGTACATGGGGGACCCAACTTAATTTGTTATCAAGGATGACTCCTAAATATTTATACCGATCCACACGCTCTATCACGCCGCAACCGCACTCCTCCGACTGAGGATCGCCATCCTGATGCACAGATGTGCATCCTGAGCACACAGCGATCGCAGTCAATATCTTGTCGACCAATAACTGGAAAATGTTTAGTCTTATTGATATTGACCGTAAGGGAGTTATGGTCAAACCAATTTCTAATTTTCGCAAGATCCTGGGATGCCTGTTTGTATGTTTCACCCCACGTACTGCCACTGGAAACCACAGCCGTATCGTCCGCAAACAAGAACAGTTTACCTACAATTTTCAACTTGTTTATATTATTGATATAGATCAAGAACAATAGAGGGCCCAGTGTACTGCCTTGGACCACTCCGTATTCTATTGGTAATTGTTTGCTAAAAGAACTATTGATTGAGACAACTTGTGTGCGGTTTTCAAAATAGCTAGTGAACCACTCCAATTCTGTGTTTCTCACGCCTATTGTTTGTAGTTTTTTGTAAAGCTTTTCTCTATCAATTGCATCAAATGCTTTTGCTATGTCTAAAAATGTGATAAAAACTTTCTTCTTATTTCCTAATTCTGTTGTTATCTCTTTAGCTAGGTCAAATAGTGCATCTGAGGTGCTTTTGTTGGTAATGAAACCGTATTGTTCATTTGCAATAATATTCTCCCTAACAAGGTATCTTGTAAGCTGTACTTTAACACATTTTTCTATTATTTTACTAACAGGCGTGAGAAGTGAAATTGGCCTATAATTGCTTATTGTTGACTTTGGTCCTGCTTTGTAGATAGGGATAATTTTTGCTATTTTTAGTGATGTTGGAAATTTACCTGTCATGAAACTAAGATTTATGATATGTATAAGAGGTTTTTATAATTCATTAAATTATTTTTGATCATCTTAGTAGGTATATTGTCTAAACCGGGTGATGAGTTACCTCTGATACTATTTAAAACGTCAAGAAGCTCTTTTGGACCAATCGGCTCCAGCTCAAAAAAGGACTCAATGGCATGATCATCATCGTCAACCTCGGCAGGTCCCACTGGGTTCACAGCCTCTGCCAGTCTTTTCCCCACAGAGGAAAAATAATTGTTAAAAGAATCGCTAAGATTCGCTTCGAGTGCTTTAGCATCCAAGCCACCAATTGTGTTTCCAAAAGCCCCGACTGGAAATCCCTCCTTGCCAGCTGGACGCCCTGAAATCTCGTTTACAACTTTCCAGAATTTTCTAGGATCGCCAGCTGCAGAATCTATTTTTATTTTATAAAAATTATTTTTAGCTTTTTTTATTAGAGAATGAAGCGAGTCCCTGTAACTAATATATCTTTGTTTCAAAACATAGTTGAAAGGTTGGGCACGCACTTTTTTACTAAGCTTATCGCGCATTCTAATAGATATTACTAATCCTGAGGTAATCCACGGTTTTATTTTTTTATTCTTTGAAGTTATCGGAACACTTATTGAATTGGACACTAGCGTTGTTTTCAAAATACTGAGAAATGAGTCTGTGGCTATATCGACATCAGTTGTATTTAAGACTTCATCCCAACATTGAATTTGCAGACAATGCTTAACGTTACTCCAACTTACTTTTGAGAATGATTGGTTAAGATTTGTATTGTTGTTATAGATATTATTACTATTATGAATTATGTTCAAGCAGATGGGGTAATGATCGGTTATTTCGGATTTCAAGATGTAGGATGATAATTTTGTTTTATTAGGAATTTTTGTAAAAATATGATCTATACAGGTATTACTATCAGGTCTGGTTACTTTATCAATGCATGGAACTAATCCATTAGCATACATGACCTCCATGTAGCGATCTACTTGTGCATTCGGGGTAGGATTAAGGATATCAATGTTAATATCGCCGATCACAGCCGAAAGGCCAGTGTTATCAAAGTTTTCGATACAAAAATCATTTAAAGCGTTCGTGAACTGTGTTTGGTTGGAATTTGGACTGCGATAAACAGCTAGAAGATTGCAAGGCAGGTCAATCCAGTCGAAGGCTAGGTGAAGGCAGGTAGCCACCCCTCCCAAGCACAGCTCAGTGCACGACACGGACAGGGCACTATCAATGTAGATAACAATACCATCATTGTTATTGATATTATTAAATGATCTGAGAACATTAAAACCATCTATGTGAATTAAATCAATGTCAGAGTTAAGCCATGCTTCGGTAAGAATGATGCAATTGAATTTTACTTTTAAATCTTCAATTAATACTAAAAGTTCATCGAAATTACGATTATAGCTCCGGATATTCTGGTGAATAATTTTGAACGATTGAGTATTATCTATTTTATCTTCCTGACTAGCCTGATAAAAACTTACAGTATCTTCACAATATGAGCACTCTACTAACGAGTAATCAAAAACAAAGTTCTGTTCAACCATACAAAGAAAATTTAATGAATCTGTTTCGGAAAGCTGCAAAATATTATGTTGATCACACTTAGGCCACTCAAGTGTTTTTAAATTGATTAAATGTTCTTAAGTTAGTTTTAAATTGTATTGGAAAAGAATCAAAGTACCTCCTATATATCTATAGGATAAGAATCTCCTTAATTTTCCATGAAGTATGTAAAGTAGTCTTGTATCAAGATTACATTATTTTCAGCATCAAGGCAAAGCCTACAGAGTTATAGCAAATAATGTTACTTCAATAAGTAACAAAAGTCAACAATTTAATTCTTTTAGAGATAAAGTAATAAAATCTTACGTTCAAATAGTGATAATCAATCTTCTAATAGTTCTAAAAGATCAAATCAAATAAAATTTATTGTTTATGTACCGGTATTGCTATACAACATGATGCAGTAAGAAATTGAAGAAAAATTACAAAATCACGCAAAAAGCAATTACCAAGATATTTGAAAGTAGATTTGATTGATAAAACTAAATTTCATATAATTAAATAATTCCATCAATGAATCAGCCTACTAGAGTTTAAATATTGTTGAAAAAATTTATCATTATGACAGAAATGTTGAGCTTCTTCATAAATGTTTTTGCAATTAATTACAATAATAATCACTGTATTATCAATCAGTTCAACAAATAAATTGGAGATTAAGATGAAGTGATTGATTGAATTTATGGGCATTTTTGGAATTTTAAAGAGATTCATATAATATTTACAGCATTCTCTTTCATTAATACTAATTAAAATATAGAATGAAATGATATATTACAATAATGAAATAAAAATAAAAAATAGTATGCTACTTTTGGTTATCCTTGTAAATTGAAACTAAAAAAACTTGAAGTTGTCCAACCTTTTTCAACTCTCTTTTTTATGAACTTTTAAATCTACTTTCAATTTTCAAAACTAATCAACTAGTTGAATTATCGATTATTTAGTTAATTTTCAAAATTGAATCAACTTCGATGTTGAACTATAAAATTACTTGAATTAAATAAACTAAATTAAATCTACTCTCAATTCCCAGAATCAATCAACTTATTTAATTCAATCATCGATTCATTAGACAGTCTCTCAAATTGAATCAACTTTAAGAATTAAATTATTGAACTCAACTCATACAGTATTACATTATAATCAGTTTAATAGCAAGATTACTTCTACATAATTAAAAATAAAAATATCACTTCTCATGTTCACTCCTTCAAATTAAACGAACTGTAGGGTAATCAATTCTATCGATAATATTTCTGGATGTTTATAAGTCAGTTATATAAGAGTATTCACACCTTGGAATAATTCAAGCTGCTACGAAAATTAGGTATCTATTAGTTCTGTTTAAAAATACTCGAGAATAAGATAAATTTAAGTAAGTCTTTGCTAATTATTATGAATGTTATTAAGTTTAAGTTTTAAGAGCAATATTTCAGTCATAAAATTATCTATCTGTCTCATTTATATGAATAAAACAGTGGTAAAAACTCACAGTAGTAGTTCCTTTTCAATACTCAAGACAATTATTGATGCTATATATTGGCGGGCACGGAGACTGAACCAGCCGCCTCTGGGTTCGTTGTAGCCGCTACTACACTAGTCGCATCGGGAGCGGCGGGGCGCGTTCCGGTCTCGGCAGCCAACGCTTGTTGTTGATTTTCCTCCAAAAATTGATGAAAGAACTCCACAAGTTTAACACGTTGGGCGTTGGCGGTCGGCGTCATCTTGACCAGGACGCGTCCGTCGGCGACCCATGCAGCCGCCAGTTTTCCGCTCTTCACATGACGCCTTGCCTCAAAGAATATAGCATTATTTTTTTCAGTCAGGTGGTCATTTATGTATATTTGTGAATTCGGAAAAGAAGGATGCAGTTCCTGAGCAGACATAACTTTTCTATCACGCCTAGCATGAATCCACTGGCTTTTTGTCTGTCTTGATATAAAATTTACTACGATTGACGGTGTACGGTTATCTCTCATCTTAGACGGTAATCGGTGGGCGGCAGACACGTCATAACTGTTGAAATTCACTTTCAGAAGTCTAGCAAGACCCGCGAGTATTTGATAAATGTTCTCACCTTGAGATCTTGGCACACCAGCAATAATAATATTATTTTTCCTGGTTTGTTGTTGTAGGTCTGCAACTTCACACTTTAATAAATTCAGTTCAGTATTTAAACGTTCGTTTTCCGATGTCAAGTATTTAACTTGCAATGTATTTTGCGCGCACTCATTTTTCACACCCTCGAACTGAGACCTGAGTGAACCTATGTCTTTAACTACATTTGCAATGTCCTCTTGCATTTTTTTAAGAACTAATTCTGATGAGTCACTACGCTTATTGAACTCTTCGCGAAACGAAGAAATCGCTTGAAGTACAGACATTTTTTCACTATTAGTAGAGGGTACACAGTCACTGGTAGCCAAGTTAACAATTTTCATACATGAATCGCACTTTAAGTTCTTACGCGTGTTCACTTTATTTTTCGCATCACCCGTAACACATTGAGTATGAATGTTAACCGAACATTCGCTACACTTTATAATATCTTTAACTAACATTTCTTTTCCGCATTTTCCGCAGTCATCACCCATAGTGAGAAAATTTGAGAGAAAAAGACTACATGTTAATAAATAATTGAGGTTATAGAACAGTACACGATATTTTTAGGCCGACTTCAATACTTTCCGAAAACAGATTCAACACGATTATTAAGGTTTGAGCAGGAGCTTCAGCAAACGATCCGTTCCCATTGACTGACTGATAAGAACTGAATGCGTTAGTTATTCCATTCCTACATTACTGTTGCATTGTATACAATGATATTTCCAATGAATTAAGTAGCAAATTGCAGCGGGCTATGAACTTTGCTGTACGTTTTATCTATGACGCCAGACGAGATGCGCATATTACTCCTTTCTTTACTGATCTCGGCTGGCTCAAACTTAGGGAGCGTCAGAAGTTTTTCATTCTCTGCTTGACTTATAAGGTGTTAGTTCTTGATGAGGGTCCAGGTTATCTACGGGAATCTTTCACACTCATTTCAAGTGTTAATCCTGGACGAGGAACAAGATCACATCAATATAAGCTGCAAATTCCATTGCATAGAACAGCAATGTTTAATAATTCATTTGTGCATATTACTCCTTTCTTTACTGATCTCGGCTGGCTCAAACTTAGGGAGCGTCAGAAGTTTTTCATTCTCTGCTTGACTTATAAGGTGTTAGTTCTTGATGAGGGTCCAGGTTATCTACGGGAATCTTTCACACTCATTTCAAGTGTTAATCCTGGACGAGGAACAAGATCACATCAATATAAGCTGCAAATTCCATTGCATAGAACAGCAATGTTTAATAATTCATTTGTGGTTACGGCCTCAAGGGAATGGAATGGGTTGCCTGAAAATATTGTTCTTTGTGGATCATTGGTCACTTTCAAAAAAAGGGTCTACCAACTTCTCAGCAACTACTAAACATATAGGACTAGCTATATTGGGACTTAGCTTAAAAGTTTCTCTTACATTTTTATTTCCAAGTAGATTGTAGCACATTGTGGGCGGGTTCAGAAAATTAAAATTTCTATTTATTATAGACGGATTGTGGGAATTCATCAAGCTCATTCACTCATCATCTTCCTTTTCATTCTAGTAATCATCTTCACCGCTTGTTTCATCCTTCATCAAAACTTCTTTCGACTTTTCATTTCACTCTATCACCTGTTTCTTCATCGAAATATCTACTACTTTTTTCATTTATATGAAGCTTTTACTTTTATTTTACCGTCTACTCATAACTCTTCATTTGTTTGTAATTTAGTTTTCTTCTTATTATGATTATTATTTCTTCGTATCGTTTTATAGCGGAATATATATTAATTATTATACTATAATTATTGTAAATGTTATTGTAATAAATGTTTTAAATGCAATAGGTTTTTCAAGACCTGACATGGGATAAATAAATCAATCAATCAATCCATTTAATGCAGTAATATTCTACTAGTGGTATGCCTGATATTATGCACCGCATTTCTGTACATCAATAGTACACTACCAATCTTATTTAACAAGATTGTTTTGTTCAAAATCATAAAACAGACCGTTCCACCCGTATTGGATGTCTGCAAATTATCTTTGCAGGATGATTGTAGACCGTAAACATTTTGCGAGGCACCGAATCAGGACAAAGAGCGCCGACTCGAGATTTATATGTTTGCATCTAGTGATATAATCCGGAGAGAGATCAGCTCTCAAAATTTAATGCGCGGCACAGTAGAATAATCAAGATTGGAAGAATAATGCCATCAAATTGTAGAAGGACTCGAGCGCTTGAGGTAATGGAATTGTTAATGATAGAGGATTCATTATCTTTTCAGGATTGCATTTTGGTTTTCTGCGTCGTCTGCGAGGCCGACAAGACATTCTACTTTGTCCTCCAAACTTTACCCTAGAAAAAGGATTTATAATCAAGACGCTCATGAAGTTTCACGACTGGCAATACTTTCTTCGCAACCATTTCACCTCTGATGAGTTTTGGAAAAAATTACAGCCCGAATCATTCATGACATCCATAAAGTTTCCCAGACTCGAAGAGGGTTGAGAACACTATGCTAACGGAAAGATGAAATAAGAAGAAAGCAATGCCGTATACTAAATCCAAATGATTACAAATACTATTATAGAAAAATTTTCAAGACAGAAATAATTTAAATAATAAATCAACATTCGAATCTGCATGAATTGAATTATTGCTTCTGACGCTGAATTTCACTTCACTACTTAAGATCACTTGTACATACAGCCGCATTTCAAGCCTGGAAACCGTTGTTTCCGCCTGTATGATTGTCGTCGGATTGGAAAGTTGCATGATAAGTGTGGTCTGGGCTCAAGACATGGTTCAAAATTCAAGCATAGGCTCTATATGGTGTGACACAACAAATCAAACAATCACCTAGTCCATAATTTAATATTACCGTATTGAAAGTGAAGGCTCTAGTACTCACTTGACAAACTACAGCCGCTTATCTATAAAATGCCGTTATCCTGAGTGATAAGAATCATTATAGCTCGATCATAAATAATTTTATTAATGATTTGATAGAATAATAAGAAATCCTACATCAACAATATTATTTATTTTGAGTGTTTTCTAACCTCTGAAATAATGAAACTGCCTTCCGGCTTAAATTGTTAAAAATCAGCTGATTGTTCATCCACTTGAACGTACTTGATGTAACATCCTACCCATGTCTCTATATCAAATACATGAATAGAAAAATGTTAACACTAGCCTATTTTATATAGAAATTCAATTTTTATCACCTTTTATACAAATTAAATTAATATTAATTAAAAAGTTTTGCTGATACATATCTAGTCAATATAGTAAGCCTATCGATTGCCTTGAATATAATATATTTGTATAATATTTGATGTTATTTCATCCTAAATGTTATATTGGCATATTTTCGTATTATTAATGTATATTCATTGATTTATTATTAGGAATATTTATTCATAATTGCAAGCATGGTTCACCTAACTCAGATGTGACGTCAGGATCTTTATGCATGAATCTATTTAATGCAATTTAAAAATAATTATATGTTGAAAATCAACCAAACTAGGCCTATTGGTTCATGTATGATATTATTTGTTATTAAATACCTTAGATTGAAGTTTTTGATCACTCAATTTATAATTCTTCAAGGATTTGTGAGCTGGTCATTGGTGATATATTTAATTCAAATTTGAAACCCGCCACTGCTATAGACTCTGTAAACCAAACACCGACCAGATAGACGATTTACGTCATAGCTAAAAGACTGATTTTCAAAAATTGAAGAAGATCAACTTCTTCTTCCTGTAACCCTCTTGCTTGAAGCATCTTGAATGCAAGTCATGTAAATTTAAAATTTGAACTATTTTAAACTGGTGTTGAATTTCCCAAACTGATGAGCCAGCCGTTGTACCATCTACTGGATATGAAAGCCCAGCAGCCAAATTGATGAACGAGTCCAGACGATGACCAAATTTTCCACCTGAGGGTCCACGCCACATTCGCCGGTATACCGTGAGTCGTTAAATTCAAATTAAATGAGATCTCAAGTGCGCGTATACCCCAGAGCTCTGGTTAAAAATCAAATAGTGCAGCTAATAGGCTGAAAGTGGGGGAATTTATTCAAAGAATAGGTGTACACCAATTTAAGAAAAAAATCTTGCAAGTACTTCAATTGAGAAATTTAGTAGAGGAATACATGTCTCAAATTGCCTAGACTAATAGCCGAACCGCATGGAACATTTTATTTGTCAGCTATGTACAAGCCTTGAAATTAAAATTGATGAATTATTATGTGATATATTTCTATTAATGTGTTATATTAAAATTCCAAAGATATATGTTTCTTGTTGGCCTAAAATGGGTTACAATCTTATTATTTAAAAATCCTATTATTATCTGGATAAATTATTACAATATTTATGATGTGGCAAGAATAGGAGGAGTTAATCTCCAAAATCTCTTTGGAATTCCGATTTCAGAGCTTATACTTAATGGAAATATATACACTGGATAGAGCATGTACATCTGCTATTAAAATTTAGTATTTTAATTATTCAAATAATTAATTATAATTATTAAATAATAAATAATTATTCAAATAATTAAATTATTCAAAAAAGGAACCCTGAGATTAAGAGCGTGAACACCATTAACACTGGAGTTTCACAATGGACATTCCAGATGACTTTGACTGATAAATCTCTGGTATGAAAAATCGAGGTGATAATCATGGAAAGATAACAAGCTTCTTTCTATGATAACCAGCTTCTCTAATCTATGATAACAAGCTTCTTTCTAGTAATGAAGGGAATCGTTGTGCAATATTTGAAGAGCGAACTCAATTCAGTATATACAAAGATATGTGTATATATTTATAACAGTTACATAAATATAATATACGTTATACATAAATCATGTGACTTATAATTATGAACTGAAACATTGTAATGGCTTACTCCATATAGAGACTGTATAATCAGTTGACTTTGTTCAATGCCAATGTGCTTCATGACAATAAAATTTTATTTATTTATTTATTTAGTCTCAGACTGATTATACAGTTTCTACGCCTATAGCAGTGAATATGAAGTTTATTTAGTATATAAAGTATAGAATTATTATATCTCTCCATATGCTTTGCCTATAGCTACCTCCAATGAGTTACATTGAAAGGCAAATCACAGCAGAGACAGAAAAGGATACCACGAAACTCCAATATATCCGGTACAATTCTGCACGGGTAGGCCACTACAAATCTACATATTTGGAGAATGAGAAACCATATTCAGATGAAAAGTGGTTATCCCTGAGGTGGTGGAAGGATTTGGCTTCAACTTGAAACCACGTTTTATCGTGTACAGGGAAAGGAAAATCTCACTGGAGACAGGAGACAAAAGACATCTGTATGTCATATATGTCCGACTTGGGCGAATGAGAATGTCCGGTATTAGAACAGGATTTATATAAAAGTTGTAAAAAATTTTCATTTAGTTCTCCCTGAGCCTTCCTGACTACTGACTGTTTCAGTTACGGGTTACAAGTTGAAAATCTGACACGAAATATTCAGTCTTCCACCGAACTGTACTCAGATTGCTGAACAAAATGCGAGAAAGCTGAAGCACATAGTACTCTTGGCCCTTTTAAACCAACTTTAAGGTTGGATAATTCTGTCGGCTATTTTGTTCTCCCATTTTAATGCATTCATCTATATCTATAAAAGCGATATGGCACTGACTGACTGACTGATTCATTCATCAGCAGAACTAAAAATCCACTGAACGGAATGCGTTCAAATTTGGCAGGCATGTTCAGTTGGTCGTTTAGACGCGCGCTAAGAACGGATTTTAGAAACTTTCCAAGGATACGCAAAATATTAAAGTTTTTTATAGTTTTTCAGCGTTTTCTCAATTTTTTCGAGAACCAATCGGTAGAAAATGTTGACATTTGGTGGGCAGGTTCAGATAAGGTCTAGAAATGTTGTGTTAAAATATTTTTGAATTCCGTTCAAGATTACGCCACTTATCAGTATTTTTTAAATTGTAGATGTATAGCGGATTGCATATCTTCCGCCTATATACGACCAATTCTTACTGTAAATTCAATGGTTCAGCGAGATTATAGATGAACTAATTTGGAAGATGTTGAATCAAGTTTCAAACTATGTCCGATATACTTCTCAAGGTTACGCTCAATATTAGCGTTTTACTATTTTTAGGAATTTTCGGAGCTTTTCTTGGATTTTTCGGGAATAAATAGGTAGAAAATGTTGAAATTTGATAAACAGGTCCAGATTAGGTCTAGAAATTTATTAGAAACAATTTCTGAGCCGAAATTGCAGGCGAGCGGAGCGAGACTGTTTGTTTCAGCTTACATTGACAGAGGTTATGCAGGTGAGCGAAGCGAGCCTGTTTGACTCATGCCCGGTTTTTCCAAGCACACTCAAAGTTGATGGACCCTCATATTTTGATGAACAGCTGACATTTTCTATGATAAGTAAAGGAAATGTAGTAAAGTGTAGTAAATTTGAGGGTCCCTCAAATTTGAGTGTGCTTGAAAAAACCGGGCATCACTGTTGGGGGTCCAGGGGGCGGAGCCCCCTGGCTAGGCGGAGAAGGAGAGCGAAGCGAGCCTGCCGGCTAGTTGATCATGGAAGTCATTGATACATTAATTTTTTGTTGAATATTTATCGATGATATTACAGTACTAATAATATTATTCAGGTATCATCCATCAGGAGAACACGATCAACTCAGTGGAATACGCTTTCCTGAATCGTAATCGTTTTTCAATAATTTTTTTTTTTTGCTTGAATTAAATTGTATAGGATTCGTTTAATTGAATTTAATGTTAATTTTTTTGACACCAAATTCCGAAAGTTTGAAGCTTTTGAATCATTTTTTATTTATTCACAATTGATTCATTCATTTCTCATGTTGATTCGGCAAAGTTTTGAACAAAACAAATATTTTCACCCATTCAATGCTGTACAAGCAATAATAATTATAATTAGTATTAATTTTTTCAAGTTTATTGCTTCACAAAACTATTGATTATAGAGTACTTATTCCAGGTACAAGAACTGAGATACTTCGAAGTTCTTGGTTTCTCAACACAAGTTTTAATGGGTTGACTGACTCATGATAGCTCTCTTATAGAGCTGTGGTTGGCCAAACTACTATTACACTTACAATCTATAGAGTATGTTGTAATAGTATGCCAAGAGATGATCTGAAAAACTTTAGTATCATTTCGTATACTTTGTAGAAGTTGAATTGAAAAGAGGCCATCGACGTGTGGCAAGTGCGCATGGAAGTAAGGTTATTCATAATCATGCTGTCTGCAAGAGAAATGATGAATTTGTGCTGTATGCAGCGAGCAGGAGTCGCGGATCGTTCCCCGACCATTCGATTTGCCGTCAACTGCGCCGACCAATCAGCGCCGGTCCACAAATGACGTCATTCGCTACTACCTCGACTGAAAACATAAATTTACAACTCACTACAGCCACAATAATTATATTCGCGCCTAACGAATTGACTTGTCAGACTCTTATAACACAGTAGCAACTCTCATCACACCATTTTAACACTGTTAAGGCATTCGAAAAAGAGAGATAGAGATTGGAAAACAGTTACATAAGTCATAAATCATTTTGAATATAACCTGATGCTTGAGGAACGTTCACAACCGTGGAAAATAATGTTAAATAATGTCATGAAATAACTGTTTTGGATACATGTATGTATTATGTCTAAGATACATACGATATATGAAAGACATACTCTTGTTTGTTTATTCAATTGAGAGTATGTTGATTCATAATATTCGAATGATTATATTATTGTAACAACAAATGGTATCTTGAACCTGTCAAACCGAAGAGTCTTCAACATCAAACAACATTTTTGCGGCTGAGAAAATTTAAATAGATAGTAACCAATATTGAAATATCATAAGAGGATAGAAATAATATTTCATCCATTGTAATAAGTCTCAAGAGTTCACATACATGAGCTACAACAGTAGAAAAGTTATTTCAGAAGTATCAAAATCTCAATGTACCGACTTTTGAGTTCTACGATTTTCATGTGTTTTTAACTTGAAATCAATTGCATTTTCATGTTTATTTAAACAATGGAGAAAGTACTACAAAAAGTAGCGTTAATAGAGTCTAACTAATAGCTTCACTAAGGAATAGATGAGAGACTACGAAATAGTAATCTTACATTAATATTTATGCTTAGGCAACATCATTAAAATAAAATCCACGATTTGAAGTAAACAATATTGTGAAATATTATCTTCACAATAAAAAGTTGGGTTATTTCTGTAAATCCTTATTCATTGAACAAAATGTTTGCAAATATATTATTTCTGTTTATTCATGTTCAAATCAAGACCAGAGAACAGTTCCTAGAGGAAAACTAAAGTAAAAAAGAACTTGAGTTTTCTCTGTTGGAATTAATGTCGATCAATGTGAATTCAAACAAAGCTTGTTTTTTAATAACTTTTCATCTCTGCTCTTCTTACTCTTTTAATTTTTCTTCTCTCCTCAATGCTTCGGAACAAAAGTAGGTCGATCCCTTCTACAAAAATTACAATGAATCACAGTAGTAAAAATGTGGAAAATCAAAACGTCCCTATCATACATTTGGAAAAAAGAGTACTATGATGCAATGGGAGAGAGTATTTGTTTGTATTCAATGAAGGTCGAAGATGGCCATTGTGTTTTATCCAGAGGCTTTTTTCGATGATTATTCATCAGCATTCCTGTTGAAACACCCTCATCCAAAACAATAATAAGGCTGCGATTCGATGAATCTACTATTCTATTGTAAGTCTTTCCAGATCAATGGAGAGCTCAAAGTTATGGTGAGTTACTCGGGAAGTTTGAACATTGAGAGAGAGGTCATGGAGAATTTTATGTAGAATTTGAATGAGAATAAGAAAATTTTGTCAATCATAAAATTAGGAGTGCATTATCGGGCACTGACCATTTAAAATGTTAAGTATCATACTTGATATCACAATATACTCAATACTATGATAAGAAAACGGAACCGATGGATTGGTAGAACTGTGATAGTGAAAGTAATGTGAACATAATAAATGAGTATCACTGTCAAGATGAAATACTTCTTGTAATAAAATATTCTCCAATATAGTTTGTGTCAGATAGCGCTCTAAATTGTTAGTGATTCACAAGGGCGTATCCAGGATTTTTTCTAGGGGGGGAGGGGGGCAAGCCAGTTTTTTCCCGCGAAATATAAGAAAGTTACTCCATTCCCATCTCTCTAGTGTTGTGTGAAGGGGGGGGGGGGTTTGTCAGCCATAATATTGTTCAGTTTAAATGGTGAAAAATAATATATTTTATCAGTGCTTAATTTATAGAATCGAAGGAGAATCGGTGGGGGATCCGGGGGTCCTCCCCCGGGAAAAAACGAAATTTCAACTCCTCAAAACTCATTTTTAGAGTTATTTTGAAGCGTTTAGTTGTATATTTTACCATAATTTTTAATATTCTCAATGAAAAATTTCAATGATTTACTACACGAGTGTCGAGTACCGCACTCGGGGGTATATGCCGGTGCATACCGTCACAAATAAAGCCCTGCGTTTCATCATGAAAATGGAAAATATAAACAAGTTCTCAATTATTATCTAATCAAAACAATTATTTGCTTGATAAAGAATTTGAATTTATTTTTTTATTAAAAATAATGTTGTTGCTAGTTGAAAGTTGAATAGAGATTTTTGATGGATGAAAAAGTATGACATGAATAAACTCAAATGATTAGAATAAAAAATAAAAATTCTTGTTTATGAATACAAGCAAATGAGAAGAATTCCATGTATGAGTTGTAAGAAATCTGAATAAATAAATATAAATAAGGAATTCTAAATTCTTCTAAATGTAGCCTAGAAGTTGAAATTAAATTATAATAATATTGAACCTACATTTCATATTTCAGCAATCAATATTCATAACACATTGTATTACGGTTTGAAGGCTATAACAATAACTTGCTTTATTTTGACATTAGAACCACAACAATTAAACATGAAAAAATTGGTTACCATTGTATATAGGCTACCGCTGATATACCATTAACAAAAACTCAATTGAATATATAAGAGGACAAGTATTAATAAAAATTTATAGATAATAAATTAATCAAAATATTGAAAATAATATGGATGAATTGTGATAAGAATTATTGATCTTCCATGAAGTTCTATGAGATAAGGTGTTTTGCACTAAAGAATCTCACATGTAGTTTTACAATTTTCACAATTATTTTATCACAAAGTTTGTGATTCAATAGCTCTCTTCACTAAGGGTTTGGAGCAAATTCGATCTTCTTGGTGTTCATAATTCCTTGAACTCTGCTCGGATTAAGTTCATCAGCATTATTACTTAAATAGGAAGCATTGCGTCACAATTTCTCCTGAAAATGTTCAAATACCCAATCCAAGCAGGAGAGTTACCTGATTAATAAATTACCTGAAATAATCCCTGATTTTCCATAACTTATTGTGAATAAATGAATAAAAGATTGAATAATGAATAAACTCCAAACACTGGCTAGATGGGTGGATGTGAATAGCTTCCAATCTAGCCTAACACGTATAATTTATCAACATTCAATAATTGGACAATATTACATACGGTACCTTACAGAATGGCTATTCACCTATTGAGCTATGTAACAGATTATTGAAAAATATAGAGTGCAAAAGACCCCAGATTAAAAAGAAAATTTTTAAAACATTTCTAGCAAATACAAAATTCAATGTAAATTCATAGATCAATCAAGGTTGAAACAAATAGCTAGTTAAACTACAGTAGGCTAACACCATTCTTGGTGGATTTGCTGAAAACTCATTTAATACTCTCTTTTCAATCTGGTCCTTGTTTTCCTTTGAAATCTACGATGGATACTCATTAAGCACAACACCGTGTCAATCTTTCTTCCACCATTGAGGTAAAGGGTACTAAATAATTTCTCAACAGATGCTGAGGATGATGGGAAAACTCTTGGAATGAGCAGACCTTATGTCTAGCACTTATTTGTCTAGCAAAGTATTTGCTTTTTCGAAAAGTGAAGCTACTTCAATTTCCTTCAACTCTTCTATTTTAATTTTTTCTTTCAACTACATAATACCACAGCTCCAATTCCGCAGTCATGGATTCTAGCCCATTGAACTTTTTTTCTAATTCTCTGGAGTTACACTTTATTCAAAGGATGGAGGAATGAAAAAGAGAAAGCAAGAGTATTCTTATTTGAAAATATGACTTCCAATGACTGATTAAGAGAGTCAAAATAAGGAATTATTATCATTGAACTTCTCCAGTATTCAATTGATGATTTGGATACTCAGATGGAGGAAACTTCTATGAGTCTCTGATTTCAAAATCTTCATAATTTAGTTAGAAAAAAATTATCTGTCAACAAGTGGGGTAGCTGCCCCCCTGCCCCTGCCTGCATACGCCCATGGCACGTTAGACGTTTGTCGCCGGACTACATTAGGAATTATGAATGATCTTCTCCAGTATTCAATTGGAGACTCAGATGGAAGTTTCACCCCTGTGAGTCTGTGACTTCACAATATTGACAATTTAGTTGTGAATTTATTTAATACAATTATAATGATAATTTATTATTCTATTTTATGATATCCATTTAATTTTATTTTATTCTTTTTTTGCTGTGAATTTATTTTTTTAATTGAAAAAAATTTACAACTTCTAGGGGGGGGGGGCAGCTGCCCTCCCCTGCCCCTGCCTGGATACGCCCATGATGATTCATACAATTTTGATTTGTATGAATTAATTTGGATAGACGTAAGGGACAAGCGAAGCCAAATTAAATGATAGCGGTCAAATATGTTACAGAAAGGTGTTGAAATGCTGGCGAACTCATCAAATTGATGATTAATTCAATTATTGTGTTAGCTGACCACATGCACACTGAACTATCTGCGGTATTTTCCCCAACAGGTGACATTCTGTCAACCTCTGCATCTGGTGACATTCCTCTCTTATTCAACAAATTCCCCACACAAGCGCGGTCACCCTTGTCAGTCTGTTTGCATCCACCTAATTACATGCACACGTTTACAACACTCAACGTTGATTAGCATTTCATGTGTCTCTGAGACGTGGTAGAAAAAAATGATGGGTTTTTTTCAATGTAATAAAGTTGACCATGTATTAATAATGTTATCAATGTGTGTTAATAATATTGAAATCAGTATGGTTATATTTCCAACATAAGCAATGTAGGAATATCAGAAAAACCTCGATTCAACTTCTGAATGACTTTTCTCCATGCGGTACTGGCATCACCGCGGTTTATGACAGATGAGTCAAGATGAACAAATAAGATGACAGAGGTGGTATTTGATGGTCATGAATATATGGGACCAGTGATCCCTGTAGATAGTCCGATCATTAGCATAATCTCATGTGTTACAGTGCAATGAGAGAGAGAGAGAGAGAGAGAGAAGGCGTGTCAACGAGTTTGGAGTCATTAAATTCGCATCTTGGCTGTTGGCTCACGTTTATCACCACGTTCTATGTACCAACATCCCTTCTCATAACTCTCTCTCTCTCTCTCCCTCACTTACTCTTTCTCTCTCTCTCACTCTCTCTCTTTTCAATATCCCTCCCATACCTTCTTCCGCACCCGCTCTCACACCACGAACCATTCCTCACAAACATAGCTTTGTATGCGTGATCTACGCGCTCTCTCACACTCACACCCTGACATCCTCCTACAAGCATCTATCACCTCCACCATCCATAAAGCACACAATTTCAATCTTCTAAATTGAACGGCATTAGCCTTGATGATTCCTCACCTCATGTGATAACCACCACAGAGGCATGTTTACTTGTTAATTGCACAGCGATTATTGCTTTAGCGAAATTGAGCAACTGATAATGGCTTTGTGATCGGCGAAATGCACTACACATTACAAGCGCATCTTCTTCGGAAGACCGTTTCGAGATGATAGAATTCAATTGATAGAATCGAAATTTGTTGATAAAAAAATTGAATGAGTTTTTAAGCAGTTGGAGTTATTGAGTAATCACAATAATTCGTCTAAAACAGTATACAGTTCTATAGATTTAGAAAGAAAGCATAGTTTATAATGCCCTCACAAGTGAATAATATCATTCAGGATCACAGGATTTGTGAAGTTGCTCAGTAGATTGAAAAGAATGTGTAATGAATTGAGACCATAATGATTTAATGAAAGAGACCTAGAATAATGACTTTTATTGACTTGAATAAACTGAAAAAAACAAACTTTATGATGATGTATAATAATTCAAACTACTGATTCATAACATATGGTTATCATATCATTCTTCCCTCCCAGTAGTGGAACCTACTGGTTCCAATCTAGGAATGTTGACAGATCGACTTCTCTTCAGAAACTTATCTTCCATCAGAAAGTCGTAATTGAGCCAAATGAGGGTTCAAATGAATTATATATTTCCACCTTTTCAACTTCAGGATCATGCTTACTGCGTCTTACAAAGGTCTTCATCCATGCCATGCCTCCTTGGCGTTGATCAGTCAGGATGGCAAGTTTGTCATAGATGTGGGATTATGAGAACGAATGAACATTCGCTCGTGAGGTGTGCAATTGATGGATGTGCAGAGAAGTGAGCGAATGCTGCTTAGTGATTCTGAGAGTACTTTTTCCCAGTGACAAGTATCCAAGTTTTTGGACCGTAGAGCTAATCAGAACAACTTGGAACTTTTCGTCTAATCAAAATTCCTCTATGCCCGACCCAAGGTTTATCTGCCTCCCACCTAGAACATTCTACCTAGTTTTATAAGAGTGAGCTCTGTAATAAGAGGATCATGACACTTCGAAAATCAACCAAGCCGAAAACTATAAAAATTCTTGATTGGTATTAATTCTTTGTTGTAGTCAACTGTGTTCAGAATATTCCAATTCTCAGCCAATTCCCTAGACCTAAACTGTTCCTGATACATTCTCATACAGAGCTCACTCTGAAGAAATATTCAAATTTTTTGAACCGCGTCAGTAAAAAGATTGTTTATAGTCGAATGATTATTCCTCAACTTGTGAAACTATTCTTCCCTATTTGCTTTCTTCTCCTATTTTCTACTAATTCATTTATTCATTTAGGGATAGAATAAGGGGATCACCTTATCAAGACTTGTTGAATTTGAGGACGTCCATAATTTCCAGCCAATGTTACCAATGATTCGTTGGATAAATGGATAATTGAATATATATTGGTCATTTTTCTCACCTGTGTTATTAACTATTATAGAATTACAATGATAACATGAAAGAATTGAAAATTACAAAACAGCTAGGAATAAGATTTGTGCGGTACTCACACAGTACAGTGATAGATGAAGCATTTCCATCCGGAAGGGCGTTCGAGGAAGTTGTAAACTTGTCCTTGGAAGGTGGCTCCGGCCCGCCTGTGCTCCTTGCCCAGGTAGCGGCTCTCCCATGTGCGCTCCTGCAGCAGCGTCCGCGGATCCAATCCTGGAACGCCACCGCCAGAACATACAAACATACCACATACAAACATCCGTCTCTGTATCAATCCAACAACTCATTGACAGAATAAAGTTTTGCCATAAAAATTGTATGATAATTGAAGAGTATAAATGCAAATCAATTTACCAAATTATATAAATCAATATAAAATTATACACTAATTTAATCAACTTCTATTTTTCAACAACTACGAAAGAAAATAGACTATCAATATAATTGTAGATACATCAAAAGAAAAAAATCATCCTAGATAGAAGCTCGTATATCAGCAATCCAAATTGATAGCGTGGAATAGGGTGGATAGCGTCGACGTCGATAGGGTGGAATTCGTTCTTCGGTGAAACATCATATTTTTTAACTTTTTTCGGGATGGGAAACAAAAATTCTGGTATTCAGTTCTCAGAAGTTATGTTGATTTATGTAAAAAATAAATAGACCTGATTTGATACAGGCGAAGTTCTGGAATGAAGGTAGAACACCATTTTTTCCTAGCTTTCAGAATTTCTTGGTCTCTAATTAAGCATGGAGAATCATTTAATGACAATCCAGCATTGGAAATCACTTCATTAAGCATGTTTTGAATATTATTATTGGAAATAATTTTCAGCCAAATTAATTGAATTTTCAAATAAATCCATACATATTGTAGAACTGTAAATATCTTATGCACGAAATTCTCAATTGATTATTCCATTTATTCTCAAATCTATATCTATAAAAGCGGAATGGCACTGACTGACTGACTAACTGATTCATCACCAGAACTAAAAATCCACTGAACCGAATGCGTTCAAATTTGGCAGGCATGTTCAGTTGGACGTTTAGACGCGCGCTAAGAACGGATTTTAGGATTTTTAGTTTCCTCAATTTTTTCGAGAACCAATCGGTAGAAAATGTTGATATTTGGTAGGTAGGTTCAGATAAAGCGTAGAAATGTTGTGTTAAGATATTTTTGAATTCCGTTCGAGATTACGCCAGTAATCAGGTTTTTCAAAATTGTAGATGTTTTGCGAGTTGCATATCTTCCGCCTTGATACGACCAATCCTTACTGTAAATTCAATGGTTCAGCGAGATTATAGATAAACTAATTTGGAAGATATTGAATCAAGTTTCAAACTATGTCCGATATAGTTCCCAAGGTTACGCTCAATATCAGCGTTTTACTATTTTTCGGAATATTCAGAGTTTTTCTTGGATTTTTCGAAAATAAATTGGTATAAAATGTCGAAATTTGGTGAACAGGTCCAGATTAGGTCTAGAAATGCTGTGTTCAATAAGTTTTGAATCCCTTCTGAACGGAATTTGCAGGCGAGCGAAGCGAGCCTGTTTGTCTCAGCTTACACTGACAGAGGTCATGCAGTCGAGCGAAGCGAGCCTGTTTGACTCACTGACACTGCTGATACTGTCGGGGGTCCAGGGGGCGAAGCCCCCTGGCTAGGCGGAGAAGGCAAGCGAAGCGAGCCTGCCGGCTAGTTTTGTGTCCAAAATACTAAATATAAATTTGTGCCGTCGGAATAAGCGTAACACAAGTATAAAGAGAAAAATTATATACATAATCTATATCTAAATAAGCGAAATGGCACTGACTGACTAACTGATTCATTCATTAATTCATTCATTCATCACCAGAACTAAAAATCCACTGAACCGAATGCGTTCAAATTTGGCAGGCATGTTCAGTTGGACGTTTAGACGCGCGCTAAGAACGGATCTTAAAAACTTTTCAGGTATACGGTAAATATTTGAGTTTTTTATAGTTTTTCGGCGTTTTCTCAACTTTTTCGAGAACCAATCGGTAGAAAATGTTGATATTTGGTGGGAAGGTTCAGATACGGTCTAGAAATGTTGTGTTAAAATATTTTTGAAATCCGTTCAAGATTACGCCAGTAATCAGGTTTTCAAAATTGTAGATGTATTGCGGGTTGTATATCTTCCGCCTTGATACGACCAATCCTTAGTGTAAATTCAATGGTTCATCAAGATTATAGATGGAGTAATTAAGAAGATATTGAATCAAGTTTCAAACAATGTTCGATATACTTCCCAAGGTTTCGCTTAATATTTGCGTTTTACCAAGTTCGGAATTTTTCTTAGATTTTCCGCGAACAAATTGGCAGAAAATGTTGAAATTTGGTAAACAGGTCTAGATAAGGTCAATAAATGCTGTGTTCAATAAATTTCGAACACCTTCTGAACGGAATTTGCAGGCGAGCCAAGCGAGCCTGTTTGTCTCAGCTGACACTGGCAGAGGTTTTGCAGGCGAGCGAAGCGAGCCTGTTTGACTCACTTACACTGCCGATACTGGTGGGGGTCCAGGGGGCCGAGGCGGAGAAGGCGAGCGAAGCGAGCCTGCCGGCTAGTCTTTATATATTGACATTATTACCATTATTTCCATCAGCATTACACTATATCACCTTGTATAAGTGTTCCAAAACAGGAGTTATAAGTAAAATACTCGTAGAATAATTTTTGTAAAAATTAATTTTCAAGTTTTAGACATTTTTTTACAAAAATTATTGAAAACGCAACTTTAAGGGATAATTGTCAGCGAATGTTGAGGGTCTCAAGCGCAATTATAAATTTATCTAGCTTTTGGGATTCCTTGGTCTTTCTGAGAACACAATTTTATCTGAAACATTGTAAATCTTGTTCAAATTCATTTGAGGATTTCCTTTCCCGCTATCATTTTTATCAAAGAATCGGACTTGTGCCAGTAATTAAAACAGTGTCTCTTTCGAAGTTAACGGGAAGAACTCCTTTTGAAAAGGAGTTTTGTTTATAGATGTGACAAAAATTATCGGATTTCCTTTACTATTTGATTGGATGTGAGCTCAGATTCCAGTATGTGAACGTAAAAATTTCAGGTAAAAAACAAACTTAAAATTTTTAACAATGATTTTGATTATATTAAGACGTACTTAAACAACGTACTTAAGACGTAATTACAAAAGTAATTTTGATTGTTTTTGACGTACTTTTGTGTAATAATCTAATCTTATTAATGGAGATATTCTTGGGAAACCCAGCCAAATTTAATAAGTTATGGCACTGATGTAGAAAGGCTAACATCAGTTTTATTATCACCTCCATGATCATGATTAAAAGGCGATTACTTTTAAGAACAAATACAGTACTGTAATTTTTCTCCAATGCAAAACACGGGTAATCGACTAGTGCTCTATGAACGACAATCTATTTTCGGAAATTATAATTCAGGTCTTATAGGATTATTTTATGCAAGGCTAGACATCAATTTTGCGTGTCCAAATCTGAATAGGTTGCGGTGACCTATTATAGACTAGCTTTGAATGAATTATTGATTGAACTCATTATTCTGAGCCCGTTTTTCTTTATCATTCCACTGCATCAAATTAATGCCCTAGCTTCGAATGGTTAGAACAATGTCCAGTACTGAATGAATAAATTATAGCTCAACGTAGGCAATTACGTCTGCATCATTTTCTGTGCTACAAATTGAATTAAATTTCATCGTGTAGAATATTCAAGGTATATGCCTACCACTCATTATAATTTATTCAAATCTAGCCTTAAAGGTCCTGCTTAAATTGCCAACTGACGAATCTTGATTGTCATTAATGTATAATATGATAGAAGAAACCTAATAATGGGAAGTATTACTGAACGACTGGTGACTCGTGCCTTGGGAAATGGTGAAGTGTTGTACAGAGTACAGTACACGGGTACTTCACCTTTCATGCGGCCAGTGTACTGAACTTCAACGAAAGGGGTATTACAAATTAAGAATTTCATCATTCTGGTCCAGCATAAAGCTTCTAGTGATGGAGAAATGGATGACAACATTCTATTGGAGGAATTCAACTGGAAATAACAATTTCATTATGAAGAACAGGCTGATATGGACAAGATAACCTTGACTTTGCCATGTACCAATAATGCAAATAATTGAGCAGAATTTTATAATTTCAATGATTCATAACCCATTCTGTAACTTCACTAGGGCTCTTACGATCATGATGGAAACAAACAAACCGAAATTGGAATTCTGATCCAAGAGTGATGTGACATGATTATATTATATGATTAGAGCTACAGCAAGAGGCACAGAGGACAGAATGTGATCAGTGGTGACTTATTCTATAGCAGGAAGCGAGAAAGAAATTTGCGGCATCTAGGCTACGTCATAATCGTCGTTTCTCAATTATGAATTGGCGATTGAAAGGGGGATAGTGCAAATCTGTTGCACGAATGAGGACGGATGAAAGTGTGAAGGAGAGAATGAGCAAGAGAGTGAGAGGTCGAATGTCCACACGACCCGGGTTTACGACCAGTATTGCCTATAAACGCTCCTGCAAAGGCAGGCCAGACTAATGGGCGATGGGTAATGGCAAGCGATGCGATGGGCATGAAGCATTTGTATCTCTTGCCTTAATTGCCTGTTTGCTGGAGCGTTGATGTATTAGTTCCATATCCGCAGTTATAAATAATTGATCACTGATGTCCACCTGAGTATGCGATAGCAGATGCTCGCAACAGGCTTTTTGATAGGATGAGCCATGTTCCATTCGCAAACACATTAATTGTACTGCACTTCCAATCTCAAGGGCGTTTCTCATTGTTCACCAATTTTCTACTTTCATCCTCACATGTTAAGTATGGATGATGATGATATGATGATGATGATGATGATGATGATGATGACGATGACGATGACGATGACGATGACGATGACGATGACGATTACGATGACGATGACGATGACGATGACGGTGGCGATGACGACGACGACGACGACGACGACGATGATTATGATGATGATGGTGATGATGATCTCTCTATGAATTGCAAATCAGAGATACAAGAAGGAGTATGATAATAATTGTATGAGGAGCTTCGCCTGTGTAAGGGTCATCCATGTAGAAGCTACAGCTTCAAGTGAATGGATTGGAATGTCATCTGGAATCAGTGTGACAACGACACAATATTCCATTTAATTATGCTATTCAATGTTCGAGAAAACTCAATATATGATTTTTCTTGCAATCAAATAAATAAAAATATTGATTCTGATATCTGAACAATAGGAAATTTCATGTAGTTTCATTTTGAAAATATAGTACGTGTAAAATCATGCTCGAACAAAATAATGCCTATATTCTGCTACTACTTTTTACAAAGTCGAAACTTAGGTAGGTACTAAATGACTTGGAACATACAATAATTTTCTATTCAATTTATTTACTTCAAAGTACCATCAGAGTTTTACATGCCAGATAAGCTCTTAGTGTCAAAGTTCTCATGTTATTGAGAAGATCCATAAGTTGACCGTATTTTACTATTGTACAAAAAAGGATCCATAAGTTGACCGTATTGAAACGTATTCTACTATTGTATGAGATATTATGTCTACCGTATTGTGAAAATTCAGTTTACTCGTGTAAGTACAAAATTCTTCATTCTAAAGGTCTCTATATTTTAGTCAGCTCGCTTCGCTCGCCTGCAAAACCTCTGTAAGTGGGGAGTAATATGGGGTTTCTAATCCAGTAGTGAGATGTGGAGTGAGAATTTGAATTTGAGTGTAATCTGAGACAAACAGGCTCGCTTCGCTCGCCTGAAAATTCCGTTCAGAGGAACTCGAAATTTATTGAACACAGCATTTCTAGACCTAATCTGGACCTGTTCACCAAATTCCAACATTTTCTGCCGATTTATTCTCGAAAAATCTAAGAAAAAACTCCGAAAAACAGTAGAACGCTAATATTGAGCGTAACCTTGGGAAGTATACTCGTATCGGACATAGTTTGAAACTTGATTCAATATCTTCTAAATTGGTTCAACTATAATCTCGCAATACCATTGAATTTACAGTACGGATTGGTCGTATAAAGGCGGAAGATATGCAACCCGCAATACATTTACAATTTTGATTACTGGCGTACTCTTAGAAGGATTTAAAAAATATTTTAACACAACATCTCTAGACCTTATCTGGACCTGGCCATCAAATATCAACATTTTCTGCCGATTGGTTCTAAAGAAAAAATAAGAAAACGCTGGAAAACTATAGAAAAACTCAAATATTTTGCGTATTCTCATGAAGTTTCAAAAATCCTTCCTTAGCGTGCGTCTAAACGTCCAGCTGAACATGCCTGCCAAATTTGAACGCATTCTGTTGAGTGGATTTTTAGTTCTGGTGATGAATGAATGAATTAATGAGTCAGTGCCATTTCGTTATATGTTTAGAGATTTTTCTATGTAACATCTTCGTAATTTTAGTAGAGATAATTTTGATTTCTCATTGACTGGAAAGTAGGAATCAATAACTTAGTATATTCTCTATTCACTCTTCTGTTATACATCAATAACACAGCAATTACATTAAACGAATCCGGAAATTGGACGAAGCCTTTCTCATAGATTAACTCGCGATTTATCCTCAATAGACTTCACAGGCGAGTATTACAAACGAATTGGATTGTTTTTGACAATCTATTTGCTTACATCACAGTTTGAACAGTGCGTAGAAGTGTGTAACGCACAAGCGAAAACTTCTAAACCGATTGTCACAGTTTCCATCTAAAGTGATTAAAACCGTATTTCCCCCAGTGGCGTCAAACAAAGTTGGACGAGTGAGAGGAAGATATATGAAAAGTAGATAGGAAATTGGGAGTAGAGGTGGAATAGAAAGAGAAAAGTTCGTGAAAAAGGAATAGTGAGAATATTTTGAAAGTAGTGCGAGTGGAGGGTAACTGAATGAAGAAAAGGAAGAAGAAAGAAAGAAAGGAAATATTGAATTGTCCTCTAAGTGGATTAACATAAGTTCCCCACAGCGAATGTCGTGAAACCCTTTCGTTTACGACCTAGCAGCAGTGCAGCCTTCGAACCTTTTCGAATAATCACTTGAATATGAATTGCCTTATCAAATGGTAAGTTTATATCGGAATATACAAATCGGTGGCAAAATCGGGTTGGCTCTGCCCCAAACGTTCTACATTTGCGCGCTGGGTCACGCATGCTAGTTGGTGCCGGGTTATACCATTTCATAGTCACTCACAACTGTGGTGTCGAACTTTATTTTCAGCACAACATCAATGCGAAGAAAACAAAATAAAAATTAGATAATCAGTTCCAAGAACAGCTAGACCAGTAACCTTATTATGCTATCTTCGCCTATACTGAATTTGGAGTAGGTACCATCTGCTTGCTATTGAAACTTTGCGTCAATAGTTTATTGATTTACTGACTGAATATTACTTTATAACTTTCAGTGTATTCGATTTTCTTAGTCCAGAAACGTTTTGTATGATCATCCTAAATTGTACAATATCAATTCAAAGTTGTTAATTTTCGACTGATATTGGCTAAAAGAAAAGCTTAGTCTAGTTGCATTATCATCCGCTAGATGGCGCTGGCTAACCTTCTAGAGGAAGTAGCATAAAGTCTGACAACAATAATTTTGTTCAAACATGGATTTCACGTTCATCATTATTCAATAGTTAATCAATACAAACATTTTTAATCTTATCAAAGTTGAAGTATCAGTTATTGAAGCAGTTTTCCTCTATTGTTCAACTACTGATTGATGTGAAAACTTTCAACTTTCAGTTCTCTTGACAAGGGATCTCACCAATCAAAATAACAGATGAGAGACTACCTTTACATCGAAATACCAATAAGTCGACATCGACTTGCGAAACAGCTGACATTTGATGCAATCAAACCGGGATGCTACCTATTGATTGACCAACTTGACCAATTTGATTATTTTAGAACCTCACTAAAGCCTCTAAAAAATTAGAAAAATTCATATATTTTGAAAAATCTCAATTTTCCTCCATTGTTATCTCGGTAAAAAAGCGTTTTTGGGGGTTGGTCCCATGGAACTTTTTTGTCAACTTGGTGTAAGGAATCAGCCTGAGAAGTATTGCACATTCCTCCTGAAACACTCTGTATATTACTAGCCGGCAGTGTATATTACTAGTATAGGCAGTGTAAGTGAGTCAAACAGGATCGCTTCGCTAGTCTGCAAAACCTCTGTCAGTGTAAGCTGAGACAAACAGGGTCGCTTCACTCGCCTGAAAATTCCGTTCAGAGGGGGGGACCGAACTTTATTGAACACAGCATTTCTAGACCTAATCTGGACCTGTTCACCAAATTCCAACATTTTCTGCCGATTTATTCCTGAAAAATCTAAGAAAAACTTCGAAAAATAGTAAAATACTGATATCGAGCGTAACCTTGGGAAGTATATCGGACATAGTTTGAAACTTGATTCAATATCTTCTTAATTGGTTTAACTATAATCTCGCAAAACCATTGAATTTACAGTACGGATTGGTCGTATCAAGGCAGAAGATATGCAACCCGCAATACATTTACAATTTTGATTACTGGCGTACTCTTGAACGGATTTCAAAAATATCTTAACACAACATTTCTAGACCTTATCTGGACCTGGCCATCAAATATCAACATTTTCTACCGATTGGTTCTCAAAAAAAATAAGAAAACGCTGGAAAACTATAGAAAAACTCAAATATTTGGCGTATTCTTATGAAGTTTTAAAAATCCTTCCTTAGCGTGCGTCTAAACGTCCAACTGAACATGCCTGCCAAATTTGAACGCATTCTGTTGAGTGGTTTTTTAGTTCTGGTGATGAATGAATGCCATTTCGTTATATATTGAGAGATTATTCAATGTAACATCTTCGTAATTTTGGTAGAGATTGATTTCTCATTGACTGGAAAGTGGGAATCAATAACTTAGTATAATAATTTTTCTCTTTTCACTCTTCTGTTATACATCAATAACACAGCAATTACATTAAACGAATCCGGAAATTGGACGAAGCCTTTCTCATAGATTAACTCGCGATTCATCCTCAATAGACTTCACAGGCGAGTATTACAAACGAATTGGATTGTTTTTGACAATCTATTTGCTTACATCACAGTTTAAACAGTGCGTAGAAGTGTGTAACGCACAAGCGAAAACTCCTAAACCGATTGTCACAGTTTCCATCTAAAGTGATTAAAACCGTATTTCCCCCAGTGGCGTCAAACAAAGTTGGACGAGTGAGAGGAAGATATATGAAAAGTAGATAGGAAATTGGGAGTAGAGGTGGAATAGAAAGAGAAAAGTTAATGAAAAAGGAATAGTGAGAATATTTTGAAAGTAGTGCGAGTGGAGAGTAACTGAATGAAGAAAAGGAAGAAGAAAGAAAGAAAGGAAATATTGAATTGTCCTCTAAGTGGATTAACATAAGTTCCCCTCAGCGAATGTCGTGAAACCCTTTCGTTTACGACCTAGCAGCAGTGCAGCCTTCGAACCTTTTCGAATAATCACTTGAATATGAATTGCCTTATCAAATGGTAAGTTTATATCGGAATATACAAATCGGTGGCAAAATCGGGTTGGCTCTGCCCCAAACGTTCTACATTTGCGCGCTGGGTCACGCATGCTAGTTGGTGCCGGGTTATACCATTTCATAGTCACTCACAACAGATGTAGACGCATAATGATGCAATTCCCCGATATTGATCCAGCAACAATGAATTTGTGTCCTTTTAGAAAAAAACCAATGCGAATATAAACAGTTGCAAATGGAATAATAGATTAGTTGTATATAGGTATAGCCTATACAGTTAGGCATTTCAAAAGTGAAGCATTGTGGTTTCCATTGAGGATGATGGAATTTTATCGAGTATATCATAAGGAATGAAAGACGAGGAATCTGATTAAAAACTCAAGCATGAATTTCTATGATTTTTTATATTAAACTTTTTATGGTAATAAATTGAGCCATGTAGAAATGGTGCCAAAAATTAAGGTGGTTTCGTACGTTCTAATTACTGGTACCTGAAATTGGACCATCAAACCACGTATTATATTCTCAACTTTATTCTATAGTCAGCTGGTCCGTTAGAGCTATGCAGACTATTTGCAGACAAAAGTCGGCTATTGGAACGCACAAGGAAGATCGGAAACTGCTTAGTTTTGGCACCAGCTCTATTTTTTAGCCGGCAGAATATCTTCTCTCTACCACTGTTGATGATGTCCTGTTGCACCTTGCTTTGAGTACCATGACAAACGGTATCAATTTTAATTGTATTCAATTTCTACAATTCATAATAATTATATGACTGAAATTGTTTCGTTATCAAATGATTGGTTGTAATAATTACTTGATTATTAATGACCAAATGAATGATTGAAAGCTTGTGTGTGAAATAATCACAATAATCACAAACAATAAACATTTTAATTAGAAACAAAGGTAAGAATTTCATAAATAATCAAGCAGTATTTATAATTCCAACTTAGTCTAACAAAACTTTCGTTTATTTGTGAAAAGAATTCGAACACTGGGCCGACGATGAAACTTATAAGATCGAATTAAGAATTCATCAATGAATCTGAGCTCACTCATGAATTATTTCGTGAGTTGATGAATTTCAACTTTCTAAATTCGCGTGAATTTCTATTGAAATGAAATACAGTATTGATGTATAATACAGTATAATTAATAATTAATTAATATTTATATCCTAGGTAGCTATTTTGAAAAACTGGAAAACAGTTGAAGATGCTACAATTCAGTACCTAAATCAATAAATGAACCAATTACACAAGAAGAAATACTTTATGCCATTAATGTTTTAATGATTGGGTAGTTTTTGATTTGTTATTCGAATCGAGCAATAATTTCAATTTCAATAAAAAATATACAGCAAAATCATATAAAGAAATGGTTGGATAAGAACACTTTGAGCTTGAATATCGATAAAACTAATTTTATTGCGTTTTCATTAAACAGAGTAGGACAACCTATAGACAATCACTCCCTGAAACTACACTCAAACTGCAATTTAAACTTAAATGCCTGTAATTGCCCCACTATAAAAAAAGTTTCTAGTTTAAATACCTGGGGATCATAACCGATGACCATCTCAAATGGGACGTGCATATCAAATCAATTTCCAAAAGAATGAGATACTTATCTTTCAAATTCCATCAAGTGAATAAAATTCTCAATAAGCACCATTTGAGCATGCTATATCATGCATGGGTTAAATCAATCCTTCAATACGGGATAATATTGTTTGGGGAGGTTGTTTCAATAGCCATTTAAATGAATTATTTGTTACCCAAAAGTTGATAATTAAAACCATCCTTAATAAACCCAGACTTTACCCTACGGAAATGGTTTTTAATGATTTTGAGGTGATGACTGTGAGGCAATTGTATGTGAAAAATTAAATCGATTATCTAATCAAATACAAGGTAAATTTTCCTACTAGCCCAAACTCTATTGCAAATAACTACCGTTTAAGAGCCTCTGCAAACAGATACGTTACTTATAACACAAATACAGAAGGTATAAGGAGACAATTAATTTACATAAGTTCCAAAGTAATAAATCAAATTCCAAATTATTTTCTCACAAACTCGAGATGCAGCAAACAGACTAAACTAGATATAAAAAACTGCATTAAGAGTAACTATTTTTTAACATGTAGGAACTAGAGTCTCGCTATTTGATTTTTTGCAACTAAATTCCTTGAGCCTTGCCTTTTTTCTCTGTGTCTGCTTTAGTAATAAGTGAAACTTTTGATTTTGTTATTAGTAAAAAGTATTACTTTTTTTCATCAAGTGTACTCGCTTACCTTTCCCTTTTCTTTATTTTTTCAGTTTCATTTTATTTGACCTTCTTTCCTTTTTTACCTTCTTCTACCTGCCTATTACATGGGAAACCATAGTTGGCTAGGTATAGTGGAGCCGCGAACAGAAGAGCCTTTGGCAACATGGATGCCATTCACTGCTGCCAGCAGTCCAAATGAAAATTGTTCTACTCTCACCATCTGCACAATTAAAATATTATTAAATATATTTAATAAAATATATAATATATTCTTGAATTAAATCTATTTCTATTTGTGGAATCAATATGATTATGATTTCACTGCAACACAATATTTTTTATAATATTATTACAGTATGGTACTTCTGTGCGGGGTCTGTGCTCTCTGGTGGTGAAAATTGTACTCTGATTTGTAAACATTCATGTTTAGTTTTTGTGGCTAAACACCGCTCATTCATAACAGATTGTTATGAAAACAAACTGGGAAAGGATTGAAATTGAATAAAAATATAATTACCATTTGCAGTAGACCATAATAGGCTAGGTACTAATATTCATTCATACATTTATTCATATTATGCTTGTTTTAAAACCATTCAATATTCCATCAAACTGCTAACAATCACCTATTTGAGGTTACCGTAAAGCTCAGTAAATAATTATAAAAAATGTCTCGAAGGAATGTTTTTGTAGTCAGCTGATTTATGAGACACGGCCCTGTTCTGTAGATTATGTACGGTAGGTCTTGGCGAAGACTACAAAATCATATTGGCAGTTGCAATGTGTGCTTTGTTGAATCAGCCTCTTGGAACTATAATTTAGTGTAAAAGCGTTAGGTTGGCTGAAGTGATTATTCCTCAGAAATTATAGTTCTGCGCATGCGTAGTTACACTCTCACTTCCCTCCGCCATCTTGCCAAAGGCTTTTCTATTCGCGGCACCACTATATTTCTCCTTCATCTTTTTAAGCACACCCCACCACAGTAATTGTTGAATTTGTTAATAATGTATTATTTTGTTATTGTGTTTTACTAATTTTTGTATTCTATTATTCATTGTGTCTTTATGTGTGTTTAAATTGAAATGAATTGAAATAATAAAATATTGAATAAATAAAATATTGAAATTTTTCTCCATATATGAGAAGTAACTCAAAGTAAGTAAATAATTTCCTTGGTCTCACAAAATGTTTTTATTGTTCCCAAAATACTCTAATGTCTTGTTTAAAGAGTTTTTAAATAGTCGTTCAAACACTTTTTTATATATTTTCTAAAATCAGTTGTGAATAAGTAACTTATACCTCCAATAACTTGAAAAGTGATTTTCTTGCTAAAAATGTCTCCTCAAAAATACAAAGAAGATTACCAAGGTTTTAACAATGATTATGAATATTAAGTTGATGGATGGGAGCGTTGGAGGTTATGCATCATTATTCGGTATGGAATAATAATAATTGTTAAGCTATTGCGGTTTTATTTAGTTATGGTAACATTATTCTTTTCAGTGCTCTATCTCTCTCTCTAAGAAAGTTTTAAATCTTAAACTTGATATCAATGAAAGCAAATTGCAAAAACAGAATTTGATAACTGATAATCTAAAGAAACGTAATGCGCATGTCCCTTTTTGTATGTGTACCGTATATGTCTATCACACTGTTTCAAGCATGGTTTCAAGTTCAGCAATATAAATTTATTTCCAATATTTGAATCTATTAGTAGCTTGAGACTGATGAAGGAGGGTTGGATCAAATCAATAAAATATATTTTACTCTTATTGGAATAAAAACACTATGATGGGGAGGTGAAGGCTTTTAATGGCTCTGTAATAAGGTTAAGATTACAATCTAGCACTGGTAAACTATCATTCTACTTCACTCAGAAACCAATTTCTACTTCTCAAATGTAAAGATTATAAATATTACCGTGAAAAAACGCTGATATTTTCCCCATAAACTGTTAGTAAATAAATATCTATGAGGTGACTAAAGAATAAAAATAAAAAACTGTGAACAATGCATTGTCCGAATCCGTACAACTGAACACTTTCGCAGGTGGAGGAGATGCGCATGCTAATGCCATCTGTTGGGGAAACTTGGAACTGTTTCCACTCAATCGCCCTGCGCTGAAAGCAGGATTATCCTATGCAGTACAACCTGCATTTCTTTTCATATTTTAAATAAGTGAAAAGATTAGGACAATTTTTCGCAAATTTTTGGCAATAAAGTGGTGATTTGGATAATAAATAAATTGTCTGTGCTACGTCCATGTCTAAACCACTCCCATAATTTATTAATAATTTTTTATTATTTATCAGTCTCCTTCAAATAATTTACCCTCATTTGAGAATTGAAAATAGCATACCGGTATATCAGATCATTTTCGATTCACCATAAAATTATTCAACAAACAATAGTCTGAACCCATTTTTTAATTTATTCTGGTACCGTAGATTTTTTCTGGGTGATAATTGTTACTCTGAATCTTAATTGAGATATTTTTATTTTTAAATTGATTGAATACTCGATATCTATGGTGGATTATGGAATGACTCATGACTTTACTTCTTTACTTCATGTGCTGGAAATGTGGTACCGGTATTGAGGTCTCAACAAACAAATAATTTAGAATATTAATCGATAACACCCCATTTTTCCACTGACTATGCCTCCCTTTTCCTATTCAATGGATCCATTAACAATTTCATCATTATATCAAATACTAGCCTAATTATATCGTTGATAATAATGTACAAATGATGCATTAATTCAGAAAATCTATCTTTAAAATTAATCAGAATAACCAGTTGCTGGATACTGGAAAAACTAAAATTTTATTTTTCTAAACAGTGAGTCATGATTGATTAATACTAACTCACATATTATAATAAATAAGTGTTCTTCTTTAGAGTTTGCCCAGTTCGGAATTAGGCTAACACTTTTCATTAGTGACTGATGTCATTATTAATTATTGTACTTTCTACTTTGCATTACAATAACTCTTATCTCTCTACTTCGCATGTGTCTTCAATCTCTGTATTTCGCATGGGTATGTGCTGCTACCTACTTGACTGAATCGAAACCTCTTCCTAAATGGAAATAAGTCACGTAGGAATTTTCCGTCGTGAGACGTGTAGCCTATGGAAAAATATCCCTCCTCCACGGAGCATTTACTCAATATGATCTGTATGTTTTACTCAAACCTTTATAATGCAAGATTTTGGTCCAAATATTTTGCAGCTTGTACAGAAATTTATGCTTTCTATCTAGGCACCAAATGTCAATTTGCTATACAGTACTGTATAGTGTATATATTTCCTCAAATTGGCTGCATACTGTACGTTAGACTGAAATGACGTTTTATTTGGCGAATGTCTGTTATCATAGGTGCCTAACCACCCCCCCATGGACAGAAGCGCAAATCCCCCCATTTTCTACTGCTTTACAATCCCCCCCAATTTGAATAATAATATAATCCTAATACAATTGAGAAAAATTTTGAATTAATTTCCCAAGAGTGAAAAAGCGTTCAACAGTCAACATATAAAAGAAAACATATATTTTCGCATACAAAAGATGAAGTCTTCTCAAATGAATTTTTGAAGTACGAAAATTAAATAAGTCCTTCAAAGGATCTTTTATTGATAGGCTATATTTTTCACTTTAGCCTTTCATTCAATGCGTCTCCATCAATTGTTCCATTCTACTTTCAGCAGGGGCGGCGCGTGATAAATTTAATTGGGTGGGCTACATTTAAACGTTAAGTAGTGGCTGGATTATAGAAAGCAAGAGCAATATTAACCTCATAAATGAATTCATTGGGGCAAGCTTCTGAACAATAACTGGAAAGCCCCAGGGCTCAAGAATCGCATATTTTCAATATCTCATGTAATATTGGAGTTTGATTTATGGGATCTTCAATCTTATTTATAATCAAATAAGCCATGCATTTTGGAATAAAACAGTTAATCGAAAGCTATTAAATAGAAGAGGTTATTGCTAATCAAATTTGAAATCTTACCTTTAAAATCAAATCCTAATAACAGCTAAGGCATAAAATACTAAACTGAACTAAATTGTATTGAGCAGCACTTATATTCCTAAATTCAGCAATCATATTCTAGGTGTCCACAAATAAAATGTTATTAATATCTTGCATAATTATTGATTAAATTATCGTTAATTAGCCACAAATAACCACTCACTTCTCAGGTTATCAGACCAGAGAGAGGTTAGTTTGAAGTTTATTGCACTGTTTTCGCGCGCTTCTTATATTTACAGCTGGTTTCCAGCTGATTAACGAGCATTATCAAAACTAACGTTTTTTTTACACGACACGACTCGACGGTAGGCCGCAGGAGCCAATCACAGCTTTTGCCGCCAATCGTCGAGTTGTGTGGTGCATTGGAAAACGAGCGATGGGCTAAGCCCAAGACTCACTGTATTGAAGTAATAGGAGGGGGGAAAGTGGAGGAAGCCAGTCACTAGTCTGACGTCACCAGCAATTGCGATTCACATCTCGGCATCGGGGCTAAAAGCAGGCTAGGCCAGAGCCCAGCGTAGCATGAGATACAGCGTTCCATTGAACTCCTTTCAATTGGCGTTAAAATGGATGATGCTCTTGGCTATCAATTTAATCGCAATTTTCTGAATAATACAGTATTTATTCTAATAGTTCATTATTATTTTTATTCAACGGAATTATCGGTAGGGCTAAGCCCACCCTGCCCTTACAAGCCCGCCACCAATGACTTTCAGGTAGATTACAAAATATTAGCACCAAGCAGACATAAATTTAATTTGTCAATTTTATAGATCCTATAAACCTCAATTAAATTTAGAATTAGATACAATCATGATTTATATGAAACTGTCACAAAATAGAGTAGATAGTGAATCATTTGTAAAATTCTTTTTGTTGAAAAATTATTGATGTAGTCAGTGCTTGATTTGTTAAATTAAAGGTTCCATTACGACAGCAGGAGCATAGGTTGAAGGGGGTCCAAGGGTCCTCTCCCGGAAAAAATGAAATTTCAACTCTCTAAAGCCCGTCTTTAGAGTAATTTTGAAGCATTCAGCTGTTTATTTTTACCATCATTTTTCCATATTTTTAATAGAGAATTATAATTATTTACTCCTGGGGGAGTTGCTAGTCTTCTACCAGGCGCCTCCCCAAGGTGGTGGATAGGGGAACGCTCACCAGATATGGTGGGTACTGGAAAAATAAAATACCCAGGGCGAACCAAAACTAGCACAAGTAGCGTCTGTTTCAGATTGAGCGGCTACAACCAAATGATTGTCGGTATAAGCAATCCATCTCTTACAGTCCAACAGCTTTGGGTGGAGGAGACTGGAGAAATTTGGGCACTCTTTTGTCCAGAGTGTAAGAAATTGCTCTTAAGGGCGGATGAATCATATTTGATCAACGGCATAAGGATACAGAAGGCAACGGGAAACCACTGTATTAAAGACCCATTTGGGTATCCTTTGTAAAAATCATCATGGCGGTGTTCAAAACTAAATATTCCGGAGTAAAAAGTTCCCCATTCGTATCTCCGGGGGGAACAGTGATGAACAAGACTGTAAAAACAAACAAGTTGAAAATTGGCACATGGAATGTGTGATCCATGTATGAATCTGGAAAGATGCATAACGTTGTACATGAAATGCAAAGACTGAAGCTTAATATCCTAGGAATTAGTGAAACAAGATGGCCTGGTCATGGTCAAGTTGCGATAGATAATGGAGGGATGCTGTACTTCTCTGGAGGTGAAGATAATGATCATAGATACAGGGTTGCAATTGCTGTAACAAGTGATATTGGGGCATGTGTCACAAATTTTATTCCCATATCAGACCGTGTAATGCTCCTGCAATTGCAAACCAATACCAGGAAACTAAATGTAATACAAATTTATGCTCCTACTGCAGATAAGCCTGATGAAGATATTGAATACTTCTATGAACTGATCAAGCAGACGCTGGAATCACTAAAGTCAAGGGATATTACTATAATTCTTGGAGACTTCAATGCAAAGGTTGGCAAGGGAGCATGTGACAAATACATAGGTGAATATGGATTAGGGATAAGAAATGAAAGAGGTGATAGATTGGTGCAATTTTGCCAAGAGGAAGATATGATAGTAACTAATACCTTCTATGAGCTCCCAAATCGACGACTCTATACTTGGAGATCCCCACAAGACAGTGATCAGCATCCAATAAGGAATCAAATAGACTACATCTTGATCAGCACGAGATATAGAAACTGCATCAAGTCGGCTAAGACTTACCCAGGTGCTGATATCTCCTCAGACCACAATCCATTAGTGGCCCAAATGCATATTAAACAAAAGAGAACACAAAAAAAAGAGAGACATTCGGATGGATGTAGAGCAATTAAAGAGCCAGGACATACGGAATGAATTGCAAACAAGAATAAACGTGAATCTGAGAACACTTGAAGGTAGGGAAGATTACCAAAACTGCAGAAACATAGATGAAAAATGGTGCAGCATCAAATCAGCTTTGTTGGAACCCTCAAAAGGAAGAAATCCATAGGAAAGAAAAAATGGATAACTAACGAAATTCTTGACCTGATGGATCGAAAAGGACATTCTAAAAAGGAAGAAATCCATAGGAAAGAAAAAATGGATAACTAACGAAATTCTTGACCTGATGGATCGAAGAAGAAGCTTTAAAGGCAAGAATATGGAGCAGTATAAAGAAACACAACGATTACTCTGCGCAAAGATTAGAGAAGCAAAGGAAGAGTATTACAAACAAAAGTGTGAGGAAATTGAGGAGTTACAAGCAAAGCACGATAGTTTCAACATACACAAAAAAGTTAAGGAACTCACTGGTACTGGTAAACAGAAGCAGCTCAATGTATTGTATGATAAAAAGGGGAAAATAGTGACAGAAATAGAACAAAAGCTAGAAATATGGAAAAGCTACGTTGCACAACTCTTCAAAGACAAGAGAAAACAAATTGATCTTGAAAATATGGAAGGAGAGTTGGGCCCTGACATAATTAAAGATGAAGTGGTATATGCAATCAACACAATGAAACCCAGAAAGGCATCAGGTCCCGACCAACTGCCAGCAGAAATCCTTAAATTTATAGAGGAGGATCAGATTCATATTCTGTTAGAACTAATGAATGAAGTATATAGAACAGGAATGATACCAAAAGAATGAATGTTATCAAATTTTGTAGCCCTCCCAAAAAAGAAGAGTGCCAAGCATTGCAATGACTATACCGAACCATAAGCCTCATGTGTCACATATTAAAAATCATGTTGAAGGTTATCCATAAAAGAATATACAGGAAATTGGATGCATGCATCAGCAATACACAGTTTGGATTCCATAAAGGACTAGGAACATGGGAAGCTCTGTTTGCAATCAATGTTTTGTCACAAAGATGTCTGGATATGAATCAAGACCTACACATATGCTTTACTACTACTAGACTACCACAAAGCTTTCGATAGAGTTAGGCATGACCAACTCATGGAAACTTTAATAAAGAGGAGAATAGACCTCAGAGACATAAGAATTATTTCCAACCTCTACTATAGTCAAAAAGCAGCAGTACGAGTAGAAAACGTAACATTGGAAGAAATTGAAATACAGAGAGGGGTTTGTCAAGGATGTATACTGTCACCGATCCTCTTCAATCTCTACTCTGAAGATAAAGTAGATAAAGCACTTGTTGATCAAGACATAGGCATCAAAATCAATGGTACGGCAATAAATAATCTGCAATATGCTGATGATACAGTTATTTTAGCTGGTACACATGAAGAACTACAGGCACTCCTTGATAGAATTGTTGCAGTAAGCAAAGAATATGGGCTGTCACTGAACATAAACAAAACAAAGTACATGGTAATCATAAAAGCAATGCAGGACAATCCTATGGTATATGTGGAAAACCAACCTATTGAAAGAGTGAAAGAATATAAATACCTAGGAACAACCATCAATGAAAATAATGACAGTACCCAAGAAATAAGAATCAGAATTGAACAGGCCAGAAGTACATTTACAAGAATGAAGAAGCTTTTATGTTGCCAAAATCTAAACCTTGATTTGAAGATGAGAATGATGAGGTGCTATGTTATCTGTTTTGTACTATGGCATGGAAGCCTGGACGTTGAAGGATATTGATGTTAGGAGATTGGAGGCATTTGAGCTATGGATGTATCAAAGAATACTAAGGATCTCATGGGTGGAAAGAGTAACCAATGTAGAAGTGATGAGACGCATGTGCAAGGAAAAAGAAGTAATTATAACAATTAAGAGAAGAAAACTGCTATACATGGGACATCTCATGAGAGAAGAAAAATATAAATTACTTCAAGTTATTATGCAGGGGAAAGTCCAAGGAAAGAGATCCGTAGGAAGGAGACGAAATTCATGGCTGAAGAACCTTTGGGATTGGTTTGGATGCAGCAATAACGAACTATTTCGATCTGCGGTCTCAAAAGTTAAAATCGCCCTGATGATTGCCAACCTTCGAAACGGAGACGGCACCTAAATGAAAAAAATGATTTACTCTCCCTCACGGAGATACCGCCAAGATGAAGTCCTGGTTGTAGTAAACATATATAATTAGCATGCAAATTTATTTCATCAAGTTCAAATGTTTGTTTGTTTGTTTGTTTGTTTATGAGGGTGAAGCCCACATAAGCTCATAGGCTTGTGCGTGGGTAATGAAATGGATGATAGATGACGACTACTTTTTAGGTAGTCGGGACCGACGGCTTATCGTCTCCTCCGAAAGACGGGGTGGTCGTATCTATGTGATTGTGCTGTGGTCAAAAATTGTTCTCCGCTTGGGATTCGAACCAGGGTCCACCTGGTTATCAGACCGGCGCTTTATCACTCCTCCAACGAGCCACCCATACTATACTCTCTCTGTTTCTCTATACTGTATCATATTTTTTAATCACATCAAAATTCGAGGATTTTTCTCCCAAGTTACACATTTATTTTATTCACTCATTGACTTTTTATTAATTCAGATAGCCTAGTTTATAATGAGTGGGTGAGTAATACGTACTTAGGCTTACAGACGTTTCTGAGTAGACAATGAGGTGATAGAATGGAGGTGATACAATGGATAAAGAATGTAGAGGTGGAAGTTTAAGGGTGATGTTGAACAAACAAATGAATGAAAAGACTTTCACCTCCAATAAAAGATAAGGTTCAATAAGAAAATCGTCTTAATCGACTTTGATCATTCCAAAAAGTCTAATATGAATTTGCGACGAGTTCCGAAGTATGCATAATATAATACAGGTGACAAGAAACCTCGTCCCAGAACTCTGTAATAACTAAAAGATGCCATTAGGCATGAAGTGTCTACCATTCCAAGGGAAGTTACACGAGGAACTATGAACAAATTGAGAGAAAAAAAGTGAGAATGCTATTATTTATCAGACATAATTTTCAAAAATAAATTGAATGTAGTAAGTGATGTTAAATGGAATTATATTGGCTTTTCACAAATATAAGTAATTGAACACTTTATTGTGATAGAATAGAACTTTCAATGCAGAATAAAAAAGAACATATTTTCACTAGTAACCTCCAAAATGAGTATCTATATTCCTGTATTTGAGTTTTATAACTAGAATATTTTTTCTGAAATCATGTTTTAATATAGTAACTAACTTATAGCCCTGAGTTCAAGACATTACCAGAAGGAGACTCTTCAAGGATAATAATAAACTAATATAAGGACACCCGTGACTTTCGTAAAAGTTAACTGATCTTGACAAACCATAGTTTGTTGTTCTCAGCTCATCAAGGCGTTTAAAATGCATGTATAATTTGTTAAATTTGATCGAAATTTAAGAATTTCACTATCTTGAGTACTTACATTTTCATGTAACAAGAAAAAGGCTATCATTTGTGTTAAAATGCGTCCATCATGGAAGCCATAGGTGGGAAAAAGTAGCATTTGGGCTCAAATTGTAGAACAATCTCCTATTTCTTTGAAAAAAAATATTTATTTTTGTACTTTGAATAATCAAATAAAAAAATTTTTAATGAGTGTTAATAGTGTATGAATATAAAATATAAAACCAAAAAATTGAGGGATCATTATGAAATCTCCCCCCCCCCAACGTGGAAGATATAAGCGGAAAATGAAATCCCTCCCAAAAATATAAAAATATCATATGAAGACCTCTTACGAGTTTTGATAGTGGATGAATATAACACAGAAAATCAAAGCTTATTATAAAAATCCCCCTCCCCAAACTTGAAAACTATAATAAGTTGAAAACAGAATAAGTTACCAATTGAAATATTATATTATAATAATATCATAACTATAGAATAATGGCGATTGTAATATACAGGCACTTATGTTGCCAATTGTAGGCTATCTATGCAGAAAATGAAGGGATTTGAATTTTAATAAGGTATTTTTTACCGGTATGAATATAAAACAAAAATATTCTCGGGCTTATTGTAATAAAATCACAAACTCATAAAATATATACGGTGAAAACAGAATCCCCCCCCTAAAAATAGAATAATTGAATTTTTTGAGTGTTGATAGTGAATGAATATAACACAAAAAGCCAAAAGCCATTGAGGACTGATTGTATAAAAAAACCCCCCCCAAGACTTGAGAAGTATAAACAGATAATAGAATAAGATATTATAGGAGAAAATTACACGAGTTTTGAATATTTAATATGAGAAACATTTTGAGCTTAATTAAAAAAAATCTCTACGAAACTTATAAGAAAGAGGCCTAAGCTGAAAATGGAACTCATCCAAAATAGAATAGCTGAATTTTAGAAGAATAATGAATGAATATAAGAAAAATCATTTTGGGGATAGTCATGAAAAATCCCCCCCCTCCCAATTTCAATAATAAAAGCTGAAAATAGAATCCCCTAACAATGTTAGAATTGAATATAAGAAATAAAATCCTCTACAAGTGCTTGAATATATCACAAAAAACATTCTAGGGCTAATTATGAAAAATCCCACAACTCATAGAAAATGAGCTAAAAAATAGAATCCCCCCTAAAAACCACAGAAGCGCATTTGCGCTGCTGAACCCCCCTCTAGGCACCCCTGTCTGTTATTAATTCTCAGCTGCCAGGACAGTGTGAGAGCGGTCAAAAACGATTTAGCTGAGGACACTCTCGACTCGATATGCTCTCGCAGACTCGTCGACTGTCCTCATAGAGCTGAGTATCAATAACAGACTTTTGTCAAACGTTGGTACCAGCTGTACATATTCAATTCTAGTAGGAAAAATATGAAATGCATGTTCCTACTTGCTATTACTTATCGACATGACCGAAATGTTTTTTGATGAGGAATTTTGTAATATTAGTTTTATAATTAAACATAACCTGGTTTTTGGACTGAGTATAAATTGGTAGTGGAGCAATTAAGGGCATGAACCTGTTGCACTTACACGAGGCATTTTTCAATAAATGAGCTAATTGAAATCACTCAGTTGTCAAGCAAGGCCTACACTTCATCGATTAAGAGATCATCATCATGGAATTCATATTTTGCTTGTTGGTTTTTGCATTATGACTTGTTCTTGTAATGAATATTATATTGTAATATAAAAATTCTTGATTTGTTTCTTATCAAGGAATAACGTGCAAGCGTGAAACAGTATTGTCTATTCTATAAAGTTCTGTTTATTACATTGCTTCTTCATGAATTTTAAAAGAGGGTAGGTTACTTCCAGTTTTTCAATCAATTACTCAATAGGCCTACCATTATATAGGAAACCAATGAATAATAAATCTGCAGGACTTAGAGTTTCTACTCTCAAGTCTAACTTATGGTAAACCATCCTATCAAAATGACAGAAAAATTGGCCACTAAGAGTATCCAAGGACATTATTTTAAAAACTCCGCTACAATTGTAATTTAAACACTCTCAGAGCTCCAGGCTGATCAGACCTTTTCAATAATGAATTAGCGTTCTCTGTTTCCACATTCCCTTTTCCAGATTCATAATGGGAATGCAATGATTCCGAATCGTCCTTTCTCCTCCACATTCCACAAAGTCTACAGTATTTCTAGCAAAAATTCCTCATAAACCCACAAAAATATTACCTTGGAGGTAAAATTATGTTTATTGCATCCCTTCACCCAAGTGAAATACTTTTGTGAGTTTATACCAAATTTTAGTTCGGAAATAGACTATGCGGAATTTGGATTACAATTCGAAATGATTGCACGATCATGATCACTTCTTATTTTCCGACCCAATATTGTAAACATTGTAATTTATGCAACTTCAAGGTAATTGTCGTCAATCACATTGCGATTTTTCTTATGATGCTTGTTAAAGCACAAACAATGAGGTAAGTATAAAAACCTGGAACAGTTCCATTCACATGCTGAAGTTTTGGGCAAATATGCGAGCTTGAAATAATGTTATTCGCAAATTAATTAAAAGTTGGTTTAGTATAACCTAAAGTTGGTATAAACTATCTTAGTACTGTGTAGCCTGTTTGAAAATCCTACTTGATAAAATCATAGTACAAACCTTGCAAATCGGTTTGCTGTTTGATTAAATATCATTCTGGAGCGATGTAGGATATTGGTGAAATTGAATCTCTCATACCCTTATATTATTATAGAAAGCAGACTGGCCTCCTATCCTGGTTTTGTGACTGTGACGCTCAACTTCACAATGGGCTCACTGGACCGTAACAGTTATTGGAAACTGATGAAGTTCGCAATGTCTACTACGATCACAAAAGCGTTGTATAAAAAAAAGCTATTCCATTTCTCAGTGTACAAATTAGTACAGTGCTCAAGCTACTATATAATGGTTGATTGCTCCGAGTAAAACGTCAGAGCCACTCTTTTTCTACAACCTAATTTACACACTTACTTGCAAATAGCACTTGTCTACAAGATCATTGTTTTTCATCATCATTGTGGATGTTTTTCTCTCATTATATGGAAGATCACCTTCCTTCTAAATTCGTAATTCCAGAGAGAAAACAGAGCAGAGGGTTCAATGAATTATTCATGATTGCTAGCTGCATCAGAAGAAAGAAATTATACCTTTCTTCTTGTCTGACATGCTAGATATACTAGAATTCTTGACATGCTAGACATATGAAAAATAATCAACATGAACTTCATGAATACTTTACCCATAAAATATTCAAAACCGTACCCATAAAATATCATTCTTATGTATATCATTCAAACTCCTCGAATAATCGAGGCGTTTACATTACTTCATACTTTTTTAACGCCTATGCAAAAAAAGAAACTTTTTCTATTCAAAATCAATGGGAGAAATCAATGCTCAACTTCACGTCTATGTTAGAAATACCTAGATTGTTAGCACAATTGCAAGTTTATTCATTGAGTTTATGAATTTTCATACGCTAAAAACAAATAAATTTTAGTAAAGTACCATAATGGTGCAAGTACTTAATTACCCTGGTAGCGAACTGCATTTGAAGATTTTATTTCAGTTAGATAGAATTTATTGAGAAATCGTTCCAGTATGCCGGTTTGGTTTCTGTGGTATTGGTCAAGAAACCTGTGGGCATCGAGCTGCAACAATGAAGATCGATGGGAAAGAGGTATGGAGGAGACAAACATTCTTTTTCCCCTCATTTATCAGGACCAGTGATGAACGACGTGCCTCGCAAAAATGACCCTGCATCATTCAATGACAAAGCTATACAAGCTGCTTATTCCCATGATAGAGATGATGACCAATAGCCCTGACAATTCGAATTTCAACATGTTTTGCTGATCAAGAAATTGTTGCTTCTTCTCTGAATAAATAGATGAACCATTAATTTCATTCAATATAAGTCATATTCATATTCAAATGAGTTGCAAAAAATTATATTTTCATCTGGCACTCATCCAATTGTGTAGTGCAATATCTGGTTGTTTTGTATTTGAATTGATAATGTATTGTGAGTTGATGCTTACTGTTTTGAGCGTAGTTGTCGCTGACACTGTTGTTGGACTCGCGACGCTGATTGGGCGTTTCGGCGACTTCGGTGTCAGGTGTGTGCGGCAGGTCAACGATGGTCACGCTCAGCTGGCTCCGAGGACTTATCTCTCCTGAAAAAAGAAACAACATTATGATTATTGACAAAAGATCCATCGGAATTGGATTATAGATAGATAAATAAATGACGTAAATTTTCACTTTGTAGCGTTTTACAAACGTTTTGTAGGCCTAGGTTAAAGCTTGCAAGCTCCCTGTTCCATTTGATAGGTAGAGTATTATAAAACAAACAAATTTTCCCAATATTGATCATTACTTTATTCAAATTCGAATTATTTATTGAAATAAAAAACAAGAGAATTTACATAAAAACGACAGTTCATTTTTTTAAATGTATCATTAATATCATAAGTGATTATATAATTAGAAACATGACAGAATTGTGTAAGTTCTCTGACAGCAAACAGGGGTTAATTCAGATTTTGAACAACTGAGAAATGTCAGGAAAAAATTGAAGACATAACGTGAGAAAATAAACAGATGATAAACAATTTTATGGATCAAGATTTATCATAACTCTGTGATTATTCTTTTTGAGTCTCAGTAGTCAGTATTACCAAATGATGAAAGATTTTCTCTACATACTGTACTAATATACTAAGATCCTGTTTGGCATTACATACTAAGAATATCGCTTTGTTAATACAGTACCTACTACTTAAGGACAATCATCGGAGTGAATATGAGTAGGCTTTAATCGTTAATGCAAAGAAGAAAGGTCCTCTACACGAATATTGGACATTTTGTGAGATACAGGGTGTTTCAGGAGGAATATGCAATACTTCTCAGGCTGATTCCTTACACCAAGTAGACAAAAAAGTTCCATAGGACCAACCCCCAAAAACGCTTTGTTACCAAGATAAAAATGGCGGAAAATTGAGATTTTTCAAAACATATTAATTTTTATAATTTTTTAGAGGCTTCACTCGGGTTCTAGAATAATCAATTCCCATGTAAAATTAGCTGAGGAATTCAATGTAACCAGTTCCAAGTTTGTAACTTCAACGGTTATTGAGGTAATTGCAAAAATATGCTAAAAAACACCATTTTTCAACAATAAGGGTTATAACTAAATAAGGAATCATAAATTAATATTTTTTTGGAAGTTGAAGTGAGTCGGATTCTGAAGAAAAATTCAAATGGCGGTAATTGTGTAAATCTTACCCAAATCTCAGAAGTAGCGATCGAAAATCGAAAAATTTACAAAACATAGCACAAGTGATAAATTTGTGTATAGTAGCGATTTTTCGATTTTCGATCGCTATTTCTGAGATTTGGGTAAGATTTACACAATCGCCGCCATTTAACTTTTTCTTCAGAATCCGACTCTCTTCATAATAAATCCGAACTTCCATTAATAAAAAATATGAATTTATGATTCCTTATCTATTTGTAACCCTTATTGTTGAAAAATGACGTTTTTTTAGCATATTTTTGCAATTATCCCAATAACCGTTGACGTTACAAACTTGAAACTGGTTACATTGAATTCCTCAGCTAATTTTACATGGGAATTGATTATTTTAGAACCTGAGTGAAGCCTCTAAAAAATTATAAAAATTAATATGTTTTGAAAAATCTCAATTTTCCGCCATTGTTATCTTGGTAACAAAGCGTTTTTGGGGTTTGGTCCCATGGAACTTTTTTGTCTCCTTGTTGTGAGGAATCAGCCTGAGAAGTATTACACATTCCTCCTGAAACACCCTGTATAGCTTGATATATCAGCTAATTACATACCAACTTGTTGCCTTGTATTTAGTTAAATCAACCGTACCCGATAGTGTTTTCCAAATTTAAATAGTTTGTCGAAGTTTGATAATAAAGTCTATTCCTCTTTCAAATACAAAATATATTAGAATCTTTGAAATCCCAAATTCCTAGAAATTACTCTTGACTATCAATCCACGTGATTCGACAATTAATAGTTAGGCAGACATAATTCAATCTTAGAACTTGGATCATTAAAAGTTATAATCTTAAATTTTGTCATGCGAGTTTCTAGTAGCTGCTTACTTTACATTTTTGAGTCGTGTTGTATTGTGGTGGAGTCATCATGAAGAAATAAATTAGAAAAACTAAAATTATATTGGATAAGTATTGAAAAAATATTCATATTATATGATTATGACTGAAATTCACGAATTCAGATGTGAACATTGAAGTAGATGGGTAGGCATGCCTAATTAAGATGTTGAATACCTCTTTGGCATCAGCACTAGTATTTTTCTAGCAACAACTAACAACTGCATGAATTAACAATTGTTTGCGGTTTTATGAATTCAGGTGCTGTATAATGAGTACAGAATATAATTTGCATGTGATTAAGTCGAGGGAGTAGTGTATAATGGTAGACCCTTATACTTCTCTGAAACTCATTGGTATTCATCGTATTCAGCATGGTCTTGAATTAACAGTGAGAAGCTCGTTAGAGAAACTATAAGGGATAAAAAAGTAAATTTGCTGTTGAAATGCACTTCCGAAATTTGTGAAATATGGTTGAGGTCTTACCCTTGTTGAGGAGGCAGGGAGCCGATAGGAGCTGCTGCGACTCCTCCATTTGCATGAATTCGCCATCCTGCTTCATAGCGCTGAGCACAGCACCATTTTCCCGGCCTGCAATCAATGCAATCATTGTTTGAATAACTTACCATTACTGTCTCAATACAGGCTCATAGACAACGAAAACTTGGGAGATTTCAAGTTCAAGTTGTCATCGATGTGAATTATGACACTTTTTTATAGTGGAGCTTCGATATTAATCGTAGTTCATAGGACCAGAGATTTAGTACGAGTAGTATAAATATGACAGTTCTGGGACATCAATCCAGGAGTAACTATCTACCAGAAGTAAGTATCAACCAAAAGTAAGTATCAACCAAAAGTAGGTTTCAACCAGAAGTAACTATCTACCAAAAATAAGTTTCAACCAGAAGTAACTATCAACCAGAAGCAAGTATCAACCAAAAATAATTATCAACCAAAAGTAGGTTTCAACCAGAATTAACTATCAACCAGATGTAACTATCAGCCAGAAGTAACTTTCAACCAAAAGTAAGTATTAACCAGAAGTAGGTATCAAACCTAACCTAACTTTTCTTATATCTCACCTAACCTATCCTTTCCTCAGCCACCTACTTTAGCTTGGGTGGGATGCTAGTGCACAGATTAGGGTGCAAGTGCATGTGGCAAAAGTGAGGACCAATTCCAATTATACATTATAGCTTCAATACTAGAGCAGTAATATCAGATATTCATTGTGGTGTAGTGGTTAGCGGCACCACTTTCTATGCTTTAGGTTTGAATACAAGTATGTTTAATGCTGTTGTATTGTTCTAGTTTTAAGGTTGTATAATTGTTGTGAGGCTCTAGATTCAGGGATTGTTGTAGGGTTCAGTGTTATTGTACCATTACACCACAATGTATATCTTTTGATATTTTTGTTATTTGTGTAGTCAAACAGTTTACTCTTAGAGAGAAGGTTGAGTGAAATGCATAGTTTGCTACAAAAGGTTATTTATTTTAATTTCACACCATGTTTATCCATTGATGCAATTTACAATCTCTTTGCCTCTTATGGTATACTAAAAGCAGCTGAAAGTAGAAAGACAAAAACCTATAAATATCCAGTGTCACTGAAAAAGTCACTCAATGTTATCATAGTATTATTATCCAGTTAATCCTCAAGCTCACTCACTGTATCTAGCAGAAAATGTTCAGTGCTTGTCAATATTGTAGATGGTAGCATTCTATTGTCAGCAAGTAATTTATACTCCTGACAGGCTAAAGTGGAAAGGGTATTCTCCTGTTTCAACATGTTTGTATGATGTCATAGTGGATAATTCATGATAACCTAAGCACAAAGGTCAGATCCAAACTGAGCTTAACTGAACACATAGTGAGCAAAAAGAGGAGTGGGTAAGGTCAATGATTATACAGAGTTGACAAATAAAATATTGATTCTTTATTGAAATAGTGATAATAATGGTTATAATTCATCATCAACATCAATTGCATTAAAAAGTCTATGACAACAGATTTGTCTGAATAAATGTTTCATAATCCAAGCATGAGTATGAGTAATGTTTACAATATGGAGGTGAGTCCATGACACATCTTGATCCAGTGTTGCCAACCAGCTTTCTTTTCATGCCTTCTGTATAGTTGAATAGATGTTCTGGACAGTAGACTTCATTCCCAGCAGCAGCTGCAGCACTAGTCCTGATCAAGTTCTTCAGTTTGGTTAACTTGTAGAATAGATAGGGCAATATCAAGTCAATGTAGTTCTTTGTCCTTCTTCTTCTTCTTTTTCTTCTTCTTCTTCTTCTTCTTCTTCTTCTTCTTCTTCTTCTTCTTCTTCTTCTTCTTCTTCTCCTCCCCCAGCAGAGGCTTCAACAGGTTGTCCAGTAGAGTAATCTGCTTGTAGTCATATATGTAGATCTTGATTAGATTCCAATTATTTTATGCCAACCATCTCTGAATTGTATCACACACAATTGGCTGCAACTTGGAAAATCCCAAATGTTTTTGGCCAGCTCCTCTGCCTGTCCTAATTAACTTCTCACATTGATCATAACATTCATGCTGTCAGCACAAGGCCAGACATTGGTCGGTACTCTTTAATCACTTCATGGATCATCACACAGTAGGTGGCTGTATTTGTTGGAATGTTGGCAGTTGCTTCAAACTCAATTCTTACATCAATACTCCCAGTTTTAAGTGACTCATTTTGGCGGGAGCAATCAAAAGCAAACAGCATTATTTTACCATTGCTTATAGCTCTTTTCTTAAACAGAAGATTGCATGCACGAGCATCATTATGGTTGTAGACTCCATTGAAAGCTGCATACATGTTGTACACAAGATTGTCATCCCCCTGAAAGCTTTCACATGGGTAGTATTTGTTGTTTAAAAACACACGAATATCCTTAATACTACACTTGTCAAATCTTGAACTGTTTGATGCTGCCACACCTCGTCTTCCAGTCTGTAGTCCAACTACAATGTAGCATGGTTTCTCATGCTGAGCTGTTGACTTGACAGTCCAGGTATGCTTTGTATCTTGTGGTAATGCTGGATACGTGTACAACTCCAATGACGGAATGACATGCTGATAGGTATATCATTCTGCACAGTCTGCAGCAGGTGCAATTTCACATCATCTGCCACCTCTACATAGGGCATTTTCCATAAGAGCTTCTTAATTGTTACATTAGCAGCAGCCACACTCACACAGTCCAAAAAGTTGGGACTCACTCTCAGCACCAGCTCTTGTTTTACATTCAGCAGAATATGATGATAGTCTTTGGCAAAGCCCAGCAGGTATCTCAAGGGCACAGCCATTGTTGCAATGTTGGCTCCATTGGCAGCAAAATTAGTGAAACCATCATCTAAGCTAAACTTGTAGCCAGCTCCTTCCATCTTGCACTTTTCATCTTGATCAAATGTCATTGCATTCTTCATCAGGCTGGTAACTCCTGGATTACGAATACCATCCACTTCCACTCCATTGATTTCATAGCAAATTTCTGAGAAGAGGTTGGCAAAGAATCCAGAAACACATGGAGATCAAGCCACAGCAGCATCATTAGCTCCAAGGACAGTATACTCTAGATATAGAAAGCTCTCTGATGGCAGTGTGTAGACATCTTGTTGTAGAATTGGAATCTGTATCTCATCATTAGCATTGAAGCTTGTAGTATAGGGCGCATGAGAATGATACTCAACACCAATGATACTATTTCCTGATCTGGGACCACCCCTTGTCATGTCCAAAATTCCCATGTTTTGTTGTTTGAATCAGACAGCCTTGTTCTTGCAAATACTCAATGCTCCTTGATGTTAATCTTGCTGTGGTTGACAGCTGAATGACTCCTTTCATCTCCTTTTATAGGTGCAAGATTCATTGCTGAAGAAGGGTATACAGCAGCCTCCATATTCACTCCTTTATTTGACTTTTTGAATAACAGCACCATCTTACTTACGTTGTCTCAGATGCAAAGCAATATTTATTTCTCCACCTCTATTATTTATAAGACGTCCATTCTCATCAACTACCTGCAGTGTAATGCTACCAATCTGCTTAACGTCCACAGGTAAATAGATTACATTCTGCACAGTCACCATCATTTTATACCCTGGATCAACATCTGGGTAAAACTCATAGATCACATGATCTTTCACTCCATTGGAGTAGGATCCAGTCACAGTGTTACAAGTTATGCGTATAACATTGGGGCAACTGATTTGAACAGTAGTATCACTTCTAGCAAATGTGTTGGCCTCTACAATTTGGTTATTGGAAAAACCCAGCAGTCTTCCTATTGAATTGACTGGACTGAAATCTAACTTGGCAGTGCACAAAAGTAAACACTTTAATGTTGATGGATCTACAGATGCTTGAAACTCAATACCATGCTCAGACAACCTTTGTGCAAGCAGGTCAGCAATTGTGACAAATTCAAAACAACATGTTGGCAAAGATACTTGATGCTTTATCAAATTATTAGCAGTAGCCCTTGCTCTCCTCTTACCAGATACATCATCATCATCATGATCATTGTTTTGCCTCTTGCGTTTGATGAGCAAGTTGCGCCATTGGTCTTCTATACTTGATCTTGCCATACCTTGGAGTTCAGCATGTGTTATCTATGTGTTGGTGACATGCTTCTTGGAAATGCTATTGCTAGCATAAAAGTGAAGTACATTGTTGAAACCTGCTTCAACGGGTCGCTGTCAAAGTGTCTCCCTGACAACCATTCCCCTCTTGGTTTGACCACAGGCGTCAACCAGTACCCTGCTGAAAATATGCCAGTGCCGACAAAGTGTCTCCCCGACATCTGTTCCCCTGCTAGAATGAAGGATACTCGCTGTCGGGATCGTGCCCAACAACGATTCCCCTTTAGCGCTGCCAACAAAGTGTCTCCCCGACATCCGTTCCCCTATTGGGCATCAACACCAGCTTGTATAGTCTGTCCAAGCAAAGAAGACCCTCTGGCAAGATGAGAAAATGACTCCAGCTCGGTCAATATTTTTTCAACAAATATCAATTTGGTCTCAAATTGTAGATCAGAATGTTTCCTACAATTGACTCCAACTCAATCATTTTTGAACCAATATTGACCGAACTTGAGTCATTTTCTCACCTTACCAGAGGGTCTTCTTTGCTTGGACAGACTATAGCAGGCGGGAAAGTAGTAGGGCTACAATCACACTGCTTAACACATTCTATGAATTTGATTATTAGAAGAAAAGCTTGTTAATGTTGTGATTGATACAACTGCAAACATTAAAAGAAAGAGTATATTTCTCTTCCCAAATTCCTACACATGAATGAATGAAAGAATAATTTTCACCAGTAAAAAGGCAGGTAAGTTACAATCAAAACAATTTGATTCTAACTGTGAGAATCACGACAAGAGAAATGAATGAGACTTTAAAGCCTGTATGGAATGGCTATAAAGCCTAATTTGAAATATACTCTACCAAATTTGACCAAGAAATTTGGTCAACTTCATGCTTATATTTTCATCCTCTAATTTTGTAATTTCTTGATAGGCCTAATAAGGCCTATACATAATTATGATTATGATTAGTATCACACAATAGTATTTCTATTATCTTAGTGAATCATAATGAATTTTATCACACAATAGTATTTATATTATCTTGGTGAATCATAAGAGATATAAATATGAAATCAATTATTCATCTCTTATCATTATGATTAACCAAGATAATAGAAATATTATATTGTAATACTGGCCTAACGCTTTACATTGATTACCTTATTATAGGTTTAGGGTGCATTGTGATTGTCTTTCTTGAATCATAATATTTGGGCACGGAGCTCTGAACCTGTGGCCACATTTCCAAACTAAAATCCACCTATGCCAATTGGTCAGTTTTTATTGGTTTAAAAATTCGGTTTATAAATAAATTTTCAATGTCATTTGTTCCTCTTAGCAAAAGTGTGACAAATGAGCAAATTATACAAATAATCTTTGTCTTAAGTGTTATATCACATTAGAATTTGAATGTTTGGCAAAGGTATGTCGACAGACAAGGAGATTTTACGTCTCAGCATACTGTTGTGAAGCAATTCTTACCAATGGTCATCCTGTGAGTATTAGGTCTCTGTAAGGGTTCTCATCCACTGATTAATTACAATCATCATTGATCGACATGCCGGTTTAGGCCGGCATTACACGGTAATATTTCTATTATGAAAATAATTATCACGTAATTTCATCTCTTCAAATATGATTTTAAGTGATTATAGGAATATTACCGTCTAATACCGGCCTTACAGCTGTTTTAACCGCCAGATCTCCATCCACTTGGGGTCCACATCCACTGTCAATTCAAACATCCATTTTTCACGTCTAGTTTTTTGTTGTATTTATAAACTTTACTGGACTTGATAAATACTGTAATGTGTCCTTGCGCAAAATGTGTTTTTTTATTGAAATTTATAGGGTTGACAAGAAACCTGATGTACCTACAAAAATCATGGAGTCTGCAATATTGGCAACGGACACTACAGACTTTACACAGTCTCTATATGGATACTAGTAGCTAGTATCTAAATACTACAATTCTAGTATCAGTCTCCAAGGTTTCAAGGAGTGAGAATATTAAATACTATTATATTGATGAATAAATACTCTATGGGTGATAGTGGGGGTGGGGCTTCCGGGAATTTCCAGCAGAAATTCATTTCACCAGAAATGGTGTCTTCATTAATTAACTGTGATTGGTGCGTTCCCCCTCCATAGATTTGGCGTGACTTTCAAAAAATAAAAGCTACTCTATGAGGGTTCATGGGGGCCTAGAAATGTTACAATTACTTTTTCAAAGTTGGAACTTCACCAAAATCAGTTACAGGCAGTTTTTTCAATATTTTATTAAGTTATACATATAAAGTTTCAAATAGAGCCTATAAAAATAGCTGGTTATCATGACAGTCAAACACAATTCACCCTTCTGCTCAAAGACTTTCAAAAACTCATTTAATTATCCACATTATTTCTTTCTTGTCTATGCACAGCACACCTGGGTTCCTGGGTTTTATATCATCATCTCATGGGAAGTGTATTGGACAACAAAATCAATTGTAAGAATTTTTTCATGGCTATTAATTAAAAGCCTACATTATCCAAGCAGGCTTGATCAAAATAACATCTCACACCATATACCAAGAAACAGTCTATTTTTGTGTTCAATTGTGACTACCTCAGAAGCCATTAATGGGAAAAGTCGCATTTGGGCTCAAATAGTAGAAAATAGTCTTTTCTCTTTAGATACAGAGAAAATACAATTACCACTAAGGGTTTTCAACTCCCCTAAATTAAAAGGGGATCCGGGGGACAAATTTTTGCATTTTTGAGTTTAATATATAGCATTTACCACTTTGCTAGTTGAGGAGGGTGCGATTTTTTAATGATACCCATTGATGGTTTTGATTGTTAAAAGAGAATATTTTCAATGTTTCCATTGGTAGAATTATTTTATTTCTTCCATCATAAATATAGATTATAGAGCAAAAAAATGTGCTTATTGATGTGCAGAAAAACGTTGGTAAAAGTAAAACTGGAAAGTATTGGTGTGTATATCTTCAAAAACTCATTACTGTGATTGTGGTGCACAAGGTATGATTAAAAAACCTGGCATTTTATGCTTGAGTGAATCATGAAAACTATTCAACTTAGATTAGAGAGCAAAAAAATGAGCTCATTGATGTACAGAAAAGCGTTGTTCTTTCAATCCTAACAAAGTTGAGGCTAGAAAACAGGGTATTTTATGAGTAATATCTCGTATTTATCAATATTATGGAAAAAATGTTTTATCATCATGTGAAAGAGACAGAAATTCCAATCATGATCAGCTAGTAGCCTAATATTTTCTCAGGGACTATAACCAAAGTCTATGGAAAAATAGAAAACGCGAGAATTGAGATAGACTTTTTGCTACACTTCACAGAAATAAGCTGCTTACCAGACCCTATGTAGACTAGGTAGTTGTCATTTACATACATAATCAATCAGCTGTTGTCCTTGAGCGGAAAGAAGTCCTTTCCATGCGAGGACCATCCCTTTCCAAGCGTAGACAGCTGGCGCCATCTAGCAAGAGAAAATACAACTACAATGGACCATCTCTTTCTGTGAAACTGCCAGGAATTTGTGAAAAACAAGAAACTTTGTATTGCTATTGTACAATTTAGGATGATTGTACAAAAACTTTCATGAGCTTAAACGTTTCTGGACTAAGAAAATCTAGTATTCTGATAGTTTTTTAGTAATATCCAATTGATTAAATCAATAAACTTGTGCTGCAAACTTTCAATACTTGGCAGTTCAGCCTACTCCAGATTAAGCTCAGCCAAATTAACCACTATAGTAAGTTATCCGGTCTAGCTGTTCTTAGATCTTATTAATCCTATTTGTTTTGTTCATTTATGAGATTAGATTAATAAAATTTATTTGAAGTGTACCAAAAAAAATTATACACTCACTCGCCCAGTAAGATTTTTTCGCCACACTGGTATGAAATAGACTGTTTTACATGCTTTATACGGAGGCTGAAAACGCTCGTTTTCAGGCGAGGTCGCCAGCAACTCGCCGGGAAAATGCGTTTTTCGGCCCTAGGGCGGTAAAATAACCTTGAATGTCAGCTGACTGAAGGTTGTTGTCGATTTAAGGGTTAGTTGATCAATAGGTAGCATTCCAGTTTGATTGCATTAAATGTCAGCTGTTTTAGGAGTCAATGTCGACTTATTGGTATTTCGAAGTAAAGGTAGTCTCTCATCTGTTATTTTCATTGTCAAGATCCCTTGTCAAGAGAACTGAACGTTGAAAGTTTTCAAATTAATCAGTAGTTGAATAATAAAGGAAAACTGCTTCAATAACTAATACTTCAACTTTGATAAGATTAAAAATGTTTGTATTGATTAACTGTTGAATAATGATTAACGTGAAATCCATGTTTGAACAAAATTATTGTTGTCAGACTCTGTGTTACTTCGTCTAGCAGGTAAGCCAGCGCCATCTAGCGGCTGATAATGCAACTAGACAAAGCTTCTCTGTTATAGCCAATATCTGTCGAAAATCAACAACTTTGAATTGATATTGTACAATTTAGGATGATCGTACAAAAATTATCTTGGGCTTAAACGTTTCTGAACTAATAAAATCAAATACACTGATAGTTATAAAGTAATATTCAGTCACTAAATCAATAAACTTTTGACGCGAAGTTCCAATAGCAAGCAGATGGCACCTACTCCAAATTCAGCATAGGGGAAGATAGCATAATAAGGCTACTGGTCTAGCTGTTCTTGGAACTGATTAACTGATAATTTATTTTGTTTTGTTTTCATTGATGTTGTGTGCCGAAAAATAAAGTTCGACACCACGGGTCAAAAATGTAATATTCCGTCTCTCAATCTTTTCTAGTCCTCGGCCTACGGCCTTGGACTTGAAAACCGATTTCGAGCCAGAAAACGCACATTTTTGGCCCTAGGTACGAAATATACTATTACAGTATTTGGAATTATTCCCAGGCTCGGCAAGCCTTGCCCAGGAAACTATCCTCATACTGTAAACTTTTCCTTCCCGGGCTTGTGGCATAATGTACTATAATAGGCTTTTTTGTAACATGCTCCTCTGCATCAGATAGACATTTCACGGGATTTGTCCAACAAAAGTTTAAAGGCAAATATCTGTTTTTCACAGAAAATCACCCCAATATAGTAAAGATTTTCAACTTTTTTGTTTATGCAAAGTTCAATGTTTTGCTAATTTTAGGTGGAAGGTAAAAGTAAAACTGGAAAGGATTGGTGTGGAAATCTTCAAATGCTCAATACTGTAGTTGTAGTGTAGAGGGGATGATTAAAAAACCTCACATTTTATCCTTGAGTGAATCATGAACACTATTTAACTTAATCAAAAGATCTTGTCCAACGTGGGTGCAAGGGATGTTAACGCCCTGCCAAGCCGCAAAGCAGAAGTTGAAATCTTAGTATTGGTGATTACGTAATATGAACAAGAGTCAAAAAACTTTTTTTGTTCTTTTTTAAATATAGTTACTCTGTCTTGCGAAAGAGCATGCCATATATTTTCGATTATATCTCGGTTCATGGCCACATAGTTCTGGTTTTTACAAGTTGATTGGTAGCCTACTATCCGACACTACAATTTAAGCAAAGTTTTCATTGGATTCGGTGTTAATTTGTTTTCCAATTGAATAAATTAAATTTGAAATGAGACAATTTATTTACCTGTGTATTGATTAGTGAATCAGGTGTTGAGCGAATTCCATCACTTTTAAGTTTCAAAAGTAAGTTATGTGTTTATCAGCTGTACACATCATAATTATGTTATTTTAATTTTTTGCCTTTCAACTCCAAAGTCTCTGTGTTCTAGGACTCGCTTCTGGATTATTCCGCTCAAAATTTTATTATTTGGTCATAATTTAAAATGAAAAGTAAAAGATGAAAATAACAGTATAATAGTAGCCTATTTAATTGGTAGCCTAATTTTGAAATAATATAAACACTTTTTTAAATGCACTAAAAAGAAGAAAATAACTTTCTTGATCCCACTATTGGTTAATAGGCCCCTCTTATATTTCTGAAAAAAGTATTCAAATACAACTCAAACAAAAAAAGTGTGTCTCAAGACAAATTAAGCTTTAAAAAGTAGAAATATTTGCTCAATAAATACTTTTAAAATTCTAGTTTTGAGCCACAATTTTTTCCTTTGAGTTGTATTTGAATATTTTTTTTTAAATATAAGAGAGGAAATTCCTATTAACGTATGAGTTGTATTTGAATACTTTTTAAATAAATATAAGACAGAAAATTCCAATTAACCCTCCAATAGGTGCGCGGGCTACAGGTGTAGCCCAGTACTTTTGTTTCTGCTGTTGCCATTTTGTGGGTGTATCTGGTGGGGAGAGCAGTTCAGTAGCTGCCTTTTGTAACCCCTACTACTCAATCAGTTGGTTTTCAACATTCTCGGAGTGCGTGTGTGTTAGTTAATTTCTGTGAAAGTTGCTTGGGCTACACCTGTAGCCGCGCTTCGTTGTGCAATGGACCTGTAGTGAATATATGGATGAGAGTGAAATTCATAACGAACTTTTACGGGATTGTTTCACTGATGATGAAGATGTCATTTCTAGTGATAGTGATGATGGTGAAGAAGATCATGTGGAGGAAGAGACTTATCCTTCTGATGCAGAAAATTTCGATGACAATTCCAGTTCTAGCCAGGATGATCCAATGAATGTGGATGAGGATAGTGGTGATGAAGAGCCGTTGGCAAATTTATATTTTTCCAAGGATAAATACAAAAATATCATGAAATGGAAAAAAAATGTTCCTTCTCGGCCAAATATCCGTACAAGGAGTAGAAATATTGTTCTACATTTACCCGGAACCAAAGGTGAAGCAAAAAATGCAGCAACTGAGATAGAATGTTTCAATCTCTTTTTTGATAAAACAATTATTGGACTGATAGTTTCGGGGACAAATATTTATATAAACCTCATAAAAGAAAAATATAATCGTGAAAGGGATGCACGACTGACAGATGACACTGAGATTTGAGCTTTTTTTGGCATATTACTGCTCTCAGGTGCAATAGGTGGTAGCAGAAAAAAAACAAAAAATATATGGGACAACTCGCGTGGAACTGGAGTGGAAATATGCTATTTAGCAATGAGTAAGAAGCGATTTCGTTTTCTCATGCGGTGCCTCCGGTTCGATGACATCAGGGATCAAAATCAAAGAAGAGAAATTGATAGATTAGCGCCTATCAGGGAATTGTTTGAGCTCTGTGTTGCAAATTTTCAGCGATTTTTTACTCCCAGTGAATTTGTTACAATTGATGAACAGCTGGTGAAATTTCGCGGTCGTTGCCAGTTCAGAATGTATATTCCCAGCAAACCTGCAAAATATGGCTTGAAAGTGTTTGCTCTAGTATGTGCCAAATCTATGTACTGCTTGAACCTAGAAGTGTATGTGGGTACTCAGCCTGATGGGCCATACAGACTTTCACAGTCTGCAGAAGAAGTGACACTACGATTGATAGAGCCTGTAGCAGGTACAAATAGGAATTTGACCTCCGATAATTGGTTTACTTCAATACCATTAGCCGAGAGACTTCTGAGTGAAAAACAATTGACGATTGTAGGCACTATTCGAAGCAATAGGGTGGGTGTGCCACAGGAACTCAAAGCAAACAAAGACCGTGCTCTCTATTCATCTCTGTTTGCACATCACAAAGGAAAGACCCTAGTCTCCTACTGCACAAAACCAAAAAAAAATGTTATTCTCCTTTCAACTATGCATGATGATCACAAAATAGATGAAGCAACAGGAGACAGGAAAAAACCTGAAATAGTAACATTTTATAACCACACAAAAATCGGAGTTGACATACTGGATCAAATGTGTTCCAAATACAACGTAGCACGCAATACAAAACGATGGCCAATGGTGTTATTTTTCGATTTACTAAATATTGGTACAATAAATGCATCACGGATCTACAATGCCAACAAAGCCGGACAGCGAGTCTTGTCCAGAAGTGATTTTATATCAAAAGTTGCTTGGGAGCTTATTGCTCCTAAAATACGAGAAAGGATCAAAAATCCTGGACTGCCATCTGAAATTAGAAGAAGAGGGAAGAAAATTCTTGGAATTGACGATCACCAGCCACAACGACTTCCTGCTGATGACAAAGTTGGAAGGTGCTACAGATGCGGTAGGCAACGTGATAGGTCCACTCGCAAAAGCTGCAATGAATGTGGACAAAAAATCTGCCCAGACCATGCCAGACTAGTGTGTGACATTTGTTTTGAAGATCACTAAAGACAATGAAATGAGTAAGTGATATATTTTCCATCCTTCCCTATTGTAAACTTTCTATTCACTTTTCGCGAAATTGTACATTTTACAAAATATCTGTGTTTGTACATACAAATATGTAAAATATTATCTTTTTTTTCTCTTAATTTGACTTCTAATAAATATATTGAGCAGAATGTAACATGGAATTATTATTGTGTCTTGAAAAAATTTTGAGTTTAAAGCTGATAAAGATGAGTCATTTTTATTCGGTCATAATCATGATAAATTTAAATATTTTATCCAAGCTGAAACAACTGTAGATTTGCTCTTATTATTATTAAATCGTGATGGTAAATGTACTGCAAGACGTTACTCACGATTGTAACTTGAAAAAAAACCTAGTGAACTATTTTATACAATTAAAACAAAATGGGCTACATATGTAGCCCGTGCGCCCTAATGTGTTACTTTTGATGGCGCGCCTATCGGAGGGTTAACTAATAGTGTGATCAAGAAAGTTATTTTCTTCTTTTTGGTTTGTTTAAAGAAGTATTTATATATTTTTTAAATTGTTATTTTACGTTCCCACTCTATAAGAATTCTGAATTTGCAAATCATTACTTTCGCTCAGCCAATTAAATACCTCTAATAAACTCAAACAATAGGTGACATTCCAGGGAGTAACTAGAAATTATTTAGTCATTAAAAATCAACATAATATTCTACTGTGTACTATTATTCCTTTCAGCCCAAATAACCAATTAGAGTGAATGAGTTAGCTTGTAGTAACCTCAAGTTATTAATGAGATACTCAACATAAGCAGAATCTTGACACTTGTATACTGCTGCTACTAATAATTCAAAAAAATAACACATCCACTGCCCTTGCACTAAACCAAACAATGTATAATTGGATAGATCAATGTATGGATCATTAAGTTTTAGATTTTTGTTTTGAGATTAAAGAATAGATGCTATTTTCGACAGGCTTCTACCTAGACCAGACTAGGGAGCTGTTCTCATCGCTAATTAGGGTTGTTGAGTTGGAAAACCCCATAGTACTGTAATTGTGGAGCATGGGAGTCCAGATAGATTGTTGAATTCCGTGAATGGGCAGGATGTATTATTTTTAGAATTGGAAATAGTATCTCAGTAGTATCTCTAGATTCTGCTTATTATATCAATGTCTGCTTCCTTCAAAAATATTTCTTAATGAACATGTGATGATGGTCTACAGTCTACAGGGTGAGGGTAATGAACTTTACATGTACGGAATCTGATATGGACAGTGTTGACCTACAATCAATTTTGGGTACATAGGATGAGCAAATAGGTAGATTGATCAATAGTTGGTGTAAAGGGATTTTTAGCACAGAAATTGCAATGAGAATATAAAAACTATAAATCTTATAAGGAATATCAAAAATAATTTATTAGTATTTCTTCATTTCGTATTTTAAAGGATGAAATAGGAAAAGCTTACTTGACTGTACACAACATACAATAGTATTTTTTCACAGTAGGAATAGCCTAAGTTACTCCTAGAAAATTTCATTTGCAAAAACGAGAATTCAATGCCTTCTGATATTATTGAATATTGTATCATTAAGCAGTAATTATTGCTTCTACTTTTTCCAAGCATTGATAACTTTCACTTGTTGAGTACCAGTAGTTGTGAATGTGATATGATATTGAATTTTACATGAAGCACATATCACGTTATTCATCAAAACTATGTAGGCAGAAGTTGAGAATTGGATAGCATTCTGGTAAAACAATTCTCAACTACTGTTATTGAAACATCTATTGTGTTGAAGCTCTTTGTTATTGACACAAAAGATTTCTGGGGCAGCCCTCAGAATGGGACAGAAGGTGAGATGGAAGTCATCATAGAAGTCATCAGATAGCAAAGATTATAGAGGACCGTTGTTTATTTTACAACAATGGATGTTTTGACACCCACACTAGAAAACGAAAAATTGTATGCAACAAGCTGGAATAATTTGGTAAAGGGGTGCTTTCCGAAACTACCGGCGCCCAGAGTACAATAGAGCCTATGTGTTTAGGAATTTATGTCTGTGGTGGCCATGAACCACTGGACATAGAAGTGTGAATTTGGTCTCAAATTTAAGAGAACTTAATTTTGCCTTGAGGGATTTTGAAGTACAAATGAAATAATTCACAATTCAAAGTTACAAACTTTCAAAGTAATGGAATAATTCTTGTAAAAAAATATGGAGTTTTCAAAATCTATAGTATTATATGTTGATATCACCAATCAATTGATTAATATCTAATGATTTATAGAAACTGAATGTATTTCAGACGCCAGTTCATGAAATTCTATATTTTCCACAAGGACTCTCAGGTATTTGATTAAGGATATACAAAGAATCATAATACCTAAAAGATTGAATCTCCTCCAAACACTCGGTGGGTGGGTGGGTGTTTAGAATACAGATATAATTTAATCACCTTGCATAGTTGTTCAACACAAATAATCTATCAACATTGAATTTCATTACTAGGAATGGCGTCTTAGCTCTGTATGATATTATTGCAAAATGTGTGTCTACAGTGCAGAAAACCCTGGATTCAAAATAATTATAGTTTTGATAACATTCCAGCAAATCCAAAGTCCAAGGTGAATTCATAGGTTAATCAAGGTGAATTCCTAGGTTAATCAGGGTAAAATAAAACATTTCAACTAAGTTTCAGTTGAATGATTCTTTTTGAACTTATTCAATACTCTTTGGTCCTTCTTTTTTTAAATTCACGATGGACTCTCATTATGCACAATACCACCATTCTTCCCTCTCCCATTGTGCTCCTGAGCTATATCTTTCTTTACCCTACGATGAAAAGCCTACTATTCAATCTCTCAACAGTTGCTGTATTTAATGGAAAAACACTTTTATTTGGATGAGCAATGTAATCTTGGAAAAAATCAATATCACTTTGAAAAATATCTGCCTCCAAGAAAGTTTAGCTACTAAAGCCACATTTACACCGGAATGTTAATAACATTAGTTAATATGATGAGTTACATAATATATAAGTCTATATAATAATACATTATTCAAAAAAGTTAACTTATGTTATTAACAATCCGGTGTAAATGTGGCATTAGAATTTCTTTCAACTCATCTATTTGCCAATTCTTATTTAAAAATAATTTACACCATAGCCCTAATTCCGCAATTAGAGCTTCTTTCAAATATATGGTATTTTGCAATAGTTCAGTAAATTCATTCGGATAAATCAAATGAATAAATTATTATTAATCCCCTTAATAACATTTTTTAAATGCCGTAGTAAAGCACGGCTGGCATTTTATCAGTTTGGATGATCAAAACATGGAAATCAAATGGAACGACATAATATAGGCTACTCTTTTCAACAAAAATACTGTAAGAATTATTGTCAATGGTAGAATAATATTCAAATTTGTCACCTATTGTCAGCTGTTAAAATAAAGACTTCTATCACATGTTCAAACTAGAGATCAATTTATGACTTCACATGAAAGTTCCCTTGATGTGAGAGCATTATTATTTCTGAAGATAATATCTTCAAATTTGCTGCTATAGTTGGCGCAATCTAAGTTGACAAAAACCCCCACCACCCAAGAAATAGCTATGTTTCCAGATTGTGTAAAATTGGAACATCTTCAAATTCGCGATTGAACCCCATATCTAGATGCAAAATTTTATCCTTGATATGCCAGTAGTATTAAAAAAGTTCCTGGGTAGAAGGATTCAAAGGAAATTTGATTTTTTTGAAAAAATTGAAAAATTGCAAACATATTACTTTTTTTTGTATATCACTTCTCTCACAATCATGGGTTGTAGTAAAAATAAAGTTTTTTATACCAAGATGACAAGGCAAATTCAAGCTTTCTAATGGTTTCTGAATTTTCTATATCTGACCAATAATTATGTTTCAATTAATGAATATGTTTGTCAATGTTGATTCAGCTCCATCAGAAAACATGAAATTTTTGATGATCTAGAAACTTTTTTGTTTGAGAAGATAAGTGGGTGGTGAAAGCGAGAAAGTTGTTCAAAAACAATTGAAATTATTTTCTCAAATGTCGAAAATAGTCCGAAAATCGTAATTTGGCCTCTCAAGAGTTTCTAAGTAAGGAGAGCGGTATATGCATGAATCATTGTATGTTGAAGATTGGAGTTATTGAAGCTAATCAACTTGGATATTTGAGCTGCAAACAGCTGGTTTATCATAAAAATAGTGAGTTTTACAACACTGAGTGATTTTTCCAAAGCTACGCTGTCACTTTTAACATCCAGTTGAATGTGTTTGCATTAGGAGAAGTTTCAATTTCACGCAAAATGACAACATAGCTATTTCTCAGGTGGAGGGGGTTTTTGTCAACTTAGATTGCACCAACTACAATTTTTAATCAGCTTTTCTATTAAAATCATATGGTTTTACAGAATTTTCCATATGTCATTCTTTTCAGCCGTGATTATTGTGTTGAAATATAATTGGTACGGGAGTATAATATAGATTGCTGAGAGCTTATTTTTTTCGCCTGAAAAAGGATGATAAGTTGGTCGATTTCATTGTCCAATGAACTTGACCTGTATAAAGGTTCGAAGAATATATGTTTTGTATTTGAAGCTGATTAAAGAAGGCGTTTGTGAATTATTGTTGAACACACAAACAAACAAACTTATGAAAAGACAGACAACAAATTGATCGTTGAGTCAGAAGTAGAAACTCGCTTTGCTTGTTCAACAAATGCAATTTTGTACATTGATAAAAACAAACATAGATCTACTATTCGTGTTCCACTTCATGAAATACGTCCAACTGTTATCTAATACTTATAAATATCAGGGCAACGAGCTTTGCTCTGCTGCTGCGACCGCACTGCCTCACGGATAGGATGCACAAATGCACCTTTTCTAATTATTTACTTTAGAATTTCAATAACTTGATTTCAAACCATTTCATAACTTTTGAAGTGATGACATTGATATTGTAAAAGAATATCAATAAGTATTTTGACTAAAAAAAAGTCATGAATATCAGCTAAATAAAAGATAACTAGTAATCTAGTTATCTGGTATCTATCTAGTATTAGATGCTGGTTTATCAGCATCATACACATTCAAACTAATATTCGTTGTATTATTATACCAATATTGCAAAGATGGTAAAGTACACAGATAATAGAACACATTAGTATCCTAGTATCTGTAGTAAAGTAGATCAGATTTTCGCTTGATGGAAATATGGGTTGATTTTCCAACCTCTGTATAAATTTCAACTTTCAATTTCTGAATGAATCCTAGTAGTTCTGTGAACTACTACTTAATGTATATAGTAATATTATTTTAGTACTCAGGTAATTCCTTTTCCTTTCATATTATCCTTGAAATGACATATTCCAAATAACTTTATACATACATCATCGCTCAATTTCAACAGAACATTCCTGTCCAATTTCATCATAATGTATTGCCGCGTTACGTCGTAAACGCGGAACAAACATAAAAAATTCAAAATTGTCATTTTGAATCTGGACCTCACTTACGTTTGGTCAATTAATAGATTAAGGAGGTATTTAGGAGGTCCTGATGGAGCTAGGCAAACATATGATAATTGGGGCATTAAATAGAAATATCTGGTACCGAGCTTTGCTCTGAAGCTGCGGCCGAACTGTTGAATTACATGAATATGATATTGTAAAAAATAAATTCAAAATTGATATGATCACCTCTCACAATTTTTTGACATGAACATGTGTTATATTGAATGAAATTCCATTTACTCCAGCTGGATAGCATTGGTCAGCTAACATTAACAGCCATTATACGCAGTACTTGGGATTATGCCTGAATAAGGAATATTTAATTCTATTAAAATGAGAAGACATGAAACTTGGTGACTGTAACAATTCTATTCATGTGACTTCATTTCTAATTTTCAAACAAATTCGCTTTGGCAGCTGGTGGTCGGAAAGAGTGCATTTCAAATGCAATTCTATGATGGCACAAATCATATGACTTGTAATGAGCTATTCAGGGTATAAATTCAAAGGTGCCGTTTTTGAAAAACCCATGAAAAATACCATTTTTGGCATATTATTTGCCATTTTCTCTGCCATTTTTTATTGGATTTGTTTCGTTGATGGCTCAAATTGTAGGGCATAATAAGGGTATTATACACACCAATTTTCAAATCGAAAAACAATTTTGGTCGATTTGTAGTGATTTTTCAAAATTTTCATCCCCTGATTTCACCCCCTACCCTTGGACCAATTTGACTGGTTAACAAACTTGACCAAGATATTAACACTGATAATTCCTGTGCAAAATTTGGTTGCTCTCTGATGAGCCCTTCGGAAGTTATTGACTTCATAGGAATCTGTATATATATAAATATATATACATACAGAAGACACTTGTAGAATTGTAGACACTTGTACATTTAGAAACTAGACTTAACTTACATTTTTGAGCCAGGGATATTTCGGCTGCTGAAGCATATATATATATATATATATATATATATATATATATATATATATGAACATGAACGGACATCAAATTTGTGTTCTAGGGACTCGAAAACGTGTAGAAAATATATCACATCATAAATTTTCAATTGTTAGGGCAAGACCAATGAAATTTTTTCAAATGAAATGCACTAAAATAGACCCAACCGGTGATTTTAGACCCAATTGTGATTTCATGTGATGTTATGAGGGGACGGTTTGTTGGGATCGCAACCGTCAACAGGACCCCTAAAGCGTTGCCGTCAAAGTGTATACCCGACATCAGTTCCCCTACTAGAAAGAAGGAGACTGGCTGTTGGGCCCATGCCCGACAACCATTCCCCTGGAGCACTGCTGTCAAAGTGTATCCGTGTCAGCGGAGCACCTTCTAAAACCTGCTTGGAAAGGAGACCAGTTGTCGCCGTCAACCAGTCTCCTAAAAACTGGCTTTAAAGGGGAATGGCTGTCGGAGAGACACTTTGTTGGGGAGACACTTTGTTGCATACCCGCTTCAACATTAGGTATTGAGTTAGAACTTGTGAACCCAATTAGGCCAATTTCCCATCCACCATTGCCAACATCAAGTGGTGGGTAAAAATCACTCTCAAGTACTGATGATTTACTTCCAAAGCAGAGCATCATCTTGTTGTCTGCTCAACTTACTTTTGCACAATGACTAGCAAATAGCCTTTACCTAACATTTATATACTATATGGAGAATGGAATAGAATATGGACAAATTTTTTTCTGGAATAAAACATCTATTTATTCTCATCAATCAAAAATTTAAAACACAAATGTCCACAGATATGAGAGTAGAGATCCTCCTGCTTCTGCTCATAGTTGTATTCAATCCTTGATGTTTGCTCCAGTCCTTGATGCATGTAATCAATGAACTCTAGTGGTGGTCTCAGGTTGCCAAATCCATCAAAGGAGTAGGCAATATTATTCTTCTTCACATAGCACACCCAATGTGTGCCAGCTCAATGGCTGGAGTCCAGGTTGATGACAGCACACTCTCTTTGCAAAGGTCCATCCAATGGTAAGGCATCCTGCATAGACACTCCTCAAAAGTGTTTCAGCTTCAGGCAACATGCATACTTGTAGAGATCAGCATCTGTGAGTGCTCGATCAGGTAGAGCAAACACTATCTTCTCTTGTTGCCACCACATTGATGGCGACAAGCTCTGTTTCCCTGGGTTCTACGCTGTTGTCTTGGGTAGAGTCCCTTGCCCTTCTTTGAAGATTTCACTTTTGTCTCCTCTTTCTTCTTCTGCTGCTGCTGCTCATGTTTTACTCCTCCACCAAACTTTGCCTTGGCTTTCATGATGTTGGTCACTGCAAGTGCTGCAGCTCTCTCTGTCTTTCCTGCGCTAGGAGATGTTGCCACACTCCAAGCTTCTTCTGCTAAGATGCTATCAGCCTTTGCTCTGCTTGCTGTATCACCACTTTTGGAGTACGCAATATCATGTGCTTTACAGGCTTAATCAAGACTATTTATGCCTGGATCACCTCTTGCCAATTGCTTCTCCAGCTTTGTACCTGGTCCGCAGTACTGGTAGCCACCGGGTATGTGGAGCTCAACTGGTAAAATGTCAATCACCCTATTGACAAGTATGTTGGCACTATTTTTAACTATTGAACCAGCAGCTCTTGCAATTGATGACAGTACTCCTTTACCCCGGTACCTCTTCTCTCCTTTACACCTAGCCATTTAATGATTCATCTGCAGCATTGACATTCTCTTTTATACCTTCTTCTGATATTGAGCAATCAATCAAAATATCTTGATTGTCTAAATTGGCTCCAGATGACATCAAATTCTCAATATTTTTCATAATGAATGTTCTCATTTCTTTACCACTTGTCATGTTTCTACTGCAGCTCCTGAAGCTTTCATTGAAAAGTACTTTCATAACTATATTCAATACATGTAGACCACTCTCTTTTAGTTGAGATTCCAGATGCTGCTTGTCAACTACATCTGCTTTCACCACCTTATTCTCAAGTTTGTTCAATTTATCATCCAATACTTTTAGAATCTCCTCCAAACGTGTATCTAAATATTGTTTGTCCACTCCATCAGCAGGCTTAACTCAGTATTGTTTACCAACAGTCTCCTTTAAACATGCCTCCAAATATTGCTTGTTCATTCCATCAGTAGGCTTAACTGGGTCTAGAATATCAGTTAGTATTGAGTCATTGAGACTTGTAAATACCTGCAGTGTGATATCATCCCTTGTCTTTGGCAGCCACATTGAAATCAGTTCTCTACAAGTGTAGAAATTTACAGCATCTCTATCAGCACGTGGATGTGCTAAATTAATTAAACACTACTAGATTAATTAAACAATATTTAGATACACGTTTGGAGGAGATTCTAAAAGTATTGGATGATAAATTGAACAAACTTGAGAATAAGGTGGTGAAAGCAGATGTAGTTGACAAGCAGCATCTGGAATCTCAACTAAAAGAGAGTGGTCTACATGTATTGAATATAGTTATGAAAAAGTGTTGAGGAGGAGAGGAAACAAACTACTGGTACATTGGAAAGGCTATAGCTCTAGTCAAGACTTGTGGATTGATAAAGAAGATCTTGTGAGAGAGATGAAAGACAGCAGTGCTGGCTGAAAGTACTATTTCATTGGTGACCTTGTATATTTTGTTGTTGCCTTCAAGCAAGTACTTGTTGGTGATCTTCTGTGTTGTGTGAACCAAATGCTCATTCTTTGTTAGTCTGTGCACAAATTTCAACAGTTTTTGAACAGAAGACATACAAGATTCATTGTTTGAAAAGCTCAATTCAGCTTGTAACAAAGGTTCATCTCAACAAAATTCTTCATGTATATAAGACAGCAGTGCTGTCTGAAAGTACTATAATGATAATGACTATGAATTAACCTGAGTAGATGAGAAAAGTAAACTTGAACTTATGAGAAACAGTGAATTAACAATATTATTATTGATTAATCTGTAATCAAATGAGAAAAACTTGGTATGTATATTTCAAATTCTTGTAAAATAAAGTCATATTTACTGAATGGTTAGATCTTGGTGATCATTCCGTTGGTGACCGTGTATGTTAAGCTGAACAGATAATTTCTGACAGTAGAAGTGTCACATTTACCAACTTTTTGTTGATACACATATCTGGTTGATAGTTATGTCTGGCTGATAGTTACATCTGGTTGATAGTTAATTCTGGTTGAAACCTACTTTTGATTGATACTCATTTTTGGTTGATACTTGCTTCTGGTTGATAGTTACTTCTGCTTGAAACTTACTGTTGATTGATACTTATTATTGGTAGATAGTTACTTCTGGTTGAAACCTACTTTTGGTTGATACTTACTTTTGGTTGATACTTGTTTCTGGTAGATAGTTACTCCTGGATTGATGTCCCAGAACTGTCCTTTTTATACTACTAGTACGAATTAGGGAAGATTACAAATTATCGAAGCTTTCAATTATGGAAAATTATTTCAAGGGACTAAGCTTTCACTAAGAATTATAGAGAATTACGATTATAGAGGTATGCATACGAATTATCGAAGTTCTACTGTAAATTTAGTGCCAAAGTAGATTATGAGACTTGCGTTAGGATATAAACTTATTTTTATTAGCAGAGCAGTTAATTTTACTGGAATGAACTTCACATTATTATATTATAGAGCACTGCCCAGCTTAAGTTTGCCCTGAAATATGAAAAAGAACTAAAAAGACTGTAATCATATTTCCAGTACAGTGGGACTCCAACACAATAATAATCTTGCTCCAAAAATTTTCCCTTAGATAAATTAAATATTATGATTGAATGGTTGCACTCTTGACAATTTGAGCATTCGTCTTCTATAGTTTTGATGTGGCAACGTAGTGAAGATGATCTTTCATGGGCTTTAAAGGTGTAGTTGGAACTTAATTGAATTTTATTATCATCGTCATGTGGATTTAGCAGACTTTAGCAGACCTTAGATTTAGCAGCAAGAATAGAAAATTAGAATCGAGCAAGTATTGTGATACTAATATTTATAATTATTATTTGTTCTTGATGTAACATTATATTCCGATAAAAATACACACAGAGTGAATTAGTGTTTTTTTTGCGCAACTACATCAATAAATTATTAGTCCATTCAGGAGAATGTACCAGAACTAGGGAATCACTGGATTGCTTCGTATTCAAAATCTCGTGTATTTTGGGTCCTATACAATGTAACCAGTATTGTGAAAATTGAAGCGAATAGAGTATAGTAAGGAAAAGCACCAGTAGTGGCCACTGCTTCAGTAGTGGCCACTTGAATGGTTTTTTCTTTAAAATACGAATTTGATGCCATCAAATGAGTTCCAAACCTGCTAGAGACTTAGCTCATACTATTTAGCAGCTAAATAGTTCAAGTAGGAGCTCTTAGAGTATGATCAAAGATTTCTGAGAGAAATTTATTGTCGCCATTCCACTCGAATACGTGGTTTCAGTAAGAAATTCAGTTTTGTCTTAGACGTTTCAGTAAGAAGGCATGCATACAAATGGTTGTATTATGACTAGAAAGTCTGTAAATTTCGCAATTTCTGGTGTTATAATCATTCCCTAGAATGTCTAGATGTTGTACAGATGGTTTCTAGCCAAATATAGCTGATATTCTGGCGTAAAAGAAGACTGGCCACTACTAGTACAAGAAACCGTGAATAATCTAGTAGAGGCCACCCAATAGATATTGCCGTAGAAGTTGTAGATATTAGAGTAAAAGTTTATGTAAATTGAATTTTTGATGTTATTCGAATTAATGTTCTCCTAAGACTGTTTCAAATAGGTTGCAGAGAAAAAATAACTTTAAAACGTCTTTTTCATGGTTTAACCTCACTTTTCTTGTGGCTTGTAACCAACAACAATGCATCACCAATTTAAGTCATTTTAATATAGCCTATAATATTTCTGGCGTTATTATCACGTTCTGGAATGTGAAATTAGCTTAATTAAATGATTGCAACAAGCAGCTTGAGAAATTGAATGTTAAATAAGCATAGAACATCATGTGGCCACTATAGAATCAGTACCTGGCCACTACTGAATCATAGTGGCCACTTTAGAATCAAAATCGAGTTCCACTAAAAGTTGAATAATTATTTTTTGAATTGAGATATCAGTCATCTTCAGTAACGAGTTAATCAAGAAGGATCTAAGCTACATGTTCATTGAGTTCAAGATGAGATAAAATGATGGAATGGACTCACAATTCTGCATAAACTATAAAAAATTCCTTAAACTGCTGGTGCTTTTACCTTATATATTGGAGCGAATAGAACGAGATGAACCAAACAGCGAGCGATAGAATCATTTGTTGCCTTGACTTATATTAATGACTCATATTTCAGAAATCACAATGTGTTCGCTTCATCATGGCCAAAATCAAAAACATCAGAAGGAATTTGAGGCAGTAAATGTTAGCTATAAGTTGATGAGAGAAGGAGAGAGAAAACACAGTCGAGAGAGTAGAGAATAAAGGGGTGAAGTACGAAGTGGAAAGCGTGAAAACGCCTAGCAAGTTCACGTCAAAACTTAATGATCCATAAGTTCTAAAAGACGTTAATGTTGCAATAATATTATCGATCCAAAATTACGAGGAAAAGCTGTATAATATACTGCATTTCCGTTCCTTTTCGACAGAGAATGAATGTGGAGATGCAAAAACTCGGACAATACTCGAATAGACAGAAACAGCTTCAAGATTACATAATAGAGTTCAATTATTGATAAGGGAAAAATTATCGATGTCATGCTATTTACTGTGAAGTATATTTCTCCATTGCAATATTTGGTTAGATTCAAATCTTCTCACGTTCTGGGTGAGGCCCCTATAATGAGACATAAGAGAGAAAATAAGGGATACAACATTTTTCGCTTGAAATTATAATTTTGTAAGGATTTCATAATGATTGTGTTAATTTCATCAAGCAACATTGATAATGTATCTATTTGTTGTCATTCTATCAAATTTTCATCTTACATTTTATAATGCAATAATGGATGCTGTTGATGGAGTTGACAAGTGAACCATGAATGTAGAAACATAATTACTGGTATGGCATAGTATCAATACAAGTCCTCCATGGAAATCCTCGAAATGGTTGATAATTCCTTATAATTACTCCATAACCATACTCTACGGTCTATCTATTTTCATATTCTACTACATTGATGAGGATTAACGATTTGACAAATGAAGAAACATAGATCCGAAACAGGTAGTTGAAGAGCAAATGCATATAGGAACTAACTCAATTCCTGTCGCTAACATTGCTTTATTCTTAAACCCCTGAGCTGTTGATGGAGTTCACAAGTTAGAGTGTCATTTTGAAATTGAATTTACGTGTAGTTGTTCAATGGATGCTTTCAATTACTAACAAAGTACATGGCAAGCTATGTCTCCTTCAATCATGTTCTCCAGCAGTACACTTATTCGGAAGAGGGTATAGAATAACTATTCTATTTTATACCCTCTTAACAACTTATTAGTATAACTATTCTATTTCGATTATTGATTCACTAATATTGAAACACAAGATGATCATTAGACCAATAAGAACCATATATTATTTCTGACGCGTCATTTTGGAGGGAGAAAGAAGAAATGGATGAATGAACCAAATCCTGAAGATTTTCTATTTTCACTCTAAAAAAAACTCTCATGACTGATTCTATGAATGAATGATAGGATAAAATTTAGTGGACAGTATGGATGACATAAGTTTGCAATTTGATTTAGTAATAGGCGATGTGAATATGCGAATGCAAACACTCTCCATTGTTCAAAGCCTATTGATTATATTCTAGGTAACCTACTGTGGATCTATGCTTTCCTAGCTACTTTGTTGAAATAATCTATTGATTTTTCATGAAAGTCCTGTTATGAACGCTACCATATCATAACATGAACAAAACAATTTTCCACCAATGCATACTGGTTCATTCATGTTGTTCACTATGATTTTTATGAAGGCTACAACAGGTACTTTTACAAACTAATAAAGGATGAAAACGTATCATTATGAAAGGATCAAATCAATAAATCCATTATCAGACTTATGATAGAATAGTTTATGATAGTAATGAGCATTCGTTTATTTAACTGCCTGGACAATATATATTATATTATAATACTAATATATTATAATAGGGATTAAAAGCCATGTTCGAGCTATGATATTGACTTGCTCAAACATTCACAATTTAATGCGGTAGAACTGTTTTCTGTATTTTCTCTTTGTGCTGTGTTCCACAACAAGAATATCCTCGTCCTCTGGTTTGCAATAATCCATTGGTTTTCAAAGCGAGACTGACCGACGTTTAATGAATCGTTTCCCCGATGGGAGAGTGAGGAATTCACAAATGCCAATACGACAGAGAGACTCAGATTCCACATATGTCATGCATAATCCTTTCGCTTTTTCACCCATATTTTAAAGCTGGAGCTCAGTTTCGGATGAGAAGAGAGTGGAACATTGATAAAAGTTTCAAGCTGCCCAGAGTGATCTATGCTCAGTTTTATGTCTATCGACTATACGACAATAAAATATATATATCGAGATTCCACTTTCAAGTCTTTGATGTTCCGGAATCTATTAATATAAAAAATTTACTCCATATGACCCTAAGGGGAGAATATAGAGACTGTATATAATCTGTTTATACAGTCTCTATAGGTAAGAATATGACAAAAAGTTGAGGCTTAAGGTTAGGGTTAGGCTTGAGGCTCTTACTATACTATGATATACGAATCATATGATAATATGCCATAGATGTACAACTATGTATATACTATGTAGCACCCGCAGCTTAACCTTAAGCCTTACCTTATTTGACATGTTCTTACCCCAAAGATGAAAGTCACAAAGCATCAATTCACACGACTTAGGTGGCCAAATCCACAAGTTATCGGTGAAATGGGAGTGGAAACTTGTGCAAAGATATTGAATTTCATAAAAGAGTTCATGCGTGCCAACTTAGTAAAGACACATGAATGAGATTAGTTTCCATACATGAAATCAGAAAGTGAGATGAACATGTTGATGAATTTTTATTAAATATTCTATTATTAGAACATATTATTGATTTTTCGTTTGAAAAGACCTCTCAATTTAATATATATATATATTCGATATGTATCTCTTTTTGAATCATTCTATGTATATTCTTCGACAATTTGATGATATTTATTAAATCTAATATTCTGAATCAGTTCAGTTGGAGGACCCGTACACCATAGTTATTCGCATAAAATGATAGGCGAACGTGGTTAGCATATCTTTCAAATCAAAAAAGTCTCTGGAGTTACGTACTTTTGTTGAACGAATAACCGCTTAATCATAAATCATCTTTCTGAATGGTCCTACATTATTATGGATTTTTGTATTGGGCCTAGTCTGGATAAATCTGTTTTTAAAAATTTTCAATTTGAGGAAAATCAATCCAATGAAGTGGAATCAATCTTGTTGAAATGAGACGCATCGATTGTTCCACGCAAACTTCATTCATGGAGTTTTAGGGTACTGAACTGGGTTTGATTAGATACTGTACTTGAAATTTAATGCGAGAGCTCAATAGACCCGTAATTTATAACAGGAGGTGTAAGATATGTGGCTATAAATCATGGTAATGTAAGACTAGCGTAGAAGCCCAACAGTTTCCCACTAACCGTATCCTAATTTCAATGCCTAAAAAATTACTGCACATAGTAAATAAACATGATGCCACTCTCACACCCGATTAATCTTGTGGATTACAGGTTTTCCTCAATTCTCAAATAATTGAGGAATGTAGATTGAGATTATATAATTATTGAAGTTTTACGTGAAGCTGGTTTTATGTACAGTGACTACACTGTAGTTTTATGATAATCAAATTTCATGAAAATTTGTTATATTCACCTTTCAGATTTACTATAGTAGAAAGTAATAACTTTTTTCGGCTGGAAAAAAGTTTTGAAAAATTCAAAATTCAACTCTGGCCTACAGTTTATTTCATCTGGTGTAAGAAAAATGGTTTCGCTCAGTATAGGGCTTTCAAATTAACCTGGATGTATAAAAGCCACGATAAAGTCGAATAATAGATTTAAAACTTTTTCATCCCATATTCCCTCTCATTTTCAGCTTTAGAAATAACTCAACGTCATCATTTCCCTGCAAGGATTAGCAAGTTTTCTGTTCCAACTCCAAAGCCAACATCACATCAATAGTTTACGTGGTTGCCTACTTCCCCTTCGAGCATTGGCTGACTATTCGCACCAAAGAGATTTACGCTTTACATTCTTCAGCTGTTCCCTTCTATGGTTTTTCCAGTAAGGGTACTTCAATCTTGTATGTTATTTGGAGTTTCTCTCTTTTACCAATATCACATAGCCTACCGTCTCCGTTACATTATTTACATTACATTGCATTGCACTGCACTGCTGTTCTTAGCAATCTCATTTTGGCGATTCTAATATATATTTTTTGCTATCCAGATTTAAAAAAACTATAAAGAGGGAATTAATCCAGCAATTACCTCACATAATATTTCCTCGAAATACTTCTTGTTGGATACATGTGAAATTTTTGAATTTAATTACGAGTATCTATATCTATAAAAGCGAAATGGCACTGACTGACTGATTCAGTCATTCATTCATCACCAGAACTAAAAATCCACTGGACCAAATGCGTTCACATTTGGCAGGCATGTTCAGTTGGACGTTTAGACGCGCGCTAAGAACGGATTTTAAAAACTTTTCAAGTATACGCCAAATATTTTAGTTTTTCGAAAGTTTTTCGGCCTTTTCCTCATTTTTTCGAGAACCAAACGGTAGAAAATGTTGATATTTGGTGGGCAGGTTCAGATAAGTTCTAGAAATGTTGTGTTAAAATATTTTTGCAATCCGTTCAAGACTACGCCATTGTAGATGTGTTGCGGGTTGCATATCTTCCGTCTTGATACGACCAATCCTTACTGTTAATTCGATGGCTCAGCGAGATTATAGATGAACTAATTTGGAAGATATTGAATCAAGTTTCAAACTATGTCCGACATACTTCCCAAAATTACGCTTAATATTAGCGTTTTACTATTTTTTGGAATATTCTGAGTTTTTCCTAGAAAAAATTGGCATAAAATGTTGAAATTAGGTAAACAGGTCCATATCAGGTGTAGAAATGTTGTGCTCAATAAATTTCGAAACCCTTCTGAACGGAGTTTGCAGGCGAGCGAAGCGTGCCTATTTGTCTTAGCTGACACTGACAGAGGTTTTGCAGGCGAGCGAAGCGAACCTGTTTGACTCACTTATACTGCCTATACTGTCCGGGGTCCAGGGGGCAGAGCCCCCAAGCTAGGCGGAGAAGGCGAGCGAAGCGAGCCTGCCGGCTAGTATTAATATAATATGGCAATGCAGGGCTAGTTCCCAAACATTTTCACTAATAGCACAGAGTAAGTAAATCAATCAAAATAATTAAATAATAAACACAGAATAAGTGAATTAAAATCAAAGAGTACGATTAGTCCAGTATACGCATGTACTCTGTGCTAATAGTAGCTCCCGCATGAGCTATAGGGTTGGGCGCGTGTGGAGATTAGTTACTAAATATCAGTGAGTTTCAAATCACTGTGAAAATCAATCCTTCTGACTAGTAGTTCATTCATCATTTTTAACATCTAAACTCATCATTCCTCATCATCATTCATGTATTTGAAAAATATTTTTCAAACGAAAAATAGGTGGATCTGCTGAATATGGAGCTTTTAAAATATGGCGGAACATTATTGGAATTTCGACTGCTTCATTTTATGTGCCTGAGGAGTGGAGAAAAGCTTTAGTAATATCTCTATTTAAGAAAGGAAGCAATAAAGATCTACGGATCTACGTAACGGAAGCTACGTATATTCATGGATAAGATGTTTAGAAATTCAATATTATTATCTACGCTAAATTGGGGGTTATAATTCGAGTAGTCAGTGATTACAGGGGTTCCATTTTCAGTATCTAAAGCATTTAAGATTTTTTCGGGATTATTCATATCTTTGAGTGTGAGCACTCACCAACATGTATATCGTAATCAGTTCTATCAACTACCTGTTTTAGTGCTCTCTGATAAGTGGGACAATCCTTATCATTAGCTGGGTGCGCGGAAGGGGTTTTCTCATCTCTACAGTTTGAACAGCAGGGCTCTTTATCTTTATTTGGACACTGTTTCACATCGTGACCCAGGGTGCCACAATAAGCACGAGTGTTTTCTTTTGAGGTACAGTGCTTACTTACATGATGAAGTTTTTGGCACTTGAAGCAACGAGGAACGGCTACGTAATCACTCACTCTACAAATCTTCCAATCAATGCGGACTCGTATCTTATTTATTAAATGCCTTCTTATTTCACCCGAGCATTCAACAACCCAGTGAACGGTGTCCTTATCTTCAGGGCCCAATTTAAATAGTTGCTTAAAATTTTTCAAATAATTTCCCTTATCCATGAGTGATACCAAGTTGCGCTCATAGACATCTTCTGCCAATGCACCTGGTTCAGTATCGACAGGGACATGATAAAGGATAATTTTAGGGATTTTTGAAAGTGGCTCACTTACCTTTAGACTAGGGTTCTCTAGTAATTTGTTCCCTAATACTTCCTACTTGTCAACTACATTATCTAAAACTAGCAACACTCCACCACCTTTTACATTAACAGCTTGTTTAATGATCAAGTTTCGCTTTCTACTAATATTTTCCCGAATAGTTTATCTTATCTTTTCACTGCTCTCCTTTTCCGTTCCGCTCATTTCAATTCCGCTCAATTGGCAGGAAATGTTGAAATTTGGTAAACAGGTCCAGATTAGGTCTAGAAATGCTGTGTTCAATGAATTTCGAATCCCTTCTGAACAGAATTTGCAGGCGAGCGAAGCGAGCCTGTTTGACTCACTTATACTGCTGATACTGTCGGGGGTCCAGGGGGCGGAGAAGGCGAGCGAAGCGAGCCTGCCGGCTAGTCTATATCTATAAAAGCGAAATGGCACTGACTGACTGACTGACTTATTCATTCATTCATTCATCACCAGAACAAAAAATCCACTGAACAGAATGCGTTCAAATTTGGCAGGCATGTTCAGTTGGACGTTTAGACGCACGCTAAGAAAGGATTTTAGAAACTGCATAAGGATACGCCAAATATTCGAGGTTTCCTTAAGTTTTCAGAATTTCTCATTTTTTTCGAGAACCAATCGGTAGAAAATGTTGATATTTGGTGGGCAGGTTCAGATAAGGTCTAGAAGTGTGTTAAAATATTTTTGAAATCCGTTCAAGAGTACGCCAGTAATCACTTTTTCGCCACACTGGTATGAAATGGACTGTTTTACATGCTTTATACGGAGGCCGAAAACGCTCGTTTTCAGGCGAGGTCGCCAGCAACTCGCCGGGAAAATGCGTTTTTCGGCCCTAGGGCGGTAAAATAACCTTGAATGTCAGCTGACTGAAGGTTGTTGTCGATTTAAGGGTTAGTCGATCAATAGGTAGCATTCTGGTTTGATTGCATTAAATGTCAGCTGTTTTGGGAGTCAATGTCGACTTATTGGTATTTCGAAGTAAAGGTAGTCTCTCATCTGTTATTTTGATTGTCAAGATCCCTTGTCAAGAGAACTGAACGTTGAAAGTTTTCAAATTAATCAGTAGTTGAATAATAAAGGAAAACTGCTTCAATAACTAATACTTCAACTTTGATAATATTAAAAATGTTTGTATTGATTAACTGTTGAATAATGATGAACGTGAAATCCATGTTTGAACAAAATTATTGTTGTCAGACTCTGTGTTACTTCGTCTAGCAGGTAAGCCAGCGCCATCTAGCGGCTGATAATGCAACTAGACAATGCTTCTCTGTTAGCCAATATCTGTCGAAAATCAACAACTTTGAATTGATATTGTACAATTTAGGATGATCGTACAAAAATTATCTTGGGCTTAAACGTTTCTGAACTAATAAAATCGAATACACTGATAGTTATAAAGTAATATTCAGTCACTAAATCAATAAACTTTTGACGCGAAGTTCCAATAGCAAGCAGATGGCACCTACTCCAAATTCAGCATAGGGGAAGATAGCATAATAAGGCTACTGGTCTAGCTTTTCATGGAAATGATTAACTGATAATTTTGTTTTGTTTTCATTGATGTTGTGTGCCGAAAAATAAAGTTCGACACCACGGGTCGAAAATGTAATATTCCGTCTCTCAATCTTTTCTAGTCCTCGGCCTACGGCCTCGGACTTGAAAACCGATTTCGAGCCGGAAAACGCACATTTTTGGCCCTAGGTACGAAATATACTATTTCAAAATTGTCCTTACTGTAAATTGGATGGCTCAGCGAGATTATAGATGAAGTAATTTGGAAGATATTGAATCAAGTTTCAAACTATGTCCGATATACTTCCCAAAGTTACGCTAAATATTAGCTTTTTACTTTTATTCGGAATTTTCGGAGTTTTTCTAAGATTTTTCGAGATAAAATTGGCATAAAATGTTGAAATTTGGTAAACAGGTCCAGATTAGGTCTAGAAATGCTTTGTCCAATAAATTTCGAATCCCTTCTGAACGGAATTTGCAAGCGAGCAAAGCGAGCCTATTTGTCTCAGCTGACACTGACTAAGGATTTGCAGGCGAGCGAAGCGAGCCTGCCGGCTAGTAAATTATACAGCAGAATTCTGACATCGGAAAATCTCTTATGTACTTTTATTAGAGGAGCAGCCTGCTTTCAAAAAGGGCCGATCATGTATGCATGATGTTTTCTCATTGAAATAGATTGAAGATAGAATTACATAGCAAAAAGAGTAGAATATAATTCAGGGACACACCTTGCATTTGTAGACTACGAAAAAACATTCCATAAAGTCAATCGTCAATTATTGTTGCGACAACACAATAATTAATATGGAAAGTATGAGTTGTCCATCAATAAAACGCTTGAAAAAAAGGTATATACTGTTTTTATCATAAAAATATACATAATAGAATGTGTTCATTGAACAATGTAATAAATTTAATGAATTGGTTTCTACAGTAAACTTATTTATTTTTTTAGAAGTATATATTATTATTTGAAAATATGAAGGAGACATTTTTAATATATATATATACACATATATATATATATATATATATATATATATATATATATATATATATATATTAAAAATGTCTCCTTCATATTTTCAAATAATAATATATACTTCTAAAAAATAAATAAGTTTACTGTAGAAACCAATTCATTAAATATATATATATATATATATATATATATATATATATATATATATATATGTATATATGTATATATGCAGTCTGGGCTGAAGAAGGCTTGCTTCAGCAGCCGAAATATCCCTGGCTCAAAAATGTAAGTCAAGTCTACTTTCTAAATGTTTTTCCAATTCTACAAGTGTCTTCTGTATATATTATTATATTATTACCATTATATATATATATATATATATATATATATATATATATATAAGAGACAAAGCTCAAATTTTATAAAGTAATGGCCGTTCCTACACTTTTGTATGGCTCTGAAACCTGGGTACCAAAGAGGAGGGAATTGAGCAGGTTACAGGCGGCCGAAATGAGGTTTTTAAGGTCAGTGAAGGAATGCACCAGAGAGCACAGGCTTTATAATATTGATATTCGCAGAGAGCTCAATGTGTTCTCTATAGCTCAGCAAGTTGACAAGAATCGACAACAGTGGAGAGAGCATGTTGAGAGAATGGAGAGCGGTGGAATCCTCTAAGCTGTCATTGCATACAAGCCAGAAGGGAGGAGAAGTATTGGCAGACCAAGAAAAAGGTGGGAGAATGTTTGAAGGCGGAACAGGTAATAATGCCTACTCCTGTAAGAAGACGACGACGATGCATTTGAAATAATTGGTGTTTGATCCAACAATCTTACATTTACTACAGACAATAACATTCCCCTAAAATATCAGAAATTTTATTGTTTCTGCATTTACTCACAAGAAAGAAGAACCTCCTTCACATCAAAAAGACAGTTTGTTTTGTCAATAGTGAGAGGAAAATCTCTAACAATCAAGTTAAATGGTGGTGTAGAGACCTGGTCCATCAATGTGAGACTGTGCTCACTGATCCTGAATTCCTCATCCTATTTTATGGTTCGGGATTAAACGTGCAAGCTATTTTATTCCTCCTAACTCACACACTGCTCTTTACCAATACTTTTGTCCTTCTCTTCCTCACTCATACGGTGCATTGTACTTCCGCAAGGCACAGCAAACAGTATTTTACTGTTGACTTTTATGATGGCTGACCTGTTCGCATTACGTGCCTTTCTCAATGGCAAAGATCATTTGTTACTCTGACTTTATGGAGAGCTGAAAAGGATAGTCGATTCAACAAATATGAAGGTTTTGTCACTTTATCACTCTTCCGCTATCAATAGAGTTGTAAAATATTTTTACTAACCGTAATAAAAAAAGCCGAACATGGCTGCGGCTTCGTAACTGCAAACGTGTGGAGTTCCAATATTATTTGACGCGAATTGTCGCGAATGTAGGTTGTAAACTTATAAAGGATTTCCTCTTGCTAATAAACGTCTAAAAAAAGCAAAGCGAAGATTCATACAATCTTCCAACTACTATAACAAATAAACCGTTTCTCTGTATTGGATCAACTTAGGTTTACTGGGAGCTCAACAAAGTTTTTTCGCTTTGATAGAATGTTGGTAGAAGATGACATATTTCATTTGTTGCAAAACCCTCTGTAGAAAGTTTGTTCCGTGAAAGTAATAGATTCAACTATGCAGAGATTCAACTATGTACAAAGATCAACCAAGTTTTATTCGGGTAGAATAGGCTACTAAAGTTCAACTAAAATATATATCACATCACAAACTTTTGTCATTGGGCTCTCCTCCACGTATAAATATATTGTGAATGAGGATTGTCGTGATTTCTGTAAAATTATGATTGGGAGAGGAAGGGTTAAAATCATTCTGAAGAGGTCGTTAGGTGATATCCATAGAGGCAAATCTCTTCCTGCTGGGGAGCGATTGTCTATTTTCAGAATTGGATGAAGCTTGGAAGAGTGCTAAGCTCGTTTCCATCTCTCAGAACCCCATTTCCGAACCTAATCACTGTTATTGGGTAACGACGGCCGAGCTATATCAAACAGACAGTAGACTGTAATTTATTATTGCGGGTCTTCTTTGCCTTGCCAAATTCAAGGACGATTCAGAGTTGGACTATCCCCCCTCCACTACCAACAACCCATGGAATTTACATGTCATCCTGCATTTTAAGGCATTATAGAGTCAGCAATTCCGATCCAGCTGAAAGTAATTTTATTTATTGATTCCATTTTGAACTTGTATGAAACTCAGCACTCGGAAATGTGTGCTGTTTGAAAATGTTAGCATAGCATAAGCTTCGTATTTATGAAAATTCCCTGTTGACTCTATGAAGTTTTTTGAATCCAGTACATTCGAATCAAATTTGCATAGAATAATGAGTGATATATTAAACCATTTAGGACTTAGGTAATGGGTGAAAAGTTGTCTAACGTTTGGAAACTCGATCAATATTCATTGCAAATTGAACACTTCGTTGCCTCTTTATGATCGAATTAAACTAATACATTCAAATGGATTTTGTCTTGAATGGTGATAGGGCTCTCGAAAAGCAAATTAGAAGTGAAACGAAATCAAATTATCATAATGTCTTTGAATCATTCTATAAAAATAATCATGAAAATTCAATGTGAAATGAAGCTTGAAGATGCAATAACGAATGGAAAAAGCATGCAATGTAGAAAATTCAAATTGCTTCACACAAAGAGAGTCCGATCTGAAATATTAATTGTTTCGTATAGAACTAAAAAGGAATTTCTATTTTCATCCTTAATACTTCATCCATCCAAAATATCCATGATCTATTATTTGAACTAAGTTAGTATCTAATTTCGAATTTTTCTTGTAAAGTTACAATTGACATGAATTATACAACAAATGTTCACTATGATGGAAATGGATGAATGAAAGTTATATTTTGGTCTTGTTAATTTGCTGACTTATTCCAGCTTTTTGTCCACCACCTGTTTTGTTCTCTTTGTACCCCTGAATCTAAAAATGTGAGAATTATTTCTTTAACTTTTAATTTTAATTCGTGAAGTCCATTTGAAACTCATGAATGAGTTTGAGTGAGCCCAGTTTCAATTTTCAAGGATATTTGAGGGACTAATTTCATAATTCCTGAAAATGGTAAGAGGCAGGGCGGGTCCCCGTATTAATTAATGAAGAACCGTTGATACACGCTAAACGATTGAAAATGTAGTTTGTCAATGTCACGCCATGTCGCGTGTTCTAGGCGTGGTCATCAAGCGTCACAATGAAAACCTGATAAAGCTCAACTACTCAACAAATGGTCGATTTTTTTAAATTCACTAAATTTTCTAAAGTTTACAAAACGAAATGAGGCTTCAGAATTAGGTTAGGTAAATGCTGGAAAAACCTAGGTGATAATAAACTCTAATAAAATTTAACCTATTATTTTCACGAGTGATATTCAACCAAGATTTATTTTCAAAATTCTATTCTATTAGCAATTAGATTCCAGAAACTATTCTCAATCCTTATTCTGTACTGGAATTTATAATAGAATAATTGACCGAAAGTAAGTGAGGTTTAAGATTCAAGTCGACGATTTTGCATTTGTTTGTAAGTATGTATGTATGTATGTCTGTATGTATGTATGTATGTATGTATGTTTGTATGTTTACATGTATGTATGTTCCGCATTTATGACTGAATGCGGCAATAAATTCTAATGAAATTTGACAGGGATGTTCCTCTTGAAACCGCGCGTATATGTAAGGTTTTTTGACAATTTTCATATTAAGGACTAAAAAAGGAAAAAATTCGTTCCGGCAGCTGGCGGTCGGAAATAGTGCATTTCAAATGCAATTCTATGATGGCTCAAATCATATGACTTATGATGATGAGCTACTCAGGGTATGAATTCAAAGGTACCATTTTCGAAAAACCCATGAAAATCACAATTTTCTGCATATTATTCGCCATTTTTGATTGGATTTTTTTCGTTGATGGCTCAAATTGTAGGGCATAATAAGGATATTATACACACCAATTTTCAAAACGATCAAGTCATTGGTCGATTTGTAGTGATTTTTCAAAATTGTCATCCCTCAATTTCACCCCCTTCCCTTGGACCAATTTGGCTGGTTAACGAACTTGACCGAGATATTAACACTAATGATTTTTGTGCAAAATTTGGTCGCTCTCCGACAAGCCCTTCGGGAGTTATCGTGTTGACAAGAATCTGTACATATATATATATATATATATATATATTTATTTATATATGTACAGATTCTTGTTTTATATATATATATATATATATATATATATATATAAATAATATAATAATATTTATGTTGATATTACTAAAACATGTGATATTATGACATTCATAATAGAAAAATTATCAAAATTTCTACTTCAGATGATATTCTTTCATTGCAGTCAGGTGAGATATTTCAGATGAATATTAAGGTAAGTTTTTCTTTATGCAAAACGGTCAGACAGTCGACCGCAGGCTAACAACAAGAGCCGTGATTGGCTACAGCTGTTCGACTGCAGCCGACCGTCGGACCGTTTTGCATGAAGGAAAACATTATTACAATAATTATAGAGACTGATGCCCGGTTTTGGCGAATCGTGAAGAACTGATGCCGACATAGCGCGTGACTGTGGCCACTGCATTGCTGACCAGACTTCCCCACGCCGACTTTCGGAATCGACGAACAATCTGAACGTACTGTGAATACAGACAGTACTTTTATGATGCAGGGAACATGGGTGACTTCGTGACGTCTACCGTTCACAGAACTACTAGTATAATAGAATGTTCAACATTCATAATACAAAAAATTTAAAAAATACATTCATAATCATATAAGCATCATAACCACTAAGCAACAGTTTCAGAGCGGCATTTCAGAACCTTCAGAATGAAGCTCAGTTCTCCGATGTTTGTTACAAATAAAATAAATATGGAGAATTCGAACTATAGAAAACCTTAAAAATTCAATGATTGCCACCCAGGTTCAATGGAAATTTTATTCTTACATAACAATTTTATTTCTGTACAAAACAAAATATGTACTTTAGTGATAATATTGATGAAAATTTTATCAGATCATTCATCTCACATGAAGAATTCAAGCTGGAATGTAAGTGTAAATGTAACTATAAATAAGATTTCATGTGAAATTGTAAAATAATAATATTATCATGATAGCACTAAACCTAAATGAATAAATGAATGTTAAACCGTGAAAAATGGAGTAGGTTAATTCTAATTTGACATATCTTATTACTTACATACAAAAATAGTCTTTAAGTCGAACACTCGGAAAAATCTTTCCAAGTACAAAATAATATGACCTTTCTATCGTTTTGATTTTTCCATCAGGACCATGCTAAAAACTGGGATGTCTCACTCCAAATGCCATCTGCCATCTGCCAAATGCCAAATGCCAGATGAATGCTTATTCGAATAATTATCAACTACAGTAGAAGTTCAAGAGTTCAAGAAACCCTTGAACACTTGAATCAGGCAACATTCGTTGAGGGCTTAACAAACTATAATCGCGTGACGATGAGAAGTAAGGATAGTAAATTAAGTTCGCGGCCTTCCAAGAATCCCATGCCCGTATTCGTGAGCAGTAGTGTGAGAACTGAGGATTAGATAAGATCCACCACCTACGAAGTGCAGATACCCTCTTGAAATGAAAATAAACCATGAACTTCCGTTGTTTTTGTTGTTGTTGTTGTATTAGTATTAATATGGGGTGAACTTCATCAGCTAAGTTAGAAATGAGTAAGCGGCTTAGCGAGAAATTAAAGTCAAACTCATTCTAATAGGCTACTATTGAAAACTTGCTGGCTTTTTTAGAGTTTTTTTTTTAAATAATCGATTGCGTTAGCCCCTTGCTGTGGAACCTCTATTGCTAATTTATATGAAAAATGAACGAATATAAGGAAACATGTTTCCTTTTTGTCCAGGGCTACAATAATTTATAATAAATACTAGAAGGGTACTACGAGTTTTATTTTTATCTATTTACATGATGCAACATACGATTCAGTCACATTTATCGGAATAGTGCTTGTACTTGTCTATTGAAATTTCAAGATTTTTTTCATTCATTGACGTTTTACAAAGGCGAAGCTAGGACTCAACGGTTCTCTCTTAAACTCAACCTTATCTACGATTCAACTCACCTTAGAGAATTTTTAAAGATGTCTTGGAATGATCCATTGAGATATGTTTCACTACATCAGATTCTCTGATCAAGAGTTTTTGAACCATGTAACCATGTAAGAGTCTCAATAAACTTTAAATCGATGGAATTTGCCAGGATTCGTGATGAGAAGGCGGGAATCGAACTAGCTTCCCTGGATGCAGCATACTATCTCACTTTATAATCTGGAACAGAAGAGAAGGGAAGAGATGAGAATTGGCTGAGTATAATAAACAACGGTACATAGAATATAACATTTATCATCTCTTTATCTTCATCTAACATGCATCAATTGTGCAGAAAACTCATTTTATAAAGACTTGCGAGTATCCATGTAATCAAATATTTTGCATTACTTATTTCTCAAATTTATTGTATTCTATTGTGTATCGAAAATGAATGGCTTGATGAATTTCTTGTTAATATTTGAAAAATAGTTCGCGCATGAAGACTGGCAATTATAAATGTATGTACTTTGCATACAATGCATGCAATGCATGTATAGTAAGCCTATTATTATTACTATTACTATTACTATTACTATTACTATTACTATTACTATTACTATTACTATTACTATTACTATTACTATTACTATTACTATTACTATTATTATTATTATTATTATTATTATTATTATTATTATTATTATTATTATTATTATTACTATTACTATTACTATTACTATTACTATTACTATTACTATTACTATTACTATTACTATTACCATTACTATTATTATTATTATTATTATTATTATTATTATTATTATTATTATTATTATTATTATTATTATTATTATTATTATTATTATTATTATTATTATTATTATTATTATTATTATTATTATTATTTATTTATTCACATTCAACATGGTTACAATGATACAGGCAAATGCCAGGTATAAGTTACTCAAACTACTCAAATTATATTACATGCTATTGCTGTGAGAGAAATTTTCTAACAATATGGCAAGTGTCTAAAATCACAGCTTTTTGAATTTTTGCAATGAGATACTCAAGACCAAGCTCTTTTAAACATGTTTTCAAGAATTTTGGAACCACTCCTGTATTCGAAATCACCACGGTACCACTCTCACACTCTGCAGATGATAGAGCTCCCTCATTTCTTCAGCCAGGGCTGCGTACTTGTTAATCTTCTGGGCATGCATTGTCCTCATATTATGGTTGAGGGGATCGCCACATCGACCAGGAAGGCAATTCTCTCCTGTTTATCCATGACCATTATATCAGGACGATTTGCGGTGATGGTGTGGTCTGTTCGTATTGCCCTGTCCCAATACAACTTTGCCCTTTCATTGTCATGCACAAGCGCTGGCTGGTATTCGTAATAGGGGCACTCCTCCTCAAGAAAACCAAATTGTAGGGCAATTCTTTGGTGAATTATCCTTGCCACATCATTATGGCGTTTTGTATACTCCACCCCTACAAGGGAAGAGCACCCACCAATAACATGATCAATTGTTTCAGGTGCTATTCTACACCTTCGGCACCTATCATCTAAGCCATTTTCTTTCAGGATGCGTTTTCTATAAGACTTTGTGGCAATAACTTTATCTTGGATTGCAATGGCAAACCCCTCTGTCTCGGGAACAACGACCCATACTGCAACCACAAATTGGATGAGCAACAGTCTATGTACTCTTGACTGAGCATCTGGGCATGTGCACCATGTAGTTCTTTTTGCTTCCATGTCTCAATCTTCTGTTCAATTGTCACTACTTCATACAGAGGAGTATATCCATTCTCAGCCAACTTCAAAGGAGTGCACATTACTCATCATTATTCTGTAGAGCAGTAACATTCAATCATTTCTCCTTCTCCAACCTCAAAACCATCTGAATGCTCCAGCCCGATTATTCACAATAATTGAATCAAATATCACTTGGTCCTTGCAACCTTGACTGAATTATTCTGCACACAATGACTATAAATTCTCTCTTTTATAATGGTTGTAAGAATCTTATATAGAGTGGACAGGCATGTTACAGGTCTGTACTTAGAAGGATCAGTTGACCTATTATCATTACTTAATAATTTTTGTCCAAGAGTTTTAGCTTATTATTATTATTATTATTATTATTATTATTATTATTATTATTATTATTATTATTATTATTATTATTATTATTATTATTATTAGAAACAAACACTTCAATGCTCAGATTAAATGTATTTATTGTGAACCGAGAATAGCTTTGTTTATTTCTTGTTAATATTTGAAGAATTTTGAACCTCATCAATTGTCCTTAATGCAAGGACCCTTTACATTCTGTAACGCGTCGCAATGAAATAGGCTATAAACTGGGCCATTATTTCTCGCGAGTCAAACACAAAAAAGACAATAAATTCAGCACACTTCACCGCGAATAAACAGGCCCCTACCGGCTGACAAAGATCTATTGCTTCTGGAACTAGAAACTCTGTTCGTGGCAAAACTGAGTGGAGATAGACCAAGACTAAGAGTGGCCACGACTAATTAATCAAGTCGCTGTTTGTCCACAATGGCTGTGTACAAACCACAAGGGAACACTGTACTCGTGAAATAATAGACTGTTTACAGCATTAACATGATATCAAATTCATAAAACACATTGCCTTGATGAACTTATCCTCCTGAGTTTCTAATTTCAGAAAATACACATTCATGTTCCAGCTATTGAATAAATTTCTACTTATTAAGTGGAAAGACAAGATATCACTAGAGTTTACCAGACATTGATAATGGTGTAGTTACCGAAAACGGTATTTAGATTTTCTAATAAATCAGTGTTTTAAATTTACTTGAATTTCCATTAAATGTGGATAACTACTACAACATCACCTTCACAATAACTCGAATGTGAAATTCATTGTTAGTAACCAGGAATAACTTCAAAACAATTCTATGGAAAAGTTTTCATACATATCAGGAATCGCTTAAATCAAGGATGAAGTATTTAGAAGATACAATCATTCACAACTGATAATCCGGATCCTATCTAATTCTTTTTAATTCTTCCACTCTAATCCAATTCATTAGAATAGTTCCTGATGTACAAGAAAGGAGATACTGTACAGCACTGTATTGCATTACTGTGATTTTGATGAAAAATTATTTATTTTTTCTGGGTTTTTTCAGCTTGCCTAAGCTTTTCGAGTGTTATCGTGTTTGCAATTCATTCAAATAGAAATAAAACAGTTCATTCAAGAGCTTGAAAGGATGAATAAATAATTTTTCCCGATAAGTAATTTGATATTCTTATATCTAATTAGGACCTCTGCTATGATATATTTGGACAGACCAAGAGATATTGCATGTCAAGAATAGAATCCATAGGCTACCCATTAGAACAAATGCAGCTGAGATGGATGAATTAAAAACAGAAATATTGAGTAGGAATCTTATAATATTGCATGTCAAGTATCTAATTCATATCCATTAGAACAAATGCAGCTTAGGTGGTTAGGTGGATAAGTTAAACTCAGATATGTTGAGTAGGAATCTCATAATAATAGTCAAATCAAATGTTGAATCACATTAGACATTAATGCAAGAAATTCATGTCATTTGGAAAATGAAACAAGCTATTAAATAAACCACTTGGTAGCATCAACAATATTTTTATCTAATTGAAGTATTGAATGAGCCATACTTGACTAATGGAGTTGCGTGCTCCCATGCTATTTGGAAAGGAAAAATGTCCAATCGTGGTTGAGGAATAAATGATTTCCAATCATAAATTTTTCCAGAAGCATAGCTTATTCTATTCTTGTGAAAATATTGACTTAATTCCAATATTTTATTATTTTCTATGATGGAGATGAATAACAAATTTTTCGTCTTAAAAACAAAATTATGCCAAATAAAAATTCCAAGTGGGAATTTTTTGAAATGACATGTTAAAATTTACAATATTTAGACTGAACTATGGTGCATAAACCCTCTTCAACAAAAGTGATACTGGAAACAGGGATGAATCATGTTAGTTATCTGACCAACTTGATAGGAATTGTTTGATTAACAATGTGATCAATTTTAATGTATTGTGTTAATTGTCAACGTTTTCGATAAAAAGATCTGACTCAATTCTTTCATGAACAAGATAAAGTATTTGTTCTTCGTAAGCGATGATAATAATTTTTCAAAGATTACGATATATTTGATAGTAAAGTTATTCTTAGTTCTGAATTATGAGATCGAAATCACCTCGTGCCAAATAAAGCCAAACAAAGACAAGCATTGATTTGAGCCAAAAGGTCGTCGGATGACATTCAGATGACACGATACTTCTCTATTTTTGAAAAAAGGAAAGTTTTCTAGAACCTAGATATTGGAAAATAAGGTATAGAATAGTATACAATTGGGAAAATTGTGAATAGTTTCTAAATATTGATTTTCTTGGGAGAATATTGGGAAGAGTAAATAATTTTATGCAGTTGTAAAATTCAAGAAGATACCCCACTGACACCACACAACGTTCGATTTTCTCCCGTCCCACCAAACTCTACTAGAGAGAGAATGAAGCCTGAACTGAATCACTGAATTTTAGTTTATTCAAAAAATGAAAGAAATCTTGGCATATTGGCTTCTTTATAGATGAACATTCTGCTATTCGAAGAGATTGTTATGCGATCTGCAGTTTATAGAATTTTTCTACGTCGTCGTATCACACATCTATGTGTGATAATAGTCAATTTTTTCATGAAGATCAATAGCTTATTTTTAAAACAATTATTTTGTGTTTGAAGGATAATCTAATCACAGGAAAACAGTATTACATCCTTTCCATAGTTTTATTTCCTAAACAGCATTCAAAAACAGTGGATATCACTGATCAGTATTGATTCATTCATATATTTGACAAAATATGATAATTGATGGATAAAACACAAGCAAACTGTCCAAAACGCTATTCTCAATGATGGTAGTGGCTAGAACGCCCTTTAATGTAGGTTGAAGACGGTTCAGTTCGTTTACAGCTACTGTAGTTAGAAAATATAGATTCACAACATTGTAAGAACTGTTGACCTCTCAAAGGATGGCGTCAATATAAACCAGGAGTGATTATTATCTCACGCAATGTCCAAGCTTAGATAGGCAAACTTCAGGTACGAAATGTGAAGAGGGCACGCTACTAACAGCTCTGGTTCTGTGTATCATTAATAAAATAATTCTGGGAAGGCCAACTGTTCTACAATTTCAACAAAGAATTCAGTACTAATTCACAGCATTTTGCAGTTGTGTCATACGCGATTTGAATATTTTACCTGGTGTTGAAACATACAGCAGCACTCCTTCCGGCCGGGCACTCGGCTCTTTCTGCTGTTACGATTCTACTATTATGCTCTGTTTATCCTTTCGGAGCTATGTCAAGCATCACTGACATTACGCTTGAGTTATAATTTCAATTTTAATCTTTCCTGGGCTACAAAATTTCAAAATAATCGAAGTTTATCTAACACTTTGAAAGTTCGTCATTAACAATAAGGGTTCTTGAGCATTTCAAGGCAACCGACGTCTCTCATGTGAAATTTCACCGAAAGCTTCCAGAAATACACACGTTTAAATGATCATATCTAAATGGCAATCTTTTCAGGAATTAAAATTTAATCGTTGGAAAACAGAATGACCGTATTTTTCTACATGCTTCTTAAATTTCCCTGTCTCTTACCCTTGTGGGTGTTATTTTAGGATTTCCTGTTTTCGTGCACTTTTTATCTACAAAAAAGCATTTGTTGAAAAGTAAATTAGAATATCACTGTAAAAGATACATCTTAAAACGCAAGAGGTGTTTTGATTTCTTCAGCCTCGGATCCAGTGCTTAAAAAATATATATATTTTTTTTTAGAATTTCTCACAAAAATCAGATTAAACACTATACTAGGAAAAAGATCAACGTATGGCTTTATCATCATTGAAGTTGACAGTTGACAAAAGTTAGAAGCAACAGGAAGTATTAAGTTGTAACTTCCAAGAATAAAGACTGTTTATTGATAAGGTAGAAAAGATTTCACGGCATAAGGGTAGAAGTAGGCATAACCAAGTTGATGGAAGTTGAGACCTATCAAGTGCCTCACACACTTCATTTCAGCCATCAATCAATTCTGAGCTGACGTATTCCAAGTTTAGATTGCTATTTTTCGCCCTTCATTTAGTCTGATTTTTCTTCCACCCCATTTAGCAACTTCGGAACGTTTCTATAGGCTAAGATTAGTACAACACGCTGAGAAATTCAAAGTTTTTATGAACAGAAAATAATTCTGTTCGATTACAATCTCGAATTAGCATACGTAAACATTGCATTCAATCGCCATGGCGTGTTTGGAAGAAATGCAGGATTGTTTTTGGCGTATTGCCCATAACAAGAATATAATTGGTTTCAATGTTCATTGATTGAAAGCAAAAAAAAACGGTCGACTGATTCATCATACTTCCAGCTTCCAGCTATTTTGATATTGTTTTACCGATTCCAAAATTTTATTCCTTCGTTTTGAGCGAATATTTTCACTAAGAACGTCTTTAGAGATTTCAAAATTAGATATAAAATTTATTTTAGATGTATCACTGATTTGTGGAATGAAAACATTCATAGAATTGATATTATTCCAAATCTACAGATCAGTCGACAACAAATTTTAGTAACAATATTTTAATTTTTACTGATATTGCATCATGAAAGTCCTCAAAGCACCTCATCGGTGCTCCCCATACTTATTTTATGACGACATACGTTTATAAGCTCTTATCACTTTATAAGATTGTTTCAGAAAATCACTGCTTGTTTAACATTGTCTTTCTTCCATCCTCAGATATCTCAATTTTTAAAGATTGCAGTGAGTTAACCATGAAAGTTGAATTTGTAGCTTGAATTTCAATTCAAGATTTATTTTTTCAATAATGTTCATTTCAAATTCACCACATTACACAGAACTTTGAGCTTTGCATTATCCGAACATACTTTTTTCAATCTATTTTTATTCAATGAGGAATGACAAAGCCTATTCCACAATTGATAGGTTGTGTTTAATCAAGGCTAGTAAATCTTACCAGGTGGGATATTTGCCTGGAAATTATGGTTCACAAATCTGACGTCACTATTTTTCTACAGTGTCGCATTCTAGGGCCCAAAATGAAAAGCACAGCTGATGAAAATGTAAACATAACCTATTTTCGTTAGTGTTGAAGAGTAGTATTGTTGTAATTAATTCTGATGATTTGAGAACATCACAATTAACAAGGAAACAATATTTTTAAGTTGTCCTAGTTGTTTTGTAGTGAAATATGATTATTTTCATTTTTATTATCGTATTCGCATAGTTTGAATCCACCAAAGCTTTTTTTTCTCAACGAGAGCGCCAGCTTCTCGAATCTTTGGCCCCAATTTATGACAACAATAGCATTATATTGTTCTAATATCACAACATTATTCATCATTATTCGACTGTAATAATACTCAATAAATTAATTCATCATTTCTAAATATATTTACAATTATTTTCATTGATATTGAGCTTTTTACGTGATATTTTTTTATTTTTCAATTCTGGAACAGCTGGAAAATTGGAATCCTAGATACATGTTGAATCATAAATATAGGTATAAAGCATAATGTAAAAAATAAAACTAGTGACGTCACCCGGCAGGAAAAAAGTGGACTGCTGGGCTCTTATGGACGCTGGCCTACCTAGTAGATTTACTTACCTTGGTGTTTAATGACAAGTGAAATATTATTATTCTTACACAGTAAACCAGAAATTCAGGCATACACACTCACTGTCCAGAAATAGTTATACGGAGCAGTAGATTCCAAGGAGAAGGAAGAGCTGGTGTGGAATATATTTGTAAATTTACCAAGCGCAGTTTTTCACCTGAAACATGAAGTTGCACATACGGAATGTGTTGGCCAGTGTAGTAGCGGCCGCTTGTTGCCAGTAGCAGTGCGATCGATATGGCTGGCCCTTCAATCCACCCTTGTCAAACTGGGTAACGGATCTTCTACAACCCGAAACACTTTTCTTATTCAATCGAGCAGCTCGACCGGTTTCCATGAAAACATTGGCACTTGAAAGATTCGAATGGGAGAACGCTTCAATAAGAGAGCAATAGGATTAAAGTAGGAGAAATTAGTTTTGAAATACTTATACAAACTTTTTTTATTCGTAAGAGACTAGAATTGAAGATAAATTTCTGTGACTGAAGAGATATTTCTGAAAAGATGTAATTACAAGGCCCTTATTAACTACTCTCTGTCTAGCCTCTAATATTAATTTTTATCAAGTAAATCTTGGATTCAAACTATATTTTTCAGCAAGAATTTTTTGAAATGACTACATATTTTTCTCAATGACAATTTGATTGCTTGTATTCGAAAGAAACACGTTTTTAGTTGATAAAATTGTATTGTTGGAAAGGACCAAGGCTAACAACAGTAACAACATTTACAAGTTATTGTAATCTAGCTAGAGTATTGTAGTCGAGATATATACGGGATCTGTCGTGAAAAATCTCTCTATGATACGGATCGGGATAGGATCTTTATTATAAAGAACCGCAAAGCAATAAGGAATTACAAGTTATTAACTAATTTGAATTAAGTTCACCCGTTTAATAACGGAAATATCTATTTCATGGTTCAGGATACCGGGGAGAGGTTTCCAGCATTGCATTTCTCTTGATATTCTGCATCCAAATCATATACTACATGGTTGCACCTTCCCATTTGAAAAACAAACTTGTATTTAATACGGCAGATCAAATAGGTTCGAACCAGATTTTTTATGTCACAGTTGTGAGAAACTCTCAAATTTAGTAGTAAGGTCCCCACTGTCACCCATTATAAAATTACATTTTTATGAAGAATATTAAGCAGATTCAAACTATTAACCCACTATGTATAATTGGGATATTATATCTCATTCCTTGTGAAGGCAAATGTATTACTCTATTTCTATGTGACTTTATATTCCTTTTTCAATTATTAAATACAATTCTCAATCATATATTTATTCTTTTTCCTTGCATTTATCCAGCTTTTTGGAATCAATACTTGAAGAGAATAGTGCATTAGGCTTTCATCCAAAGACTTTCATCTTCCAATCCATACAAAATACAACTTATCAATACAATTCATAGTCATATGTAGTGCAGAAAGATACTGTCCTTTAATATTTCCGTATAATTTCTTATACTATTCAAGTTTTGAAGGGGAAAAAATGTTACAGAATATGGTGTTTTATGGCCTACTTCTACTCCCTTTTAGATTTAGGGACTCTTTCACCCTCCGAGTCTCCTCACGGCTGTGAATCGTTCTGCTGGCATTTACAGTTTATTGTCCTTAAGTGAAGTCACACATTACATTCGTATCTCATGGCTGTTCATCGCTCATTAAACTTCCAGTTTATAGCATATTCAGTCATTAGTCCAAGGTACATGAGGAAGTATGAACTTTATGATAGAGTCTATGGTCTATCAGCTTCTATGGTGGTTTTATGACTCGCCAAATACTATACACAAAAGCGAAGATATAAAAAGAGTGGTTCTGACACGTTACTACACTGTATTATACTGTGCCCTAATAACTTAAGACATTAATGAATGGCTAGTTGAAAATTTGGCATGGAGTGATTTAAATTTAATTTCAAATTCCCTAAAATGAGAGATCTGATCAAAGATTTAACTTTTTGAACCGAACATCTCAACCTGTCATAAACAGCAACATTATTCAGCCATAAAGTCTTCCTTCCTCTGTTATAGACAGGCCCAGACTTTAATCAGTATTCTACCCGGAGTAGGCTACTGTATAGGGAAAGTTGCTAATTTTTTGCTAAAGTTGTGTTAATACTGTGGATGAAAAATTAGTGCGAGTTTCAGGGATTCTATCCATCCATAAGTTTACTTGGCTGCAGGTATTTCCTTATTTATCAATAAATACAGTAGAAGAATTGCAAAAAAACTACAAAGAAAAATTACAAACAATCGTATAAACGATAATCTTGTTTGCTCCGATTTGTGCTTGATTTATAGAGGAATTCTCAATCGGAATGCATTTCCCTTGAACCTGTCAATACCATGTCATGTCTGAGACAGAATGCAATTCGGTCAGGGCTCTGGTAATCACTGGGTTGGTCGAGCTCTATCGGTGTCATTCTATAGATTATTCACTAGTGAAGCCTAGGTCTATTCCCTCAAAGTAAATTGACAACAAACCCAATAGCCAGTACTTTGACTTGCTAAGATAGTTTTGAAAACTGCTTTCTACAGGACTTTCTCTTTCACAATAGATACAGATTGCAAAAAGCAACTTACGTAACTTACCGATGAGATTAAACTCGAAGCAAGTACTTTGACTTTGATAAAGTTTTTGAAGCTACTTTTTATTGAATTATTCCAATAGGAGTACTATTTTAATAATTGAAAAATTAGAACAATTACTTCTAATCGCAAAATAAGACCCAACAGAAAGAGTTCACAAGGCCACATCAAATTTCTTTAACATCATTGAATACATAGACATATAGTGGAATAACAGCACTTAATTAAACCATCCATGAACATTACAAAAATTACGAAAAGATTTATTCAAATTGCATACAATCCTATAGAATGTTAAAATAACAGTGAATACGATTTTTTCTGAAATGGGAATTTTTGAAACACTCTTCCAAAGCGTTTCCTCAAACTTGAATCTCCATGATAAATTGGACCTATTGTTCATTTTCTCAATAGTAGATCTTAGTACTCATACTCAGTAACTTGATTGAATTCTAAAACATCCCCAAATCACATTAATTTCTCAATCATCTTCATAGACAATTATTTTCTCTCTCTAACCTTCGGGTCCTTTATTTTTCCATGGGTAGGAAGAATTTCGCCTGTTGAAGTTGGTTTGCCTCGGATTCGGTCAGCCGGTAGATCACAATCGGTTAAATACGTCGCACTTGACACTTTTTTAATGTTCACAAAAAATTCACAGCCTAACTTATGATCACTTATTCACCGTTTCTCCTTGCCCGCCCGAGAGGAGAAACCTTCTAAATTCAAAATTCTCTATGATGTTTTTCTGAGTGAAAATTGTGTGAAGTGGAAAGTGTGAAAAGGAACATAACCTGACTTTGAACATAGTAATCAAAATTGGTGTGAAAGAAGTTTTGGGCTAACGCCTGTTTTTTCTCTCCTTTCAGTGTATTAATTTGAAATGAATAAATATCCAAAAGAGTACAAATCGCGTAGAAAAAAAACGTTTTATGAGTACGGTAATAATATTTTTAGAGGCGCTAGGATTGAGAATATAATGGCAGGAACAAATAGGTTAACAACTCTATTCTCTTTGCTCGACATTATAATCCGACTAGAAACATAGACATTAAAACACTGTATTCTGTAGTTGGTCGATGCCGAATTACACTGGTTTTACAGCTCCTTTCCGATATGTTTTCCATACTTTTTGTGGGTGAATATCTTGTACAAAACCTCAAGGAGCATATTTCTAGTATCGCCTACTTTCAGATTTACATCAATGATTTCCATATTTAGGTTTTCCCAAGCAATAAAGTTCAGGCTTGGGATTTAGAATTCTGAGAGAATCGTAAAAAGTCTGAAACAGACTAATTCTATTGAACAATAAAAATGTGGCTTCGATTTACAAAAATAGCAGAGCAATACATAAGAAATACATGTGTCCATAGTTAAAATTGGTTTCAAGCCACCTATCGTAAAGTATAATCGTTAAAGGAATGAATACGAAACTCATGGTCTGAAAAGGGGGGATAAGAGGGTATAACATAGAAATAGCAAATAGCCTTACTATTAAAGGGCTTTAGGCTATGAGAACATGATACAAGAACAGACATATATAGCAGACGCCAAAAAGTTAGGCGGATTCATTTGCTACTCGTGTGATTTTTTTGAAATCGAAAGATATAATACATGAATAAATAAAAGATATAATAGATGCTTTTGATTAGTGTTAGTAGGTTACATCACGTACAAGAGGCAGATGAAACCGCCTAACATTTTGGTTGGATTGTATTGATCAAATGCAATATCGTGTATACAATGTAAATTACCAATAAGCAAGGGCTTCGAATAAGTTAAACTTTTATTCTACAACACATTAAATGATTGAAAGCTTCAAAAATACCACATAATAAATATCTTTACGTCAGCGTTGAAACATCACAGTGAGTAAAATACGAGAATTCATTGCTTGAACTATCTATACTATATGGTTTATGCTACAGTATTATCAAGAACCATTTACCACGGGTTTTCTCCTGGAATAATGATTCTACTATTTACAGTCAATTTCTACCTTCAGCTACAGTACCCAAGTTATGTACGAGCTCTAAAATTTCCAGATGGAACTTCATTGAAATTGTTTTCATTGAAATTACATTGTTTTCCATCAAGATTCAAATAAAAATAATAGTTATACCATTTCTCCTCTCTATACCGATACCCCAAGGGAATTTTTGTAGGTAGTGCATGCAAAACTTTCTTCGTCCAAAATTTGTGTTAGAGAGAATGCATTCTATTTGGATGTTTACTTGATAGAACATCATCATTCATTGCTATTCTGTGGTGGTGTAATACACTTGAGTCTATAAAGCATTGATAGCCTACAACACTTTTCTGTAGCAATCTACATAACATCTGGCGCTGCTGCCATAAACCTCTTAGCTTGAAAGCTTCACTCCACTCGTAATTCGGAGTGGAATGAGTGTAGGCTTGAAGAGGGATGAACGTAAGTTACTGGGCTCATCAAACGCAACAAAAGACTCTAAGACCAGGAAATAACGTTTTCTTAACTATCACTATTTCTACTCCCTGGACATCATGCCCAGCCGACTTCAATTTCTCCAATGAAGACTGTAGATCTTTTGACTATGGTTTTGGGAGTGTAGACCCTAGTGTATAGTATAGTCTGTTCAAGAGAAAAAGACCCTCTGGCAAGATGGGAAAAACACGCCAGCTCGGTTCATATCAGTTCAAAAATTATGAATTGGATCTTAAATTGTAGGAAACAATTCTATCTACAATTTGATCTCAAATTGATAATGTTTGAGCCAATATTGACCGAGCTGGAATAATTTTCCCATCTTGCCAGAGGGCCTTCTTTGCTTGGACAGACTATACCTCGGCTATGATTGTACGGTTGTATTGTGTGAACGTGCTCACAACTTCAACAATGTCTCCAGTCTAATAATATAATATTCAGAAACGGGTCATATGGCAACTCACCAAGGTAAACTTTGTAGCCTACAATGAAAATCAAAGCGTTATCAAAGTGAATGATTCAAATACAATGGGGCAAATCGGTTCAGAGCATTTAGATCTCTAACATTGATTTCAGATTGCGAGAAGTAAAAAATGGAATGGGTTTTGAAAGCATAGTCAATGTTTTTTTTTTCACTCATAGCAGAAACTGTTTTCTGGTGAGGTCTTTCAAATAAATTATGATGGAGAAATCAGAGCAAGAATATACTAGAACTAGGATGAAAGGAACATCAAAAAAATAATAAAGAAATAATAATACACTAGGCCTCATGTATTCATCCAAGAACACTAATCGATGGAAAATTGTAAATTGTATTTTCTTATAAAATTGTACGAAAATATGAAGCCCACCTCATTGTCATAGTAAATTGAAAACAAGTTTGATAGATAAATAAAATTTCCAAAGATAAATGAATAATACAGTTCGGAAAAAAATTAAACCCAGTCTCCTTTTTCTTGACTTCTTCTCACACTTTCATGTAAATGTTTCTTCTATCATCAAGGAAGGAAAGTAGATTTCGTTTTCATAAAAATAAATCTTTCATGAATGTTTTTTTACTAGCTTCACTAGTGAAATTCGTTTTTCTCTCATAATATTATTCCTGAATCACTGTCAATACTCATCAAGTGAAATAAGTATGAGTTAAGATGTCAGTGAGTTACCCAGTTGGAAAGTAATCGATGTGAACCATGCTAAGCACATTGAACCGTAGCCTATCCCATCCGCTGCCTCCAGCTTGTTTCTCCAGAGCATCGTTTGCAAGTACAATAGTTTAGTATACTCGCACAGTGCACCGGAGCACGCGAAACGGTGATAATAAGGCATCGTTCACTCAATCTTCCAGATCTAATCAGACAACTACGACAGCCGGAGACAACTACTGAGAAGCTTCAAGCAGAGCCCATTTTACATTTCGGGAGGACATAAATTATCTTTTGAAGTCATATTGGGATTATTGATTACTTTAAAATATCATACAAATATTTGATTGTATCCGGTTGAAGTATCTTGAATTCAAAAGAGCAGAACTTAATCCTATGAATATATTGGATTTTAGTAGAAGTCTGAAAAGTTCTAACAAAGAGAAGGATCAGAAAACCGCACTTTTGAGGCAATCACTGAAACTTAATGTAACTTTTTAGGAGAAATACCTGTGCATCCAAAACGGCTTTCCATAACACAATCTATTTTATTGAATAAATACAGTTAAACTCGTCTTTAAAGTAACACTCATGCCCGGTTTCTCCAAGAACACTCAAACTTGAGGGACCCTCAAGTTTATACATTCAACAGTAGTTCACATTTTCTATACTTAGAATAGAAAATGTCAACTGTTCTATCAAAATTTGAGGGTCCCTTGTATTTATTGGTGTGCCTGGAAAAACCCGGCATTTCCTCGAATCTCCTTCGTTTCACGCAATGTGATTCACGCTTGCATGTATAACATAGCTATAGAAGTGGTACAAAACATATTAAATAATGTTTTGGGGTGAAAATGCATAAGTTTGTTTGTGGTTGTTTGTTCCTCCAGCCTTAATATTAGTTTCGCAAGCCAATTAAAACGATTCGAAATAGATTAGAACAATTATTATCTTATAATTTTGTAAGATGGGAAAACTAATTATGTAGGAAAATGATTACAAGAAAGGAAAATATATATTTTCAGAAGTAATAATCAATAAGAGCGCTTCGGCTACCACAAATTCTCATAATGGGATTGGAAGGTTATTAGGGATATTAAAATTAAAGATTCTGGTGATAAGGCTGCTGGAATGCTTCCAAATTCATTCGAAGTTTCTTATTGCGTTCATTCAGAGAGTTAAATTGAGGGTCAAGCTAATTCTCCCAACTAAGAACAAATTGTACTCGAGCTGAATCCAAATCGATTATAAGGACAGTAATGTCTTCATCAATTAATCATTGGAAATTTAGCGGAGGGATAAAGTTAAGAAGTATTAGTTGAAAGCATAAAAAATTTCAAATAAAATAATAGAATACGGAATATTTCTAACCCATTCTTCATCACAACATCACATGAAAGTTTTTAGTTCAGAACATGCAGCTGGCTATTATCTTATGCCTTTGAATGAAGTTGAGTTTTGTAGCTTGATAAGTGGAATGGCAGTTCTGGTTGGAGTAAGACCTTCATAGACCTAAATTTACATTTGAGCATAGAGTGGTTAGGTTGTGGTGACAAATATTTTCATGATTAATCAGGTCTTAAAGGTCTCCAACAAAACTTTGCTGACGGGAAAGAACTGGTGAGAGGTAGATGAGAAATCTTCTCAAACTTGCCACTTCAGAGTAGAGAGTTCGTTCTAAGTGAAGCATTCTTTATTCTCAGGTGACATGAATTATAAATATTTTACATTGATGTCATTCAGCTCCTATACTAATCTGAAGTTACTGTATATTTTCATGATACTAGGAAATTAACAAGACTATTTTATTGTTATACTTTCTTATTAATAGTGAAAGTAAGGGCAACTTCTACTTGATATCAATGATTCTTCCTCAGTTGGGAAAATTCTATTTGAGTGTAAAAAGAGGGTGTTAATTGATTGTTGATATATATATAGATCATTTCTTTCCAATTTTAAGTGAAGATGAATTTGATAGTTCGAAACCAGAAGAGAGCAGCTGAATAGTTCATAAGGACTGACAATCCAATAAATGAGATTGGGAAGACTTGAAGAATAAGATTGATAATCAATCCTACTGGCGGACTGAAGTCAGATGAAGTGCCCGTATCTTATACTGTACAACATTTCACCTTTTCCCAAGGCGCGAGCCACCATTGCTGGAACTCCATGTAAAGAATTGCAAAAATCTATTTATAAACTAGATTTCTTGTTGGAAGAGCAGAACAAAACTTCATATTACTGTACATAGAAAATACCCTGTTCAATTCCCTTTCGAGCCTCTAATTAGAATTGAAAAAATCCTTCAATGTACTCAATCTGAAAACTTTATCTTCTTCAATCTTCTAAGTGACAGATGAAGCCGAGTGAGTAAAATATAGACAATCTCAAAAACAACACGTGTCTGTATTCAATTTAGTTTTCAGACTGTTTTATCTCTGCTAGCGCGGAGAACGTCTTCATACATGAATTGATGAAAAACAACATGCTGAATCCAACCAAGACTGACAGCTAATGCGAATAATGAAATTGGATTGTCTCAGTTATTGCACAATTTAGTGTCGCTCTGAGATTTCTCTAGAGCTTCATTCACCATCCCCTTCTCTTACACAACAGTGTGGCAGCACGGCATAAATACTATTCCTTCCTACTGAGAAATCCAAATTTAAGTAAATGAATAATGCTAATAATTAGTGAATATACTCAATTGAATGGCTTCTTTAAGAGTAATTGATAACGCGCCAAAGTGGTAATAATAAGAGGATCTATTCGATTCTACTCGTATCAATGTAAGATTACAGATTATCACAAAAGAATGAAAATAAAACTAAAAAGGTAAAAATTCATTATTTCGATCACAGTTAATTTTATAAACATGATTATAATCATAATCTCTTTAAAATAATATTCTCGTAATGAGATAGTTCATTACTAGTTGTCATTAGATATCATTGTTATTATTAGTCCGATTCATCCACAAATCATTTCTTGATAGCCATTATTCATCAATGAAATACGTCTTCCATTAATTAGTATTGGATCCGCTGACTCAAGTGATAGTTCTAGTATTTTGATACGACGATACATGTTGAACTTTGAAATTATAAAAAAGACTTTTATGAAATATTTTTGTTGGAAATTCTTGCACCTAAACATCTTCAGTTAACTTCAATTATCCAAATCAGATTTGGAAAAATATCAGTTGAAACAACAAAACAGTCTGATTATTCGAAGTATAACTGTATGGAGAGATAACTGTATAAGAATAACTACAACTGTATAAATAGAATAGATTCAAATAAATTTGAATGTTGGTTTTAGGCTACTGTCTTTATGTTTTTCTAATCGATTTGATGACCCAATCATTTTTTAATAAGAAAATCCTTGACCACTTCTTCTTCAATTCATACTGCCTCATGTGAGAAAGGAATTCAGTTGAAAGCTATTAAGAAAATGAGTTTTGTTCGAGTCGTTTAGCTTTATCTCGAAGGAAGAAACGGTAAGCTACACCCTCATCAGTCACTCAGCAGCTTTCCACCTCCGTTTACAAACACCCGAGTGTGGTTTTATACTATATTTTCTTCAATTCTCCTTTTTCGATTCTTTCTTTTTTCTTGATGGGATTGTATTTTACACATTAGATTAGTAGTAATTTATGAATAAATTTGAAGCAGTACAAATTGATAATTCTTTTATTTCGTAGGGGTTTATTCAGTATCGGAATATCAATAAGGGAAAAATAATGGGAGTTTTGCATACAGGTAGAGTATCAACCTAAATTGGAGAATTTCTTCCAAAGAATACGATAGGATTTATGTCAGAGGAAGAGATTCAATAGAAAAGTTAGACTCCAGAAAATAAGGTAAATTGAGGTATGAAATGATCAACTGTGAAATACTTAATTGATAAGAATAGTTCATTGGTTCACTTATACCATTATTTCATCTATTATACCAGAATTCTATCATTGCATTGGAAATAAAATTCGCTGTTATCAGAATAATTATTTTTGAAGAGGATGTCGGTCTTTTACGAAAATTCCTTAACAGATAGATAAAAAATGTCTGAATGTTTGTGAGAAAGAAATTTGTTACCAATAAGTTCGCAATAATTGTACCGTGAACGCATCTCCAAATTTAATGGTTAACTGAACCCACTTGGAGCAACCTAGCGTGTTATCTGTACGAAAGAACCGAGTTCCATTCCCATACCTTACCTTTCATCCCGGAATATTGTATATAAAATCAATACAGATATTCAGTTGACTTCTACCTCATGCTCATTCAAATCTAGAAAAACACTGAAAAAACAGTCTTTGAAAATCGCAATTTTTCAATTGACCCAGTGGTCTGTTATTTCAGGCAATATAAGTTTCCAGTAACTTAGAGATCCATAGTTGAAATCAATTTCCAACCATTCAAAAAACAAAAATCATTCTCATAACACTAGAAACTAGACTAAACATCATCTCCCGCAAAAAATTGATATTCTGATGTTCAATGGAGTAAAACTCTGGTAGCATTTGAATGACATACAGTTCTCAATTTGAAAAATGGGCCATTGAATGTTGTGGATCATTTAAATTGGTCATTTAATGTTGAACGAAATAAGACTGAATCTGACATAAGTAACTTATAAATACATAATAAACTATTTATTCCATCTAGAAAGACGAAACCTAACGAAGTATGAAATACACAGTCAACACATTCCGCTGTCCTATATATCTCATATGAATCAGAGGTCTGTCAGTCTGTCACAATAGATAGGCCTATGTGTGATGGATATTGTTAACGTAACTAGATTCTTATCGTAAACTTGTAGAGTGTCTGGTCTGAGTGTGTTCACCAACTACACAAACAAAGTCGAAGTATTGACTGATAAATACATTCTATGTGACGCAATTTTCCTGGTGAGCAAAAAGCGATAGTTCCTCTACTCCTTATAATAAACAGACTGATATTCGCGTCAGAGTCTAGCATTCTTAATCTTGATACTGTTAATATACCTACATTATTATTTTATCAATGAAAAGAATTCGTTGTTCATCCATTTTTCAAACGTTTTTTGAATCTAGGTTTTGAGTCAATGAGTCTAGGTTTTAATGAACTAGGTTTGAAGACTTCACTCAAAAATGTAAAATAAATGACAAGGAACACATGATACAAAATTTAAAAAATTTTCATTTCAAAGATGTAGACGTTCGATCTATCAAAATTTTAAATCGGCTAGTATACGCTAGGGATACGCTTTCAACAAAAGTTTTGGTTAGAAAATTAAGCATCTGCTTTGTCATATTTGTAGAATCTGAAGGATATTATAGATCAACCTCAGAAGAGATCAATATTCATAATATATATAATATTATATTGATATTATAACAAAATATTTATTATATCATATAATATTATGGTGAATCGGGAAATAGACTCTCCACTACATACAGTATTAGAAGCTGTTTACAGAAACTTAAAAATCACACGGAAAATTTAGGGGCATTCAAATTTTAGTAGGCTATATTGAGGTTATTTTATGTATCCGGCGAGCTTTGCAAAAACATTATAGGAAGCAAATAAGATGGTGTGGCTGAAGTCCGAGTTGAATAAAGTTTCCACCACAATTGAGCCCTGACATTAGAGTGAATGATATCAGAATTGTTGCAAAGCAAACAAAGCATCTCATTCTAGGTGAAATCATTGATGTGAAATCACTTATTTTAAATTGTTGGCTTATAATTTAAATCAAAATAGAGCAAAGATACCTCTTGGAAAAGTCCCTTTTACTGTAGAACTCACTTGGAATGAGCTTGATCAGAGGATATGATAGAAAGGAAAGTTCTATAATTATTATTGGAGGGTTGAAAAGGAAATAAATGTGAGCTTGAAGATTTTAAGTTGATGCTTGAAAGAGATTACGAGTACTTGACCTAGCATTTGCATCGATTTGGAATAGAAAGCGTACAATTCGATTTGTTGGGGCCAAAAGGAGAATGGCAGTTGTTAAGCCGTTTACTTGTACAAAGCGTTGGCTTTTGCGAGAATTGCAGCAGCAACCGCCCGCGTCTGGCCATAGAAGCCGTACAAAGGGTGCCGACACTTTAAATAGATTGTTGCCAGCGCCTTATTATTCATTACAGATGAGCAAGGCAGGCCAGAGCAGCAACACGTCAAACAGAATTTAGAAAATCGAAAGCAATTGCGTGAGATGCAATAGTCGCTTTTCAACTTTCAATTTCAAAGTTACAAATAGAAACGATGAGGATTTTGTTGGATCAAGGGATATAATGGGTTCTATGACATCAACACAGAGTAGAGAAGGAGAGTTCTACTTCTCTATGGAAATGAGTGATGAGTCCTCCCAAACGAGGAAAACCTCGTGGAACGTCTTCAAATCAAGGGCTCGGAAAATTTCAATTCAAAAAATAATTGATTCTCAAAGAAATAGATTAAACATGTGCTATTCATGTCTAATGTGAGTAAACACCAACTGCATTTAAACTGATAAATTGAAGATTTATAAGCGATAAGTACAACTAAACGTAATTTAGGTTTAGTTGAAACAATAGATCCACGATTCAAACCTTTACTGTTGTATAACCACCAAGAAAAGAACCATAAGTTTAAATCACGTTCTGTTGAAGTTTGATCTGAAATTGAGTACACAGAACATGAATAAAATCCTTGTATAATTTAATTTGATAGCAAGTGTACTAGAAGAGCACTAGAATGGCTCTTGGAATACAGAAAAATATTCAAGATATTTCACAGAAAGTTCAATATTGCTGAGTCTCAACTCCACCTAATAAATATATATTAATTCCATGTTATATCAAAGCATTGACAAACGTTTTTGTTGTCATGTGCGGCAGGCTCTTCTCTATAAAATCTCCAATTACGTACGATGTATCCCATGCTTTGTAACCCAATCATATCTCATCTTGAAATCATTTCTCTGTTGTTGCAGTATTCCGAGTTGAGCTTGTTATTGTTATCCAATAATCTCATTAGATGCTGATAATAATAATACAGTGTCTCCGGAAATTAAAATTAATGAAATTCATGCTAAAAAATAAACCATTTAAAAAACTTACTTTATAATAAACTATTATAAAAAAGTGAGTTTATATCTGAAACTGACTTTACACTGTATAACTTCAACTTCAACTTTCAACTTTAAAGTGGAGAAAAAATTTTTTCTCAAAATCAGAGATCGTAAATTGATTGAATTATACTATAACGACATAATAGTACATAGCCGGAGTGAATCAATAGACTTATCATAGACATCTATAGAGCACATATCAAAGAGTAGATTGTCTTTGGTATATGGTCTGCATTATGTTATGCACCGATTCATCTTCAATGAATATCTAAACGCTCCACAGAACAATACTGTCTCTGCTAATATGTGTCCCTGGGACCCTTGACTTAGCCTATAAGCCCCACAGGTGTATTCAAAGATTAAGATGACGTTCATTAATAATCATATTATTAGTTCTAGTACCTTATTTCATTGTGTTTGATTATTACAGCTGATTTATGTCAATCAATTTTATAGTGACATTTTTATCTTCATCTTCATAAAATCTTTCATCTTATCGTCATACATTATCTTTTTCTTATCTTCTTTTTCTTATCTTCTTCAAATCTTTTCCATCATCTTATCGTCAATACATTATCATGTATTATCTTTTCAAACCATCGAAGCTCATTCATGATCACTAGCCGAATAAGATGTACTAATTTATGTAATCGATCATTGGCTGACCGCACCAGCATTTCATACCGGTGAGCCAGCCAATACAAATCTTGAATATCCATGGAATGGAAGGTGGTCAACCACATCTATCGGTCCATAACTCACCACCACGCATTAGGCTGCTACTTCACATCTCCCCACATGGGTCGAAATTCATGCTAGCCTCATCATCAATCAAGTGGTTCATGCATTATGTAAATGCAAAACTCGTGCATTTCATTCTCAAATTCGGATGCGCTAATGCAATAGTTGAGTTCAGAGCGTTGATGTATCAACTTGCCACGTGATCGTAGGCCTGTTCCTGAAACGGGAAGCTAGTTTCGGTTGGTAGTCTTGTGAAGCTTCTTCTTCCATAAAGTTTACCAATGTATTCTGTATGAATTTTGTTGATGTTTTTTTTACACGTCGAAGAACAAACTCTCATCAAAGAAGAATTGTGGATTTTAAACCAAGATTGTTATAAATATTGTTATTTTATTACCTAGACTTTTCATGAAACAAAATACCATTATACAATTGAAATAATAATACATTATCCACTATATCGTATGGGTGCTACATGAGGCTAGTCAATGTGGGTTTTTCAATAATAATTTATATTTTTAATTGAAGAACGGCTATATGATTATACGTAGATGATTCTACTAGAACTTGCTAGAAAGAGCAAGGCTTTTTCAAAGTTTCAATTACGAACAAATATTTCATATAATCCATAATCTACCAATTCACTATACTATCTTACACATTACCATGATTCACATTTCACTTTATTTATTTATAAAGAAGTTCTGTTGTAAGTTGGAAGTTGAAATTTGAGAAATTGTTTGAAACCCGAGTGGATGTTGCTTTCGTTGACATCACTGTGATGTTTGGGAAGAGTATTCCACTCATTTCAACAATGAGATATTATCTTCTACTGTACTTTGATACACAAAACATCTTCGTCAGTTGTGAGTTCTATTGTTTCACAACAATTAAATAAGCTATCATGCTGTATCGTTTTCATGATACGGTGAAGCGCAGCCATCTTTAGGATGACTAAACTTTACTTCAGTTAAGATATCTAAGATGATTGTGGATGAGCACTCTCATTCAAAAATATTTTTCGTTCACTCTCAGTCCGCTCAATCGAAATCATAATAAAGTACGAGGTTGTGCGGGTGCAAGGTTTATTAAAATTACGTGCAACGTGGTAAAAATAGACTTAAAATAGATGGTTGTGAAGAATAATGCAGAAGGATGAAGGGTTTGAGAAGTAGCCTCAGGCTACTGGCGGTCACTCCTCAAATAATGATTTCCTCACCACTTCCCCGAATCGCTCTGTTTTCTTTCCACTTTCATTACGATCTTATCACGCTTTTCTCTCTCTTTCTCTCTCTCTCTCTTTCTTTCTTTCTCTCTCTAGCTATCAACGACACAAACTACACGCTTCTAATGGTGCAGGGAATCTGCTGAGCTAAATTGCTGCACAGTGTTCACTAAAATGAGAATTTCATGTAATATACTGTAATAGGTGTGGTTAGGGAGGAGAGATAACCAAGATGCATGGCAGCAGCTACTATAAAATTTGTATATCTTCATGTGAAATAGAGTTCAATGGAATTTTTTATCGAATTCGACGTATTATTCAGTAAGTAAATGTTCTTGAACTTTCTATTATTAGTTTTCATCGAATTTGGAGGTACGATACTAACTATCCATAACAAGTGAACAGTCGGTACTTCTGAATCTGTTTTTTGAAGATCTATTTTATTCAGCTATTCTATATGGTCTTAAATATGAGAAGTATTTACCTACATTATTAAAGTTTTTATATGTTCTTTGTATGAAGAATTAATAGCAAGATGCATTTTTTTAATATTTATTAAAATGTATGTTATGAATGTCACATGAAGTGAACATTACCTGCTAACAAATAGTATTCAGAGAAATATTAAAAGACGGTGCTGCATTTCGAATATTAAAATTGGTGTTATCTGAATTCAATGTCAACTCTGAATTGACTGACTCATCCATTCGATTAGAATGATTGATTTAATCACGGGATGAATTTCAAAAAATAAAAATTTGATAATAGATTTGGTAAAATAATATTGATTATTTTCAAATAAACCCAACTAGAATACAACTAGAGAGAAAATATATTATAATTAATCCTTATTTTCTGTTGAGTCAAGTATTTGTTTGGATAAAATCAATTCCAAGAAATTCCAATAACCAAAGTAGGCTATGCACCACACGCAAGTTCATTTTGGGTGGTGAGCGTTGGGATAGTGTTATTTGAACATTGTTCACATAACTAAGTTACGCACGCTGCAACATGGTTGTCGGTGTTAATTCGGTTATTGTTAGCATCCAAAGCTGTTAGGAACCCCCTGGAGTCTGACCAATCCATTTCATCTCACTGACATCCATTAAAGCTCCCTACACCACTCGCTGACGGTGCAGCAACTGTTGATATGCTCCATTGTAAACTGTTAACTATTATAGATAAGCGTGCAAAGCAACAGACTGTTAGCGCCTTCCTCATCTGAACCTAGCTTCCAAAATTTTAATGATCAAATATATCTCCGATAAATTAAATTCTAGTGATAATGTGATAAAACAACCAAAATTTAAGAAATTTTCAAGTTCGTCCCTCATATTACCAAGCACATGTCTAGGTAGATAGATAAATTGCCTTTATTAAGGGCGGAGTTAGGACTCTTGGTCCTCTCTACCACACAACCCTTTACATTATATACAATAAATATATACAGTAATTTGTAGTACAAAACAATGATATACGGTACAATTTTTCTACGAAAATAATGAAGAATAATCATAATAAATGTACACAATCAAAAATTAATAACGATAGAAAATAAAAAAAAACTTTATTTCTCTATTATGGATATTCTGAGGAAAAATATTCCTATGAGCTCAACAACTCATCCACTCACACATGCACACAAGCTAGATAAAATAGCTAATAATTTTAAGATAAATAAATTATTCATTTCTGAATAAATAATTTTTAAAAAATAAAGAAACTCATAGTATTAGCTGAAATTTTATATAATGAGAAAGTAAATATAGAAAGTATAATCCTTCCAGATAAGCCTTATTTAGATATTTGATAGATATATTCAGCCTGATCTCGGTCCAAACCTAAGCCACGCCTCCCCCCCCCCTCAGCCAGTTCAATACTGCCACGCCAAACAGAGCTCGATCATTCACACCCTTAATAGGCACAGGCAATTGATTCTAAGTTCTGCAAGCAGTCACATGAAAAGATTTGTTGTACATAGAGGTTCTGTGGTTGGGGATCACCAATAACTGAGAGCCATGTCTAGTACCCCTTCCACTACGCTCTCTTATGAAAATGAAATGATCAGCCAAATACCTTGGACGTTTGAAATTAATCAAATCATATAGCAGCATCAGAGCATGATAGTGCCTCACAGGTCTAAGTTTTAGCAAACCAAGATGTTGAAAGTATGGGCTGATATGGTCATCTCGTCTAAGGTTAAAAATGAATCTGATACAGTAATTATGTGCCCTTTGTAACATTTCAGACAAGACAACACTCATATCATTGACAACAATGTCGCCATAATTGAAATATGGGAAGATCAATGACTTGATAAGCATCACTTTAACGCGAAAAGGAATACAGTCACTAATCTTTTTTAGTGGATGAATACCTGCAAATACCTTGTTACATGTAACATTGATCTGTTAATTCCAATCAAGATTTTTGTCAAATGTTAAACCCAGGTTTCTAACTGTGTCACTGTAAGGCAAGTTTTTATTATTAATTTCAATAAAAGGTCCTCTACCAAAATCAATGCCTCGGCGAGTAGGAAGCTTAGTGTAGCCAATAATTATTGCTTTGGATTTTGTTTCATTGATTCTGAGCCCATGCCTGTAAGACCAGTCTGTAAGAGCATCAAGGTCCAGATTAATTCTGTCAACTGTAGCCGCAAAGTCATTCAAGTCGAAGTGGATGTACAATTGTAAATCATCGGCATAGAGATGCAGTTTTGAATATTGAAACACATTGACAACATCATCAATATAGATACTGAAAAGCAGGGGTCCAAGGACAGATCCCTGAGGAACTCCCCTCTTAACAATACGATATCCCAATGAACAGTCACCAAATTTCACCGACTGACAACAATTACCCAGATAAGAGCTCAACCATTTGACCACATGAGCGGAAAATCCCAAGCTCCTAAGTTTCTTCAGAAGAAGAGGGTGATGGACACAGTCGAAAGCCTTACTGTAATCAATCAGAACCAACATTGTAGCTTTTCTGTGATCCATAGCTCGCCGAACATCATCGGTAACACAAAGCAATGCAGTCGTGGTACTATGTCCCTTTCGAAAATCAGACTGGAATTGACTTGAAGAGTTATTCAATGAGAGACGAGTATTGATCTGTTGATGAACCACTCTCTCCAAGCCTTTATACAAAGAAAGTATATGAATGGGTCTGTAATCTGAAGGTGAAGTAGGATTTGGAGTTTTATTTAAAAGGAGGACAGCTGAGTATTTCCAGCAAGTTGGAAAAACTGCAGACATGAGTGAGAAATTGTACAAATGAGTAATATGAGGAAGAGTGACAGGAAGGGTATCTTTTATGAATTTTATAGGGAGGCAGTCCTCACCAACTGCATTGCTTGTGATCCGGTTGAGAATATGAAAAACCTGGACCTCACTTACATCAGAAAACTGGAACTCATTTTCTGAAACATTAACCTCAAATCTATCTGCATATGCACCATCTTCACTGACTGGTATATTGCAGAAGAAAGAGTTGAGCTCTTCAAGACTATGTGAAATTTTAGCCACACCCTTCTCCTTCCCCAGCCCCATACCCTTCACAGTCTTCCAAACAAATGAGGATATAACATTCTGTTGTTAGATAACAGACCTCGAAAATAATGGGATTTGGAGTTTCGAAGCCTCAGCTTACAACGGTTTCTCAGTATTTTGTATTCACCAAATATCATTGGGCATCCAGTTCTTCTAGCCAATCGGAATTTTCGGTCACGCTCATTCATGAGCTGTCAAATTTCAGGTGTAATCCATGGAGCTGGACTTCGTGTGACTTTTTTTTAAGAGGAAGATGTTTATTGAATAAATTTCACATGAATTGTTGGAAATAATCCAACTTCAAATCAATGTTATCAGCCTCATAAACATGATGCCATGGAATATTTAACAAGTCCTCAAACAGCTCAAAATAATTTATATTTTTAGAATCACGATAGCTAATTATTTTTGGTTGTGTTCTTGGAGCTTGTAAAGCATATATACAATACACAAGATCATGCGCTGAAAGACCCGGCACCGGTATTTGACCGTGTTGTTTAACAGCCTCACTATCACAGACAACAACCAAATCAAGCAATGTATGGGAATAGCAGTTGCAGTATGGTGTGTAGCCTGTGAAGGGAGAATTGACATATTGCAGGTATAAAATATTGTTTTCAGCTGTGTCAGGTCAAAAGTATCATGTCCAAGCAGGTCTGTGTTAAAATCTCTCATAATAGTCTAGGTCGGTACCATCTTCAGCGGTAAAATGTTCACTTTCTTATTGTAAATGTGAGAATTTTCATCCATTCAGAATGCAAATTGATGCAGTTTTTTTCGAGTGTGATGCCCTCATGGGCTCCTAGGCCTGTGCGTGAGTAATGAGAGGGATGATGATAAGAGATGACGACTACTTTTTAAGCAGTCATGACTGACGGCTTATCGGTTCCTCCGAAAGACGTTAAAAAAGTTGATATTTCAAATTCGAATTCAAATTAGTTTATTCATAAAAAGTAACATTTTTACAAAAAATACCAGTGTTACAGATAATATGAAAATTCTCCCTGCATGGATGATTTGTCCGTGCAGGGAGGAGTCGCATAATAGACAGACAGAAAGCAAACACTATTTAATAAATTAACTATATATGAACTAACAATAACAAAATAATAAATGAACTCACAATAAAATTATTAATAATAATTCTAATAAGAATAATAATGGGAGATTCCCATAAAGATAATAATAGCAATTGAATATCGAAGATAGAGGAAATGACAGTACAAACTAGACGGCGCTTATAGGGCTGAGTTGGCTGGCAGTTGTGGCTTCTAAATATTATTAAATGGATTTATTGAATGGTATTGTTTGAAGTACGATTCTCAATAGTATTATGTGAATTGGAATAATTATCTATATGGCAAATGTAGAAGTGCCTCTGCAGCATCTGAACCGATGAAGAGCAGCCACCTGCTCACTCTACACTTGTAGATAGCAACGCTAACCCCCTCAGTTGTCGAGATCTCAGCCGGAATATTACGGAAAAGCCAATGAGCTGAATGGAAACAATTTCTGAGTTGGATGGAATTATTTAAACGGGGAAATTGAATATTTACATGCAATCTGTTTCTAGTGGGGTAGTTATGTTGAATTTCAGTGAAGATGAAGTTACTTTTTTTATAAGAACTAGTAGATTTTTATGAATAATTGTTTAATATTTAGGACCGGGAATTCTTGGAAAATTAAGTGTGTTGGATATTTATTTATTTATTATCAATATTATTTATTTATTTGAAATATTTCATCATCGAGGGCACCAGGAATCAATCCCATTATTGCCCTCATAACACAAAAAGAGTTACAGAAAACTATATTGGTGAAATACAAAATTAAAGTAAATTATAATAAGAGTTACATAATTTAGTAAGCATATCCTACATGATTAAACTATATGAAAATCACTAATGATAAACAAACTAATGCAATAGAAAAAAGTAAAATTAGGATTAGTAATAATACATAATCTTTGAAAAAGTAAAATAAATAGAAAAAGTAGAAAAACAAATTGGTTAGTTGTAGTAAGTGATTAGTATAATGCAAAACAACCGGAATTTAAAGATACAACCCATAGCCTATCAAAGAAAACATGTTACAAAAAATGTTTTTAATTATTATAAATTCAATATAATAGACAAAATTATTATACAGCATACAATCCTCTCAAATCCCGCCTGAAAACACTGTCCAACCCAAACAAATCAATCACACTATTCAGCCTATTGTATAGTCTGAGAGGTCTGAACAGAGGAGCATTGAAACCACTGACTGTTCTACTCCTGATGAGATCAAAGGTAGGACAATTCCTAGAATTGAATGAGGGAACATGGAAATTCATCAAGGAAAGAAGCTGAGGAGAGGAGAAACGACCCCCAATGAGACCATGAATGAAAATCAAGGAGTCTCTCTCTCGTCGCAACCTCAGTGACACAAAGTGAAATGTCCTCCTCAACAGGACATATCTCATATCCTGATTTATCTCTGATTTATCCAGGAACATATCTCTGATTTATCTCTGATAAGTGCTCTCTGTGAGACTGCAAGAGGACGTAATACATTCAAAGATGCACCCGCCCCACGCCAAGATGCCATACTCAAGCAATGTCTGCACATATGCACAATACACAGACCGACGGTGTCCAGCACTCAGGACCCTACCCAATTGGGCAAAGGCATAATTCGTTTTTTCGCAACCTCTGTCTGAGGTACTGCACAAGGGCCGCCCAACTTAATTTGTAGTCAAAGATTATTCCGAGATATTTATAAACTAGTACTTGTTCTATCACAGGACATGTACAATCGTTTGAGAATGGATCACCACATGCATCCTGAGCACCCTGGGCCCAGGGTTATTACGAAGGAATATAGGTAGACACTTGGATTTTGAAATATTAATTGACAAAACATTGTTGTCAAACCAATTTTTTAGCTTAACAAGGTTGGAGGAAGCATTACTAAATGTTTCAGTCCATGTACCACCTGTAGACACGAGTGCCGTGTCGTCGGCAAAAAGAAATAATTTTCCTTGTATGTTCAACCTTGAAATGTTGTTTACATAGATTAAAAATAATAGAGTGCCCAAGGTGCTACCCTGGACCACACCATAGTCATCAGCAGTGGAATCACTAGCTGTGCCATTCAAGGATATTGTCTGTTTTCTTTTTTCAAAGTAGCTTCTAAACCATCTCAATGTGATATTTTTTAAGCCAATTGATTCAAGTTTTGTGAAAAGTATATTTCTATCTATTGAATGAAAGGCCTTGGCTAGATCTAGAAAGGTAATTAAAACTTGTTTACTACTGGATTGGGTGGTGACAAATTTGTTAATTTCAAAAAGAGCATCGGATGTGTTACTGGAGGATCGAAAGCCATACTGGTTGTTGGAGATAATATTGTTATTTTCTAAGTAATTATTGGCTTGGATTTTTACACATTTTTCAATTATTTTGGATGAAACAATCAGAAGGGAAATTGGACGGAAGTTACTTATAGTTGATTTTGAGCCGGATTTGTAAATAGGTATAACTGTAGCTAATTTGCAAGACTCCGGAAATCTGCCAGAGGAAATACTTAGGTTGATTATATGTAAAAGCAGAAGGAGAAGCCCATGAACATTTTCCCTCAGCAGCTGAGCCGGAATTAAATCCCAACCCGGCGCAGAACGTCCCTTCATGCTGCCCACCACACTCAGTAACTCATGCTCAATAACAGGACGAAGCTCGAACACGGCATCAGTGGCATAGTCGGAGTCCCTCACCCCAGAAAGACGAGATGGTTGGATAGCCGCGGCAAGCCGCGCTCCAACAGAGGCAAAATATTGGTTAAAGTCGTTAGAGATCTCTTTTACTCTTGAGAGAGGAGCAGGGTTGCCATCATTGAAAGCCTCAACGGGAAATTTATCTTTGCCAGAGGGTCGACCAGAAATCTCGTTAACAACTGACCAGAATCTTCGAGGGTCTCGATCCATTCTTCTTCAGCCAGATCTATTTTATTCTTATAATAAGTGAATTTCGCGCGTTTAATAGTTGAGTGAAGGACATTTCTATACCGTATATATCTATTTTTAAGAGCAATGTTGAAAGGTTGATCCTGTGACTGTTTTCTAAGTTTGTCTCTATTTCGGATTGAGTTGACCAGATTATGGGTGATCCATGGCTTGAGCCTTGAATTTTTTGCGTTAGTTATAACTTCAACAGTATTGGATGTTATTACATTTTGTAGTGTTTCAATAAAATTGATTGCAGATGAGTCTATATCAGTTTCAGCAGTTACGTGATCCCAGTTCTGATGATAGTAACGTAAATGTTGCGCCAATTACATATTAATTTTATCTCCCTTAATAAAAAATATATAGGTCAAAATCAATGTCATATGCCACGTTTCTCTATTTTTTAAATGCTCTTGATATTCGTACTGTGAATAATTTGCGTTTACATAAAATAATTAATTATTAATTGCATGCGTGTACTAAGCTGAATGCGCGATATTTCTGGTTTGAAATTTGTTCCTGAATGAACAAGTTCTGCCGACAGGTGATTAATTACTAGAACAAAAAGTGAGTGATTAATTAATCCCAATAAAAGCGCGCTAAACATGCAGAGAGCTCCATTGCGAGCATCTCACTAGCCTTACAAGCTCCTCATTTGAGGATATTGGCTTCACGGTCGTTTTCAGAGTACAATGAGTGTGTTTAGCTGAACGCTACCGGAATTATAATATTATTTGAACTCCAAAAGGGCATTTCATTCAAACTACTAGGGAATATTATATACCAGAGATTTCAAAATTGTACAAATTTTATCTCCAAATTATATTTCCAAATAGATCTCCAGATTAGACTATTTCTTGACACAGCACACAGTACAGCTGAATTTAAGAGCAACCTGAGCAACATTGACAAATTTTGTCCAGAGGAGGTAGTTCTCAAAACAAAACTACCAGGGACTGTTTGAACTAGATCTTCTAATAAAAACTAAACAATTATTTTACAAATAATTTATAGGCTGTAAAATCAGAAATGCCTCTCATTTAAAATTTTCGAGAAAGGCTCCATACTTCTTCATTTTCATCATTCATTGAACTGAGATAATACAATGCATAGTCTTAAAATCATTATATAGAGCTATACATGATTGATTGCCGAGAGTTTGATCAATAGGTTTCTATCATTTTTATGTCCTTGGTTGGGGAAAAACATTCTTTCTATTCATGAAGTAGGAAAGTTACTGTCTAAGAATAACTCCTTCCTTCTTCCTTCTGCAGGTCGTTTCATTACCGAAGAAAAAAGAAATAAAACTTTAGTGCGCTGAGCCCAGTCGCATCTCTAGGGTAACACTTGACCACGTAGCACCAAGTTTTCATCTTAGCTCTAAATCGCTCTGCGAGCTCTTGAATAGTGAGCTCAATATTTCCACATAACTCAATTTCCTTGACACTCCACACGAGATGAGCCTGTGGAAGCTCCTGTAAATTGATATATCCTGCGTCAATAAAAGTCTGGGGGAAAACAAGAACTATTCTGTCTTAAAAAAGTAACCAAATGGTATTTTTTATTTATCACCAATATGAAAATAAAAGTGATTTATTATTGTCATTTTGAAACTTCATCAAGGAGTTGATTGCAATTCTTCACATGAATTAGTTTCAAAATGTGTCTTAGATACGATACTTGTATTGAAAGATTAATTCTCAGTTGGTGCAGAAAAAAAACAGTTTTCGGTTCTGAGAAAAATTATTTCGTAGGTAGTAAGTTTAATGTAGTAGGAATTGACTTCTTGTCTCAAACACTTCAAAATTACTATTCTTGGAGCACAGAGTACAACAACTGCAGGCCTATTCAGTGATTTAGAATCTATATCTATATAAGAGAAATGGCACTGACTGACTGACTGACTGATTCATTCATCACCAGAACTAAAAATCCACTGAAGCGAATGCTTTCAAATGTTCAGTTATGGCAGGCATGTTCAGTTGGACGTTTGGACGCGCGCTAAGAAAGGATTTTAAAAACTTTTCAAAGACACGCCAAATATTTTAGTTTTTCTAGAGTTTTTCAGCGTTTTCCTCATTTTTTCGAGAACCAATCGGTAGAAAATGCTGATATTTGGTGGGCAGGTTCAAATGAGGTCTAGAAATTTTGTGTTGAAATATTTTTGCAATCCGTTCAATATTACGCCAGTAATCAGGTTTTCAAAATTGTAGATGTGTTGCGTGTTGCATATCTTCCGCCTTGATACGACCAATCCTAACTATAAATTAAATGGTTCGGCGAGATTATAGATGAGTTAATTTGGAAGATATTGAATCAAGTTTCAAACTATGTCCAATATACTTCCCAAGGTTACGCTTAATATTAGCGTTTTACTATTTTTTGAATTTTCGGAGTTTTCCTTGGATTATTCTAGAACAAATTCGCAGAAAATGTTGCAATTAGGTAAACAGGTCCAGACTAGGTGTAGAAATGCTGTGCTCAATAAATTTCAAACCCCTACTGAACGGAATTTGCAGGCGATCGAAGCGAGCCTGTTTGACTCACTTACACTGCCTATACTGTCGGGGGTCCAGGACGCGGAGCCCCCTGGTTAGTCGGAGAAGGCGAGCGAAGCGAGCCTGCCGGCTAGTTGTATTTAAAGCCAAAATCACAAGGTCAATCACAATAAAGTCAAAGTTCAATCTACAGTATATCATCCTTATGATGAAAATATAGAAAAGTGGAAACCTATATCAAAATGAAATCTTTATTCATCTTGAAATCATCAAGTTGACAAAATTATAGCTGATTGCAAGGCTATAGTAGTCGGTCAATAATGGCTGTTTGCTTGTTAATCGATAGCAGGATGTTGATGGAGAAGCCAGACTGCAAAAGCAGAGCGGTGGTTGTTGCGTTGCGTTGCGGAGCAGTTGACGTTTCCCCAGAGATCGCAACATCATGTTCAACATCTTCAGGACTCTCTCGCCCTCCATTTGTCATTGACAAATAGCTGCAAGCTAAAATAAGGGTCGTCTGCAAATCGCTATAGCAATGGGATCGATCCCCGTTCATTCCTGTCAGGGTGTGCGCTCTCCTGATGAATCAAACATAACTGAAAATTTCATAGCCCATCACTTTGGGTGGCTCACCTGGTACTTTCACCTGCTTCAGGTAGAGTCCAATGAAAATAGAAAAGAATAGTTATTTCTATATACTCTATGGTAGTTTCAAGTTTATTTCTATTGTTGTTGGAAGCGTGCTAACGATGTTTAATTGAGAAAGAGTTGATTTTAATTTCTGTAGTAGAGTTGTATGTAGAGAAGCATCAATTTATTGCTCAAATTCATATAATTGAATAATATTTTTGTAATAGGACTAGAAATATGATGATTTAGGATAAGCTATAAGCTATCATTGTTCCACTTTTTTTTCAATCTTCGAAATGAAGCTCTAATTCCAATTCTATCCTCCTTCTTCCCTTTTACGATAATGAACCCAATACCGCAAAAGCATTTTTGACATACGGTAAATTACAATATTTTTTATTGAGGAATCTGGTTCATCATAAATAATTTTATAATGAATGTTATGCAAAATGCCTCTCTTCAATATTTTTTGTTGCGTGCATTAAAAGAGGAAATGTTTACCGACCTGAGCGATTATATTGATAGGGACAACATCGATAAAACTGTGAGAGATAAAAATGGCATAATAATTTTATTATTCTAGTGTTGTTCAGATACTGAACTCATTCCCAATTATTTTTCTAAACTGTAATAGCTGCTATTTCGAAACGATAAAGCCGGAAACACATTACACTTACACACACGTTGCCCGTTGCGCCAGTGATATTGCATTGTGGTGAGTAATATCAATTATAATTCATTTCCTAGCTAACAGCTTTCAGCGGCCTTCACAATATTTAATCCATTTTAAATATGTAGACAAATGAAAATTAGAGGAATATGCAGACGGGAAAATTATAAAAGTATTTTAATGAACGAGAATGGAGAATGTAAATTTACAAAAATTCATCGTGCACTGTCTTCCATTCTCGACCATTAAAAACCTTCTACAATTATTCCGTCTGCATATTCTTCTACGTATTCTCCGTCTACATATTTTTAATGAATGGAATATTACGAACACCGATAAAAGCTGTTTGCTAAGAAATGAATTATGATTTCTACTGATTACAAAATAGCTTAGATCACAATTTCAGTCCCACGTATCAATATTTTGGGAAAGCAGTCTTCTCTATTATCGTACTCTGTCTATTTAAAACGTCTTTACTAATTCTATAGACAATTAAAATACATCTTGCGAAATAGTTTAGTACTGTGTAACGTGTGCGTTTAGGTAATGAACATGAATTTACTGCAAATTCAATTATCAACATTTCACAAAGAAAACTTATTGAAAAGTCTTCTTCATTTAGCCGTCCCGGAGTTACATTATTGATATGAGCTACGAGGAAGGATTATCCTGAAGAGCCCGATGAAGATTATGGAAACTAGGGAAGTGCATACTTTCTTTTTGTCAGAAAGTGTTTGAAGCAGGGACTCAAAAAGTTGATCCCGGAATTTTAAACCTAGCTGAACAACGAATGGTGAAAGTGGCCCAAAATGGATAAATCTCAGTTGCTGAAAGTGACGTACCAAATGCTGAATCTTGTTTACATTAATTTGTATTCTATTTACACTAATTTTCAATTCTAAGCCTATGGAGACGTTTTCAATTATTTATTTCTCAAGGACACGATAACCTGGTCGTCTATGTCAACTATCACCATTGCAAATTTGAATGAAATCGGTCAAGCGATTCTGGAGCAGTAGCATTACAGAGAGTGACTTTCCTGATCCATTAGAGCTCCACTCAGTCTTCGGCTCCGCTCTCGCTCAATAATTACAATACAGGTGAGTTTGAAATTTAAGTGACACCAAAAAAGCTCTAAGCCTAGTTGTATTGATACTGGACGTATCATAAGAAATACAAATTGAAATAATAATAAATTCTCAAATGATCTGAAAAGTAGAGCTAATAATTTAAGAGCATACATTATGATCTGATACATGCCAAGTATATATTTCAATTCAATTCTATATCAAAACCAATCCACTGATTCTAACATTAAATTAAGTAATTCTATTGAAAATGTCATTTGAAGCTCAATTTGGCCCTCCCTATTCATTAAACTAATAAATTGAACGTTGAATGAACTCTTGAAAAAACAATAAGCAGTACTCTAATTCAATAGCAGTCTCTTCATTCAATTTAATAGCACAACGTTAAAAATTCTCGATCTTACTCCAAGAATGCAAAAGTTTCCAGCATCAGGTAAGCATGAACTTCTCAATATAAAAGTCACTCCACATTTCAATAATTATTACTTGATAATATTAATTTTATTGATCAAGGAAGTAAAGGAGACCAAGGGTGGCTCGTTGGAGGAGTGATAAAGCGCCGGTCTGATAACCAGGTGGACCCTGGTTCAAATCCCAAGCGGAGAACAATTTTTGACCACAGTACAATCACATAGATACGGCCACCCCGTCTTTCGGAGGAGACGATAAGGTACCGACTACCTAAAAAGTAGTCGTCATATATCATCCATTTCATTACCCACGCACAAGCCTATGAGCTCATGTGGGCATCACCCTCATAAACAAACAAACAAACAAATGGATAGGAAATGGGGTTACAACGGTAGTATATTAAGTTCTTGAACTTCTGCCCAAATTGAAGGAGAGCCAAAAATTCTGAGTGACAGAATTCCAGTTTCCCACGCTTGCAATGTTTTCAAACAGCAGAGGTATAATATAAAAAATGATAAGATATATATTTTAAAAGTGGAGGAAAAAAAGTATTTTTATTTTTTTAGAATTAGTGAAGACGTTTTAAATAGGCAGAGCGCGATAATAGAGAAGCCTGTTGACGCCTCCAGCAGTTGTCCCACAGTGATCAGTTACAAGAATCGCTTGGATGGAAGCCAAATTGCTTTTACAGGCCTCAATTCGAAATATATGTGTAATAAACACCCAGAGATGTTGGTCTATTTTTGTTGAGGCAGAACCCTAACCTCGGCAACAATTTTATTTGTTGACACTCCTGACAGATTGAGTACCAATTTTAATTCAATCTGACCCTTCTAATCACATCAAATTTAATTGTACATCTCTCCTCGTATTAAAATTAGATGGAGATTTTTTCTGTTGCTATCAGATGAAGTATGGAATCAATGCCTACTATTCCACACAGTTCAGAAAGAATTAGAGGTATGTTATGGGCTTTGGGTCGTTGGGTCCCCAAATACACTCTCCCTAGAGCCCCTCACAGTCCTGCCTCAGAGGTATCTTAATCCTCTGAGCCCCCTTGTAATTAGAAACCACTCATGATGCATGCTCACAGTCTAATCTTCATTGATCCTCACTTTCAAGGAAACATTGAAATCCAGCACTACTTTTGAACCATTTTGAAATTTATGATCTTCAAAGATTTGCACTTTGTACTCTGTTTATGAGTATGAACTTCATCACATGGATTTCCTTGATGAGTTTTTTTGTTCGAATCATCGAAATAAAATTAAAACCGAATTTCTATAATTATAGGTGCCATATCTTGAGAAGCAGTCACAGCGTTCAATTACGCAAATTGATAGAAATCATAAGTTCTCGTATTAATACACTTTAATTCCTTAGCCGAGCTTATGTAAGGAATTAATATACGAGTATGCTTGATGCGATTAGAATTGAGTTCCATTTTTCAGTTAGGTACACAATACTGTCAATCTATTTTCTTTTTAAATTCTTATTTCCTACTCTAAAATCACGTATTTTTCATCTAAAAATTCGTATTTTTTCTTCTTTATGACGTTAGTAGTGCAATATTCTTAACGAAGTTCATGATTGTAGAAGAGGAATATTTTGTTGACCAGGTCATGACACAAAATATTTAAACAATTCAGGTCTACCTCCTATCTATTGTGTTCACGTTCAACTGAGAGATACAACCTCACATCATGCATCATCCCCAGGAGAGTTGCTTATATGAGCTAGACGAGCGGCTATCAGAATGAGAATACATTAAAGTTAAAGCGACGTTACAGCATAGGTGCTGCAATATGATGTGAGGTGTTGGATATTGAGGTTTTATTACCCTTCTCGAAATCATAATCATTCACTCTCCAACTGTATGATTTCGTTATGATGTGAATAAATTATTGCTAGTTGACAGCTATCATTGGTTTTGAAATGTTTGAGGCTTCAATGTCGAAGACATAAGCTATACAAGACTGGCGGCTCGTACCCACGAAACCGGTGAAGTGTCCGTATATTTTACTGTATAGCACTTCACCTGTTTCGTGAATACAAGCAGCCAGTGAGCTCTTAATAGTTAGTTGTCTCATCCTAAACCTGATCACCAATCACAAATTCCAATATTTCTGGAAGTTAACCTCACTTCCAAATAGAATTTTAATATTTTTCGCTTTTATAGGTTTAACTAGAAAATAATAATTTGCCCTGAGTGGAGGAATTGATATAAAGACTCTCAAAAGTAGGTATTACACTGCACACAGTAAATTAGAATAGAGTGGGTAACTTCTCACAATCTACTTCTAAATACTTACAATGTGGGGAACACAAGGAATACGGGTACAGAAGCTACAACTTTTCACTTAAGTTATTATATAACTTAACTTTTAGTTTGAAAATAGTCACAACATAGCACTGCAATAAGAGTAAGTTATTGTTTGTTCAAGTCAGTTGGAGCGCCCTCCCGCTATGGTCATCACCTGTTCATTACTAAAAATCATTCAACTCTCATAATATAGCTATAGAATTCTATGTTGGAAATGTGTTTGGTGATTCTTCTTTCGCTTCTTTGTCTTCAACCTTCATTGTTTGCTGACAGTGGTGCTAAAAATTCGCTCCGGCAGCTGGCGGTCGGAAAGAGTGCATTTCAAATGCAATTCTATGATGGCTCAAATCATATGACTTATAATGAGCTATTCAGGGTATGAATTCAGAGGCGCCGTTTTCGAAAAACACAATTTTTGGCATTGTGTTATTCGCCATTTTCTCTGCCATTTTTGATTGGATTTTTTTCGTTGATGGCTCAAATTGTAGGGAATAATAAGGGTATTATACCCACCAATTTTCAAAACGATCACGTTATTGGTCGATTTGTAGTGATTTTTCAAAATTTTCATCCCCTAATTTCACCCCCTACCCTTGGACCAATTTGGCTGGTTAACGAACTTGACCGAGATATTAACACTAATGATTTTTGTGCAAAATTTGGTCGCTCTCCGACAAGCCCTTCGGGAGTTATCGTGTAAACAAGAAACTGTACATATATAAATATATATATATATATATATAGAGAGAGAGAGAGAGAGAGAGAGATGAATTTGAACGGACATCAGATTCGTGTTCTAGGGGCTCAGAAACGTGTAAAAAATATATCACATCATAAATTTTCGATTGTCAGGGCAAGACCAATAGTGCATTTTTTCAAATGAAATGCACTAATAAAAAGGGGAGGCAGCAGACTGGTCCTTGCATCTCTAGAGGAGGGATGTTCAAAATAAGTGATTTTTATGTTTTAATGTTTGGATTCTTTGGGGGGGTAGTAGTGATGGGGGGTTTGCATAGACTACTAGGGAAGTATTCCTGTAATCTCCTTTTAAATTACCGTATAAGTTATAGAAAATTAATTTTCTAATAAATTGAGCAGAGTATCATGTAATTATTTCTCCAAAATAATGTAGAAGTGAATTTTATAAGACTTTATGGAACAGAGAAAATCAAATTGAACTGTGACCTTATTCTGATATGATCACGTGAAACCCACGTTGGTTGCAACAGTCAATTCAAATATAATTGCATTTTTTATTTCATATACAATAATCTCAAAGTTATGCCGATAACAATTATTCATTTACCTTTGTGATAATAATGTGAAAATCTCCCATCATTTCCTTCTCAACAATGTATTGGGTCTATCTACAATGTCATAAAAAACTAATGTGCATGCATGCTTTATGGTAGATAATGAAGTAACTTACTTGAGTCTTATCAGTATGAATTGGATTATTATCACTTTTAAATGTCTGCTATTATTTTATCTATTTGGAAATTCTAAACCGCACTGGTTTATGATTCATGCCAAAGTGGACTATACAAAAATTCAACTATAAAAACTATGATCAACTTTTGCATATAATTAAATATTATGAATATTTAATATATAGCCTACTAGTATTCACAAGTAATAATGTTTCTCACCTGTCTCCAAAACGTCCAACTTTGAAGTAATCCAGAGTTTGGAAGCAACAATATCACAAATAATTCAAACAACACAAAGTCTGCTAAGCGCACGAAACACTAGATTCCAGAGGAATGAGTCAAACTTGCTCACGCGGCTTGAAAAACATCGCAAGGGAAATGAACTGCTGTGCTGTCTTCATCAACAAAACAACTGCATTTAGAACGCGTTGAATGTAGACTGATGGGATGATCGGCGGCAGACCAGCAGTAGACTTTTCATAGGGGAGCGCTACAGACAGCACGCGGACACACGCACACAAAAACTGATCTGCGCATGCGCGCGGCTTTGTTTTCAGAAAGCGGACGAGTTGGAAAGTTATTTGAAGGCAGGCAATTTTGTTACCCTCCTATTAGCGAACCAATAATAATCCTCCCCACAAACGAAAGCGCAGTCGTTATCTTGGTTTGACGTAATCCAGTCAATTGCATATACAGTATGGTGAGATTCAAAGGTATCCTGCACCTGATTATTTTAAAAATCAATTTCACAGAGATTAAGGTAAAGTAAAGTAAAGCACGAGGAGTAGCGACCAAGTTACGTGGAATATCTCTAATTAAGTGAAATAGATTTTGACTAAAGATGATAATTGGAGTTATCTATGTCTCAACTAATTTGAGGAGGTTCCCTTAAATTCGCAGATTCCCTCAAACAGTGCCGGACTGGCCAGGTCGGCTAGTCGGCGATCGCCGACTGCCCTGGGCCCTAGGGGCCCGGAGGGGCCCAAGATTCACTCAGCAAAAAAAAAATTAATCGGCTCCAAAGAAATGAATAAACTATTATTGAAATTTAAACAATTTAATAAAAAGTAAATCATTTTCTAATCAATACTATGAAAATACTACAAATTTTTCCAGACTTTCATGGCCACTGATTAGACATGGGGGCCCCTCATCCCAAGTCAGCTTGAAGGGGCCCCTTCTGCTCTGAGACCATTCTTCACGTAATCTTTTTTTTTGCTGCGGATGATGCCCACATAAGTATTCCAATTTACTTGTGCGTGGGTAATGGAGTGTGCGAGGGTGATTTATGAGGTGCATAAACGACCACGCCTCTGGTGGGATTCGAACCCACGACCGGGTAGCGCTAGCGGTCTGAAGGTTGTAACGCCCCAGACCACTCGGCCAACCCACTCGGCCAATCTACTGTGAGGTGCTCGAGCTCGAGTCTTGTGCCCAGAAACTAAGGCTAAAAATTCTTCAAATATAATTCTCTGGGACCCTGGGGGCCCGGCATTCTAATCTACGACATACTCATTGAGCCCACAAAAATCTGCCGATCGGGCTGTGAGTATATCAAAGTGACTATATAACTATAACTATTGTTATTAATAAAGCATTTGAAGTGTGTAGACTATAATTATACTGATATTTTTCTATGTGGCTTTATAGTGATTTCATGGCTTGTTTTTTCCAAACAAATTCTATATTCTTCAAGATTTTATTGCTTTTTTAACGATTCCTTTTCTCTCCATCACTCTCAACACTCAAAATTCAGTTTTCAATATCATTCCTAGACCATAAATTATTTGTTTAAGAAAGGTTAAGGTTATACAATAATCACATCTGGACTATATATCAACTTCTCCCAAAATTCGAGAGATAACTAGTAGGGGCGTACCTTGTTTTTAATTTTCAATAAAGTGATTTCGTTATATCACTGTAAAAAATGAATAAAAAAGTAAGTTACTGAAAGAAATGTTGTACTAAACTAGTGCATTGGTAGAATGATTGATCATGGAAATTTCAATTCGAATTTCTTATAATATAAGGCTAAAATAAAAAATGTAGTCCTAGAGTACGCCTACATTGTTCTTGAAAAAAGTTTTTCCCTGGTGGGGGAAATACTTATTTAGAGTCCTCAAGGCGATCTTTGTTCATGAGAAACACCTTTTGAGTGCCGTATGAATAGTGTATTCTACTTCCCTAATATATAACTAATGTACGATATCCATTCGTAACTGATTAACTGCATGTTATTCAGAGGTGTTCTGCATCTTCACTTGGTTGTGAAGACTGGCTTATGGTTGAGAGGATCGACGTGCTAACCACACGTTACCTCTATCCTGGTTGATGATTATTTGCCTGCTGTATTTTCTATCCGTGCTGGGAGGGCATTCTGGCGGGGTGGGGGGTGGATTCGGCTCGGTCGGTGTTGGTTCGGGGGCTGTGGGTTCTTTTGAGAATTTATGGCTTTTGGGCCAGTATTGGCCGGGCTTGAGTCGTTTTCCCGTCTTGCCGGAGTGTCTTCTTTGCTTGGATGGACTTTATAGTTTAGTGAATATGAAACTGGCATCCAGCTGGTAGGCCTAGGCCCTTCATGGGGCTGTTGCGTCATTGACAAACAAACAAACAAACAAGATATCCATGATGCTAGATATTTATTAAAATAAGTATTATAAATATATATTCACAGCTTAGCATACGCTTAGTTGATGAAATAATTTATGTATGAATATTCGTATAAGTACGTGGAGGTTTGAAGAAATAAATAAAAATTAGTTTCAATAAAAGTGGTGAGGAAGAATTTCTCTCATTTGTGATTTGAATAGAATGCAGGATCTTAAACTACTCTGAATGCTGTTTTCAATGGCCTAATGTTACTAAAATTTCCCGGGGGAAAGCCCTCTTTTCTATATCAAGATGATGAGTAGAGTCCTATAAAAGTGATAAAGGCAACCGATCAAGAAAAGCTCACTTGTTTCTACAATTAAATGCATTTTACAGCTTACATAATATAATATTATTGTACATTCCACATCTTATAAGAGGGAGATGTTCATCTGTTTGAGGAACTACAACTACTACCTACTATCCAAATAACTACTATCCAATTTTATTATTTTTATCAATATACAGTATTTTAGTTCAAAGACCAAAAAACTGTTTTTTAGAATGACATTTCTCAGGTTAACTACCCTCACAAATTCATTACTCTTCTTACTCCCTCCTCGTATCTAACCCTTGTAAATCGTATCTGATTTTTTAAAAGTATAAACATATAAAAAATACCCAGAAAGGCTGGGTACGCATTTGTTCAGCAATTCAGTTCAGAAAGCATTGAATATTATTCTACTGTTAAATTCTTTTCATGCCATTATCAACATTAATGCGATAATGGTTTGATTAAAGAGAATCACTTGCACAATAACTTTAATGTTGTCAGTGAAGGATAACATTCCGCTTCCGGAGAGTATTCCATATCCCCAAACCCCTCAGTATTTCGGGTGCCCTTCGAATATTGACGTCCTAAATGAGAAGAGATAGATCACCTCTGTTATAGAACTAGGTACATTCTGTAATAGTTGATAAAATGAATATATAGCACAGTTATAAAAATAGTGCAAGTGAGTGCAATTAGGCCTATGCTGCTGGTAGTATATATTTTTTATTTAGCGTATGGCTTTTAATAGTAGGGAGACCCAAGTGTTTTGTTCCACTTTGCCAGGATAACCTCATTTTCCACAAACGGAGATATGAGTTATAGTTCTTTTAAAACGTTTATTTGAGAACATAATTTTTTATTTCAAAACATTGTTGACTATTAAAACTGAAGCACTTCATAAAATCACTACACCATAGCCGGAAATATTAGATTTTTACTATAAATTTAGACCACGAAAATTAAATACATTTGAATTTTGTCATGGTAACTGCTGGTAGTCTATTGTGGTTTGTGATATTTTTCTCTACAGCCAAAGTCTACGTGAATATTACACAAAAATGAATTAATACAATAAATACAATGGTATATGAACGGTTTAATTAGAAAAATTTCAACGTATTTGAGAAAAATTGCAACAACTCCCTCTCACCTCCCCCTCCCCGCTCACTATTGAAATAGTTGAAAAAACTCGCCCCCCACCACAACCCCTCTTTAGGGGGGCCCTAGATATTTTTAATATTTACAACATTTCACTCATATAAGAGTAAGAATATGTCAAAAAGGCGAGGCTGTTGGTGCGGCTCACCTCCAGGAAGATCAAACGCGTTGTTTCTTATTACCGCGCTTATGACAAGCACTGCCATCTGACATCGATTATTCCAATCTGTGCTCTGAAGTGGTGGGGAAAAGTAAGGAACTATAAAGACTATAGGTTATAAGATAGGTTAAAGATTATAGGACTATAGATCCCTAGGAAAAAGCATCTCGTGGACCCTTCATAGACTATAAAGACCTATAAAGACTATAAGGAACTATAAAGACTATAGGACTATAGATCCCAAGGAAAAAGCATGTCATGGACCTATATAGACTATAAAGACCTATAAAGACTATAAGAAACTATAAATTTATTTATTTATCGTATGCTTTTAATAGTGGGGAGACCCAACGGGTTGTTCCACTTCGCAATATTATAACCTCTCACGAATGAAAACATGGAGATCCATGTGGGTTATAGTTCTTTTAAAATAGTCATTTTTAAACAAAATTTTTGATTTCAAAACATCATTAAATAACAACTAAACTAAAACACTTCACAAATTCACTTCATGGCCGACAAATATTAAATTTTGACTGGAAATTTGGATCACGAAATTTAACACATTGAAATTTTGTCAAGAAACTATAAAGACTAAAGGTCTAGACTATAGGTCTATAAGACTAAAGGACTATAGATCCCTAGGGAAAAGCATCTCGTGGACCTTCTCCTCATACGATAATCACCTCAACCTAGACCGCAGGCTAACCAACAGCCTAAGGCTAAACCGCAGCTTCACCCTTTTAACATATTCTTACCCTACTAATTATGGTCGGACGTGTATTAAGACTTTAGACGTGTATATGTAATTAGACTGTGTTCTATTCAAGTCTCCAACAAAATCAATTCTTTGAAATTATGTCTCTATTTCAATCGTTGATTGAATTTCTACCTCTCACCGATCAAGATTTCAAATCAATCACTAATTCTTAATTGATTGCTAATCTCTGCACTAGACTAGAAATAAAGGCCAGGATTAAGTTTCTTACAACAGTTTAGAATAAAACTCGCTGCAAAAATTGCAATGTTATTGCTGTAACCATAATGTATGAAAGAACATAACTTACTGAGAGTTTATTAGAAAAAAGACATAACTTTCTTGATTCTTTGGTCCCAATAATGCATGACTGAAAGCCGTGGCAAAGACCAGTGTTGATTGGACTTCTTCAAAATATCAAGAGTTTGTAACTCTATTTTGACACAACCACACCTACCTTAGTACCTTTTCCGAGGTTGATGCCTACATGCTCACATGAGCTCTCTAGGTTTGTATGAGAGATGACGAGAACGAGAAGGCTGAAGATGGAAAATAAGTAGATGACTGTTTTTTAATCTGACGGCTCCTTCAAAATAGAGAAGCTGCAGTTTGCGAACCTGGTGTCGATAAACCTTTGGATTATCAGACTGCCGTTTATCGTGAAGCGTTTCAAAGTGTAAAATAGATAACCTGATAGATAAACGTACGTTAAATCAAATAGGTAACCTTCTTTAAAAGAACTTTAAAAATATGATTTTATCACAAACTTGTAAATAACATTAAAAATGAGCTAAAGCGTCGAAGCATGTCTGTCATAAAATAATATTTTTCAAGTTTTAAAAAAGGGTAGGCCTATTTGATTTTCACTTTTATCTATCAATTCTAAAATAGCCCTGAGTGTGAATTTTAAATTTTTAACGATAACCTACATGGTTTTACATGTTCCCATCTAGGGAAAACTAGGTCATATGACAACCCTCTCGGGTCTCCCACTATAAAAAGTCATACGCTAAATATCTCAATAATCGTAAAGCCCTCAGCTACCGACTTCTTGTCGAAATTTATCGTTTGATGAATTTTAGATTTTGAGTTTTATAGCGAACGAGAGAGGAAGTGCTGAGACCGGCTGCCGGTTGCATTGCTTATAGCCACAGCGAAGTGGAAAAGTGTGAGGGAGTAATGTCATGAGTTTTCCAGGATACTGGAAGAACTTGATAACATGTGCATTGGAACCGGCGCAAATAGTTTTTGGGGGGGCAATACATGCATTTAGCACAAATAATATAATACTAGGAACTAGATTAAAACTAGTCCAATATGAAAACTGGAACAGCAGAGTCTACTCTTATCCTCCTCGCACCCGTAGACGTTGGCACGTTGCCGTTTCGTCAGGTGTATTATGAAAATAATTAATTTTTATTTATTATCAGCTGAATTGTCAACGTTGTATCAAGTCTCACTGGACTATTTTCATGCGTTTTACTCTAGTAAAGCCCGAGCTGAGTCACACCAACGTGCGACATTTTTAAATTAAATTTTGTAAATTAGGATTTTCCTCTTTTCTGCAACTCTCCCACTCCAATAATTCATCCCCACCTCACCAAATGACTTTCACAAACTCCTCCTCCTCCTCCTCCTCCTCCTTCTCCAACACTGGCTATGAAGAATGGTCAATTTCTTTTCAAATAAGATAAAGTATAAAAAACTTATAGAGCTAAGTATTGAAATGCACATACCACAGTAGAATTTATCCCTGCATGGACAGTGAATGCCTTTGATGGATTTTCAAATGGTGATGCTTGACATTATAATTGCGTATTGGTATACAGGTACGCCATGATTGCAAAAAAAATAAATTTCATTTTTTAAACACGACAAACAGTATTATTAGGGTTTTCATGGTATTGTTTATTACAATGATAAAGAACACTACATTATACAATTTATTTTGAAACGGACGCTCCAGAACCCCTTAAACGCCTGTCACATGCTATTTTTTATATGAAAAAATGTAGCTTTGAGCCCAATTACTCGACACCCTGATCACATTTCTCAAAATGTATGACCCATACCTAGAGGTTTCACTTCTAGTCGATGAGATCTGAACAAACTTGATTGGCTGAGAAACCAAAACAACCAAGTCACAAAAACATGCTTGCGTATTAATATATAGATTATCCAAGTTACTTTTTCCAGGATGGTCTTTTTTCAAGAAATTTGTAAAACCAGATTGGTTATTTTCATATGGAATAGTCAAACGACTACATTCAACTGACATTTTCTCTTGAAAAAATCAAAATTATGGTGAAACTTAATAATATTAAAAGAATAATAAATAAGTTAAACAGTTAATAGTTGGCTGAATATAGACTGTTAACACTGATAAACGTATAGTTAACAATAGATCTCTCACTGGAATTACAGTACTGATATGCAATAATTCGACTTTTCTACTCGCAGGTATACTACAACACATTCTAGTATTCGTGACTACTCGCATTGTGTCACAAAGTGACACTCTACAAAGTGTCATGAACCATAAGGTTCTACAGATCCTCAAAGTTCAAGCATTAATTTAATCAATTAAGGTAAAAGCACCAGCAGTGGCCATTTATAAGTTTTTTAAATTATTATTATATATATTTTTAAATTTTTAAGGAATTTTTTATAGTTTATGCAGAATTGTGAGTCCATTCCATCATTTTATCTCATCTTGAACTCAATGAACATGTAGCTTAGATCCTTCTTGATTAACTCGTTACTGAAGATGACTGATATCTCAATTCAAAAAATAATTATTCAACTTTTAGTGGAACTCGATTTTGATTCTAAAGTGGCCACTATGATTCAGTAGTGGCCAGGTACTGATTCTATAGTGGCCACATGATGTTCTATGCTTATTTAAAATTCAATTTCTCAAGCTGCTTGTTGCAATCATTTAATTAAGCTAATTTTACATTCCAGAACGTGATAATAACGCCAGAAATAATAATAGGTTACATTAAAATGAGTTGAATTGGTAATGCATTATTGTTGGTTACAAGCCACTAGGAAAGTGAGGTTAAACCATAAAATAGACGTTTTTAAGTTATTTTTTCTCTGTAACCTATTTGAAACAGTCTTAGCAGAACATAAATTCAATTTACATAAACTTTTACAGCAATATCTACAACTTCTACGACAATAACTATTGGGTGGCCACTACTAGATTATTCACTGTTTCTTGTACTAGTAGTGGCCAGTCTGCTTTTACGCCAAAATATCATCTATATCTGGCTAGAAACCATCTGAACAACATCTAGACATTCTAGGGAATGATTATAACACCAGAACTTGCGAAATTTACAGACTTTCTAGTCATAATACAGCAATTTGTATACATGCCTTCTTACTGAAATCACGTATTCGAGTGAAATGGCGACAATAAATTTCTCTCAGAAATCTCTGATGATACTCTAAGAGCTCTACTTGAACTATTTAGTATTTAGCTAAATAGTATCAGCTAAGTCTCTAACAGGTTTAGAATTCATTTGAAGGCATCAAATTCGTATTTTAAAGAAAAAACCATTCAAGTGGCCACTACTGAAGCAGTGGCCACTACTGGTTCTTTTCCCTTATTTTATTTATTTTATTCTTTCAAATTAAAATTCGAAAATTGTTAGCTTCTGTAACTTTTCATGAGAAAGCTCTCAGAATTTCGCTGACGAAATTATCCAAACGTTGTGCTGTGAGAGGATTGGGGAATTGGGGCTTCTAGAATCCCCTCCAGCCAGCTAGCGGAAAAGTTTCCAATCATTTTTAATAAATTGAAAAGTTTTAAAAACACTTTTTCGCACGTTTCCTACTGAGACAGTTCTGGGACCTGGACTTTCCGTGTGGCTTTCCATTCTGCCATGGCGACCATCAAGGATTGACCATCAGCGGTTTGGGTATCGTTCCAATCATGTTTTATTCTATTTTACTCATTCAAAATTAATAACGTTTTTTTATCAATTTCTTTAAATAAATTTCTAAACAAAGTAACAATAATAAATTATTTATGTTTCCAACAATATAAAAATTATTAAATTCTTCAAATAATTTTTAATCAAATTTTTTGATAAAAAAATTAAAATAATAAAAACAAAAGCTAAATAGAAGAAAACTCTTTAGACGGAAATAAAAACTAACCAAGTAAACTTCGACACCTTTGTTTTAAGAAATATTGAAATACATAAATTTGGATTCATGTGTGCTACAATTACTTTGATTTCAATCATTTAAAGTTTTAACGAATACAGTAGCCCTAAGTGAAAATAAGTATCGAAACTCTTGGTCTCAGAATTATACAACTCTTGGTCAATAAATAATCTTGACATTGTAACCAATTTGTTTTCCTTCAACTCTACCACTTTGAACATTAGATTAAGGATATTTATTTACCTGCTCTACCATCATATAAAATGCTACGCTACATTAACTTAAATAATTTACAGTATTCCCGTCCGGGAACTTGTAGACGTGCACTTTCATAAAAATTTCAAATACATTTATTTTCTAACAGTTTCTTACTCTATTTTGGTGGAATTATTTCAAATTATTAGAGACACTCTCACATTATTACAAATGGTGGAGCCCCCTAATTTAATCCTTTTTTCCATCATTATAAAAGGTGGAGGCTTCTCACATTGTTATAAAAGTAAGGATTACTGCATTTGGATGAATCCAATTATGTCTTATCTAGAACAGTATAAAACATTATAGAACAGTATGAATTGATGTGATTGATTGAAGATCCATGAAGAAATCAATAGGTTGGTGAACTTGGAAGTGTTTCAATAAAAATGCAGCACTGAAACTACGAAACTGTTTATTTAAAATTGTGAACTCTTCCCAATAGAAATGCTTGGAAATAGATTGCAAGTTATAATTAGTTCAAATTGATATTACCTATCAAGATCACACTAATAGCTAAAAAACTAATCAACTTATCTCTTGTCTTGGTTCTAAAAAAACAACATTAATTATCGGTGATAGGTGGAATCTTCCTGGTATCATGAGTAATGAGACTTATCTAGTAATATAAATAAAATTAAAATTGAAGTTAATCGTAAAATTCAAGCTGGCAGAATATGAAATCTGTCCTTGACGACTAAACATAATAATATATCAAGCTCAACTGAAAGGCACAGCACTTTATCCAAAGCATCTATTTCACCAAACCTGTAATAACTCCATACATAATAATTATTTATGAAAAGTTTGAATAACTCGTAAGAAAGTATTGGTCTGAAAAGCCAATAACAACTGTCAACACTTGATATGAGTTTAGTGATGGTGCAAAGAAGTAATGTCTACCACAAAGGCAGTTGTTCAATCGGTGTAGCGAACTTGAAATCTTCAGGGAAAAGTCTTGCTGCATGAGGATACATCAGTTTGTACGATTGTCTGATAGTCACATCGGCTACTCCAGCGATGTCACCAATTTCTTTCTGACTTCTTTTATCCTCGGATGCCTGAAAATTATGCCAAGAGACAATCAACATCAATATTATTCAACGTGAGAAGCAATGTGAGTTCAATTTCAAAATTTCAAATCGAATGTATTGTTCACATCAGTATTCAATGTAAACCTTAGTACAAGTATTAATTACGGACAATATAAGTAAGTATAAATATTGAGGACGAGTGAGCGAGCTGAGAATCCATAACACGAGCGGCCAAGTATCAATTAATGCAAGGTTTCTAATTTTGAAAAGACTCCGGCAATAGTAGAATTATTGAATATTTAGATTAGAAATAATATTGTTCTTGAATAATCACTCGGCATTTTTTGAAAATACAATACTGTAAGTAGGACCATTGTCAATGGATGCATTTCATTCTATCATTATTTCATCATATTTATTTTACCAATATTATTAAAATACAAGAAATATATTTCACACCGAATTGAATGAGCTGAACCATTTTTTCCAGTCGTTTGGTTCATTATTTATAACCTTTTAAAACTGGTCAGTCGGCTATGCTCCACCCTTTACTTCTATTCTGTTTAGATAGGACAGCAACTGCTTGATCAGCCAAGGAGTGTCTCTTTGGAATTATAATTTATTCTTCAAATTAAGAAATAATATTGAATCCAGCAAATTACTTCTCATTCTTTGGATTTCATTAATAGAAAATGATAATAATATTAAATATATAATAATAATAATAAAATATATATAAATATATATAATAATAATAGATATTGAATGATAATAATTATTGCTCTTGTCTATGAAAGGAGATTATTAATGCGGGGCATTCTTAGCCCCGCTCTTCAACTTGAAATTACCAAACTTCTGTTTAATAATAAATATATATAATAATAATAAATATTAAATGATAATAATTATTGCTCTTGTCTATTAGAGGAGATTATTAATGCTTTGCATTCTTAGCCCCGCTCTTCAACTTGAAACAACCAAACTTCGGTTTTAATGAACGAATACCTATTTTACACAATTTCTAGACTATAGTTTGCGCAACATAAATTGGCGATTGAGCCCTCTATCCGCGAAATAGGAGTGTTGTCAGATTGTGTGAAATTGGAACTTCCCGTAATGCAAACTCATGTGACTGAATGAAGAAAGTGACAGCGCTGCTTTAGAAAACTCAAGCGGTGTTGCAAAAACTGTCATAAAATTGTTTGTATGTGCTTTTTAAGATTGTCACTAGTTCATATTATAGCTCAGGCAAGTCAAACCTAGCGCCAAGCAAATCGATCATGAATATTAGAACAAAGGCTTGTGCTGGTGCCTGGAAATGGTTTTAAAGAGGTAAAGTGACTAGGCCTACTGTATCCCATGGTATTGTATCAATATTTTGCATTAATTTTATGCTTATGAAAGTTTTGTAATAATAATAAAAATGAATGAAAGTGCTATAAAGCATTACTTACCTGAGATGCCATATAAATGGCTGCAGCAGCCACCGAGATTGGAGATCTTCCTGGGACAATATCGATTTCAACAGCCTTGCGTGCTATGTGAGTAGCAGCTCTCTGCACCATATTAGGCAAGCCTGTAATACATTAAATTAAATGAGAGTTTATTCTAAATAAAACAATTACACACTAAAATACTGATAGCATTTTCAATAATAAAATCCAATAATCAATAACTGGCTATGATTACTACAGCATTACATGAATTTCCAATTAGTGAAACTCAAAATTAATACGTTACAATAAACAAAACAAAACAAAATAAGGTCCATTCCAATTATAATGTGCATACTAGATAGACGATGCGTCTACTGAGCGGGTGACATCGTTGAGGGGACGCTCCATCAGGCCGACTTCATACACACCGACGTGCAGGTGACTGCAGGTTAGTCATGGATCGCTACTTTTTAAACAGCTCTTGTATTTAATTCTAATATAATAAACAAATTCGAAAATGCAATGTTAGCCACATACGAGGTGTGTTAGAAAATTAATGAGACTGGCTAAACTGCTGGAGATCCCGCATTGATGTGACTTCCAGTCGATACTAAATATGTTTGTTTATCCCTTCCACTTCCTCAGTCCCAGTTACAGCCCCCTACAGCAGACACATTAGTTTTTTTCAGAGTCATTAATTGTAAAGGTGTGTTTTTATGGTGCGTCAGATAGTTTGCTAACAGCATCGGAATTTAGAGCAACGTTGAGTGATAAAGTTTTGTGTTGAACTTGATCACGAAATCTAAAAGTGTCCTGAAAGGACGCCATTTTGGAACTCTGGAAAACATTCAAAAGACAGTAACCGACCAGTTGAAAGCCACCATAATTGAAGACTTCCACCGTTGGTACCAAGAGTGAATGCGACGACTACAGCTGCCCAAGGGAACTACTTTGAAGAGGAAAATATTGTTGTTTGAAAATAATTGAAGCTTTAATTAATTAGAATCAGCCCTTCTTTACTTTTCTCACACACCTCGTAAATAGTAGGTACTGAAGACTTCTTCTACTGCAAATTGATATTGACAACATAACTTGATAGCGTAAGAAAATTCGTTGTATGATAAAATTTAATCAAAATTTGAACGAATAAATTTTACAAGCTAAGCTTAATGAGATCATCATTGTAAAATTATCATGTTCTGGTATAAATAAATTATAAACTATATTTTTCTTCGAGAAATGATAAGATTGAAAATAAGATTGGTAGAATATTATGAAATTAATTTAATAGCAATGGAATTGAACAATAAGGTTTCCAACAAAATACCACAGAGTATAAAAAATGAGTTTTTAAACTTGCTTGAATTCACTTACCAAGATTGGAACAGAATCGAGACATAAAGTCCTCTGTTGTTATGAGATCAACACTGGTTTGAAGAGCTTTCAAGATCAGCTTGAAGCATCGACCAATTTCTTTTTTACTGATTTTGCTAACAGCACAAATTTCCTGCAAAAAACAAAGAATTTATAACTTATAACTGAATAGGACAATTCATAGGAAAAATGAAATGTTGTGAATAATTCGAAATCGAAAGTAATAGGATTAATTACTGGAAAATGCATACCTACTACATTGGCACTAAGATGTGCTTGTGATAAGCTCTATTCTGTAGAGGCGTCTGAAACAATTCCAAAAAATTCGCTCCGGCAGCTGGCGGTCGGAAAGAGTGCATTTCAAATGCAATTCTATGATGGCTCAAATCATATGACTTATAATGAGCTATTCAGGGTATGAATTCAAAGGCGCCGTTTTCGAAAAACACAATTTTTGGCATTGTGTTATTCGCCATTTTCTCTGCCATTTTTGATTGGATTTTTTTCGTTGATGGCTCAAATTGTAGGGAATAATAAGGGTATTATACCCACCAATTTTCAAAACGATCACGTTATTGGTCGATTTGTAGTGATTTTTCAAAATTTTCATCCCCTAATTTCACCCCCTACCCTTTGACCAATTTGGCTGGTTAACGAACTTGACCGAGATATTAACACTAATGATTTTTGTGCAAAATTTGGTCGCTTTCCGACAAGCCCTTCGGGAGTTATCGTGTTAACAAGAAACTGTACATATATAAATATATATATAAATATATATATAGAGATATATGAATTTGAACGGACATCAGATTCGTGTTCTAGGGGCTCGGAAACGTGTAAAAAATATATCACATCATAAATTTTCGATTGTCAGGGCAAGACCAATAGTGCATTTTTTCAAATGAAATGCACTAAAACCACTTGAACTTTTCTGAGAATTGTATTAAGAAGTGAAATCTCCAGAATTTTTTCCCTTCAGAACAAACTGAAATAGGAATTTCCATTTCCCTCATATTCGATATTTCACATCCCTCAGAATGTATCAATAATTTTCATGTTTTATGATTTTTGTAATAAAGCATTGAATCATTTGTAGAGTTTTTAAATGGTTTTTCATGATGTTGTGATACTGATACAAAATATTATTAATATTACTTTGTACTCGATATAATGAATATTTCTCTTCAAAGAGTAATACAATCCATTAATTGGATTGAACGATTTTTGAACTCTTATATAATTTCTCAATAGCCTAATACATTTGAATGATAATGATTACTTGATTCATGATCATGGTTACATGATTTACTATATATTTTGATGTGACATGATTAAACTGAAATGCGGCTACGAATTATAAAAAAGAACCATACTATAACAATAAATTGATCTATAAATTCAGTTTTAACAAAAACTGAACTCTGAATTTATAATTGCGATCAGTAGTAAGTCTACTACTAACCTTGAATGTGCGAGGCACTCCCTCTTGTCTGCAAGCGATGTAGAGGCAAGCTGAAGCAATCGCGTCATTCGACCTACCTTTCAGACTTCTGCCATCATGCACCTGTTTGAATAAGTTATTTGCTCTGTCGACGATCGTTTTCGGCAGATTAATTCTATCAGCCATGCTATTTATCTCTTTGAAGGCATTAATCAGAGATCTGTCGTAGCTGCTCATCTGCAAAACATTTTCAATGCTTATTCTGTAGATATTCTATACTACCGTAGTCAAATTTTCACAAATGGAATCACTGTCAATCAAATAAGCTACAATAGTCAAGGGAAAATAATTTCAAAATAATTATTTTTAAATAGAGAATAATTTTATAGGAAATTACCTTTATCATTGGAAAATATATGCGAATAAATATTATGAGATAAGTTATAACAATTTTTTAATTGAATTTTCATCAAATAAAATACAAATTACTTAGACGTTATCCAACGACTCTCTTCATGATCAGTATGGATTTGAATAACTTTCATATTCTGGCTTTATATGGCAACTCTTGAACATATCGACCAAGATTAAGAGAAAATTCATGAACAAATAGATTCTATTGTGAGATTCAATTTTAGAAAATGGTAATCTTACACGAAACATGCAATTTCGGTAAGAGACAGGCAGCTGTGAAGGTTATATTTGTTTGGTAATATTTTATTTTTCATGTTTTATAATTCAATTTGGAAGTTTTAATGAATAGTTGTGAGTTTTCTCAATTATTTATTATTGGTATAGTAAGATTCTTACTATAAATGGTGAACGTAGATTCGGCGCAAAGGTTGGACAGTTTAGGATGCTTAATTATCTGCAACCAATATTATGATGAGGAATATTAAGACACAGATGTTGTCAATACCATTAATTTTCATTATACCATTTAAAACAGTACCATGGTTTCAGGGCTATACCTGCACCATCCTCAGCTAGATTGGTGCTTGGGTAGGCTACAATAAACTCTAAGCAAACCCAAGCTCTAATCTAGCTGAGGATGGGGCAGGTATAGCTCTGAAACCATAGTACTGTTTTAAAAGTATAATGAAAATTAGTGATATTGACATCATCTGTGTCCTAATATATCTCATTATGGGAAAATACTACAATATCTCATCGAATACAATTGATTTTTTACCCAATTATTAGTTTGCTATAGAATAACAGTACTTATGGAAATAGCAGTAGAATAGAACATTAGAATAGAAAATAACAGCAGTAGATGGGAGTTTGAAATAGCCACTTACAGTTCTACGATTCTGGTACTTTGAAATTCCGAATTCGTCAAATGAAGCATCACCTCTTCCAGGACCAATCATAGTTGAAAGATCGCAACCATTGAGAAGAGGATTCTCCGGTCCACCAACACGAGATGGATCATCGCCAGTCTTCTCATTGCTGAATGTTCTCCACTCTGAACCGACATCTATCACCCTGGAAAAAATATATTGCTTCAATAATAAAATTATATTATTTTTCTTGGTTCAGTATACTTGTTCAGTATAAGTTATTTGGATATTTTGACAGTTGCTACTTTTGAAAATCTTGAACGTGATTTAAAATTAAATTTCGCCCTGGTTGATAAATTTACTATTGAATGCATTAAAACATTGGATTCTTCCAAATGACTCATATTTCGAGTCTTCAATTCCATCTTCATAGTACTAGAACTAGAGTACTCAAAAGTACAGTGGCGGCGCTACAGGGGGGCCAGGGTGGGCGCGGGCCCCTCTAATATTCTCTCGACTCCCCCTCTGGCCTCCCCAATCGAAACCAGAACCATCATTTGAAAATATTATACAATAAATATCACAGTAGGTACTAGATTAAAAATAAAAACTTTTGGAAACATTAACAACTCTTTTAATTAACAGTAGGCTAAGTCACAGAAAATAGAGCAGACTCAACTACCTTTTTGTTGAAATAGGCAATGTCCAGAGTACATAATCACAGATTGCATCTACAGAGTTTTATATCTCCATCAAAATCTAAATATTGAGGATACGCAAGGACTGAGAAATATTGGAAACAAAGAAAGTTCTATTATTCATAGTTACAAGTAATTTCATGGAGTAGGTTTACGGTATCGTAGCCTCCTTGGTATAGTCTTGGCATGTTAAGAAGAAATCGTGTCACAATGCAACTCATATTGAGCAGCATATATGTAAACTTTTGATACCAGCAAACTGATAGCAGCAAAATTTTGTATAATGAAAGTAAAAAATTGTTTCTTTCATTTCTTTTGTTTTTCACATGAAACCATGGTTGCTGCTCAGTCACGCCTGAAATAACTACTTGCTACTCCTAAACTTTACTATATTATATACTTTTATAATGTAGGCCTAATGTAAGGTACCTACTGTGTAAGGTATAACAGTAAGGTATGCTTTTTCATCCTAATTTGTGAAAAAAAAATTATAGCAAGTAGCCTACATTAATATTGTATGTAGCCTATAGTAGTAGGCTAGGCCTACTCAATATCTAAATACATAGTTGGTGTGATAGATCATTTTTATGAATCATCAAATCACAGCTTATCTGATGGTGTTGTGGAGACAGCAACGATTTCCAATTATTATTGGAAAATTGAAATAATCTAGATCTCAATACAATTATTCCTTCATACAGAGTGACACACGTGAGATGGACGGTTTTCAATTAATAATACTTTGCCAATTTTTACATTAAAGCATATTTTTACACAAAATTTAAGCTCAAATTTCGCAAAAAATTGAGCTGAATTTAAATTCAAGCTGATGGTCATCTCCTTGACGACATTATTATTTTTCCAATATAACTGAATAAATTTTATAAATCACTAAAAGCTGATTTAACTCAAATGGCACATAATGAGCTTTGTTTTGTGTAAAAATAATTTGTAATAAAATTTTAAAATTGGCTGGGTATCATTTCATTGAAATCGTCCATCTCCAGTGTGTAGCTCTGTATAGAGGAATTTTATTGAGATCTAGGTTATTTCATTTTTTCCAATAATTACAGTAGTTCTGTATTCAAAACTGCTCAGTTGTAATTGCTTATACTTCTACAATACTTCTTATTATCGTTTAAAATCTCTATGCCTTATAATTTTTTGTCTACTATACTTTTGTTGATTGGTGTATATACCCTCTACAGTGAATTCATCATTATTTGAAAAATGAATAACAAAATAAAAACGCCTACTGCACCTTTGAGGAAGCCTTCAGTTCACTTTTCAACTTATTTCATGCAACTTCAGGTTTTCAAAATATTCTCATTTTTTCAAGTATATTAGAATTATTCTTATCAGCATATCGATCTGCCATAGATAATTATAATAACATAATTATTCTTGATTTGAATTAATTATTCAGGCTATGATATAAGCTATTACCGTATCAATTATTCTCATCTTGACATTGTGTATTTACTATAGAGACTGAATAATCAGACTGATTTTACAGTCTCTATAGTACCGGTATTTACTATCCTCCAATCTCATAGTATTTCTAATTTGATAAGAAATTTCTTCGCTGTTATGTTGCAATAAAGGAGTCTGTATTTTCTCAAACTGTAATTTTCAAAAAAAGTCATTATTCCAATATAAGTTTTTCAAATAACTTCAGAAAATTCCAGTGAAACTCATAATATAGTAAAAAGTAATTAACTATGTATGAAAATTCATAAAACTGTAATAAATTTTAGCATCTAGGGTAGTGCCTAGTGGAATGTATGGCACTTCAAAAAAGGAAAAATCATTGCAATAAAAATACAGCAAATGTAGGTACTGAACCATATATCACGTGAAGCCTAGGTCTAGTGTCAGTAGTATAGCATAGCTCTTAATTAATTAGGTGGAGGGCAAAGGGAATTTTGGCTCTCAATTGCTAGCCCACCCAATGATATCTTGGGCCCACCCTTGGCCCCTCCATTCATTGGGGGTTAATGCCGCCACTGCAAAAGTATTCCTTTTATCATAAAAGTTCTATTAAAAAGTTTCTTTTTATTATTAGCGTATGGTTTTATTTTGTGGAGAAACCAAAAAGTGTTCCACATCGCCTACACAACCCTGTTTCGCCGATTGGAAGGATGGTGAAAGGCTTTTGAAAATAGAAAATATACTTTTGATAATGGTAGGAGTAGGAGGTAGGCTATTGTTGTTAGCAGGTTTTTTATATCATAAAAAGTTGACGTTTTTGTTAATTTAGGTCATTGATTTAAATTTTTCAAGCTGAGTTCGGCCCATTCTAGACGGGCGTAGGAAACGCGGCGTTAACGTCGCGTCAACGCGTCGAAATTGTTTTGCAAACTACAAGAGGAGTAGAAAACGCGTGAAGAGAAAATCAAAATGGCTGATGAACCTAACCTAGAAAAAGTGATACAAAACCCAGCTGATCAACGCGCGCTCAACGGATCACATTGTGATGAATGGTCTTGTCTACACGAGCGAAATAATCACGCGTTCTCAACGCGTTGACGCCCGCTGACGCTGTGAAAACGCGTGATTATTTCGCTCGTGTAGACAAGCCCACAATGTGTTCTGTCGAGCACGCGTTCCCGATGCGACGTTAACGCCGCGTTTCCTACGCCCGTCTAGAATGGACCTCAAGATCAATCACTAATGAAATTGATCAGTGGAAGATACAACTCTGATCAGAATTTTTACAATCAACTAATATAGATTTTCTTTCAATCCCCTTCATGGTGAGATATGATCAGGCAACTCATCATGAGATTATGCAATTTAAGTATCAGGTACCTTATAGTAGTTCAATCAAAGTTCATCATTTAAATGGAATTGGAATCAAAGACTCAGTAGTTCAAACGGCTAACAAAGATAAATGTTCTGACTCAAAGGCTGAGGCCGCACTGCCGGTGGGTAGAGCCTGGAGGGTGGAGGGTAGTTGGTAAATCTATAGAACATACACACCATCCACAGTAATACATCGTATGAATGGTATGTGTTCGGCCACCATCTTGAAATTCTTAAATATGGACAACATAACCTCAAAAAACAGAATGACGTCATACCATTCATACGATATATTACTGTGGATGGTGTGTATGTTCTATAGATTTACCAACTACCCTCCACCCTCAGGCAGTGCGGCCTTAGCCTGATAGTTCTCTTACTTTGAATCTAACTAGTAGTTCTGTGAACAGTGGACTTCACGAAGTCACCTATAGATGGGCTCATAAAGGGAATACTTAGTTATGTTGAGTTTCATTAATTGCATGCAATTAATAATAAACTCGACAGCTGGTTGAGCATGAAAAATTATATATACTGATTTCTCCTATGTTCAGAAGTACAGGATGCGGCAACATAACTTCCTTATTTCAAAACTTTATAAAACGCATTGTATGAATCAGAAAATTTTTATTAGTTTTCTATAATATAGGCACATACATAAAGTTTTGTTTTGCCAAGTTTTGAGGATCTTATCAGTTAGGTGACGTCCCCCAATCTCCGTACACTGAGTGAACCGATTTTTGGCGTTTGTCATGAGTCCAGCTAGCATTGCAGGCGCTATGTTGGCACTTTTTTCCTGGATGTTGATCTCCAAATCTTGTAGGGTCCTTGGCGCTACTGGGCTGAGATCAATTCTCGATGATTGCATCAAAGGCCTTTGCATTCACTCAGTCACAGTGTCGTGTGTAGTTTCCTCAAGTGGAATTAATGGTGCCTGATTCTTTGAGGAAAATGTCCTAGTGACAAAGAATTCGTACCGGTATGTAAACATGTTAGAGGATTTTTTCCCTCGACTAGATGAGTTGGAATTAGGGAAAATTTGTTTCCAACAAGTCGGTGCAATGGCACACGCTTCAAGACATCGATGACATGATGACTGTTCTGAGGGAAAACTTTCTAGAGCGCCTTATCTCAATTAGGGGCGATTTGAAGTGACCGACCCGCTCTCCCGATTTGACCCCTTGTGATTATTTCCTATCTTTTCTTTGAAATTCCGTGTTTTTATGTGAACCGTCCAAGGACCCTACAAGATTTTAAGACTAATATCCAGGAAATATTGCCAACATAACGCCTGCTATGCTTGCTGGAGTCATGATAAACACCAGAAATCGGTTCACTCAGTGAATGGAGAATGGGGGACGTCACCTACTGATTAGATCTTCAAAATTGGGCAGAATAATACTTTATGTATGTGCCTATATTATAAAAAACGGATAAAAATTTTCTGATCCATACAAAGCGTTCTATAAAGTTTTAAAATAAGGAAGTTATGTTTCTGCACCCTGTATAATGTATATAGTAATATTTTAGTATGGAGGTAATTCCTCTTCCTTTCATATTATCCTTAAAATTCAATATTTCAAGAAACCTTACATATACATCGACGCGCAATTTCAAGAGGAACATTCCTGTCAAATTTCATCAGAATCTTAAGCCGCGTTTTGACGTTAATGCGGAACAAACAAACATAAAGAGAAATGCAAAATCGTCGTCTTGATCTAACACTCACTTACGTTCGGTCAATAATGGAAGAATTACAAATAAAGTAGACAATTTGCATCTTCAAATGAGTAAAGTCAAGCTATCTAGCTATTTCGGAGTGATTCTTTTCAACTCATTTATTGAATTTTTAGAAATGCGGAGTTAGGACTCACAGGTCCCCTCTTACACTCAATCTCAAAGTAATTGAATTCAGTATATCTATAACTTATAAGTAACAATAAATTGATAACAATATATATCTATAACAGTATATCTATATCAGTATATAATAACAGTATAGATAACAGTATAGATATAACAGTATATCTATAACTTATAAGTAACAATAAATTGATAACATAATATTACTTTATTTAGGATCATTAAGTTGAAAAAATACCAATCAACACTAGCGAATGATATACCAATATGTTACTGATATATTAGTACAATTGAGTAGATACAATTAATTTTGTTTGTTTGTCAATGGCTCAACAGCCCAAGAAGGGCCTAGGCCTACCAGCTGGTTGCCAGTTTTATATTCACTCCACTATACAGTCCGTTCAACCAAAGAAAACAGCCCGGCCCGGCAAGACGGGAAAACTACTTCAGCCCGGTCAATACCGGCCAAAAAGCCATGGATTCTCAAACAGAACCCACAGTCCCCGAATCAACACCGACCTAGCCGAAGCCACCCCCACGCCACCAGAACCCCTTTCTCTCCCGGACAGACCATACAGCAAGCTAATAATCATCAACCAGGATAGAGGTAATATGTGGTTAGCACGTTGATCCTCTCAACCATAAGCCAGTCTTCACAACCAAATGAAGGCGCAGAACACCTCTGAATAACATTCAGTTAATCAGTCAGAGTGTAATGCAACAATTACTATTCCTTCGGAGACTGGAAACAACTGATTGTCTTTACTAACGATAGCCAATCTCCAAAAGAAGGGGAAATTAAGATACAATTAATACAATTCATTATATTGAGAAGAAAGACATGATGGTACATGAACGTCGTGGCTCTTGAACTTCATATAAAAAACCTGCTAACAACAATAGCCTACATCCTACACTACCAAAAGTCTATTTTCTATCATCTGTCTCTAATAGAAGTCTAAACAATTGTGTTCAAAAAATTACCTAACACAATCTAAGTTTGGGAATTAGTGGTAACATATGTCTCACCATAAGAATTCGAAATTCAAGGCAACAAAATCAACCCAACTTCAAGCATCCAAATAGACAGTACTGTACTGATGTCAAAGAGTGGTGTATGGTGTCAGTGATGATTTACGCGACAAATCAAGGTGGTGGGATCAATTGAGGAATATTGGAATATTGAGACGCTAGGCATCCTAGTCATATGAGCATGTACAATGTCCATTCAATATGTGTCGAGACTGGTTCTCTGTAGTCTCAACAGAGAAGTGGAGGTGGGTCCGACTGGTTAGGATCAGTAGAGGGACCCTTTAGGAGGTTGATTTTCGCGCCGAGTGTTTTAAAAGCGCTTCACAGATGTTTGGAGGCCAAAGTTAAACCCCTGCACTCATAGCGGCTTTTTCACTTATGGAAGTAAGAAGAAAGTGAGGTGAGTTTTTTAGAGGGGTTGATATGACCTGCCAACGCAGATTTTCGCCAGTAGATGCTGCACAACAATCGCACTGTGGCACGGCGCCACAATTGGCAAATTCCTAAAAATTTTCTTGTCAATAAATCATTCGCAGTGTTGATGGATTCCACTACACTATCGTTTTTCTCACTGATGAGGGCGACTATTATACGCCTGTCAAAGTCCAAAATTTCTTCCGTTTTACCACAAAAGCCCCAGCTCAAGCGTTTATCAGGCGTCAAATGCAAAACTTGACTTCAACGAGTTCTTAGCCTTCCTGAATTCACTGAAAAAAACTCTTGCGTGAATCAAGGAATCTTCCCCGTGAGCCTCTTTAACAAGGGAATGAGTCTCCGACGCGAATTTTTCGTTTTTGAAGCAAAATTTCACAGCATAGCTTTGCTCGATGGTAAGCTCCATGTTGTTGCTACGACGTGAGGCAAAAACATTCGGCGCAGAAATCGACCCCCTGCCTCAACGAATGCACGAAGGCTACTGAACCAGAGTGATTCTTATTCACAAAGTATCTATAGATTCCCACCGATCGGATCCCCCTATAAATTTTGGTCGAGGCCACAGCGAACCAGTCTCGATACTTGTGAATGGAGTATATGTATTTATGTGGAAGTTTTGAAATTACTCACCGATCACCCACAACGAGTCCACATTCTGAGCAGATCTGGTCTCCGGCTCGATAATCTTCAATCAAAGGAGCATCTGGGTGCGAACTGCAGCACAATTTATTTGTATCATATCTGTAAGTGAGAAAAATGAACGCAATGTAATGCATAGTTTACAAGCAAGCAGTCAAATGAGTTATTTCAATAGTTCGTCATGAATCGATCATAAATTACTATTCACAATAAATCATTACTGTAATAATTACAGCATTATTCCATTAGCTATAATAAAAGTTCGGTTAATTTCCAGCAAGATCAGATCCGTGCTTTTTAACAATAATTCAAAATGATGATGAATCTTCCATGTCTTGTGATTGTGTAAGCGTTGGTCAACATATCGCTACTGATTTTCCTCATAAGGTTCAAGAGTTTTATGCGAGGTGTCATGAAATTAATCATGAATATTGCGTTACGGTGATAAGTATTACAATAGGACAAATCTATTTCAACATTAATTTTGCAAAGTGTAGTCCAAGTCATGGTATGGTGAATTTTGAACTTCGCATAAGTTTTATTTGGAATTGATATGCTGGAAATAATTTCTGCTTCACTTTTAAGAAAAATCTCTGGATTTAACATCAACTTTTCATATCATATCATATTTTGTGGTAACTAACTAGAGAGAAGGAAAAGTAGCGTTACCTGTAGGTTTTATGTACGGTATGTAGTGATATGGATCGGGAATATTCCCAGTGGGAAGGAACTTATGATTTGGGAATATTTCCCTGGGCAAGAAATTTTGGGAATTTATAAAATTATAACTTACAGTTTCTGAAATGATCAATTTCCTGATCTGAATGAAGATTCTTGGGCTGATTATACTTCAACGGTTATTGAGATAATTGGAAAATATGCCGAGAACGCCATTTTTCAACGATTACCTAAGGTTTTTAACTGGATAAGGAATTAGGAATTTGTATTATTTTTAATGTAAGTTAAAGAGAGTCTGATTCTGAGGGAAAAGATGAAAGGCGGCGATTTTGTAGCCTGAATGTTACCCAAATCATAGGAATCGCGATCTAAAATCTAAAAATAAACAAAACAGAGCACAAGTCACAAATCTGTGTTTAGTAGCGGTTTTTGATCACTACTTTTGAGATTTGGGTGAGATTTACACAATCTCCTCCATTCAACTTTTTAAATGTCAATTTTCCGCCATTGTTATCTCGGTAACAAAGCGTTTTTGGGGGGTTTGTCCAATGAAAGTTTTTTGTCTACTTGATGTAAGAAATCAGCCTGAGAAGTATTGCACATTCCTCCTGGAACACTCTGTATAGCTGGATTAGAAAAGGGAAAATACAAGAGCACAACACTAATACATTCATTAAAAAATGACAATAAAGTGATATCAATACAGCAAAGTGAGAAAAATTGACATTACAAGGATGATTTATAGTGTAATGTACTGAGATTGATAAATTCCAATCATTTTGAAGTACTTAATAACGTAATAACTCAATAACTAATACTTAGGTTAGACAGTCTAGCCTAGATAACAACATAACCTATAAATTAGGTTATTTATAATATAGTGGTTAATTATAACCACCGTAGCACATAATAATAATAATAATACAAAGGTAGCAAAAACATTTTTGACTCAATATAACATTATGCAAAACACTGAATTCAAAAGTTATCATCACTCGCCAATAATATAATAAAATAAAATAATAACGTAATATTAATATTCAACAACAAACAAAATAGGCTTATGGAATGTCGAAAAACTCTGTCAACAGGTGTTGAAAAATTCAGTGCAAAAACAATTGTAGTGAAATACAGTTAATCAAGGGGCTTAATATTTTGAAAAGTTATTATTTTCTCATTTTTTCTAAGGCATATTATACACCAACCTGGAAGAACTTGCCATAATGCACTATGGTAGGCGATTGGCCTACACTTTTACTTTGTCTATAATTCCTGTACTTTCCAAGGTTTTTATTCTCTTACTGATGCTTTAAACACTTTGACACCTTTATCACCAATTGAAAGCACACAAGTCCAAACAAATTTATTGTTTTAACAAAACAGAGAGTGATTATTATCAACCACTGAAAAGTTTACACTCAATAACAACCAAGTATCCAAACTGAACATTGAACTGGAAAGTGGAAACTGATATTCGATTGAAATGAAGACGATTATCTCAATCAGCTGTTGTTATGGTCCAGATGTTTAAAAACATCGTCACGTTCTTTGGGGAGTGCCTCATTAGCTCCAAGGATCACAAACTCCACAATGTTAATTTGGGTTGCCGATGAAATTGGACTTGAGGAATTTCAAAAACTCCAAAATCCCGTTGCAGGCTGATACACAGTCAGCTACACCGTTGCACATCAGTTCTCGATCTAGATACAGCATGTTTTGGAGACGTTTACTGTGTTGCATTTTAAATACAGAATAATACAGAGCTGTTTTATTGCTAGAGGCTGAATCAGAGATATCAGATACCATAACAAAATAGGTTATGTTATGTTTAGTAGTTGAATCTCATTGATTATTTACTGTTTAATATCCAGTTAACTTAGGACCACGAATTAACATTTGGGTGAGTTTTCAGCAATATTATTCTAGTTTAATATTAAGAACCCAATATTCTCATCAATCTGCATTTAAAACTTATCTGAAACTTTTTGAGCTTTATAGTAGCCTAGACCTAATATTTTCTATAACTTTTTGAGCTGTATCTGTAGCTTTTGAAATTTGGCAACAGGGATCATTCTCTCTTGTTAGAGGCATAAAACAGTAATTGAATGCTTAATTAGTCTAACAAATTATAGGCTACATTATATTAGGTACTTGACTACAATGAGTAGGCGGCTAAAGTGTCGTTTACTGGCCCACCTTGGTTCGAACAGTTCAAATCGATATTGTTATTCAATCGACTCTGCAGCCATAGTTTGAGGTTAGTGACTTGAAGAAGTTGAGTTTGTGTGTTACAGAGGAGAAATTATTCAACATAATTTGAAATAAGAATGAAATTGTTATTTTAGTACTCAATGTGAGTAATTTTGTACAGTTTATATACATTTCAAAACGTTCAGAAAAAGAGGTTTAGTGTACTTGTGAGATAGTTTCATAGCTCCCGTAGACCAAACTTTGAACTTGATTTATTTCAAAACTACTTGACAGCGACGGCTAATTTTTTCAAATCTGTCATCAGAATAACGTACTGAATCGATTCCAACAATAATTTTGACTCTAGCAAGGTGGGCCAGTAAACAACACTTTAGCCTATGTAGGCCTATTGCAATGATACTAGTGAATATTGATCAACATTTATTAATTATGAAAGTTTTCATGTCTTTTACGTTGTACCAATTCATTTTTGTTTTCTTGCAGAATCATTCAGCAGCAGCAGCTACCACCACCACAGTATTCGAAATGGACAAGCAAAATTAGCCTATCCATTGCCTCTGAGTGGGAAAGATATGTAATTTTCATATTTTGTTTGATGAATAAATGTTATTGTTAGTTATTTCACTTTCATACTAAGAAGGATCAAATGAACTATACTTTTTATCCAAGTTTTCAAGTCAAATAGCATCTTTCATTATTGTTGCCAAGTATTCATTTAATTGTATTTCAATTTTTGTTAAAGTGAATATGAATAAGAATAAGAATGCTTTTATTCCTTCAATGCTTACATGCAATGCTATAGGAAATGTCAGTCAACAATATAATACAAACCTTCATGTTTTAAATTATACTGTAAAATGTATGTACATAGTACAATACAGACAAAGTAATTCAATAAAGTTCAAGCTGGTCTTGTTTATTGTTTGGATGTGACATAGAAAAAAGAGTATATTTACAAGTCATTGATTATTTCACTCTTCAAATTAAAATATATTCCACATAGTTGGAAGAAATATGTCCTTAAGTTCAATTCTTACTTTGTATTTTCAATAGTTTTATGACGAATTGTATTCAGAGAAGAGTTTTTTATTGTGCCCCAAAATCTAAGGGCGGAGAATATAGAGCTGTCTTTACCAGAACTTTGAATTATCATTCCAAACCCTAAAGACCTCTCCCAATAGTTGTCTCACATATTCAATAATTGAATACCAAAAATTGTTTGCTTCCATTCATTTAAAATTTTTAGATTTTACAATCACAAAAATCCATCATCAAAATAGTTTTTTCAGCTACTTTCACGTAATAATAATAATAATTTCTCTGAAAGAAAAACAATTCTTCCAGAGGAGTTTATTAGTAAGAAATTAACAATATACAGGTAAGATTTCATGATGTGAATTTAAGTAACAATTTAGACTTTATTGCAAAAAAGATATATTTTTTCGTGGCCCCCACTATATGAAATATGTGTTGGGAAACCACAAATACTTTGCTTTACACGGCGTTAGAGTTATAAAAATAATTTAAATAATTAATTAATATAATAATATTTATGGACTAATTTTTACATTTGATTAGTAATAAAGGACAAAAAAGAAATTATTTCCTGAATGATGCTACTCTAATTTCCAATAAGGTTTTACTAAAATTTATTCTATTTTCAATGAGCCAATTTTTTGTTTTTGCTTTAAAAATGTTAACTGGTACTATTTCTTTAATATGTATTGGAAGTATGTTATGAAGCTTCGGTCCTAGATATGTGACTGTCCTCTGGGCGGCTGTTGTTGCCATCCTGGGAACAGCCAGATCAATATTCCTTCTGCGTGTACTGTGGTTGTGGTCCATGTTGAGAAATAACTGCGGGTTTTTTCTGGTGAATGTAAGTAGTCTGTGGATGTAAATTTGTCTGATGCTGAGTAGGTGGAGCTCCGCAAATAGAGTATCTGTAGGGTGGAGCAGATGTTTCTGTCCCATTATCCTGAGGATCAGTTTCTGTACTTTGAAAATGGGATCCATATGACAGAAATGAGTTGCTCCCCAGGCCAGAATGCCATACCTTTCTATTGATTCTACCAATGTGTGGTATATCATCTTCAATGTATCCAGATTCAGTATCTTTCAGAGCTGAATGAATTTGTGGACCAGTTTCCTGAGTTTTGTTGTATCATGTGTTTGTCCCATCGAAGTAAGTCGTCTACTATTACTCCCAAGTATTTTATATTATCAGTGTGATCTATTGTTGGACAATTGCAGTTTATGCGATTAATTTTGCAGTGGTGTAGCTTGATGGTATTTCTAGCCGGTTTTTTTGAGTCCGTCAGTGAAAATGCCAGAAATTTCGTTTTTGATGAATTGAGAGTCAGGATATTATTGTCGAGCCAGGATGTAATTTTTTCCATACCTAATTCAGCTGATATGAAAACATCATTCCAGTTGTTGCCTTGGAATATCACTGCTGTGTCATCTGCAAATTATCTTGCCACCAATGTCAAGTGAGCATAATTCATTGGCAAAGATGAGGTACAGTATCGGACCAAGAACTGTTCCCTGTGGCACGCCAAATTTTATAGGAAGACCTTCCTCTGCACTCAGATTTTTCCCTATTTGCACTCTTCGCTTTTGATTATCAAGGTAGGATTTGAACCACTCCAAAACCACACCTCTCACACCAATAGCTTCAAGTTTTTTCAGTAGGATTCCATGTGATACTGTATCAAAAGCCTTTGCAAGATCCAAGAACACTGTCAGACACTTCATTCCATTATCTAAGCTGTGAATTATAGTTTTTGTCAACTCAAAAATCGCATCATCTGTACTCCTGTTCTGTCGGAAGCCAAACTGATTGGATGACAACAAATTTTTCGACTCAAGAAAATCAACTAGACGCTTTTTCACTATTTTCTCTAGAATCTTTGATGTGTTGTTGACTAATGCTATTGGCCTATAGTTGTTCAGATCAAGTTTATCGCCTCCTTTATGTAAAGGTCTGACACAAACCTCTTTCATTAAATTTGGAAAGATTCCATTTGAGAGACTCTTGTTGAATATGTCAGCCAGTGGTATTGCAATATACTCTTTCACAGCCTTCAGAGTTCTATTGTTGATGTCGTCTAGACCTGGAGAACTGTCGTTACTAAGGGAGCTGATGATGTCCAGTATTTCCTGTTCTGCAACTGGCTGAAAATACATTGAGGCTGGCGAAATTTTAGCTGGTTTATAATCACTTACCAAAGTGTGAATTGATCTTTCAACTTTAACAGCAATGTTATTGGCTAGATTTTCTCCAATATTGGTAAAATGTTCATTAACTTTTTCAAGAATGAGTTCTTTACTATTCTCCATTGTTACAATGCTGTTATCAACAACTATCTCTCTTATTATGTCATCCTTTCTGTTAACTGTATCTGTTGCTTCCCTTATCAGTTGCCAGGATCTTTTCATATTATTCAATGCTCCATTTAATTTTGTTCTGTAAAATTCTTCTTTTTCATTTCTTATTAGTGCTGTTAAAGTGTTGCGATATTGTCTGTAGTATTCAGCAAGTGCAATGTCATTGGGATGCATTTTCCTCCTTTTGTTGAGTAGATCTCTTCTCCTTATAGCTGATACAAGTCCCCTTGTAATCCATGGCTTGATGGGTAATATTTGAATACCAGTCTTTCTGAACCATCATCCTAATGTTACATGTAACTACATTGAAAGAAAGTTTACTATGTGAAATTGAAGCTCATATCAAAACATTATCAAATACAAACATCAAAACAGGAAAGCATAATTATTTGGTTCTCATGCTTGCAGAGCATGCAAAAACATGACAGAGCTGTCATTTTGTTTTTCAGCTAAATTTTGAAAATCTACCAGGTATATAATCTAATTTTCTCTCTCTCACACTCCACCTCTCTCTCTCTCTCTCTCTCTCTCTCTCTCTCTCTAGTGTTAATGGAAAGGATATCCTTATCATCCTTTCCCAAGAATGGACATTTATATGTCTAAACTTCGCCTTTTCACTTGGATAACTTACACTCCTTATTCATTTTGAAGATCTTCGAACTAAATTTTGTATAAATTTCTCATTCATTACGTCACCGTTTTGTATTTTTACTAGAAGTTTCCATTTTGTGAAATTTATAAGATAATTTAGTTTTACTCATTCATATTACAATGTAGAATCTAAGCCAAATTTTGTTATCTATTTGAATAAAGTAATCCAATCTCTCTGTCTCTCTCTCTCTCTCGTAGAGGGGATCAGGAGCTCTAAATTCGCCCTGAAAAGGGTATTTAATCAATCAATTATTTTCTAATATTACTCTAATTTCTTATTATTTTTTAAGTTTTGAGGCAGTGTCTCATACTCTTGAGGATATCATGAAGTATCATGTCTGTGTTGTGACTCTTCAAACACTTGTGACTCTTCTTAATTCTATTACTTTTATCATATCTAACTGAGATTCAAACCGTTTTCAATTGTGTTGTTAAAAGTCCTTTGCACGTAATTAGGCTATGTAGGCTTCTTCCATTCCTATCAAGGTAGAGGTGGGTGGTATCAAGATAGAGGTGAGTAGTTTGAAAACCAATACCATACCATAGTCTAACTATACAGTATACAGCTTAGTATATCTACGCCAATACTAAGGTGGAAAAGATAAAAAAATAATTTAGAAAGAGAAATTGATCAAGAAGAAAGAAGATGATGAGTAGAGCATTACTCCTAGCAACCAGTGATTCATTTACTCCTAGGTTATGATGTTCAAGAAACATTTAATAAGAGAGAGTCTTGTATCAATTAGATTCTTCCTGAATCATTTTTATGTAAGACAGCTCAATATCAGCGTTTTCTTATGTGGATAAATGTAGAAGAGATACTTGAGAGAAAAAGGTGATGACAGTCATTATCATCAGTTTCAATATTATTCAACAAGTGCTTCCTCAATATAGTATAAGCATTTTATTCTGCTAAATAAGCATTCTCATGAAAAAATTGTGCAATCAAACTATAATAGTTACGTATCATGGAAAATATCACCAACAAAATAAAATTTATGGATTGGAGAATCATTCTAAAAAAGTTTAATAAGTTTGAAGACACTGAATTAATTTAATCAAGTTAATGTGTTTCAACAGAAATGAAAAGCATTGTGACCATCAACACCCAATCAATGTCTATAGTGTACTATGAGAATGGATTTTTGCTTGCTAACTGAAGTTCAAAAGAAAAATTGTTATAACTTTGTTAGTCTATAGGGAAATCATTCAAATTGAAGTCTATACTATAGTGAATAGTAACTGACGCCAATTACTTGGGCGGTTGGCGAATGACAGTTATTAATTCTCAGCTCTCTCAGGACAGTTGGCGAGCTGTCTGCGAGAATACAAAAAACGTAAGTAACCACAGCTATACTAATTCGTTATCAAAGACAGATTCGGACTGTCCTGACTGAGCTAAGCATAATAAAATTAATTTTCCAACTGCCTAACTAATAGGCATCAGCTAGGCCTATATGAATTTTTCTCAAAAATTCGTTGGTATTGTTATCATATACGTCTGAAAAACCGTCACGCACCCAAATTTTTATTCAAACCTTCCACTTTGACTGGCTTTGGCGCGCCGCTTTGCCATTGGCCAATCATTGCGCCAAGGCATATGATTTGCAGGCTTTTGAATTTGAAGGCGGCCTTTGTTTTCAGATAGACTGAAAACAGCCATTTGCTCTTTATAGTGAATGCAATAATTAGATAATTACAATATCATCATTTTTGAAATTTACGTAAAAATTTGCTTGTCCAAAAATCAATAGTGATAATTTTTTGATCAAGTTAATTTATGTTACTAGTTGAATTATATGACAATATGTTATCAACAACTGATTCACAACAATGAATGTTGTAAAAGTCTGACATTTGCTCTCTTTGTGTTCCTCTCTTTTCTTTATTGGAATGTTTGCTAGAATGCTTTTCTAATAATTCGAATGTTTATAATATTTTGTAGTTAGCTAGTTTCAATCAATCGGGATATTTCCCTTTGAACTTCAACATAAGTAACTATTTTACACATTATCAAAAAACCACTAGATAGGTTAAAATTCGTTAACTACCTACTGCTATAAGATTTGGTGATAATTTTGGATACAGTACAATAATATTGGGTATTAGAAATAAAAATATAGGCTTCCTGAATCAGGAATTCACTGCAAGTGCCTATTGATTCCACTGAAAATATTGCAATGTAAATATGTACTAAAAAAACTAATTTTAAAAATAACTGTGATATTCGTTTTAAGTTGTTTGTACATTTTCACTGGTGAAAAATCTTTGGTACTGTTTTACCAATAAACGTTCAAAACTATTTTCCATTTCATTTTCCTTGAATCATTTTTTATATTAATATTAGATAGTTTTTAGCACTGGAAACTCTTCTATATGATTTGCATTTGATTGATAGTCTTAATTCAGGCTACGTATTATTCAATTTAATCATTTCCTCTAAAGAGAAATCAAACATAAAATTCAGATTTCAATATTAGCATAACAAAAATTACTACTGTATATATTCAGTTATTGACACAAAACATGTATGTACAAGGAATTTGTAGCAGGTTGCAAAATTAACTGTGGCTCAAATAAATTGATTTTCATCCACTTCCACACGAGCTAGAGCATAGCCACCTTTAAAAAAGACTATGGTCTTGAAACTGACAACCATGTAGAGTAGGAGTCGGCACATTTGAAAGAATTGAAATCATTTCTCAATCAACTGTTTTATCGGAGAGTTTCTCATGTGCGTTCTCACATTTGATTTGCTACAAATCATAGCTACATTGTTAAGTCACAAACACTGTGGACTACTCTTAGATGGGTAACCGGTATTTGGCCAAGTACACATTGGCGAGGTGGAACTACCCGTAAGGGTCTCCCCACCATTAAAAGCAATGAGAATATTTTTATTATATTTTGACATAATTGTCTATTTTCAATCTTATCTGCTAATCTCTATCACAAACCATTACAGAAAACACGTAGGCTACAAGGAATTCTAAACCAATAAGGTTTCATGAAAATATTTATAATTCAATAACTTACATAAAGAGATTCAAAGTTGACCAGAAATTTATTTTCTTCTTTTTAGTCGGATTTAAAAATGTCGATTTTTGAAAGTTTTTCAAATATATTTATTATAGAATCAACAAAAATTTTTTAAGTATTTGGTGATGTAATAAGAAATTGATAACTTTATGAAAAAAAATTCTTTATGAATTCATTCTTGGTTAGATTTGAATTGTGAATGATAAATGTGTGATGAAATGACAATAAGCAACAAATTATTGATTAAAATTTGACAATAGGAGAATATAATGTAGCTATTATTTAAATGAATAAATTAATTTCAAATATAATGAATTGAAACTCATAATAGTTTCAAAAGCGAAATAAATAAAAGTATCCTTCATGGAGTTAGAAGTATTTTATAAATGCACAGAAATTTTTCGGCTCTCAGAACATTTAAATTAGTCACAATGATTATATTTATTGCGTTGGAGCATCCATAACATAGTCATAAATGAAAAATTGTTAAGAGTTCAGTCATCATAAGCCTAATTTTTAAATAAAACTGAGATAGATGTAGGTTATGTGAAATTATTCATGAAGAAATAAATTCCCTTTCCAAAAATAAATAAATTTAAAATTCTTTAAGGGACATATCCCTACGGTATAATAGCCTAATTAAAATTTACGAACCAAAAGTTATCTTTTCATAAATTAGTTTATGACTCAATAATAATTATTAACGAGAATACTTTGGGAAAATCACTGAAATACTGAATTGTATCATTGTAGAAGGCTGTATCATTTAAATTGATGATACAGTATCATTTCAGTACTTGATACAGTATGAAACGAGTATATGATACGGTGACATACAAACTGGTCTAAAGCACAGTGGTCTAAAAGCAATTAAAGTCAGCTGAAAAGCTTCAAAATGGTCCAAAGACCAGTTCACAGTGATGATTAGAGTTTCAGTGATGGGGAAAAAAGGGAAAAGATAATTTTACCTTTACAATGTTTATATGTCGCGGTGCTGTTGACTGAGTAACGGTCAAAGATTATAGGTTAGACTAGAAGTAAGACAACCCAAGGTATTATTAGATATTATTTTAATATAATTACCTTAATGGATATTTTTTTATTTTAAAGACCAATTCTGCCTAAAGTCAAGAAACAGTTTCATACCAGTGAAATACAATTAGCTAGGAAAGATACAAGTGGTGTCTGAATTATGATACCGGTATGTTGAGTTACAACAATTTTATTTAGAAGTCATATTAACTTACATTTATTATCCTCAAACATAATTCACTTATAGTGAATTAAATTGATTTTAAGCAAATCATTTTATTCTACTGTCTACAAGCAATAAACATGGAAGTGGAGAGGTAAGTCAATGTATTATGAAAGATACTAATTCTAAATGGAGAATCCTCAGAGAAACTTAATGAAATTTTAAATGAATACCATGTAAATTTATGCTACAGTTCAACTCAATGTAGCGTAATTGTTAACCTGAGAGGCATCTAGGTAACTATTTTATTTATTATACTGATTAACATTCTTTATTTACTCATTTTCTATGCAATACATTCAATTATTGTTTGGGTATTCGACTGAGAAATTTGAATCTGTTAGGCTACTATACTTGAAGATGATGTTCTGAAATTTAGATTGAAATGTATAGCCTATTTCCGCCGACTGTATTACTTTTTATTTTTAATAATCAAAACCTTATCATATGATATTAATGCCGGGGAATGTATGGATGCACAATAGGGTAGGCCTACTGTACGACATCTTCCATAAATGATTGAATGTTACTTAGACAGACTACTTATTAAATTTAGAAGCATGAGATTTATAACTTTATGTTCTTAATTGATAGCTTATTAATTATTATAACTATAACTATATCAATGAAATTTAATTTACTGGGTGCAGGTGAAGTGCCTTCAAGGACTTCCTAAAGAGACACCTTCAACAGAAGCCATACTGCAGTCTACAAGAATTCCATGATGACAGTGTATTCAACAGGGACGACCACGGCGCTGTCGCGCTACAAGTGGGATATCTACAAGTAAGTAAAATCCAGTTGAAGTATTTAGATGATAATTACTTATTTAAAACACCAGCGCTGCTCCAGAGTGCTTATTAGGTATTTCTACACCTTCATTCGTTTCCTAGTACAGGGTGGGGCAGAGCTGACTGACGAGTTTTGAAGGGTTATAAATAATGAACCAAACGACTTGGAAAAAACGGTTCATCTCATTCAATTTAGTGAATGCAATTTTTTCTATAAGACTATCATAAAATTTTCAAATCTTGCCTACACACCTTAGAAGAACTGAGAGAGAAATTCAAAGAAGAGATCCAGGCCCTACCAATCGCACTGTGCCAAAATGTGTTTGAAAACTTCTTAAATCGGCTTCATTAGTTTATCGCTGCTGATGGCCGCCATTCAACTGATATAATTTTTTAAAAATATTATCAATAAAGACTATATTTCACACTGAATTGAATGAGCTGAACCATTTTTTCTAAGACATTTGGTTCATTATTTATAACCCTTGAAAACTCGTCAGTCGGCTCTGCCCCATCTTGTACTATAATCAATAATATAGACAAAGGAGAGAAAGTTTTTGGCACAATTTTGGACATGACTCGCGCATTTGACTGTGTACTTCACGATGTTCTGTTGAACTCGTTGAGGCTTTAGGAGTACATGGAAAGGAGCTGACTTGGTTCTCATCTTATGTGATTGGTAGATAGCAATTTGTAGAAATAGAGCATACTCAAGAGAGCAGTAACCATATTTATAAGAAAAGTTATTGCTCTGACCTGAGAAGCTTGAAATATGGAGAACCCTTAGGGTCAATTTTGGGTTTGCTATTATTTTTGTGCTACATCAGGGGTATGCCTAATGTGGTTCGACCGCACGCTTCTGTATGTCTGTATGCGGATGATGCCAATATAATTTGTTCTGGTAAATCGACTGAAGATGTGGAGCTCTCATCCGCGATAGGCCTGCCCTCGATTAATGAATATTTGAATAGCCGAAATTTATTATTGAATTCAAACAAGTATATAGTTGTCCCTTTCAAGACAAGGCAGAGTAGGAATGAAAAATGCCCAAGCATAGCAGTAAATGGCGAACTTCTAGAGTCAGAAGAGAGAACAAAATTTCTAGGTTTGTTAATAGATAGCAATCTTTCATGGGATAGTCATGTTAGCCAAGTTATAAGAAAAATATCCCCAGGTTCATATGCTTTGCGTAGAATGTCCAATTTATGTAGTTTACATACACTGAAATCAATATACCATTCTGTAATACATGCGCATCTAGCTTACGGTCTATATATTTATGGCAGTACTAGTAAAACTAATCTCGACAAAGTTCTCCAACAGCAAAAAACAGCTTCAAGAATAATGCTCAACCTTGATAGAATTGACTCTGTAAAAATAGCTTTCACACAACTTGGAATCTTGACCACTTATGAATACATATTTGATGTTATTATCTTCTTCAAAAAATATGCTGGTACAAACTTAAGGAATAACACACACAATTATAATACACGGTTTGGTCAAATTACAGAAAGTCACAGATTACATATTTTTGAGGAAAAAAAACAATTTACAGAGGAGATAAATATTTTCTGAAGTTACCAACTAGATTACAAGTATTAGAAGATTCTCAAATATTTCGAAAGAACTTGAAGGAATATCTGGTGAACCGATTGTTATATTCTTTATATGAGTTTGACGCTAATTTTTAAATAAATTATAAACTTATTTTTTAGTCTAGTGATAGCCTAGCCTAGTTGTAAAATCTTTGACACTATTCAGTTGTACATGTACATATTTAAACAAATAAAGATAAATAAAAATTTCATAGTTCAGTTGAACTTTCAATTATAGTAAGATACCGCATGTCACTGACCGTCTAATTAATTTTGTACCATTCATTATATAGTTTTAGTTTTGTATTATTATACAAATTTTTGTATTATCATTGTCTTCTGTATAAATGATCATTTGTTGCTTTCTAGCCCAGCTTCAAGACATTGAGAAGGAAAGTTTCTATGACTTTGGAAGAGCCAAGCTGCACAACATCAACGTGAGGTGGAGAAGAGATGAGCAACTGACTGTCACGATCATGAGAGCCTGCTTGATCTCGTCAATCAGAGAACACCTTTCTTGAACACATCCGTTTCTTGAGAACAGTGTGGCACACTTCAGATCCCGCTGACTAGGATGAGGACAAGGACGCTGAGGCGGAATTTGGAGGTGAGTTTTTAACGAAGTTTTAACCAATTGAAAAATAATATATTTGTACCTACTCTATATTCGAATTGAATAATTTATCAATGGCAGGCCACTATCTACAGTTTCTAAGTTGGGAAGGCAATGCTTTATTTCCTGCCTAGCTGTGAAAATGACGTGGAAGAAATCCATGATAGAGGCTCAACTTTGATTGTCACAGAACCACATATTCATAAAAAAGGAGACTATTCTTGTTTAATACTCAACTATAGTATGTCCAAGCAAAGAAGACTTGATCTAAAAAGTATAAATCAATCTGAAATTGTAGAAAAATTTCTGATCTATAACTTGAGACCAAATTTGTACTTCACTGGGATACGGTATATCAACGAAAATACAGTCAAGAGTTTTCGACAGAAAGAATGTTTGTTTGTCAATGGCTCAACAACCCATGAAGGGCCTAGGCCTACCAGCTGGTTGCCAGTTTCATATTCACTCCAGACAGAACGGAAAGAATACAGTCTAAATTACTTTACGAGTCTAAATTACCACAAGCACATTGTCAACACTCGTGTAGCACGAAAGGCACTCCAGCAAGGTAATTTAAACTGTTTCCATCCTGTTAAAAACTCCTGACTGCATTGTCGGTGATATATTATCCTAGTAAACACACGGCTGCATAGACAGCCGCTCGTCATTGATCAAGAAAACCACTTTCTTTGAATTTATAATTTTTGAACCAATATTGACCGAGCTGAAATCTTTTTCCCATCTGCCAGAAAATCTTCTTTGCTTGGACACAATATATTAATATAAACAAATTGAAACTATAGGGTGATTCAAAAAGAATGCCGGTTTTAATACATCAAAATTTTAATGTATCAGATGGTTATTTGAACGAAAAATCTGAAGTTCAAAATGTCCATCTGACTTTCCGATTTAATGTATGAGAAGTAATGGCATGCATGTGTCCTGTTCTGGCAAGATGGAAAAATGACTCTAGCTCGGTCAATATTGGTTCAAAAATTATAAATTTGGTCTCAAATTGTAGAAAACATTCTGCTCCACAAATTGAGACCAAATTTATGATTTTTGAACCAATAAAAATTATGAAGTCATTTTCCCATCTTGTTAGCAGGTACCAGATTATAAAGTGAATTACATGGACAGTATTGATGTGAGCCAGCGCTTTAGAGGAAGACACATGGGCGACATCATTTTTCATACATTAAATTGGAAAGTCAGATGAACATATTGATGAATTTATTTTCAGTTTTTCGTTGAAATAAACCTCCAAACTTGATACATCAAAACCGGCGCTCTTTTTTTAATCACCTTATAGATACAGAATAGACTCATACATGGCAGACAAAGCTCTACGGTTTGAGAGAAATGACCTCCCATTAGCCAACTTTCATTCAAAAAGAACATATAACAATATTGTCTCAGGTGCATATTCTATTCAATATTGCTGTGCATATTCAATGCTGTGCTGTACTTTCTCAACAGTGGACACATGACATGGCAGGATTAATATGTCATGCTATATAAAAAATCAAGTGAAACTATTAATTTTAGTAGAGAAGGTTGTATTCAAGAGGGCAAGTAACATTTATCTCTAAATTATGAAAGGTTTATTAATGAACGTATTGTAATGTTTTCTCATTCTATTGGACTTTATCAAACAGATACTGCTCTTTAGAAAATTTCAATTTATTTCAATTTTGACTGTTATTACAGGTGACATTGTAAACTGGGAGGAGTATATGGGACAAGGCATTGCATTTGTGGAGGAAGTGCAACTTGCCGCTGCACCACAAGCAGCTCGAGGCGGTTGTGCTCAAAGAATGGGAAGAGGCCATTGGTGAGGGTCAAGGAGGGGGAGAGTGGGATGTGTCTATGTTGGTCGTATTCGGGGGGAAATTCCCATCTCTCCAGAGGATGTAAATAAAGGTCAGGTCCGGCATTGTGTAATATGCCTGGACGATCATTCTACACATATTATATTTTTGCATCTTTGTATGTGTGAAGGAATCCTGCACAACCAAGAAAAATGGTGCGATTCTATTGAACAATTATTTAGAATACTCTCCAAACTTTATTTTTTTTCTACATACTTGACAATAGTTTTTCATTTTCTCCTCCAATGTGAATAAATTTTTGCAAAGTAAATCTATAGAAAATTAGCATCCAACTCAAAATAGAGATTCTTCAATATTAAAAAATAATACTTCTTTATTCACAATACTGTAAATATGTTAATTATTTGTTAGTTATATAGTGTATTGTGTATAATATTGTAAGTATCAGTATAATGCATTGAATGAATGTATAGTATAATGCATGAATGTCACTGTTTATCACTATTACTGATTATATGTTACTGTATTTATATAGACTAGCATTTGTGTATTGAATAAATTTGTACTACTGAAAGTAATTTACTGAGCATAATGACAATTTACTAATATTCCTTCTCACAAAACCTTTGTCTAGAGTCCTAGTATAATATATTATAGAAAGTGATAGGCTACTAATGTATCAGTCTACTAATATTCTCCCAGTCTGATAGATAGTTTTAAGAAGGCTATAATACTCAATATTCATATACAAAATACATTGCCCAAGAAACTTGCAACAAGATACGTAGGCCTATAATAACAATCAAAATGCATTCTATTGTTCATTCGATTTATGGTAACAATAATTCAATTGGAAAAATGAATCCTATTAGATTTTAATTTATGCTAAAGATTCAAATATTTAAATAATTATTAATTATACTATGCCGTTTTTATTAAGATATTCATTTATGATGTTACAAAAATTTAAAGTGACTTATAAATCACTCATCATACGAAATATACAATTGACTCAATTTTAGTGTCAAAAATAATTGGGAAATAGAAAAATTGAACTTTGTTTTTATAATTTTATTTATTTCACAGATTACATTCCAAATTCTATAACATTATGAATAAATATCAAAGTATAGAAATGGATAGAACTAATAAATCATAAGACTAGCCTACTCACCCTTCAATTATTTCTGGTGTAGTAACTAGTCATACTAGTAAAAGTTATACATCATTAAAATTTTAATGTATTTTCACAGAGAAACCGATTTTATAAGACAAAAGATCTTCATCCCAGTGAAAATTCTTCACAAGTAAAATTATAGTGCATAGAAGAATAAGTTGTTCTTTCAATCTTATTACTATTAATTCAAAATTTTAATAATATTCTACCTGGACCAGAATATTATAGTGTGAAGTGCGGAGAAACCACATAGGTAACCTTGTTTTGGACTTATCATGCAACAAAATTTATGAAGAAATAGCACAGCCTATTTTTCTATCCTTGTTCATAATTATATTATGTTATGATTTGTGCTATCATGTCAATAAATAAATGAAATGAAATAAAATTGGTGACTAGCACGGGACCTGGAAACATCTACCGTCCTGCAGATCGCCCAAACGTGACTTATTGATCCCTAATTGAGGGGGTCAGCTCTGCATTTCGAGAATCGGTGGAGTGGCTACTCTCAAAGTAGGTAATATTGTGTAGTGATCCATATTGACTAAAAAACAACTTGTTGTCGAACCACTGGCTTTTTAAAAAATCGAGATAGACTACCGGGTTTTCAGTTGTTACACCATTATTAATATTTGGTAAACTAGAGACTTACCAGAGTGCAATAATAATGTTGTAACAACCGAAACCGGTTACTCGTTTTTTTATAAGTCTGTGGTTTGACAACATCTTGTCTTTTTATTTAGTATAAGAATGTATTACATTGATTAAAAACACTAAATTTTCCAATATAATACGTTTCATTTCTCAAAAAACAATGTAGCCTAGGGCTCTATAGAAAGGGCATTTTTATAGATCCCTAATGTAGCCTCTATGCATCATCAAAGGAGGCGGTGACACCTGATTTTTGTGTTATCACAATAAAATATATTATGAAAGATTATCATGATGTCCATATTTCCATGCCACATTTGGCAAAGCTGAGTAGTGAGTAATTTTGGTGTTAATACTTATTTAGGCCTACCTATGTATCTTCTATAATTCACATAATATGTTAGGTACCGGTAACTTTACATCACTTGCAAATTTATTTATCCAAGTAAAATATATTTCAGGTACCGTACTAGAGTACCGTATAATTACAGTACAGTATTTAATCTGGGGTCTGGAACAAGTTAACAAATTATTATTTTACATATTTGATTATAATAAAATTATTAAATAAATATAGTTATTTTTTGAGAGAATTATAAAAAAATAGGTAAACACGTTGAGCTGAGCTTATAATTATAAGAAGCTGAACAGCAAAAGTTGGTTGAATAAAATAATACTCATACATGTAGATATATGATAAAGGATTCATCAATGCTTAAAATGTGACTAGGTACTATTAATTTTCGAAGATTGATTCAATTTGTAAATAAAATTAACTTTCATAATAGTAGTGAATAATGATTTATGCGATTTGAATTCTGGTACAAGCAAAATGGCGTCATGCTAACGCCTTTTCAATCTGTGCACTTTCAACATTTTCAACGATAATTTATTCAAAAAATACAGTTGTAATTGTTTTCTATCTTCCAGAAATTAGAAGTATATAATTGTCGGAAAATAATAATTTTACTCAATTTTCCAGCTTTAGAATGAATTCAATGCTGAAAACGGTTGATGATCCGTGTACTGAAATATAGAAAATAAATGCTATTAAACATATTTATTGAGATATTTGGGATTATTTTAAATATATTATCATACATTATTATGTATAATTACTCAAATTTTGACAATTGTATGAGAATGGGAATATTTATGAGAATGGGAAACTGTGGAGTTTGTGTTTTTGAGGCACGTTGTGACACCACCTTTTTCTAGACCACTTTGCTTTAGACCAGTTTGTAGTTTGCCATATGGATACGGCGAACTATCAGTGAATTTTCACTGGGATGAAGATCTTTTGTCTTATAAAATCGGTTTCTCTGTGAAAATACATTAAAATTTTAATGATGTATAACTTTTACTAGTATGACTAGTTACTACACCAGAAATAATTGAAGGGTGAGTAGGCTAGTCTTATGATTTATTAGTTCTATCCATTTCTATACTTTGATATTTATTCATAATGTTATAGAATTTGGAATGTAATCTGTGAAATAAATAAAATTATAAAAACAAAGTTCAATTTTTCTATTTCCCAATTATTTTTGACACTAAAATTGAGTCAATTGTATATTTCGTATGATGAGTGATTTATAAGTCACTTTAAATTTTTGTAACATCATAAATGAATATCTTAATAAAAACGGCATAGTATAATTAATAATTATTTAAATATTTGAATCTTTAGCATAAATTAAAATCTAATAGGATTCATTTTTCCAATTGAATTATTGTTACCATAAATCGAATGAACAATAGAATGCATTTTGATTGTTATTATAGGCCTACGTATCTTGTTGCAAGTTTCTTGGGCAATGTATTTTGTATATGAATATTGAGTATTATAGCCTTCTTAAAACTATCTATCAGACTGGGAGAATATTAGTAGACTGATACATTAGTAGCCTATCACTTTCTATAATATATTATACTAGGACTCTAGACAAAGGTTTTGTGAGAAGGAATATTAGTAAATTGTCATTATACTCAGTAAATTACTTTCAGTAGTACAAATTTATTCAATACACAAATGCTAGTCTATATAAATACAGTAACATATAATCAGTAATAGTGATAAACAGTGACATTCATGCATTATACTATACATTCATTCAATGCATTATACTGATACTTACAATATTATACACAATACACTATATAACTAACAAATAATTAACATATTTACAGTATTGTGAATAAAGAAGTATTATTTTTTAATATTGAAGAATCTCTATTTTGAGTTGGATGCTAATTTTCTATAGATTTACTTTGCAAAAATTTATTCACATTGGAGGAGAAAATGAAAAACTATTGTCAAGTATGTAGAAAAAAATAAAGTTTGGAGAGTATTCTAAATAATTGTTCAATAGAATTGCACCATTTTTCTTGGTTGTGCGGGATTCTGCTGGGTTCATCCTTCACACATACAAAGATGCAAAAATATAATATGTGTAGAATGATCGTCCAGGCATATTACACAATGCCAGACCTGACCTTTATTTACATCCTCTGGAGAGATGGGAATTTCCCCAAATACGACCAACATAGACACATCCCACTCTCCCTCCTTGACCCTCACCAATGGCCTCTTCCCATTCTTTGAGCACAACCGCCTCGAGCTGCTTGTGGTGCAGCGGCAAGTTGCACTTCCTCCACAAATGCAATGCCTTGTCCCATATACTCCTCCCAGTTTACAATGTCACCTGTAATAACAGTCAAAATTGAAATAAATTGAAATTTTCTAAAGAGCAGTATCTGTTTGATAAAGTCCAATAGAATGAGAAAACATTACAATACGTTCATTAATAAACCTTTCATAATTTAGAGATAAATGTTACTTGCCCTCTTGAATACAACCTTCTCTACTAAAATTAATAGTTTCACTTGATTTTTTATATAGCATGACATATCAATCCTGCCATGTCATGTGTCCACTGTTGAGAAAGTACAGCACAGCATTGAATATGCACAGCAATATTGAATAGAATATGCACCTGAGACAATATTGTTATATGTTCTTTTTGAATGAAAGTTGGCTAATGGGAGGTCATTTCTCTCAAACCGTAGAGCTTTGTCTGCCATGTATGAGTCTATTCTGTATCTATAAGGTGATTAAAAAAGAGCGCCGGTTTTGATGTATCAAGTTTGGAGGTTTATTTCAACGAAAAACTGAAAATAAATTCATCAATATGTTCATCTGACTTTCCAATTTAATGTATGAAAAATGATGTCGCCCATGTGTCTTCCTCTAAGCGCTGGCTCGCATCAATACTGTCCATGTAATTCACTTTATAATCTGGTACCTGCTAACAAGATGGGAAAATGACTTCATAATTTTTATTGGTTCAAAAATCATAAATTTGGTCTCAATTTGTGGAGCAGAATGTTTTCTACAATTTGAGACCAAATTTATAATTTTTGAACCAATATTGACCGAGCTAGAGTCATTTTTCCATCTTGCCAGAACAGGACACATGCATGCCATTACTTCTCATACATTAAATCGGAAAGTCAGATGGACATTTTGAACTTCAGATTTTTCGTTCAAATAACCATCTGATACATTAAAATTTTGATGTATTAAAACCGGCATTCTTTTGAATCACCCTATAGTTTCAATTTGTTTATATTAATATATTGTGTCCAAGCAAAGAAGATATTCTGGCAGATGGGAAAAAGATTTCAGCTCGGTCAATATTGGTTCAAAAATTATAAATTCAAAGAAAGTGGTTTTCTTGATCAATGATGAGCGGCTGTCTATGCAGCCGTGTGTTTACTAGGATAATATATCACCGACAATGCAGTCAGGAGTTTTTAACAGGATGGAAACAGTTTAAATTACCTTGCTGGAGTGCCTTTCGTGCTACACGAGTGTTGACAATGTGCTTGTGGTAATTTAGACTCGTAAAGTAATTTAGACTGTATTCTTTCCGTTCTGTCTGGAGTGAATATGAAACTGGCAACCAGCTGGTAGGCCTAGGCCCTTCATGGGTTGTTGAGCCATTGACAAACAAACATTCTTTCTGTCGAAAACTCTTGACTGTATTTTCGTTGATATACCGTATCCCAGTGAAGTACAAATTTGGTCTCAAGTTATAGATCAGAAATTTTTCTACAATTTCAGATTGATTTATACTTTTTAGATCAAGTCTTCTTTGCTTGGACATACTATAGTTGAGTATTAAACAAGAATAGTCTCCTTTTTTATGAATATGTGGTTCTGTGACAATCAAAGTTGAGCCTCTATCATGGATTTCTTCCACGTCATTTTCACAGCTAGGCAGGAAATAAAGCATTGCCTTCCCAACTTAGAAACTGTAGATAGTGGCCTGCCATTGATAAATTATTCAATTCGAATATAGAGTAGGTACAAATATATTATTTTTCAATTGGTTAAAACTTCGTTAAAAACTCACCTCCAAATTCCGCCTCAGCGTCCTCGTCCTCATCCTAGTCAGCGGGATCTGAAGTGTGCCACACTGTTCTCAAGAAACGGATGTGTTCAAGAAAGGTGTTCTCTGATTGACGAGATCAAGCAGGCTCTCATGATCGTGACAGTCAGTTGCTCATCTCTTCTCCACCTCACGTTGATGTTGTGCAGCTTGGCTCTTCCAAAGTCATAGAAACTTTCCTTCTCAATGTCTTGAAGCTGGGCTAGAAAGCAACAAATGATCATTTATACAGAAGACAATGATAATACAAAAATTTGTATAATAATACAAAACTAAAACTATATAATGAATGGTACAAAATTAATTAGACGGTCAGTGACATGCGGTATCTTACTATAATTGAAAGTTCAACTGAACTATGAAATTTTTATTTATCTTTATTCGTTTAAATATGTACATGTACAACTGAATAGTGTCAAAGATTTTACAACTAGGCTAGGCTATCACTAGACTAAAAATAAGTTTATAATTTATTTAAAAATTAGCGTCAAACTCATATAAAGAATATAACAATCTGTTCACCAGATATTCCTTCAAGTTCTTTCGAAATATTTGAGAATCTTCTAATACTTGTAATCTAGTTGGTAACTTCAGAAAATATTTATCTCCTCTGTAAATTGTTTTTTTCCTCAAAAATATGTAATCTGTGACTTTCTGTAATTCGACCAAACCGTGTATTATAATTGTGTGTGTTATTCCTTAAGTTTGTACCAGCATATTTTTTGAAGAAGATAATAACATCAAATATGTATTCATAAGTGGTCAAGATTCCAAGTTGTGTGAAAGCTATTTTTACAGAGTCAATTCTATCAAGGTTGAGCATTATTCTTGAAGCTGTTTTTTGCTGTTGGAGAACTTTGTCGAGATTAGTTTTACTAGTACTGCCATAAATATATAGACCGTAAGCTAGATGCGCATGTATTACAGAATGGTATATTGATTTCAGTGTATGTAAACTACATAAATTGGACATTCTACGCAAAGCATATGAACCTGGGGATATTTTTCTTATAACTTGGCTAACATGACTATCCCATGAAAGATTGCTATCTATTAACAAACCTAGAAATTTTGTTCTCTCTTCTGACTCTAGAAGTTCGCCATTTACTGCTATGCTTGGGCATTTTTCATTCCTACTCTGCCTTGTCTTGAAAGGGACAACTATATACTTGTTTGAATTCAATAATAAATTTCGGCTATTCAAATATTCATTAATCGAGGGCAGGCCTATGGATGAGAGCTCCACATCTTCAGTCGATTTACCAGAACAAATTATATTGGCATCATCCGCATACAGACATACAGAAGCGTGCGGTCGAACCACATTAGGCATACCCCTGATGTAGCACAAAAATAATAGCAAACCCAAAATTGACCCTAAGGGTTCTCCATATTTCAAGCTTCTCAGGTCAGAGCAATAACTTTTCTTATAAATATGGTTACTGCTCTCTTGAGTATGCTCTATTTCTACAAATTGCTATCTACCAATCACATAAGATGAGAACCAAGTCAGCTCCTTTCCATGTACTCCTAAAGCCTCAACGAGTTCAACAGAACATCGTGAAGTACACAGTCAAATGCGCGAGTCATGTCCAAAATTGTGCCAAAAACTTTCTCTCCTTTGTCTATATTATTGATTATAGTACAAGATGGGGCAGAGCCGACTGACGAGTTTTCAAGGGTTATAAATAATGAACCAAATGTCTTAGAAAAAATGGTTCAGCTCATTCAATTCAGTGTGAAATATAGTCTTTATTGATAATATTTTTTAAAAATTATATCAGTTGAATGGCGGCCATCAGCAGCGATAAACTAATGAAGCCGATTTAAGAAGTTTTCAAACCCATTTTGGCACAGTGCGATTGGTAGGGCCTGGATCTCTTCTTTGAATTTCTCTCTCAGTTCTTCTAAGGTGTGTAGGCAAGATTTGAAAATTTTATGATAGTCTTATAGAAAAAATTGCATTCACTAAATTGAATGAGATGAACCGTTTTTTCCAAGTCGTTTGGTTCATTATTTATAACCCTTCAAAACTCGTCAGTCAGCTCTGCCCCACCCTGTACTAGGAAACGAATGAAGGTGTAGAAATACCTAATAAGCACTCTGGAGCAGCGCTGGTGTTTTAAATAAGTAATTATCATCTAAATACTTTAACTGGATTTTACTTACTTGTAGATATCCCACTTGTAGCGACAGCGCTTGGTCGTCCCTGTTGAATACACTGTCATCATGGAATTCTTGTAGACTGCAGTATGGCTTCTGTTGAAGGTGTCTCTTTAGGAAGTCCTTGAAGGCACTTCACCTGCACCCAGTAAATTAAATTTCATTGATATAGTTATAGTTATAATAATTAATAAGCTATCAATTAAGAACATAAAGTTATAAATCTCATGCTTCTAAATTTAATAAGTAGTCTGTCTAAGTAACATTCAATCATTTATGGAAGATGTCGTACAGTAGGCCTACCCTATTGTGCATCCATACATTCCCCGGCATTAATATCATATGATAAGGTTTTGATTATTAAAAATAAAAAGTAATACAGTCGGCGGAAATAGGCTATACATTTCAATCTAAATTTCAGAACATCATCTTCAAGTATAGTAGCCTAACAGATTCAAATTTCTCAGTCGAATACCCAAACAATAATTGAATGTATTGCATAGAAAATGAGTAAATAAAGAATGTTAATCAGTATAATAAATAAAATAGTTACCTAGATGCCTCTCAGGTTAACAATTACGCTACATTGAGTTGAACTGTAGCATAGATTTACATGGTATTCATTTAAAATTTCATTAAGTTTCTCTGAGGATTATCCATTTAGAATTAGTATCTTTCATAATACATTGACTTACCTCTCCACTTCCATGTTTATTGCTTGTAGACAGTAGAATAAAATGATTTGCTTAAAATCAATTTAATTCACTATAAGTGAATTATGTTTGAGGATAATAAATGTAAGTTAATATGACTTCTAAATAAAATTGTTGTAACTCAACATACCGGTATCATAATTCAGACACCACTTGTATCTTTCCTAGCTAATTGTATTTCACTGGTATGAAACTGTTTCTTGACTTTAGGCAGAATTGGTCTTTAAAATAAAAAAATATCCATTAAGGTAATTATATTAAAATAATATCTAATAATACCTTGGGTTGTCTTACTTCTAGTCTAACCTATAATCTTTGACCGTTACTCAGTCAACAGCACCGCGACATATAAACATTGTAAAGGTAAAATTATCTTTTCCCTTTTTTTCCCCATCACTGAAACTCTAATCATCACTGTGAACTGGTCTTTGGACCATTTTGAAGCTTTTCAGCTGACTTTAATTGCTTTTAGACCACTGTGCTTTAGACCAGTTTGTATGTCACCATATGATACTGTATCCTTCTTATTCGTGCCCCGATCTTGTTTTGGAGTTTTTGAACTTGGAGTTTGTGAAACTGTGTGGCGGGTTGGTTTTGGAGCTAATGATCCTTGGAGTTTCTGACATACACCCGTTCTTTGTTGGGTGAAGTTTCCTGTATTTTGCACGTTCCAGTTTCCATTTTGTACCATTTTCAGTCTTTCACTTCAGTCACCTGTCAAGTTTGTGTTGTGGTTTTGTTTAGCATAATAATATTTCATTCAATTATTCTACAGTTTTCCTGACTTTTTTACAGTTACAAGCCTAAAGAAAATAATTCTTGGTTTTTAGGGTTTTGACTGTTTGAATTATAAAACATAGATAAGATACATTATGGATAGGTTATGTTCAATTGATGTGGGTCGTATGACAGTGAACTGTAAACAATTTCTAACTGAAGACGAAATTAACAATTATATTTGCAGAGAATTCAATATTGTAGAGAACGATTATTTTCTCCTGAATAATGGCAAAAAACTTGCAAGTGAAACTCCTGTTATTGGTTTGGTGCACATACTTCCTCGAATTCTTGGTGGGAAAGGTGGTTTCGGGTCTATGCTTAGGGCTATTGGAGCACAAATTGAGAAAACAACTAATAGAGAGGCTTGTCGAGATTTGAGTGGTAGAAGACTGCGAGATATAAATGAGGAGCAAAGATTGAAAAGCTGGATTGCACAACAAGCTGAAAGAGAAAAAGAAGCTGCTGAACGCAAAAAGAAAAAATTGGAGAGTTTGTGTCGAGAGCCAAAGCATGAATTCAAGGATGATAATTATGAGCAACAAAGAACAGAGTTGACTGAAAATGTGCACGACTCCGTGGAAGCAGGATTTAAAAAAGTGCAATCATTGAAGCGACCCTCATCCAGCAATGTCAAGAGCGTTCCTCGTAAGAAGAAGTTACTAATTGATGATGAACTGAGTTCATCGAGTGATGAGGAAGATGTTACCAGGTTGCCGTCGACTTCAACTACAGTGAGCATACAAGGTGAACTACTTGAGGAGGGAAGCGCTTCATCTTCCTATTGAAATGCCCAAAAGAGATAGATTGATGGTGAGTATAGAGAATTCAAATTGTCTTAGGTTTGATTCCACGAAAACAAGAACTGGGTTTGAATGATTTTTTGGTTTTCAACCTGTCCTAAGTAATTTGTTATTGAGCTTATGTCATAATTTTTGCTCTACAACATTGCCCTCGTGAAACTGTCCACTATGTAGGCAATTTCTTATGGTATTCTACCTAAATTTCGTTAACATCCAATTAACGTATTTATTCCTGTATTGGCGTGATACATCCTGGAATGTCTGGATAGGCTATTGATTGAGAACCTGGAATTTCACAACCTAGAAAGTCGTCCACAGAACATTGAAATAACCAAGGACTAATTCTTTGACACCACTCTGTGTTTCTTCTTCCGGTGTTGCCGCATCGTACTCAGGGTGAAATGTATAGCTAGGGTAGCCTAGCTATATAGTAAGAGAGTGTGGGGTGGAAGAGTGATTTTTTGTTTGGGTGAGGAGAATGATCAAGTTCAAATGAGGGTGGACAACTGGCAACAGGGCTCAGCAGTCCCAGTGACCTTGGTTATTTCAATAATCTGTGGACGACTATAGTTTAAATTATTGATGTTTAAGAAATGAAACATAACTTTTATGCTGATTGGTCAAAATTCAACCTGCAGATAGCAGATTTACAATGCTCAATTTATAATGTTTTAGGTGCCACAACGCTATTTTATGAATTTCTATCGATATTGTTATACTATAGTGGCTAACTATGTTATCTATGCTCTTATTCTGTTAATTAATTCAGTCCCTTTATTAAAATACCATTCACAAACACCAGAAACATGTCCAATCCAATTTCGGAGTGGTCCTTGGTCTGCAGCGTAGACGATTTGACGCAAATATGGTAATTAAAAGGTTCCGACATCACATCCAGTTGACAAAACGTCCAATTAGGCTAACATATATGCTCCTTCCCGTACTAACATTCCCTCCCGAGGAAATCTCCTCATAAGAAAATCTCATTATCTGTGACGGTACCTATAAGACGTTCAGCATGCACTATTGCAGTACAAGTATGGCATAGTATTGTCGAGCATTAAAGAAGATATTCCTTCAAGATGGCTACTTGAACCGGAAATGTAACTGCGCATTCGCAGTTCTGAAAATTTTAGTGTAAAATCATTTCTCCCAGCTTACCGCTAATGAGATGTGATGAGAGTTACAGTCAACTTCAAATAAAAAGAATGATGGCAAGAGTGGGACTATTTTCATTACGACTTTTTGCAGCATTGAATATCTTCCATTTTGAAGAAATGTATTCTTATTTGGTCGATAATACTATAACAATTGTACTGACTACTTATAAATATTATTATTGGCAACGTCTTGGGCATCGAGTAATTTCTAAATCATGGCTTTTTCAGCTTTTTGCTTGGCATAATTCTATGTATCTCCAGATTTAAGATTTCCAGAACCTCGTTCTCTAGATAAGAAAGCCCTGATAAAAATAGCACTCAATGAGATTATATAGCGACGATCAAATAGAAAAGAGTTCTATGATAATTATGATTTATTGCATTATACGTGAATTGATTCAGGAAAAATGTGTCGTGGCCTATACATGTAAACTAATATGTCGTTGGCAATAAATGGATTTTGACTTTTGACTTTGAGTCTTCATTAATATTTTTTTTCTGTTCCAGGTGGGATGATTCTTGGCTTCAGGAACACTAGACAAACTGGTTTGGAGATTCTGCTCATTTGAACAACGACTTCATCTGCAGGGAAAAATCAAGTGCTTGAGAAAATATGGAAGAGTAACTAACTGATAGTGCAAGTGGTTTGGAACATATAAGGCTTATCTTAAGCTTTACGTTTACAATGTAATATACTTACTTTTGAGATTTTTCATCTTCATTCAGTAAAGATGTGCAGATCTGACAGGAAACCAGTCATTACTTACTGTAATGTGCTCGAGTTATTAATTTATTGTATTAGAGTTGAAAGTTAAACTCAATTTGAAATCTAAAAATTGGAGAAATAATAGAAGAATCGATTAAATATTTTATTCTGTAACTTAACTAAAAAAATTATATTCTTTTGCCCGAGGAAATATTTCTTTTCTCTATTTGTACTCTTAGTTTTTCTAAAAGTCGCATTTGGCCTCAAATTATAGAAAATTATCTTGTCTATCGTTTAGTATGAAGAAATCATTAGTTTGAACTACTTAAGGTTGATTTATTTACAGTAACCTGGAATGAAAAATTTTTCTCCCTTTTTTCACTATTTTTAGTGAAGTAATTTTATTCTAAATTATGAATGATTATAGTTATGATTGCATTTTTGAGCTTAAATTGTAGAGAATTTAATTCTCTACAATTTCATTTGACATGAATTACCTCCAGGGTCGTTATATATTAGAGAAATTTCATAAAAAGTATGAAGAGAAAAAATTCTGATATTTTAATTTTTTACATCAAACGTACTTTCCCTTAAGCATAAACTTTTTCATGGTTTTATTAGATGAAAATGATAGAGGACGTTATGATCTACAATTTGAGCTCAAATGTGACTTACTCCCTCCCATCAATGGCTTCCAAGGTAGAGGCATTTGTACACAAAAAGTTGCAGTTTTCTTGGTTCATAGGAATGGGCTCAAAGTACTCTAGTTGATGGAATTCTTCAATTTTGACCAATTTCAACATATGATATACGAAATAGGACCGTCTTTTCAAGCTGAAAACAATGAGCTATAGTTTATCAGGGTCCTTTCACTCTTATGAAAGTTAGGGTTGTCCTTATTCTATTATCCTTGAATGTCCTTTGTATCAAAAATAATTTGGATTTAGAGCAGTGAAGTGTTTATTCTGATGGTAAGTGATCCAAGTAGACTACGAAATACAAGAGAGGCTCTATTTGGAATTTATATGTCTAACCTAACATAAAAATATTGAAAAAAACCACATGTAGCATGTTGTATTTTTGGGAAAGTGATTGTCAATGCTCCAAAAATCGGTCAAATATCAATTTTTTGTCATTTCTAAACTCAATTTTTTATGCTCTACAACTTTTAGGGAGAGGGGTAATACATATCTCCGTTACTTTATGAGCTACATAACAGTTTTAACAATTTTTTGAAATTTGGAAAAAATTGTGTTTTTTGAATGAATGCAAAAAGTTATCTATCTGACCGATTTTGTTTTTCTTTTTTCAATCGACGCAGAATTTTGTCCTCTACAATTTACTATCAGAATGTACCTATAAAAATGTGGACCGTTTCTCAGTTATATGCGAAAAACTAAAAAAATGCATGGTTTTCTGGCTGTCAAAAGTTGTGCGGGGGAAAATTTTGTGTGCACTTTTCGAATACACATTGGGTCCCCAATGAAGCAATTGAAACTATAAAATCGAATACACCACCTTTTGCAGAAATTAGCATTACGAAATTCCCTGCGTACGGGACTATAAGTAAAGTAGTAATTATTTTTTCTTTCCCCTAAGAAAATATTCCATTTCCTTAGTCTTTTTTATTGCATATTTTTATTCACTAAAATCTTTGTTTTTCATTGATATCTTTCCCCATCTATTTTTAAGTGAATTTTGTATAAACTTATTTGTTCTAAATTCAATAACTTTTCATTTGTTTCCATTAGAATAAATATTTATGGCACATGAATGTAGGCTATTGTAAGTTCAAATACTCCTACTTCACTACGGTATCCTATGTGTAGTTCGTTGTACTAATATTTTTCTTTATACTTGAGCCTTTTGTATGGTAATTCTGAAGGGAAAATGTTTTCAGACCAACACAAAGCGAAACACTGTAAAGTCGGATGGAAATTTAATAAAAACACATTAAGTTCATAAGTCATCAAACTCATTATCAGAAAGAACCGTATTGTCATCATAATCATTGTCATAAGCCTCTGCAACATAGTCATCATCATCATCTTCATCGTCATCGTCCTCAAATTCTTCGTCATTTTCATCTTCTTGCTTTGATTCATGCTGCTGGTCCAAATTGGTTTCAAGGTTTTCTCTGAAAACATTGATATTTTGACTTTTAGTATTATTTTTAAATAGGATAAATTATTTTAAATAATAGATTACGTAAATTTTAACAAATTTGATAAGAGTTTAATCAGGCTCTAGAAACATTTGATCAAATGAAACTTTCCTACAAATTTCTTTTCAGACCTATACCCTTTTTGCGTTTACCCTAGACCTAGAAATCTTCGGCATGGAACAAGTCTGCACACATATTAAAGTCTATTCTCAATGATAGATTTAATCAACCGATTTTGGGATTATGAAATAATATACCATTGATACTGGTAGCTAAGTATTGTATTCCTAGCGTATTTTAAGGCTCATTTGTCAAGTTGACTTGATCACAAATTGAGTAAATGCATATGATCAATCGTTAAAATCGATTCACGCCCGTCAACGTGTGGATCAACGTTTACTGTTAAATCGAATGGGATTTCCAGCAGACGTCGCATTTACTCAATCAAGTCAACTCCCTCGTACTAAAGATGGGGTTTCTTAATGCCTAACGTCCAAAGGTCGGTCGCAGTCGAATACCTGTAGCCAATCATAATTTTAAAAGTTGTTCAAGCTGTTATTAGACAAGACAAGCATGCTGTCAAGACAAGAGCTGTGATTAGCTACAGCTGATCGACTGCTGCCGACCGACCGACCGTTACTGTACGCTTAAAGGAAAACCAACACTCAGGCATTACATATAACTTTTTGTATAGGTGTGTATGTGGTAATTATCCATATTGAATGATAGATGATCTTCATTCAACATTAGATCTAACTAGAAATATCAATTTCAATGGTGAATTTTTTGATAGAATGGTATGAGAGCTGCAAGCTAGGAACTTACGAGTAGTAAGTACAACAGTGAATTACAATATTCCAAAGTTACCCATAAGTTTGAGCTCAAGAGTACGCGGTAGCAGTCGGCCATATTAAATTATATCCCATAAGATCAATGCTATTTCGAACAATTTCTTGAGATATAGCGCCGTTATTAATTAAGGAAAGAAATTCACTTTCTATAAGTCATTAAAAAATAGTTCAATTCTCCAGGGGATGTATTTTTTATTTTATTTGATTACAAGACTATTTCAATAATAATTGAAGTTCAATTTGACAGTCTGTCCAAGCAAAAAAGTGTCTTATTTGCTTGGACGGACTGTATAGTGGAGTGAATATCAAACTGGCAACCAGCTGGTAGGCCTTCATAGGCTTTTAAGACATTGACAAACAAAAAGCAAAGAAGACATTCTGGCAAGATGGGAAAATGACCCCAACTCGTTCAATATTGTTCAAAAATTATAAATTTTGTCTCAAATTGCAGGAAACATTTTGATCTACAATTTGAGACCAAATGTATAATTTTTGAATTAATATTTATCAAGCTGGAGTCATTTTCCGATCTTGACAGAATATCTTCTCTGCTTTGACAGACTATACTTCATCTATAATACTAATTCATTCTTCGTTCTTGATACTGTACTTCAATCAATAATAAATAATTTATCTATTGAAATGATAAAAACATCATACATCCCTGGCGAATTGAATTATCTTTTGAATGTCTTTAAGAACGTGAATTTCTGTCTGTAAACAACGGTGCTATATGTTTCAAGAGATTGTTCAGAATTATATTCTTCTTTCTGGACATAATTCAATATGACCGACTGCTACCGCGCACTCAGATGTTTTTGCAACTGTGCCATTATTCTTTCTGATGGAAGTGTCAGTTACCTTTATCGTTACCAAGTTGTGCCACCAATATGTTGGTGATAATTTCGCGGCAGCGCTCCAAGAAGCCGGGTGGCAGCCAACCGCGCTGTCTGTCGCATTCGGCATCCGGCGCCAGCTTCGGCAACCGGGCAAACATCTCCTCCACTTCTGGCACTTTAATATCACAGTACTGAAAACAATATTATTTACAGTGTATTTCAATCGTACAAAAACATTATTTACATCAAACATGAAAAACGATAAAAAATTAGTGGTCTCTTTCAAAGTTTACCAGAAATAACTGAACTACTGTAATAGTACATTTACAATTATTCACTTTAATGTGTTTCCCATTGTATAACAAAAAAAAAAATTAATCACAGTGACCTTGAAAAGTGCAATTTGAAAATGGCTATTGAGAACAAAACTACTGTCGTTTTTTTGAAATAAAAACATTTTATATAGCCTCATTCAGATTGAATTTCTAATAAGAATATTGATTAAATGAAATTAGATTGATAATATTTATCTGAAGTGAAGCGAAAAGAATTATACGCCAACTCGCACAGGAAGTTATTTACGGTATGAGGATTTATTCCCAGGCTCGGCAAGCCACGCCTGGGGAACTATCCTCATACCGTAAGCACTTACTTCCTAGTCTTGTGGCGTAATGTATTAAAATTATTTAGTATAGTCATTCATCATTTTATTCATTATTTATCATGATCTAAAAATTAGGTAGGCTTATTCATACTGTAAGATTGACGTTGCAAAACGATGTTCTCCAACTTATATAGTACCGTAGCGTAATATTCGATTATCTACTAAATACGATCACAAAAAAATATATATTCGTCTCAAAAATAGTACACGTCAATCTTCTCACATAAAATTAACATACAATAATTAATTTGGATTTATAAATTAATTTACCTGATAGAACATTTGGCGTGAAGGAGGATTTAGCCCGCGTCTGAAAATGTAAGTGTTTTCGTTAACTTGGCCTTTGACTTTTCCCTGTTCTGAAATATCCTCATTCATGTTCAATGTTCTTGGATTGCTGTTAACTGAAGTTGTATTGTGGCGTTGGATGAAGTCTGCTTTTCTTTTCGCTTTTATTCTTCTTGAAATGCCACCTTTGAAAAAATAAAAACAAAATGAATCATTACAAAAGGCTCTAGAAAAACTTTCTAAAAATTCTATCAAATCTGATGAAAAATCCAAATTCTTGTATTTAGCTTTAAACAAACTTTGATGAGCATCAATAGATAGATTAAAATATGAAAACGCCGATGAGTGAGAATTAGGAATTATTCAACACAAAAAATAAATTCTGTAAATCAATTCTACTGTAAATTTTATTCACAACAATATTTCATGAAATATTTTCAGGGAAGAACACTTCAATACGTACGGTAGAACTGAAGGAGTTAAATTTCCTGCACCTATCAGAACAATAATGAATAATGTAATCTGTTGACTATTCAGTGCTACTGCTTTTGAGGGAGGAGCGGCGCTCCGGTACTGCTTTGTTCTGACAAGCGAGAATTTTTATTATTCCAATTTAGCCCAAATCCATTTAAAAAACACTGCAATAGAATCTTCAGTATAATAGTATACGGTAATTTACACATAGGACATCCGAAATTGGATTACATTTTCCTCTAGAAACAAAACCCCGTTTTTAAATTGTTATTTTTAAAACATTATCCGGGGGAGGGACCCCACCGGACCACCGGTAGCTTGAATCTCCGGTACTGATAAATTTAACAATACAACCCTGACTGTATTACCTGTTGAAATAACTGCCTGGTCCATGAGCGCTGATAATAGAATTTCTAGCATACAGCTACTTTGTAATTGCAGCATAGTGCCCTATTTATACACCACAGATAATTCGTGTAATTAGGTTGATCTATATTCTACTTTCTATAATAAAATGTTATTCTCAGCGAGCTCTGACTATCTATAACCTCAACGAAATCTGAAAGAAATTGAAGCAAATGTATTTCTTACCTAATAACAAATTCATGTTCATTTTTTATAAAAATACAATGTTAATGTGCCTAATCTTACCCTTTGAAGGAATCCTGTAGTCAAGAGTCTGATAGATTCGGGATGATGGGTCTTTTCTGGGATCGTAACCAATTCGAACCCACATCATACGAAACGGCCCAGTGACAAAAAAATACGCAACACTGGGAAGAAGGTATTTTATTTGATCGTGATTGTATTTCGTCTCATACACCAATGCGGTCTTGGACCAAATTGGTCGTCTTTCAAAGCACTGAGAAAAGAAAGAGGAATATCAAGTACAGTTTTTTCTACTAGATTAATTACTAGTAGAGACTCTGGACTAAAACATGAGCCCTAAGCAATATGCTATAAAATAGATACAAGTTATCTAACCAAAAACCCCATAGTATAAGCGTTTAATACAATTAGATGTTAAGTCAGCATTATTGTAATTAGCTCGTAGATCACATTGTAGCATCAGTTCTGTTTTTGTCTTTGATCAGTGCAGACCTCATTTAAGTGCATATTAGAGTTTATTTTGTAAAAATATGTGTTTTGGAAATGAATTGAATTCTTTTTAAAAAGTGATTCGTTTGATACCAAACCATAAATTACGCAGTCGGTAGGACGATTCCAGAATTAGTGTAAATAATTCGTCGATGTTTATCGTTGAGGAATCGTCAAGAACATCATTTGTGAATTGTGTCTAGTGCTCATTGAATTAAAAGTGTTTGCAAAATGAAGTGTGACATCGGACCGATATTGTGAGTAAAACTTGATTAATTTGAATGTGAACTCTTTTTATTATTGAACTCCATTATCTTGAACATTTAATCATATTATTTTGATCATATTTGATCACATATTTTGATTACATTTGATCATATATTATTTTTCATTTATTCAATCAATTGAGTATCGAACTTTATTTTGAACTTTCATCTTGAACTTTATTAATTTGATAATATTTAATTTGCGACAAATTCTTTAAATTATAATCTTGAAAAATGGAAAATCCAACAAAAGCTCCTGCACCTGCTGCTCAAAATGTAGTAGCACCTACACCTATTTTAAAAAAAGAATACCTATAATGATAAGTATTCATAACATTGTATTCTATTGATTTGTAAATTTCTATCAGATTTTATGATTTCCTAGCAGTTCTGTGATTTTATTTTCACTGAAGCAGTTTATTTCATCTTTTTTCAATCCTTTATTTTTACTGTTTATACATTTTTAGAACACTCGGCCTCTGCCCACAAGTTTCTTAACCTTGCGGAGACCTTCCTTATTTTTACGGTATTTTATACTTGTATTATTATTATTATTATTATTATGTAACTCAATTTTTAATTTTCATTTCTGTTATTATTGTTGATTGATAAATAAACGATTTGATTTGATTTGATATCCAAATATTAGGGAAACAAAAATTAAAATTCCATCTGTTTGATTTCCACGACAAATTCGATCTGCTGTTAGGCTTAGATAATATTAAGAAATTGGAATGTACGTGTGATTTTGTGAACAATGTAATAATATTGCATGGGAAAAAGTTACCTATCTATTATTTCAATCTCGATCAAAGAGACAATGCAAATAAAAATGCTTCGATAGAAAGTCATTTTATTGAAGCTAGAACATCGCGTATTGTTTGCATGAAGGTCAAGGGCTTAGAAAACGGTGATGGAGTATTGCATTACAGAAACATCAAAGGCTTAGAAATACCTGAATCGCTAATTAAAGTGACAAACGGCCGTGCTTTGTGTACTATTACAAATCCTAGTACAGAAAATAAAACAATCAACTTCATTCAACCAATTAATGTTGAACCAATTGAAAATTATCATTGCATGTCACCCGAAAACTTTGAATCTAGACTGAACAATCCGAATTTCAACATGACTAATCACAGTAAACCAGCATTGGACTTTAATAAAATTAGGACATACCACATGAACGAGGAAGAAAAATCCGAAATTGGAAAATTGATAAGAGAATACAAATATATATTTTATGTTGAAGGCGAAAAACTTTCTTTTACTTATCAAATAAAACATGTGATAAGGACTACAGACGAAATCCCTGTCTACACTAGGAACTATCGGTATCCAGAAATTTATCGAAAAGAAATCAACAATCAAATCGAAGATTTATTAGCACAGAATATTATTCAACCAAGTTCTTCCTCATGGAATAGCCCGCTTTGAATCGTCCCCAAAACAGCTGATACTTCAGGCAAGAAGAAATTCCGAATGGTGATTGACTTTCGTAATTTAAATTCCAAGACAATAGATGACAGATTTCCATTACCCAACATTACAGACATTTTGGACAAATTAGGCCAATCACAATACTTCTCTGTTCTCGATTTATTTTCGGGATTCCATCAAATCGAGATGGATAAAAATAGCATTGAAAAAACAGCCTTCTCATCCGACACGGGACACTACGAGTTTTTAAGGATGACGTTTGGCTTGAAAAACGGACCCCCAACATTTCAGAAAGCAATGAATAACGTGCTGAGAGGAATTCAAAACGAAATTTGCCTAGTGTATCTCGACGATATTATCGTTTATTCAACCAGCCTTCAATAGCATATCATCAGACTTCGAGAAGTGTTTGAGAGTCTAAGAAACGCGAACTTCAAACTGCAGTTAGATAAGACCGAATTTCTACGTAAGGAAGTGGCATTTCTCGGACATTTAGTGACCAGCAATGGAGTGAAACCAAACCCTGACAAAATTGGAGTGATTAAACTTTATCCTATTCCAAAAACAGTCAAACAAATTAAAGGATTCCTAGGACTATTAGGATACTATAGAAAGTTCATAAAAAATTTCGCATCCCTCACTAAACCTCTAACAAAATGTTTAAAGAAAGAAGCAAAAATCAACCCCGATAATCCAGAATACTTGAGTTGTTTCGAAACATGTAAAAATATTTTGACAAATGATCCCATCCTGCAATATGCAGATTTCAACCTGAAATTCAATCTCACGACAGACGCGAGCCAATTTGCAATCGGTGCTGTATTGAGTCAGTTTAAAAATGGGGCAGATCTACCCATCGCGTACGCAAGCCGAACTTAGAATGATACGGAGACTAGATATTCAACTATAGAAAGAGAGCTTTTTGCTATTGTATGGGCTACCAAGCACTTTCGACCGTACTTATACGGCCGGAAATTCAATATCTTCACGGACCACAAACCTCTTCAGTGGCTCTTCTCAATCAAGGAGCCAAACTCGAAAATGCTGCGTTGGAGACTTAAATTGGAAGAGTATTACTACGACATACAATATAAAAAGGGTCCCAAAAATGTGAATGCCGATGCCCTTTCCAGAATTCAGCTAAACAATAATAATACTACTTCTCAAGATGCACCCGGAATATTGAGTGACATTGATGCCATAATAAACGAAGCTATCGATGGCCTAGTAAATCTCGAACCCACCAATGAAGAGACACAACCTAGAAGTGCCGACGCAGAAGACAACGCAAATCAATTCTTAGGATTTGACGACGAAGATCTATTCGCAGGATTTGACATCGTAAATCAATCAGTATTAGCTAATGTCGACCAGAACGAAAATCCCCTGTTGGACTTAGGAGACGTAGAAGAAGAATTAAGAGAAGAAGATGACCAAACAGTTCATACCAATGCAGGAGATAATACGTCAGCAGGAGTGATACACCAAGTGATACTCAGCCTAGCCAAGTACAACCCTCAAAAAGTGAAAGTGAAAAAATTATTTGACAAAACCAGACTTATTGTGGAAATATCAGAAAACAATTTCGAAAAAGACGTGACAGATTTCATAAAAACGTACACCGCAACGAACATAAAATATTCATTATTCTTTGAAAATGATTTCTTTGAGATATTTACGGTTGTCATCAATACGCATTTTAAACGTCCAGATTTGATTCTAGTAAAATGTTAAAAAAGCTGTTAGACGTTACAGACGAAGAAGAAATGAGAGTCATCCCATTGAACTACCACGAAGGAAAAACAAATCATAGAGGAATTCAGGAAACCTACGATAGGATAAAACAACGATACTATTGGCCATCTATGAGGACAAGTATACAGGATTTAATAAACCAATGCGAAATCTGTTTGAAAACGAAATATGAACGAACACCCTTGAATCTCGAATTGAACCTCACACCAACTGCAACAAGACCTCTGCAGATTCTACACATGGACAGTATTACGTTTGATAAACAAAAATTCTTGACTATCATTGACAGCTTTTCGAGATATGCTCAAGCGTATCAATTGAGAAGTGCCCAAGGAATAGAAATCGTGAATAAGTTGATTAAATACTTTTCCCATCACGGAACGCCAGAAACAATAATATCGGACAACGGAACAGAATTTAATAACATCCTACTACGAGAATTGCTTCAAGTACACAAAATAAAAGTTAATTTCATCAGTACACAACATCCTCAATCTAACGGAATGGCCGAAAGATTACATTCAACAATAATTGAACATATTCGACTTCTAAACAACCGTGACGAGTTTTCAAAAGAACCAATCGAAAACAAAGTGAACTACGGTACGCTATTATCGCATATAATAATAGCATCCATTCAGTGACCAAACTTGCACCCTTCAAGGTTCTCTACAGACATGTGAATTAAAACACTCTTCTCGACATAGATATAGAAAAACAAGTGATGAATGATTACATAAGTAATCATAAGAATAAAACTGAGAAACTGTACGAGACAATTAAGGAGATCAACGAAAAAAGGAAAGAATCTGTCCTTACGAAAAGAAATGCTGATAAGGAATAACTACCAGAAATTCCCCCGGAAGTATACGTGAAGACAGTACAAAAACAAAGTAAAACTAAGAATAAATTCAACAAAGAAAAAGTAGTTTCAGTGAACCCAGAACAGAAAACAGCAGAAATAGAAGCTCGACATGCCAACACAAAAACTAAAATTCATCTATCCAAAATCAAGAGACCAAGAAAAATAAAGAAGAAAAGAAACAGTAATACAACTCAGAACGACAACGAACAACCAACTAACGATAACCCTAATCCTGTTACAGATCCTTCGCCTTGTTCTTCACGGCAGTAGCAGTACAAGCAAAGGACACCCCTGAGACCAACATTACGAACAACGTAGGCGTTCTACCAATTAGATTGGGAGCCGCTAGAGTAATAAATTCAAAAAATACATTTGTGCATTTACGAAACCGACAACATAATCGAACATGTAAATAATTTAGATTTGTTTTATAATGATTTAGTCAACATTGTTAACACTAGGATTAGTAATTTTAGCGATAAGATTGAATATGTTACGGACAATAGTAGTAAGTTAAGAGATATCATTAATTTTATACGATTCATTAACTACTCTAGGGATTTGGTAGTTGAAAAACTAGAAATAATCAACGTGAACAATGAATATGTCCCAAGAGGAAGAAGAGGATTAATCGATGGATTAGGCTCAGTTCTTCACTGATTAGTAATCACTGGAAATTTAGACGCCTATGACGGCCAAAGATATGATAAGATCCTAAATAACATGAAGAACAATCAAAATGAAATTGAAAAACAAATATCTTTGCAATATTCAGTGAGTATGAATATTATTAATGAGTATAATAAAACCTTGAATGTAATCAATGATAATTTCAATGAACTTGTTTCAAAACTTATTTATGTAGATCGTAGATTAAGTGATTATATTGAATTGTAAAAATGTAGAGATATTTTTAATCAATTGCTGATTTCATATAATATGGTTCTAAGTTTAATTCAAGAGATAGAATAGTTATTTGTGTAACTAGTGCCTAAAGTGGTAGATTGCTGCATCGAGTGAAACAGTTTTTTTCACAAGCCAAAGGCGAGTGAAAAAAGTTTCTTGAGTGCAGCAAGTACACTTTAAGCTTGAGTTACACATTACATTTTTCCTACAGTTACCATCAAATGTGAAAAAATTAGAAGGATGTTGATTTAGAGACCTATACATATAAATTGGGATCACCAAGATAAATTGGGTTGTAGGATCACCAAGAAGGGTAATTATATTATATGATCTCACTCAACTGATTATAATACACTATGTACAAGTGGACTAATAAAATGGACTGATAAAATAAACTGATAGAATGGACTGATGAGATGAACTGGAAAAATGAACTAATAAGATGGACTGTGAAAATAAACTGATGGAATGGACTGACAGAATAGACTGATGAAATGAGCTGAGAGAAAGGAATGATAAAATAAACTGACACAATGGAATGATAGAATTAACTGACAGGATAGACTGATGAAATGGACTGACAGAATGGACTGATTAGATGAAATGGAAAAAATCATGAAATGGACTTACAGTGATGGATTGGTCTTACAGAATGGACTGAAAAAATGAACTGATGAGATGGACTGAAAAAATGAACTGATGGAATGAGAAAAAAATCATGAAATGGACAGATGAACAGATGTAATGAAAAAAAAATCATGAAATGGACTTACAATGATGGATTGGTCTTACAGAATGGACTGAAAAAATGAACTGATGAGATGGACTGATAAAATGAACTGATGGAATGGATGGGTCGTTGGAGGAGGGATAAAGCGCCGGTATGATAACCAGGTGGAAGTTACGAAATGAATGGACTGATAAAATTAACTGATAGAATGGACTGATGAAATAGACTGACAGAATGGACTGGTAGAGTTAACTGACAGAATGGACAACTGACAAAATGGAAAGATGAAATAGACTGATAAAATTGTTTGAAAGAATGGACTGATTGATAATGGAATGATGAAATTGACTGAAAAATGGATTGAAAGAATAGACTGAATAAATTGACTGATAAAAAATACTGATAGAATGGACTGATACATTGAAAGTACACAATCCGCTAGTTTTGGAAACACATATTCAAAAATTTCCTCTTCTATGATTGGTTGAAAATCTGTAAAGTCCAGATTATTTTAGACACTCGTTTGAGAATGGCCCATTTTAGAAACTCTATTCAGTGTGTAAAGAAGCACTTTTATAGCTATCTGTAGGAGAAATATTTTACATTTAAATTTTATTGTACCGCAGTTGAATTAGTTGATCAGAGAAAATATTTCGGACCAACTCATGTTTAATTAGAAGAGATGAAACGTGCAAGAAACATTTCAATGATCTTGAAATACTATCCTCCAGGTTTATTGGACACGAAGACAAATGGACCAAAGTGATTTATCCCGGCATGAAAGCCAGCATAATTGCAGCTCTACAAGTATCACAAGAGGACTGAATAAATGGACTGATAAAAAATACTGACATAATTGACTAATACATTGAATGTACACAATCCACCAGTTTTGGAAAACCCCATTTTCAAAAACTTCCTCTTCTGTGATTAGTTGAAAATCTAGAAAGTCCAGATTAATTTACGCACTAGTGCGTAATTTAGGCACTTGTGTGAGAATGACCCATTTTAGAAACTCTATTCAGTGTGTGAAGATTCACTTTTTTGCTATCTGTAGGAAAAATTCATTAACATTCTGTAAATTGAAAACTCTTCACCCAAGCATCATCTCTGCTAAAGAATTGTTTGTTGAAATTGATAGAATTGCTAAGTATTATAAAAATAAGATTCCTATGAAAATTGATATTGATGACATGTTTAAAATTGAAAGAATAATGAATGTTGATTGTACTATTGATAAGAAACAGATAACTTATTTTATTGAATTGCCATTGACTGATGAAACCGAATTTGATCTTTACAAATTGTTATCTATTCCAACAAAACTTGAAAATAACTATGTGACTATACTGCCTAGAGTTAAGTTTCTACTAGAACCAAAAGTAGAAAATTTGAACATATTAGGTCTAGAAACTGATTGTAATACCAAAATAGATGATACGTTTCTTTGTTTATCCACTGATTTAACGAATTGAAACCTCAATTGTGAAAAATCAATTTTAAAGCATAGTTCAACCGAAAATTGTAAATATACCATTCTTGAAATCAATGAAAATTTAATGAAATCGATTCCTGAATTGAATCAATATTTAGCAACTTTTCCTGATCAGGAAACTTTGAAAACACAGAATCAAGAAGAAACAAAAGACATTATCCTTAAAGGCGTATTCCTTATAAATATGAAAAACAATAATATTACTTTTAGAAATAGTTTACTACCAAACCATGTATCAAAATCAAGAGGTTATCCAAAGTTTTTAGAAGTTTTAAATTTAGACATAGGTGATATTCAAAAGCACGATTTTACTGTACAACTTAAGAATTTGAAACTTGAAAAGATTGAAATGAATAATGTTAAACCAATTTTTGTAAGTGACCACTTGACAGCAAGCCTATGGACTTCTCCACTTTAAATTGCCCTTCTAGTGGGTGTAATCATTATAGTTTATCAAAATTTCTTCAAAAGGATGCTACTAGCTCCAGCTGCTCAACTGGCTGGACAACATCAGGACCACATCCCTGATGTTCTCTTTAGGGATGGAGGAGTTATCTAACCAAAACCCCATAGTATAAGCGTTTAATACAATTAGATGTTAAGTCAGCATTATTGTAATTAGCTCGTAGATCACATTGTAGCATCAGTTCTGTTTTTGTCTTTGATCAGTGCAGACCTCCTTTAAGTGCATATTAGAGTTTATTTTGTAAAAATATGTGTTTTGGAAATAAATTGAATTCTTTTTGAAAAGTGATTTGTTTGATACCAAACCATAAATTACATACGTCAATTTCAAGTTATCAAGAGTAAACATTTGAAAATTGCCTTTATTGATCAAGAAAATACGACTGGTAATTTTTATCATTACATTTTTGATATTCACCCCATGGATTAAATCCGTCCGGGGGAATACGTTATCAATGAACCTATATTTGAAAATGTATTGAAACCTTTTTGAGAAAAAATTGTTTTTATCTGTGCCATGCATTCTACAGAAACATGTGATAGAGGAGTTACTCATTTTTTCAAACACTTAGGGCCGGTTTCTCCAAGTTGGATTGAACCAAATTTTGGATTAACGTTTGATCGGTGTGACCTTGCTTACTGCTATCAAGAAAGTGAAATACGAATAGATGATATTTTAGTACTTTTTTGGTATCTTTTTGTAACAAGAAGGAAAATCTTTGTACCACCACCCTAACAGAGATAATAGTAATTCTGCGGTAAGAAAACAAGTTGACACTCTTTCCCTGCATATTTTAAGAAATTATGCAACATTCAAATACACCCTATTATTGTTATATTCTTGTACTTCTTTGTACCACTGAAATAAAATTTTGTACTATCTCATTTTGGTTCAAATTTAATTGAATTTGGCTTGTGTCAGATTCTAACCCCCGACTTTCTAATTGCTAGAACCCAAAAATAAGAGGAGTACAAAAAATGTTTCTTGTGGTACAAAATTTCATGGAATTAATACAATGCTACGGCATAGTTTTCATTCAAATTTGGACAGGTCGGGGTACAGGTTTATGTTGCGGAGTAGGTAATGGAAAATTCCCATGGCGGGGTTTTCAAATTTTGGTTGGTTGAATGAATTTCAATGAAACTTGGCAGAATTGGTTCAATCGGTCAGGACTGGGAGTTTAAATTTCAAGATAAACCATCAGCTGAATGATGGAAATTAAACTCTCAAAAAATGAAAAATATAGCAGCTGGTTGACTTGTAATTCTGTGAATGCAGGATAACCAACCTTAGCACTATAAAGATGGGTCAACATGCAAGATCCAGAGGGGTTGGGTAAATTCACTATTTCGACAACTCGCTGTTTCAGCCAAAACACCGAACTGTCGCCAGGGAGGTGACTCGCTATTTTTCTGTGACGGGTGACTCGCTGTTTTTGTGTGATCGCGCTGCCTGTCGGCAACTCGCTATTTTCCCCGCTAGCCGCCCACTCTATACAAGACCGTGTCAAAGATTACCGACGAAAAACCCGCTAATTATTAAGTGGGTCAAGAAAGTTAGTGGGACATAATCGAGTCAAATGGTACGTCCAGACGGGTGTTTTAGGAAAGCGGTGCGAAAGTCTTTTTCTCGACGGTTTCATATGTATTTTAGGACGCTGAACTCGAATATAATATTTGCATACTCCTCAGAGGACGGCTTCACCACCAAAATTCCAAAAAACCCTTAAATTTTGTGACTTTTTTGAGTTTTTCTTTTTATTTTGTGAAAACTAGTCGGTTTATCAAAAAATGTGTTCCAGTACAAATTGAAGAAAACAAATTTAGCTACAAAATGAGTGGTCACATTCGAAGTTTGGATCAATGACTGCCAAGCTATGAACCGTCAAAAAAGCGGTAGTTTTTGAGCTTCCATGGAAAAAGTCAGAATTGCTCACTTCAACTTGCTACAACTTGAAACCAGATGAGATATGTAGAAAATTCACATATGAGGTGGAAGTACAATCCATTCTGAACAAGTTCCACCTTTTATTTTTCAATTTACCTCTAGGGTGGGGGGAACAGTCGCAAAATAAAAATTCTATGACATTCAACAAAAACTGTCTATTCTATGGTATCATCTTTTCAAGCCTATCTGAAGCAATATATCGACGTTTTCGGCTATTATGTTTTGAAAATGACTTTTGTTATACATTTATACATTAGTTTTTGCAATATTAATTGAGTCTGGTAGTCAACTACCATCTCCTACCCCTCTACTCTCACCACTTTCCAACATCCCTATTTACGTCTATCTATTCATGTACGGTACTGTATTATTGATTATTATGGCAAATGCTCATCACAAGAAGCCGCAATAGCCAAAACGTAATTTCGCTATTTCTCAAAAAACACGCAGTTGTCTAAACAGCGAGTCACCTCCCCAGCGACAGTTCGGTGTTTTTGGATAAACAGCGAGTTGTCGAAATAGTGAGTTGCCCCGTCCCATCCAGAGCATATTTTTTCAAATAAAATAAATATTCATGCACTAATTGAACGATTATCGAATTAATTATCCATTTTAAATTATTGAAATTGAATAATTTGATTATACCATTACACTTCAACTCTTTTTATTCAAATATAGAATTTGTATGCCGGTAAAATGTGTAACGGTGATAACCCCAAAATGAATTTTCCATGTCAGATTGGCTACCGATCAAGAAGAATTGCTATTATCTCAGTTAGTGGAATGGTACGAAAAATTTCTCTCGTGGTACAAAAAGACGCAAAATTAGCACAAAAATATGATCTATTCAAATGTCACTTTCTTGATAGCAGTAAGCAAGCACACACCGATTTTGGTTTAATCCAACTTTGAGAAACCGGCCCTTACTCGTTAGTTACATTTTTACAATCAAGGTTTGGTTTCTCCAAGTAAGATTAAACCAGCGCTTGAATTAATCTTTGAGCTTTGTGCACTTGTTCCTCGCTATCAAAGAAAGTAACATTCAAATACATCATATTATTGTGCGCTGTTTGTACCTTTTTGTACTACCAACAATAATTTTCGTACCATTTCCCTTACTGAGATGTTTATGGTCGTTTGCAGATCCGGTATGGTAAATTATTTATCATGAGTTCAGTACTATTACACAGTCAATCGACGTTCAAATTATAAATTTCAAAATAAATCGTTGAAGTGTAACACTATAACTGAATTATTCAATTGTAATTATATAAAATAAATAATAACCATTGAATTAATTTTTTATTTACAGTATTTACAAAAAACATGGTCTGGAACTTGCATGTTGACACAACTTTATAGTGCTGAGGTTGGTAATCCTACATTCACAGGATGAAAAGTGTTTCAACTGCTATTATTTTAAGTTTGTGAGGAGATAATTCACATTATTCTGCTGATGGATTATCTTAGAATTGAATTGCTTAATCCTGACCAGTCAACTCAATTCTGTAAAATCCTATCCAAATTCATTCAACTACCTAAAAATTGAAAACCGCTATGGAAATTTTCCATGTTCATCTTCTTCAGCAGAATAAACCTGCACCCCTACCTGTCAAAATTTTAATGAAAATTATGCCACAATACTGTACCAATTTCAATACATTTTGTACCACCAAAAAATCGTTTTGTCCCCCCTCCCATTTTGGAGATGATTCAAAATTCGGGTGCTATATCCCAACACGAGTTAAATGCAATGAAACTTATACCAAGATGTGGCGTACCGTACTTATTTCCATTTGGGACAAAAAGGTACAAAAATAACACAATAATACGGTGCATTACAATCCTACAGAATTATTCGATATGTGCTGGGGAAGTGTCCACTTGCTCCCTTATCTTGGAATTATTGTCATTTCAGTTAGGATGGTGGTACAAAAAGTTTCCTTCGAGGTACAAAAATATCACAATAATGTTATGTTTTCGAATTTTACATCCTTTGATAGCAGGGAGCAAGTGCACAACGCTCAAAGATTAATCCAAAAATTGGTTTGATCTTACTTCGAGAAACGGGTTCTTAAAAATGTGGATTTTACGTAATTATTTGAAGACAAATCCTTTTTCTGTATAGCACTAATAAGAATTAATTTTATTGTTAATGAGTTATTTTTGCTGGTTGAATAATACAATAAAAATTACCTGTTTCATTTTTTCGTAGTGGTCCTTGGCCAGAAATTTAACCTCCAGAACTTTGAGGGCACTGGGCCTTGGTTTACAAGGAACTGAAGGAGCATCAAATGTAATAAAAATCGCATAGCCCGTTCTTCGTCGTCTCGTTCTGCCTATTAAACCAATGTTTTCTGGTGCTTCTATGCCATCGCCATCGGGCTTCTCTTGTCTAAAGAAATATGACTGAAACAGATAGAACAGTTATGTCTTTTAAAATTGTATCCTCTTAATTGTATGAGTAGCGTAACAAGATCTGTATACGTACATTAACATCTGAAAATTTACATAATTATTTTCAAGGTGAAAGTTGAATCTTGTAGCATTCAGTCTCCTACAGCAGTTGTCATTGATAAATCTACCATTGAGTACAATTCTAACTCTAATGGAAGTTGCTTTAATTCTAACTCATTGAGAAAGAAGAAGCAGACAGTGGAAGAAATGAATAAGATTTGATGTTAGCTAATTACATGAATTTAGGTGTTCGAAGTATAGTTTGAGATAAGCCTACAGTCATAATCACGTTTAAGAAAAGAGTAACCTATAAGACCAACTTATGAGGTCCAATTTCTCACAAATTTCAACTAATACAGCTAGTTTCTGAGAAAGCACTGAAAACCAGTAGATTCAATACAAAATCCATAGTTTCACAAATATTCTACCCACATTGCGATTTTCATCCTTTTTTCTACTTGGAATTTTTGTAATTTCATTTACTAAATGATAATAATAATAATCAAGTTACATACATATTTGTAAATGGTGGGAAAGAAGCTTATAATTTTGGAGTTTGAAGAAAGTCTAAATTTTTTCTCAAAAAAATAATAATGCTCAACTGTAATAATAATGCTATGGTACATGGGAATAATTCATTATTATTGAAATACAACTATAAGATTTATATTTTAATAAGAAAAATATTATTTATGGAATATCTATCATTATGAATACCTGGATTGTATCCATCCTTGAGTATATAGCAGGAGGAAGAAAATGAGACATAGGCAACTGAAACCATTCGCTAGTTGGAAAGCCTTCAGGCATAAGATCACGATAAATATTTTTCATCGTACCATCCTCAGTTTTTTCTACAGGAAGATATTGAAAGTCACACAGATCTGTAAACCAAATTAAAATCTGTAAATTAATATAAAATATGAGTAATTTATTCTCAGTGAGAGGGTATTCTCATTCAGCAAGGGTAGATATTTTTTTTTATTACTATTCACAGATGGAAATGCCTAGAGAGGCTACGATCGATCGCAGCGATTTGATCGCCGGCGACCGATCGAAATTGGTTCAACGACCGATCGCTAAGTGAATGGGGTAATCTCAAGATCAAAATCAGATCTCTCGATCGATCTCACTTGAAACAAGTGAGATCTGATCTGCAGATCTTAATCTGCGCAGACAAATCGCTACGTGAGTGGTGTGATCTGCAGAACTTCTGACAGATTTCTTCCCCCACCACTATATTTTCAGTCTCCACGTGACTCACCCACCCCATGATTCAGCCTGTGCTTTCAATTTTTGCCGTAAGAGAGAGCCACTTGAGCTCTCTTGATCGAGAGACCGATCGCTACGTGAGTGGGGAGATCGCAGTTGCGACCAAATCTCAGAGCCAATTTTGATAGATCTTCGAAGACCAAATCGCTGCGACCGATCGTAGCGTGAGACCGATCCTACTCATTTGTAGGATATACACTACAGTCAACAACTCTAGTGACTCAATAATGTAAGTTATATTAAATAGGTCTCTACTACAGAAGAAGAAGAAGCTTCAATAATTTTTTTATTAAGACATAGAATACATTGAAGAATTCATACATCAAACTATTCAGAATCCAAAGAACGTTTTGCATTTTCATTAGTGAGATCTTTTAAAACAAATAATTCCATTTGATATCATCATTTGAAATTCGGTTCATTTTTTAAAACATTCAACAGCGAATTTTTCGCCACAAAGCATGGAAACAAAAGGTTGAACAATCACGTCATGTAACTTGATAACGCTGTAATGAAACAATAATTTCAATGCAATAACGTGGATAAAACATAATTACATTCAAGTACTTATTCTAATTGAATGGAATAAATAATTGAATCGCATAGCTAAAATGCCTTTAAACGTGTAATTAATGGTGATCGTATAATTCTATTAGTGAATATTATAGAAGCCGTTTATTGAGAATATTGAGTTTTGATTGAGGGGTAGGTGTATAATTTGGTTGTTGGAAGGAGGCTTCTTTTGTTATATAAAGATATTCTGAACTTACTTGAGAACTTGAAAATGGTTTCAACTCTACCAATAAAACTTGGCTCGCATATTACGTCTTTGCTAGTATCCGTGTTCTCTTCGAGCAATAGTGCAGTGCTGACAGGTTTCTTTCTTCTTTTCACCTTCACTTTCAGAAGAAAACTGATAGCTGACTGTTTATCACCGTACGTTGGTCTAGCATATACATCATCGGGTCGGAATCGCAACTCTAGGCGACGATTTCGAATTGTCATTGCCTGAAAACAAAACACTCATGAATTCTATTCAAGATTATAGTTCATAGAGAGAAAACAGTTGCAAGGTTTTATTCAGTCATATAGAAACATAATCTAGATAGAAGGGAGTTTACGAAATTTCAAAGTTCACTTGTATAATGATTTAATATTGTTTCGAGAATCACCTATCAATCCCATACAAGAGAAATACCTATCAATCATCTCAAGTTTAAAACAAGAAATATTTAATTATTCAACTGATATAATCTGCATCTGCAGTTGACACATTTCTTTAATTATTATTATAATCTGGTTAATTTCCTTCGGAGGTCACATTTGCTCAAGAGATGTGCTTGGGTAATGGGAGGGTGATGAGAAAATATAACTCATCTTTACGCAGCCAGAACCACCGGCTCAACGTCTCTTCGAAAGATTGAAGTGGTCCAAATCTTTTGTAGTCAACAGGGGCTGACTTTTCAAGTAGGCTAAGTTAGTCTGTTCTGAAGGTGATATTGTGGTGGTTATCCATATTGAATTTAAATACCAGATATTGCCAATCCAAAGATTCATTCAAAATGAACATACCGGTTTCGATTGCTACGGTACACCAAAACCAGATGTAGCAACCAAAACCGGTATCTCGTTTTTCAATAAATCTGTAGTTTGGCAATATCTACTCTTTTTCGATAGTTTGACAATATTTACTCTTTGTGCACTTTCAATGCACGCCGAGACCATCGTTCTCCACCTCAATGGTGACAAGTATTCGCTGTGTGCAAGTGGGTGGAAAGGATATTTTTGGCGACCGAGGCGCTATTGGCGGATCATTTCGGCGAAAATTGAGAGAATTAACATTGGAGGAGATAGGGCTAAACCTAAAATAATGTCCTGGAGAATTTGTTGTGTTCCGGATTGTAAAAATTAAACACGCAATGGAAATTTCAAGTTCTACACTTTTCCAGTTGCCATACATAAGTTTCATCAATAAAAAGAATGGTTCACTGCATTGAATAAATATTGATAGGTGAAGCTAACCTTATTGTTTTGTTTACGTGCAAAAGAATTTGTCGATCAAGTAGGACCATGGAGTGCTCCATTCTAACCTGTACATCAGGTAATGTACATGAATAGTTTTTATGTTAGTTAATCTAATAAGCTGTTATTATCAACGCAAAAACTCTATTAATTATGTTTTAATAAGGAATATTCATATCATTCAATTTTTCAAATAAATGTGAGCTTGCGCCAATTTTTCATTTTCATGTAAGATAACTTATCAGCTGTTATCTCAAAGTTTTTGTCGATTCTCAAATACATCTGTTTGCGGTTGTCTGCTCTCGAATACTTGAAAACTAGGATTTTTCTAATATAATGAGCTATAATACTATCAATAACTAACATTCCTATCCTAAATATCATGTTCTAATTACTGAGAAATGCATAAGGCAGCAAATAATTCCATTCTAATTATAAATGCGTTTTTCCCATTTAGCGCTATGCTTTGTATGCTAAAACGCGTATAAAAGTACACACGATAATCCACCAGAGCCGCAGCACGGTAGATGCTCATAGCGAATACAATCAACCCTCAAGTGCCTTGTCTAATGTGTGGGAACTTTGAAGTGAACGAAACTCTGGAGCACATCTTCCTACAGTGTGAATAATATAGTGGTTTCAGACAAAAATATCTGTGCAAAAATTTTCTGGGCAGCTTGCATGAAATTTTTAACATGTGTGATCAGGGAATAAAGGATGATTTTAGTTTTGTATGCCAGGTAATGAGGCTAAGATCTTTTGTGTTATCTGATTGATATTTTGGACAGCCAATGGACTGTAAGCAGTGGAAAAAGTTAACTCAATTAAAATTTTTGTTAAAGAGGACATCATTTTTTATATTCTACAAACTTGAGTGACCATTGTTACAAGAAAAATGACCAAATTTGTAATCATACTCTTTTTATTCAACAGGGATTGAATTAGGACCCTGTAAGGATAACGTCCCCTCTCATCATGTATAACATGAAAACATTTTCAATCCATTATTATAACGTGGCAAATGATTCTCTAATTTTATCGACTAGCATTTTGGGTAAATTCATTGTAGAATTCATTTTTATGACTTTTATGATGATTTGTAATGAATCACGTAGACTATTAATAAATAGGCCTACTAACCTCAGTGATAGTCTCGATTCCACCCAGTGTTTCCAACATCTTTTCATCATTCTTTACAATTCCTGGATAAGCAATACAAGTATAGAGAGAAGGTGGTTTATCGGACGACATGACTCTTCCTAGACAATGATTAATGGCTCTCAACCAATCAAGTTAGATGGACATCACTTTGCTGCATTACCAAAATATATTTGACCTGAGAAAAAATTTCAATTTTTATATAATTATGGATAACTGAGATCATAATAATGAAAAATTTTCATTTATACGGTGACCGTGCGTCCAGATTTTTCCAAGATAACACCGATTCTCAAATGTTTGTTACTTTAAAACAATGTTCTAAATTACAATGTAATTTACCCGATTCTCTGAAGTAAAGGAGAATTCAATACTTTCCATACCTACGTAGATTTGAAATCACAAATAACTTATAGTAGTTCTAATTGAAAATATCAACTATTATCTACAAGTTATTTTATGTCTAACAGAATCGAGAGTAATATTGGTGAGTTATTAATAGTTTTATAATGTGTTTCAACATTCAACACTATAGTTAAATAGTACAAACTACTACTCTAAAACCCTGACGGCTGAGAAGAAGAGACGAAAACACAAATAAAAATCAGTTTCAGTACGAACAAGCCATAATAAATAACATAGTCGTCAAAACTCGCACACACATGCATTCGTCACAGGGGTTCAGAGCTAGGATGCAACCAGAAGTGGAATAGGTTCAACAATTAAGAGTTGAAATAGCATAGAATTTCATAAATTTAATAGAATTTTTATTCGTTTTTTTACGTATAACGTAACCTGAACTCAAAAACTTAAAGAAGGCGATAAGACAGATCTAAAAAAGAACAGGCCAATAGCAAATCTCCCACGAATATCAAAAATAAAGTACAATGTGCAATCTACAATCAATTAATCACACACATCGAAGATAACAACCTATAAACGCGGAACCAGCATGGATCTAGGAAGGAACTTGGTACAGCAGCGTTAATATAAGAGCTATGCAACAAAATTAACAAACTGTGGGAGGAGAAAAAAACTGTATGAGGTATCTTCATTGACCTTCAGAAAGCATTCTACAAACTAAACTGTTCGATGTCCCCAGGAGACTTCTCCTTCGATCACAGGCCGATTGCAGGATTTCAGCCTTGAAATTCTATAAGCTGCTTGCTACCGTGAAGCAGTTGCATGAGACTACATCCAAGAAAAGCAAACTATTGTGTGAAAAAGCTTATTACAATGTCCATGAATTCATGAGAGATAATTGAAAATGGCTATTTTCTGGATCACTGCCTTCTTTAAGATTATGCATTTTTTTGTATTTTATTGATAAGACGCCATCGATCCAGCAAAAGATGGTAATGTACGAAAAATAAGGTATTCAGAAAAATATGGTCCTCCTTTGGGAGATTGGCTGTCGTTAGTAGTTCCCGTCTCTGGAGGAATAGTAATTGTTGCATAACACTCTAACTGACTAACTGTATGTTATTCAGAGGTGTTCTGCGCCGTCACTTGGTTGTGGAGACTGGCTTATGCTTAAGAGGATCAACGTGCTAACCTCTATTACGTTAACTCTATCGTGGTTGATGATTATTCCCTTGGGCTTTCGGCTCGGTCGGTGTTGGTTCGGGGATTGGCTGTGGGTTCTGTTATGAATGAAATGATCTGTATGAAATTGTGGCTTTTGGGCCGGTATTGGCCGAACTACAGTCGCTTTCCCATCTTGCCGGTGTGTCTTCTTTGCTTGGACGGCCTGTACATTGGAGTGAATATGAAAAATAGTTGGAAAATCTCTACGATAGCTGGAGGATTACCTCAAAAATAAGAAACAGTATGTAGAACTTGACCATTACAAAGAAAACAATATTGTCTAGATCAAATCTAAACTCCAAGCAGTAAACAGAGGCGTACCAAAGATATCAATCAATACTTGAACCACTGCTATTCCTGAAATATATAAATGATTTTCCCAATAAAGACACCAGAAACAACTGCATAATCTTTACCGATAATACTACTACGTACACTGGTGCGACAAACACTCTAATCCATGAACTCTGGAAGGAGCCACCCTAATATGCAATAAATTACACATATCCATCAATCAACAGAAAACTATAAACATAACTTTCCAACCAACCTACAATAATAATATAATAATGCAACTGCAATAATGATATTTCTCAAATCTCGATGCTAATAACTTTTCAACTATCTGTTCTAATATCAAGTTTATAGGGTTACAAGTTAAGTATACTGTAATTACCTTTATATGCACTATATTCATCAACTTAATTCAAGAAATATATCCAAGAAAAGTTCAATAATTCTATTCTCTATCAAATCTATAAAAACAGAATAATAATATATAATTGTTAATAACCTAACTTAACAATCGTCTCCATCCGCATCCTTAGCATCATATGTTGTCATGGAAGTCACCTGCAACTCCGTTTGTTTGTTTTTCAGCTGCTGAGACGGTTTGACAGATCAGCTGTTTCAATTTTTTTGTAGTTTACGTATTTAATTTTGAGGTTAGCTCGTCAATGTGTCAGTGACGAAAAATAAAGGATTTTAGACAGTGATTTTGTTTTCAGAATTATTGTTTGAGATTGAAAAAATAATTTGAAGACTCCAAAATAAAAACAGTCTTAACGTAACAGGTGGGTGCATGTGAGATTTATACATAGACTAATTATTGTGAGCCTGCAGGGGACGGTCCAATATCTGGGGAGCATTTTATTTATTATAGACTATACTATCAATTAAAAACATAAAATAATTGTAGTTTTTAGTCCAGCCGATTAGATAGTGTTTTTTTAGGGGGAAACATATGAAGCTAATTTTTTCCTCACTCATCGATTAGGCCTACTATCATATTGCCAAGTCGTGTTCTGCCGTATAAGTCCTAAGTCCTGACCCCTACGTTTGTTGAAAATAAAAGATGCTTATTTTTTTAAATAAAATAAAAGGCCATTTTGCCAATGACATGTTATTTTATGAATGAGCTTCAATTGTTGTCAAGTATGGCAATATGATCGCTCACCCAGATGTATTACCCTAAAGATTAACATTAAGTAGTGCTCTCCACATACCGTATAATATCTTATTGCCTGTAAATGTAAGCATTATATTAATGTAACCAATAAATGTAAGCAATCATCCAAGTACCTATTATAATATAGATTTTTAAAAGTGCCAGTTAGAGTAAGTGATAACGCGCCGGACTGATAAACAGAGGCTTGAGTTTGATTCTTAACCGGAGAAAAATTCTTTGACCACAGAAAAATCAAATCAATACGATACCACCCGAAGGAGATTATAAGCCGTCGGTTTCGACACCTCTAAGTAGTCGTCACCTCTTGCTCTTATCACACTCCATTCCATTATTTACGTATAAGCCTGCAAGCTCATGTAGGCATCCCCCTCAGAAAAAAAGACTACTCATTTCTAAATGGGATGAAGTAATAAGTTAAGCAAATTTCCAACTAGTAGACTAGAGTTCAAAAATGAAATACAGTAGAAAGTCGAAAATAATAGTATAGGTCTTAATATAAATTATTCAACTTAATAGTAGTCTAGAGTCTAAAGTATACAAATTTAAAAAAACAGTTACAGAACTATGTATTTTTGAACTCATTATGAAAAGGTTCAACAACGTTAATATTCTCCCTACAAATATCCTATTATATTAAGCGAGTAATTTCTGTATGTATGTATGTGGAACCACGGATCTCGAAAACGGCTCTAACGATTTCCTCGAAATTTGAAATGTGATATAAACGTGATGGAAAAATAAGATTGCACCAGGTCTCATGTCTGGGGAAACTCTCTGGCAGGATTAATAAAAGAATAAAATATTCCTTATTCAGGCATAGGCCTAATCCCAAGTACTGCGTATAATGGCTGTCATCGTTAGCTGACCAACGCTATCCAGCTGGAGTGAATGGAGTTAGATTCAAGTCTATAACACATATTCATGTCTGTCAAAAAATTGTGAGAGGTGATCATATCAATTTTGAATTTATTTTTTACAAGGATGTTCCTTTATTTTTTTACAATAACATATTCATGTAATTCAATAATAATTTATGTAATTCAACGGTTCGGCCGCAGCTTCAGAGCGAAGATCGGTACCTGATATTTATTATTAGGCTACTATATTTTTAATGTACAGAATCCAATTAAATAAATTGAATTTTGGGGCAGAGTGAAGCAGCTGGCTATGATACTGACGTCACGGAGTTCCTCTAGTCAAAAATTTTGCATTGATTTCTCTATCCTTGACGAAAAATCTTATGCTTTTTCCAATTTACGAAATACAGAGTAAGTCTGTTAACGTGTCTTGGGAATACTCTGCAGATGGGCTAATGCAATTATGGATAGCAATGCTATCAAATACAATGATATTATAAATGTATTTCATAATAGCATTGCTACTCATAATTGAATTGGGCCAGCTGCAGAGCATTCCCGTGACAAGTAGGGTATAGCGCGGTAAGTTGCTGATTTGAGTTGCAGGTTGTGGCAGCGCTGTTGGTCAAAGAGAGGCGAGAATGGGCGTTCATCAAAGTGGCTGACGGGAAGTTTTACGTTAGCTGCTTTTAAGTTGCCATCATGTAGTGGACACGTGAGGAGCGTTCATTTTGTGTTGAAACGTATTTTTCAAATAATTACTTGATCATTGCAGTGCTTTCCGTTAGCGTTTCGCTGTTTCCCCACGTGCCACGTGGACGTCTTCCTGGGCGGCAATCAATTGTAAATTGGGACAATGTATTCAAAACAGCAAGAAATCTGTCATCTGTACGAATAGGACCTTCGAGAAGTGTTACAAAACATTGAAGAGCTATGTACTCTTAACAACCTGACGACCCTGACAAAGGAGATCAATAAACAATTGACGATTCCCCGATCCCAGGATTGTGAAGAAAACATCAGAAATTTGAATGAAATTTGAACGATTTAGACCAGCATTATTGAAATCTCCAAAACGCTCGTCTGCTCGGAAGTAAGCACTTGCTCTTGGCATTCAAGTCGTTCTCTCCACCGAATTCTTCATAGTGAAATTCAGTACACTGTGAAATTCAGTTCACTATGAAGAAGTCGTCAAGGAACACGTTCGCGTGGGGAAATAGCGAAACGCAAACGAAAAGCACTGAAATAGTCGAGTAATTATTTCAAAAATACGCTTCAACACAAAATGAACGCTCCTCACGTGTCCACTCCATGATGGCTTAATAAATGAATTTGATGGCCATGAAATTTGAATAAAATATAGATTTAAATCAATCAAAATGTAGGTCTTGAAATTCTCTACAAGCTCATATAAGAAATTTATATATTGAACAATTCTGTATTTCGTAAATTGGAAAAAATGTAAGATTATTCGTCAAGGATAGGGAAATCAATGCTAAAGTTTTGACTAGAGGATCTCCGTGAAGTCATCAGTATCATAGCCAGCTGCTTCACTCTGCCCCACCTCTACTATTCTATACACCTTGCTCAAGAAGTAGACGTATTTTAAAATAATACATAATTATATATCCTTGTAGTATACACTGCTTGTAATGTTTGATCACTTTTTGCAGGTGATGCAACATTTCAAAAATGGATATAACAACACTATTCAAGGCATGTGTGAAAACAGTTCGCATGCGGAACAAGGCGTTCGGCACAGATTTATATCCAGCAAACGACTCATTCGATAAGAATAGAATATTGAGAACGACTAACAACGAGTTCTTAGTACGAGCTAAGGATGTGCTGGGCCAGATTAGTCGACTTCAAGAATTCCTCAAAGAACACCGGAAAGCCTATTTGAATTTCGGTGGTCATCTCTCTGACTTGCCGTCTATGACTGACATGGAAAGGGATAAAATCGATACTGGTGCTCAAAGGATCATGAAGACGTGCTCGAATCTTATTTTAGATTTCAAACGTAAATCGGCCATGCAGGACGGACCTCCACAGTTGCTCGAGCATCAGGATGCTGCTCTTCAATTGATTGAGGATTTCTTGAAAGATGTGTGCAAAAAGTACTCGGAAATGAAAGCCATACGCATAAAACGAACTCTTGAAACTCAGAAAATGTCGAAACTTTCATCTGCTGATGTCCCTGTTGCACCAGCTAGCCCCAATATTATCAGAAGGCCTAGCTCGGAGAGCATCAACTCTATCGTCGATACAAAAGAATCGCCCAGTGAAATTACATCTCCTTCATCTTCGACCAAGCGCTCCTCTCTCTATCTATCTGATTCTGGGAGTGATCCCAATCTACAAGATGATCAGTTATCTGCTGAAGAACTACAAATATTCGAAAATGAAAATGAACAACTCTACAATGATTTGAATAGCTTGAATGAAGAGGTAATTTGGATTCATGTTATGATTCTCTTTCAACAATAAATCTAAAATAATTTAGAAAAATTTTAATAGCTTGAATAAGGAAGTAATAAGATATGAATATGATATGAAGTTATAAGATATGGGAGGTGGCGTAGCTGAGTGGGTTGAGTGCTGGCGTTGCAACCCAAAGGTCCCGGGTTCAAACCCAGATCAGACCAGAAATTTTTCTCAAGCCACTTCCCCTTGTTTCGGATGGACACGTTAAGCCGTCAGTCCCTGCTGCCTAAAAACAGTCTTTAAGTCATGTCAGAGGCCCTGAAATTGATCAGGAGCGACCTGAAAACTCTGACACCTGACCTGAGCCAGCCAGGTTACACAAATATTATTATTATTAATAAGATATTTCAACGTGCATACCAATATGTTGCAAATTCTCATTATCTCATTCAATTTCTACAGAAAAAAGAAAAGTATATGAACTTATAATCCAATATTTATATTTCTTTTTAATTTCATATAATTTTATTAACTTTATCACTAGAGATGTGTAGTAGAGAGGACCTAGATTCCTAACTCCGCCCTTATAAAGTCAAAAAATCAAAATCAAATCAATCAAAATAATTTTTATTTGTGTTCGAATAATCATACAAATATGAGTTGCTATCAGCATGGAAACAATGTAACATTTCAATATACCTATAAGATTATCAACAGGATTTAATAACAATAATAAAAAACAAGTAATAAATGACTAGGAAAGTTATGAGCGACTATAAGTTATAATAATTATATAAGATTATAAAAGGATCAAATTTCAGATTTTTCCTCGACTCATTTTGAACAGCAATCAAACTTTACAACTAAACAATAATATGAAATATATTAACGCAGAAAGTCCTTGATAGTTTTTTCCCCAATTTGCTAACAGAAATACGGATAACACAGCCTATAATATTTAATACAATATAACATTTCTATTAGAGATCACCATCACTATCTTTACTTAAGCGTATATTCAAATTTCAATTTTTGTATTTTAGCTTGTGAATTATAGGTCCATTATCATTGATCTTATAAATAGAACGTATTTTATATATCTATAGACATTGTTAATCTTTTCTGCTGAGAAATTAGACAACAATATCATTATTTTATCCTGATTTTGAACTACATTTTGGGTATATTTCATAATTAAGCGACGTCTAGAACTCTCATAAATAGGACAAGATAGCAAAACATGTTCAAGATCCTCTTTTGCATTTGTGTTGCAAATAGGGCAACGTTCGGCACTGTTAATTATATAACTCTTACCTTCAAGAAAGAAGCCAATCATTCTTTCTGATGATAACCTTAACTGTGCTACGCATCTTACTTTTTCAATGCCGATTCTCACATTCAGTTCATCTCCCAAAGTGAAATTGGGGTTTAGAATCTTGTAAAAAGAATGTGCTTCAGATTCAAGGGATCTATTTATATCTGCCAGCCTAAGTCTATCCCTAAATAAATTTGAAAGCATTCCTATTTCTTCATTATCAATATGATGTAAATCTCTATTATAATCCTCCCATATTTCTGGACACATATCTCTCAGTTGTGAAGCCCAATTATTTTTATTTCGAACACCTGCAAGGAACTTTTCTCGCATAATTGACAACATTATAGCGGGATACCTATGCGCTGGCACTCTCTGCATGATTAACAGCCATTGTAGAGCACGCCGGAAAACTGTATGCTTCAAACTGATCGCTGCCACCTCCAGCCTCAGCATCCAACCCGGCGTACTCGCGTGCAACCTCAAAACTCGTTTAAAGAATTGATTCTGAATCTTTTCTAAACTATCGCAGAATCCCAGGGACCATGTTTCCGAACCGTATAGGATTACTGAAGAGACCATTGAATCAAAAAGTTTAGTTTTTGTGGACCAGGAGTCCGACCTATATTTTACTAATATATTGATAAGTGCATTGGTCGCACTCGTAGCCTTCTTCAGTAGCCTATGCGAAGCCTCCCTGAATTTTCCTCTACATGAAAACCATACTCCCAAGTAGCAGTAGCCGTTGACTATTTCCAGCCTACATCCTTCATAAAAGAAATTATACGATTTCCTTCTACCCCTACTGAAGGAGACTACTTTCGTTTTTCCTGCGTTAACCTTAAGTTCAGCTTCCTGACAATAATTCTCTAAACATTTAATTTTATTTCTGAGGTCTACAGCACTATCGGCTAGAATGACTATATCGTCCGCATATGCCAGCATCATAATGTCATTGCTATTATCTATTTGTAAACCATGGAATCCCCTATCTCGAAAATAAATCTCAATATCTGATACAAACAAGGTGAAGAGCATAGGTGATAAGGAGTCCCCCTCCAAAACACCCTTTTCCACCCTCACCCTGATTTCCTCTTCTCCTTTATCAAGAATTATGGTTGCCTGGCGATAAATTGAGCTCATTATTCTAATTAGTTTTGTACTAATTCCCATAATTCCTAATTTATACCATAATTTTGAATGATTTATGGATCCGAATGCGGACTCAAAATCCACAAAGATTGCGAAAAAGGCTTGTGTTTACAGTCTAGAAATAAATGTGTAATAGCGCTTAGGGTGAATAAATGGTCTCTACAACCCCTGTTACATCTGAACCCTGCTTGATGTTCTGGTAGGAGATTACAGCTCTTCACCCACTTCAATAATCGACGACCTATCGCTGAAGTGAAAATTTTCAGTATATTATTAATTAAAGCTATACATCTGTAATTTTTAGGGTCTTTCACATCTCCTTTTTTAAATAATTGGAATATCATAATTTTAGCCCAGTCCGCGGGAGTTTTTTCATCTCTGATAATTCTGTTGAAAAGCCCCTCCAAATAAGTTATTCCCTTGTCTGGCAACGCTCTATAGAATTCATTTAGAATACCGTCTTCGCCCGGTGCTTTATTACTTTCAAGGTTCTTAATTATTGTAATAATCTCTTCTCTACTGAAATCCATGTCCAGAAAGGGGTGTCTTGCATCTGAAAAAATAAATTCCACAGATTCTCCCTCTAATTTGTATTTTTCTCGGAAATGATTGACCCATATCTCAGTCTCTATATTATTGCTCCTCGATTTTCTTATCTTAAAATATTTCACAGATAACCAAAATTCCTTACTCGACTTAACGTTAGATAATCTATCTCTTAATTCATTCTGATAAGCTACTTTCTTCTGTCGAATAAATTCTTTATACCTCCTTTTTTCTGATATGAAATTATTCAAACTATTTTCGTTAAAATTACTCTTTTTTAGTTCTCTGTATGTTTTCCTTACCTTTATCTTCAAATCTCTACATTCCCTATCATACCACGGCTGATTAGTGATTTGTTTAAAACCTATCTTCTTTATCATACCCGACTGCTGAGCGCAGTTTTTTATTGTTGTTTTTAAATTGTAGAGTATATTGCAGTTAAGCCCTAAGTCAAGGAGGAGAGATTCTTCTATTAAATTACAATACTGTATTTTTCTATCTCCTATCCATTTCAGTTTAGTTTTTATTTCGTTTACTAGCTCCACTTGGGACGTCCTATTTATGGTGGTTACTTTTTCGATTTGAACCATTAACGCCATGTGATCAGATGTTAATAATTCCTCTGTTATTGACATGTCTAAACTGATATCAGCTATTTGTCTATTTACCCAAATGAGATCTACAGTGCTGTTACCTCTATTACTTATATAAGTGAATTGGGCCGGACTATCTCCTCTACATCTTCCATTTAGCACTATCAAAGAGTGTTTTTCTAACAGGCTAACAAGTCTATGTGCATTACTATCAATAATTTTATCTACTGAACTTCTCTCGGTAAAAAGATCTGTGTAATCTAAGCTATCGTCATCAACCTGGTTTAGTTCCCCGATACGAGTATTAAAATCACCCCCTAGAATAAATGGAACTGAGGAAATAAGCAACTCATGTTTTTCCAGCACTGCTTCCAGACCACTTATACAAGATCTCACTTTATCTGGTTTCATATATACTAATCCTATCAATAAATCTAAGCTATCTTCTTTAATATGAACCAAAAGAAGAAAATCCGTACTCTCTATTATATCATAAGTTAAATTAGACTTAACTAGCATTAAAAGACCTCCACTCGCTCGTCCAGTTGCACTTATTCTTATAGCATCCTTTGCAATTACACTGTAATCCTTAAACTCTAATAAATCTTTCTGATTTAATGTCCATGTTTCTGATAGGCTTATAATTGCATTTTTCGAACAAAAGTCCCTTTCGCGATTATCCAAGTTTAGATAATTTGACAGTCCATGTACATTCCAAAACAATAGTCTAAAAAAATCTCTATTTGAAAACTCACCTCCTCGCTCACCGCCGCCTTGATTTTTGCCTGCGTTGACCTTATCCTATAATGTCTTTGAAGGTTCATCTCTGGCCCTACTTCTGGTAGTCGCACCTGCAGTCATCCAGCCGCGTATGTCGCCATCCTTCGATTTATTTCCACCTCTTTTTTTCTTGCCCGGCGCCGCTGTAGTCGCGTTGACCGCCACTTCACACCCACTCTCCTCAACTTGAATGACATCGTAGTCGGCATCCGCTGACGGACGGCCGCCGTTCTGCCACCTGTTAACCAGCCGCTCGACACTTTTCAACCTCTGCATGGTTTGCTGCTGTTGATGTTGTTTAGGACTCATGTTAAGCTGCACCACTGAACCGTCTAGCTGAGGCTGGTTCGCAATCTCCTGTTGTTGTTCTTGTGGGACAACTTCATTTTCGTCATATTGAGAGGACGCTGGAGGTGCGTGAATTTCGATCCTTATTGTATTTTCCAAATTTGGACTTGGTTTCTCCTTGGTTTGTTATGTGCGTAGGTCTATCACATTCTGGATTTGATGTTGTTTTTCTTAAATCATCTAGTGTATAACTCCGACCGTCCACTACAAGATTGTCGTACCGTAAATGCGCAAAGTGTCCTTCATTTCGAGCTGAGTACATGTAGGATTTTAACTCGTCTCTAACACGTTTTATACGTTGGTGAAATCTTCTTCCACTCTGATTGACGTGCCTTTCAGTCTTGCACTAGCACTAAGAACCTCCATTTTCTTTTTATAACTGAGAAATTTGACTATTATTGGTCGATTATTGTTTTTCTTTCTACCTAGCCTGTGTGCACGTTCAATATCACACACATGTAATTGATTACGCATTTCCTTATTTATTATTTCTCTAATGAACCGTTCACTGTCCTGCCAGGTTTCACCACGGTATTCGTTTATTCCAAAAAATAATAAATTTGAACGACGGGAATATCCTTCTAGACGATCCACATATGAGAGAAGGCGATTATTTTCTTCTTTAAGATCACTGTAATCCGCTTTCACTTTGGTCATATCTGTTTGTATACCAGTGAAATTCAGTTGAAGGTTTTTAAGCGAGTCTTTAATTTCTGGTATCATATTTATCACTACCTGAATATTGTCCAACTTGGCACATATATCGTCTATGTTGTTAACTGGATCTGACGGACCTGGATTTTGTTCCACTCCACCAATCAACAGCAACATCAGGATAACACTCACAGGGAACATATTAGAATAAAAACTCGTAAAAAATCCACTTTTTACAACCGAATTCATTCGAAACACCGAAATAACGGCAAACAAACCTATGCACGCCCGGTACTGTTCTAAGGAAATCATTATCTGCAGATAAGACGGAGCACTCCGAAAATACGTCCGATCGCTTCCAAAGCTCAATAGCAACTCCTCCCTAATAAAGTCAATTATTCTATTCAATCCACTATTAATATTATTGAAGCAAGTTGAATACTGAATTTCCAATTCATGAAATCTTGTTTAGAATCTGTCGATAGGTCACCTACTAATTGACCCAAAACTAGTTGCCGAGTATTATTGCCATTGAAAATTATAAATTAATCGAAAATCCTGAATCATGAGAGCAACCTGAATGCCTCTGCATCTGCTAGTACCCCTTCGAAAGGGCAAGGAATGTTATTTTTTCATTTTATATATACCGGGTGTTTCAGGAGGAATGTGCAATACTTCTCAGGCTGAGTCCTCACACCAAGTAGACAAAAAAGTTCCATGGGACCATCCCCCAAAAACGCTTTGTTACCGAGATAACAATGGCGGAAAATTGAGATTTTTCAAAATATATTAATTTTTCTAATTTTAGAGGCTTTAGTGAGGTTCTGAAATGATCAATTCCTATGTAAAATTAGCTGAGGAATTCAATGAAACCTGTTCCAAGTTTGTAACTTTAACGGTTATTGAGATAATTGGGAAAAATATGCTAGAAAACGCTATTTTTCAACAATAAGGGTTATAACTGGATAAGGAATCATAAAATTGTATTTTTTATTAATAGAAGTTGAAGAGAGTCGGATTCTAAAGAAAAAGTTAAATGGCGGCGATTGTGTAAATCTTACCCAAATCTCAGAAATGGCGATCAAAAATCGAAAAATTGACAAAACGTAGCACAAGTGATAAATTTGTGTTTAGTAGCGATTTTGCGATTTTTGATCGCCATTTCTGAGATTTTGGTAAGATTTACACAATCGCCGCCATTTAACTTTTTCTTTAGAATCCGACTCTCTTCAACTTCTATTAATAAAAAATACAATTTTATGATTCCTTATCCAAGAAAAACTCCGAAAATTCTGAAAAATAGTAAAATGCTAATATGAAGTGTAACCTTTGAAAAGTATATTGGACATAGGTAGTTTAAAACTTAATTCAATATCTTCCAGATTAGTTCATCTATAATCTCGCCGAACCATTCAATTTACAGTTAGTATTGTTCGTATCAAGGCGGAAGATATGCAACCCGCAACACATCTACAATTTTGAAAACCTGATTATTGGCGTAATCTTGAACGGATTGCAAAAATATTTTAACACAAAATTTCTAGACCTCATCTGAACCTACCCACCAAATATCAACATTTTCTACTTCTATTGGTTCTCGAAATATGAGGAAAACGCGGAAAAACTCTAGAAAAACTAAAATCTTTGGCGTATCCTCGAAAAGTTTTTAAAATTCTTTCTTAGCGCGCGTCTAAACGTCCAACTGAACATGCCTGCCAAATTTGAACGCATTCGGTTCAGTGGACTTTTAGTTCTGGTGATGAATCAGTCAGTGCCATCTCGCTTATATAGATATAGATATCTTAGCTTTAAGCCTAATGGTACTGTAGTATCCAAGTTCTGTACCTAAATGGTTTTCACTGATAACTCAAACTTTTAGCAAGAATAATTTTTATGTTGATTTTTGGCTCGTGGATTGATAGAGTAGCCTACAGTCATTGTATTGTAATTATCAGGCCTATTTTACTCAGGTACTCACACTTGTCAAAACGTGGTTTCAAACGTTACCAGTTTTTCACCTCAATTCCTAAGTTCTTATTTTAAACTGAAACTCAGTTATCAATTGAGTGAGAATGGTTCCCCAAGATAAGTTTTCCTTCTTCAATTTTATTGGTTAAAATATATTAATATGGACAATTGCATTTCATCTTTCATAACTTCCATTTCTGCATTTCTTATCTTTAAAAAAATATCTCCTCTATTTTCATCTTTTAATATCTTCTAGTGAGCATAATTCATCCATTCACCAATACAACGCCTGGGCTTGAAATACTTTTTTCCATATTGCCTTTTCAAATAAATAAATGACTGTAGGCCTACTGTACGGTACTGTAAACTCTCCATGTATAGATAGTTTTTAATGATTTTTTTTTGTTTTTCTCAGGTGCGGCAAATAGAAAGCAAAGTTGTGAAAATTGCCGAACTCCAAGAAATCTTCACCGAAAAAGTTCTTGAACAGGAACGAGATATTGAACGTATTGGAACAACATTGGTAGGCACAACAGAAAACCTCAAAGATGCCAACACGCACATTCGAAAAGCAATTGAAAACAGCGCTAGTTTAAGGTTCTATGTTCTCTTTTTCTTGTTAGTCCTATCTTTTACTCTCCTATTCTTAGATTGGTATAACCCATAATTTGTTATTGTTTCAATAAAACTAGTACCTATATGAAGTTTTTTTGATATAGCCTATTTTCAATCAACGGAAATAAGTTTGTGTTCTATTCAAATTTCAAAACTAAAAGATGATAATTATAAAGAATTATTTCAAGAGCTGAAGTACAAATCCAAAACTCCCATTTTTCCCATCACATTAGAAAAAAGAAGTTTTAAAGTGAACAGCTTGGTACCGGTACAAATTTATGCATTTGCAAAACCTGTTCCACATACAAGAAAATTTATAAATTAATTACTGTTCATCAAAAAACTTTCTCAATCAATTCTATTTCGAATAAAAATAGATATCTGTACTTTGGAGTAGATTTCTAAAAAAATTATCTACTTCTGAAAAGCTTTTATGAAGAAGGCCCAACATTGATTATGTAGGCCTACTAAAAATAATATAACTTACGTAAGTTATATTGATTCCCATAAATCTCATATATTCCAGTTATGATAGCGAATATTCTCGCGGTCATAGATAGATTTGTGAAATATTCTTAATCATAAATTATAATAAATATTATTCTCTATATTTCCTCCTCTATCAATATTGGAATTATTTTTCAACATGCATCACCGAGTGATGCTAAATAAAAGCGAATAATGGGGTTTCAACCTGTTATGTCTGAAATTACATGAACACTCTGCCATCACATAAGAATGCATTCATTGAGTTAATATATGAAAGTGAAGAAATTTCTCAAATCTTGTTTAAGATGAAAATGAAGATTTATTAGTGTAATTGGCACGGTCCCCCTCCATAGATTCGGCGTGACGCACCAATCACAATTGAACATCTTCATCTTCCTCTTACTCTTCATCTTCATTTCCGTATTTTAACAAGAGCGCACCCTAAAAACACTATTTATAAAGCATGTTATAAACGAGCCATCTCCAATGTTCAATATTTTTTAGAGCTTACTGTATTGAAAATGAAAAATTCAAAGCATCCTTTGTTCTTACACAAGGGGAGGGGCATATTGTGGGAACCGTTCTTAAAACATTAGGCAACTATAGTGTCACATTAGACAGTGGATTAGAGCAGCAGTCTATGTATTTAATGAAGTTAATAACACTCAGCTGTCTGGTGCCAAGAAATTTTGGCCCAACTGTGCTCCAAAATGTACCTTGTATTGCTGTACCAGGACCTCTTAAATATTTTAGGTCCTGGCTGTACTCTACTATCAGTGTGGTCACTTTTCATGATCAAGATCATGTTGTCATGGTTACGGGTTAACGTTGAAAGTTTTAAAATGACACAACTAACCACTACACAGTAAAAATGTTCATACTACAGACATATATTTTCAAAATTCCCTGATTTTGTAAAAATTCCATCTAAAGTCCAATTTAACAATTTTAAACTTGAAAGTAATCTATATTACATCTATTAAAACTCATAAAATTGTATGTGCTGTCAGTTACTTCACCGCCGTCGCTATCACATAAAAATTTGCCCAAGTAAAACAACTTGCGTATCATCCGAAACAGCGTCGGCGAAAAGCATTTGATGACAGTAAAAATGATGAACTCTACGGGTGAGTAATATATTATTTATTGTAGCCTACTTTATTAAGTGTAAAAGAAAGCCTGAAAGCATCAGGCAGGGAGTACCTACCAACACTTTTTCAAAAACTACTTTAAAAGTGAAACATTTTTGGTGGCGGTCCAATAATACCGTATCTCAGGAGAATTTTATCCTCACTTTGAAAACCATCATAACAAACACTAAGCGCATACTATGCTTATAAAGTAAACATTCTTATTTAATTAAAAATAAAATAAAAACTTTGCAGTGAAATTACTCACTTTTATTTTTAATTGATATACCAGTGAAAAATGATGGATGAACAACAACAGATTCTTATTTAATATAGTACTGTGATATAAAAAATACTCCCCAAAAAGCCCCGGGTATTGGACTCTTGCCATTTATTTTATTTTTTACCTGGAATACATAAGTTATGGATAGCCTATTGAGTTGAGCCTATAGGCTAAAGGCTACTGATGATGTGAATAATATTTTTAATCCAATCATGCAACTGCTTGAAAAATCCACCGTATTTTTCCTATTATCTTGCAGTGGATGGACGAAGCTCTAACACCAATAATGCTCATGATGAATCATCACACAAGGAAGGTTCAATTAAAAAAGATAGTACGGCTGAAAAGAATTATTTCGAATCCATTCCACCTTTTATCCGGAGTAAGATTGAAATGACGGTTCAAAAGGCTATCCAGGTTCTTGCTATCTTGATTCTATAATTTTATCAATTTAAATTTTTTTGTAACTTTATTTACGGTATTTATTTTATCAGATGGTTCTTCTTCGAGGTTCTGTTTTAAATACGATCAAATGGATTGATGAGTAGGCCTACGGTACGGTAGCCTACCTAGTCCTAGATAAACTTCTTAGTCTGAAATGAATATCAATTCTTTGCTACCTATCAATAAGCCTATACCTATACTCTATTAGAAAGAATTATCTATAAGAGAGAAGTATTCTAACTAATAGAATTATATCTGTGGCATCTAAATACGGTTCCAGGCGCTACAAATTTTCTGAGGGAATCAAAGTTTAATTATTATCCTGCCATAAATAACTTAATAATTGATAAAAATTTAGGCTACCGTGTTTTAAATTAGATGGGTACCTATATTGAAAAGAATAAATTTTTTAGACAACTAATTCTCTCATAAGTTGATGGATCGTCACAATGTTATTAACAATAAGAAGGATCAATTTTTTGATAAGAAGTGCAACAATATTTCACTTTATATAATAATAATAATAAGTTATTGAACTAATATTGAAAATTTTCAGCAAAAAAAGATATTCTCTTTGCGGCATTCCAGCTATCGCATTGTCAAAGAAACATTCTTAAAAAGAGGATGGATCCAAAAAACTGGTAATTTTCACATTATAAAATTCATTTAAGTTATATTTCACCGAAGCGTTTCTCTCCGACTCAATTGATTAATCTTGGTGCTGCCTGATCGTTTTCCATTATACAGAGAAAAGTACTGATTCAAGTACCGATATGGTATCGTAGGTACTAGAGTTTATTTTCAATACGGTAACTGGAATATGACACATTTTTTTCTTGAGAAGTAACTCATGAATTTAGTGCGAGAGAGATGCTTCCATTAAAGCACGTATTAAATTCTAATTTATTCTCGAATAAATTTGAAAGATAACAAGGAATTTTGAAAATCACTTTCAGTTTTAAACAAAGTACCGGTAGGCTATTGTTTAAATATAATCTATTACTAGGAAATTTTAAAATATAACATGCTTCCAGGATATGATGAGGCCTCATTGCCAAAGAACTCTAATAGACCTGAGGTTTTAGAAGAGCTGTACACACAAAGCCTGTTGCGCGGGGTCCCTGTTACAATCCTTTGGACCAGATCTGTTCCTGATTGGAATGCTGTTGATCCAGATACATTGGTCAACAAATTTCCCTTATTAAATAGACGTGACCATTTTTGTTCAAAGGTAAGTAAGAATTTTCACATGGGTGAAGCTATAAAAATTTGAAATTTTCTGTGTTTGTAAAGTCTTTGCACACCTTGGAATGCAGCATTGTCCTTCTTGAGTAGAACCTGGGAACAATTCTTTGATCACCGCAGCACAATCACATAAATACGTCTCCAACTTTCGGAGGAGACGACAAGCCGTCGGTCCCGACTACCCAACAAGTAATTGTCATCATCATCATCATCATCATTCAGGTCATTACACACGCGCAAGCCTATGAGCTCATGTGGGCTTCACAATCAGAAAAAAATAAATAATTCTGTCAGATAGAACAGAAAACCAAGCATAGAGCGATCACGTTTAATCAGTATAATCTTCTAATTTTGTCATAATTATTATCTTATTCTTAAACTATTATCTTAATAGTAATTAAAATATTAATAATCTCATTATATTTGCATGAATCATTGTAGGCCTATGTATAAGGGACATAAAACCCGTTTATAATGAAGATATCAAAACTATTCCTTCATGTAATCAAATTCAGGTACAAAAGTTAAGAAAACTTTTTACTTTTCATATAAAAAGGATAACTTCAATTTTTTAGAAGAGAAGAAATCGTTTATTATTATAGTTTAATGAACATTAATTAATGAAGTTCAAATTTCTGAAGTTTTTCTTTCACTTATTTTCTTAGATTGGTTTGAACAATAATCTCCAGGATGCTTACTGGTTTCATGAAGATGGTTTATCTGCTGTCAAATTCCCTAGAACATACAACTTACAAAATCCAGTTGAAGTGACTAGTTTCATTGATGATTATGTTATTACGGCGTGCATTAGTCTTCTTAAAATAATCATCAGATACAAAATTGAACCTTCGGATTGCTACAATCTTTTTCAAGTAGGAGGGAAGGTAAACTATTGGATACGGTATTAATAATTTTATGAGCATATAGCCCACTTGAAAATAAGGCTCAATGATGAAGTACCGGTACTGTATTTCTAATATCAATAATATTTTAAAAGTGCTGGTGCGAAAGCTCACGACTAGTTGTGCTAACTGTTATGTGACACTCAATCAATTTATAACTTTTATTCAGGCCACTGGGCGGCTCGTACTCACGAAACAGGTAAAGTGCCCGTATCTTTTACTGTACACACCTGTTTCGTGGGCACGAGCCGCCAGTGATTCAGGCTTATTATGAATATATTCATGTGATGAATTATTTGATGTTCGGTACACTTGAATGAATGTGTAGATGTTGAATGAATGACATGCAGTTTTCATTTGTGCAGAATTATTCATGTATACATCTATCATGTGCAATATATCATGTAGACATATTATTAGACCGTAATAGTGCAGGACAACTGTAATATTTCAAATCCGAGCATTTGACTTCATAATAGAAATAATTACTGTACTGTCTAGTTACATGAGGTCGCAAGTTCAAAATTAAGCTTGAAAGTCGTAGATAAAGAGAGGTGATTGAGATTTAAAGATATAATATAAGCTCAGGCCTGTTTCAATAAATAGTTTGATATTTGAGTTTTGTCAACTGATTTACCATCAGATTAAATTTCTAATTTACTTTCATCCAGAATTTAATATTGATTCATTATTTTGATTTGAACACTGCCGAATTTCTATGCAGCCTAATTATCTTTCAGATACCTCTGGACATGATCTATTACTCTATCAAAAAATGCGATGATTATATTAATTTTCGAGAGCATGGAGATCTGGATGACGTTGAGACAAGCAGAACAACCAACCCTTCTGTCGATGATCTAATGCGCATGTACAACGACTATTTAACCGATTTCAGCAGCATTGTTGAACAAAGAGAATCGTTCACAATACCAACTGCTCAAGAAATGAAAGTAAAAGAATAAACCAGTAATACATTTCCAAAATAATATTGATATCAACGTTCCAATCTTCAATATCATCATGATTGGATTTTCATATAAAAATAATAACCAATAAATTAAATTTTTCGGACAAGAATTAGATATATAAGAAGCCCCTTTCATCAACTGAAATAAGGAGCTTTCCATTATCATAATTTGAAGCCTATATTCATGATGAGTTTGTTGAGAAAGAAGAGTAATGCTTTATTTTTCTGAATTTACCATATCAGAAACTGAGAAATTAATAAAAATGTTACCAGACTAAACAGGAAAAGTAAGCAAATGTAGATTACTTATTCTGATAGTTGGAATTGATCAACCCCTAATGAAGAATATCCGTCTCATCAGTGACTGGACGAATTTCAGTTCCACTTATCATATTTATAACAATTATATTGAATGCTGTAAAAAAGGTGCTACTGACATTGAGATGTTATATTTTTTCGTTTCAGGATTTGAACAACGCATGCCGGTTAATTCTCCAATCTCTTCCAAAATTCCTGCCTCAAGTTGATTCAGATGGTTACAGAAATCTGTGGCTTGTCAAGGATTCTGATTTGAGTTGTGGAAGAGGAGTATGGGTTGAGAGAAAATTGAAAGATGCGTTGAACAGAGGAAAAATTGCTGACAAGAATAACACTTCCCGGTTTATCGCTCAAAAGTACATCGGTAAGTAAAATAATAATTTATTGAATTATGATTGAAAGCATAAAATCATAATTTGATTCATATGATTCAAAACAACCAATTTATCATCGAACCATCAGCTTAAAAATATCAACACAAAATCGTATATTATGAAAATCCAGCCCTAATATTTGAGTTTCTGTAAGTCACTGTCACTAGACAAGGCTAATGTAATTCATAAAATTAATGTAGGTTTTAGTTTCAACTATCTTTCAATGGATCATTTTAGAAAAGCCTACGGTACCGTACCTAATGATCGAACGCCAAAAAATGAGCAATTTGTATGTATTTATTTTTTGTTTTTAAAAAGGTGTTTATGCAATTTATCGTAGCCTAGCTGTCATACATTAAATAGTTTTTTAACGTTTATATGAAATCCATTTTGAAATGTTATTTCAGAAAGGCCTTTTCTCATTTATAATACGAAATTTGATATACGTCAGTGGTTCCTACTAACAAGAGTTGATCCACTACAAATTTGGATGTACAGGTGAATATATATAATAATAATTATTATTATTATCCATTGCTATAAATAGAAATAATGTAAATAAGCTACCAGTGTTAATAACCATTAAGTTTACTCATCAAAATAAAACTGAATAAAAATAAATATACCTACCTAAAAATTGTCGGAGAGTGATGGGGGTTATTTTCATTTCCTTTTGAAAATAATATTAAAATAGGTACCTAATTGATGAATGTTGGCAGTATTATCTTTCTCACAACAAAATGATAAAAATGAAGAAAATCGCTTGGAAATAATTCAGATATTTATATTTCTATCACAGTTTTGCCATATCCATTTGGTTTATGGTGATTTTAATAGTTTGATTATATTTTAATTATCATTCACAAGAATAATTCTTAAATTCTATTGTCATTCAACTAATAATGCCATACTATTATACTTATAAGAGGGTATACTTTCATTTTGAGTTTCTGGTATCTGAACTAAACAAGTACAGATCATTTGTGTCACACTTATAACAACGATACACTTTCCAGGAAGAGCTACCTGAGATTCAGCTCACAGCCATTTTCTCTGGATGATACTCACGAGTCAGTTCACTTATGTAATAATAGCGTTCAGAGAAACTATATTGTACATCCAAAACGAAATTCTGCGCTTCCCAAAAACAACATGTGGGATTCTACAACATTCCGAAAATATCTCAGGTAGGCCTGAATGTTATTACAACTGATAAAGTTTGAATATAAACTATGAAAATACTCCTATTTTCTGATAAGGATCCTTCAATATTCATAAGATCTTAACTTCAAAGCACTCTCGAAACTTGTGATAATTTTCTCCTTTACATGGTTTTTATTTATCATAGTACTCCAAGCTATTGTAAGGCCTGATCAATGTATAATGTAAAGCTGATGGCGGTTGACAAACGAAACATCCAATTCAAGTGTATAAGAAAAAATATTTAGTGATTTATTGCAACAGATGTTACTTGTATAATCCAGAAATGTCTAGTTTTATAGTCTATAAAGTGTGTTAAATCTTCAATTGATGATTGTAAAAATATTTATATTTACAATATTGAATCCATACTTAATAAGCCTACCTTCAGTTGAAAACAGTTTTGACAAAATGATAAACCCAATAATAATAGTTATTTGTGTAACTAGTGCCTAAAGTGGTAGATTGCTGCATCGAGTGAAACAGTTTTTTCACGAGCCGGAGGCGAGTGAAAAAAGTTTCTCGAGTGCAGCAAGTACACTTTAAGCTTGAGTTACACATAACATTTTTCCTACAGTTACCATCTAATGTGAAAAAAAAATTAGAAGGGTGTTGATTCAGAGACCAACTGGCAGATTGGGCTGATCAAATTGATTGATTGAACTAAAAAAAATAACTAATAAGATGGACTGGAAAAATGAACTGATGGAATGGACTGACAGAATGGACTGTTGAAAAGAACTGACAGAATGGACTGATGAGATGGACTAGAAAAATTAACTGACAGAATTGACTTATGAAATGGACTGAAAAAATTAACTTATGTAATGAACTGACAGAATGGAATGATGAAATGAACTGATGCAATGGAATGATGGAATTGACTGACAGGATAGACTGATGAAATTGACTGACAGAATGGACTGAAGAGATGAAATGAAAAAATTAATTTATGAAATGGACTGATGGATTGGATGGGTCGTTGGAGGAGTGATAAAGCGCCGGTCTGATAACCAGGTGGAAGTTACAAAATGAATGGACTGATAAAATTAACTGATAGAATGGACTGATGAAATAGACTGACAGAATGGACTGGTAGAGTTAACTGACAGAATGGACAACTGACAAAATGGAAAGATGAAATAGACTGATAAAATTGTTTGAAAGAATGGACTGATTGATAATGGAATGATGAAATGGACTGAAAAAATGGATTGAAAGAATAGACTGAATAAATGGACTGATAAAAAATACTGATAGAATGGACTGATACATTGAAAGTACACAATCCGCTAGTTTTGGAAACACATATTCAAAAATTTCCTCTTCTATGATTGGTTGAAAATCTGTAAAGTCCAGATTACTTTACGCACTAGTGCGTAAAGTATTTTAGACACTCTTTGGGTGGCTCGTTGGAGGAGTGATAAAGCGCCGGTCTGATAACCAGGTGGACCCTGGTTCGAATCCCAAGCGGAGAACAATTTTTGACCACAGCACAATCACATAGATACGACCACCCCGTCTTTCGGAGGAGACGATAAGCCGTCGGTCCCGACTACCTAAAAAGTAGTCGTCATCTACCATCCATTTCATTACCCACGCACAAGCCTATGAGCTTATGTGGGCTTCACCCTCATAAACAAACAAACAAACGTTTGAGAATGGCCCATTTTAGAAACTCTATTCAGTGTGTAAAGAAGCACTTTTATAGCTATCTGTAGGAGAAATATTTTACATTTAAATTTTATTGTACCGCAGTTGAATTAGTTGATCAGAGAAAATATTTCGGACCAACTCATGTTTAATTAGAAGAGATGAAACGTGCAAGAAACATTTCAATGATCTTGAAATACTATCCTCCAGGTTTATTGGACACGAAGACAAATGGACCAAAGTGATTTATCCCGGCATGAAAGCCAGCATAATTGCATCTCTACAAGTATCACAAGAGGGCTTGATCGACAGACCAAATAGCTTTGAACTATATGGAGCCGATTTCATAGTAACTGAGGACTTTTCGCCATGGTTGATAGAGATAAACTCCTCACCTGCTATGCATGCTTCAACAAGTGTTACTCGAAGACTATGTTCGCAATGTTACAAAGATGTCATAAAAGGTCAGTTCTAGTAAGAATCTATTTGTAGTACGATACAGACTTGAACCTCAACATCCGAAGAGAAAGCACGATCGAAGTATGAACCAAATCTAATATTATTACTGTATGTATTTTGTATTATAAAATGCAATTTTAGGAGTTTTTGGAGGTGTAAGGGCTTTCTAAAATTGCTGTAGCACATGAACCACAGAACATAGAAGTGTGAATTTCGTGTCAAATTGTATAGAAATGAATTTAACCGAGAGATTTTTAAATACAAATGTAAGTATTTCCAATTAAATGTTACAAACTTCAAAAATAACGGAGTAATTCCTGTTAAAAAATTATGGCGTTTAAAAAAAATTAACTTGAAAACGGTCTATGATAGAGTTGCTATTGGTCTCAATCTCTTCCTTCCCTCCCCATAAAACCCGACGCTCAAAATTGTGTGACTTTTCACCCATATATACATAGGGATTGTATAGAACAAGTTGGCGTAGGAATCGTGCTTTCTGTTTGGATGTTGAGGTTGGGCCTTTTTGGACTAATTGCACCGTAGGCTACTAAATTTTTATTTTTTACAAATGAATTACCATTATCAAGGGATTTTAACGATTTTTTGAATCCCACAAGTTTGATAACCAATTACAAAATTCACATTCCAATTTGCTTTTCAGTTGTCGTTGATTATAAAAAGAGTCAACAAGCCAACACTGGGGATTTCGAATTAATTTACAAACAGTGTTACTTTTACAAACAAGTAAGCCCTCATTGGAAGTCTACCGATATTTACACTCACGGTACTCAGATGAAACTATCTAATAACCAGAGCCAAATAGAACCATCGTTCATAATGGGTGCTTTGAAAATGAAAAAATGGAAAAACTTTGCACTTGAATCCACTGAATTTGATGAAGTTCCAAGAACTTTACTGCGACAGCAAAGGAAAAGTATGATAGAAAAATCATTAGTTAACAAACTGGCGATAGAGAATAAAACTATATCAAGTAGAAGTATTACAAGGAACATCAATAATATGTCAAATTCAAATGTTGAAAGAAAGAATGAAGTATCGGATGGAAAGTCGAAAAAGACTTTCTTACGATCATCACAGAAAATAAAATACATTTCGTTACCGAGAATGACAACAGTCGATAGGACTTACTTTCAAGTGATAGAGAGGAGTGTAGGAGAGGATATTGTAGAGCGACAATTCGAGCCAGAAAGTGATTTATCCTTGTTGAGAATGTCGAGTAATAGTAGCTTGGGAGAGTTGGAAATGAATTTCACTGGAACAACAGTTGTGGTAGTGGCCGACACCGATAATAATCTTCAAGATTCCAAAACACAAAATGAAATTAAAGATGAACGAAGCATTTTTGACACTTATAATCTGAACACACAAAATCAGAGCAAATCAATAACAAAAAAATTGAAACTAGAATATGGTTCTGAAAACGGCGATGAGCATCAAGCAAGATTTCCAATAATCAAAAATGATACTATATTTTCTGTTGTTAGTAACAACATTGATATTGGAGAAAATGTAGTTCCAGAGAGAAAATTAATGATGAGTCATGATTTGCAAGTAAACTTACTTGATGAGGGTTTCAACAATAACACAGAACATTATGGCAACCGCAACAAAGATATATTTTCCTCGAATTTTGAAGATGAGTATAAGAATATATTGGAAAATATTCTCAGAAGGAGTCATTTTGAAACATCTCCACCAGAATGTTTCATAGAAGATAGCCTTTTGCATAGAATACCATATGATAATGATCAGGAAGTGACCGATGTAATAAATAATAGGTGTTTGAACATTTATTTAACAATGATGAAAGATAACTTGGATTTACATGCGGCAAAAAATGAAAGATCATTTGTTGAGGTCGAATCAGCAAATAATGTTTTGAATTACATATTTTTCATAAAACCATCAAACAGGCTGGAATATGAAATTGATAAAGACGATACTCCTCTTCTAAAGGACGGTATGATTACAGATTTTCAAGAATATGAAGAAGAGATTATCATTAAAAAGAGACAAGTTCAAGAAAACATTGGAGATGCTGGAAGGAAGCAATTGCTAGAAAACGATTCATCAACATCACTCAATAGAAGAAATAGTCAACATCAGGAATTTACGATGGTTCAGAGAGATTCGAATACAAATCTGTACAGTAATAAAACAATCGAACTTGGAAATCAAAGTCTCAAAGAGAGGAGCCCAGAAAAAATATTGGAAGAAAAATTGCCTACAAGAAAAGAGAGCAACCAAATGTTCCCTACCAACAGGTCTATTATTTCAAATAACCGAAGTAGAATGTTTTTAGTATGTGCTCTCTTGTTTACCTTGATTGTAGCATTTACTGGTTATATTGTAATTTTCCATGATTTGAGTACTTTCGAATGGATTTATACCAACATTGGTAAACTTTAGATTTCCTACTGATTAAAAACATTGAAAATACTGATGTTGATATTATAAACGGAAAATGTTCTTGTAACTGTATAGTAGGGATATTCCATAGAGAAACTGGTAAGCCATAAAATAAAATGAATGGAGAGCGTCGGTTTCAACATGAATTCAAAAAGATGCAAAGATCAGCGAGCTGATGAATCTATAATATCAAAGATTGGAAACATCATTATTCCATTATTCTTTCACGTACTTAAAAGTTCCAACACATAAAGAAAAGATGCATAGAAATTAAAGGATGGTATAGTGGAAATGTAGATCATGAGAAAAACTTATAGAGAATATGCCATAACAGTATTTATTGCTGAATCATGGTCAAGTTATTAATTTAGCGAATGCATTATACTAATAAAACAATTCTATTGGACTATTATCTTATTTGTACCTTATTACATTATTCATCTAGAATATTGGTGTCTTTCATTTTAAAGATTTCTAAAAAGAGTAAATAAAATTTTATAGATAAATCTTATTATCATTGAACGTTTTAGAATAATTATAATACTATTCGATAAATAGATTTCACTAATGAAAACATTTATCACAAAAATCACCAATAAAATTTCTTCTTGAATATATAATGAAAAATATTATAAATTCTAGTGTTGACTACTTAAACAATCAATTCAACATGAGATTCAAAAAATAAAATTATCACCATTTTTTAATCATTCATCCCTAAGTAGATATTATTTTAATGAATTAATCCCCAAAATTGAAGTTGAACTCATCAATACCAACCTCAAAATGACATTGAATGAAATGTCTGCGATGAGAGAAACAAGTTTCTTTATTGCTTTTGTAAACTGTGCTGAAATTTGTCAAATTCTATTATAGAATAATAAAGAATACATCAAACCCTGCATGATATATCGCTGATATTAAATTTAAAACAATCTAATCTATTTCATTCTTGCTACATATTTTTCAAGCTTTTATAAGCTTTAATACTGTAATGAATTATTTTAGAAATTGATTCAATGTCAAGTATGAGCCCAAGCGTTTCAAGAGAAAATTTGAAACTTAAAATTCTAATTCTGAATATATTTGGTTGGCTGTCAATTTGTTAGGAAATTGTACGTCGGGTAATTTTCTAGATGATTCAAAACTGGTTGATACTGCCCTTATCTACACCAACATAATATTAACTAAAACATTTTTCTTCATATTCCTAGTACATTATCAAACATTACAAACAAGTATTATGACATGATTATTTTCACAGTCAGAAAAAATAAAGTAGATAATATCAATTTTCATTATTCAGAAAGCAGTAGCTTATAATAATGATAAATCTTCGATCAAAATAAAAAAATGAAGAACCAATTCTGAGCTCCTATATCGTATGAGATTATTTTGAAAGGTAACTCCTACATTACATTCCAGAATGATCAATTGATTGAAGATAACATTAAAAATGAAATTACACTGGATAGAATATGATAGAATGGATGACAAAAGAAAGACTGATCTGATAAAAGAAAACTCTTTTTAAATAAGTTATATACAGGTGGAGCTTATAAATAAATATATCGATAAGATTAAAATCTATTAAACAATCTATAAATCTAGTGGAGAGCGCAAAACATGAAACATATCATACTTCAGTAGGCCTACTATTAATCCGGTTGATTAAACACAAATTAACATCAAGTGCCGATATCTTAGTTGTTCTGATCACTGGTATACTGTCAGGATGCAAATAAGAAGTATAATATCTAGTTTGTAAATTGAAAAAAATACAGATTATTTGAAGGCAGAAACAATCACAATTTGGTATTTCATTTGCATACAATGTAATTAGCATACTATCCATAGCATTGAACATTGCATTCCCTGCAAATTTGAATAGAACCGAATTTGGCATCGACCCGTTAACTAGTTTCCCATTTGGATTACAACCATATAGCCCATTTCCATCAACTTTGTTCGTGGATTTGATTTTATTCAAACTTAAAATACGAGGTCTTTAACTCTGTGGATAGACGTTTGAGGTGAATGAAGACGTCTGGAATACGCTGTACGTTCATTCAAGGCAGCAGAACGCAACGCGTTGCCAGACAATTATAAAAAAAATTAGGCTATACAAGATATGCAATTATACAATTATTATGCATTGGTTATCGATGGTTGCGTTGCTATAGGGCTCTATAAACGGGTTTTTCAAGTAGGTTTATTTCAAGAATAGATTCTTAACTTGCCAGGTGACTTCGCATTGAGTGCAGCCTACATGATTTCAAAGAAATACGTATAAGAGGCACCCATATGCAATAAGGCGCATCACGTCATACCGGCGCAAGAATGCATACAGTTAAAAGGGCATAGGAGAGTACATGGAAAGAACCTAAATTTAGGAGTTTCCAAAGTAAAAACATTCCACACGGTCTCGGAACTCGCAAACTTGATATTTTACTTCTCAAATCTTACAAAATAATATCCAGAGATAAGAGCAACTCGAGTGTGCACAAGCGAAAATTAATCAACTGGATTATTAGTAGCCTACACCATAATAGGTGTTAACCAGACTAAGGATGCTTCCATATGATGCATTAACCAAGCATGGTGGTGTGATGCCACGGCTGTGACGATTATCCTTACCACCAAAATGCTTGGGAAATGCCTCGTTCGCATACAGCCTTCTAATCGTTCACACATGCACAGGCATACACATTCATACATAACCACAAAATTCACCTACCAACCTACCTATTTATCGGTCTACAATGTTGTAATTCGAAGATTAAATTATCACTATAATACACATGTTTCACTGAAACTTTCAAACACAAACTCACAAGCACTTAACACTACGCGTTAGGTTTCAAGCTGAATGATAACTTTGGTCTCGAATTATTTTTTCCTAGAATCTTCTTCTGTTCTTCCTTCATCCTTTTATCCTGTTCTCTCCTCAGCTTTTGTCGCTCTTCTTCCATTTTGCGTTGCTCCTCAACCATTGCTAGCCTTTCTTCCGCCTTTAAATAGAGAATAGTTTTAAATTATGCATAAACCTTTTAAGAAAACAAAAAAAATTCTTGCGGCTTTTTAATGGTGGGGAGACCCTTACGGATAGTTCCACCTCGCCAATGTGTACTTGGGCAAATACTGGTCACCCATCCAGGAGCAGTCCGCATTGTTCGTGACTTAACATCACGTTCACCGATAGATCACCCTCACCGAGAGACATATTTTTGTGTTTTGAACTATCTCAAATTGGAAAAACTTTTAAACATTTCGTGGATCATTTTAAGGAATATCACAATTTCCTATCGAGGATAATTATTGAGGTAATTTTGCCGGTGGAACATCCTTTTAGGACTCCCCAACAAATATGGCATACGATAATAATAATAATAATAACCGAGAGACCAATATTCAGTACGTTTCAAGAAAACAAATAGACTGTCACAATTCTCTGTTTATTTCAAGAACACCTGGAGATACCTCTAGATCAATGCTGTGACTTATTCAACTCAATTTCATTCATAATTTTACCAAAGAGGAAACACTTTGGTATTATGTGAGATTTTATTTTAAACCAGACATTTATTATGCCTTATTTTTTAGCCCAATTGAAAGATCGTATGGAGACACTATCAACTTTGGACAAATCACCATTGATTTATACAGAAATTAGCTTTTTTTAGCGTGCAGCCAATTTTTTGTGATTTTCAGTCATTTTATTAAATCCCATGAGCCAAGTAGTAAGAACACACTCTATTACAAAAAAATCCGGCTTCAGTTCTACAATAAATTAATCAAATCTAAGATCAGTAAATGGAGCTGATCAAGAGGCAGAGTATAATTTTCACCCAAATCTCAGAGATCGTGATCAAAAGGAGACATTTTGTCACCTTTTCATCGCGATTTATTAGATTTAATCAAGTTTTACACCATTACGGCCATTGAATTTCTCGGCTAATATACGTAGTAAATTACATTGAAATAAAATTATTCAAAACCAGAGCTCTTACCAATTTCTTTTGTGCTTCTTCAATCTTTCTGTTATTCTCAGCCATGATTTCTTCCAATGCCTCGCGCTTTTTTCTTTCTTCTTCCTGTAATAACAAAAAATTATATTAAAATTGGGTCAAAATATAATTTTACACTCAAGTTTCCAACCAATAAACTAGCACTGGAAAGATTTATTCAATCACACAGATAAAAAACAAATCAATGGGAAATGGAGTAATGTTACATACAAACAATAAATCATATTCAGCAAAGGTGAACCTAACTGTAGGTTAAGTAACATCGAAAAGTTTTTAATATGTATGTCATAGGCTACTACAGTACCATCAAACAAATATAAAACAACGAAGTATAAAATCATCCCTTAGGATCGTAGGTACTTTTAGTATTTTAGTTTAAATCAAGTTCGACAAACGGTAGTTGAAACTTTATTCAAAATGTGAACTTCAAGTTCAAACTGTGGAACGACAGTTGAAATCAACTTAAAACTGTGGATCCACAGCTTAAACCAGGTTCAATTTATGTTTTTTTTTACAAATTTGAACGAAAATACTAATTGAACAACCAGAACTATACTAATAATCAGTTTTTTAAAAGAATTAATGTATTTCTTCCATGTTAGAAATCTATTACAAGAAGCCATTAACAATAATTTTGAAATTGATTATGTAATTTGAATAAGCTAAAGAATGTGATTTGGTATGGATACGTTTATAATTTTTGATTGAATACGAATTTATCTGAAATAATAATTTAGAATATTTACTTTGCAGCCAACAGAAATGTTTCGTTGAGAAACTATGATTATTCAATATGAAAAATTCAATTTATTGATAAATTGGGAGTAGGGTTTCAAACAAAATGCTATAATCCAGTTCTTAGGCTGAGGCCGCACTGCCGGTGGGTAGAGCCTGGAGGGTGGAGGGTAGTTGGTAAATCTATAGAACATACACACCATCCACAGTAATACATAGTATGAATGGTGTCCAGCCGCCATCTTGAATTTCTTAAATATGGACAACATAACCTCAAATAACAGAATGACGCCATAGCATTCATACGATGTATTACTGTGGATGGTGTGTATGTTCTATAGATTTACCAACTACCCTCCACCCTCCAGGCTCTACCCACCAGCAGTGCGGCCTCAGCCTTAATGGTATGAGGCCCTGAAAAAGAGAACAATAAAAGCATAAGTAACATTTCTTAATTGTTTAAATTCACTTTCTTTGATTTCACAGCAATTTCCAACTCACAATTCTAAATGATTCATAATTCTTTAGATCTATAGGATCAAATCAAATAGAGTTGGAATTTAAAGCAAGAAATCCTTATGAAATATGGTTTGGCATTAGACAAAATTTTCCGAATTTGAAGGTACGGTAATTTCTCAAATGTTTTATGAAAAGTAATGAATGGTAAATGGCCACTGAACATTCAAAACATTGAAGAACATTATTTAGTTGCATCCAAATCAATTTTAAAACCGAATGAAACGCTTTCCTAAGATACCTTTTAATTATTATCTGTCTGATAGATAATATTGGAAAAAATCAAGAATTAAGTGATTTTAGAAGACAATCAATAAATTTAATAAATTGAACAACTCAAGAACCCTGAATGGGGAGTAACCAAATTGAAAAATTCTGCGAATTTCATCCAAACATTCTTAACAATATTCAAATACCGTACTGTATATTTATACCGATTACCTGACAGTGGAATTTGTCTTTTTAAGTATTTTAAAATCTAAAGAAAACGTGATAATTGGTTGTCTCCAGAGTAAAAAATAAATGATAACTCAGTAATTCAGATTGCTCCACAAATATTATTGATTTTTACATCATTTAGAAAGGTAGGCTATTGGTGCAAGAATTAAACTTATATGTAGACGATCATCAATTAATATATACATCAAATGGTGAAAAAATTGGTTTATTGTAAAATCCAATTGTAGAGGTGAAGCTTTTGATTCACTGAGGATAATAATTATATCTATGGTCAAAATCAGAGCCGCCAGCTCCGTGTCATATGAGTTGAGAATAATAAAATGAGAACATCTAATAAACGTAAACCATGATAAACTTTGATAACTCTATGGCCTATAGACTCAATGTTTGAAGGTCGGTGACACAGAAGTTAATTTTAATTTATCTTGAGAATCAACTCTGGAATCTAATAGGGTAATTAGATTTTTTACTTTTTTCCAACTAGGACTTGGGTTTTAAAATTTCATGACTTTTACGTTACTGTTATTAGCATTTAATAATGATCATGCTTGACAGCTTGGCATATTTCAAGGCATTACTAGCCACCAAGGTTATTACAAAATGTCTATAATAACCTTGACCAGCCACTGGGTGAGAAATAAGTTATTTGAGTACATAAAAAACAAAAAAAAATCTTTTGGATAGTTATTGAATAGGCCAGAACTTATCATCAGATTATCATGGTTCATTCTCTAAAAAAAACACACATAGCAACTTACTCACCGGATAGGTTCCAAATAGTCCGCAAAAAATATCCTGGAAAGAGTTGTTAACAAACAAAAAGAGTAAATTTTATTATATGGATATTGTACATACAAGCTGAGCGATACCTTGGGATGACTGCTTCTCCATTAGCTGCATTGCCGGCTTGAAATGTACAGTACGGTAACTGCGCTGAAGTCTTCGGTCCATCTTCATCGAACGCTGATTCAAGGCGCATTAAGCCTCACTGAGGAGGCTCAATGTATTTACTCCATTCTCAGCAACATTGACACTATCTACTTTTATGTATCTTTCAAAAGATTGCTTTCAAAGTTGCTGTTTGCAACGCATATTCTCGACAAATTCTAATTCGTTCAAAATAACATCCATTCAATCACAAAAGATGGATGTTAGGTTAGAAAATTTCACAAATTTATAATTCCCAATTGGCAATTCTCTATTAAGCGACATATACGCTGATTGTGTCATGCACGACGTGCTATTTTTTACATTGGTTTTATATCTAAATAGAATGGCGCAGCCTGCTATTCAGATGGGTAAACCCCAAAATAAAAAATGGCATGGCATGAAAACACAATAAGTGTATGAGTAGATACTAGCTTAATAACTATAAAAGAAGAATTTGAAAATTATAATGCAATTCAAGGAATAGTTGCCACCGATTTTGAGATCATCTTGCTTTATTACAGTTCTGGAGGAGGTAAGAGACAGATTATGGTTATCAGCGGGTATGATTTACTTGGTTCATATTCATTCAATTTTCCAGATAGGCTATTAGGCTGAACAATTTGATATAATATCGATTGATTGGTGTACACATGCAAGGGGAATATACTTGAACTTACTGAATGTAGTCCCACACCCTTGAATTCCAGTACTAATGACAGGAAATTCTCTCATATTGTAATTTGTAATGAAAAAAATTATAAAAACTAGAACAAGTTCCAATCAAAAACGAGTTTTCATATGAATTTTCAAAATTATCTTTTCATTCAGTTATTTTTTGTATTTTAAACTCATTCAATAGCCAAGGCCTTTTTGGAGCTGCGCTTCAATCATAAACTTATGAAGATTTAAGTAAAAAGCTTTGAATTAATTCTTGAGGACCAATAGTGATCACGTGTCTCGAGTCATATTATAAGGGAACAGAACTTTCAAATTGTACAAAAATATTTTTGATTCAATCACTACAAGCCTACTTGACAATAAACATGATATTTGATAACAGCTTTATGCAACAATAATTGTTATTGGGCCTTGAACAACAAGTAAATGGATTCAATCAGCTAGAAAACTGAAATAGGAAAGAGCTATCTGGAAAAATTAGGAAACGGTCATTGAAACACATTACTAACAAGGAAGAGATAGAGAAAGCTCTTCAATTGAAGTATTTTTGAAAATAAACTTTTGTGCCACACTTACAGCTTATAGTAATAATCTAATCAAACACTACTTTTCTTGTTTGTTTCTACAAGACATTGATCAATAATGAAAGATTCTTATTCAATTATTGAGTAGGATTCAACTAAGTTCTACAGGATTCTACAATTTCACATTTTATTGGAATAAAATCACATTAAAATATGTAGCCGTTGATAATAGATATGAATATTAATTTATTTCGGGGTTCATAACTGTATTGGTGCACCTTTGAAAAGCACAATACATTTAGGGCAGTGTTAATAAATTTTGTAAAATAATTAGAATCGCTAACACATAAAACAAATAATATATTACATTTCATGTCATTGGAATTGATTCGAATAGGAATAAATAAACTCAATGAAAAGTCGGAGAGATTTCAGAGAATTTCAAATATAAATGGGAAAATTTACAAAAATCAATCAATCATTTTTCGTTCAAGATTAATCATGGTGAATAGAAATACTCTCAATGAGATAAATCTTTGAGATAGAGCTCTGGGAGGAATTCAAGCTTAGAAAAAAGTTAAATTTTTCGACTAAGTTGTTTTTTAAAAACAGTTTTCAATTTATTGTACTGTTTATTGATGAATTTCAGCCAAACTTGTCTACAAAATATAATGATGAATCATAACTTGAATAAATCTATAATTGTTCATTTATTAGAAACATAAGGAATGAAATGAAACTTGAAGCAATAAATGTGGCACAAAGCTGGTTCGAAGTTTATCATAAATCTTTGAAAATATCCTACCTCTCTTTTCTTTTCTTCTTCTAACAGGACCTGGTTTCTCCTTTCCATTTCTTCTGTCATTTTTTGTTCCATAATTTTTTTCGCTTCTTCCACTCTGCGCAAGACATCGGCTTCAATCTCCTCTTTTCGTTTCTCCAGTTCCTCTTCGACTCGTTTTTTAACCAGAACCTCGATCCTCTTAGCTGTTTCTTCTTCTATCACTTTCTGCTCCAGCTCCCTTTGTCGCCTGCAACAAAAAGATGATAAATGTAATCAAACAAACATTAATGAGAAACAACATTATAAAAAATTTACTAAAATTGGAAAGAGCCAACGACCTCACAGAATCCAATCTTAATCAAAAATACTTCAAAAGCGCAATTATTAGGCTATAATATAACCCATAACGAATATGAACTAAGAAACATTCAGTAATTTGGTGAAAAAATGACTGGTTGATGGTTGAAGTCTACATATTTGTTTAAAATAAAATGCAGTAATCTATTGTCTTAAGTCCAATTCAATCAGTCCAAGTATTATTTAAGATATTAAAACAATCAACGGGCTATTGTCATCATTTGCATATTTTGTAAAATATAATTGAAATTTAATAGAAATTGTCTTTGTTTTACCCTAATAAGTAGATTGTAATTTCTTGAATAGCTTCGATGATTCGCAATCTTCCCTAATTCTTAAATAAAGCTTTGGTCCCATGAGCTACGAATTATCGAAGTTCTACTGTATTAGAAGGTGGAATAATTTTTAGGATGAAAACCGTGCATTCTGTGGAATACTAATTATAAAAAACTTTAGTATTGTATTACTTATTCAAGAGAGACTGACCTCTGAGAGCAAAATAACAGAATTTAAGAGAGAACATACCTCTGCCTCTCCATTTCAGCTAGTCTTTCCACTTCATCCATTTTTCTGTCATGATAAGCCTTCTTCTTCGTGTAGATGAGTGATTTTGAGCCCTCATCAGACACATCTGAGCTGCTACTTGAAGAATCTGAATGAGACCTTTTCCTGAATAACAAAGTGCATAATACTCAAATTAATTTATTACATGAAATAATGAACTGAATAGAATATAAAGTGGATGAAATAGATGTAAAACTACGAAGTTACCCAAGAAATTCATCAAACAAATCATCAGAGCTGTTTGAGTATTTGTTAACGTGATATTGTGGTAATTATCTTTATTTGAAATTGAATAAAAATAGTAATGATAGAAGATCCAGATGAAACCTCTGGTTGACAATATCTAGTCTTTTTATTGAAGTGAAATTCAAATCGGGCCAATGCCACACTAGGGGCGGCTCGTAAGGAGAAGGCAGTGAAGGAGCCTTTACCAGTATATTCTCTTCTCCAAAATTAGTATAATCAATTATCGAACTCGGAACCACTGATTACCAGATTACTTCATAAGCTTGGGAAAATTATTTTTCAACGCTTCATAAGCAAATCAACTAGACCAAATTTAGTTCGGTACCAAATCTAATGGACTAAAAGACCAAGTCTGATACGATACGGGTCCTCTACCGAGAGCCAGTGTTGGACCTGTAGCAGTTTACCAGACCAATCAACACAAACTTAAACTGCAGATCGGAAGTATTCGGCTATTATAACTTATACCTCCTTCATCTTCATCTCGTTCAACGCTCAGTCAAAAATCAAGATCAAGATGGCAGTCATAACTGACCAAATTATCAATACAGTATTTGCGAAAGGTTCATATATTCACAAATTTCATAATACATCCTATTATATATTTTAAAATGTGAAATTTTAGTCAAAAAATTTTGAAATAAGAGTCAAAAGTTGATGAAGTTGATAACAAAAAAAATTATTAACGCCACAATAATTTACAAAGAAAAGCATTTATATTTCACTAATAAAATTCAATTTTCGAAAATAACGTCGACAAGGTGACATGGATATTCTGAATGACATTTTTCCTAATCGTTTCATCTCTCAAATCGGAACGATTCCATGGCCTGCAAGTTCGCCCGATCTGTCGGCCTGTGATCTTTTCCACGCTTTACTCGTACACTTTACTCAAAAGAAAAGTCTACGAACAACGGCAGATGACTGGATGAACTGAAACAAAACATTGATCGAGAGATTGCACGAATACCCCAGCAAATGTTGAAACTGTTTTCATAAAATTTTCAAAAAATTAATTTTATTGGTGAATAATGAATGCTTTACTATGCAGATTACAATGGCATCAATGAATTTTCTATAAACAACTTCATAAATTTTTGACACTTATTTCAAAATCGCCCGATTTGCTGTCGCACACGGTACAAGAATTTGATCACGACTCTCAAAAACACGCAATTCCAACTGCTTTACCACTGCAGGCGCCAGGCAGTCTATTGAAGTAGCGTAGTGCCGAACTCCAATAACATAGGTACCTACGATCTCTGTAGGTACTCGGTGAAGGTACACTTTCCTCTATGCGGAACTGCCCGACGGTCGGCCTTGCTTAAAAAGAGATGGCGGATTTCTGAGTTGAATCATAGAAACGTTTCCTTACATGCGGATGACCGTGACGACCGACGACTGGCCGGATCCGACCACAACCGTACTTCTCGAGAAGTAGTCATCCGAATAGCCGCATGGGATTCCAACCTCAAATATACCTTTATACCTAAATCTGCATCTTTTACCCATAATATGGGATCGATGGCGTCAAGAACATAGAATACATTCAAAAACATACCTAAGGCATGTTTAGCAAGATAGCATTTCCGACAAATCATCACTCATAAATTCATTAACACTGTAATATGCCTTGCTTTTCAAGTGCTTGGATACAACTCTCTCAAAAGCTCGTAGATCCAACTGTTTTACTCCTGTAGGCAGCCGATTGAAGTACCGCAATGCCGAACTCCTGAAGCACACCTGTGATCTCTGAAGGCGTACTCTGGGAATATCAATCAGCTCTTGATGTCTGGTGTTATGTTGATGCACATCAGTCCGAGTCAACATGTACTGCTGGTTCTTCTTGACATACATCAGACAGAGAAATAGGAAGTGGCAGATCGCTGTTAGAATGCCAAGTCTAACAAAAAGGGGCTTGCAATGTGCACGATATTCGCTTGCAGTGATGATCCGGCAGCCGGCAGACATCTCCAACACCCGCTGAAGGTCACGGCCAGATGACATCAATGATGTATCATCCGCAAACTAGAACTGTCAAAATACCAAGCATGACAAAAACCTTTCACACTCGTATCTCTGGACCTCTTTGGTTAAAGATTCACGCCGACATATTTGATGGGTTCTAACTTAAATAACTATCAATGAATATTACAATAATTATAATACCTAACAGTGAGCTTGATCAATAGATGAAATAAAACACACAGACAATTCGAATCTACATACCTACTTGTACTTGGCATTTGAGAATAAATACAAATTTAATACAATGCTCTTACAGGCTAAAACTTGAAGTGTATTTAATACTAACCTGGACTTGGAACTTCTCTCCCTGGACCTATCCCTGTGTTTGGCATGACTTCGTTCTCTAGATTTTGTTCTTTTGTGTGAATGTTTACTCTTACGTCGACGCCTGGGGGATTTACTTCTGGAGCGTCCCATTTCCAAGTGTTAGGGCAATCAAAATCAAATACAATAGTAATAAAAGTGGTAATAATTGTAGTAGTAATACATTAACTTAAATAGACGAATAAATAGAAGCAGACCTCTCTGGAATGTTGCATTTACCTAACCTATAGGGTTTCACTATCAACGGGAGACTTCTGTCTCTAACTCCCAACTTGGGAGTTATTGGGATTATTTATTAGAAACTTGACTTAAACAGCAAATCAAAGTGAAAAGTATAACATAATAACTGAATCAGCGCAATAATTATTTCATATTTTGTTAGATTTAGTAAAAAATCTCAACAAAACGCAGAAAACTGAAGACTGAAAGTGAAGTGAAACACATACACGTTAGAAAGATAGTAACCCTCTAGAGTAGCCCTGGAGCTGGACTGGAGTTCAGAATGTGAAGCTCAACCTAGAGGTAGAAAGCTCAGCTTTCTGAGCTTTGAATCGTAGGTGGCTGTGTTTCTCGACTCAACATTTGTTTGCTCCAAACAAGCCGTCGAAATAAATATTGCAGTGTATCACACTTCCCTTCCCTGTGAGTGGAAATTCATGGTGACATACAAACTGGTGACACCACCTTTTTCTAGACCACTTTGCTTAGACCAGTTTGTAGTTCGCCGAAATTCATGCTGTAAATTTTGATAATATTTGTAGAATTGATGGTGGGTAATATTATGAAATCTCTATATAATAAGAAAACGAGGATTTTGTCAAATTTTACTAATTTATTATAATAGCTTAGAGAAAATGTGAAACCTGGTTCTGTATGCTTTTATAATAGATTAGTAAAATTTGACAATATCCTTGTTTTCTTATTACTGTAAATTATTGTGTTTCGAACCATCAATATTATGGCTTCACAGCCTAATGACTTTTGAAGGGACTATTTGAGAAAATTTTAATCTTGCCCAAATAAAGATTTACAGGATTGTTCTACTGGGAAATGTCTATGTATGCACATCTAAATGTCTATGAATACAGTATGAATAAACTTGTAGAGCATTTCAAGACGTAAGTTACGTAGCCTACCTACATTCTAAATAATAAGAACATAATTATATTTTTCTAAAGTTACCGTACCGTAAGTATAATGTCCGTTAATATACGAAAAGCACGATCTCGGAAGCGCTTGGTGCTTGCTGCTGAAGGCTGGCCGCATATTACGATATAGGTACCGTAAGACCGTAAGTCATCAAAGAAAAATTTGAAGAGACGTTCAATTTAGAGAAGTAGTTGTTGATATTTTTTAAATTCTTATTCTTGTTTCAAGATTTATGAAAGTTTTCATAGAAAATATTAAGTTTTATTAGAAATATTATCATAATCCAAACAATTCCATAAACCTTTATTCGAAAGGAGTAAAATTTAGGCTGAAAACAATAACGTTTTTTATTCATTCTTCCATGAATCACTCCTCAACTTCAAGAGCTAGAGTGTAATTATAGTTACAGATGAGTTGAAGCCATCTGAATTTACTGAATAATGAGACAAAATTGAACTACTTATCTCTTTGTTATTATATAGTGACGAGATGTATTACCGGTATATGAATTCTTAAGCAAGAGGAGTGGGCTTGGGGACTTAAGGCAGGACACTTACCAATATGCTAAACATTTTAGCTATCGATGTGGAGAAATAATCAGTTTCATAAGTTTCAATGAAGAGAATTCAATTTTACAAAAAATGAGAGTTTGATTTCTTATCTCCAATGAGTGCTGCGAGATACATTAAATTTAAGAAACCCTTTGAAAAATGGAAACTTCGATGTGATGTTGAGGTAGTGAGAGGAGTAAGAAATTTTAGCAAAACACTTGTCTGTATGATAGTAAATGATGAGTAAAAATTTAGCCTTGTATGATTTTTTTTTCTAAAAAAACAATAATTTATTCTTGTTCCTATTATTAAAACTTTCCATTTTATGGCAATTATGTGGGTTGGATTCCTTCCAGCATGAAACATAAGTAGGATAAGTTTATTTTTTTATGCAGAGAGTAACCAATCGCCACATATAATTGCAATAAAATAGGAAGTGAATGCTTTTTTTGTATATAAAAATCTCGTTTATGATATTTCAACTTTACGAATGGTCAACTTTATTCAATTGATCTGAAAAATTGATGCTGAATATTCAATGAAGAGCAGCTTTCTCCAAGATGGCGGCTTTCCTTTTAAATGATGGAACTAGGAATAAGATTCCATGGAAAGACCTTGTTTCCTAGTTCCATGTTTTGAATGCAAAAAGTGGTTATGGATTGCATTATAGAGCGAGCAAGTTGGGTGAGTACGGTAGGCTACATATAAATCCTATATGTACAGAGTGTTTCATTGAGGACGCAACCAAAGTTAACACATTTATTACTCTTTACGATTTTATTTTCTCAAAATACAAATTATTAATAAATTGTCCATAGTAGTCTAAAATGGCAAAGTATCTTTAATTAATTCAACTTTACAACTTTGCAGTTGATTTTGGAAGTGATGTCCTGCAACTTTTCTTAAAGTTTGTTCGCTAATGTCTGAAATCTCGGTTTCAATATTTGCTTCTAATTCAGCAATTGTATGAGGATTATGCTTGTAAACTATGATTTTTAAATAATATAACCCCATAGGAAAACGTCAGCTGGTGTAAGATCTGGGGATCTTGGAGACCACAAATCTTGGAAACAAGATTTTCCATAAAAAAATCTTTGCTGACACAACGAAACGACACAGGAAACTAGTACCTACTAATGACAGACTAGTACATTGTAACTCTCAGAGGCAATTATTTAATTGGCCTTGAATACACTGTTGTCAACATACAGATTTAGGGATTTAATATTTACCCATGTATTACTACCACATTATCGTACACTTAGGGTTGCGTCCTTAATGAAACACCCAGTATTCGATAGAACAACAGCCATCCAGCTTCTCACTGCGATTAAACATAGCAGGCACTACTTTCACTGTGACCTCTGACCTGTCAGTCAAGTTGTCTTAATGCTGATATTTGTATCATCAATATTACTTTGGTTTAGCTACCCAAGCATATAAGTTGAGTCAAACAGATAAATAACAACAACAACAAACAATTCTATAAAATTACTAATTTAATTAGAGAGACATTAACAGTATAGGATACTAACAATCATAAATTCATAAGGTTTTACAATTTACATTCAACACATATTATTGTTTAAAAATCAGCCTATTGAAATAAAAGGAACACAACAAATATCAATAAAAACAAGTTAACATTCATTTTTAAAACTTATGTACTAGGACTCTTATAAGACTAAAAAGTAATGACTTTATCAATATGAAGCTAGAAAAAATTTATTTCTAAAGAATTTTAAATTAATCATTGTATTTGAGTACTTGGCCTAGTATCTTTACAACTCAAGGGTAGAAAGCTATCTAAAATGAGTTTATTAATAGTTAGGATGTGAAATATCAGTTTTCCACTGTTATAAATAAGATTGCCAGTGAATAGAAGATTTAAATATCTACAAACTTGATACAATGAATATAATGTGCCGTAGTGAATGTAATTCTACAAAATAGACAGCATACAGAAATATTGGAAACAATTATAGATTATTGCTTTTAGATAGTATAATTAATAAGTTAGCGAATTTAATGACTTATATTATTAAATCAAAACATTTCTCCCAGAGGCTCTAAGGATACAAGTTCCCTAGACCCCGAACATAGGCTAGACGTATTTTTTCAATCTGCAATAATTTATTATGAATAAAAGTAGGCTTCTATTGTGTATGTAAATAAAATGTTTTACTTCCTTCTCTCACATATAAACAAGATTTAAAACATTTATTTTTTGTGCTTCTCTTGAATAAATAATTTTCTGAATAACCAATTTGACTTTCACAGTGCTTATAAAACTATACTCAAATAGTCCAGTCTTTTAGTTTAGATTACATAATTGATAATAGTCATTAATGAATCAATTATTCACAAGGTCTGCTCTTTATAATTTAAAATCATCATTTTTTGTGCAATTTTTCATCTAAAAAGTAAAATTTCAACAGAGTATCACAACCAATATCAAACTGTGGTTAAAAAAATTGTAGATAAGCGTAATTGAATTAGTTCTTATTACTCAAAATTTGTTTGGTAATTGTCACTGAGCATAATAATATTTCTAACAAGTTAAATTCATATAATCATGTTTCCGAATTCTTGAACTCTGAATAACCATAAATTTATGGAATTGCACACAGAGACAGTTGTATATAATCAATCTGACAATGAATTATGTATAATGGTATAGTAAGCTGGAAAGAATTATCATTTCTCAAATTTCCTAAGCAGAATTGCTTGTGATGAGATCAAGAAATCAGCGAAGATGCTCTTTATTACTTTTTACCCCATTATGGCTCACCTGAAATATTTATTAATAATTATTTTAGAATCAATTCTTGATTTAATTGCCAAGCCAATCATCAGTCAATATTGATGAACCTTACTTAGTCTGAAAATTAATTGAGAATCAATGCATAGACCTACACGCTATATTCGATAGTGAGCTAAAAGAACTATCGATTCCTATACATATATTTCGATAGTTTCAATTTTTAGAAGTGGAATCCTTTTGTAAAACTCAATAATTGTTGCATAAACTGATTATATGATTTTCAGATCAGGAAAAAGCCACCTCAGCTATCAGTTACCGGCTATTCCCCATTGAAAATTGAATAGAAGAACTTTTGATGAGAATCTACCTATCTCTCCATGTCTCATCCAATTCTTGGTAAGGGCCGATATCCACTGTTCGATCGATAGCCACTCGGAATACAGCTTTACAGCTGTTTTGGACTGTCTCATCCACTTCTCCGAGTCTAAACTGTCATTGGATGTAGACCCTGAGAGCTAGTTATTTTTTTGCATTGACTATACCTCAAGTTTTGCATAAAATTCAAATTATTTGTACAAGGAAGGTCAATCCAAATTTTTAACCTTGGCAAATTTCTGTCGAATATCAATAAGTGTGTTGAGTAAAAAATTCTATCGATTCATAAGATTGGAAAAGCAAGCACGCAAACTCATCGGCCAGAACATAACAATTTTGTTTTAGAATTGTGGATAATTTAATTACTTTCGAGTTAATGAAATTTTTTTATGGCAAAATGAAGCTTCAGTGTCAAAATTGATCAAATATGAAAAACCCGTTATTATGTATTTTTATCGGAAGAAGGGTAATCCGGAATTTAGCCAAGATCAAGAATCTGGATCCCACAGCTTTACAATCACAAACGACTTAAATATTGGAGCCAACTACCCAATCTCAAGCAAGGAACACTTTTACATGCGATTATAATTTGACTCATGGATCTGTGGGATTTTACAATATCACCCATCACACATGACGTTTTAAATTTTTAATATAAGAATATCATAGAAATAAAAAACGAAAAATGTTGTTCACTTAAGAGGAATGAACCTGGAGCTGTGGGTGGCTCCAATGCCGTTTATATAACAATGACGTTTTATATACTAGTATAAAATTCATAGTAGAATTACAATAAGATTATTATTATTATTAATGTGAGCATGACTGGAAGTAACATTCCCTATAATAGATAATTACTGTGACTTATCAAAGCAATTAACAGAAACTACTTTGTTCACCGAGTGAGTGGAGGGTATTCTAAGTAACCTCCTAGGGTTGCATTTTTCATAATGGTTAGGGAGAAACTATGAAAGAACTTTTTTTTCAATAATGATGAAGACGAACATTGATGTTAATTTTAGCGAATCCTTGAAATTCTAATTTCTTGGAAGGAAAGGCAACACTAAAGGGTTGAATTTACTCCTAACACTCTGTGAACAAAGTATAGATAGAAATAACAAATTTTCTATCTCATGGAATCGAAAAGAAGATTTAAAGAATTTAAAAATTCCAAATACTTGCAACAACAAAAAAATTGAGTAGAAGAATAAATATTCTGTCGTAATTCTAAAACACGATAAATTAATTTCAACAACTTGATCATAATTATCAGGATTATGAATTTATAAAAGATTTTCTTAAACGACTTGGTTAATATTCAACATTGAAATGACCGGTCGAAGTAGGACAATGATTCATATGTAATTTTATTCATACAAGAGAACATGACTTCTGCCTCCACTATTTTCCTTATTCTTTTTCTCAATCCCCTTCTGCCTTTACAGCTTAGGGGTTAACCACGTTTAACCACCTTTTTCACCATTTTCCAAGTCTTTAAATTCTCATAATTCATTAGATCACATACAATCTTCAATAATAATTAAATTTATTTGAACAGAACCTGACAAAATTATCAAGAATTTACATACCAAGACTAAAAATACTCATAATTTTTCAAAACCCATCACGATTAATTTATTTGATTTGGCAGAAATCGGGTTTGTGAGAAATTCTAGTTCAATATTTCAATTACTTGTGCTGCCATTACACCCGGCCCAAACAACACAACAACCTCTATGCACTACGCTTACAAAAAAGGTTGGGTTGTGATGTGCTGGGTTCTTTTTTAATTGGTCTCACCTACTCCACCGCTAAAGCCTTTCCACTCGTTCTAAGCCACGTCCACGCGTGTTGAAATATGAAGAACTCATTTGTATCGAAGCAAGTCTGGAGGGAAAACAGCTAAGTGTTAGAATAAGAAAAGTTAGAGTTTAGGTGGTGTTCAGCGGTGCTTAGTGGATTCACAATCAAACTCCTAGCAAGCTCTGTGCTTTTTTCTTACCGATTTTCCTCACTTTGGGCGCTGAACCCAAGCTTTTAGTGCGACTGATCTTCTCCTCAATTGGAAAACTAGATGAAAATGAGCTGCTAAGGCTGTTATCAATAGACAAATCCAGATTCGATCGGTTCATCATATCTTCAGCTTCAAACACAACGTAGTCATTCTGATGAGCAAGAGGAACCACAATCGTCAACGAATCCTTGTCCAATACCTCCACAACCGGATATGCACTCAAATTTCTCTTCTGGAATGGAAATGAATAATTTTTATTTATCATAATTTTGAAAATACCGTAAACACAAACTGATACAAGTGCAACGTAACTGATATCACAGTTCTTAGTATAGAAATTAAAAGGTACAAGTCAGTTATAATCAATAACTATCGATATAACCATAACTAACTTATATTGATAGATAAAAATGAAAATCAAATATCCTTTTTTAAAATTTGATTAAATACTGAACTCAATTGAGTATTTAATCACATGGAAAATGAGCTAATGCATCGAAACATATATGTGATAAAATAATATTTTTCAAGTTTTTAAAAAGGGTATTTGATTTTGATTTATCTATTTTAAAATATTCCTAAGTTTGAATTTTAATTTTCTAACTTATCTTGGATAACTCGGTAGAAGTAGATTAGTGATCTAGTTGGCCCAAGGTAAGTTATCTATGGATAAATCGATAATAATTTTATTCATGGTTGTTGATTATAATCTACTTGTAGCCTTTAATTCTACCTACTCTTCCGCTGATGCTGGGCATAAATTAATACACTTTCCCTTCGAAAAAATTCACATAGAATAACTCTAACTGTAGATTTCAGTACGTCGACTTTCAACTCCTTCATCATAATAGTATTTATGTGACATTAAAAAACGGAAAGGCATCCACCAATAATTGCAAAAAACTGTACATGTGCTAACAACGGAGTCTATCTGTGTGTCACCTCAAAATTTTTATTTATCTATTTATTTATTTTAGATCCATGGGTCTTCCTGTATCCACTTAGGTCTTCAATTATTATGTATGAAACGTAACTTGTGAGGATCTAAAATTTGAAATCTTACAAACAATTTGAATAAGCCAGTATAACATTTAGTGAACTGTTCGTGTGCTTTTAACACTTCTGAGCAGGCAAGCTCAGCTCCACATGTCTTCTTTATTCTGCTGCATAAGTGCAGGTATAGTATGAACCTAAAAACAAATTCAAGGCAACGGTGATAGACATGAGAGCTGAAGTTATTATTATTAGCGAACGGCTAATTTGTGGGGAGTTCCGAAGAAGCTCCACAGCCGGCTTATTTTCCATCATGGAAAATTGTGATAGTTCTTGATTTTAAACTCAAGAGCTGGAGTTAATTATCACTGAAAATACGTGAACAACATTTTAAGATACTTTGAAAGACAATTGAAATATTTTAAATGGATGGTATGACAAAAATTGAAATTTTGGAGTAGTTACCTCACAAAATCTGAATAACTTGGGATACAATCGCAAGATTGCTATACAATAGGAGGGCGGAAACCATGAAACGATTGGACAAACAGCGTAAACAGCGTGAGTGACGGCAGGGATGAAGAACAGCCTATAATCGTTGTTGAACAAGAAAAGTCTTAGATCGTCACTGGGATCTGATTTTCCTTCACTGAGTACAGCACCGAAAGCAATGCCCATTCCATCAGTCTGTGAAAATAATAAAATTCATATTGTGAGACAGCTTGGTATACAGGGTGTTTCAGGAGGAATGTGCAATATTTCTCAGGCTGATTCCTTACACCAAGTAGACAAAAAAGTTCCATGGGACCAGCCCCCAAAAACGCTTTGTTACTGAGATAACAATGGTGGAAAATTAAGATTTTTTAAAATATATCAATTTTTCTAATTTTTTAGAGGCTTTAGTAAGGTTCTAAAATGACCAATTCCTATGTAAAATTAGCTGAGAAATTCAATGAAACCAGTTCCAAGTCTGTAACTTCAACGGTTATTGAGATAATTGGAAAAATATGCTAAAAAACGCCATTTTTCAACAATAAGGGTTATAACTGGATAAGGAATCATAAAATTGTATTTTTTAATAATGGAAGTTGAAGAAAACCGGATTCTAAGGAAAAAGTTAAATGACGGCGATTGTGTAAACCTTACCCAAATTTCAGAAATGGCGATCAACAATCGCGAAATTTACAAAAGTGATGAATTTGTGTTTAGTAGCGATTTTGCGATTTTTGATCGCTATTTCTGAGATTTGGGTAAGATTTACACAATTGCCGCCATTCAACTTTTTCTTTAGAATCCGGCTCTCTCCAACTTCCATTATTAAAAAATACAATTTTATGATTCCTTATCCAGCTATAACCCTTATTGTTGAAAAAATGGCGTTTTTTAGCATATTTTTCCAATTATCTCAATAACCGTTGAAGTTATAAACTTGGAACTGGTTTCGTTGAATTTATCAGCTTATTTTACATAGGATTTGATTATTTTAGAACCTCACTAAAACCTCTAAAAAATTAGAATAAATAATATATTTTGAAAAATCCCAATATTTCGCCATTGTTATCTCGGTAACAAAGCATTTTTGGGGGTTGGTCCCATGGAACTTTTTTGTCCACTTGGTGTGAGGAATCAGCCTGAGAAGTATTGCACATTCCTCCTGAAACACCCTGTATAAATGGAGTAAACTGAAAACATGAATGATCTTCCTTAATAGGAGTGATAAATAGTATTATTACAATAAATCGGGTCCGGCAGAGAAGATGAACGATTTTTAGAATACAGTATCATTAAATTGTTAGTTTCCAATCAAAAACAAATTTATTGGCCAAAATGTTCGCACGGAAAACCCATTTGGGGAAATCACACCAGACATGTGGTGGCCGAAATCGTTGATACAGTGCGTCCTTGCATTCTTGCCTTTTTTGTAGACTCTTTTTTCGTGTTCAATAATAGGGTTCCTTGTGTATTTCCGTGTACAGGTTCGTGAAAGGACCACCGGAACCAAATATTTCGTAATCTATGGTATCTAAGGATATCCGACTAGTTACAACTGGAACTAGAATACAAAAAATGGTAAGATCATAAGAGTCCAAGGACTCAAATTTAAGGAACAAGTCAGGTCCACCTGATGATACAGTCAATAAGTTAGACATTCCAGATTCTGATCATGACGAAGAAAAGAAGAATGAAGTAGATGTACGCAATGCAAAAAAGGCGGGATTTCCACAAATAAAAACGTAGGTACTAAAGCATAGTCATCCTGTATTTACCAAATAAATTTACGGTAACTTTAATTTAGCAGCTCATCTGCATGTGGTTCAACGAAAATTGATATAAGTAGTTATAAATAAAGCTTACCTTATTATCCGCATAATTAATGCGAATGAACTTCTTGCCAGGAAACATTTTTCTGGTTCTTTTGATAATTCCTTCATTATGAGAAACTCCAGCTTCAGTAAATTTGTAGGCGATTGTTAGTCTTCCAAATGGTGGTTCACCTACGCTTAGTCCAATGAAAATAGTTTTACAAACAGAGATAATACAGAGAGCTACGGAAATTATGACTACTATCACAGCCAAAATAATAGCTGATTTCATGACATTGTAGAAAGAAGTTAATGCAAACGAATCGTGGAAAGTTGTGATTGAAAATCCTATAAGGAATTTCAAATTAATCATAACATCACTGAATGAAAACATTATGTAAGTATAAAAACTGGTTTGTAACCATAACTTGACACTATGAAGCAAAGAGGGAGTTATGAATAGATTCAGATAATTCTACATTTTCAGAATATTGTTGGGCTACCGGCAAATCAGATGCAATTCCCTTGTCATTGTTGTAAATTTTCTAACCTAACAAATTATTATAACCATGAATGTCAGCCTATGCCTACTGGATCCAGTGTTTCCACTTGACGGAAAATAATATCTCATGATTAGAATAATATCCCAAATCCGACCACGACATTCCTCACAAAATATCCCTCATTTTCTTGTAACGCAATCATAAAATAGAATATTAGCTAAAAAACTTCATGACGAATCCCTCCTGAAAATTGGGAGCCGAAGAATCGCAATCGCAAAACCTGGAATCAGGGTGCCAAAACGTTGGGTGTACGCCAGAAACTCCAAGAATCATTAGCTCCAAAACCAAACCGCCACACAGTTTCAAAAACTCCAAGTTCACAAACTCCAAAACGAGATCGGGGCACAAACAATAAGAATACAGTATCATATACTCGTTTGATACTGTATCAAGTACTGAAATGATACTGTACCATCAATTTAAATGATACAGCCTTCTACAATGATATAATTCAGTATTTCAGTGATCTTCCCAACGTATTCTCGTTAATATTATTGAGTCATAAAATAATTAATCATGAATAGCTGACGTCAGTTAGGCGGTTAGAGAATAACTGTTATTAATTCTCAGCTCTCTCAGGACAGTTGGCGGGCTGTCTGGAGTGATGAACTTTAAGAAAAGATAACTTTTGGTTTGTAAATTTTAATTAGGCTATTGTACCGTAGGCCTATGTCCCTTAAAGAATTTCAAATTTATTTATTTTTGGAAAGGAAACTTATTTCTTAATGAATAATTTCACATAACCTACATCTATCTCAGTTTTATTTAAAAATTAGGCTTATGATGACTCAACTCTCAACAATTTTTCATATATGACTAAGTTATGGATGCTCCAACGCAATAAATATAATCAATGTGACTCATTTAAAATGTTCTGAGAGCCAAAAAATTTCTGTGCATTTATAAAATACTTTCAACTCCATGAAGGATACTTTTATTGAGCGGAGCGAAGCGAAGCTCTAATGGATTAGGAAAGTCACTCTTTGTATAACTACTCCTCCGGAACCGCTCGACCGATTTGATTCAAACTTGCCATGGTGATAGTAGACATGGACGCCCAGGTTATAGGCTATAGAGCATTTTGAAAATTTGCATATTAAGTACAAAAAAAGGAAAAAAAGGATTGCTTACACACTATTACTATACACATTATTCATGCTATATTCATGCTCTCTGCACTGCAGGATTGCAACCTAACATCAGTTTTGAGAAACGTTCCTGGTCAGAAATGTCTATTATGCTCTTGAAATCATGTTGGTATCACTGGCAGAATCGGCTCCTTATTGAACCCTCATAGCCAAGTGGTTAGCGACGTGGACTAGTATTTCACTGCTTACCAATCAGGGGTGGGTTTGAAACATGAGCAGAACACTTTTTTTTGCCGATTATTTTCAACTTAGAAAAACTTCCAATATTATTTTACATAGAAATAAAAGGAATAAACGACCTTTTATGATTTGTTTGGTTAAGAGAAAATTAAATTAAAAATTGAAAATTGAAAATTGAAAATTGAAATAAAAGGAATAAACGACCTTTTATGATTTGTTTGGTTAAGAGAAAATTAAATTAAAAATTAAAAATTGAAAATTTAAAATTTAAAATTTAAAATTTAAAATTTAAAATTTAAAATTTAAAATTTAAAATTTAAAATTTAAAATTTAAAATTTAAAATTTAAAATTTAAAATTTAAAATTTAAAATTTAAAATTTAAAATTTAAAATTTAAAATTTAAAATTTAAAATTTAAAATTTAAAATTTAAAATTTAAAATTTAAAATTTAAAATTTAAAATTTAAAATTTAAAATTTAAAATTTAAAATTTAAAATTTAAAATTTAAAATTTAAAATTTAAAATTTAAAATTTAAAATTTAAAATTTAAAATTTAAAATTTAAAATTTAAAATTTAAAATTTAAAATTTAAAATTTAAAATTTAAAATTTAAAATTTAAATTTAAATGTGGGCAGGTTCAGATGAGACTAGAAATGTCGTGTTAGAATATTTTTGAAATCCGTTCAAGATTAAGCAAGTAATAAGTTTTTAAAAATTGTAGATGTATTGCGAGTTGCATATCTTCCACCTTGATACGACAAATCCAAATTGTAAGTTCAATGGTTCTACAAGATTATAGATGAACTAATTTGGAAGATAATGAATCAAGTTTTAATCTATGTCCAATATACTTTCCAAAGGTTACACTTCATATTAGCGTTTTACTGTTTTTCAGAATTTTCGGAGTTTTTCTTAGATTTTTTGAGAACAAATTGGCAGAAAATGTTGGAATTAAGTAAACAGGTCCAAATTAGGTCTAGAAATGCTGTGTTCAATAAATTTCCAATCCCTTCTGAACGGAATTTGCAGGCGAGCGGAGCGAGCCTGTTTGTCTCAGCTGACACTGACAGGTTTTGCAGGCGAGTGAAGCAAGCCTGTTTGTCTCACTTACACTGCCTATACTGTCGGGGGTCCAGGGGACGAAGCCCCCTGGCTAGGCGGAGAAGGCGAGCAAAGCGAGCCTGCCGGCTAGTTCTGAATAAAATGGTGCCTGATTTGTCAGGATTCAATGATAAATAACTGAGATGACTATTTTAATTTTAATTTCAACCTTTCACATTCAATATGGTAGTTTGGAAAAACTTAGTGTGTAATACGGCCTGCGGCTCGTGCGTGTTTCTCTTGATGCAGCAAAATCACTCTTTGCGTACTGATACACAAATAACTATATTGTACTGTGTGAAGGAGGCAAAATGTGTTTTTTACCTGATGTCTTTATTAATAAAATTATTTATTTATTTGCATTCATTCAATATTTCTCAACATGCTAACAAACAATGGAAGCTTGTTGTGGAAATACACCAAAATTTTGCCCAAATTTCATCCAATAGGCTTATTTTTTTCGCAATTTTTCAAGTTTATATTGATTTTCCTTTATAGTTTGCTACTGAATAATTATTTTAAACAATCAGAGCACATTTGAGACCAAAAAAGGTACGTCAAATGCTGCATTTACAAAGCTGAACCACTCATAGAGGAAATGACTCCAGCTCGGTCAATATTGTTTGAAAATTATTGATTTTGTCTCAATCGTAGGAAACATTCTGACCTTCAATTTGATCCCAATCAATATTTTTTTAACCAATATTGACCAAGCTGGTGTCATTTTCTCATCTTGCCTTATTTTATCAAAGTAAACACTCACTTGAGAAAACATTCACTTAAAGGTCGTTGCTCATATTTTATATTCTCATTTCATAACATTACATGGCAATAGAATGAGCCACTTTGACCATCAGCTAGGTTTAGCTAGGCTTAAAATACCGGGATCAAATTTTCGAGTCCACACGCTTCAAAAACTTTTGGACAAAAAGAAAGCTCACTCCGCTCAATTTGCGGCTGCCTCCGCATGCGCTTCCCTAGTTTATTTTGTTTTTGAAACTATTATGAGTTTCAATTTATATTTGAAATTAATTTATTCATTTAAATAATAGCTACATTATATTCTCCTATTGTTGAATTTTAATTTTAATCAATAATTTGTTGCTTATTGTCATTTCATCACGCATTTATCGTTCACAATTCAAATCTAACCAAGAATGAATTCATAAAGAATTTTTTTGAGTTATCAATTTCTTATTACATCACCAAATACTTACTTAAAAAATTTTTTTTTATTCTTTAATAAATATATTTGAAAAACTTCCATAAACCGACGTTTTTAAATCCGACTAAAAAGAAGAAAATAAATTTCTGGTCAACTTTGAATCTCTTTATGTAAGTTTTTGAATTATAAATATTTTCATGAAACCTTATTGGTTTAGAATTCCTTGTAGCCTACGTGTTTTCTGTAATGGTTTGTGGTAGAGATTAGCAGATAAGATTGAAAATAGACAATTATGTCAAAAGATAATAAAAATATTCTCATTACTTTTAATGGTGGGGAGACCCTTACGGGTAGTTCCACCTCGCCAATGTGTACTTGGCCAAATACCGGTTACCCATCCAAGAGTAGTCCACAGTGTTCGTGACTTAACAATGTAGCTATGATTTGTAGCTAATCAAATGTGAGAACGCACATGAGAAAGTCTCCGATAAAACAGTTGATTGAGAAATTATTTCAATTCTTCCAAATGGACCGACTCCTACTCTACATGGTTGTCAGTTTCAAGAACATAGTCTTTTTTAAAGGTGGCTATGCTCTAGCTCGTGTGGAAGTGGATGAAAATTAATTTATTTGAGCCACAGTTAATTTTTCAACCTGCTACAAATTCCTTGTACATACATGTTTTGGGTCAATAACTGAATATATACGGTAGTAATTTTTGTTATGTTAATATTGAAATCTGAATTTATGTTTGATTTCTGTTTAGTGGCAATGATTAAATTGAATAATACGTAGCCTGAATTAAGACTATCGATCAAATGAAAATCATATAGAAGAGTTTCCAGTGCTAAAAACTATCTAATATTAATATAAAAAATGATTCAAGGAAAATGAAATGGAAAATAGTTTTACACGTTTATTGGTCAAACAGTACCAAAGATTTTTCACCAGTGAAAATGTACAAGCAACTTAAAACAAATATCACAGTTATTTTTAAAATTAGTTTTTTAGTACATATTTACATTGCAATATTTTCAGTGGAATCAATAGGCACTTGCAGTGAATTCCTGATTCAGGAAGCCTATATTTTTATTTTTAATACCCAATATTATTGTACTGTATCCAAAATTATTACCAAATCTTATAGCATTAGTTAACGAATTTTAACCTATCTAGTGGTTTTTTGATAATGTGTAAAATAGTTACTTATGTTGAAGTTCAAAGGGAAATATCCCGATTGATTGAACCTAGCTAACTACAAAATATTGTAAACATTCGAATTATTAGAAAAGCATTCTAGCAAACATTCCAATAAAGAAAAGATAGGAACACAAAGAGAGCAAGTGTCAGACTTTTACAACATTCATTGTTGTGAATCAGTTTTTGATAACATATTGTCATATAATTCAACTAGTAACATAAATTAACTTGATCCAAAAATTATCACTATTGATTTTTGGACAAACACATTTTTACGTAAATTTCAAAAATGATGATATTGTAATTATCTAATGATTGCATTCACTATGAAGAGCAAAAGGCTGTTTTCAGTCTATCTGATATAAGGCCGCCTTCAAATTCAAAAGCCTGCCGTTTCCTGCGAATCATATGCCTTGGCGCAATGATTGGCCAATGGCAAAGCGGCGCGCCAAAGCCAGTCGAAGTGGAAGGTTTGAATAAAAATTTGGGTGCTTGACGGTTTTTCAGACGTATATTGATAACAATACCAACGAATTAAAAAAAATCATATAGGCCTAGCTGATGCCTATTAGTTGGGCAGTTGGAAAATTTTATTATGCTTAGCTGCAGTTAGGACAGTCCGAATCTGTCTTCAATAACGAATTAGTATAGCTGTAGTTACTTACGTTTTTGTATTCTCGCAGACAGCTCGCCAACTGTCCTGAGAGAGCTGAAAATTAATAACTGTCATTCGCCAACCGCCCAAGTAATTGGCGTCAGTTACTATTCACTATAGTATAGACTTCAATTTGAATGATTTCCCTATAGACTAACAAAGTTATAACAATTTTTCTTTTGAACTTTCATTCACAGCAAAAATCCATTCACATAGTACATTATAGACATTGATTGGGTGTTGGTCACAATGCTTTTCATTTTTGTTGAAACACATTAACTTGATTAAATTAATTCAGTGTCTTCAAACTTATTAAACTTTTTTAGAATGATTCTCCAATTCATAAATTTTATTTTGTTGGTGATATTTTCCATGGTACGTAACTATTATAGTTTGATTGCACAATTTTTTCATGAGAATGCTTATTTAGAAGAATAAAATGCTTATACTTGGGCTTATACTATACTTGGCTTATACTATATTGAGGAAGCACTCGTTGAATAATATTGAAACTGATGATAATGACTGTCATCACCTTTTTCTCTCAAGTATCTCTTCTACATTTTTTCACATAAGAAAACGCTGATATTGAGCTGTCTTACATAAAAATGATTCAGGAAGAATCTAATTGATACAAGACTCTCTCTTATTAAATGTTTCTTGAACATCATAACCTAGGAGTAAATGAATCACTGGATTTATAATGCTCTACTCATCATCTTCTTCCTTCTTGATCAATTTCTCTATTTCTAAATTATTTTCTCATCTTTTCCACCTTAGTATTGGCGTAGATATACTAAGCTGTATACTGTATAGTTAGACTATGGTATTGGTTTTCAAACTATCTTGATACTACCCACCTATATCTTGATAGGAATGGAAGAAGCCTACATAGCCTAATTACGTGCAAAGGACAACAACACAATTTAAAACGGTTTGAATCTCAATTAGATATAATAATCGTAATAAAAGTTAAGAAGAGTCACAAGTGTTTTTTAGCTATCAAAATATGTTCTGGCGGACACAACACAGACATGATACTTCATGATATCCTCAAGAGTATGAGACACTGCTTGAAAAATAATTAAAAATTAGAGTAATATTAGAAAATAATTTATTGATTGATTGAATACCCTTTTCAGGGCGAATTTAGAGCTCCAGATTCCCTCTACGAGAGAGAGAGAGAGAGAGAGAGAGAGAGAGAAAATTAGATTATATCTCTGGTAGATTTTCAAAATTAAAATTTTCCTGTTTTGATGTTTGTATTTGATAATGTTTTGATATGAGCTTCAATTTCACATAGTAAACTTTCTTTACAATGTAGTTACATGTAACAGTAGGATGATGGTTCAGAAAAACTGGTACTCAGATATTACGTAAAAGTTGCTGAAAAAACTATTTTGATGATGGATTTTTGTGATTGTACAATCTAAAAATGTTAAATGAATGGAAGCAAACAATTTTTGGTATTCAATTATTGAATATGTGAAAACTATTGGGAGGGGTCTTTAGGGTTTGGAATGATAATTCAAAGTTCTGGTAAAGACAGCTCTATATTCTCCGCCCTTAGATTTCGGGGCACAATAAAAAACTCTACTCTGAATACAATTCGTCATAAAACTATTGAAAATACAAGGTAAGAATTGAACTTAAGGACATATTTCTTCCAACTATGTGCAATATATTTTAATTTGAAGAGTGAAATAATCAATGACTTGTAAATATACTCTTTTTTCTATGTAACATCCAAACAATAAACAAGACCAGCTTGAACTTTTTGAATTACTTAGTCTGTATTGTACCATGTACGTACATTTTACAGTATAATTTAAAACATGAAGGTTTGTATTATATTGTTGACTGACATTTCCTATAGCATTGCATGTAAGCATTGAAGGAATAAAAGCATTCTTATTCTTATTCATATTCACTTTAACAAAAATTGAAATACAATTAAATAAATACTTGGCAACAATAATGAAAGATGCTATTTGACTTGAAAACTTGGATAAAAAGTATAGTTCATTTGATCCTTCTCAGTATTAAAGTGAAATAACTAACAATAACATTTATTCATCAAACAAAATATGAAAATTACATATCTTTCCCACTCAGAGGCAAGGATAGGCTAATTTTTCTTGTCCATTTCGAATACTGTGGTGGTGGTGGTAGCTGCTGCTGAATGATTCTGCAAGAAAACAAAAATGAATTGGTACAACGTAAAAGACATAAAAACTTTCATAATTAATAAATGATGATTTCACTAGTATCATTGCAATAGGCCTACATAGTACCTTTTATTGAATTTGTGGAGCTGATATTAGTTTGATCAAATGTTTGATGCAACTTATGTTTCTTGTATAAAAAAAATAATTATTATTAAAGACGGTAATAGTGATAATATTGAAGATGCCAAATCCCTTCTTATCAAGCTCAAAATGATCACAACACTTAATATCTATGCATAGGCTACATAATTCTATTCTATTACATATTAAAAGAGGCTCGAATAACTTACATATGAGACTTGATAGACATTTGTATAACACAATGAATTGTATTCAAATGCCTGACCAAGTAAGTGGTGATTGTTGTGAATAGGGTCTAGGTAGTGTAGGGTCTTACACACCTCTCAATAACCCAGTATTCTCACACTGTTAACACAACGAATTCTCACACTGTTAACACAACGAAGGTAATTATATTATAGTAATCTAATCTAAGTACCTTGAACGCAACAGTGTACCTTGAACGCAACAGTGTACCTTGAACGCAACATTCTGTGTATAACACTCATCTGGTGTTAATGTGTGAAGAGCAAGGAATTATCAATGTACCGCAGCAAATTGTGATAGAACTATACTCCGTCCACTGAGTGTTTGGACTCAAGCTCCTCCCCCGAGGTTCTGAGGTCATGATCCGACCAGCTCACAAGCGGTCGTAATTGCCAGAAACGTGGAAACTTCTAATCGATATTGGAACTTTAATATCGAATTTTTGAGTGGCCTTAGAAATATTGATGTTTTATGGTTGTTTGACAAAATTTACATCCTTCTAACATGAGATTGATCATTATCAATATCACTTGATAGAATTATAGTTGATTGAACATAATATCTCATAATAATATTTTTGTGCATAATAATATTTTGAACTATAAGAAAAATAGAAGCAATTGGAAATACCATAAATATATTAGGAAGAAAAAAGGAATATTGACCATACCCAAATATAATCCAGACGCCATCAGATGTTTGATATCAGGGCCCTGGCTTATAAAGATTTACAGCTTGTTTTTCTGATGAAAAACAAGTGATTGGGATTGTAGATTCGCCAATAAAACTCTCGATTTACAATGCTCCAAATTTTTGAAAGAATCAGCTGTTGAATCAACGATCAGCCAAAACTCACTAGAAGACCTAACATTCGAATCCAAAATGGCCGCGATGGTTTGAGTGGAATAGGAAATCCCATGTATTCTTTATTCTTTCTTTACAATTGCGACTTGGTTTCCAAGTATTTTAAGCAAAGGATGAATGAGTGATGATGAATAATGAAGGTTTAAGATGTAGGTTATATGTCTATGTAAATTGGTTCAGACAAAAAATTCACGATATCGCTGTTCAAACTCAAATCATTGCGGCCATTTTAGATTACAAGGCTAGGGTCTTCTGACTTGGTTTGTTTACGATTTTCTTTGTAGGTTATGATAATATTTTAGCAACAATAATGATTCCTGTTCGTTGAGTTTCATGAACGTTTTTCATGAAAATTATGCTCAAAGAGAGAAAAGTCAAGTCAACATGCATGATTTGTATCTGTACTTAATGCTTTCATATGAAAAGACTGCAACTACGGTGCGACGTTGCCATATTATTAGGGCATGGCCTTTTATTAAAGGAAGCTATGATTATTCTCATTACTCTTAAGATTCTCTACTACAATGTTTCAAATGAAACCAACTCATGTTACAATTGATATTGTCAAACAATATTTCAAGAAAACTCATAGTCCATTGCTTTTCACATGATTTTTGGTTTGATGATTTCATCAATTAATTAATAATGAAAACATCCTTGAATATTGCGTCATTGCATGCAATTAATAATGAACTTAACAGCTGGTATAAAATCGTCATGTATTACTTTTCACATGATTTTTCTCCGTGGGTACATTATTCAATCAGATTCATGAATCAGATCGTCCTAGACAAGGAATGATCACTTATAAATTTTTATCAATAACAGTTTCTATAAAAATGATTTTTTTCAGATGATGAGTAAAGCACTTTGGGAAATTCATTGAAAAACCAGCAATAAAATCGTCATGTATCACTTTTCACGTGATTTTTCTATGTACAGTATTCAATTAGATCGTCCTAGACCAAAAATAATTACCTATAATTTTTTATCAAGAAAAGTTTCAATGAAAATAATTTTTTTCAGATGATGAGTGAAGCACTTTGGGAAATTCATCGAAAAACCAGCCATAAAATCGTCATGTATCACTTTTCACGCGATTTTTCTACGTACAGTATTTAATTAGATCGTCCTAGACCAAAAATAATTATCTATAATTTTTTATCAGGAAAGGTTTCTATGAAAATAATTTTTTTCAGATGATGAGTGAAGCACTTTGGGAAATTCATCGAAAAACCAGCTATAAAATCGTCATGTATCACTTTTCACATGATTTTTCTACGTACAGTATTCAATTAAATCGTCATAGACCAGAAATAAATCCCTATAATTTTTTATCAAGAAAAGTTTCAATGAAAATAATTTTTTTCAGATGATGAGTAAAGCACTTTGGGAAATTCATTGAAAAACCAGCTATAAAATTGTCATGTATCACTTTTCACGCGATTTTTCTATGTACAGTATTTAATTAGATTGTCCTAGACCAAAAATAATTATCTATAATTTTTTATCAGGAAAGGTTTTTATGAAAATAATTTTTTTCAGATGATGAGTGAAGCACTTTGGGAAATTCATCGAAAAACCAGCTATAAAATCGTCATGTATCACTTTTCACATGATTTTTCTACGTACAGTATTCAATTAAATCGTCCTAGACCAGAAATAATTACCTATGATTTTTTATCAAGAAAAGTTTCAATGAAAATAATTTTTTTCAGATGATGAGTAAAGCACTTTGGGAAATTCATCGAAAAACCAGCTATAAAATCGTCATGTATCACTTTTCAGGTGATTTTTCTACGTACAGTATCCAATTAGATCGTCCTAGACCAAAAATAATTCCCTATACTTTTTTATCAAGAAAAGTTTCAATGAAAATAATTTTTTTCAGATGATGAGTAAAGCACTTTGGGAAATTCATTGAAAAACCAGCTATAAAATTGTCATGTATCACTTTTCACGCAATTTTTCTATGTACAGTATTTAATTAGATTGTCCTAGACCAAAAATAATTACCTATAATTTTTTATCAGGAAAAGTTTCTATGGAAAAAATTTTTTTCAGATGATGAGTGAAGCACTTTGGGAAATTCATCAAAAAACCAGCTATAAAATCGTCATGTATCACTTTTCACATGACTTTTCTCCATACATTATTCAATTGAATCGTCCTAGACCGAAAATAATCACCTATAATTTTTTATCAACAAAAGTTTTAATGAAAATAATTTTTTTCAGATGATGAGTAAAGCACTTTGGGAAATTCATCGAAAAACCAGCTATAAAATCGTCATGTATCACTTTTCACGTGATTTTTCTTTGTACAGTATTTAATTAGATCGTCCTAGACCAAAAATAATTCCCTATAATTTTTTATCAGGAAAAGTTTCTATGAAAATAATTTTTTTCAGATGATGAGTAAAGCACTACGTACCATACCTTTCTACTGCATCAATAATCACAAATGATTTTCTCAGGTGAATCTTGCGATCAGGCGATTAGACTCAATCATAATCATTAATGATTTTTATTGAAACACAGTTAAAAAAAAAAAAAAAATCACTTTACTTAATGCAGTATGATGTTGACTGGTTAGGAATCCAGTATCTTTGTGAAGAAAATATTTGAAGTTAATCCAGTTGCAAATTTGAAATCTCCAAGTGAGAATGAACTGCCTGTAAAAATAATGATGAAATTAATTACACTTAGTCTATTCATTAGAAATAATAATTCATAAACGTACATTTACTTATTGTGGCTTGACACTTAAATTTCAATCATTGAATATTGAGCAAGTATCTGCTGTACGTTGCATGAATTTTTACAAAATTATTCCACCTGTAATGCTAGAATCATAAGGCCTAATGCTAGAATCCACCAAGTAAATGTCAAAATCCACTTGGAATAAAACTTCAAGTTTTTCAAAAGACTTCTGTACCGTGCAGCAACTCTTGCATTTGAAGATAATCTATTGCCAGAACCCAATTTAACAGTGTATATTTTAAGCTCTTCACCAAGGAAGAAAATTACAGTAATAATAATCTTGCTAAAAGATTAAAGTAAAAAATTATTGCTAAGTTAGGTAAAGCTAGTAGCCTACTCATCGTAGTCAAGTACCAAGTATAATGTAGCCTATAATTTGTTAGACTAATTCAGCATTCAATTACTGTTTTATGCCTCTAACAAGAGAGAATGATCCCTGTTGCCAAATTTCAAAAGCTACAGATACAGCTCAAAAAGTTACAGAAAGTATTAGGTCTACTATAAAGCTCAAAAAGTTACAGATAAGTTTTAAATGCAGATTGATGAGAATATTGGGCTCTTAATATTAAACTAGAATAATATTGCTTAAAACTCACCAAAATGTTAATTCGTGGTCCTAAGTTAACTGGATATTAAACAGTAATAGTCAATGAGATTCAACTACTAAACATAACATAACCTATTTTGTTATGGTATCTGATAATCAGATTTCTCTGATACAGCCTCTAGCAATAAAACAGCTCTGTATCATTCTGTATTTAAAATGCAATAAAACAGCTCTGTATCATTCTGTATTTAAAATGCAACACAGTAAACGTCTCCAAAACATGCTGTATCTAGATCGAGAACTGATGTGCAACGGTGTAGCTAACTGTGTATCAGCCTGCAACGGGATTTTGGAGTTTGTGATTTTGGAGTTTTTGAAACACCTCAAGTCCAATTTCATCGGCAACCCAAATTAACATTGTGGAGTTTTTGATCCTTGGAGCTAATGAGGCACTCCCAAAACGTTTTCCCAGATACAATATTGTTCGCTCAACCACAACTCCTTGAAAAGTATTGGAAGAAACTCAGTTGTAAGTTAAATATAGAGTAAACTCAGTTAGATATAGAGTAATTGGTTCTCTATATCTTTGTTTGGATGATATGCTGACATAACCATACGATATATATATATATGTATATAGTTGTAAGTTTTTGAACAACTTTCACCACCCACTTATCTTCTCAAACAAAAAAGTTTCTAGATCGTCAAAAAATTTATTTTTTCTGTTTGAGTTGACTCGACATTGACAAACATATTCATTTTTTGAATGATTGGAAGGGTGTAGGAAATTAAAAAACATTGAAAAGCACGAATTATAGTCATTTTGATATAAAAAATATTTTTACTACAACCCATAATTCCCCGGAAAAATGTTTTTTTTATCAATAAAGCACTTCTATGTTCTATCTATAGTGTGTTCTCAGATGATAGTAATAGTGGATAAGATTTTTTGCATTATATTTTTGTATCGATTGTCAATTGCCTAAACTTATAACTTATATCCTTTCATTTATATAATGAACTAGGCCTATCATACAACAAACATGCCTGGATATGTTCAGAAAAAAAATTGAAAATATGAAAAATAATTACATGAATAACTTAGTAGATTAAAAGTTCCAATGTAAAAATAAAGCCTGGGTAATGTAATAATTTTTATAAATTAGAAAATTCACTATTGTGCCACCTATATATTACTTGAAAACAAAATATGATCATGGCTTTTAATGTTGAGGAGACCCTTTTACACCCCTCCTTTGGGAGATTGTCTCTCGTTAGTAATTAATGCATTGTGGGTAGGTTTAGTGGATATGTATCTGATACATATTGGAAAGTATTGGGAGATACGTATCAATTCTGCCTTAAATAATATGTATCAGATACGTTTGAGGTACATATTTTGTAATACATACTTTAAGGGTTACATTTCTGAGCCAGTCGTTTCCGTCTCTGGAGGAATAGTAATTGTTGCATTACACTCTAAGTGATAGACTGCATGTTATTCAGAGGTGTTCTCAATTGGTTGCTGAGACTGGCTTATGGTTGAGAGGATCAACGTGCTAACCACACACCGTTACTTCCTCGTTAATAATTATTTGCTTGCTGTATGGTCTGTCCGGCCAGGAGGGAATTCTGGCGGGGTGGGGGCGGCGCTTTCGGCTCGGTCAGTGTTGGTTCGGGGACTGTGAGTTCTGATTGAGAATTAATGGCTTTTGGGCCGGTATTTGCCGGGCTGAAGCCGTTTGCCGGGGTGCCTTCCATGCTTGGATAGGCTGTATAGTGGAGTGAATATGAAACTGGCAACCAGCTGGTAGGCCTAGGCCCTTCATGCGCGCTGTTGAGCCATTGAGACAGACAGAATGTAATAATTTTAATTATTATTTGTAATAAATCTGTTTATTATTCTTAATTAATATCATAGTCCAATAAAATAGTTTTGGGGTACATTCTTAATTATACCCGTTTGACACCTACTTATTTAACTTTTTCATCTTACACCAGGGGGGTATCGAATCCCCCCCTCCAAGGCCACAAGGTGTCCGGGGTTTTGACCCAAGCAATATGGTAACCCTACCCATGAACCTTTTTAATACTACTGGCATATGAAGGATGAAATTCTGCGTCTAGATGATAACCATTATGCTGTCCAATCGTCGCGAATTTGAAGAAGTTCCACTTTCAAACAATCTGGAAACAATTTTCCAGGCGTAAGGAAAAATATGTATCTTACGTTGCGCCTACTATAATGGTTTATCACACATTATATGATTTGCCCACATTTTTTTAATTGAGTTACAGATTACAGTAGGCTACCGTACATGAAAAATTTACTGATGACACGTTAAATATAAAACACAGTATGGTTGAAGGAAGGCTAGTTGGATAACGACTCCAAAAAATCTGGTGTGGTACACTCACACAACTTTCCTTGCCATTCACATTTGCTTAGCCTAATACGAGTAGGCTATCCATTATCCATACCTAGTCATCAGCGAGTGCAAATTTCATTACGCTATTACTTGCTCATCTTCCAATACTAACAGTGGAATTTGCACTCGCCGATGACGCCTCGCGCCTGCCGGCGCTTCGGCTAATCGTGTGTGCAATTTGAAACTTTCACAAGCCCATGATGACTCGCGCCTGTCGGCGCTTCGGCTAGATTTTAGCCAAATTGACTTTGATTTTGAATGAAAGTAGATTTTTTGGTACCTATTCCAATATATCGGATCAAAGAGGTGGAATCGATAATGGATCATCCTCTGGTATTTTACCAAAAATCCTATTATATTAAGCAAGCAGTTTCTGTATATATGTATGTGGAACCACGAATCTAGACAACGGCTCTAACAATTTCCTTGAAATTAGAAATGTAATATAACCGTGATGAGATTGCACCAGGTCTCATGTCTGGGAAAACTCTCTGGTCGGATTAATAAAAGAATTAAATATTCCTTCAGGAATAAGCCCAAATACTACGTATAATGGTTGTTATTGTTAGCTGACTAACGCTATCCAGCTGGAGTAAATGGAGTTATATTCAAGTCTATAACACATGTTCATGTCAAAAAATTGTGAGAGGTGATCATATCAATTTTGAATTTATTTTTTACAATAACATATTTATGTGATTCAACAGTTCGGCTGCAGCTTCAGAGCGAAGCTCGGTACCAGATATTTTATTATGAAACACCAATACTTTTTCCAAATGTGATTTTTGTCTCCTTAAATCCTGATATGGATTGCTTTGATTGCGAGTTTGACGGAATGGCATTGACACAATTTTTGTACACGAACGGCAAGCACGCTGCCCGCGTTACTCAATTCCACTTACCGAGCCATGTAGTGCGGGTTGCCTATATACAGATTCATGTAGTGCGGGTTGCCTATCTACAAACTACTTTTCAAGTCTGGGGTGGCGCCCCTGCTAATCTTACACAAAGGGGACTTATGCCAGTTGATTGAGCTTATTAATGACTATATAGGGTGTCAGTTTGAAGAAAATAGTTTCAAACATTTTTGAGAAAATCGAGATAGAAATATTGCAAAATCCATTTTCTCAACAATGCTGCGGATCTTCTGCGATTTTGCCAGGAACGAGACTTATGGCAGTCGATAGGGCTTATAGAGGGCTATTCCGGGTATGAGTTTCAAAAAAAATCGTTAGAGCCGTTTTCGAGAAAACCAAGAAAAACACAATTTTTGCATATTAACCGCCATTTTTTCAGCCATTTTTCGATGAATTTTTTTGAATTTCTTAGAGTCGGGTCCTCATGGTATAAGAACCTTAAGTTCCAAATTTCATGTCAATCGGTTAATTAGGAATCGAAATATTGCAAAATCCATTTTTCTCAACAATGCTGCGGATCTTATGCGATTTTGCCAGGAACGAGACTCATGGCAGTCGATAGGGCTTATATAGGACTATTCTTGGTATGAGTTTTAAAAAAATCGTTAGAGCCGTTTTCGAGAAAATCTTGAAAAGCACCAGTTTTGGCATATTATCCGCCATTTTTTGATGAATTTTTTGAATTTCTTAGAGTCGGGTCCCCATGGTATAAGAACCTTAAGTTCCAAATTTCAAGTCAATCGGTCAATTAGGGATCGAGATATAGTGTATACAGACATACACACACACACACACAGACCAATACCCAAAAACCACTTTTTTGGACTCAGGGGACCATGAAACGGATAGAAAACCTAAAATCGGGGTACCTCAATTTTTTTTGGAAAGCAATACTTTCCTTACCTATGGTAGTAGGTAGGGCAAGGAAAGTAAAAAGGGGTAACCCTATTGGCGATTATATTTTTAAGAGTGGATGGCAGTGGACGGCAAACTGCCGAACGGCAAAATCAAGCCCCATAAGAACAATGTAATTTTTATCAATCTCTTGGAACAGATAGAGCCTCTATTTATGGACAGAATTTCACGTTCTTTATGTCATTGGAAAGAGAATTCAATTCTCCAGGGGCGTAACTTTTTACTTTTTTGATTTAAAGTTTATTTTAATAATTATAGTGTAATCAATTAACTAAAAAAGTATCGAACTCTAATTATTGAACTGAACTTAAAATCGAAAAAGTAAAAAGTAACGCCCCTGGAAAATTGAATTCTCTTTCCAATGACATAAAGAACGTGAAATTCTGTCCATAAATAGTGGCTCTATCTGTTCCAAGAGATTGATAAAAATTACATTGTTCTTATGGGACATAATTCTGCCGTTCGGCAGTTTGCCGACTACTACTGCCCACTCTTAAAGATTTTCTAGGAAACTCTGTTACCGAAAAATATTCAAGCATAAAGCAGGTATTACACGGTAATATTGAAAACTAGCCGGCAGGCTTGCTTCGCTCGCCTTCTCCGCCTAGTCAGGGGGCTCCGCCCTCTGGACCCCCGCCAGTATAGGCAGTGTAAGTGAGTCGAACAGGCTCGCTTCGCTCGCCTGCAAAACCTCTGTCAGTGTCAACTGAGGCAAACAGGCTCGCTTCGCTCGCCTGCAAATTCCTTCAGAAGGGATTCGAAATTTATTGAGCACAGTATTTCTACACCTAATCTGGACCTGTTTACCTAATTTCAACATTTTCTGCCAATTTGTTCTAGAAAAATCTAAGAAAAACTCAGAAAATTCCAAAAAATAGTAAAACGCTAATATTAAGCGTAACCTTGGGAAGTATACCGGACATAGTTTGAAACTTGATTCAATATCTTCCAAATTAGTTCATCTATAATCTCGCTGAACCATTGAATTCACAGTTAGGATTGGTCGTATCAAGGCGGAAGATATACAACCTGCAACACATCTACAATTTTGAAAACCTTATTACTGGCGTTATCTTGAACGGATTGCTAAAAAATTTCAACACAGCATTATCTTAACCTGCACACCAAGTATCAACATTTTCTACCGTTTGTTATTATGCAGAACAGTTTTTAATGTATAAATAAATAGTTTTTCATTCCACTTCTAGGTATAAACAAAAACAAATTTAAAGTAATCAGAGCATCTATCAAAAAAATACATAGGCCTATGTTAAGAGTTTGAAGAAATGTCAACACAATAAACAGATATTTCAACAATTTGCTATAAATCGGAATTTCTGGAATGAATAATTTAACGAAGTCTATATTTTTACATTTTCTCACTTCTTATTGAACTTTTTCAAATTATCCTTTTAAAAGATATTGAAAGTGATACAGATTTATGTATAGCAGCCTACTCGTATCTTGAAATATTACAATAGAGGTGCAGGTGATGTATGTTTAATAAAGACTTTGTAGCCTTCGAGTACTGTAAATTTGAAAAATAGAATCTATTGCACTTGAAATGCCAGTTGATTCATTCATAACTTCATCATAATAATTTCCAAAATATTCATGGTGAGCCCACTCAATTTATTTGCTGGAGAAACACAATGGGGAATCCGGTGGGAAGAGAGTTTAGTAAGGAATACAATAGAAAACAGTTGAATTGGACGGAATTAATTATTCAATTAAAAGTGTTCCACATTATAAAGTTATCTTTAAAAAAATCTTTCTCTTTATCATACTGCTTCTTCGACTGCTTCTTCAGGATCAATCTCTTGATTTTCATCTTCTTGTTTATGATTCAAACCCAGTCTCTCCATTATATCTGAAAAGTTTACAAATTTCCAGATGAAACAATGAATTTGATTCATTCAGCAGTCTTATATGCTTGAATAAATTATTCAGGTACAGTCTGTCCAAACAAAGAAGGCAAGATGTAAAAATTACTGCAGGGCCCTATTTCACAACGTAACAAGTCTTGTCACTAACCATGATTTATAACAAATTTACTAATCCAGCTGATTACAGGCGTTTCACGAACGCACAATTGTAGACTTGTGATAACAAGTGAATTTCAACAATTTTACAAGCGTTCCGCCGGTTCTGAAAAGTGTTTCACGAAAGTTGGCATGGTAACGAACAAGTCTTGTCAAAAAAACTTGTAATTAACCATGAAATTTCTACCTATGAATAGACCTAAATAAGTAAGTAAGTAAGTTACAAGTGTTAATAAAGATGCTTTTCAAGGCTTCAATATTATTTTCAATGATTAAAACTATTTTATATTGTTTCTTTGTACATTCTATTATGCCCAATAGGAGTCAAAAAATTTAATTAAATAAATTAGAAAAAATCATCAGTACCAGTAGAATATAGGGTATGTTTATAACATGTGAGATGAGGGGAGACTACTCCAAGCTCACTGTAATATTTTTTTTTTAGTTTAAGTAATGGATCTAAATGGATTGATAATGTCTCAATTATTTATTATTATTTTTAATCCAAATAACATGAGGGTTCAACGATTTGGATTTCTAATGATTGATTTATTTTCAAAATCAATTTTATCAATCTATCTACCACAAATAATTCAAATTTCAACCAAAACTATATCAGTGCAAACTATAGAAAGTATCGAAAACCGATACAGATGGCACTGATGGGTGGGAACACTTGTCAAATTGTAAAATTGTAAATTTGTAGCTCATTTCCTCTGTGAAACGCCTGTAATTAACAACTTGTTATCACAAGTACTTGTCAGTAACCATGGTTAATAACAAGACTTGTTGCTTTGTGAAATTGGGCCCAGCTCGTTCAATATTGGTCCAAAAATTATTTGGTCTGAAATTGTAGAAAACACTCTGCTTCACAATTTCAGACCAAATTTATAATTTTTGAACCAATATTGACCGAGCTGAAGTCATTATCCCATCGTGCCAGATGGCTTCTTTGCTTGGACAGACTATACAAGTTTAATATAGATAGATCATATCATCCTTTTCAAGACTTCTCATTTCCTTTTCAAGTGAATTTAAATTTCTATTTTTTCATCAATAGAACAAAAATAAAGGAAAATTATCCCTAATAAGTGGAAATTGATGTCTGGATTCACTGATAATAGTGTTCAATTCGATGTTTAGGTGCTAGTAATGCATGTGTAATGGATAAAATAGAAATCTCATCACCTTTTTGTAATTTGTTCTCATTTAAACACATCGAATTTTGCACTCCTGAGAGGCATTTTCAACTGTAAATTAATCATTTACAAAAGTAAATTAATTCTCTTATTCAGTACGCATTAAACGGTGTATACATATCAGAGGAAAATAATGGATAGTTATGATAAAAACGTTTTCTAGTTATGGATAGTAATCAATCTGATTTTTTTATTTGAAAGAAATTTGAAAATTAAGAGTATTCATCACCAATGTATGAATTTATTAAAAAAAAAAAACAAAGCAATCGACAGAACGAAATACGACAGCAACCAGTTATAGGTGATTACCAAAATTTTCAGTAGAAGAATATAATATATGGCAGAAAATCAGCAATAGATCAAATTTAAAACCGAAAAGTCACGTTTGAGGAGAAGGTAAAATTTTCAAATAGAAGTCAATATAAGATATGACAGACAATCGGCACCAAAAGAAATGCTATTTAAAGTTATCTTCGATAAGTAGGAACCCAATAATTTTTTTTATACCTTTGGGTATATACAAGGAGAGATTATCGTGAGGCTGCGCCTGCCGCAGCTCTTGAGCGAGACGTGCGGCCGTTCGCCAGTCATTAGCTTTTGTCGCTTGCTCAATCATGAGCGAGTAAACGTCCCCACTCCTCACCAAGTCACTTCCGGCTGACAGCAGCTGTCTACACTGTTGCAGCCCACTCTCCGCCTCTCCCCTGTCTAGCATCCTGCAAAAATACAAAAATCAAGTTGTATTTCATTAAATGCAATGTGTTATTTATATTGAAGATATGCACACGCACAGCTTAGGCTTGGGTACAAATGTTAAACCACAGAGGATGAATAAATCCTATGAGTTATAGGTCTCCCTCCTCTTTCGCTCTAGAATTTTCTGTTAGATTGTGAATTTTCACAGCATTAGTAAACATATTAAACATTCTATGTAAATCTTGTTAGAATCCTGAAAAAAAATTGTATTTTGTGAATTCATAAATTGATATCGATGTTTATTTCCATGACGAAATACTAATTAACACTTGATGGTAGAAGACGACTTGTATTTCAGAGTGAATATTTTAAATCACTTACTTTTTTTAGCATAGTGTAGTGAGGCTGACGAAGCTCCTCTTCAGGAAAGAAATGCATCCCACTTTACCGTCTTTCACCAGAAAAGTCGTCTTTTACCATAAATTGATAATTGAATTTCAACAGCAATAGTTGATAATGTTCATAAATATATCTATATTTTATTAACATCCTAAAAAATGAATCATAAAATCGTCTGGAGATCGTAATAGATTAAAAAATTAAATTTATTTTATATAAGTAATAAAGTGGATTTAGACAACTTCTTAGTTCTTTCATTATAAAAAAAACCTATAACAAACCTCCGTATATCAAGGAACTTTTTCACGAGCGAAGTTTTTCGAGCAACTGATTCCACTACACTGGCATACTGTTCTGAGTCCTTTGAGAGACATCGAGCGGCTTCATTCAATGCTCCCAAAGCTTTCTCGTAGTTTCCATACTCATCGATTTCTACCTAATAACAAAAATGAAACTCAAAGAATACCGGTACGTGGGGGTTACTTTGGGGCAGGTTTCGTAGTTTTCAATGAATATGTGAGATATGAATCAGCCAATCTCAGATATAAACAGCTCAAAAGATAGCTACACCTTTGGCTTTCTAATGAAATGTCAATGAAGACCAAGTATAGAGGTGTTATCGAATTATAGTACATAATACAAGTCAAAGTCACAAAAAGCGATGCGGGCTAACTTTGGGACAAACTGATTTTTCCTCTTAAAACGTATCTAAATTGATGAGAACAATAAAGTAGCCTATAAAATTGATAATTCCAACCTCAATTGATCGTTATCCACCCAAAAAATCAGTGAAAGTTGAAATATATGAGGATTGATTATATTATAAAACAATTACAAAATGTGATAATTAACTGGACTTGTTTCAAGCATGTTACAAAGAACAATTGGTTCTTCACGCCACAGGGTACTTGTATACGTTCCTACAGGATCTTAAAGTGACCAAGAATGCATAGTTTCATACATAATGATAATAATAATACCCTGTGACATTGCTGGCCAAGGTCTGGTGTCACACCTGTTCAGTTGCAGGGCCTCTGATATGACCTAACGACGGCTTTTTAGGCAGCCGGGACCGACGGCTAAACTTTTTATGCATTTGAGATGCATTGTAGATGCAACTTTTAATATATTTCAATTGAATAAAACCATGACAGTGCACAAAACTTCTCATTTGCTCAATTAATTTATAACGAAAGGTGGGATTTTCGTCCATACAAGAATTCATGCACAAAAAACCCTAAAAATGTTGATGAACTATTATAAACTTACTCAAGATGGTGTTCATATTTATGAGGGAAAAACAGTTATGGATGTGGATGACCCTTAAAAATCATTAAGGGGTGGTTTTCTACTGGTCCAGAGTTGTTCCAAAGTTACTCCGCAACCTGCTGAAATTTTGGTTATATCTCTACAAAATGAGAACAAAACATTTTTTTCAAGTTATTCCAACGCTCGATTGAAGTCAACAAATATGAGAAAAGACCATAATGACCTTAGAAGTATATCCGATAGAATGATCGATGCGCGATAGAAAGTTTTCAGATTTTCCACAACATTGAAAATATGAGTATTTCAAAGAATAGCTGAGACCGCCATTTTGTTCCACCCATAACTTTGAGGAGTGATCAATAAATATTAGTACACCTAGAGCAACTGTTCTGACAGTTTTCAGGCTCGTAGAAAGCATAAAAATGGAATTGAAAATTACATAAGAAGCCCTAGTCCCAAAGTTACACCGCGTGTCACAAAGTCACTCCCACGTACAGTAAACCAAAAATCTATTGACAATAATTTACTTCATATTATAAATCCTCAATGAAGTATTCATAATTGAGTATTGAGTAAAATCAAGAGAAAAATAAGAAGCTAAACTACCTTTAAAACTGATTACTGTATAACGTTATTTAATTTCTTTGTTGGTTGAATGTGGGAGACAACTACTCGACCTGAGTAATACCGATTCACATTAATATTCTTCACTTTTATTTTTCCTGGATTAACATACATTTAAAGGTTTTAAAATATTCAAGTAGTCTAGAAATATTTCCAAGTCTCTTCTTTTTTCTTCAAGAGCTAAGCCTGCTTATCGAGCTTCATGAATATGTGTTGAAAAAGTTCAAATTTGAACTGATAAAATTACAAAAAGGCGGATATTTCATAACCATCAACTTTAGAAAGAATTGTTTATTACTATTTTCTCTTTATCACTCTCTATTAACATGAGTGTTAATTAACATCTTACGGTTGAGTGTTAATGGGAGGGATATCTTTGCATATCCTTCTCCAAGAATGGACATCTTTGTCCAAACTCCGCCATTTCAAGTATCATATTCATATATCATATTGATGTTACATCACAATCATATTATAACAGTAAGAATATTGAATCCTATATATCTGTAATTTAGTAAGTTCCTTGTATATGTATTTCTTATTTTAACCAATCGTGAATTAGATTTATGTTTAATTTTTAGAATCTAGGATTTAAGATCGTAAATGCTGTACTCTACTTGAATAAAGTGAATCTAATCTAATCTAAAATGTATATTTTGATTTGAGGTTGTGTTTGAATTTGATGTACTCATTTATAGCTGCAAAAAATTACTTATGCTCCAGAGGACTTGTCGATTGGCAATAATTATTTGATACTATATCTCCCATATTATTTGAAGCATGCTTTGAATGCCATCTTTTCCAATGACGAGATATAAACTTACCTGTGCACATGATGTATAGAAGTTAGCGAGTAGGTGTGGTGCTCGGCCTTTAGTATAGAATGTGACAATATTCTTCAACAAGTCTGGCTGCGATTGCCATTCCAGCGACTGCAAATAGTTAGCTGCCATCACATATATTTCACGTTGTCGTGACACTGTCGCAAAGAAAATCACCTTCTCAGTATCTCCAGATTTCAGGAGTGCCTTCATCGCTTTAACCTACAAAACAAGAGTGAACTATAAGCCTAGAATGAGGTGAAAATTAGGTTAATATTTTATATTTTCAATGGATGAAACATATATGAGACTTGAATATAATTGCATGTGTATAATTTCTCAATTTTAATATAAATGTCACTATCTCAAACCGGTCTAATACCTAGAGATACAAATACTTAATTGGAATCCAATTTTATTGGGTTGTTTAAATATTTACCATGCCATTTGTATTAATTTTATTATGTATTAAGGATTGTTATACTTTTTTCTGCCAATAAAACAATAAATTCAATTCCATGCAACTGAGCTGTATCAGTAATTGGACGAACGATTTGTTCGATTGGACTAACGATGAGACAGAAACAAGGAATAATAATTTTTCTGTAACATAATAATCAAGTGAACAATCCAATACACTGACTGGGAAATTATACACATTGAATTTAATACATTCAAAGGAAGTGTTTTGGGATGTGGAAAATAATGAATATTATTTTAAATTAAAATATCTAGTTGTTGTTGAGCTTTGAAATTGTTGTATTCAATAATTATTTTGAAAGATTCTCAGCCGATTATTGAAATTATGTTGAAATCAAAGTTGGAAGCAAATTGAATTTCTATAAAATGGCCGACATTTTACAATCGATTAATTTAATTGGCTTCTGGGCATCATCGATCAAACGTTTGAAAATATCCGAGGATATACAGAGAAATATTGATAATAATTTTGAATCGGTGATTACCTTATTACCAGCCTGAGTGAACTTCTTTGTGGCAAGATGATAATTGGCCTGCATCAGAGCACACTCAGCCAGGTGTTCGAGAATTTCAGCTCTGTTTGGATCACCTTGCGAGGGTGTGAGAGCTTCAGCGAGCTCTTCAGTCAGCTGTACACTCCTCTCCCAACAAAGCGATACTCCATCTTTGTACTAAAAACAGGAGTTAAAATTATTTAACTTTAATTCATGTAGTAAAGTCTGTCCAAGCAAGGAAGACATTCTGGTAAAATAGGAAAATGATTCCAGCTCAGTCAATATTGATTAAAAAATTATAAATTTGGTCTCAAATTGTAGATCAGAATGTTTCCTACAATTTGAGACCAAATTTATAATGTTTGAAACGACCTGGAGTCATTTTCGCATCAATGCTCAGATCTGTCAAAACTGTATAAAAGTAGTCTTAAGGTACGATAAGAATGAAACGTAGATCGCCTCTGACTCAAACTGCTCTGGCAGACCGCTTTCCTGACAAATGTTAGCATTGATATAGTCTGTCCAAGCAAAGAAGACATTCTAGCAAGATGGGAAAATGACTCCAGTTCGGTCAATAATGATTTAAAAACTATTAATTCAATTTCAAATAGTAGAAAACATTCCGATCTACAATTTGTAACTAAATTTTCAATGTTTGAATATTTAGTCTAAATCTTAGGAAACATTCTGATCTACAATTTGAGACCAAATCAATATTTTTTGAACCAATATTCACCGAGCTGGAGTCATTTTCCCATCTTGCCAGAATGTCTTCTTTGCATGGACAGACTATAACAGTCATTCGCTAACCGCCAGTTTTTCTTTTGCGGCTGCGGCTGGTAGTGTGTCTTGTGGATAATTATTTTTACTTGTAATGACCGCTTAAGAAATTATGTTTATAGATTATTTTATTGATATGTAGAGTGATCCAGCATGATATTCTCTTGTGGTGGAAAATGTTGAACTGCTGAATATTTCAAAATTAGAACATCAAATAAGTTAAATTTCTAAAATTTCATATACAGTAGTAAAAACAGAATAGAGAAGAAAAAGCTTTCGGAATCATTCAAATAATTATTATATTCAACCCACCTAAATCATGAATAAACTTTTATATGAACCAGAACATGAACTCATGGGCGGAAGCTCAGAAGGTGAAAAATGTAAATTAAATTCATGTGACTTGAACGAATAATCGAAAGATATTTGAGAATACTTACCTTCCTAGCGATTGCAAGCAAACTGACTGCTTTTTCAAAATGTTCCTTCTCAATGAAGAACTGAGCACATTTCACTAGTAATTCAGCATCAATGTCGGGATTCAATTCTGTTGCAATCAACTGAACAGTTTCAAATTGTTCACACCTGTAAATCATATATTTTAGTGAATCAATAAGAAAGAACATTTTATTAAAATTTTTCTATTGAAATCTCAATAGAATAGAATAGAATAGAATAGAATAGAATAGAATAGAATAGAATAGAATAGAATAGAATAGAATAGAATAGAATAGAATAGAATAGAATAGAATAGAATAGAATAGAATAGAATAGAATAGAATAGAATAGAATAAAATAGAATAGAATAGAATAATTTTATTGGCCATTAAGTGAAAGTTTTACAATAGGTTTTGTCATTTCCATGTTTACGTGAGGACTCGTGAACAATCCAGTCAGTTGTTCTTAGTTTCTAGAAATATTCATAATAAAATGTATTATAAATAAAATCATACACGAGTACATTTATAAAATTATATAATTTACTAGGTATATAGTACTTAAATTTATTCACTTGTCATAAAATCAAATCAGTCATTAAAAATAAGTTTAAAGTATTCAATATTTATTGAATACGAAATAGTTGATATAGACCAGGGAAAATTCAACTCCTGACGTACAGACCAAACAGCTCAGTTTGGAGTCCGAAGTCACTTTGTATCAATTATAATGTATAAATTTATGCACAGGAATTTGCTCAATTTTTCCAATAGCACATTGACAAGGACCAAAACGTCGTTCTCTGGTTATTTGACTAATGTTAGAATTATTGAATATCATAATCATGATCTGAAATGCTTGTTCTTTTATTGTTTTTATCGATTTTGAAAATGCAAAACTCACCTGAAAGCTAGGTCAAGAGCGGTACGAAAGAGTCCAGCTCGATGATAGAGGAGCACAGCACGATCGGGTGCGGTCGATTCAAGATGGCGGGCTGCCTCGGTCTGCTCTCGAGGTCCGGCCGACAACGCCAGCGACCACAGCTGCTCATCCAACTGCTGCTCCTAATCAACCAAATTAATTACATTTCAATTGGCGCACAAGTTTCAAATTTTTGTAACCATTGGAAAAAAAGTAGGAGGCTGAATTTATTCTGACTGATACATCTTCTATAGTACATACTAAGGATACTAGGATACACGGTAGAGATCATGTGCTTAGTAAGAATCTATAAACAGACGTCACATCTAAAAATATGCGCGGGATCCCTACCGTGTATTCTAGGATACGTCGTGTATACTGTAACATATTTCATCAATCGAATAGTGTAATTAGTTTCATTAATCATTGACCATAATCTGGGATATAACTAATCCAATATATATTTTGTAATCTACATGAATAAAGTGGATAATCTAATCTAGTTCATATAATTTCTATAGAAAGGTCCACACCACAGATAGTACACTATTGGATCTTTAGATCCATTTTCTGTGTCACAAAATCCAATCTTCTGACATTTTTACCTCGGTAACATGAATGTTTTTGTACATTACAATTTTTAAAGTAAAAAACAGTTTTTCAATTCTATAGATCGTTTTCCAGACAGCTTAAACAGGAAAGTAGAAGGAATACAAGAGCGCCAAACAGAATGGCAGATAATTACTTGACATTTTGAAATTTTAATTTTTTTTTGTTTGTCAGTGGCTCAAAAGCCCATGAAGGGCCTAGGCCCAGTAGGCCTACAGCTGGTATCTATTTTATGCTTTACGAATATAATGTTCAGTTTACCTTACACATACGAATAGCATTGGCATAGGCAGTTGCTCGGGTGAAGAAGTGGACAGCCTCTTGGACATGCCCCATGTTCTCATACTGCCTGGCTAGATGATAGCAGGCCGCCTTGTCCGAAGAACGACTGGCAATCTCAGCTGCTCGATCGAACTCCTCCAGAAAGCACATCACCCTCACCATTGACAGGTGATCTCCAGCATCCTTGTAATACTTCATTGCTAGTTCCATGTCTCCACTGCTCTCCATGTACTGAGCCCACCATTTGTATAGTGCCCTGAAATAGAAAATGCACCATGTTTATAGTTATAGAAATTGAACATGAAATGGTGTTTAAGTTTGCTCATAGTTGCTAATACTTAGAGTTCTTTAATTGCGAAGTCATTGTAATCCAAGCAAATTTTTGCAGAGAAGTTGCTTGACAATAATGCTTGACTTTAGCTACTCAGATTGTAATGATACAATCTTTGCTATTTAATTTAATTTGAATGGATCAGAATAATCACTGTAAATTATTGCAAATCATTCTTACACCAACATACAATGCTAATGGGACGTTGAAAGAATAGAGAAAATCAATCGAAATAATAATTTTAGAGAATAATTCGATGTAGAAATGGCTCTTTATTACAACTTCCAAGAAGAATCTGCTTCTAAATCTTTAAAAATGAATCGAGCATAAAATTTCATAATTTGAAGTTTTTAATTTCTCTGAATATAAATTGAACTGATTCTCAGATAATTTAATTTTATTGATTGATTTAATTGATAATGTAGTATTTTTTGGTTTAATTGACCGTCAACAGCACTCATAAAAGTTTTGCAGGTAACGCAAAATAGATCCATATTCCTACAATTCAAGGTTTGCGTGGTAGAGTTGGCTAATTACGTTTCAACTCCTTTAAATAGATATTTTATCATCAACTTAGAATGATGAACTAAATAAAATCAGATTTACCTTAATTACCTCCTCCTTCACCAACGCCAGCATATAAAAATTATATACAAAAACAAACACTATAGAGATCAAGATGGCGTTAAAAAATCAAATACAAATGGCGTTACAAATACAAATTTTCGCATTTATGAACTGATTTACTAGCTGACAGGAGAATTATAATACTGTACCTAAATTAGGATTGAATTATAAATAAATTCGAAAATTTTAGAAAAATAATTAATAAATTCAAGGATTTGAAATTTGAGAAATAAAAGGCAAATCATTCAATTATGAAAGATTTTTTCCCTATTTCCATGTTTATACAGTATGAATTATTTTTGTATTTGAATAACTGTAGAATTCTATTTTAATAAGTAATTGAACTAATTTCCTATTTTAAAAAGGGTAGAGCAATAATTGATTTGAATTGACTTACGGATCCTTGGACTTAATAACGTAGGATTCGAGCGCCAGAGGCTGGTCGAGCAGCATGCGCGTGACGTGGGAGCGGTGCGTGTCAGCGCGTCGGTACATGTCGGCAGCCGCCTCGGTGTCGCCACGCTCCTCCAGGTGGCGCGCGTACGCGTGGCAAGTGTGGCGCAGGTGGATGCGGTCCTTATCCTCGGCCAGCTGCAACGCGCGCTCCCATTGGTCCAAGCCCTGGAGCATTTTGTTCAGCAAGTCCCATCGGCCGCAGCTCTCGTACAGCTTCTCCGCCTCTTCCTAATAACAGTTCAAATTATGGTTTTCAGGAAAACATCGAGGCGTTTCTTGTTTCAAACTTATTCTATTTATAAACAGATATTTTCTTCAAAAATCTAAAAATCGCGACAAAACTGATTTTTCACTTGTGCTAGGTTTTGTCTATTTTGTCTTCTTTTGATCACGATTTCATGAGATCTGGCTAAGATTTACACGATCGCCGCCATTTATCTTTTCCCAGAATTTGGTTCTCTTCAATACCCATCTATCGAAAATACAAATTTATAATTCTATATACAGTTATAACCCTTGATTGTTGAAAAACTGCCATTTTTAGCATATTTTCCCTATTATCTGAGTAACCGTTGACGTTACGAACTTTAAACTGGTTTCATTAGATTCCTCAGCTAATTCTACATAGAATTAGATCATTTTAATATGTGAAGCCTTAAAAAATGATTTTTTTAGAAATGTCAATTTTCTGCTATTATCTCGGTAACAAAGGGTTTTTAAGGGTATGTCGCATGGAACGTTTTTCTCTAATTGGTGTAAGGAGTAATGTTCAGCCTGATCTGGTGTAATGTTCAGCCTGTATGGTTCACCTAATTGGTGTGATGTTCAGCCTGAGAAGTATAGCACATTCCACCTTAAACACTGTATATATTCACAAAAATAAAAATAAAATGAAATGACAACTAGAAGCTGTAAAATAAAATCGGAATCAACTCATTATAAGTTCGATAATGTAAAATATAATGAAATGATTGTTACAATAAGTCCAAGGTGTACGGCTAAAGCAGCCAGTCTAGCCTCGACTTGCGGGTAGGCTTGGGCGTGGCGCAGGGCGGCCACCCCGCGAGCGTCACCCATCCTGCCCAGACACACTCCGGCCACGTCCAGACGCCGCGTCTTCACACACAGCTTCGCCAGATTACTCCACACTGCGACACTATCAAACAATCATTACATTTTGTTAAATTTTGAATTAAACCTACACAACTACTCAACAAGATTTGTTTAATGGTTCTCACACATACAACAATAGAAGAACAATTGTCTCAAGACGATTTTCAATCAGGTTACACAACCACAGTGATAAGTAATTTTCATACTACCTTTAATACATTTAATATATTGGAACTCAACTTTATTTCTTAATAAAAACATGATAGAATAAACTGCATGACAGGTATGAATAATTTACCTCTCATGTGCAAAAGCCTATAGATGTGTGATTTCCGAAACGCGCGGCACACAGACGTACTATACTACGCACAAATACTATGCTATGATTATGATATATGCTACAGCTGAAAGCGTGGCAGTTCTGCTATGTAGCGGCATGGCTCCAAAAGAAGCCTGTTCACACTTGAAAGTATATCAGCTCAATTCTTTGTACGCTGTGCGCCTGTGCACGGTGAAGTTTCAGAAAGCACACCTTTAATCATACACCTTACAAAGAATTGAACTGTTATTAAATATAATCATGCAAGCATCCAAATTATGGAGACTACACAGCGAATTATTTTCCTTGCAAATTGGGTATATATACAGGGTGTTTCAGGAGGAATGTGCAATACTTCTAAGGTTGATTTCTTACACCAAGTAGACAAAAAAGTTTCATGGGAAAAACCCCCAAAACGCTTTGACAACGAGATAACAATGGCGGAAAATTGAGATTTTTCAAAAAAAAATTAATTTTTAAAATTTTTTTGAGGTTTTATTCAGGTTTTAAAATAATCAATTCCTATGTAAAATTAGCTGAGGAATCCAATAAAACCAGTTTGAAGATTGTAACTTCAACAGTTATTGAGATAATTGGGAAAATATGCTAAAAAGCACAATTTTTTCAACAATAAGGGTTATAACTGGTTAGGGAATCATAAATTTGTATTTTTTATTAATGGAAGTTGAAGAGAGTCGAAATCCGAAGAAAAAGATGAATGGCGACGACTTGGTAAATCTTACCCAAATCTCTGAAATAGCGATCACAAATCGCAAAATCGCCACTAAACACAAATTTTCCACATGTGCTATGTTTTGTCAATATTGTGATTTTTTATCGCTATTTCTGAGATTTGGGTAAGATGTACACAAACGCCGGCTTTTTAACTATTTCTTCGAATTCCGACTCTCTTCAACTTCCATTGAAGAGAGCATATCGTCGGAATTCGAAGAAAAAGTTAAAAGGCGGCGATTGTGTTCATCTTACCCAAATCACAGAAATAGAGATAAAAAATCACAATATTGACAAAACATAGCACAAATGAGAAATTTGTGTAAAATAAAAAATACAAATTTATAATTCCTCATCCTATTATAACCCTTATTGTTGAAAAAAATTGTGTTTTTTAAGCATATTTTTCCAATTATATCAATAACCGTTGAAGTTACAATCTTCAAACTGGTTTTATTGAATTCCTCAGCTAATTTTACATAGGAATTAATTATTTTAAACCTGAGTGAAACCTTTAAAAAATTAGAAAAATTAACAATTTTTTGAAAAATCTCCACCAATTTTCCACCATTGTTATCTCGGTAACAAAGCGTTTTTGGGGGTTTGTCCCATGAAACTTTTTTGTCTACTTGGTGTAAGGAATCAACCTGAGAAGTATCGCACATTCCTCCTGAAACACCCTGTATAAAGCGTATTGATTTGAATAATATTCTGACCAGAATCAGCTCTTATCTATATATATATATATCTACATCTATAATAAGCAAAATGGCACTGACTGATTCATTCACTGACTGATTCATTCATCACCAGAACTAAAAATCCACTGAAGCGAATGCGTTCAAATTTGGCAGGCATGTTCAGTTGGACGTTTAGAGGAAAGGATTTTAAAAAATTTTCAAGGATACGCCAAATATTTTAGTTTTTCTAGAGTTTTTCGGCGTTTTCCTCTTTTTTCGAGAACCAATCGGTAGAAAATGTTGATACTTGGTCGGCAGGTTCAGATGAGGTCTAGAAATTTTGTGTTAAAATATTTTTGCAATCCGTTCAAGATTACGCCAGTAATCAGGTTTTCAAAATTGTAGATGTGTTGCGGGTTGCATATCTTTCGCCTTGATACGACCAATCCTAACTGTAAATTCAATGGTTCAGCGAGATTATAGATGAATTAATTTGAAAGATATTGAATCAAGTTTCAAACTATGTCCGATATACTTCCCAAGGTTACGCTTAATATTAGCGTTTTACTATTTTTCGAATTTTCTGAGTTTTTCTTAGATTTTTCTAGAACAAATTGGCAGAAAATGTTGAAATTAGGTAAACAGGTCCAGATTAGGTGTAGAAATGCTGTGCTCAATAAATTTCAAATCCCTACTGAACGGAATTTGCAGGCGAGCGAAGCGAGCCTGTTTGTCTCAGCTAATCAGCTTACACTGACAGAGGTTTTGCAGGCGAGCAAAGCGAGCCTGTTTGACTCACTTAAACTGCCTATACTGGCGGGGGTCCAGGGGGCGGAGCCCCCTGGCTAGACGGAGAAGGCGAGCGAAGCGAACCTGCCGGCTAGTACTGTATTTAGAGCCCTAAAGCGAATGATGAATTGATCAAATTTATTGAGCTGCCAAGGTCTATTCATTCCATGCAAACTTTCATAGAGTTTGGCAAAATGCAATCGAAGCCATAAGATTTAACAAGGTTAAGAGCAATCTTATGAACATGAAATGATTCGAAACCCATAATTCAAGTAAATATTAGACTTTTCTCTACATTTTATGAAATCGATGAGACAATTACCTCTCTTAATTAACGGAGGATGGTTTTTCATTGAACACGATTTTGAAAATTGATGTAGTTTATGTATCTGGACTCTTGAACAGGACTTGAAATCGTACATGTATATCATACAAAGAGTAGATAAATTAGAATTGGAATTTAATTATTTCAAGACAAATTATTGAATTATTCCTTAAAGACCATATTACAAGAATATTGAATGTTGACAAATGAGTAGTAATCGTGAATTTTCATGAAATAAATCAATCAAAATTCAATATACATCGAATGTTAATAGAGTTTGGAAATGAATAGAAGTTAGTCTAAATTTGACCAGACTAGAGGTAGATTACCTTTTGACGTGTCGAATGGTTTTGAATGCTTGGTCGATGTCTCCTACACTGAGGCAAAAGCTGAAGTTATGTACGGCCGCTCTAGTAGCTGAGTCACAATTTTCTAGGCCTTCAAAGTCTTTCATGAGAATCTTGCTGGATATTACTTGCTGGAAATATGAAATTACTCTTTCAAGATTGTAATAATTTACAACTGAATTAATAATTATAAAAATAATTTTAAAACTGGGACTTAAAATAGGACTTGTATAGTCTATGAGAATCCCTTTGTGCAGCGCGATGCCCTAATTTTCGCAAATTTTGGCATAAATATGCTAAGTAGTGTTCTTGATAATTTGTTATACTGTGATCCGATAACTATCCCAGAGTATCCTGATTGATCAAAGAATTGACTTGCAAGTTTCAAGTTCAAGCAAAGAACGTGTTTGAAGGGAAATTTTGTACACTTTTCATAGGATGTTATGTGTGAGAATTCATTTCTATTAGTTATTTTGTTACATCTTTTTCAATTTAGACTAAACCAATTTGAGTTTTTTTTTTGTCTCAATAGAAGTGTTCAGCAACGTTTCTTTTAAATAATAATTTTTTCATGATGAATGTTGGCTTGAAAGATTGAATACAAACAGTATTTTCTCACCTGTTGATTTATTGGCTTCACCAGAACAATAAGATAAGGGGTATCAACTGCTAACAGACTAACAAAGTTCTCAGAGGCAGGCATGACATCTTGCACTAGAATCCCATGAGAAGAAGAGTAGGCAAGACTGGTTAAAACCTGGAATAAGTAAAGAGAAAAATCTCATAAATTACCAATATTTATTGCACCAGCAAATAAAGAGTTTTAAATTTAACTCTATTGAATAAAAAAGTGATTTTTATGTTTTCAAAACATTTAATGGTCATCCATTCGGATATTATAATTCAGCTACAGGTGTCTCAATTATCACATACTACAAAATAAGTTATTACATGAGACTGATTCCTCATTCAGCGTTTCTGACTACTGAAATTAGCGATGCAGGCGCTAGGAGAGGCTGAAATTTGAAGTTAGTAGTAATAAAGTTTGCTGCTTTTAGAAATTCAAGAAGTTTAAGAGATAAATATTTGAAACAAAATCAATCAATAAGAATTAAACGATGCTCGATGATATTCAAGTAGTTAGTAGAACAAAATTTCTCTTTTATTGTTTATTTCAAAATTTTCTAGAAAGTTCAGTTGATTTTGAAAAAAAACATTACTGTGAGTCATAAACTTTATGATTATTCATTTATCATCGATAATAATCGATATGAGGATATGAGTTAAAGTTTGATTAATGCAGAACGATCTCACTGTTAAATGTTTGTCGACATCTGTAGGCAAGCAGCTTTGATCATTGGTGAGATGTGATTTTAGAGAAGCTTCCGGAGGTAGTCGTTTGGCTTCACATACAAGCAATCGAGGCTCTTGTTCATCCCAAAAGTGATTTACGACAAATCGTTTCGTGTCACTTCTGTAAAAAGAAAATGTACAAGAATAAACTTTTCCATCTTGCGATATACGATAAACAGATACAAATAGTTCTCCAAAATTGAAACTTTTTTCAACATTGATAACAAAGAGTTAGTGACAAGATAATGTCAAAGAAATACTGACGCATGCGCAGAGAAAATAGAACAAATGATATAAACGGCAATGTTGCAAAAATTGTTTGAGATCAATCAGGATTAGGTAAAAAATACACTAAGAGATCAAATGAGGATAATTAAGGAAATAATGTTTAATAACAAAGAATTAAACCCCCCTTATACCTTTCATCGGCAGAAAATGAGTGACAAGATAGTGAGTCATTTTCCATGTCCCACACATAGACAGAGGGCAAAGGTAGAAGATTGACTCCAGCCACACTCAATGAGACACGAGTGCCATTCGCATTGACCCTGGCGCATATCACCTCCCCAAAGTCATCCAAAGACTCCATCAAGTCCTTTGGCGGACACACGGTTTTCGCCTCTCTGTAGACAAAATAAAATGTTTAATGAATTGATTTATTGAATTCGATTGAAGTTTTTATCAAACTATTTTATCAATGTTGCTTCCACAAAATTGTAGAATTTGAATTTTAATTACGTGTTTTTCTCAAATAATATTGAAGATATTTCAACATTTTGGAATCAATCTATTCTTATAAAGATGCCACGACCTGGTGATACAGGGTATACATTACATGACCCTGTATACATTACATCTTTCATTTTTGCACGAGCTCAATGATTGGGATGGGTTCCTTCCACAGATCCAGATGAGATGAGAAATTAAATGACGATCTGAACTAAATCTGCGGTATTGAAAATACACAATTGGTCCAATCTTATCTTTAATTTCCACTTTTAATAGTTTTGAAAGTATTTCAATAAGTGTTCAGGAGGTAGAAGTTCATCAGAATGTTTCCTACAATTTTAGACCAAATTCATGTTGTTCGGACCGAGCTGGAGTCATTTTTACATCTCACCAGAATGTATTCTTTGCTTGGACAATAGATAATATGCATTACTTTTTCACCAGACGCGCTGTGACTACAACATTTCTTTCTCAGTAGGGCTTTTCTATTTACTTGAATATTTTTGGACAGTGAAATAGTTTTTCTTCCCACACGTTCACTCCATTGAAATGGTCATTGAATTCTACAAAAGGTGGCATCACAAGCTCAGTTTAAAAAAAAACGACTACTACCATGATAACCCCTCCCTCCTCCCTCCTTTGGGAGATTGACTGTCGTTAGTAAAGACAGTCAGTCGTTTACCGTCTCTGGAGGAATAGTAATTAATGCATTACACTCTAACTGATTAACTGCATGTTATTCAGAGGTGTTCTGCGCCGCCAATTGGTTGCGGAGACTGGCTTATGGTTGAGAGGATCAACGTGCTAACCACACGTTACCTCTATCCTGGTTGATGATTATTTGCTTGCTGTATGGTCTGTCCGGCCGGGGTGTCTTCTTGGCTTGGACGGGCTGTATAGTAGAATGAATTTGAAACTGGCAACCAGCTGGTAGGCCTAGGCCCTTCATGGGCTGTTGAGCCAGACATACATACTACCGTGACTAAGATGCGTCAACTGGAAAGAATAAAGAATCCGACATACTTATTCAATATAAGTCCTTCATGTAAATTCTCCAATTTTTCGCAACTTTACGAATTGATTATTATCCAATACTACCATTATTGGATAATAGTAGTATTATCCAATACTTCTATTATAGAAATAATAGGAGAGCAGTTCTAGTTGAATTCGTTGATACTCTTCCTTCATTTGATGAAGCCTGTGTTTTTGTTTAATGTGTCATTGTTATTGTACATTTGTTTTTCGAAATTTATTGTTGACCGAACGTAAGTGAGGTCTAGATTCAAGACGACGATTTTGCATTTCTCTTTATGTTTGCTTGTTTGTTTGTTCCGAATTTACGACAAAACGCGGCAATAGATTCGGATGAAATTTGACATGAATATTCCTCTTGAAATTGCTCGTCGATGTATATGTAAGGTATCTTGAAATATTGCACTTTAAGGATAATATGAAAGGAAAAGGAATTACCTCCATACTAAAATATTACTATATACATTTATACTTCTGGACATAGGAGAACTCACATTATAGAATTATTCATGCTTAACCAGCTGTCGAGTTTATTATTAATTGCATGCAATGAAGCATGCAATTAATGAAACTCAACAGTATTCCCCTCATGAATAATGCCACATCCATGGGTGACTTCGTGAGGTCTACTTTTTTTGCTGCGGATGATGCCCATATAAGTATTTAATTTTACTTGTGCATGGGTAATATAGTGTGCGAGGGTGATTTATGAGGTGCATAAACGACCATGCCTCTGGTGGGATTCGAACCCACGACCGGGTAGCGCTAGCAGACTGAAGGTTGTAACGCCCCAGACCACTCGGCCAACCCGGCCGGCCAAAGTACTGTTCACAGAACTACTAGTTTAATATGAGATGTGTGATGATTTAATATGAGTGAGTATTTACTGTACTCCCGAAGTTTTTCAATAAATGAAAGATGCACTAGTGTACCTGCGAGTAAGGTCCCAAACATGAAGCACACCAGACATGGTATAGACTACTAGATGTGAAGAGGAGGCAGACAGGTGGAGTCCAATAGGTGTGCTGCTGCAGGTGAGCGACTGCTTCACTGTGCCCTGGAACGTCATCACTTGCACATGACTGCTCTTCGATTCCAGCACGACAAGGCTTTGCTCCAGCAGAGCCACACACTCGCATTCGCAAGAGAACGAACCTAAAAAAACAAATAATGATATTGGATTTCTCTCGAAATCAATTAATTGAAAACATAATACAAGCAGTAAAAATAAGTATTATGCAATGGATAGAACACAAAGATAGTCAGAATTAACAAATTTAGAAGCTGAATATCATAAAAATAAGTTATGTTGAAATGTGAAAGTCATGACGTTTCCAGTCATATAAAGATTTCATCTCATCGGTACCCTGAAAATCTTTTACTGTCACATTCATTTTCTGAGGTGTGAGGGTGATGCTCAAATGAGGTCCTAGATGAGAGGGTAATGAGAAGGATGATGATTAGATTAGATTAGATTTCTTTATTCATATAGACAATAACAAAACATTCACACTTAGATTCTAGATTGCAATTAGATATTGTGAGTAATAATGTGCAAGAGTAAGTTACCTCTATACAGGAATATGCGTAGTAACTATAACGTTTTGTATAAATGACACTAGCTTGAAAGATAGTAATTATTCAACAGACACGGGTATACATGAACACGGAGTTATAGAAATTATATATTTAGGAAAACTATATAGGCTACTATAATTAATTGGCAATCTTATCCATTACGATTGAATTATCTAAATGAAAAGGCGAAGTTTGGACGTTTTTTTTTATTAAAAGGGTTGGGCTTTGTAACCCTTAGCCATCGCGACCGCTATTCGATCTTTTGTGGCATCCCCTCTATGCCATGTTCCATAATCCAAGGCCAGAGCAGAATTTACTCAGGGCCTTGAAGTCCAGTTCTCTTGCCTCCTCCGGTAGGAGGGTTGCCTTTCCAAGAAGTCTCCTCCTCATTTGCAAGAGTGCTGGACATTCCAGCAGCAAATGTGCTGCTGATTCTGTCTCTTCTATGCAGAATCTACATTCATCATCCTGACATAGTCCCTTCTTCCGTAACATATACCTGAATGGGCCGTGTCCTGTCAGGAGGCTTACTATTTGCCTCAGCTCCCTCTTTTCCAGGCTTATTACATTGCGGGAAGCCTTTGTTGAGGGTTTAATCAACATTTTTGATTTTTGTAGTCCTTCTGTCCTGTTCCAAATCAAAATCTTCTTCTTTCCCTCCCATTCTCGGACTTTAGCTTTACGATGGCTAAAAGGAACCCCACAACCTGGTTCCGGTCCTACAAATGGAGAATCTGCACCTTTTTTTGCAAGGCGATCAGCTATTTCATTTCCATAGATACCCTTGTGCCCCGGTACCCACATCAGGCTAACCTGATTCCTGACAGCCAGTTCCCTTAGGGACTTTTGACACTGTGTTACCAGCTTTGAGCTACTGGAACAGGCCTGCATTGCCTTTAGGGCTGCCTGGCTGTCACTCAAAATAGAGATCTTTGCCCTTCTCAGTCCTCTTTCAATGAGTTGATTAGCACACATCTCTATGGCCATTACCTCGGCCTGAAAGACAGTTGCCGTTTTTCCCAGGGCCTTATAGAATTTAGTTCCTGGCCCATATATTCCAACTCCTGTCCTTCCTTCCCTACATGATCCATCAGTGTACCACTTCAGGGCGTTTGACTCCCAAGAATACTTTCTTCCATCCCTGTCACTCTCCAGGATTGTGACTTTGTAGGGGCGATCCATTAAGTATTCCCGGTTTTTAAAGACCGGAACAGCTAAAGCCATAGCTAATTCAGGAAACTCCTTTAATATTGTCAAATGACCTTTCTCAATGGAGTTGTTGATATTTCTGTTACCGGTCATTTTGAGGGCACTTAGTGCTGCCCTTTTCTTGACCTCCTACGCCAGAGGCAACATTCCAAATATTGCATCTAGCACAGCTGTTGGGCAGGAGCCTGTGGCTCCACTAATGCCCAGACCTGCCAACCTCTGCAATTTTTGGAGTTTAGTTGCTGGTAATCCTGTCCTGTTCCCAAACCGGTGGATTGGGGTACAGTTAAGATTAGAACTCACGGAACTTTGACAGCCCTGAAGGTAAGTGAAATAGCTTGTACTAACCTTGGACTGACGAGAATAGTGGACTGTATGTGAATGTAGAGTATGTAGAAGTTACTGGTGATGATATCCTGTCTGCATGCGTAGGTTTAACATATGTATATACACGGAACGGAACAAGATGATATGTTACGTCCAACTTGAATGCCACAAAACAGGAGAAAACGGAACGAAACGTCTTGACTTCTCGGGCATGCTCCTCAAAGTGCCGGATTGAAAGATAAACGGGGAGGATAAATGAGGGGTGAGGGAGAGGTTATCTTGCCTACTCTAGGAAAGGGGGAAGGGTGGAAAGCACAAACTAATCAACTCACAATCAAAACTGTCGATTGTTCATGAATCCACCATTTGCAGTAGTCTTCTGCAAGGTAATTAGAATAGAAAGGTATGAGTCATCAGCATCGTAGCCGGGAGGAAACAGTGAATTCTGACATCATTGGCACCACAGCTGTTTAGCGAACCTAGAATAAGTTAGGAACTTCATCTGCTCCTTGTGCGTTCCAACTTGGTTCCAAACGCTGATGTTGTAAATTGATTTTTCTATACCTATTTGAGAAACTTAGACTTATCTATCTAAAAACTTATCTATCTATTGCCAAACCTATTCTCATAACCTCTTTTCCCATAATGTTTTGAAATGGAAATTTTTGCTTCTTTATTGTCAATATGATGAACTCATTTTCTTGAAATCACCATATAATAACAAGAGTTCATTTTGCCTAATACAATTATACAACCTACAGTTTGAATGCAATTGGGAAAAGATTCTGTACTAATAACAAAAACCACATGTTTGCAAAAAAATGATGCAGTGATAACATAATAGCCTGTTCAAATCAGAGTGCATATTTTCCGTGACATCAGAAATGATTTTAATCTAATTACTTTGATTGGAACACACAAGGAGCAGACAAAGTTCCAAAGTTCCTAATTTCTACGTTCACTAAACAGCTGTGGTGCCAATGACGTCAAAATCCACTGTTTCCTCCCGGCTACGATGCTGATGACTTATACCTTTCTATTCTAATTACCTTGGTCTTCTGTTCCACTTTAGGCCACCAAACCAGTGCAGCATGAGTAACCATAGGCAGTATTACAGTCTGGTAAACCCAGAACTGCATACTGGGCCTCAGCCCCCATTTCTTACCACACAGCCTCCTGCAGGCCCCCATAGCCTTTGTGGCCTTTGTAAGAGACCTCTCAATATATCTATTCCACAGAAGTTTTTGGTCGAGGACTATCCCTAAATATTTCACTTCTGTGGAAAACAGAATTGTTGTTCCTCCCAGAGTTGGAGTGTTAAGTTCAGCTTCCTTTTCCTGGTGAATGGAACAATTACCGTCTTTTCAGGATTGATCCGAAGATCCTCCTTTTCACACCACCTTCCTATGAAGGAGAGGGCCCTTTGCAGCAGGTCACACAGGGTGTCTGCTGATTTGCCACTTATCATGAGTACCAGGTCATCAGCATAAGCTTGCATCCTGTATCCTCTGGCTGCCACTTGTTCTAGGAGATCATCAATAACCATAGCCCATAGCAGAGGCGAAAGAACCTCTCCTTGAGGGCAACCTCTCAGGGCTGTTAGTTACTGACTCACTACCCATTTCAGCAGTTATCAGCCTATTCCTGAGCATTGACATAATCCAGGAGGCGGTATCACTATCAACCTCCTTTCTCATGATTGCTCTTTCAATAGATGGAAATGAGGTGCTATCAAAAGCTCCTTCCACATCCATAAACGCCCCAATTAGTGTCTCCTTCTCCTCTAAAGCCTTTTCTACCTCCCTGGTGAGGACATGTAAGGCTGTTATAGAGGAACGTCCAACCTGATAGGCATGTTGGGACTTATTCAAAGTGTTATTGTTAAACACTTCATCCCTTATATATCTATCAATTACCTTCTCCATGGTTTTAACCATGAAAGAGCTAAGACTTATTGGGCGGTACAACTTAGGCAGAAGAGGGCTTCTGCCCCCCAGCCTTTGGCACAAATACCACCCTAACCTGTCTCCATCTTATAGGAATGTAACCCATAGCCTAACTAGCTTGAAATGCTTTCACCATTGAGGACTTAATTTCCTCTGTGGCGTTTTGTAGCAGGGCTGGAAATATACCATCTGCCCCTGCTGCTTTATAAGGAGTGTATGAGTGTATGGCCCATTCCACCGTACCTGGGGTGGAGATGTTACCCGCTCTTCTTCAAGCCCAGGCTAGTTCCCTTTGGGATTTGCTAGTAACTCTGGGGGATTCTTCAGCCCCTGTCCCCCTGATCTCAGATCCAGGGAAGTGAGTATCTAGCAGAAGTTCAATAGTCTCTCTACAACTACCCGTCATCTCCCCATTGTGGTTCAATAGGGAGCCTAGTGGGTTAACATGGTCTTTCTGCAGGACCTTCTGTAGCCTGGTGGCTACTGGAAGTGACTCTATACCTGAGCAGAAGTCCCTCCATGTTTTACATTTGGACCGTCTAAACTCCTTGTTGTATTTGGTCAAGGCATTTTTATATTCAGTCCAGTTTCCAGAACTTTTTGCCCTACTAAAAAGCTTTCTTGTTTTAGCCTTCATCCTGCTAAGCCCTTTGTTCCACCAGGGTATATCTCTACTCACCCTGTTGCTTCTGGAAGGGCATGCCTTGGTGTATGCTTCTATTATAGCCTCTTCGATTTTTGTGACTTTGCTCTCTAAGCCTTCCTCAGTCACAATGGGAGGGTTTATCTGGTTTGTGATTGAAGCCAGTTACTCCCAATATAGAGCCCAGTCAGTAGACTTGGGGATTCTATAGGTATGCAGAGTCTCCTCCAGAACCTCCAGGTCAAACCTGATATGTCTGTGATCAGACAATGAGACCTCAGATGAGACTCCCCATCCAGACACCAACCAACTTGCCCACCCATCAGCCAGTGTTAAGTCTAGGGCTTCCTGGTGACTAGCAGTCACAAAGGTTGGTTCGTCACCTATATTCATAATCTCCAATTCATTTGAGTATATGAAGTCAAGAAGTAACTCACCTCTGACATTGATGTTGGTGCTTCTCCATGCTGTGTGGTGGGCGTTTGCATCGCATCCTATTATGAGGGGCGTTCCTCTACCCTTGGCATGCTGCACCAACCTCTCCACCTCTGGTGTTGGAATGCTGTCCACATCTCCTGGGAAGTAAGCAGAGGCTATAATAACCTCTTTGCTACCTCTAGGTGTGGAGATCTCAATGATCACCACAACAAGGTCCCAATCTATGAACCCTGTCAAAGGAAAGCACCTAACAAGTTTGGACATGATGAGAGATGACGACAATTTTTCATTTTTTATATTGATCTTTGTAAGTGAATGCATTTTGTCCATGTTCCATAAGTATTTCATTTTTATCTTCACCATCAGTTCCTGATTGTTGGCATTCTAATTTTTGTTCAATGACAATCGCCACTCAATGTAGCCTTAGAGCTTTAATCATCCTTACAATTTTCATTATACAGAATGTATCAAAATAATTGAGAATGAGGCAGAAAGTAAAATTATATTCCTTGAACAAAGCTAGATTGATACTTTGTATATCTCCATGTAGAGATTTGGAAAAATTTCTTCACAACCAGGAACTAACCTTATATATCATTGAATTGATTCTTTTATGAAAATAATAATAATAATAATAATAGTTGGCCTCCAATCTCCATCACTCCTTACAGCCAACCTGTTCCACCACATGGCGCCAAGTGACTATATAGTGAGTATGCATATTAGAGGCATTTTTCGTGCAATAGAACGGCTCTTGGCCTTTGTATATTGCAACTGTCATGTGTAAAATGTATACTGTTTGACAAATAAACTGATATCAAACTGTTCCTATTCTTCAGTTAGAGCCTTCATTTTCCTTTTAAATAACTTAGAGGTTTCAAAGAAATCGATTTTATGACACAATCTGTTTCCTGTAGAGAAACATCTGTCAACTGGTGATGCACTACTTCTTCTGTAGGGATGAAATTGATGATGGTATCTTAGGTTTCTTGTTGGTACAGCAATTCCTACTCCTTGATCACCAACTTTTGTATGCCCATGGAGGCAATTATGCAGAAATACAGCATCAAATTTGGTTCTCTGCCATTCAAGGGTTTCCGTATCATTTTCTTTACAGAATTGAATGTATGAAAGATGCTGCATGTTTGGTTGAAGCTGCTTCAAAACCAGGCAAACAAATCTTCTCTGAACAGATTCAATTTTCTTCGTTGTACACAATCTCTCTCTACTCCAAATTATTGAAGCATACTCCAATTGACTGCGTACTAGAGAAATGAATAGGGTTTTCATAGTTTTTGTGTAGTGGAAGTCTCTGCCTATCCATCTGATTACCCCCAATTGTCTTCTAGCTTTTGATGCAATGTTAACATGAGAAGTGAACAGGAGTTTACTACCAAATGTTACTCCAAGATCTAGCATACTTGTAACACGCTGTATAACATCATCATGAATCCTATACTGAAATCTTGAGGTATTAGTCTTTCTTGAATAAGTGATCACAAAAGTCTTTTTTGCATTGATTGGCATCAAATGTTTTTTGGACCATTCAATAACATTGTTGATATCCCTCTGCAATGATAATGAGTCGTTTCTGAACTCAATTTTCTTGAAGATCTTGAGATCATTAGCATATAGTAATACTTCACACTCCAAATGATAGACAACATCATTCATGAAGATTGTGAACAGAAGAGGACCAAGGTTTGATCCTTGTGGAACCTAATTATTATTAGGATTAGGATATCATTATTTTAGGAAAAGGATTAAGGACTGAAACTGGTCTGAAATCCTTGATGTCATTTGATCTCGCTTTTATAGGAATTGGTACCACTACAGAGTGTTTCCATACACTTGGGAAGATACCTAGTGACAGGCTACTCCGCATTATTCCTGTGAGTACGGGGTAGATAAGATGACCAATTCCTTTCACAATGAATACAGGTATCTGATCAGATCCAGGATATGATTGGGTGTTCAACAAGTCAATCTCTTTGAGCACTTCTTCTTCCATAATGTTGGGTACTTCAAAAGAAAATGATGCATTGGTATTGTCATTATTGCTTGCAGCAACTGGTGTCTGTTTCTGGTAAAGTGAAGAGAAGTAACTGCCAAAGCCAAAACTCTCACTGATCTTGTGCGAATCTGATATAATATTCCCATTAACTTTAATAGAATATACTTTAGAACTTTAAGAATATACTTCACACTATCACTATACTGCACTTTCGAAAGTATCTTTTCAGAGAGCAGAATTTTCACTACAAAATGCACTATTCTAAGTTGAAAGAATGCTGAAAAATCCCGCTAAAATCTTTCGTTTTAACGGAGCTTACTCAGCCACGTCTAGTCAAGACCAACCGACTGGCCAACATTATATGAATATTAAAAAGACAAACTAGTCATTTTTTAATCCAATCTATATTATAATTAATTGATATTAGATTGAATCTACTCACTTATGACATTCAAAGATGTAAGGGGAGCTGACTGGTATACCACCACTGTTTTTCCACTCCACACCACTATATTGTCCTTGGACACGGTCACACCACAGACCTTGAGGTCAGTCTTCAAGTCAGCTGATTCACCATCGAGTGTCACAACGAGATCTGACGCTGATACTTGAACGGCCGAAACCTGTCAATGAATCCAGAAATTAAAAGCTTATGAATGGAATTATTGATCATTTGAAGAAGTAATCTTCAAATAAGATTACTGATGATTGAATCCATTCATCAGCAGTTACAGAAATCTAGCATTAATGAAGTTTTAATATCATATAATAAGATAAGTACATATATTAAACTAAAATAGAAGACGGTTTCATGTTTATCGCGCATATCAAAACAAAATCAGTATACAAAATATCAAGAGTTACACTCCAACAAACAAGTTTAGTACATTATAACTCCATAAAACCAGAAAAATAAATCATTTCTATTAAACTAGGTTCAACAAAGCTTTTTCAAAACTTGATTTTGACCAACTATTCAGAGTTTCAACCATTTTTGAATCGTAAGTCTCTATAGTTTGAATCAAGTTGGAAGAACATTAAGTTGGACTTGGTTGAGACACTAATGTTGTACACAGGCCTTAGCCAGTGAAAATAATTGGTTTTCATTTTATAACACACTCAAGTTAATCAACTATGAGCAATCAATCTACACAAACTATAAAGTAAGATTCTGAGAATAGCTAGTATAATAATAATAATAATAATAATAATAATAATAATAATAATAATAAGTCTGTCCAAGCAAAGATCTTGCTCTGGCAAGATGGGAAAATGAATCCAGCTTGGTCAATATTTGTTCAAAAATTAAAAATTGCAATTAAAATTTTGTCGGCTTCATAGTAGAATTGTTCCCTACAATTTGAGGCCAAATTGATAATTTTTGAACAAATATTGACCAAGCTGGAGTCATTTTCCCATTTTACCAGAGGATCTTCTTTGCTTGGACAGACTGTATAATTATCTACTCCTAATGATAAACTATAAGAATAGCGAGACTTCACGATAGAATTTCGATAATAGAAAACTGATTGGAGAATTAAACTGTTATGAAACCTATCGTCCATAATGAATGAATATTCAAGTTCGTAGAATGGTTACCCGTTGGCTGTAGGCAGCGGACAGAGCGTGCTCCCTGAGCAGGAAGGCCGAGGATGCGGTGTGGACGGCCAGACAGGCGCCGGTGCCCCAGCTGCAGGACAGGACGTGGCCGCGAACCCGGCTGCCCGCCACCTGCTCCCACTCGTCGTCGCCTCCCATCTTCGACCGGCGCCAGAACAGCACGTTGCCTACATTCGTACATGCACACAATGTACCTGCAATAAAAAACACACAAATTCATGCTTAGTGCGCTCAGCTGGCAGAGTGTATTTACCATTTGTATGATATGTGTATCATGTATTTGTATCATTTGTATGTGTTATCATGGCGTGTTTATGTAAATGGAGTGGCTGTACTGCCATTACTGAATGAAAATTCCTCTACTATCACGCTAACTTAAGCCTTCCACGACGGCCGGTGCAAGAGGCTCATATCATTCATTCTTTGAATCAACTAAAGCAGTCGATTCAATTGCGCTAATGCCAAGTGAAAATACAACCGAATTTTAGGGAACGTATTGTGAAGGAGTACATCAATATATTAGTTCGACAAAGAGGAAATTTTAAAATGTGACTGACTAAACTGTGTAACTGGGCAAGTTCTTTGGTATAGATGGGTATAGATATAAATTAATACATGAATAAAATAAAATACCATCGAATTTGTACAAATAAAAATAGAATTACTTCAAGTTGATTCAGAAAAATAATTGTATTATCGTAATGATTTTGAAAACTAATTCTCTTCCAGCCTAAATACAAGAGCTGATCTAAAAGATTTAATCTATATTTTTGTAAAACTATTTATGTATTAAATAAATTGAACGTATACATTTTTTAAATGTTGCAACCAACCGTCTTGTGCAAAGTAAGCGAGTGCAGTTATGGCCTGCTTAGTGGCGGCTGGCTCAGAGGACTCGACTGGCAACGAGTAGGAGTCGCCAGATGAGAGATGCCAGCAGCGCACCACGGTGGCTCCCACTGCGCAGGCCACAACTCCCACGCCAGCCCACACCATCGCGTTACTGCTGCCCTCCGCGCCGGCTGCACTCATTTTCACCTGAACAAAATAATAAAATAATTATTAGAAAAATATTATGAGTGAAATTACTCAACTCTAAGTTAATATTATGCGGCTATTCGTGGATGCCCTATGCTCCAACTGGAGTTACAGGAATGAATATTATGAGTAAAAAACTCTAGCTCACTATAGTCTGTCCAAGCGAAGAAGGCCCTCTGGCAAGATGGGAAAATGACTCCCGTTTGGTCAATATTTGTTCAAGAATTATAAATGTGGTCTTAATAGTAGACCAAATTGTTTCCTACAATTTGAGATCAAATTGATAATTTTTGAACTAGAATTGACCAAGCTTGATCATTTTCCCATCTTACCAGAGGGTCTTCTTTGCTTGGACAAACTATACCTCATTCACAATGTCAAATTGGATCATGTTTCAAGTTTCAAACAATCCTCCAACCACTAGAGCAACATAAAATGCATCCAACTTAATATTGTGAATCTTAGACACGAAATAAAAAGAATGTCAAATTCAACGGTTATGTGGTTGAGAGTAGCAATAGTCCTTACTTCGCTCTTACTAATAGCACTTATTCAACTCAATAATAGTACGATTCGTAAAAGTATTTGTAAGATTGGTCTTTCAACTATAGAATACTACTTACTGATTACCAACAAGGATCACCTCATTGCCAATACTTTTACAAATCCTACAATTATTGAATTATTAAGTGAAACTATTCATTTTCGAATTGTGGAGGACGAATTTCAATTTACTGTATCTCCAATAACTTCAATTAGTTTGGGATAGAAAGTAGGTAGATGAAATTGAAAGGATGACCAAAGATGTCGAAGAGCTTGATGACTTCATGTGGTAGCAGGAGGTTGTGGCATGATATTGAACATTTGTATGAGTTAATATATTATTTGTTTCCACAGATCAAAAATGTAGTTACCCTTTAGAATAATTTATCCTATGCTCAACATGCTTCAACTCATTTCATCTTCAAATGCCATCGTATCGAAGTAATACTAATGACCAATGTATTGATGAAATGCTTATCTATTTTTAATTTATTAAAACGTCATCACAGGTAGGTGGTAGCACTACGAAATACACAATAATCGAATTTTGTTCTATCTACAAGTATGAGAGAGAGATATGATGACAAAGTATGATGACAAAGTCTACCGGATACAGCTAATTTATGAGGAATCATAGAACCGATACAAGATTATAAAACGAGTATGTAAACATAAAGATGGCTGCAATGGATTATTATTTACATGAGAGATGGGTAGAAAAGATTTTTAGAGATAAAGACGACCAATAAGAAATAATTAATGAATAATATTCAAGTATTTATTAATCGTAGTTTGTTCAATGGGCGTATATAATAGCTAAGTTACCTTATTAACTTCGACAAGTGATCCATCCTGAGCCACAGCATAATGGCCGATACTCAACCCGTCGGTGAGAATGATCAAACTCTCTTCATGTTCGTGATGAAGCATACGCTTTACTCTAGCATTACCACAGTTCAAAACTTCTTGACAGCTTCCACTTTCTGATATGTGGAACACCTTACCTGAAATAATACTAAAATTAAACTCTATTTTGTACCCTTTTAGATAACCAAAATTGTAGAAAAAAATATTTTATTTAGTATAACAAATAAAATGAATAAATAAATAAATTTCCTTCAAAAAATACAATAAATACATTTTATATTTGAATTCAGTTATGCTCAGATAATATATATATATTTTTTTGAAATTAACCTACTCAACTATGGGAAACCCATGTGCTGGAGTAGGTGTTGGATTTTGGGTGGGGGTGCGAATACGTTGGGTAGGTGAGCTCACATACTATTTGAAATAATATTTTCTATGTGATGTCTTCTGGTTTTTATAATCCAGTTTTTAACGGCAGGTTTGAATTTTTTGGGTTTTCTATTATCTTGATGTGTATATGAAGTAAATTGTGTAGTTTTGGTGCTAGGTAGTTGTAGTGGCGCTGATATGTTGCCTTCCTAGAAAAGTTTGTGATAATTATACTAGACAAAACAGCATCCCGACACTTAGACTCTTTAGTGGGATGCTGCTTGTTACAAAGTAAAGCAAAGACTCCGAAGTTGATAGTTACCGGACTGAGTAGCAACATAGCAGGCAAGATGGTCATGTCCGCCAAAAGCGGCACGGTGTCCGGCGGTACGCGGCCGCCACGCGCTGAACACGTCCAGTGCACGCTCATCACCGGCCACTGCCTTGCGCGCCAGCCGACTCAGGTCGGGCCCGGGCCGTGCACGTGCAAACTCCACCTCGCTCACGCTCACTCCGAGCCCGTGTTCGAACACCGACACCAGCTGGCCACGCGAGTCCACGCGCCAACCTATCAGTGTGCCGTTCTGTAAACAGATAAAACTTCAAAGCTAACCTAAATTCAAATTAAAATCGCTTCATTCCGATTCATAAATAATACCATAGACTAAGTATACAGTCACATACAGACTAAGTATATACTAATCTGTAACGGCTGAGTTCAAACCACATGTCAAAAACTCTACTCTCACCAGTCTGGGTTGAAGAAGGCTTGCCTAAGCAGCGGAAATATTCCCTGACTCACATGTAAGTTAAGTTTCTCAGTGTTTTTATATCTATGTGCTAGTTTTATCTGTATATATCATGACCAAGTATATACTAGGATATTCTAAGTATACATACTACACTAAGACTAATACTAACTAAATACTATAGGCTTATCAATGATAATGCATGAACAGAAGTTTGTATATCAACATAAATTAAATTGGAATACCTATTTTCTATTTTCTTACATACGAGGTCTTTGTAATAATAAATGTTAGAAAAAGTAAATGAATATCATTATTTTGTCCAATTAAGATTTATCTGGCCATCCCAACCTGAGGCTCCAATTCTAGTCATAATACAACAAGATGAATGAATTCATACTGACAGATCTAAGAGAAATCTGATCATCTAACTGAAACCATGAGGTCGAGTGAAATAGCAATAGAATTTTTCATAAAATCACCCATGATGTTAATCAAGCTCCTAATCCAACTATCAGCCATTAGATAGCATAAGTTGAGCCTAAAGCAGGTTGAGAGTCCATTCAAAAGTTGACAAATCCTTATTCATTGGGAGAAATATTCCAAGAGGCAACCACTGGAATAGTGGCCACAAATTTACTGGTGCTTTTCCAATACATTTTCCTTTGATGAAAATATCGATTCTAAATTGTGATTTCATAATTAGCTATGTGAATGGGAATGAAGCCATAAAAATCCGGTCACATCAGTTTCTCTCATAAATTGTAGAGAAAACAAAAGTCAAGTGTTTGTTTGTCAAAGGCTCAACAGCCCATGAAGGGCCTAGGCCTACCAGCAGATTGTCAATTTCATATTCACTCCACTATACAGTTCGTCCAAGTAATGAAGACAAGACGGGAAAATGACTCCATCCCGAAAAGTCAGGTGTACAATCACATAAATACAGTAACCATGTACATATAGTTACTGAATCTTGATTGAACAAGTTCAATGTTGCAATCAAATTATTTTCATTCACATACAAGTTGGCAGCAATTACGTACTATGTCAACGGAGACGAAGCGGCCGCCGAGATGAGACCAGGCGATGTGATGGAGGGGAGCCGCATGCACGGTGGGTACAGCGCTAAAGTCGCGCTCGCCGTTCCACACACGTAGCTCGCCATTGGCCCAGGCCGACACGAGCATGCGCCGTGCAGGGTGCCAGGCCACGCCCACTGCCGCGCACGACTGCCGCGCCGGCTGTACGTCTCGCACCGCCTCGCCCTAAAACAACCACATGTCAATATTTTCTTATAACATAGTTAATCCAGATCCAAGATGCCTCGATTTTCAGTTTATACGTATTACAGTAGCCTTAATAATTAAAAAAATAACTATTATTAGAAATAATACGTAAGAAACTTCACTTATCCAAAAATAAATATGAAAATAGAAGATTAAATATACAGTATTTTGAGAGATAATATTGGGTGATCCACATGAAATGTAACCCTAACTTTAGAAATATATTATAGCGGAAAATTGAGTGATTATGAGATGAATCTGCGGATAATGGCATCTAGGATAAAGTTAATGAGACTCATGGGCACGTATGGAAGCTGATAAAAAGTTGATCAATTACAAACCAAACATGTCATTGACATGAGTCAGTTGCCAATATAAACATTTCCGCCACAAAAAACTTAATTTTCCTTCATGTATTTTTTAAGATAACTTACATTAAGGTTTTTTACATGTGGATCATCCATTTAATCCATTTTAAGAAAAAACATAGTGTACATTGTTAGAAATATTTTTAGAACAGCGATGGATGAAAATAAAATGATTTGAATAATTTTTTATAAGTACGATTATTATACGTCATATTTTTGTAAGAATTTGAGAATCGTGTATATTTGTTATTTTTGTGAAGAGTTTCTTATGCCCGGTTTTTCCAAGCACACTCAAATTTGAGGGACCCTAGTGTTCACTACACTTTACTACATTCCCTATACTTATCATAGAAAATGTCAGCTGTTCATCAAAATTTGAGGGTCCCTCAACTTTGAGTGTGCTTGGAAAAACCCGGCATCAGTCTTTTATCAAATAGTCAACTCTCCAGTTCCTTTGATTCTCTGAATTCATTGGGTAATTGAGGTTCAAATTCAAATACTAAGATGCAGTACCCTGATAGTATCCTGAATTGGATCTCCATAATAGGAAGATGATCAGCATACTATCACCATTTGGAAGATCAAAAGATCATCTATCATGCGGTCAGGCTGAGACGACGTTTTGGCAAAATAAAATACATAATTTAATACAGGAATTTGTCTAGCTTTTGTACTTGGAAACATTTCATTCTATTAAGTTTGTAGCTCTATTTTCATACTGAATGCTGGTAACATTAAACATCGACCGAATTCAAATTATTGAGTGTTGCCACATTTAAGAAAATTAATGGAAAAAGCCGATAAAATGTAGTAAGGTAGAAAAGCATCAAAGGTTCAACACAAAATCATAAATGTGTCAACAATATTCGTGTTTATTATGGGGGAATTTTCCACTAAGTTAGGAAAGCTTTGAGTTTTTTCTTAAAACATCTATATTATCATGACAATTTTCAAAGTATTTATTAAAGAGCCTATAGGACCATTTTGAGGAATGTCTTCTCAGCCCGACCGAATAGTACATGAAGTAATTACATTTTAAGCGTAAATATAGTTTACAATAATATTTTTCCTTGTTGGGTAGTTGTGAAGGTGATATTGTGGTAGTATGTACATTTAACTATACTATTTCAATCATTTCAAACTATAACTTAATTGGAAATTATATTAATAATAATAATTAATTCGAATCTCAATTTATTGCTATATAAATAGACAAAGGACTTCTGCAACTGCAAATATTGACCAATGTACTAAATAGCAGGCGAGATCCATTGAATGAAACTGATCATTTTATTCAATGGATCTCGCCTGCTCTTTAGTACATTGGTCAATATTTGCAGTTGCAGAAGTCCTTTGTCTATTTATATAGCAATAAATTGAGATACGAATTAATTATTATTATAATTATCCAGAAGTTGGTAAGCAGCAATATCTAATAATTCTTCCATCAATTATATTAATAATTGAATAAATTTACCAAGTCATCGCAAATGGTGACACTGCCTCCAATGTCCTGAGAGTGACAAGCAATGGCCAGCAGTGCTTGCTGTGGGTGCCAAGCCAAGGCATTGACCGATGTCACTGGATCCTCCACATGAACGGTGTAATCGAAATAGAGTGACATTTCTCAGTACCTGATCGATTCCATTTGGATAAATGTTCTCACAATCCATGCAGTTGTTTGTACATTCTGAAAAATATAATTTACTTTTAAAAATGTGTTAAATGGAATTAATATTGAAAGAACTGAGCACTTTAACTAGAAACAAAGTATTAAATAAAGACTCCAGGATTCTTGCTTTATCCAGATGAACTGGCTATCACTGTAGCCATAATCGAGCAATAAAGCGCTGGTCTGATAATCAAAGCCTCATTCTGATGAGGATACTGGGTTCAAATCCAATTAACGGCACAGATTTTCGACCAGTCAGTCGGATTTCCGAACAGCCACTCCCGCATTTTGGAAGAGAGGCCGTGGTCCCCAATGCCAAAAATGAAGTCATCTCTTATCATCACCCCTCTCATTACTCACGTACAAATTTAGAGCTCATGAATGAGCATCAACCTAAGGAAGGATATGAGGACTTGCTCATACTCATTATTCATAATACTAATAGCATAGCAATGGACTGTGACCAAGTTCAAATCATTGATATCGGTGGCCTCTACCCAATCAAATTTCTGATCATCATGCAATGCTGTGTAAAATAAATTACAAACTTGACCGTGAAACTATCATGTACCAATTTACACGAAACTTCTCAAAAACAAACCCGAGCAAACTAAAAATGAGGCTAAGAGAGGTGAACTGGCAACCAATGTTGGAGGCACTCCATGTGGATGAGAAATACAATTTTTTCTTGAGGACAGTTCGCCAGAAAATAGATGAAATAATGCTAAGAAAACCAAAAAAACTTTAAAAAATTAAAAAAAAAACTGATATTCTGTGACAATGATACAATTGAACCAAAAACCAAGGTACTAAATGCTCAAGAAAAGTGTATACTTACAGCTGCGCAAGAAGACAGGGAAAAATATACTAGACTGAAAAAGGAATATGACCTAGATGTTGCAAATAAGAGAAGGATACAAACTCAAAGTATAGTAAACCAGGCAGACAGCAAAACAAAAACGCTTTGGAGACTAAATAAAGAAAGGAAGGGAAACAAACTCGGTAAACAGGAAAATATATGTTTAACTAAGGATAGCAAAACAATTAGTGATCCATCCAAAGGGAAAGGACGATTCCTACGCCAACTTGTTCTATACAACGCCTTTATTGTTTGGTAAAAAGCGTCGGGTTTTTGTGGGAGGGGGGTGAAAGGTGCAGAATTTCAGTTTTTCGTGAATTGTAGCCGAACCAAGCGTCGGACGAAGAAATTTCATTGAGATTGAGACCAATACCAACTCTGTATCTTCAATGGTTTCCAAATTAAAGAGAAATGAATTTCGCCTACAGGGATTTTGAAATACTGATACAAGTGTTTCCAATTCAAAGTTACAAACTTTTAAAGTAACGAAATGATTCCTGTGAAAAAATATGGAGTTTTCAAAAAATTGTAACTTGGAAACTGTTAAAGATACAGAGTTGGTATTGGTCTCAATCTCTTCAAAATTTTGTTTTCTAGAAAAAACATGTACGAAATTTTTTCGTCCGACGCTTGGTTCGGCTACAATTCACGAAAAGCTGAAATTTTGCACCTTTCAACCCCCCTCCCCCAAAAACCCGACGCTCATAAGGGTGTAACTTTTTACCAAACAATAAACGGGTTGTATAGAACAAGTTGGCGTAGGAATCGCCATTTCTCTTTGGATGTTGAGGTTCGGTCTTTTTTTGAACTAATTGCACCGTACTAGAAGGGCAACAAGAAAATAAATTGGCCTACAGTTGAAAATTAGAATCGGTACGATAAGTTGTGTCTTCGGTTTTGAGTATAAAATTTTCGTAAATCAAGTAATAAATCTTTTGCTATTAAATTTTAAGGATAAAGTAAGAGATGTGATTGGCCACAACTGATCGACTGCGTTCCAGACGCATAAGTATTAACGCACCGAGAGGCATTCGCGGCACATGCCTCGCACTGATGATACGCGGCTCAAGTCTGATAAGATTCCTGGGGTTCGATCCCAGATTTTTGACCGCAAAAATCCACTCCCGCCTTTCACAGGAGACGTTAAGCCGTCGATCACAAAGCAGTCGTCATTTCTCATCCTCAGCCCCTCCCCCCATCGCCCACGCAAATGCTTAAAACACATAATAATCGTATAACCTGGCTGGCTCAGGTCTGATGTCAGATTTTTCAGGTCGCTCCTGTTCAATTTCAGGGCCTCTGACATGACTGTTTTTAGGAAGCCGGGACCGACGGCTTAACGTGTCCATTCGAAACTCGAGATGTGGCCTGGTCTGGGATTGAACCCGGGACCTTTGGGTCCTAACCCACACAGCTACGCCACCTCACATAAGCTAAAATTATGTGTATCATACTAAAAAAACAGATCTTTCCTAATAAAGAATAGTAGAAATTGATTATTGGCTGCGGAGAAGATGGAACAAGTACGTTACAAGTAACTAGATGACTCTTTGGAGTAACTTTCAATTCTTATAACATACATTGTCAATAAATACACTGAGGACGCATGAAAGAGGCTTATAAATATTTTAAAATATATTAAATAATTATTGATAAATATTAAGTAATACAAGTTATTGGTCCAACACCAACTTACCTACTCAACTTTTACAACATTCCTAACCTCTAAGACCTATATAGAGACTTACTTTCCTACACCGCACAATATAAAGGACGGTTTGTGTTAAAAAATTGAGCATCAAGAAATTAATTTTAATTGATAATCACTTGAATGCAGAATAATTTGATAGAAATAGAGTAAAAAGTATCATAAAGTGAACTTGAAACTTGCAACGAAAGCCGTGTTTGGTTTCCATAACAACGGTCTCACTCAGACTCAATTCAATTTGACAGATCGACTTCTGAGTTCTCGACTTTAAAAAAATATCGATGTTTTGTAGATCAGTGGTAAAATTCAATTATTCAGGATAACATAGAAATTAATGATTGTATGAAAGGAGTAATGTATATGAAATTATACTTCATAAACAAGAAATATACTGAATATCAAACTCTTCCAATATTTTTGGATACAACGAAAAAGCTCTAGATGGCATTTCTGAACACATGTAAACATAAACAGACATAACCTTAAAATCCAAGATGCAATGAATGGATTGTGACATTATTGAACATCGTCTTTACAATTAATAAACAATTTGAAACAAACCGCCAAATCCAGGTAATGTAAGTTATATATTATTATCATCATCTTGATATTTGTTTCTTCATTGAAACTTTATTGGGGTTTTCATGGAAACTAAGGGGGAGGAGTCCACTAGCAACTGGCAAGCCGGGTAAGGCTTTTCTATTACGTGAATTTTTTCAAGAGGTGTCACAATGAATGAGGTTCTAGAATTATGAAGTAAGTTAGTAGGATATTACATTAAGTACAATTCAGTAAGCTGGACCCTTGAACAGCAGAAATATTATGTCAGATTTGAAAGATCATTCACCTTACTTGGTCGTTGCCATGTGGATAATATTACAACTTTTTATCAATGCCCAGAAGTCCCGGAGATATCACGTTGGTGTCACCAATAATTTGGTCTTAGTGGAAACATGGGTTAAAAAGCCCTGGTTGGGCTTTGTTGGAAAGTTGAAACTAGTCACTACGAGGCAAATGGCAACACCCTTGGTAGGTCGTCTTCAAAAAACTTTTACTCATTGGAAGCCTTGTTTCAACTTTTCTGATGAAACAAAAGATTTCCAGATTTAATGGCAAGCTTTTGAAAACCTTTGGAGCAAATCACGTACTCTAGACAATTTCTTCTCTTTCATTGTTGTGGGTTTTTGTCCATACACTAAGAAGAACCAATCGCTTTTAGTAAGGTTGGCTTTCAATGAGCAGGGAATTTGTTTAGTTTGATTTATTATTTATTTGATTTCATTCGTCAAAATTCGAAATTCTAAACTAATATTCCTGGATTGAAAATTATGTGTTAATAAAGCAGTGTGATAATATCATAACCTCATTTCAGGCAACATTGACTTTATCAACATTCATTCGGAGAAAAAAAGTACAGGCTTTGCCTAGCTTCCACTCTTTATTCAAATATCTTGTATAAATAAATCAATATAATTCACTATGATCATCAGAGCCTACTTCTGTAGGAGAAGGATGTCCTCAGTATACAAAGTATGTGTATGTCACCACAAAAGTGGTAGTCTTAGCACAGAAAACATAAAATGACATTATTCTCTGAGATGGCGTCTATAATAGAGACAACCTGCGTAATACCACTCAAGAAGCTTTCCAATAGGTTTCATGCTTGACTAACGACTCTAGAGCCGCGTATCGACAGTCCGAGGCATGTGCTACGAATGCCTCGCTGTACAGTCTGTTGACACAAAAAAGAGTACTACTACTAGTCTACTATCTACCGCATGTCGACAGTCCGAGGCATGTGCCACACATGCCTCGGATTGTCGATACCGGGTTTGCTAGCAGCGAGGCAAACGCTGCACACAATTCGCAGCGAGCAGTGCCTGTTGCCTCGCAACGCACAACGAACAATTCTGCAAACTAACCTCAAGATTGTACCCCATTCCTATGCATTTTTGTGATTAAGAATTCTATTTGGGTGCAGAAGGTTCTAATAGGCAATAATAAGCATTGCCTTGAATTTTTATCTACCAATTGAGCACAAACTAACCTCCAAAGTCCATATTATCAATTGTCAGAGCTTAGTTGCTTTGTCTCCCGCTTGATGGCGCTAGTCAATTTGTTCGCATGCTCGCATTTTTGGTTACAAAAAAAGCAGATTTTTTATTATAATTATATACTATACTATAATTATAATTATTTTTGATTATTGCAGATTATATTCACACATATGCCTCAGTCATGAGTTTATACAGTACTGTCTTTTTTTGCGTCACCAGACTGTACTGCGAGGCATTCGTGGCACATGCCTCAGACTGTCGATACGCGGCTTAGCTATTGATAATAATCTGGTCATGATGAAGCGCAATAATGTACTGCGCTCTATTTGTTTTGTGGAGGTGCAGCAACCCCAAAAAGAGGTTCCTCATTCTGCTCCTGGAGACTTTTACTTCTGCTTCTTTGGTCCTCCCGACTGCCTGGATGTCCGGTAGTCCTCATATTTCTTTCCTTTGAATAGGGGTGATGTTCTGAAGTTCAGTTCCTGTTTTTGTAAGTAAGTATGGTCCTGCACGTATTCTGCAACCGTGTAGAAGAGTCTTGATTGCAACAAAATACTGCCTCAGCCTTGTTTTAAACATCTTCTGATCTGTTATTGATTTGCTTCCAGTCGACAGTAGATTGAAGTATAAGGCTCCCGCATAACCTGGTGACATGCTTAATTTTATAAATCTGTGTTCAGGCAGATCCATGTTCCTTTTGCTTCTCATATAATATCATATATGTGCAGCTTGCACCTTGAAGTGAGGTTTGATGATAGTAGCTATTGCAATTAGTTCTAATTTTTGGATGTACCGTGATATCACATTCAGTTTGTTGTATTGGGTAAACAGGGTCCTGCACTGCTCCAGCATACTCTTTCTTAGCATTGTTATTGATATAAAAATCTTCATTTGTCTTCATTGATTCACAATCCGTGCTGTGCAACCCATTCAGAAATAGCAATCAAATCAGCATTCATCCTATGAACAGTTTCTTCAAAGTCATTAATATCAAAATGTTAGTAGAGCTGTAATTCGTCTGCATACATGTGACATTTATTGAACTTAAGTCCCTCAGTCACATAATTTATTTACAAATTGAACAGCAGCGTACCCAAAACTGAGCCCTGCCTCTGTTCATCACCCGCCACATTTGACTGATTCCCACCAATTCGAACACACTACTGTCTACTTGCAAGATAAGAACTTTAGGCGATGCTTTAGGCTGAAAAACCAAAGTTAACAAATTTTTTTCAGGAGCAGTGGGTGAAACGCCTTTCTCATATTGATTAGGACCATGAAAGTTAGTTGACCATAATCCATGGCAAAACTAATATCTTCTGTAACACAGAGAAGAGCAGTCATGGTACTATATCCTTGCATAAATCCTGATTTGAATGTTTGATGTGAACTTTATGAACTTTATTCGCCATCGATAGTGAGTTTTAGTCTATTGCAGATTCTGGTGACTTATCAAAGGTCGATTCTATTACATTTTTTTGTGGGCGTGGTTCTTTTGGTTTTTGTTTGTTTGTCAATGGCGCAACAGACCTATAAAGGGCCTAGGCCTACCAGCTGGTTGCCAGTTTCATATTCACCAAACTATACAGTCCTTCCAAGCAAAGAAGACACCCCGGCAAGACGGGAAAACGACTCCAGCCCGGCCAATACCGGCCCAAAAGCCATAAATTCTCTAAAGAACCCACAGCCCCCGAACCAACACCGACCGAGCCAAAGCCACCCCCACCCCGCCAGAATGCCCACCCAGAAAATACAGCAGGCGAATAATCATCAACCAGGATAGAAGTAACGTGTGGTTAGCACGTCGATCCTCTCAACCATAAGCCAGTCTTCACAACCAAGTGAAGATGCAGAACACCTCTGAATAACATGCAGTTAATCAGTTAGAGTGTAATGCAACAATTACTATTCCTCCAGAAACGGGAAACGACTGACTGTCTTCACTAACGACAGCCAATCTCCCAAAGGAGGGAGGAGGGAGTTCTTTTGGTGGATATGATTATTGTTGTATCATCAGCGAAAAGTATTCATTGTTTCTTATTATCAATCTCTTTGGGGAAATCATTAACATCGATCAGAAAGAGGAGTGGTCCTCCTAGTATTGATCCCTGCGGTACATCTTTAGTGACTGGAGAGATTGGTAATTTATTATACTGTCATTTACCGTACTTTGCTCTATTCAACATATTGCTCCTATTTTTCAAGTAGCTCCCCAACCATAAGAGTTCTTTCCCTGCAATTTTTAACTTGTTTTTCAAGTCAACAATCAGCTTGTTTTTGGAATTGTGAAGGCAATTTGGTCGAATGCCTTATGGAGGACAATAAACAATACACATGGAGTTTTTTTGCTCTTCTCACATGTCTAAAATTATGTTGCAAAGATTTGAAACTGCAGACATGGTGCCTAGACTTTTTCTGAATTCATGTTGTTGCTTTGCTAGTTGATTATTTCCTTCTAAGTGAGCTGTAGTTGGTTATACTGCCCTTTCTAGAAACTTTGAAGCTGTCGGTAGATTAGAAATGTTACTGGTTGCTCGGTTCTTCTCTGTCGCCTCCCTTTAATGTTGGGTATATTTGTGCTTTTTCCATTTTTTTCTGGAAAAATTGCCTATTCAAGAGATGTGTTAAGTATGTTAAGCAGAGGCTTCTTCAAACTCATCATCGCAGTGTCATAATTTCACCTGCTATGTCATCATACCCTGCCATGTTCCTTGATAATATTCTTTTTAGAAGTAGGTCAATGTCTCTTTCTGTTATGTATGAGCAAACTTACTGTATTTAGGGACAAAATTTTCATCCTCCATGGTAGCAGAGAGACCATCAGTGTCTGTTTTGGTTGGTGGTTGTTTGAATAGGGATTTTAATATGATGCTATTATGATATTGGTTAGTGATTCTCTTGTTTTTACTGATCAATCAGTGGTTGTCTTGTTTTCCAATCGTGGGTTTCTTCCTCTCCTCATTAATCATCTTCCAGAGTACCTTTGGTTTATTGTCTGTCCGCTGTATTTTTTTTTTCTTTTGTTTAAGCATTTCTCTTATTTCTCACATCGGCATCATAGGCTTTATCCAAATCTATGTACTCTTTTCTATCCGCTGGGATAGAGGATACAGAATTCTAACCTGCAGGATTTTCATAGCTGTTGAACTAAAGAAACTGAACCCTTGAAATCTTGGCAGACTTTTATTCTAAATTACAATACCGTTATAAAATTATTCACTGACAATGTTCAAGCATATCATTTTTATGCGCAGATCAACTTAAAAATCTTCTAATCCAGCGCACTGAACTGGATTTATAGGCATCATTTAAAAGTTCTAAGAAACTTAAACTGAGAAAACTACTAATCTGAGGGCCTTTGTCATTTTAAAATGGAAGAGATTAAATTAAGATTTAGTTTCTATCGATTCGTTTCTAAGATTTAGTTTTTAAAGGTCTGTAAAGACCCTTCTTATTAAAATCTTATGCAGAACTTTCTCATATCGATTAATCTGTCAGAATGTACAGGTTTTTAAAAGCAGAAACTCAAACTTATTTTTCAACTCTTGTCGTCTAGAACAGTAGGCCTATATGTATTGAATGATGAGAATTGCGTCATACGCGTAAGATTTGTTGTAAGTTTTTCTGTGATTGAGTAATTAACTTAATCAATTATTAACGTGGAGTTACTGTGTTCAAATTGATTTTAGAAAAAAGTCAATTTCACCCTTACTTTCGAATTTATCTTATAACCTACCTAGTTATTTACGAATTTTTCTGTGCATAATTAAAACCTTGGTAAATTGGAATCTATTTTCAGATTGCATTTATATAGGAATACAAGATGTGGGGTGATATTCCTTCTCCCAGAGTTGAATGGGAAAAAATCGTGCACAAGGATCTAGGAGATCTTGTCATTGTAAGTGCTGTGAAAACTGAGAAACCAGAAGTTTTGCATCCACCACCAGAAGAAGAAAGCAATTATGATATTGTGTAAGTGATAATTTACCCAATTCTAGTTCAGAATAAGTACTATTTCAGTTTAGCATGAGTAACTACTGAAATTATTATCCATCATGTTCGAAGGTCTCAACTGTGATAACTTCAAAACTAAGTCCCTACTCTTTTCCCCTACTCTTCCAAGTTTTCATCAAAATAAGTTATATTATAGGGTCATTCACATGTTGATTGGAATTATCTAATAAAATCACTTCTTTAATAAATATAACTAAACATGCATTGATATTAATCACTACTAATATTTTTCAATAAAATCAATCCGATGGAATAATATTCTTACAAATACGTTATTTTGGAAAGATAAACAGGTTATTTTGAATAATAAATTGGATTTTGTTCACACCTTACACAAAGGAAGTATTTTTGTCAGACTTATCTAACCCTGTGGGTAGGGTACAATTTTAAAGAATGAGCTATCAGGTTTACAATTGGAGTAGCTGGGCTATTAGGTTTACAATTGAAGTAGCTGTTAGATCATCACACTTTCTTAGAGCGTACTCGAATGATTAAGGTTTTCTTTGGATTCTCCAATATATGTTTATAAATTACAGAAACATGTGAAGTACTATGTTTGAATTTAGCTACCTAAGACCTCTTTAGCTACATCTAGGAGTATCACATTCGAATTGAAATGTGAAAAAATATGTGATTCAGCTGTGCGATTCTAGATAAAGCAAAGGATTAAATTTCTCTGAATGCTTTGTACTGGGATGCTTTGTATTGAATTTCTCTATATCAGGATGTACTGGGCCACAGAGACTGTATACTCGCAGTACTTTTGCCATGTTTTTTTAATCCTTTTTGGGTTTACAGATAAACTGGAACTCATTAACTTATTTTTCAAATGGTTTTAATAGGAACAACATTGAAAATAACCTTTCCAACATTCAAAACAGTTTCTTCTATCTCTATTTTGCTTTGATAATTTCAAATTGAATAAAAATAACATTGTCAGGCAATAAATTACAAAGAAGCTGTTGTCTCAATATAACATGATCGATTCACGAATAATCTCAATGTAAATCTAATAAAACTTAGCAAAAGTATGATGGATTCGACCGAGCTGTACAATTAAAAATGAGACACTCAATGGCTGTGAGTACAAAGTCTCTGTGCTATTATGAATAATGAGCATAGTACATGAGTAAATGCGTGAGTTCTACTGTTCACAGAACTACTGGTACTAATGATTTGAATATAAAAAAATTGCTAGCAAATGTTGGATGGGTGGAGTAATTCCAACGCTGTGTTTGGAAAATCCTACTCTGTAACAGTGTTGATGCTTTTTATAAATTACATGTATTCTTTTCAATCGCAGAATACCTCCTGAGTATAGCAACATGGAAAGTACTGTGTTGGAAACCATTGATTTGATTCAATATGGGAGACAAGTGAAAAAGCTTATTGACAAAGCTGAAGAGCTACAGGTGAGTTTTATTCATGATAACTTTTTCAATCAAGCTTTAAATAATAGAGAGTTGAATCATGGAGCATAAATATTCAACAAAGACAACCTTGTAGAAAGAATCTTCTGATTGTTGTGTTTTCTCAAATATATACTAGAATGTTGACAACGTCTCAATTTTCTGGTAAATTCTGACAATAAACGAATCTTGAATCTTTAACCAGACATTAAGTTTAGAAATATTCTGTTACACGGAAGCCCACACTAGTAGAAAATTTATCGGACAATCTCTTCTTTGTTCTCATGTGTTTTGAAAAACGATGAGCTATAATGTGAAAACCTGGCTCGATTACTCCTTTCCACGACCAACGATGTACAGTATGCTATATTTAATATATCTTGCAGAATAATTCTTGGCGATGAAACCTTGCAAAATTACTCATTAATTACAATTTATGAAATTTTAATTGACCTTGTATCATAAATTGACTGTAAATAGGTCCTGTTATTTTTTTATAAATGTTGTGAAACAGATTTTGAAAGAATTGATATAAGACTTCTCAGTTGCAGGCAAAAGTTGCAGTTGTTTTCACTTCTCAGTTGCAATTGTTTTTTTGTGAAATTAAATAATTTTCTCTTCTTTTTACAGGATAACTACACATTTGAGAATATAGAACCTTGTCCACCTTTTCCAGAATGGCCAGAAAAGCAATATCGGCCACCTATATTTCATAGACCTGATTCACCTCTGGTGAAGAGCGAAGAATTGTACGTCTAATATCTATCAGAAATAATAATAAAATAATGCATGTAATGAATTGTTCCATTTTTATATGAATTTCCTGTACAAACGAGTTTTCAACATTTATATTACCCAAACAAAGAATAAATGGTGAAATGATTCATTATAAATGAAATAAATATTCTGCAAATTTTCGCATGTAATTAATAATGAAGTTTGATGTTGCCCTAATTCAACAGACATAGACATAGACATACATACAGTAATAATCACAATCACCAGGTGTTCTGGTTGTTAGAGTTGGTTGTTAGAGTTTTTCTCCTTTTTCTCAACCTCTTCTGCCTTCTGCCTAGGGGTAAGAGATCTGTAACAGTCTCTTCCATCTCCAGGTCCACATACATAATCCTTGAGCTTACTGCCTTCCATCCCATCACTTTTCTATCTAGCTCCCCCGACACCACCACACCAACTCCCTCTCCTGCTCGTCTTGTCTTATCCACTTCAGAATATCTCAAACAATAGTCCCCCTCCAATTGCACTTCCCCTTGGCCCTTCCTTTTTGTCTCGTTCAGACCCATGAGTTGCACCTTGTATTTCCTCATTTCCTCAACCAATTTCACCTCTTTTCCATTCAAAGTAGTGTTCCAAGTTCCAAATACAATAATGTTGAGTGTCCTTTTATTTTTCCATAATTTCCGTTCCGTTCCGAGGCTAGGCGTAGTTCTCTAAATCGCAATCTAATCGACGTGTGGGTGATTAGCCCAACGACGCCGGGTTTGGGACACTTCTTTGTCTGGTTCCTACCCTTCGACCTGTCCGGCTTGGGAAGCCCTGCTGGTAGTTACACCAATAGCTCTAAGGCTCATAGGAACATGCAATCCCCTCGACCAACTACAAGGTCCTGTGTCCCCTAGGAGGGGTGGTCAAAGTTAACGATTGAAAAAATAATATTATTGATATAAGATTTTTTAAGATTCATTGCCGTCGATTAACATCAAGTAGACAACCTTGTCACAATCCATGTATTTTGTTAAATGTGATGGTGCCTCATATTGGATCAACATCAACTTGCATAATAATTTATTTATTGCTCTGCTCTTATCTATGAGTTCCAGCAACTAATCGTCGCAATCAATTCACGATTTAAGGGATATTCCTATCCTTACAACTACAGTATAAGGTTAAATAGTTTTATCGAATTGTGTAATAGTTTCTTGACAATAATTATAATTATCTTGTATTCCTTGATTAAAATACCAATGTTATTCACTAACGTAATATAATTTATTACAGGCCTTACAGACCTTCAATAGAAGATCCACCAATTTCATTGGATAAGCAAAGTTTACCTTCCGAAATTGTTCAAAAGATTCTAGAAAAAACTGTGGCCACCCTTATTGCGCATGCTGGATTTGATTGTGAGTAGAATAAGTTACAAATTCAAAACTCAGCTTTGGAACATATGCTTGAAACAATCTAGCATCCTCCATGCTGGTTGAATGAAAACCTTTATTAAGTTACTTGAACATATTTTTCAATATATTATTCGAATTGTTACCTAATAAGCATAGAAGCTGGTTTATATAATGTACAAATTTTTTATTTTATGCCTTTTAATTTGGAAACAGAAATCAATTATAAAAAAAACTGAATAATTGATGTTTTAACTGAATTTCAGTTTTGGATACATATTAGATATTACATTTACGACTTCATACATTACTACTTCATTTACTTATTATTAACTTTTCAAGAAGACAATGTACCGTAATGAATTTTTGAAATTATTCGTGTGTGAAAATGATTTACTTTGAAATTGTTATTTGTATTCAGTTATTTTCAAAATAATGAGTAGGCCTACATGAATTATTTTAATGAATAATGAATTCAATGCGATCCAATTATTTCAGTGAAACTGAAAAGCAATAATTATTTCGGTTACACTTATAATAGCCTACTTGAATTTTTCTCAATAGCGTAAACCTAGGAGGATTTCGGATTTCCATTTCAATCGTTGGGTAAAGAGGTTTTATCAAGATGGTGGCTGTTCTATTTAATGCAATAGAGTGGTTACTACGGTGTGGGTGACTTAGTTGAGCACAAATCTCACTTTTGAAAATTAACAACTCTATAATATTCAATAGAACAGTCACCATCTTGGCAAAAGCTCTTCTTCGTGGAGCGATCTATACTCTTGAGTGATTCTTGAAATAGTCAAGGTATATTCTCATAAAAATCTAGATATCTTGAAACTTCATTTTTTTCTTTCTGGATTCTCACTTAAAAATGAATATCCTTTGTTTTTTGAAATAGCTTTCGTTGAGTAAAACAAATATCGAAATTCAAAGCACATTTTCAATATTGATGGAGATTTGTAGCAAGCTATTGATAAATTATTAGAATAGGCTAATATTATTGAATAGGAAATTATTATTAAATAGGCTATTAGTAATATTCTTTTTTAAATAACGCCTTCTTATTTATCTCCCCCCTGTTGCCTCACAGTGTCGGAGTAGCCTCGGCCCAAGTTCCTCAAACAATATCTAAAATAAATTTTTTTAATTTGGTATTTTATGTATGAACGTGCATATTTTAATAAGTCACAATAATTTTTAGGGCATTCCATGTATAAGTAAAGCTTTGTGATTCTTCTTGCGCCTCAATTTTGACAATCAATTTTTTTCTTTCACTTCTGTATTCCATCTGATGACCACTTGAAGTAGTTCTTATGCTCTTTGGTTCTGACAGAACCACCCATGTGCCTACTGAGTATATATCAATTGTGTAATAATTTCAGAAAATGTAATATTATCTAATATTATAAGTCTTTCATGCTACACCAGTACTATCAGTACTATTATTTACATAGAGACTCCAATTGAAGAAGTATACTCACTGTAAACTCATTCTCCTATCTTCAATGTCTCTATCGTCTGTCTAAGCAGAGAAGACATTCTGGCAAGATGGAAAAATAACTCCAGCTCGGTCAATATTAGATCAGAAATAAAAACAATGGTCTCACATTGTAGAGCAGAATGTTATCTACAATTTAAAACCAAATTTATAATTTTTGAACCAATATTGACTGAGCTGGAAACATTATCGTATCTTGCGAGAATGCCTTCTTTGCTTGGACAGACTATAGCCTACTTACTACTCTACTTGATTAGTTGCACATTATTTCAATATAATTTTCAATTCAATTCAATTTTATTTCAATTTAAACACACATAAAGACACAATGAATAATATAATACAAAAATTAGTAAAACACAATAACAAAATAATACATTATTAACAAATTCAACAATTACTGTGGTGGGGTGTGCTTAAAAAGATGGAGGGAAATACCTAGCCAACTATGGTTTCCCATGTAATAGGCAGGTAGAAGAAGGTAAAAAAGGAAAGAAGGTAAAATGAAATGAAACTGAAAAAATAAAGAAAAGGGAAAGGTAAGCGAGTCCACTTGATGAAATAAAAAATACTTTTTACTAATAACAAAATCAAAAGTTTCACTTATTACTAAAGCAGACACAGAGAAAAAAAGGCAAGGCTCAAGGAATTTAGTTGCAAAAAATCAAATAGCGAGACTCTAGTTCCTACATGTTAAAAAATAGTTACTCTTAATGCAGTTTTTTATATCTAGTTTAGTCTGTTTGCTGCATCTCGAGTTTGTGAGAAAATAATTTGGAATTTGATTTATTACTTTGGAACTTATGTAAATTAATTGTCTCCTTATACCTTCTGTATTTGTGTTATAAGTAACGTATCTATTAGCAGAGGCTCTTAAACGGTAGTTATTTGCAATAAAGTTTGGGCTAGTAGGAAAATTTGCCTTGTATTTGATTAGATAATCGATTAAATTTTTCACATACAATTGCCTCACAGTCATCACCTCAAAATCATTAAAAACCATTTCCGTAGGGTAAAGTCTGGGTTTATTAAGGATGGTTTTAATTATCAACTTTTGGGTAACAAATAATTCATTTAAATGGCTATTGAAACAACCTCACCAAACAATTATCCCGTATTGAAGGATTGATTTAACCCATGCATGATATAGCATGCTCAAATGGTGCTTATTGAGAATTTTATTCACTTGATGGAATTTGAAAGAAAAGTATCTCATTCTTTTGGAAATTGATTTGACATGCACGTCCCATTTGAGATGGTCATCGGTTATGATCCTCAGGTATTTTATACTAGAAACTTTTTTTATAGTGGGGCAATTACAGGCATTTAAGTTTGCAGTTTGAGTGTAGTTTCAGGGAGTGATTGTCTATAGGTTGTCCTACTCTGTTTAATGAAAACGCAATATAATTAGTTTTATCGATATTTAAGCTCAAAGTGTTCTTATCCAACCATTTCTTTATATGAGACATATTCTGTTCGGCTATGGTATGCACTTCCTCCCATGAATTACCGTGGAAAATAGCTGCAGTGTCATCCGCGAAGGATATCATTGTTGAATTTATCAGTCTCAAACTCAAAATGTCGTTTACATAAACTATAAAAAGCATTGGAGATAGCACAGTACCTTGAGGGAGACCAAAAGAAGTCAGATTGGTGACACTAAATTTACCATTTATGGTTAAAGATTGTGTTCGACCAGTTAGATAGCTCTTGAAGAAATTAAGCGAAATTCCTCTAAAACCATAAGACTCAAGCTTTCGAAACAGAGTATTATGGGGAATTGTATCAAATGCTTTACGGATATCAAGAAAGACAGCTATTGTTTTCATGCTAGAATTTATGTGATGGGAAAGAGTATTAGTAAATTTTATCAGAGCATCTGATGTACTTTTACCATTCTGAAAACCAAATTGATTGCAGTTGATTATTTTGTGTTTATTCAAAAAAGATACCAATCTTACCTTTATTAGTTTCTCCATTATTTTTGCCAAGTTACTAATAAGACTGATAGGTCTGTAATTACACGGATTTGAGGGTTCACCTTGTTTAAATAGGGCCACGAATTGAATTATTGAATTCAATAATTGAAAATTGAATTATTTCAATTCGCTCTCTTGCTCTTTTACAGCTGCAATGGATTCAGCTCTCAGGGTTCTTACAGACGTGGCAGATGATTTCTTGAAGACTTTCACTCAGCTTCTTCGAAATGCCGTCGATCAGGAGATTCTAAGTGGCCGTGAAGTATATCCTGTGAGTATATTTAGTTACTACCTTATTACAAAATTATTCCTTTCTATGCAGTTATTAGGAAACTGATGAAATCCAAACATGAACTAGCTATTGAACATTGAAAACGTTCAAATTGACTAGCCATCAGTCATAAACCCCTCAATTACACAGAAATATTATTTTTTGAGAAATAGAATAGAGTGAGAAAGAGTACTCTATAAGGTTTTTTTATTGCGGATGATGGTTGATGCCCACATAAGCATTTTAGCTTGTGGAGCTGGGTTTATCTGGAGGTGGGGTTTCCTTTATGTGTAACGGTCCGACGGTCGGCCACAATCGGACATCTGTAGCGAATAACAGCTCGTATTGTTTAAGGACAAGACAAGAGCTGTGATTGGCTGTAGCTGTTCGACTGCGTCGGACCGATGGGAACCCCACTTGAGAAGGTTTATGCAGTTGTATTTTTCCACTTTTTATAAATAGTGACTACAATAATTATGCAATTCTTAAAATTTTAGGACGCAGTGGAACGAGTTTTTAGTGATATAGGATTTGGCAGTGTAAGCTGCTTGGAGAAATTCTACCAGAATAAAGTGCTGGACTACAGAGAACAGGTTTACAAAGAATCGAAGAAATTAGCCGACCAATACCAGAATCAGTATTCTATTATTCAAGCAAGTTTTCAAACTAAGGAGCTGCCGCCCTATACTAAGTGAGTTTCATATTATCATCGTAATGATGGTTTTTACTGCTATACATTGATCGATATCTTAAAATTAGTCGTTAGTATTAGTCTTCTGGTTAATAATTTCATACCGAGAGATTGGTAGCTGTGCTCTCGGAACCTCAGTGTTTTGATTTTTCGTTTTGCTGTTTTACTTCACGTAAAAATAGTTTGTATTATTTTGAAGATTATGCTCAATGAAGGTTGGGCTACACCAGAGCGGCAATGAATGCGAAATTCATTTGTGTAAAAAAACATTCAGGTAAATGAAAACAAAGGTTGTCAGATCCACAAAGTTTATTTAAAATACCATACTTAAGTTTCAATGCTCAGGGCCTCATCATCAGTAGAAAACTGAGGCTTTGAAAAATACAAGTTTGAAAGGAACATGGTTGTAGCAGGATTTTGTGGATCTGACAACCTTTGTTTTCATTTACCTGAATTATGGATAAGTTCCACAACATCCCTGATAAAAGTGTAAATAAAAAAACACATTTTTTGTATGTAATCTGCGTCTTCGAACACCAACCGGCCGTGATCAGGTCTGCTCCATCCATCGTAGCAAATTATAAAAAAGGGGTTCACTCGAGTTCGTGCTGGCTTCAGTGTGTCCACATCGGATTAACTACAGTCCGGTCCTCACCTGTATCAACGGTTGAACTTACCTTACCGATCGCGTCGTAAGGTCGTCCTTACCTTACCGATCGCGATCTGAGCCAAGGAAGACACACTCATTAGTGAATATAGCCTGGTCGAGCAAAGAAGACATTTTGTCAAAACGGGAAATGTCTACAGCTTAGTCAATATTGGTTCAATAATTATAAATTTTGTAACGAATTGTAGAGCAGAGTTTTCTACAATTTGATATCAAATTTAAAACTTTCAAACCGATATTGATCGAACCGAAGTCACTTTCACATAATACCAAAAATGTCTTCTTTGCTCGACTAGTTAGTTCCAGTGCTAGTATCAGAGGAGTAGTCGGATCAAGATGATCCGACTACTGGTTGAACGTTGAAGTTCAACCGGAGCACAAGCAAATGGCGCGACATCATGAATCAATCAAGCTGATTGATGTGTGGTCATTCTGGTATGACTACCCCCATGCTCAGATGTTTGCGTATACTACAGCAAAAACCAGTGAACTTCAGAGCGCTCCTATTCGCCCTTACCTTCTAACCGTTATTACTTCTAAAGAAACGAAAAAACTTGTTGAGCTACCTCACAATGGTTGGATTCACGAGAAACTCACTCACTGTAGTTCTGTAATATGAGACAATTCAAATTTCCCAGTTGTCATTAATATGTTTGTCACTAAAATCAAAGTGAAAATGAGATGTACCTCTCCTTTCTTGTTCGCACTTTATTTTTCTATAATAGAACAAAAAGCAATTTCCTCTGCCCACAGATTCGAAAAAGACGATGACACAGATTGTCCGAAAATCAACTTCTTAGCGGTCGGTGATGCTGACGACATCGATGAATTACAGCCATCTCTGCAACCAGGCTTCCAAATGCTAGAAACTTTCGAACAGATGGGATGATTTCTGTGGTAAACTTACTCGTATGTGCGTCATATCAGGATAGCACCGTGTGTATTATAGAAAGTGTATAATCAGTTTTATTGTACAGTCCCTATAATGTATACTGTATATCATCCAAGTTCAACTCAACTTAGTTTAATGTAAAATCCTTGATTTTAACTGTTGATCTAGTTGGAAACAAGATTGAACTATTGTTTGAATGAACCTGGTTCGAATTTAAACGACTATAGTGCATACGAGCCTTATCTACAGAAAAACTCTTTCCTAGCTCAAACATGTACAATTTAGGAGAAAATTCTTATTGTAATATATCTTCCATTGAAGCCTTACTGCCGGTTGCCCGAAATACAAAAAAACATTTAACGGCCGGATTGTGATGCCACCAAAGGGCGCGGTCATGTCGGAGATGTGATAAGCGATACTAGCTTTGACACTAGATAAACAATCTTAGCATCGATGAGAGTAGCAATCCTAGCAGAGTAACGATTTTGTTAGATGTACATGCTGAAGCAGCGACTCTAGTCACGCTAAAAAGTTAATTAAAGCAAGATAAAATAAGTGATTCGAGTTTGAATTGAATTTAAACAATCAATTAATTCATTAATCAATTATTTATGCTTACTTAACGAATGTGTGATGATTGATTCCGAAGAAGATTCAATTTTAGCATCAAATGCAGTGAAGTATTGTTTAATAGAAGATGGAAAAGGAGAGTATTGTACATATCCTATGAATGAGAATAGGTTATTGTTTGAGGAATTTCACCATTTGTATAAAGATTTAAGGCAGTATCCTCGATTTCTTTCTATTATATGATGATGGAAATAGAAACTATTGACTACATATTGACAGAGATTTAAATAACCTTCAGAAAGACTTGAATAATTATCATATGAGACCTATAATTGCACAATGAAATACATATTTGAGTTGAGATGAAAAATTTTATCAACGAAATAAAAATGTGACATTTTCAGAAATAACTTACTTCACTAACTTACCAAAAAAAGCAAGTTACCGATGAACCATCATTTTTTACCGATTCAACAAAATCGTGTGTCATGTGCATGATTTGCATCCTGTACTGCATTTTTTCCATAGGCTGCAGTTGTTTAATGTGTGGCAGCAACATTTAAAAAAATTTAGATCTTCATCATCAGCTTGGCTCTTGTACTGTTTTTTTTATCTAATCAAGTTTCCTCATCTCCAATTGCAATAGTTTGTCTCCAATATTATCCTTAGGTTTCCGCTGAATCAGTTGTTGCACTTGAACTTGACTCAGTCTTGTCCAAATCAGCCTCAATTGTATTATCTTCATCTGACTCTCGAAAAGAAAAAGGAATTGTAACTCCAAAGTTTCCATTCGAATGCCCTGGAGTAAACTGATCCTTGAAAATGACAGCGTTTTTAAATATTTCCACTCCCCCATAAAATCACTACTATCCTTGAAGTTTGAATCAGGTTTATGTTTCAGGGCCAGTGTTGAAAATTCATTATTAAGAGGTTCGTTCGATTGCGCCTTGTAAGGTTAATTTGGAACTCATTTGGAGTGAAAGAGAGATTTTGCTGTCCACCTCTATGCGATCGCGAATTAGCTCCTCTCTAAGTTCACCGTTTTGACACGTCTTTGACAATTCGAAGAGGTCCATTATAAATTCACTGATAGTTGATGGATGAAAACTTTCCAGTACAGGTTCCGCTCTAGAACCCAACTGAATCACAAGTTGTTGATGAAGTGGTCAAAGTTATATGGGAATTACTTCAACCACAAATGAAAATTCCACATAAATTTTTTTAAAAAATTTGTCGATGACCACTATAAACTTTGGAATTTTCCAAACTGTTCAGGCTGTATTGATGGAAAACATGTGCGGATAAATTGCCACATCTTGTTCTATGTTTTCAACTAAAAAAATACTTTTCTTTCGTTCAAGGACTTGTCAATGCCAATTATTAATTCATAAGCATTGATGTTGGTGGTTTGTGGTTATGAGAAGCAGTAATGGTGGAAATTTTAGATCTTTAGGTTTGTTCCTGCTGCTTTCAAGTGGAGGACTTTACATTCCTAATGACAAGGCTCTACCAAATTCGGATATTACCGTTCCTTATGTTTTGATTGGAGATGAGGCTTATATTCTTCTATCAAACTTGTTGCTTTTAGCAGAGAAAAATTGCAGGCTGATGAAGAATACGTCAATACAAGACTGTCAAGGGCACGGCGAACAGTTCAATAAACTTTTAAAATTTTCTTCACAAAGTGTTTTAGGCTACTTTCGATTTGTCTTCAATTCTTGAGTAATTTCATTTCATAACTTGTCTAAGACAAATCTATTGTGGTGATTTTTATCAGTCTTGTCCCATAATGCTGGTCTTATGAAATCTTGGACTGTTAAATTATCAACATCCATGTTTGGATCCTTGACACTAGCTGAGATAATGGACTGAGCTATTATCACTGCTCTTATCGATGATCAGGACCCAAGAGTGATTAGCAGCTCAGCTCCTACTACATGAACATGCTCATTTGAAGTAACATTAATGTTTAATAATTGCGCGTTGCTAGGATCACAGCTGGGAGTCGCTGCTTCGGCATGTAAAGCTGACGAAAACAGAGCGTTACTCTGCTAGGATTGCTACTCTCATCGATGCTAAGATTGTTTATCTAGTGTCAAAGCTAGTATCGCTTATCACAGCTCTGACATGATCGCACCCTAAAGCCCCATGTACACGGGGTTAGTAGTGGCGGCCAGTCAAATAGCTGTAGCCAATCATAGCCTTTGTCTTGTCATTGAGTTGAACAACAAGACCTGTGATTGGCTACAGCTATTCGACTAGCCGCCCCCACTAACCCCGTGTACAGGAGGCTTAACGGAGCCAATGTAGTAATTACCGTTTTTATTTCGGCAGTTGAATTTTGTGTAATCGGCCCTTATTAGCATATAAGTTAAACTAAATTGTACATTTGTATAGCATTCTGTCGTACTTGTTCAGTTGTATAGTAACTGTAACTTTTTCATTAAAATATTCCGAATTGTTCTTTTCTATACACGGGGTTTCAATTATCCTAAGTCCCAAAAAACTTGTGTTGTATTTGAACTTTAAAATATTAACACGTAAAATGCTTAATTCACTAGCTCGCTTTGCTCATGATTTTGCTCATGAGTTCACTTATATTTTAAATAATCGAATTGGCCTACTTGTGATATATTCATAATACAACCGATGTATGAACTTCTAAGAGTTCATTCTTGAAGTTCCAAGTTGTTAATGTAGAACGTTTTCAAACGGAATTAATTTAATTTTCTCAATATAATTGCAAGTATAGTTGGTTGGTGAACGACATTTATTAATGCTGTGCTCTGTCAGGACAGTCGGCGTCAGGCCTGCGAGAGTAGTCGAGTGACTACTGAAATCGTCTCACTCTCGCAGAACGCTTTCAGTCGGTCCTGACAAAACTGAGTTCATCAACTGTCAATTACGTTGTCACCAGCTATACAGGGTTGAAAAAATTACGGTGAGGGTAGAGGGTAGCTGTGAGGGTTTCAAAATGCGTGAAAGAAAAAAGCGCCACAACATGGTGATGCATACGTACAACACCTGTTGTATTTAGTTGTACCACGCCTACAACTACGGTCTCCACTACACTCTGCCCTTGCCTCTCCTATTTTTTCAGCCCAAGATTTAAAAATAATAGTAAAATCAATAGAGGAAAGTGCGCGTATCTGTAATCCCACTTCGCTCATTTGATTCAAGCACCATTCTAAAAAATCGCTATATGATCCCCGTCATAGTTTAGGGCTACAAAATACTCCATGTATGGGTGGATGAAGTAATGGTCACCAAAATTATCACCAAAAAGAGATTTTTTATTGAGAATAATGATTACAATGAATAAAAAATGGATGTTTGCGTTCAATTCCTTTGCAATATAATAAAAATTAAATTTAATATAGTAAAATACTGTAGTTGGAACAGTAATTCACAAATATAGTGATGTAGTTAATATAGCACGCTTCATATGAAAACGATAATTAAGTAACAACTGAGTCCACGACTCAACTGAATTACCGTACATCAATGTCTTTTTCGTCTTACGAAAAAATTATATTCTGCAATGAATTCATACACGATTTCTTGGAATTGAAAAAATTTATGATTGAATGTGTACATCTACAGTATTCGTATTGTTTGTCGAACAATACATTTTTGTGATAGATATGAATAAATAAACTATTTTTTTCCAAGCAGATTCCAGAAAGTGTAACTCGCTCTCAATAGGCAGATAAGAAATTTCAATTTGAAATTCGTAACAAAAGATGAAATTTAATTCTAAACAATACTTGACACAAGTATAATAAAACTTGTAAATGAAATGAAACTGGTTTCAGTAGATAAGGTTAAGCATACTTGTGCAAGTACACTTGTGCAGTACACAAAACTGCACTGTCAAAATGTGAGTAGCTTTGCATTTCAAAGAAATAAATTGATTATTGTCAATCCAAAAAGAGAAAACTGATGATCTACATCAAATTGAAAGTAGATGTTTCTAAAAAGCAGTTCTGTATCAAATTAGAATAGAATAACAATATGGTACTCCTTATAGAATGCCATAAGGACAATGAGAAAATTACAACAAATTATTATTTTCTAAAATTCTCTCATACTCATTTCCACTAAATAATGATGATAAATTCACTTGGAATACAGTGGTCCGAAAAATGCTAAACAAAACTAAGCTTATCGGCTAGCTGGTTTCAATTAGATTAGTCAGAGATAGTGTTTATAAAATTGTTTAGCGATCTTTTTTCCTTCAATCACAAGGAGTGGCTTGCCAAAAGTAGAATTTCAAAGGCAGTCGGACTAATTGACATCAACGTCACTGGACAAGTCGGACTCGTCATCGGAGTAGTCGTGAGCGGACTGCGCCGACGGAGAGAGCTGGCCGGACACGTCCGATGGCTGCAGAGACACCTCCTCAGCGATGAGGCCGGCGCCCCCAGCCGACAGCCCCGCCATCAGGCCTTCCGCCTCATCTTCCTCCACGTCAACTTCAAACGGCTCCTCTCGTTTAGCCAGCTCTGAAAATCAAAGTCAACATAATTATATCAATGCACTTAACTGATTGTGGAAATTAACTCGTTTTGGAAAACTAGAGGATGATTTCTAAAACTTCATGTCATTTTTGACACACTTCGGCACCATCATTTTATGCAATCCTTTGAACATAATCCAACAAATCGTAGTTTAAACATGATTTAAAATACCTATTTAAAGCTTTGAACATGCCCAAAATTTCATTTTCTGCTTCCAGATTATCAATTAATTCACTTTTTTGATATTATCAATGAAAACTTCCTGATTTTATTCAATTTGATTAATCTAGAGACGAATCCACGGTCAGTTATAGTGCACGCACACTTTTAATAGAATTTCTTAGCCAGCTCAGTCCACAACAAAATCCAATTACTTTCTTATTTAAACTTATTCATCTGAACGGCAGGAAATGAATTTGGCTCTATTATCTGTTTATGACCATGAATTCTTGCCTTTTAGCCCACATCTATCTCTACTGGGGTCACTGACCAACATATTCCATTCACAGTGCGCGCGCACAAAAGTAGGTTGACCTTATAAACTCGAAAATCTCAATAGTTATAGAATCCTAAAGTAGAGATCATTATTGCAATGATACTAAAATAAATCTATTGCATTGTAACTGTTTCACTAATTCATGTTTCAACCTCGTCAAAAACAAGATTAGATTTCAAATTAATAGATCTTAGCGAAGATCAACAACAATTATTAGGAAATGAGTTGAGACATTCGGCTACAGTGATAATAATTTAAATAGACTAAAGTTTCCGTTGAAGATTCGATTTTAAAGATTACACAGATAAAAAAAAATGGAATAATATTGGTCTATTTGAGCGGAGCGAAGCGAAGCTCTAATGGATTAGGAAAGTCACTCTTTGTATTGCTACTCCTCCGGATCCGGAGCAGGATTGCAACCTAACATCAGTTTTGAGAAACGTTCCTGGTCAGAAATGTCTATTATGCTCTTGAAATCATGTTGGTATCACTGGCAGAATCGGCTCCTCATCGAACCCTCATAGTCCAGTGGTTAGCGACGTGGACTAGTATTTCACTGCTTACCAATCCGGGGGGGTTCGAAACCTGAGCAGAACATTTTTTTTTGCCGATTATTTCCAACTTAGAACAACTTCCAATATTATTTTACATACAAATAAAAGAAATAAACGACCTTTTAAGATTTGTTTGGTTAAGAGAAAATTAAATTAAAAATTGAAAATTTAATTTTAAATCCGTTCAAGAATAGGCAAGTAATAAGTTTTTAAAAATTGTAGATGTATTGCGAGTTGCATAATATCTTCCACCTTGATACAACAAATCCAAGTTGTAAGCTCAATGGTTCAGCAAGATTATAGATGAACTAATTTGGAAGATATTGAATTAAGTTTTAAACTATGTCCAATATACTTTCCAAAGGTTACACTTCATATCAGCGTTTTACTATTTTTCAGAATTTTCGGAGTTTTTCTTAGATTTTTTGAGAAGAAATTGGCAGAAAATGTTGAAATTAAGTAAACAGGTCCAAATTAGGTCTAGAAATGCTGTGTTGAATAAATTTTTAAATTTCTAATCCCTTCTGAACGGAATTTGCAGGCGAGCGAAGCGAGCCTGTTTGTCTTAGCTGACACTGACAGAGGTTTTGCAGAGGGGGCGGAGCCGGATCAGGCGGAGAAGGCGAGCGAAGCGAGCCTGCCGGTTAGTTCTGAATAAAATGGTGCCTGATTTGTCAGGATTCAATGATAATTAACTGAGATATGACTGTTTTAATTTTAATTTCAACCTTTCACATTCAATATGGTAGTTTGGAAAAACTTAATGTGTAATACGGCCTGCGGCTCGTGCGTAAGTGTTTCTCTTGATGCAGCAAAATCACTCTTTGCGTATACACAAATAACTATATTGTACTGTGTGAAGGAGGCAAAATGGGTTTTTTACCTGATGTCTTTATTAATAAAATTATTTATTTATTTGCATTCATTCAGTATTTCTCAACATGCTAACAAACATGGCTATCAAATTGTTGTGGAAATACACCAAAATTTTGCCCAAATTTCATCCAATAGGCTTATTTTTTTGCGATTTTCCAAGTTTATGATGATTTTCCTTTATAATTTGCTACTGAATAATTATTTTAAACAATCAGAGCACATTTGAGACCAAAAAAGGTACGTCAAATGCTGTATTTACAAAGTTGAATAACTCATAGAGAAAATGACTCCAGCTCGTTTTTTAATCAATATTGTTTGAAATTATTGATTTTGTCTCAATCGTAGGAAACATTTTGACCTTCAGTTTGAGCCCAATCAAAATTTTTTCAACCAATATTGACCAAGCTGGAGGATTAATCTTGCCTTATTTTATCAAAATAAACACTCACTTGAGAAACATTCACTTAAAGGTTGTTGCTCATATTTTATATTCTCATTTCATAACATTACATGGTAATAGAATGAGCCACTTTCACCATCAGCTAGGTTTAGTTTACTAGGCTTAAAATACCGGGATCAAATTTTCGAGTCTACGCTTCAAAAACTTTTGGACAAAAAGAAAGCTCGCTCCGCTCAATAGTACGGGGGCAAGTGTTACAAAAAAGGCTTCCCGTGAGCCTATTGAGTAGAGAAGTTTGGGAGTGGTATCAATCTCTTCGTTTTGACCTGGAGAAAAATAATATCGGTGGTCAAAAGCTCTCCGAGGGGTGCGTCACCTGTAATCCAAGATGGCGTCCGAGAATTTCAGTTTCACTGTTTCGGCCATAACTCAGTCATTTTTGAAGATATCCTTTCAATTTTTCTCTCAAATTGTTCCTTATAAAATTATCTACATGAGCTATATAAAACATAACTCCCAAAACGTATTAATAATAAGTTATACATTTTTTAATATGAAAAATGATAGAATTTCTTATGAAAATTTTCGTTTCCTCGGAGAGCTTATGACCACCGATATTATTTTTCTCCAGGTCAAAAGGAAGAAATTGATACCACTCCCAAACTTCTTTACTCAAAACGCACACGGGATTACACTTGCCCCCGTACTAATTTGCGGCTGCCTCCGCATGCGCTTCCCTATAGTCGACCACAGATCATTGGAATTACCAAGGTCACAGGATTGCTGAGCCCTGTTGCCACTGTAGTCCACCCTCACCCAAACAAAACATCACTCCTTCTCTCTCACACACACTCTCTTACTACCTACCCTTAAGTACAAAGCGGCATCACCAGAGGGAGAAACAGGGAGTGGTGTCGGAAGAATTGCTCGTCCTTGACCATTCCAATGATCTGTGGACGACTATAGTTACTGCTTATGAATAAATAATGTAATAAGAATACAAAGTGAAAATGAATATTGTTGTATGAAAAGTTCTTCTACTGGATTCATGGACATGGATTCAGTAATTAAATTGGTGAATTGGAATAGAATTGGAATCATTAGACTGAACGGAAATTTGAGCCAACGACTCTAGTCGATAGGAAAAAACAAGAACTAGTTGATGCTGATTAATTTTAAACGTGAGCTGTGAAAGAAATATAATTGAGCATTCTATTTGTACTCACGTAAGATGTATTTCTCCAAAGCTTTTGGAACCATGGATTTAGCTTTTTCTAAGTCTTCATCTGAGCATTTTCCTTTGTCCAAACCTGCGAAAAGAAACCTTCATCTTAATATTTCATACAACTAACCACAGCCTCCAAACTTCTCATGTCGAAAGTAAAATTGGAAAGACTAAAATTATGAATATGGATCATCAATGAGTGCTTGGAATAAAGATGCAAGGTTCCATGATTAAAAAGATGAGAATTTGCCTGAGTCAATGTGAAAAGTGGAACGTATAATTTCCAATGCCTTCTAATAATAGAATGACAATGTAGTCTCTCTCAAATTTTTTATAGTAACAGAAAGCTCAAATGAATTCTACCAATTTTTAAGGTGCGTATTATGTGAAAACCAGTAGAAACTATGAATTAAAAAAGATACATAGTTAAGAAAGTGCTTAAATTGGAATTAATAGTGACAATGATACAAAAGAAAATATTCTTACCCATAACAAGGCCCATTCGTTTCAAAACTTCCATATCATCATGAATTTGAAAGTGATCAGTGAAGACAAATTGATATTCGGTCCTGGAAAGCAATTTCATACATTAATTTACAATTTCAATGCTCAATGCTCAAGTGATCGTGCCCAATTAAGTTAAGATAGAAATCTATCTTATTTAAGAACAAAGTATGAATACTGTTGTTATTATTATTAAAGTTTGGTTACGTTATAGCATGTATAATTGAATACTTTTATTATTATTATTATTATTATTATTATTGAAGTTTGGTTACATTATAAGTTTTAATGTAAATAATTGAGAGAGAAATATGCCTAGCCTAGAACTGTAAACAGATGGGTTGTTGCACTGCGAAGTTTTATTACAGAATTTCTTCAAAGCAAATTTTCCCATCTCACCAATTAAAAGCTTCAATTGGATACGGTAGCATTGGGATTTATTGGACTTATGATTCTGTAAGAAGATTCAAAATTTCAATAAGATGATCAATCAAGCTTCCCTAAAAATTTGTATTAATCCTTTGTCACAAAGAAACAATAAATTGATGTGATTTACATCTGACTAAGATGTACAGATCCATGTCTAAGATTCACTTCAGAGTGAATATCTTGATCAATTATTAAGAACTTCCATGTAAGTAATCTTTATACACTCTTGATGCATGTCCAATTGTCCATATTGGAAGATGTTAATAAGTTTAAAATCAATAAAACCACACATCTAGTCTTTTTATTATATTACAGTATAAGTATTATATTCGTATATTACAGTAAGCCTATTACAATTTTCGCATTTTTTTATAAGATTTTTAGTCAAGATAAATTGGCAAAACTTACTTATCGTCTGAAATACTACAATCTATGATGGTTTTTTTGCTGGTGTTGACTATTATGAAGGGCAGTTGGATGGCTGAGTTGGGTGTTGGCATACCATTTTGCTTTTCGTTCTCTGTGTTACGTTCTACAAGTCGTTTGAAAGATATTTGCTGAAAATATAAAAATATTTTATTTTGTGAATCTTAAAAACATTGCAATAGCCTAGGCTATTTGAAATCATACATCATACGACTAATCATTAGAAATAATTTGCCTGATTGTAAGTCTGAAATTTACCTCTTCAAACTAATTGATTGATTAATTGATCAGTTGAATATTATTATCATGTTGGGTTGCACGAACCAGAATCAATGATTTTAAATTTATAAGCTCATCTCATATTATTATCATTTGTTAATGAAATAGAATTAAAATAGATTTAGATTGATGCAATTCAAATACAATTTTTTACAACTCAACTAAAAACACAATAAAATAGTGTTTAGTCATCTAGTTTGTTCCACTTTTTCAACAAATGAAGTGAACAATATTTTATTGTTCATTTCAATTCCATTGTTGGGCTTCGCAACATCGAACAAATTTTTTTCAACTTACATCTTCAATCACCACGAAACTCAAGAGCACCAATATTAGTAATAGAGAAAGATATTCAGGAAATCTCTTCCTGAAACCTCAATCCTGGGGTTTCATTTAATACTCTATGAAGAAATGTTTCAGATTTTGAAAATAAGAACTAAGATTTCTGTAATAATATTAATGGGCAGTAAGCCATAGGAGTCTTTTTATAGCTGCATAAGGTATCAAGTACTTACTTGCAATAAGAGATCATGAAGGCGCTGTGTTTTGCTTTTGATTCGTTCTGAGATCTGTTTCTTCTCCCTGAGTAAGTTGCGGCATTCTTGAACCGAGTTTGTTGGTAATCCTAACCATTTAATCTCCTTTTTCTCTTTTGAGATTATATTCATGGCCATCAGAACGTTCAGTGCATCGTAAACCCTTCTCCTGATATTCTTTTGGTCATACTGGAATGAAAATAGGAACATTGATCGATGATAGACAATAAACAAAAAACGTCTCAATATTATTACAATAGCCTGATTATTTTAATACAATTCTGAACACTAATGTTATTCATCAATTTATAGTTATCGACAATAAATGAAATTAAATAAACCAAGTAGCATGAATAAAAAGTATTAAAAAGTATCGTAGCATGAATAAAAAGTTTTGTATCTTGCATGTACTGTATGTCAAGAGGTTTCTTTTAATTAAATCATTTTCTTACAAAATTTACTAGATTTTATTAAATATTAGGTCAAATGACTAACTTTCTGTCATATGTGAAGTGCCCGTTGAAGTACATAGGGTCTTCATTCAACCACATCCTTTTATCTCCTTTTATCTACATCATATTTTATCTCTTGTCACGAAAAATGACAAACTTGAACGAAAACTTTTGTCATTGCATCAGTTAAAGATTGTCAAAGAATGTTCTTGTTAAATAATTGTATTTCAATTGAAATTCACAATCAAACAATATCTAAATACTTAACACCGCATGAACATTTGAAGTTTAAATGGCAAGTCGCAACTAATAAGTTATCCAAAAGTAGAATAGACTTTATAGTAATAGTTGAGACTTCAATTTTCATACTTAGAGTATAAATTTTCACATGACTCACCTGTTCATGAGAGGTCATAATATGCGGATTAGTGAATTCCTCCACCAATTCATCTGCAACCTCATTGTAAGAAGTGGTCCCCTTTTTCTTCACTTTCTCACAAACTTTCATAGAGAAGTGTCTGAGTCCTTTTCCACCTTTTTCTGTTCTTCGTCTTTTACTAAGAAAAAAATAATCCATATCAATCATGATTGATTAAAATGTAGAAGCAATAGCGTAAATTTTTTAGATCACGGCAATGTATTTGACTTATGTAATATAATAATCAATAAGTGAATGATATATTATAATCAATTGTTAATATTTTATGAGTGGTAGTATTGTGAGTGTTATTTGGAAGGTAAACGAAATTACCATGAATACGGTAATATAGTTAGATAGCTGGTGCTGGTCATATTGCACTAGCTAACTAGTCACACATTGAGTACTCCATTCAACAAGTAAAGTAGAAGTGATGTGTGAAATAAATGGGTGGTAGTTGGAGTAGGTGATGACGCGCCGGTCTGATAACCAGAGGTTCCGGGTTCGATCTTTGACCAGGGAACAGATGTTAACCACAACGCAATCACTTTCGGGGAGACATAAGCCGTCGGTTTCGACTTCCTGAAACGTAGTCGTCATCTCTCATCACCCCTCTCATTACCCACGCACGCATAGGCCCAGGAGCCCATGTGGGCAAGAAAAAATTGCTATTCAAATCTTGAGGTCAGAGAATCATTTTAGAATATAGAATAGAAAGTGTAGTTGATGAAGAACAACTTACAATTCTGGAGTGAGCAAATTTTCTACTTCTTGGCGCTTGCGGGAGCCAGAATGGTCCAAGATCGGAGAAATATAATTTCCTTTCTGTTGATTTGCATTCTGTATGACCTGGAAACAGCAATTTTAACCTTATTGAGGAAATCTGTTGAATCATTTATCGAATAAACTGTTCATCATTGAATTGGATACCTTTAAGCAAGAACTAAGAATACAAAGTCGAGATTAATCTTATCTCCAAGTAGAGCTATTGATCAACATAGGCTAATATTACTCAAAAATCCAAAATTGGAGAGAATTTGAGTTAAGAAGATTTGATAGGTATTGTTTTCTAGGAGGAACAGTACAGGCAAGGTGATTAGATTAATGTTCTTTAGTAGGCTTAAGCTAAGTTGAGAAATTATGATTACGGTCCCTGTTCAACACTGTTTGTATAATAACGTTGCTTATCCTGAATGTGACACTAATGTTTACAAGTAGATGTAGTGATGCTAAGGTGTGGCGTGTTTAATGTATTTCTATAATTAGAATTCATTTCTCAGCAACTGTATTCCTTAAATGCTTACCTTCATACCACTCGGTGTTTGTATTGGAATTGTAACAAGTTGGGTCTCTGCAAAAGAAACAATAAATTTATTGAAAATCGAAATAATAAAGATTTATTATGTAATTTCGGTTCCTTGTTAATAATGTTGTGAAGGTGATATTGTGCTAGCTATCCACATTAAATGGAAAGACAAGATATTGTAAAACCACAGATTTGAAATCTGTTCACAAATATATGATTGTCAAATCTGTGGTTTGAAAATATCTCGTCTTCTCATGTCATAATTTCCGTTGTTCAAAAGAGGAATTAAAAGCCAAATATTGAAAGCTATTTGGTTTGATAGACAACGAAAATTGTGAATTACTTCCTAGTGACTTGAATTGAAAACCTGTGCATCAAAATGTTCTAATAATAACAAAACTTGAAATTATCAAGTTCCATGAGTTAGTAACCACAAGATTACAGGAAGAAATAATAATTTTCACAAAGTTAAGAATAATGCATGGACTTTGAAGTTTGAAAGAGCATAAATATTCAATAAATAACATTCAATCATTACATTTTATGTTATTTGGGAAGAAGAGACGTTTTGTACATAGTGTATGTGTTTCTATCTCATAAATATATAGTATTTTTTATTTCTTAAATGAATGATTTCTAACTAGAACTACGGTACATTGATTAATAGAGAAACTACAGTGTTTCATTTTAAATTACACTATACTTGATGAAAATAGAAGACAATTGTGATTCATAATTATAATGGTCCTGAAATGTAGGTGATTCACAAGTAAAAACATCAATAGTGGCATGTTTAAGGATTTTTTCATGGTTTATGCAGAGTTGTGGGTTCATTCTATCAGTTATCTTATCTGAAACTCAATAAACATGTAGCCCAGATCCTTCTTGGTTGACTTGTTCTTTAAAATGGCTGATATCTCAATTTCCAAATTAATTATCATTTTTTTCTTGAAACTCTATTTTGATTCTATAGTAGCCACTATGATTCAGTAGTGGCCACCTAATGTTCTATGGTCACTGATGATTTCAATTCTCAAGCAGCAGCTAATTGCAAGAGAAAACTGAAAGTCTTACTGAAACCACGTGAAATACCAAAACTGAATTTTTCAAAAAAATCTCTTATGATGCTTTGCGAGTTCCTTATTTGACTATCAGCCGCTAAGTAGTATAAGCTAAGACTCAATAAGTTTTAGAACCCATTTGAAGGCATAAAATCTTTAATTTCAAGAAAGAATCTTCCAAGTGGCCACTATACTGGTGCTTTTCCGATAATAATTATTTCAGACAAAAATATCATTTTTGCTTCGACAAAATTGTATTTCTACAGTATATGAAAATATAATTGAATAACAAACATAATTTAGAGAAAAAATAAATCAAGCCACTTACTTGAAGCAGGTTTTGAAGGCTGAATACTGACTGTTCGAAGGCACTGCAATGTGTTGCCACTCAGCGCCTGAAAAGGAAAACGTTGAGTTTCATCCTTGTTATTATTGGATAAGTACAGCAGAATCACATTTGATTAAAAATACACAGTCATGATTTTGGGAACCGATTATTATACACATATATTCCCTATAAGAGATTAAAATTTGCAATATTATCATTGACTTTAGTCACTGAGTAAGGAATATTAAGTGCATACGGAAGTTTACTCCTAATACTACTTACTCTGTGGTTTAGTTATGTACAGTAATTTTAATCCAAGGTAGATAATTCATGTTGGATAGAAAGACAAGATAGGGGCGGACCATAGATTTATTAAAAAGAGAGATACCAGTTTCGGTTGCTACACCATCAATCTCTAGTCAACTTACCAGAGAGTAAACACCATCTTCCGGAGATTACTTCACACCAGAGATCGATAGCAACCAAAACCAGTATCTGGATTTTTAATAAATCCGTGGTTTGATAATATCTTGTATTTTATTCAAATTTTACCACAATATCAATTTCACAACTACTGAACAAATAATCCATATTATACCAATTTTGGATATTTATCAAGATGAAAATATAATCAAATAATTTCAAAATCAATCATTCTCAGGTATTTATTCAACATCTCACACTTCGAAACAACTGGAAGCACGCACTATCAATTGTAATTCTAACTCTGGCAGATCATCATTGTTTCAGTTCAGTGCACACGCTTACATCACTCGATCGGCGAGTCCTATCATTTGCAGGTTGTTGTTCTATATTGCATGTTATGCCCACCATCTGAACATCCTGTAGAGCCGATCTCTAATCACGTTCTCTTGTAATCATTATGTTTTGTTTGTTTGTTTGTTGTTTGTTTATGAGGGTGAAGCCCACATAAGCTCATAGGCTTGTGCGTGGGTAATGAAATGGATGATAGATGACGACTACTTTTTAGGTAGTCGGGACCGACGGCTTATCGTCTCCTCCGAAAGACGGGGTGGTCGTATCTATGTGATTGTGCTGTGGTCAAAAATTGTTCTCCGCTTGGGATTCGAACCAGGGTCCACCTGGTTATCAGACCGGCGCTTTATCACTCCTCCAACGAGCCACCCATCATTAATGACTGGGAGGTTTTGCATACAAAATACTAGAGTTTACGTGACTTAAACTGAACCGGAGATACACCATAGGATCTATTTAGAACAAAACCATGACAATAAAATGAGGGAACGGATTGGGGACTAGTTCAAGTAGCTTAATATCCAAAATTTAATTTTATTGTACTGTATTGTCATCTCAAGCAGCTAAACATCGAAATCATCATTGAATATATTACAATGATTATTTATTTATTTAATCTTATTTGTTAAGATGAGAATTTCTAAAACCTCACTTTGTTGTAGAACAGTTTTTTAGCTACAAAATGATATATATTTTGTAACTATAAGTTGATTATTGGTGGCGCAATTGTCGTTGAATAGAACATCCTGCACAAACCGCGCCAACACAGTTTGATTCCAAGATAGCTCATGCCGTGAGTGTGTTGGCGCGCTGTGTGCCGGATCTTTTATTCAACGCTAATTGCGCCACTAAAAGTCAACTTACAGTTACAAAATATACATAATTTTGTAGCTAAAGAACTGTTCTACAACATAGTGAGGTTTAAGAAGTTCGCATCTTAACAAATAAGATATGAAAAATGAGAGAAAAATTTTTTATTGAGAAAAATCATTTTTCTGATTCTTTTAATTCGAATAACTAATCAACAATGCGACTGAGAGAGTTATGAATGGATGGAGGTTGTAGCCTAGATTGAATAGAACATTTTGTTTGAAAAAAAAAGTTAAATAGGTCGAACTTTTCTCAATTTACAACGAATATAGTGAAACACTGCTTTTTTCGGCCGCCATCTTAGTTTTTTTGTAGTAGAAATGATATTCAAGGATCTTTTCATCGATGATCCAATCGAGACAGTTATTATGAAGAGATTGACACCAGTTTCATGCTTTTATCAAGAAGGAATCCCGAAAAAAATATTTTTTTCCTCTTTGATGCAGTAAAAAGTTGATATTTTGGCAATGTGACTTGCGCGAGCGCTTCTTTCGCTGAAGCTCTATACATCATTAGCGTACCTACAAGCTTTGTAAATACATCATTAGAAAGCTGAAATATTTCTCTATTCAATGCATTATTCACATTTGATTTTTCAAGCTGGACAATGAATTTATTAGAGTTAACGTAAGATTTTGCATGTGATAAAATTTTTCTCATCTTTAAAACAATCTGAACTTATCTATTATGGGTCTTGAGCTCATTTCTCCTGTATAAATATCGTAGAACTGTTCATGAAGAACATTTTAAGAGGAAAAAACTTGAGATATCACCAAAAAATATCAAATGGTTAAGGATAAAACAAAAATCGGCATTTAATGGCCGCCATCTTGTTTTCTCGAGAAGAGAAGCATTTTTTAGTGCATAATTATAGATATTCTGAATCTAAAGAGAAAAAGGAAGAGATTGATACCATTTTCAAGTCTCTAACATCAAGGAGACATGAAGGAAAATAGTTTTTATATAACATGTTAGTTGCCTTACTCCGCGCATGCCCCTCTTTGGGTCTCGCTGTACCCTTCATCGAGGCAGAAAAAGCCTTCAAAACCACATGGTTGTAAAGCTAACAAATAGATCTACAACTTATAGATTCAACATTTTTGTCTATCTGATGCATAAAAAAAACTAAAGACAGAAAAACGAAAATTTTCATAAGAAATTCTATCATTTTTCATATTAAAAAATGTATAACTTATTATTTATACGTTTTGGGAGTTATGTTTTATATAGCTCATGTAGATAATTTTATAACGAACAATTTGAGAGAAAAATTGAAAGGATATCTTCAAAAATGACTGAGTTATGGCCGAAGCAGTGAAACTCTGAAATTCTCGGACGCCATCTTGGATTACAGGTGACGCACCCCTCGGAGAGCTTATGACCACCGATATTATTTTTCTCCAGGTCAAAACGAAGAGATTGATACCACTCCCAAACTTCTTTACTCAATAGGCTCACGGGAAGCCTTTTTTGTAACACGCCCCCGTACTAAATGCTTTCAAATTCAATTTTTCAATGTATTTTTTAATCATCACAGATAGAATAGATATCATTATTACAATAAATATAAATCACTTCAATTATGTATTTTTTCAAATGAAAATTCCTCTAAACACACCAACCTTAAATCAATATAACCTCGGTTTTTTAAATCTATTTTTAATGATTTTTCTACTTTCTTCGTGTATTGTTTCAATCAAATAGCCTACATATTACTATACTGGTTGCGAATTGATTGAACCGCTATAATATCAGTTCAGAACAATACAAATGTATGTTCTGTTCTTTGGCGATCATCCGACTCTTCAGTCCTCACAAAAAAGAGATCGAGTGGAAGACACGACGAGAGACGAAGACCGAGCTAACAGGAAACACAAATTTAGGATTCCTTTTTCATGCTAGTTCGATCCCACGGCTCCTCTTTCTTCTTCTGTGTATCCTTCTCATTCTACGCTTGTTGTCAACTTTTCTTCAACCGCCCTTTCCTGCTATCCATCCAATCGTCTGCAGCAGATATATTAAGCCAAGTTTAAAACCATTATTTATTCCTGCTGCTACCCTTGCTAGATAAGGAAGGCTCTTCTCATACCCCGCGTTCTCTAGGGAATGAAGGATATTCGATGACATATCTGTCAATTCAATCCAATATAAACTGTCAATATTTTACTTATTTCGATACTTTCATTTTTAGAGGATTCGTCTCTTGTTCTATTCACGTTTTCTGAATTCCCCGACGGTCAAACTTCAGTGCTTTTTGTTTCTATGTAAACACTCGTTTTCCATAAAAAAATACTAAAAACAATACTTTTATACTAATATTACATACCCTGTATGTATGTCTGGCTCAACAGCCCATGAAGGGCCTAGGCCAATTAAATACCCTACGTTTATATTTAGAAACCATAACCATTGAACTGACATCCCAAGTAATTATAATATTTTAGTTACTGAGGAAACGTAGTTTTGCTAATCCATCCACATTTATTTAGAAATTTTGTATTCTCATAATTGTATTCACCTTGCTAAATCCAAAAAGGCTAATCTAAGGAAGTGTATATGAAATTTGCTATGATCTCCCAAAACACGATAAGAATTAAAAAAAATATATTTCCTTACAGTATTTTCATTTTGAAATTATTCTAGTAGCTTTCAGAGGACAAGCAGTCCCAAAGCGAGTAGAATCCAGTTGAATGATTCAACTTTCTTACATATGCCATGGCCCATGGGGTCATCCCACTTCTTCGAGCTCCAAATTGGAGCTTCACTATTTATAGTACAAACTTCTTCGACTTGAGCCGCCTAGGAGGGGCTATTTCACTCTAAAATATTACGTAATATGATATTTTCCAATCTCAAAACTAATCGTCTATAATATTAAGCTTCAAACATTTTTTTATAAATTTCTAAGCATGAATCTTAAACTGTTTTTTGTGTGCAAAATTATTACTACTAGACTTTTACTTGTCACAATGCGTAGATTGGTCGAGCTCTAGTTGGGAGATGAGGTGAGTTGAAAATGAAAAGCCGTGACCTACTCAGCCTTGGTTTACGAAGGCCATACAGCGATAGGAAGCTGCTATACTGGATAACACCACATAGGCCTCAACACTCATCATAGGCAGCCAGTGAACCGGCTCCTCAACACCTCATATGCAGTATTGTATCACCGAACTCATACAACTACTGTACATTTATTTAAACTATAAGTAAAATTATTTATTGGGACTAACTTGATTAATTAGAAAGCAGTACAAAAATATTCATTACGTTATTATATAAATAATTATTATAAAATAGAATTACAAAAATATATTTACTATTTAATGTAGTATTGATACAGCTTTGTGAATGCAACATTGTATGATACGTTGGTGACATCTTCAGAAGACAGTGAATTGAAATATTATACAAAAATTTGATTAATTTATTAAAAATTCAAAGTCGTTTCCCGTCTCTGGAAGAATAGTAATTGTTGCATTACACTCTAACTGATTAACTGCATGTTATTCAGAGGTGTTCTGCGCCACCAATTGGTTGCGGAGACTGGCTTATGGTTGAGAGGATCAACGTGCTAACCACACGTTACCTCTATCCTGGTTGATGATTATTTGCTTGCTGTATGGTCTGTCCGGCCGGGGGGGGGGAATTCTGGCGGGGTGGAGGGGGCTGCTTCGCATCGGCCAGTGTTGGATCGGGGACTGTGAGTTCTGATTCTTTTGGGCCGGTATTGGCGGGGCTGGGGCCGTTTTCCCGTCGTGCTGGGGTGTCTTCTTGGCTTGGACGGGCTGTATAGTAGAGTGAATTTGAAACTGGCAACCAGCTGGTAGGCCTAGGCCCTTCATGGGCTGTTGAGCCAGACATTACATTAAAAATTGTATGAAAAATACATTAAAATTGTATGAGCCAGACATACATACATTAAAAATTCAAATTTCAATTTGAATTTAGAGTTCAATCAAGCATGCAGTAATATTGGCTCGCCAGATAGGCCTACTTTTACGTTCAAGTGACATGGAAGAAGTCAAGGAATAACAAAAAGCTAGTATTTTGTTGGGATTCAGTATTACATCACAGGTACGAGTAAAAGGCTGATGGAGAGGGTTGGTTTGGTTTGATGCTCACCTTGCCGAAATAAAGCTCCTAATAAGATTGGTCCACACTTGATAATCTCACAACAAACCAAGCTACTCTCAATCGTATTGACGAAATACTTTTAAACTTTTAGTTTCTAGTGACTTGCACACATTCTAGCAAATTAATATTCTTATCAAAACTTTATAAATTACATGATACGGTGGAATTAATAGAAGTGATTTTCCTTGAAATAATATTCAAGTAAGCTAGTTCTAGGTTATTGACATTGGTGGGTCATTTTTCGAACAAGAATTTCTAAAGAGTCCACGAGAACAAACGCGGTCAATGGTTGGAGATGGATGAAGATTTGTTCTCCAGTTTGAGATTTGATGAAGCCTACATTATTTGTTCTAAAAACAAGATATGAAGCTACTAATGACAGTAAATTGAATATTGGAAGAATTAGGAGTGGCAATTACAATACAACTTTCTTCTTAATTAGATCAAACAAACAACGTTATATTCTATACACAGATACTACGCTGTATTTTTCTTTGTAGGAAAATATATGTTGGCAAAATTATTCAACACGATTTTTTCAATACATGACAATAATTCATACAGTTGAATTAGATGAGTCTCAATTTGCGATGGTATTTAAAAACATTAAATCGAGAGCTAAATTAGGCAACAGCGCTCAAGTTACTTCAATCTTAGAAAACGAAGATAGTTATAATTTCTTCTTTCTTTCTCTAGTTGTTTGCACACTCCCGAACAAAGTGGGATAGTTAGTTATTGATATTGGATTAGCTTTGATTAAAAAAACTTTCAAATTTGAAACACTTTTCTTCAAGTGTACATTGATTAGTTCGTACAGTATTATATTTCTCTATCCACGTGCCAAAAGACAGTATTATCCAATAATACTTTATTATATTAAACATAAGTTAAATTATCCATTCTAGCACTTTAATTTTAAGATTGTATTATTGATAAATGAAATATTCATTTTCATGTACTGTAAATGGTTTGTGGAATAAACGAGATTTTGATTTGATAATATTTTAGATCAGCGGCGCCGGCTTTGAATCATAGAAACATTGAGTGTGAGGAGCACTGATTTTAGATAGCAGATGTCTCATAGAATAATGAGAATGCATCACACCTCATCACATAGAAAATGTCTTGGGCTTGTGCTATTATGAAAGCATCTGCCCTTCACCGTAAAATGCGTACATTGGATGAATAAGCCCCTTCAATTTTCAATTGAGAAGGGAGGAGCCCGTTTGCCGTTGAAAAGAAGGGCTTTTGACAAGACGGAAGTTGAGAAATCGCAACTGACTTCTTCGCCTTTGGACGGCCGTCAATTCATTGCCACAGCGGCAGCCAACAACACAAGCAGTTGGCTCACATGAAAAGGGTCCGTCTGAATGAAAACGTGTACACTGCAATAAACGTGAACAAGCCAAAAGGCACAAGAGGGAGTAGCCGGTCTCATATTATTCAATAAACACTCCATCGCTATACACTCAAACTTATTGCTATTTCTGTCTCAATTTATAACAATATAGAAAAGATGACTGTTTTGATAAGAAACAGTTAGTGTGAAAAATTGAACTTTTAAAGTTGTGTTAGAGTTGAAAAAATTCCGTCAAGTGACGAATCAGTAATTTCTATCCACCCTCATCTCCAACTCTGTAGCACTCTTTTTATGAAATTGATACATAATCATGTATAAAATGATTTTGATACATAAGATAACCTCTACTTGAAAGCATGAAGCAGTTAACCTTGTTCACGCCGTTTAAGAGAGTCTTAGCAAACTTTGGGTGGCTCGTTGGAGTAAGTAGAGGTTTCGAGTTCGATTGTATGGAAATAATGAATCTTGAACTTTTAGACTATATCCGAATCTCGAGTGAAGAGAAAAAATTTTATCAAAAATCTCGAGTGAAGAGCAATATCAGTTGTAGAATTTTGACATAGTCTGAATTATTGGAACTGGGAAAAACATTGGTAGAATTCGTACTTTGTAATTGCAACTTAGAAGTTTAATTCTTGCTATATTGGGTCCTGCCCATTTTTCCGCGAAACCAATCAGTTTCCCTGATCAAATTCGAAATAACATGGAAAATATTATTTTTCAGTCTTATTATTCACTTAGATGTTCACTTGATGATTATTTAGATTATTTTTCACTTGGATGTTCGATAATTATCATTATCTCCGTAGAAAACACTAGAAATAAGATTTTTATAAGAGACATTCCATCATCAAAAATAAAGCCCAACGTTTTCGACCTTGGAAAGGAATACAAAGAAGTGGTTGTAACGATCAAACCATCTGTTGCTGAAGAAAGAACTGGTTTTGAGAGAGGGAAAGGCGATTTATAAGCAATGTAAAAGGGTATACACTTACTAACCCTGGGGATAATAGACCCTACATGAAAAAATCAAGATGAGTGGTAATGATAGCGCTGATAAATCATTGTATTGGATTGATAATAGGAAAGTCATCGCCTCAGCATTCAACAAATACCAACCAAATCAACTTTCTCAGTACTCTAGAAGTAGGATACTTTGATCTGAATTATATATTTTGAATCGGTTTATACGGCAATCGGCAATTGATTGAAACGGTTGTAACACGTATATATGACTCATAGGTTACAAGTGATCAGAAGTGGCGATCTCCTAAGGAACCACTTTTATTTTTGTTATCAAGTATAACTAGTGCAATTACTATGCTTATTCATCCCAATACAATATCGTTATAAAAAAATACTATGGTAGTTCATTCCAAAACAAAACTGTTATAAAAATGATTAAGTTGATTCATCCCAATACAATATTGTTATAAAAATGACATTTCTATACAGGGTTTCAATTGAAACAGCAGCTTCTCAAAAACTATTTTCAAACCATACAAATCAGCACGAGTATAGGCCTAATTCAATATTTCAGTGTATTCAATATCTAAACTTAATCAATATACTTCATAAGTAAACTTGAATTGATATTCTTTACCAAAGAATACAAAATATTAGTAGGCCTTTTTCTAATAAGACTGAGAATTCGATTCAAGAGTTCTGACACAGTCTGAAAATTCTTCCAAAGATCTCATAGACAAATAGTTTTGATAGGTCAATGAAATTCATTTGACAATTTTTTGAAAACTTCGAAATGTCTATTGTTATATCAGTTGCCTCAATTTACTAATACCATAATTTATGTATAAATTATAAAGACAAAACACAAGAAAGAGAGGAAATTTACCTGTTGGTTGGAATCATTGCTGGGCTTGATAACAGCTCGCATAAGCGGGCTGTTGGCAGGAGACTTGGCATTGGCCACTGCCACAGTTTTCCCCTGCGTTTGTACTTTTATCACTTGCGGATTTCCTGAAAAAAGTCAGTTCAGTTTCAAATTCAAGTATTTTGTGTAACAATATAATCTGCATTATTTAATTTATATTTCCTTTAGGTAATTTTATGTTGTGTAAAATTTTTGCTCTTACTTATTCACCCAACTGTATTATTCATATCGGCTAGCACAAAATTTTCTAAAAAGCTAGTCAAGCCACAAATCTTACATGGATCTGAAGTTCAATGGTTTGCAATCTACACTTATCTGATTCACACTATGTTAAATTATCAAGCTAAAACATGATCTATCTCATTCAGATTTGCAATTGGATTCCAATTCATGTATACTGTATAGGCCTATTTGTACTGTTATTTATTATTATGTCAAATTTGATAAAATTCACTTGATTTGAATTCATGTGAGAATACCCAGAAGTTCAGGTTGGGATTGCTTCATAGAAATTCAGAAGTCCGGTAATACAAGAGAAAGGCGAACAAACGCGAAACTAAACATGAATAGCAAAGCGTTGGCCTACCATGTAATAAATTAGAATTTTTACGCCTACTAAGAGTACGAGTACGCCTTTTCCCTGTGGAACAATACTTCTAAATGTTCATGAAGCAGGCCCGTGGGAAGGAAAAAGGAAATTACATGGGGTGAGCTAGAAGTAACTCACTTTGCTAGCCCATAGCCTTTGGATTGAAAATCTCCATCACTTTTTTATCACATTGAGTAAAATTCCATCCACTTTAAATCTGGTGTTAACAAATGAAAATCGAAATTAAAACATTTCATCAGGGTGTCCACAAAATCAGGCTAAAAAAATTCCCGTATAATTCCCGCTTTTCCCGTCGTAATTCTACATTTTTCCCGATTTTTAATGAATTCGGATGTACTATAAAAAACGTAATTTGAGAAATTTTTCCTCATAAAATGTTCAAAATACATCTTTTTTAATATATTGTACTGAGCGTGTGTACATTGTTCACTCAATGATTGATACAAGTGCCTGTTATAGGCAAGTTATCAATTTCAAACACATTAGTAAATCAATAAATAATCAAAGAAGGCCTACGGTACCCTTAAGATAGGTCTATTTTTCCCCAACTAATTTTGAACTTTCAAGTCATTTTCAAGTTCGTTTGATTATTGATTTATCATACATAATAGCCCTAATAACAATATGAATATCATCTTGGGTATCTTTTGAATGTGTAATTTTGAAAGTAAATTAATGTATTACTGTTTACTCATAACACTTCAAAAACTTTAATTAGGAAAATGCAATTTCCTTCTTACAATTAATTTCACGCCTTGCTTTCAACTCAGCAATTTGCTTTCAAACTTGCTGATCGCAAATTTGCCTCAGACGATTAGTAATTGAGCCTACAGTACTAGTTATCATACAAGTTATGGTGCCGCCCCCTAAACTAAGGGGAGTCCGGGAGTCCACCTCCGGGAAATTTTCTATTTTCTGCTGAGTACAAAATATCGTTTAATATCAGAAAATATCTTTGAAGTTTGATTGAAAATACAGATTTACTTTATGAAAGAGAATTTTTGTATACTAATAGCGTGATAGAGCAACATTTCTTGAATAATTATCAACAGACCCACACTGTAAAGAGGGATCTTGAGAAATTTGTTCCATGTGCAGGTATCATTTTTATACATGTTTATAAATTACCCAAGTTCTCATAAATGGGTGAATTTTGAGTGATGATTTTCGCATCAATGATTGCCATTTAACGTGACCATGACTCACAGTAACAAGCCATCATGCAATAATTATTGCAATTGCCAATTGGAAATACAAGCCAATTTCATTTTTTCACTGCATTCAAGTAAATTCTGGACTCCCCGATTCTTATCAAGTTTGTCAATTTATATGCAAAAACTCAGAAGTCATTTTGCATTTTTGATTAATTATATGTAGCTTATTTTAAGCTACAAACTATATTATAATATTCATTGTAAGTTTAATATTGATTGGTTGATTTTTGATGAAAAATTCCTTTTTTGGAAGACTTGAACCCACCTTTTTAGTGGGACTTAACGAAGTACGCTACTGCAGTAAATTTGATCCACATGACATTTCTTTTGAAGTTTATCATCAATAATTTTATTACATTGTTGAATTGAATCAACTTTCAAGGCAGGAAGTACAAACTGGACAGTTGAATACTATAGGAGGATGATGTAATTATTCACTGGGAAATTATTTTACTATTAATTTATTATTTTGAACCAGAGAGTTAATAAAATCAATTAATATTTTGAAGGAATGACCCATGATTAGGATAGGAGTGATATAAATATAAGCTTACATATGACTTTCTTGGTGAAGCTACTTATAAGGGTAGGTTTCACTCGCTTTGGTTACATTCTTGTCACCTATTCGAAAGCAGTTCATAGCGTTTATGACTAACATCACAAGCCCTAGCAACCAAGTAAAGGCTATCACAAAATAATAGTTTATTCCGATCTGAGGGAACTATAAAAGTGGTGGGGAAACAGAAAATGATGAAGATCAAATCAAAAACATGATTTTGATAATTATCGTTAAAATACTAGCGCATGCGCACGGTACAAGGAGTTCTGATCTGAACTACGTCCCTTTCTAGTCTCTCTTCAATTTTGCTCAATATCAGGCAGTTATGGAGCAGCCTTCTCTGTAATAAATTCGCCTAGAAACCAACCTCAAGATGCAAACAGACACATCACACACATATGAATAATAATTAGATTAGGATACTCTTGGCTGTTACTCAGTTACATTAGAATGAAGTGGCCAATAAAAACCTACCAAATTCTTATTCAAGAATTATTATTATAATAAGCGAATGAAGTGGCTTTCAATAATTATGGGAGGGGACTCTCATGGGTAGTTCCATCTTGCTTCATAATCATGTTAAGGGTGACAAATAATTACTTACAAATTTAGGTAGGCTTCTAGGCTCCGGGTCATTATAAATAAAGCAAATAATTATTTGATAAGGTGTTATAACAAGTAGGGCAACTCTCCCTATGGGGTGAGGGTCAAGTCTCCCAATGCAAGGTTTTTCAAATTGGGATTTTACAACTATAGAGTGATTCAAAAAGAGCGCCGGTTTCAATATATCAAAATAAAAGGTTCATTTTAACGAAAAATTGAGAATAAATACATCAAAATATTCATATTTCTTTACGATTTCATGTTTAAAGAATTATGTCAAGCACGTGACCTCCTCTATTATGCTAGTACGCTGTACGCATAAATTCAACTTCCATTTCGCCGAGAGTCCGTCGAATTGGCCAACAAGGTCGTCTGACTTGACACCTTGTTATTCTCATTTTGGAGTCAACTAAAGTCATTGGTGTATGTTAATAAACCCCGAAACATCAATAAATGATGGAGAAAATTCGGCAGGTGACGGTGAAATGGAACTGGAAACTTCAAGTGCAGTAATAGTGAGTTTTATGGACAGAGTTGATGCGTGTCAGCGCAGTAGAGGAGACCACATGCTTGACATAGTTTTTCATGAGATCGGAAATAAAGATGAACATTATGATCTATTAATTTTAAATTTTCGTTGAAATAAACCTGTTAATTTGTTATATTAGAACCGGCGCTCTTTTTGAATCACCCTATACTTCCAATGATTATTTTGACTTGAAGTCTGTGGATAATGTGGAAAAAACCTCGAGATTGCTCTCAATTGGCATTTTGAACCATTTGCTATTCAGATAAAAATACTATGATATAAATGAAAAAATTGGGTTGTCTCCAAAGTCCTTCCTACTGTTCAAACCTCAGCAATAATAATTTTTTGATCACCACTTGGTATGTTTAGGGAGAGTTTTTCAATTCAAGGTTAATTAGTGAGAAACATCAAACAGTAAAAATCATTGAATGTATGTTTAGGGGGAGTTTTTCAAATCAACGTTAATTAGTGAAAAACATCAAACAGTTAAAATCAATGAATCAATGACCATCCCTAACAAAGATTAATTCAACTCATCTCAAATCAAATCAAATCAATCAATCTTTATTCATCAAGTGTACAAGTACATTTTGAATATTGTCACTTTACATTTTATCATGATATATATAAAATTACATTTCAAAAGAAATCAGCAAATAATACATTTAAAAAGAATCATTTAAAAATCATTTTAAAAGAAGTCAACAAATAAAAATCAATACAGTCAATGCAAAATACTATTAAGTTACTATTGAACAAATTCCTGGAAAGAATACAAAGACAATTGCACTAGATAGTCCTTCAAATTATCTTTAAATTTTTTTATATGTTCAATTGACTTTAAAGAACTGGGCAACATATGAAAATATTTATTTCCCATATACATGGTTTTCTTTTTGAATAATTCTAAGTTATGTCTTTGAACAATTCTGCCAGATCGCGTATTATATCCATGTGAATTATTACTTCTCTGTTCGAATTCAGTAGATTTTCTGAAAAACATGATCACATCATAAATATATTGCCCATATATTGTTAAGATACCCAGCTGAGAGAAAGATTGTTTAACAGAGTCATTCCATTTCATTTTCATGATAATCCTTAAAGCTTTTTTTTTGCTGAAGTAATATTTTGTCTAGGTTTATTCTTGATGTGCAACCATATATGCATAGACCATACGCTAAATTGGAATGTATCAGTGCTTGGTAAATAGATTTTAAAGCATCAAGACCGCATACATTGGACATTCGCCTAAGAGCATACAGACCCGGGGATATTTTTTTGATCACATGACACACATGATCGTTCCATGACAAATGTTCATCTATCAATAATCCGAGGAATTTTGTGTTATTAAGCTGCTCTAAACTTTGATCACTTAATACTATGTTTGGGCACTCTACCATTTCTGCTCTGCCTGGTAGAAAAAGAGACTACAACTGACTTATGGGGATTAAGAAGGAGATTTCGGCGGTTTAGAAAATTATTTATAGCTGTTAGACCCTTAGCTGATGATTGTTCCACATCCTGAACTGATTTACCCGAGAAAATTATGTTAGCATCGTCTGCATATAAACAAACCGAAGCCTGTTCTTTGATAACATCAGGTAAACCCTTAATGTGACAAAGGAACAATAAAGGGCCCAAAATCGAACCTTGTGGGACCCCATAATGGAGGCTTTTGAGCTCGGATCTATATTTTATTTTATAATTAATTGAATGAGTCTCGTCAATTCTCTCTAATTCAACATATTGTTGTCTCCCCTTTAAGTAGGATGAAAACCAAGTCTGCTCTTTCCCTAGCACTCCCATGCCTTTGAGTGATCCTAACAAAGCATCATCATGGACACTGTCAAAAGCACGTGTCTGATCAAGGAATGTACCCATCACCTTATCGCCCTTGTCTATTGCATTTATAATAGAACCTATAAAGTCCACTCCTGCCGTGATGGTTGATTTATTTGACCGTAACCCATGCTGCTCTCTGTCCAGTATGTTGTTCGTTTCTAAATACCTAACAAACTGATCATACACCACACGTTCCAATATTTTAGAAAATACAGATAGTAATGAAATTGGTCTATAGCACTCAGGATTTTTGGCATTACCTTTCTTAAATATTGGAATGACTTTGGCTATTTTCAGAGAATTAGGGAAATGTCCCGATATAAGAGAAGAATTTATTATATGCGTAAGTGGCTTAATTATTGTTGGTAAGACTTTTTTTATAACTGCCATTATATACGTAAGTGGCTTAATTATTGTTGGTAAGACTTTTTTTATAACTGCCATTGGTATATCGTCCGACCCAGAAGAGAATTTGCTTTCAAATGCCATAATAGTTTTTTCTAATTCATAAGGCAAAACTTGAGAGAATCTGAATCTTACGGAGAAATATTGATTATTATTTATATAATTAGTATTTATCAGAGGACTAGAATTCTTAGGAATATTAGGCACTACTAAGTTATCAACTGCTTTAGTAAAAAAATCATTAAAAGCATCTATTTTTTTATTACGAACTGCTAGTAAATATTTCACTTATTCACTCTGAAGTATTTTACACGACACACTGCAGTCAATAATTTGAATATTAGTTTTACTATCTATAAACTACTACTCAGATGTGGAGCGCTTTCGGATTTCACTCCATTCTCAACAATGAAAATGGAGTAAAATCCGAAAGCACTCCACATGTGAGTAGTAGTTTATTTATTTATTCACAAATGAAATATGTGGAGGCAAACAGGTAAAAACCCAAATATTGCCTCCTTAACACATATTATTAAATTTCAACTTATATTAAATTGAAAAAAAAGTAATACCATGCAAAACAAAATGTAAACATAATTATAAAATTAAATAAACTTAATAGCTTAATAATAGCACAAACTGAGAAATGTAATGTGAAAATATATACTGTATATATGAATGTAGAATAGATAGATAGATAAATTGCCTTTATTAAGGGCGGAGTTAGTACTCTTGGTCCTCTCTACCACACAACCCTTTACATTATATACAATAAATATATACAGTAATTTGTAGTACAAAACAATGATATACGGTACAATTCTTCTACGAAAATAATAAAGAATAATCATAATAAATGTAAACAATCAAAAATTAATAAGGATAAAAAAAAATTAATTTTTCTATTATGGATATTCTGAGAAAAAATATTTCTATGAGCTCAACAACTCATCCACTCACACATGTACACAAGCTAGAAAAAATAGCTAATAATAAATTAAAATAAGATAAATAAATTATTTACTTCTAAATAAATAATTTAAAAAATAAAGAAACTCTTAGTATTAGCTGAAATGTTATATAATGAGAAAGTAAATATAGAAAGTATAATCCTTCCAGATAAGCCTTATTCAGATATTTGATAGATATATTCATCAGCCTAGTCTCGGTCCACACCTAAGCTACGCCCCCCCCCCCAGCTAGTTCAATACTGCCACGCCAAACAGAGCTCGATCATTCACACCCTTAATAGCCAGAGGCAATTGATTCCAAGTTCTGCAAGCAGTCACATGAAAAGATTTGTTGTACATAGAGGTTCTGTGGTTGGGGATCACCAATAACTGAGAGCCATGTCTAGTACCCCTTCCACTATGCTCTCTTATGAAAATGAAATGATCAGCCAAGTACCTTGGACGTTTGAAATTAATCAAATCATATAGCAGCATCAGAGCATGATAGTGCCTCACAGGTCTAAGTTTTAGCAAACCAAGATGTTGAAAGTATGGGCTGATATGGTCATCTCGTCTAAGGTTGAAAATGAATCTGATACAGTAATTATGTGCCCTTTGTAACCTTTCAGACAAGACAACACTCATATCATTGACAACAATGTCGCCATAATTAAAATATGGGAAGATCAATGACTTGATAAGCATCTTTTTTCACGTGAAAAGGAATACAGTCACTTATCTTTTTTAGTGAATGAATACCTGCAAATACCTTGTTACATGTAACATTGATCTGTTCATTCCAATCAAGATTTTTGTCAAATGTTAAACCCAGGTTTCTAACTGTGTCACTGTAAGGCAAGTTTCTATTATTAATTTTAATAAAAGGTCCTCTACCAAAATCAATGCCTCGGCGAGTAGTAAGCTTAGTGTAGCCAATAATTATTGCTTTGGATTTTGTTTCATTGATACTGAGCCCATGCCTGTAAGACCAGTCTGTAAGAGCATCAAGGTCCAGATTAATTTTGTCAACTGTAGCCACAGTCATTCAAGTCGAAGTGGATGTACAATTGTAAATCATCGGCATAGAGATGCAGTTTTGAATATTGAAACACATTGACAACATCATTGATATAGATACTGAAAAGCAGGGGTCCAAGGACAGAACCATTGGACCACATAAACGGAAAATCCCAAGCTCCTAAGTTGCTTCAGAAGAAGAGGGTGATGGACACAGTCAAAAGCCTTACTGTAATCAATCAGAACCAACATTGTAGCTTTTCTGTGATCCATAGCTCGCCGAATATCATCGGTAACACAAAGTAATGCAGTCGTGGTACTATGTCCCTTTCGAAAACCAGCCTGGAATTGACTTAAAGAGTTATTTAATGAGAGATGAGTATTGATCTGTTGATGAAGCACTCTCTCCAAGCCCTTAGACAAAGAAGAAAGTATATGAATGGGTCTGTAATCTGAAGGTGAAGTAGGATTTGGAGTTTTATTAAAAGGGAGGATAGCTGAGTATTTCCAGCAAGTTGGAAAAACTGCAGACATGAGTGAGAAATTGTACAAATGAGTAATATGAGGAAGAGTGACAGGAAGTCATCTTAGACAAAAAGAGTGATCTTTTATGAATTTTATAGGGAGGCAGTCCTCACCAACTCCATTGCTTGTGATCCAGTTGAGAATTTGAAAAACCTGGACCTCACTTACTTCAGAAAACTGGAACTCATTTTCTGAAACATTAACCTCAAATCTATCTGCATATGCACGGGCACCATCTTCACTGACTGGTATATTGCAGAAGGAAGAGTTGAGCTCTTCAAGACTATGTGAAATTTTAGCCACACCCTTCTCCTTCCCCAGCCCCATACCCTTTACAGTCTTCCAAACAAATGAGGAAGTTCTGTTGTTAGATAACAGGCCTCGAAAATAATGGGATTTGGAGTTTCGAAGCCTCAGCTTACAACGGTTCCTCAGTATTTTGTATTCACCAAATATCATTGGGCATCCAGTTCTTCTAGCCAATCTGAATTTTCGGTCACGCTCATTCATGAGCTGTCGAATTTCAGGTGTAATCCATGGAGCTGGACTTCGTATGATTTTTTTGTGTTTAAGAGGAAGATGTTTATTGAATAAATTACACATGAATTGTTGGAAATAATACAACTTCAAATCAATGTTATCAGCCTCATATACATGATGCCATGGAATATTTAACAAGTCCTCAAACAGCTCAAAATAATTTATATTTTTATAATCACGATAGCTGATTATTTTTGGTTGTGTTCTTGGAGCTTGTAAAGCATATATACAATACACAAGATCATGCGCTGAAAGACCCGGCACCGGTATTTGACCGTGTTGTTTAACAGCCTCACTATCACAGACAACAACCAAATCAAGCAATGTATGGGAAGTTGCAGTATGGTGTGTAGCCTGTGAAGGGAGCATTGACAAATTGCAGGTATAAAATATTGTTTTCAGCTGTGTCAGGTCAATCTTTTGGAGCAGATAGCGCCGTTATTTATGGACAAAATTACACGTTCTTTATGTGATAGGAAAAACATAAAACAGATTATTTACTCAGTTTTTTATTGAGATTTCTTTTATGGTATCGTATAGTCTGTTTAAGCAAAGGAGACATTCTGGCAAGATGAGAAAATGACTCCAGCTCCAGAAATATCAGTTTAAAGATGATAAATTTGGTCTCAAATTGTAGATCAGAATGTTTCCTATAATGTGTGACCAAATTTATGATTTTTAAACTAATATTTCTGGAGCTGGAGTAATTTTCTCATCTTACCAGAATTTTTCTTTGCTTTGACAGACTAAACTAAGTATTATTTAGGCTAAATATTTCCAAGAGAACAGAAAATACCTACTTCATCAGGAAAATATTTAGCGAAATTTTAACGTGAGGATATTATTCAGGAATCTTTTTCATGAAAAGCCTACATCCAGGACACCTGAAAAACATTTCTTACAATCTAAAACTACACGTGCTCTATCCCAATCTATGCCAATAGGCCTCTCATTTTTAGAATGTTGATAAAATAAATTTTCCAATGAATTAATTTTATTTAAAGTTAAATGTTTGAGTTTGATCCATTTTTATGCCCTTTATCAGCCTTAAAAAATATTTCAACATTATTTGTTTCCATCTACAGAATTTTAATTCATGATTCAATTAAAATTACAGATTTATTAAAATTTCAAGTTGATACATAGAACTTCCATAGGTTATAGAACCTATGCATAATATGCATAGAACTTCCATAGGTTTTTATCGACACAAAAAATTCTCAAAAACATTTTCTAAGAGTTAGTTTCTTATTTTTGTTTTTGAATAGCCTTAATATGCTTCGCGAGATCTTCAAGTTTGTAACTATTGGTTTTAATTTTCTTCTTATTTATTATTTCTATTTAGTAGTCTATAGTTTAGAGTAGGAATATATACATAAAACTCCTACAGAGTTTGACTAATCTTATTTACCCAGTTTTTTTCATGAAGAATCCTATTCATTCGAAACTTCAAGTAATACTTGAAAAAAACTATATAGCCTAAAGTCATTGAAAATAGCAAATAAGTTTTTATAATATTATAACAATACTATCACTATGCCAATATATCATCAATGCCAATAATAACATATTCAGGGGTACAGACATCAATGATTCAATAAATACCCAATATACCCGGGTATTTACATCACTATCTAGGCATAACTTCCTTGACATCAGCTGTTGGAACGCACGAGGAGCAGACTACACCACCCAACTTTTTGGATTCAGTTATAATAGACTAGATTTTGCGCTTATATAAAAAATAAATATGCTCAAACCAATCCTGGTTCCATGGCTGTGAGTAAGATTAAGTTACTGACTCTTTTTGTCCAGTTTGATGGACTTAATGCCAACAAGTACCAGTAGGATGCCAAACTTACAACCTTAACAGATTTCAATATTTAAACCTTTTTCAGGGCTAGACTTGTAAGTTCTCTTCTGGAGACAATAAGCCGTCGGTCCCGACTTCCTAGAAAGTAAGTTATTCGTCATAATCGTCATCCCCCATTATCATTCCCCTCAGTGCAGAATCCTATCATATTAAGCGAGTAATTTCTGTATGTATGTATGTATGTGGAACCACAGATCAAGAAAACGGCTCTAACAATTTCCTCGAAATTTGAAAATTAAAATGGAAAAATAAGATTGCACCAGGTCTCATGTCTGGGAAAACTCTCTGGCAGGATTAATAAAAGAATTAAATATTCCTTATTCAGGCATAATCCCAAGTACTGCGTATAATGTCTGTTATCGTTAGCTAACCAAAACCATCCAGCTGAAGTAAATGGAGTAACATTCAAGTCTATAACACATGTTCATGCCAAAAAATTGTGAGAGGTGATCATATCAATTATGATTTTTCTTTACAATATCATATTTAGCCTATTATATGTAATTCAACACTTCGGCCGCAGCTTCAGAGCAAAGTTCGGTACCAGATATTCTCTCATTAAACGCACAAGCCCAAGACCTCATGTGGGTATTGCCCTCAGAAACCAAAAGACAAAGTCAAAATGATTTCTTTTTGTAATAAAAAATTAACAAAAATACATTCTAGTTATTCTATATAAGTTATTTACAGTATTATTAAAAAAATATCTAGAATTCTATGAGTGTTCATAGAGGAATCGTGAAGCATAAAAAATGGAGAGAAAATAATAAAGATAAAAAAAAACAGTTAATGAAAGTCTAGGAAGGAAAAATAGTATTTTGAACCCCGTAAATTCCAATAAATTAAAATCAAAGGGTTTATTGTTTTATCATTTAAGATAACCTAGAATGATAATTATTATATTTATGCTGATAAGTCCCGCCAAAAACAAAACATCTGGTACAGCCCCCTGCCCCCTCCGTAAAATAGCTACTCAAACTCACTGTAACTTCTTGAACCACCCCCACCAAGATTAAACACAAAGTTTGGTACAACTTTAAATACTTACCATTGGAATCGTGTATCCAGAAATTCACTAATCCACCTTGCTGAGCCATCTTCTTTGTTTTTGCTAACGATCTGCCAAAAATCACATTTATATAATCAATTTAATACCACAAAATCCGACTTGGCAAACACCAGTGTCTACTGTGCTTCAACAACACGATTACTCAAAATGGCGTCGACTCATTGCATTAATAAAGAAAAATATCCTTGAAAAATTTTGTGCAATTCTCAAAGAAATCCGGTAATGAGTTCACAAGAATTGAAACTTATATGGAGATGAAAACCGAGAAATATTTAAATAAATAACGTCTATAGCACGGTATCAATGTAGGCTATAACGTCGACGCAAGATAGTTTTCGGAAAGCTTTGTGGCGGGCACTGAGCGACCAGCTGATTTTGCGTAGAGCATCACGTGGGATCACAGATGATTAGAGACGAGCAGTTGTCATTTTGCAAACGGTACAAATGAAACGTCGGCCATTGAAGAGCACACCAATAAATCATTTATTAAATCGATCATACAAGATGAACAAACTGTTAGTACAAAGCTATGTAGATGTTTTATAATTTTTGAACAAGAGAACAGTGCTTGTTGAATTCAAATTTCGTGGTTGCATGAAAAAAGATTAAGGCTCCTTGTAATGGATAACTTCTAATAATGCATACTTTTTTATTTATGGATGCTCAAAAGCTCAACTATTGCACTCTGTATTCGTGATCGACCCGTTTTGTTATCGAAATAGGAACGGAAAGAGAAACATACTTCTGATTGGCTGCAGCGTTCCATTTGTTTGAACAAGTCGTAAACCGGCAAAATGGTAGAATGGCTGCGACACTGACAGATAATGTTTTAGAAGTTATATTTTCATACTTAGATTTGCATGATCTTAGGAATTGTTCTCTTGTGTGTAAACGGTGGTATATGTTCTTGATTGATGAAAATAACGACGTGTGGCGGTTACATTGCATCAGGAAACTGGCGGAAGAAGCATTGAAATCGGACTTACTGTCATCTGTACCAACCTATAAAGCTAAACTCAGAGCTTTTTATCACGCTTGGAATCCAAACGATTGCTCCAGAAATGTGTACATTAAACCTAATGGGTTTACCCTACATAGAAACCCAGTAGCTCAAAGTACTGATGCCTCAAGAGGCAAGATAGGGTTTAGGCATGGACGACATGCTTGGGAGGTGATATGGGAGGGACCCTTGGGAACTGTGGCAGTGATAGGAATATCTACAAAAGAAGCTCTTCTCCAGTGTCATGGATATGTTGCCTTATTAGGATCAGATGATCAGAGTTGGGGTTGGAATCTTGTTGACAATCACCTTTTACACAATGGGGACTCAAGAGGGAACTACCCTTTGTTGAACAATGCACCCAAATACCAGGTGATTTTTAATACAATTTCCTTATAGCCTACTTACTCTTATTGAACTCTTCATACTTTTTAAAATTCATTGTATACAGGCTAACATGATTTTTTGCTCTCCCAGTTTCAAACATAACATTCAAATGCCTCTTTAAAACATGATTAAGCATGTAACTTACAGTAAGTTATCAAAATTGCAGTATTTTTTCTTATTTTAAATATATGAATATCTATTCATTCAAATAGGCAAACAGACTATCATAATGATGATAGGGAAAAAGAAAACAGACACAGGCCCTATATCTCGCACACAATTTTAATGAAAAATTCAGTCCAGAAACGTGAAATCATTTCAACACACATGTATTTGATGCCAATATTATCAACAGATAATTAAATGTGATTGATTCAATGATCTAGCCAAAGTGTAAGTTAGTTTACTTGTCAACCTACCTGGAATGAAAGTTCCGGTTGCAATCGATTAAGTATGTTATTCTGATGACAAAAAAATAGCCGTCTCTAGCTCATCATTGATTTTTGAAAAATAATTCAATTTTTCTCACTTTACTTGGAATGATGAGCTTTAAACGCCTCAGTTTTATGAGTTTCAAGTATCAAGTAATCGTGAACTCCCTGTTGAGTAGCGTTAATATTTTAGGTTACCCCGGAAGGGTAACTGTCGCAACCACCACTATATTGACACCGCCACTCTACTAACCTCTAACCTATCCTTGGTTAGATAACCAAGAAAGGTTAAAAGCCCGTATCGACAGTGCGAGGCATATGCCGCGAATGCCTCAAGGTATAGTCTGGTCATGAAAAGAAGAGTCTTACTCCAGTCTCCAGCTCGGTCAATATTAATTCAAACATGATTGATTTGGTCTCAAATTGAAGACACAGTGTCTGGTGAGATGTTGTGATACTTGTACGTTTAACTAAAGAGAACAATATTGTCTATATCATAGAAAATTTTTATTTGGTACAAACAATTGTTTCGATGGGTTCACATCATTATCAGTGTACTACTTTAGTAACAGAAAAATTTTATTTGGTACAAATAAAAATTTTCTGTGATAAGTTATAGACAATATTGTGCTCTTTAGTTATGGTCCTAAGAATAAGAATATTTATTATCAGCCTTGGCCCATCAGCCTATTAGTATAGAGCCTTGAGGGACCCCATACTGAACCTTTCTGCCCTAAAATTGAATATCGAAATGTTTCCTATGATTGAGACCAGATCAATAATGTTTGAACCAATATTGACCGAGCTGGAGACTGGAGTAAGACTCTTTTTTGCTTGAACAGACTATACCTTGAGGCACTTGCGGCAAATGCCTCGCACTGTCGATACGGGCCTTAAAACGGGCGGCCACCACAGGCTCAGCATTGACACCAACACTAACCAATCAAGCGTAGGTTATATTGTTTTTTCGTGTTTTTCACTTTGAGCTAATAAAATTGTAAATAGAATAGACTATTTTTGAAACGCTTCAAGCTCATTATACAAAGTGAGGTTAGGAAAATTGAATTATTTTTTAGAAATTGATTATGAGCTAGTGAAGACTCTTTTCTCTTATTTTGTCATGAGAATAACATCGACTACAACCGATAATTTGAGATAGGTTGGCAGTTAAACTACATTTTACCCAAATATCTGTTCATTAATTTTGACACTCTAACTTACTGTGTTTTATTTCATGAATCATTGTATTTATTCTCTTATGATTTCATGACAGTAAGCTTAAGCCTATCGAGGGGAAACCGACTGGGAAATGAAGAATATGTGGGAGTAGAGAGTGGTGTGGAGGAGATGAACCGAGGCTTAGAAGTCACCCAACGCTAAGAGGCAGAAGGTTTAGGAAAAGAAAAAGAATTTGAATATAATTCTGCAGATTATGTTTATAATAGTTGATAGTTTCTTGCATAGATACTCTATGTATGTTCAGTATTCAGTGATCTCCATCCATGACCAGCATTTGCTGGATAGATTGCGTCAATATAACAAACTTATTTACAAAGAACTCATGATCGAGATGGGTGGAACGTCATAGGGAACTCAGGAAACACTGTATTGCCTCTTCATCCAAGGAGTAGAGTGGCAGATTCACAAGCCTTGTACGAAGCACCCGCTTGTTGCTTCCGGAATAGGAACTTTGTGCTTTCTCTCTGACAGTCATCACTATATTAAGTTATATATTTTATTTTAAAAAATGTTGAAAGCAATCATGATGCGAATAGAGTTTTAAAGAAGATCATGGATAAATGGGATGATGAGTTCAGATTCTACATAAGCTCTCCCAATTCTCTCAACATCGATTATTATATAAACATATAATTTCTTCTGCAAAAATTTATGGAAAATGTATAAGCTATTTCCTTTTATTTCCAGGTTGGAGAAAGAATTCGTGTGATTTTAGACTGTGATGACAATACTCTGTCTTTTGAAAAGAATTATGAATTCTTAGGAGTAGCATTCAGAGGTGAGACTCAATCTTATTCAAGTTTTTTTGTAAAATTTACTTGCGTCAAGTTTCATTGGAAGAATTGATCATTGAATAAGTAATCATACTGTTGTTGTATGTAACGTTCCTACAATGCAAAATTTGCTGAACATTTTATAAAATTCTACACATATAAGTTAATCAATTTAGAGCATTGTTACTGTATTTGGTCATCTATCGGTCAATCGATTCTCAATACAAATCAATTAAATATTCGTCAAGATGAATTTTCATTACATCCCTGGTTGGTTTACCTGGTTGAAAAGGCTGCTCCAACCTTTTCTGGTATCCACAAGGGGTGATCTATTTATCGATGTGCCCATACCCTATTCAGTTACTTTATGCTCGACTGTCAATACTGAAATTCTATAATTGTCAGCGTGGGTGGACTTCCTTTTTAGAACGTCTATCTTGAACAGGGATTCAATTTATTTTTATTCAGGGTAACTCCATCAAATACCTCAAATCCAATTCTGTAGGAATTCTGTTCTGATGGTTACGAAAGTAGTCTATCATCCACTCGCAGTGAGGTCATTCCTTGCCAAAATGATGACTGTTCTATTAAACGCATGTCATACCAAACCTCAGACCAGACCCAGACATATGATTTAAATCATTACATATACATTTAACATTGGAAGCATAGTACAGCTGTTGTCTGTCTCTGGTCTTGCGTTTTTCTGGTCTTGGTCTGGCTAATGCGCGTTACTCCCACCTGCTCACATGTGATTCCGTGTTTCTCTGGTCTGGTTTGAGTCGTGGTCTGGTCTGCGTCGTACCAGTGCGCGTTGATTCTAAGAGATCACGTGGGCATCAACACAGAGAACAAAAACAAAAGAGAAACAAGACTGTTTTTGGCGGACTTGTCGGTTCAACTCATGTTAATCAATCGAGCAGAACACACGCTGGGGCAGCGTCTGGGGGTAAACGCGCACTGGTATAACTCAGACCAGCACCAGATCAGCTTGCAGCCAGAGAAACACGGAATCACACGTGAGCAGATGCAGATCATATGGAGTAACGCGCACTACTCATACCAAGACCAGACAAACGCAAGACTAGAGACAGACAACAGCTGTACTATGCTTCCAATGTTGAAGGCACATGTAGGTACTGATTTTGATCATATGATCTCTATCAAGGTCTGGGTCTGGTCTGAGTTTTGGTCTGACTCCATCAGACCAGTGCTCTGATCTGGTCTTAGTCGTACCAGTGCGCGTTTACCCTAATTCCGACTCGTCCATAAAGTCAGCTTCCAACTTTCCGTTATAATGACAGCTTTATACCCTAATATCTGGTGCCGAGCTTCGCTCTGAAGCTGCGGCCAAACTGTTTAATTACATAAATTTGTTGAAAAAATCAAGGAACCTCCTTGTAAAAAATAAATTCAAAATTGATATGATCACCTCTTACAATTTTGTGACAGTCATGAACATGTGTTATAGACTTGAATGTAACTCCATTCACTCTAGCTGGATAGCGTTGGTCAGCCAACGATAACAGCCATTATACGCAGTACTTGGGATTATGCCTGAATAAGAAATATTTTATTTTTTTATTAATCCTGCCAGAGAGTTTTCCCAGACATGAGACCTGGTGCAATCTTATTTTTCCATCACGGTTATATTACATTTCAAATTTCGAGGAAATCGTTAGAGCCGTTTTCTAGATCCGTGGTTCCACAAACATACATACTTACATACATACAGAAATTACTAGCTTAATATAATAGGATTCACGATCACTTAACATGAAGTAAACAACCTTTTGCGGGCGTGTGCACTGTATAGTATAGTCTGTGTGTGTATTCTATTTATTCTAGGACTCTTACAAATTATAACGTAATAATAATTGTATTTCATGAATCTGATAAACGAAAGACTAGTTTCAACCAGACTACAACAGTAAAATAATTTTGTTTTTTTTTAGGATTACCCGATAAAAGGCTGTACCCTGCTGTCTCGGCGGTCTACGGAAATACAGAAGTTTCAATGGTTTATCTCGGACCTCCTTTGGATGGCTAACATCTAATACTCATAGTGAAAAATTGGTAATGTTCATCGCAATTTATTTTGAACCATCTTTCCATCTATTGAGAAATGTATCATAATCAGTTTTATGATTAAGAAAACTTTGCAAGTCCATTCACTTTGAAAATATTTTTATAAGTTGTATTTTGTAATTACTATAACAATTCTGTTTTCTCAATTACTATATGTTTTTTCTAAATGTGAAAATTTCTGAAAGTATTATTACAATCCACTTTCAAGTTTGATTAAGCTTATTATATTTCTAAAGTATCTTGATAACTTCTTCACAAAAGTCACTACCAGACTCATAGATTCCAAGTGTTGAATTGCGCAGACTCATTCAAACATTTTCTTGTGAATAATACGTGCTATAAGCTTATTTTTATTTTCTATGATTACATCTTTAGAGATGGAACTACTGAGTGTTGAACTTTGAAATAATAATTGTAAATATTTCAATGTATGAAAATCATTGTAAATAACCTAATTATACAAATTTTGTAATAACATTCCAATTATATATTTTTATATAGTGTAAATAAGTATCTATGTAGATATTTATGTAAATGTTTCTCCATTATAAGGCACTTATAGATTGAGTAGTCACTTCCAAATGTAGACAATGTGTCTTTCAGGCACATTTATTATCTTTATTCAGATTGAATTGTTACAAGAAAGTGTATGAAAAGAATTTGAAAGGAATTTTTGGGGAAAAGCTTTATGAATATCGGTATGAAACGGACCATAGTTGAACCAAATACGATTGTAAGTTTATTTAATTCAAAATAGTATTGAAATGTTATCTTGTTCTAGTCATTTTTCATTTTTGTTATCAGCATTTTGGTTATCAGTTATATACATTTTGTAGGAAAGCGATGGATAAATGTTTACGAAATTAGTTACTAAGCTCACTAAAAAGTGCTCTATACCACTAAGAAGGTTATATTTGCTGATTGCACTTGTATCTTGGATTAGAAATACCGTATTTTCTAGAGTTGATTGAGTCTTTAGTGTGCATATCTTTGCTAAATATTGTCCATTATTACTATTGAATAGTATCAGTCAACATAAAGTGATTCATTCATAATGAATTTGATTCACTTATTTTCGAACTGATTCATTAGTTTTTACCTTCTTACACCCTACAATAGTCTTGCCATTTATCAACAAACTTCAATTATCTAGTTTTTTTCTATATTCTTGTTGTGCTTTTCTATGTTATGACGATCTGACATTGTCAGTGAGATGAGAACAAAGCCTACTCACAGACTAGTCTTTCGCTAGTGACCCTGATGATAGTTTTAATATTGAAATCATAATAAACTGATGATTTTGAAAAAGATTGACTCTCTGAAAACCTGGAAACCAGGAATTCTCTGATTCATTGGATCTATTATCCCAATACGAATTAAAAAAAAATTAAGTTGATAGAAATTTTCTTGTAACTTATGCCAAAAAATTGAAAGTGACAATGTTCTGCAAACGCCTCTTAATAAATAGTTGGCATTGTATCGTCATTATTGATTAAATGAATATGATTGAATAAATAAATAAATAAATTTATTGGGGAAATGAAGGATATTTTTAGCATGGGAAATTATCTGTTATCTCTTTCAGTTGATTTCAAGTAATTATGTAATAATAATTATTGAATAATAACCTCAGATGTGTGAAAACCCATATAATTATATTTCATTCAAATATGCTTTCTTATTATTAATAGATTCGTTTGTAAAGTGTGTGAGAAGCTTTTGTGAAATAATTGTGAAAACAATTTCCCAAAGAAAGTTTGGATTACAATATTATTGAGAAGTTTCTCTTGAAATGTTGTGTATTTGAAAATAAATTGATCTCATAAGGTCTAGAATCAAACATTCCAGCTTCTTTATTCTCCATTCGAATTCTCTCGTTTTCAGTTGAAAAAATTATGTGTATGCGAATGTATTACAGAGGAAAAATAATAAAATATGGGTTGAAGTTAAAAGAAATTTAATAGTAATCTACAAAATTGTCAATATACAGAAAACTAATAGTCAAGTTTATTTACAATAATATTCTAGGAACTTACATAACAAATAAGCTATCATTACAATAATCTGTTGAATCAATTGGAAGAAAGCCAAACAACCATTGATATGTATTTTATGGTGTATGATTTTTCATCAGGATTTGCATTAAACTTAATACATTGATATTATTCTAGTCCTCACAATAAATTAAATTTCTTATTGAGATGCTAACCTAATAATGTATGCTACTGAGTTGCAATAAGTATTTCGATTTGAAAAATTGTATTATTATTTAATACCTATTGGTTCATAACATTCATATCCACACATTTCAATTTATTATTCAGTTATCAGCACCCTGTCATAGCACTATTTCATATTATCAAAGGCACGTTTAATTCCTATGAAAATATCTTATCAAAAAATGATTAATTATTATGATGGGGAGTTAGATATTGAATCTCATCGATTTTTTATGGGTCTAGTATTACAATATATTATGCCAAATCATAAATATTTTAAGGTGATGGTACCACTCGGCAATATCATTGGGTTCAGCTTATTCTTAGTAAGCTGAAGCAATAGGCCTATGCATACATAATATTACGATTATCTTGAATTATTTTCTGATTGTTTTATTCGTGGAAGAATACTTTGGTCAAATTGCATTCTATCATATTTATAATTCTCAATAGTTATGATCCTAATCATGACCAGCATGATATAAAGCCTTGAGTTTTATTAGATTCGGCAAGCATTTTCCAAATATGTATAGAATTTTCCACATGAACTGAATAGAATAGGCCTTTCCCTATAGTTTGCGCATCATAAAGGTAGTGATTGAGTTCAAAGATTGAGTTCAGTTGATTCTTCAAATTCCCAAAAGACGCCATAACGGTATGTGGAGGAAGGAAAACAAATACAAGTATACAAGTAGGCTACAACAATTACAAGTATGTAGGCTACACCAAGTAGGCTACTTATTATGTTGCGCAAACTATAGGTACGGTATCGCTTATCTATAAAAATGTTTGGATGAAGTCAATCTTTGGTTTTTAAATATGTGACGTCCACTTAATAATTACCCACAGTAATTATATGAATCAGATTGGGGTTTCATTTCAAAGGGGTAATAAAGAGTTACTCATTTCTAAGAAAACTTCCAGCTTCTATAGTACGATACCGTATCAAATTGATGAGAAAAATTCATAAGAATAGGAATGCTCGGTTAAAGCAGGTGAAGGTGTTGAAAATTGTACATTTTCACAATAATTTTATAGATCGATTCACGTATGCTCATGCTATGGAAAGCCGTAGTTTCAAGTTAATTTGACTCAGTCATGAAATTTCATTGGATCATTCGGTTTGTGATTATTGAAATTTTTGAAAAAATATTTGAAAAATTTAACTTATTTGAAAAAAAAATCGTTTCATAAACGGTAGGCTACCTCTATTTCTAATTGATAGAATGCCTGTGGACTTTCTAATTGAGATGATAAAACAATCAGTCATTACTAAAGTAATCTGTACCGACAAATAATTCAGGAATCCAATAATTATTTCATTCATTAAAAGACAAATACAGTATATAAATCTTCGTTATCCTTTTGTTTTCTCAAGAGATGAGTTCTGACAGTTGGGTAATGGTGGATTTTCTCAGGATCGAACCTCATCCAATTAAAAGTACTATTTCTTTCACATGAAAAAATAAAGTAATTCTTAAAAGTGTTAAAATTTTTAGGAATTACGTTTTTGACAATTTAAAATTAAGAAAAAGCTAATGCAACAGTTACAAATGTTGAATTCAAAATTTTTTTAATGTTTAATTCCATTTCTATTGAAAAATGTTAGAAAATCTTGAATATTGAAGCCACATTTTTGTTACATTTTTAAACAAATATTTCTTAAGAGTTTGAGACATTTTGTATTCCAACAGTATCAGAAAAAAATTCTCAACCTTTCACTGCCTGGATGCTTTTTATACAGGCAACTTATACTTTTTCGATCTATTTACATTTTTCATTCTTGAGATAGTAGTTTTTCTCATAATTGCAACAATATAATTATAAACCAGCAATAACGTATTATAAACAGTCACTCATTAAATACTTTTATATTATAGGCCGAACTTGCGTGAAATTTGGGATTTGAAGTTTGAGAAGGATCAGGTAAATCTTGGAATTTTGCCTGTCGTTCAATCAAGCTTCATCCTTACCCTAACCAAAATTATTTATTATTTAATGATGATGGTGTTACATTGAGAGATTATTATTGGAATAATAAGGTGAAAATCAGTTCGAGTGTGATTAATCCAGAATCATAATTCGCACAGTCACACCATAAAACATATTATATCATGACAAACACATCAAAATTCGTTATTTTTTACAGCACTCTTTATTAGACCTATTTATTTTACTTGGGCTACTCCAACATACTAACTACAATGTTAGGCTCTATACACTATACAACAGTGTTTATAGAGCCCCACTACCAATGAATTAACCATTCGGTGTGTATGATTAAAAAAGAATCTCATTGTATATTCCTCGAAACATTTAAAACTTCTTGGAATAGGTATCAACTGTTTTGAGGATGCATTTTTCAATCAATTCACTGTAGCTAATTTGATCAATAATTATTGATTAATGCAATTTTTCATCAATTTATCTATAAATATTCCTGGATAATAAAATTTATTTCGCCAAGAATGAAACAATTTATGAATCAACTTATTTCAGGAGTCATTTATATCATCATATATTACACGTTTAATAATACGATTTGTATTATTTTTTTTGATACTAAAAGGTTCATTTTTCAAACTACATATAATTGGGTTCGATGAGAATTAATGTTGAGACATTTTACATTTTTCAGTAGGCCTACAGTATTATGCACCTTAGCATATAGTACCTATCAAATGTATACTAACAAAAAAGATTTATAAATATTACCATCTAATAGTTATAAACATTTTTCATGACGATCCACATTATAATTTCATATTAACGTAGGGTAAGTTACAGTAGGTACTTGAATAATGTTAAATTCAGTGTTGTGTGGTAACGTAATGGAATACTTTTCTCACCACAATATTAGACACTAATATCAACTATCTAATTATAATCCATCTATCTATTAGTACAATAAAATTACTAGTTACTAAATTTATAATTTTATTATTTACTAATTCGTCAAATACTTTTTGGCAAGTGAAATACTTATTCGATACTAATACTGCTAATTTTCTTTCTTACTTTGACATTTGAGATAGATTAGAACCAATATTATCAGTTGGAACGATTTATAACTCACAGCTTTACTGTTGAAACTTGGATCATTAAATTTTTGCTTGTTCATTCAATCACTAAAAACGCTTAAAAAAATCTGGAAATACCGTATATAGAAACTGATAAAATTATAATTTCATAAGAATAAATTTTAGAATTGCAAGTAAAGGAAAACACAACGTTTTAGATGTGTACTGTTCCTATACTAAACAATAAAAGTATACAAGCGTTTACATGTTTTCTAGATGAATACATGTATATCTAGAATCCATGTTTTAAATTAAGCCCACAATAAACAACACGTACCGTATACCATAACTTGAAAATTTCAAACAACTGCTTTATTCCATTCAAAAATTGTTGTTATAAACATTTTAAAGTTTCGACCGCATCAATAGAAGGACTGAAATAATGAATACATGAATGTATATGATTCAATCAATAATCCTGTACTCTTGGAAAAACTCAGAATATTCAATCACAAAATGAGAATCATGATTATTACTAACTTTCCGGTACATAATCTTCAGAATGTTCAATAATGAGCACATTTACAAAACAATTTATTGAAAATTCTTGGTCAATTTAAAACTATCTATCTTACTTATTTCTAAGACTGCTACTGATAGAAAGTGTACAAAAGATGGTGAATTTTTTTTAGTGTCAATTGGTTTTATAGTATTGTGTTGATTTCCCTGTTTGTGGATCTAAGAATAGTTTCTGGGAAGACATCACCCTTATGAGAATCATGAAAAACTCTCGGCTGTGACTACGGTGGTACCATCGATAATCACTAATTTCATTCTATACCTGCAATCACAAATACAAAATTTAATACAGTCAGTTATTCTCGAATAGGTTTACCACAATAGTGAAAAATTAAATACTAGTGATGGTGATGATTTGGGTGTTGGAAAATTTACGGTTCATGAATCAGCATAAAAAGTGAAGTAAATGATTTTATTCTTTAAAATATGAGAAATGAGACAACAGAATATGAGACTACGTTGAAGGTCTACTCGTCGGCTCGAATAATCTCCCAGAAAGTACTGCCCAAATTTTCCATGAAAGCTTTTGTAAAGTTGATGAATAGCTCCGAAGCTCACTTAATATAGAGTGTTTCAGGAGGAATGTGCTATTACTTCTCAGGTTGATTCCTTACACCAAGAAGTGAAAATTCTTTTTCATAGGAGATAACTTTGCCTGAAAATGCTTCAGTTACCAAGATAAAAGTGGCGAAGAATTAAAATACACTATTAAAAAAATCCATAGTTTTATAGATTTTGGGGGTTTATGCAGGTCTAGAAACAATCATTCATCATGTAAAATGACTTGAGAAATTGAACGAAACCAGTGATAAGTATGTAGGTTACTGAAAGGCTATTGAATAGGAAAAATATGCTGGAATAGACCTATACAATTTTTCAACAAGTAACTTGGAGGTTATAATTAGACACGAAATCATAAAATTGTATTTTCGATTGATAAAAGTTGCAGATGATAATCAAATTCTTGAAAAAATGTCCTTGATATTGTGCAAAACTTACCGAAATCTAAGAAATTGCGACCAAACACTAGACACTACTGATTTCCAACTGTGCAACATTTTTTCAGTTTTTCTCCTTTTAGTCTCGATTTCTATTCTTGAGGTAACTTTTACCATGGAGAAAGGGTAGGTCAATCCTTCTATCCTTTTGCTCTATGGTTTTATTCAGTCACGGCTATCTAACTCTTCTTCAGAATTAATTGAAAATACAAGTTTATGATTTCATATTAGGTATCTAGTATAACCCTTGATTGTTAAAAAATAGTGTTTTCAGCTTATTTCCCCATTCATCTCAAAAACCATTCAAATCACATACTTCTCACTGGTCTCATTAAATTTCAAAGCAAATTATACATAGAAAATTATTATTTTTGTAGGTACCTGCTTCAAAAAAATCATTGATATTAATTCATTCATTGAAACATACTATAATTTACATTGTGATAAAAATCAATCGAAATGATTTAGGAGATGGAAACATGCTTTGCCCTCACTTAAATCTGATCTGAACTCACTAAATGTGTTTTCTAGAATCTAATAAGCTTGATTATCTACTATTCATTTCAATTCATTCTCAGATGATAATATTGAGTAATTTATTTCACTCTATTATCTTGGTAACAAAGCATTTCTATAGAGGCAAGTCCTATGGAACGTTTCCCACTACTGTAAGGAATTCGACTGAGAAGTAATGAAAATTACTCCCGAAACAGATTGCATGTATTTTCTAATTCGTCATTCCATTATTTTAAAGATTTTTATTCCTTTTTTTTAATCACTTCTTTACGGTTTCGAATTGGAAACCATATTTATGTTTTATAATATATCCCCATTACTGAAGTTGTTTTATTTTATATTCATCTCTTACGAGAATAATTAATTGAGGATTATCCTCCATTGAATTAATTACATCAATTAATTTTTACTACCTACCTTACATATACCAAATTTATAGTTGAAGATCACTAGAAAGCCAAGTTTAAGGTCTTTACAGATTACTGTGAAAAATATCGAGGATATATTACGGTACGATATTGTGTCTTACCTAATTTGTTGCTAAAATGGATCTTGTGATGTGCAATTACTTCTACCCTTCAAGTATCTTGGCGAAATTGTATCCTCGTATGGTTCAATACCTGATTTTGCCATATCATCTCTAACCTGTCAACATAAAAACTCTTCTTATAACAATGTTTATTACTAGTTTCATAAAAATCAGTTTTACGTCATATATTATATACGTCTTCCAATATTATGCTTCAGTAAAAAATAATTGAAAAGGGTACTGTGATATTATTTAAAATAAAAATCAGTCTATATCTCCCTTACATTTGAAAGATTCTTCTATTCACAGCTAGTTCGGTAGTATATATTTTTGGAAATGTTTTATTTCTACAATCATATAGTTGGTCTTTCAAAATACAATATGGATCGATATTTAATTGATAGTGAAATTTTCCGGTGAAAACACGAGTAGTTTTGATTTGTAAGTTGCGAAAACTCACTTTTTCAACAGCTTTCAAAACTCTCAAGAAGTTCAAGCCGGCAAGTTTTTTCAAATCGTCTATGGACCACTGTCCTGATCCAATCAGCTCAGCAAATAATGCAGGGTAGGATGACACGTCCTCTAACCCTTTTGGTGTGCTAGAAAAGATCAACAATTTATTTTTCAACAAAAATCAATACCTTCATTAAAATTTACCTTGAGAAGTATACAACACAACAATAAGTTTTAAAAATGAAAGAACTTTGATGTTGTCACAAATCCACTTGATTTCTAATGCAATCAAAATGAAAAAATAGCCTATAGAAACATGTTTTCATGTGCATTCAAACATAGTCAGCTGTTATATACGATCTGTGAGTGCACATGAAAACATGTTTCTGTATTATGATAAAAGCTGTATTCTGTATAGCTTTCAATTATTGTATTAAAAATAAATTGGATTTGTGACAACATCAAAGTTCTTTCATTATGGAAAAATTCCACAACATAAAAACTCACTCTACAAATTTCAATGAATTTTAATTTATACTAGCCGGCAGGCTCGTTTCGCTCGCCTTCTCCGCCTAGCCAGGGGGCTCCGCCCCCTGGACCCCCGACAGTATAGGCAGTGTAAGTGAGTCAAACAGGCTCGCTTTGCTCGCCTGCGAAACCTCTGTCAGTGACAGCTGAGAATAACAGGCTCGCCTGCAAATTCCGTTCAGAAAGGATTCGAAATTTATTGAGCACAGCATTTCTACACCTAATCTGAACCTGCTTACCTAATTTCAACATTTTTTGCCAATTTGTTCTCGAAAAATCCAAGAAAAACTCTGAAAATTCCGAAACATAGTAAAACGCTAATATTGAGCGTAACCTTGGGAACTATATCGGACATATAGTTTGAAACTTGATTCAATATCTTCAATATTATTTTATCTATAATCTCGCTGAACCATTGAATTTACAGTAAGGATTGGTCGTATCAAGGCGGAAGATATGCAACCCGCAATACATTTATAATTTTGAAAAACCTGATTACTGGCGTAATCTTGAACGGAATTAGAAGATATCTTAACACAACATTTCTAGACCTTATCTGAACCTACCTACCAAATATCAACATTTTCTACCGATTGGTTATCGAAAAAATTTAGAAAACGCCGAAAAACTATAGAAAAACTTGAATATTTGGCGTATCCTTGAAAAGTTCCTAAAATCCGTTCTTAGCGCGCGTCTAAACGTCCAACTGAATATGCCTGCCAAATTTGAACGCATTCGGTTCAGTGGATTTTTAGTTCTGGTGATGAATGAATGAATGAATCAGTCAGTCAGTGCCATTTCGCTTTTATAGATATAGATAAGAGTTATTATAAGCTTCCGTATTTTCCCCATCATTAATGAGTTCCTAACTAGATTCATTTTATAGTACTTTTTTATAATTCAATTGCCGCCAAGCTTGATGATTGAATTTACTGATGATAAAGATTTTTTTGATAAATACTGGTAGGTAGGTGATTGATTTTTCAATTTATTTTGTCCATTATTACAATGAAATTTAATATTCAATTCGATTTTGGAACTTTCAACTATAGATCAATTAAATTTATTGGATAGTTCCGCTTGAAAATTTTTATTCGCAAATAAAGCCACTATTAAAGCAGAATATTATTTTTTGTGTCATGGAAGAAGTGGTAAAGCCGTTCGGCCGGCAACCGAAAGGTACCGGTCAGATTCCCGGTCTGGGCACAGTTTTTTTGAACAGTTTCATTCAAAGAATTTCGCCTGTTACTTGATAGGCTATATTGGACACTAAGTTTAAACTACAGAGACTGTATACGCTCAGCTTGTACAGTCTCTATAGTTTATACTATTTATGAAGCATTAAAAAAGCAGGAGGTACCTAATAGATTGTAAAAGTCTTATTGGAATATGTTTGAGCACATGGACTATGTTGAGCACACGTATGTAGGCATGAATATAGGAAGGAAGTTCACAGGGTTAGGACAAGGATTAAGTAGACTATTATGAAATATTAAAATTATCAAGTAGGCCTACATTACCTAATGTATTAGAAACAAATTATATAAAGACAACTTACAAATTTATTCCATCATAACCAGCGCCCAAACCAACACTGTCGACTCCGGCCACTTCTCGTATATGGTTTATGTGTGCTGAAAAAAATTAAATATTATTTTAATTGTATTGTCCCATTCTATTTCCTATGTACTGAGAATCATGTAAGTCTCTGGAAACTAAACTAGCTCAAGCTAGGCCGATTTGATGTTTGAGCTTGATCGTCAAAACAACGAAGAATTATTCTATGAAGATATATTGGTCTACAGATGTGGTTTTCTACCGAGATAAATAGTTTTCTACTCGAGTTGAAAATTTCCAACTTATTGAATAAAATATATGAAATTCCAACTCGTAATAAAATATTATGAAATTGTACGACTTAGTCAAGAAATAAGCAATCCAACTCCAATCAAATTTATCTCTGCAAAAAATATTTCCAAGATTAATAAATTTCTTCCAATATTGCATAAATACAATTATATTAATGAGTATCCTTGGAATACTAGGATCATTTAATTTAATTTATAATTTCTTATGGAAGAAATTTCATAATTCAGTCACTATAATTCATTTCAAATGCATCACTAGAATGCTTGTTTCAATAAAAAATTCTACAGATAAATCATGTTCTCCTGAAATGTTTTGAAATACTTGAACACCGAGCTCATACAAAATAATGAAGTAATTTGGAAAGTTTTTCAAATATTTGATTTGGAAAGTACCTTGCTGCAAACAAATGAATTGTTCGATTGTTCTCTTGTTCGATTCATTTATCCTGAGTTCTAAATCAATATGACTCTTGATTCTCGAGGATTAAATATTGTCTTATTGAATTATAATCAATCGATTATTATTGATATATGAATTCGAATTTCCAAAGAATACAAATTTATTGAAATATATATATTGTTTCAACTGTTATATAAATCACTGATTTTGTATCATCAGGTATGGTATTTGAATAAGTTCAGATTGAAAGAGGAAACGTTTCGAACTTGAAACTGTTGTATGGTACCTACTCTCCTTTGTAAATTACTTATTATTAGATAAAAATTATAATATTTTTCTTGACGTGTTTCAATCCCACTGTTGTAATGAAGTTTAGGTTACGTTTTTAAAACTGTTAAGTTACATACCCACAGCATCAGACACTGTTGCAACATCTTGGCAGGTCAAAAACTGAGAGTAGAAGTTCACCATCACCAAACCTCCATTCAAACTCTGAAATTAAAATAGAAGTTACCAAATAAATAAGAAATTATTATTTTTTTTCTAGGAAGAGTAAAAGGATTAAAAATATAAGATATAGATTTTGATTGCAATAAATCTGTACAATAGGTACATTTTTACTTTTACTTCTTCTACCTTGTACGTTGTGGGTAGTGTTTCGACGCCAGCTTTCATACTATAGCCATAGAATAATAAAACTCTAAAATCCTAGAATCCTCTTTGCTGTAGCCTACGCTCTTCAAGGGTTACACGTCCCATCTGTCTTGCAGAGATGATGGGGTGACTATAACAGTCTATATATTCGCTGCCTCCTCTTGTTCATTAGTGACGTAACAAAATCTAAAACAAATTCAACTTAACAATTAGGAATATGCCGATTCAAACTGATTGAAAAAAATGTAAGGAGTTGGAGTTCAGGGACCTCATAATTATAGTCATTTGTCACTGAAGCGAGCAGCTGTACTTAATGCTATCATTTGTGTATCACTGCATATCAAGATTGCTGTAAAAAAGGAATTCTAAAATTTTGTGACCTTAGTAAATTTATACTATAGTCAACAAGAACATAAAAATATAATCACCAATATAATCTCTTGTAAATTAATTATTTAAGTATTCTGATGATTCATTATTTTCAGATTCTGTTTTTATTTCTTCATTTGTAGATACTGTAGGCTCCGATTAAATAAAACTGTACGATTTTATGCTGATGATCAATACGAAAATTTAATTAAAAATTTAAGAAATTGTTATCCAATAATTTTTATTGTTTTGTTCTATGGAATATTCAAATTGAAATATTGATCCAAATGAGTTTCTGGTTCACTCATGATCAGAGTAATAAATTTTTCAAAATTCACAATTTGGTTTTATTTGCTTACCAGTTTGCCGAGAATGTGATCAGGAACATTTCTTGAGCTATTGCAGAGCGCCCTAGCAGATGAATGAGAGAACACAACTGGTGCTTTGCTCACATCCAAAGCAGCTTTCATTGTCTTCACTGACACGTGAGATAGATCAACGAGCATTCCAAGTCTATTCATCTCTTTTACCACTATCTGTCAACACATGCAAACAGATACAACAATTTAATTACATTCATCTCAGAGTAAGAAGCTGAACATTCATAAGAGACAATCATTTCAACAATAATTTTAGAACCTGAAATAATGATATGAAATAAGCAGCGTTGAAGATTACTGAGATAGTAATCTTAATGAATTTGTGAGAAATTATCAGAATATAAAATATTATGTATGCTTTTCAATTTATTGAAACATGGTCATCAGATCATAAAGCCTACAACCTAGGCTATAAGCCCCTATCATCGGTAGTACCTACATGAGTAGCCTACAACTGAACTGATGTTCTATATGGATTGTTTAGAAAAGACCTTCTTATTTATAATTGAAATTTAATTTGATCAAACAGATTGAATTGAATAGGCTACAATCATATTTGTCATCATATATATGAAAATTTCATTTTGGCAGTATATACGGTAACGTGAAAGAGACTACAAAAGTACAAAAAAGACCTAGATTTGTTATTATTTTTCTCTAGCATGTGCTAATAATAACAGAAGCAGCCTATGTTACTCAGGTAGAAATAGTGGGAAAGATACCGGTAATTGAAATCGTTAATAAAATTGCATTAAAATAGATTTATCATGGTTCAAATTATATTTGATGAAATTCAGTAAAAATGATCGAAATTTATAAATTGAATAAATAGATCATGAGACTTAGTGATAATATTATAAGTAAAAAATACAGTTTTTTGAGATTATTGTCTATTGAATAATCCGAGACTAGGAACAAACGTCAAATATGTATTATTATTTTGTGTCACTATCAAAAACCTATAAAAAAACATATCTCGGTGCCCGGATATTTAATTATTTCTCGTGAATATGGTAGATATTTATTCATTTATTTCCTTCAATTCGTTCGTAAAGAGAAGCTAGCTATAGGCTCACTCATCAAAATCAGAGAGTGCTGGTAATTTGATTAGGGCTCTGTAATATTTTCAAAATAATTGGAATTTATTAATTCATTAGAATCAAGGATAAATTCTGGAGTAGCACATGTCAATTTTGATAGAGTATAGGTATTGAAATATTCAAGTTGAGGTACGTTCACGTCTCATTGAATACATAATATGGTTTATTATGGTTAAAATGATCACTAATGATTTTAAATACAGTAGGCTACTTGAAAACTGAGGAATAATAAATGAAATTAAAAAAATCTTGTTTAACAGACAAACATGTGAATATGATGAATTTTCAGATAAATGATACTCTACTTATCAAGTGATAGGTGGCAAGTTTTTATGTGAATAGTGATTGAATTTTTCATTTGAGGTGATCTTACTTTTCCAAAGTTTGTTAATCCTCCATGCTCAGCTTTTTTACCAGGTGTATCTACTAATGAAGAATCGGCCCTGGAATCAAATGAATTTGCAATTGAAAGTAATCTCAATAATGTACAAAAAAATTAATGGAAGCCTGAATATTACAATATTTTATTTTAAATGTTAATCTTAGCACCCTTTTACAATTATTTTTATTCATGCATAACATGTTTCGACTATTAACATTCATTTTCAAATGCAAAAAATAATCGAAAAAGGGTAGGTACTGAGATTAACATTTTAAATAAAAAACAGTGGAATAAAGTAGCCCTAATATAAGATGAAGGAAACATTACAATATTTTATTATTTTATGATATGAATATTATAATAATCAAGATAATATTACAGTATGCATGAGCGTGTCAAAGAGTACAGAGAGCGTCAGTATCAGTAATTTTCTTATTTTGATAGATTCATGAAAATCCTTTTAAATATCGTACTCCAAGTCTCCTACTCACCACTGGGTGTTACACGTTGATGTTAGTGTTAAGTAGCGCACACCAAGGCCATAGAGTGTTCTGAGTACTGGCAAACTGTTGGCGAGTGAGTGCCCTCCTTCCACACCAATTAGACTACAAACTTGACCTTTTGAATGAGCATCGAATATATCTGAAACAAGAGCCTCGAAATTGTTATAGAGATAGATCATTTTATTTTTTCATTTATTTGAAAGAAATAATACTAGGATGACGTGACGACGAAGAATACGTCTAGGATAAAAACACAGACAATTCACAATTAAGTCCGACACGTCTTTATTCATAATTTTAAGAGATATATGTATAAGTACCTATTTGGAGAGAAATCCATCCAGTCTCAATCAAATGGATTCATGAAAGTTGATGCTATAGTGTAACTTATATGTATAATCTGCTCGCTACAGAGCTTTGAATTTGATTGGAAACAGCAAGAGTTCTACGGGCAAGAACAATACAGGAACATTATTCAACATAGAGAGGTACTGGTAGTAACGCAGCTTTATCGTCTTGCAATGTGTAAGTTACTTAATGATATTGATGTTTATATAAAACTCATTATCCAGGTTTTCATCGGTAGAATTAACTAACTTATCTCTATATTTTTAACTCCCCCAATAAAAACTTACATTGTACCGGAGTACCGTATATATGTTTTTAGTAATCCTTGAGTGTTATACCCCCATGGTAAAGTTACTCTTAAACATTTTAGTATGCCAGTCAGCCACTCTCCCTCTAATTCTACCAATGTAAACCCAGCTATAGGGTCCAGTCTCGTTGAGACTGGATTAACGAAACTCTTCTGTATAAAATGAAGCTTTAAATGCGGTTCCCGCTCTTTACAAGCCACCAGTTGAGTGATTTGAACTACTCTGTATACGATTCACTCCACGTAGTAGTTTGTTAACTTGGTATCTGTCTGGAGTAATAAAACAGTTCATATAAGTGATATAGATACGGCTAAACTAACCTCTGCAGATAGCATAGATAGCTTACAGAATGAATAAATAATTAAACAAATAGTAATGGAATAGTAGTGTACCAGTTGATGATGCACAGAAGGTGAGAGGGGGACTGTACTTGTCTGTGAGGCGTTTAATGACATCGATCTGTTCCAAAGTTAGTTGGACAGCGTCCTTGAACTGTGACTCACAAGGCACGTACGCTGCCCAGAACTGAAACAAAACAAAAAATTATCCATGTAGCCTATATTAGAATAATGCGACTAAAATAATCTTCAAACAAAGACGAACCATGTCTGATATTTTTAAATGTCTTCGAATTACTTGGTCTTGGCTCTTGGATGGTAATACAGTAATAATTATTCTGCATGAAACTGATCAAGGAACTCCTTAGCATCAAGATCAAGTTGTGGTACCTAGGAAAATTGAAACTTCTTGAAGTAAAACTTCAATTTATTTTATAATCATTGTACGTGCTATATACATATATAGTATAAGATGTACGTTGTATAGATCAGAGATCTATAGAGTGAAAGAACAATTTGAATGATTGGGGCAGGGCGGAACGTGAACGCGACCCTTGAGTTTGACAAACGAGAAAAACCAAAAAGGTTCCAGCTCAGGTTTGCTTGTTTGTCTACCCAAACAGTAACTTTTTCCAACTGTTACGAGTACTCAATAAATCAACCTGTAAATGTCTCTTTGATCACAACATTCTCTTCACCAATACCCTTTTAGCCCTTGAGACCAGAGTATTTTTCCTGTTTTAAAATTCCTTCCGTTCGTCGGCTTTTACTCATTTTGGACATTGACATTCTGTGTTTCTGCGTTTGTGCAACACGTGCTTCTGAAATTCAATTGTTTCTGCTTCCATCCACTGCGTTCGTATGTGATTGATGGAGTTTCAATTTTGAGTTCCTAATTTTCAAATACCGGGACGGCGCAATCACGAATAGCCTACTAATAGAATAGGCCTACATGTATCCTACAGGGTTATCATCAAGGGTTTAAAAAAAATTATGTCTAGGTTCTCCATATCTTCAACATACAGTATAGTAGTGCAACTGACGTTTGTGGAACCGATTCTCTATCAAGTAGAATCTTTGATCATGTAATGATTGAATGATTTGATGGTAATCAAGATATAGGTAATCATTATATAATAGTCAAGAGTATAATCAGTATAGCCTATCAGTACTTCTATAATTCAGAATTATTTTTCTGCTGTACTAGATTAGAGAAACAATATTTGACTGCAAAGCAGAACTATGTTGATAGCTCGTTGATTATGACATAACTGTAGGGCATTGTTCGACTGATAAGTTTGATCTTGGCATAAATATGAATAAATTCAATAGTTTCTATGATCATTTTCACTCTAACATATCATTATAGAATTTTCAAGGAAATATTGAGCCTTTTAAAATAATCAAACGTTAGATTGAGAATGGATCAATTTTTTGCTTCTCTGAGAGGGTATATGTAGGATTTAGATTTTTATGTCAATGTTAAATAGGGATAAAGGAATTTTAAATTTTCTTTGGGCTACTATCCACCGGGAATTAAGTTTGAATCTTTATGATGGATAATTAAGTTTGAGTCTCTATAATGGATATCCTGACTCGGGCACGGACTTGAGAAACTATAATATTTATCATTTATTGAGAAAATCCCATCCCTCTCTTCACTCTACCCTATGACTCAGGTAGTCACTTATTCAAGTAGTAGACGCTAGTCTCTTATCAGATCTTAGGGATTATATATTTCCAGTGAACAAGAGAAAAAGTAAGATTGTGATTTATTTTTATACAGTCTCACCTTTAAACCTCAATATTCGGAAAACTATGCAGGGAAGGATCAAATTTCTGATGAGCAAGAAAATAAAGGAGAGTGAGTCTCAACGGATCTGTGTACAATTTGTTGGTCGAGCACCAGGACCAGTTCGATCCCACGAGGATGAAATTCGAATTGCGGAACAGTTTGTCCCGTTCAGCAAGGTGGTGAAATAGAGTAGCAAATAGAATAGAGAGAGGGTGAGATATCATGGGAATGGGAAAGAGTACACAACACACAGTTTGCGTTCTTCTTCCGTCACAGCCCCAAAGTGATAAATAATGCAGTGTGTAGTGGCCATGGCGGAAGGTGGCCCTCTGCCAGCATCCAGGTTTGGAAGGCAAACGCTCGTGTAATAAGGGCCAGGCAGGGCAGGCAGCCACCTTCACACCAGCCACCACTCTATACAAATTTGCAACTGACAAATTCACCAAAAGTTATTCCCACAGATATTGGAATACCTACATAAATACCATATCTGTATCAAGATAGACTCATATTGACTTCATATTATTTCACCTATGACTTTTCCTAGTTTTAATCAATTAATTTAATGAAATTTAGCTTGATTCTGTTTATATTAAACATAACATGATACTAGAGCACTGGCGGCTCGTGCCCACGAAAAAGGTGAAGTGCCCGTATCTTTTACTGTACAGCACTCTTAGTGACTAGAGTTCATAAAAATATTTAAGCTCAGATTAAAATGCAGTAATACAATATAATAGACTTTTTATTGCGTTCACTGATTCCCTATTCAAATTAATAAATTTATCGTTTAAATTCAATCAGAATTGATTAATTTTGATAGAATAAAATGTAATTTGGTACACATTAATTTGTAAATATAATCGTGTCGAACGTGAAAATTGGTATTGCGGAATGCAGACAATATAATTATTTAATTCCAAGTCGATAATTCAAAATATTCTATTAAAAAACCTTCAAATCCCATTGACCATTCAAAAGTTGATAAAATAATGAAGACAGTCATGTTTTTACTCTAATTTATAGAAGAGAATAATCAAAAGAGGACCAAGAACATTTTTTAATAAATATGATGTAAATTTTGAAGGATTTTACCAAGTAAATGCATTATCAAAGGAGCGTTTCAGAAGAAACATTGTAAATGATCGAACTCATGATATTCTAAAATAATAAGACTTTGGAAAAAGACTAAATCAGATCACTTTTCCAGATAGTTAATAATAATCATGGCGCTCATTAATGACATCAAATGAAGCACGGTCATTTGAAGAATCTAATGTCATTCAGTCAAAAAAGCACAAGAAAAGAATAATATAAATATTGGAAAATTTTCCTCAAACAAAAATGCAAGATTTGTTTTGAATTGTTTTTCAAAATGTGATAGACATTCGTTTGTGTTTTACGAAGTAACGACTTTTTCCAATTACATTCATCGTTTGAAAGCGAAATCGAAGTATGTTACGAGAAAGGAAAATCCACTTTTGCAGTACAGGTATTTCCATCTCGATTTTTGAAAGCAAAGAAATCCAGCAATAGCGTATTGAACTGGCAGTTGAATTCATGTTGTCGGAGATTCAGTGAAAAGTGACAGATGCAAAGACAACCAACAAGGTAGAAGATGGATTTAGGGAGGGGGGACAGTGACAAAACGAGATGAAAATTGAAAGTGAAAGATAGAGATTGTATTTATGGAGAAAGAGGTGAAAAGAGAGGGAAAGAAAGGGAGATAGAGAGAGGTTTGTGGTAAGCAAACCTCTGACCAAAAAGGGCATAAACCTGAGACCAGCGTTATTGTTCCAGACAGTAATCTGCTCTTCTGGTTCTACTTATCCTCACAGAGCTGGCATCCTTTGTGAAACAAGATGAAGTATTGTAACTTCATCCCAGAAACTCGGGGATATGAACAAACCTACTCTAGAACAGCTTAACTGGTATTACAAGGCTTAGTGCTCATTCACTGCGGAACCATTTTTATGAAGTGTATATTATGTGCTCAGAGAGCAGGAGTTGGAGTGACCCTTCATATGAGAGCAGCGATGGGTTTCTGAATGATTCAGTTAACATAGTGTGATTGCGGGGGTAGACTAGATAGCAAAAAGTCTTCACTTAGACCTAATAAGGTTGGTGTTTGAACCCAATAAGATCTGTGTTTTGAAACGTCTCTGCAACTGAGTGGCATTGGGAATGTCGAGAGGAAAACTTATCAGTATGGCAAGATTAATGTTCATATTAGATTGAGAACAAGTGACTAGTATAGTGTGAATTCTTCCAAGAAATAGATTTGATAGAAATAGGAGAAGTAAGAGTATAACAAAATTATGAAGAGGTGTTAGGTAAGGCTATAAATGTTTAAAAGTTTCAAAGAAAAAGCAGGTTGAAATGTGATTTCTATAATTGTTATAGAATGATTTCTCGGTTGGAATGATTTCGATTCTTTGTTTGTTCGAATTTTTCGCAAGAAGTGAAATGAGCACACGATAAAAATTCTATAAAATAATACTTGTGCTGATTTTGATCTCGAGCCTTCTGTAGAGATGCCGGAAGTTCAAACTCAGCATTTGTTAAAAATTATCCTGGTATGGGTGAGGAATATTTTTAAACATTAATAATTCCTGTGCAAATGATTCAAATAAATCATGCGGTAATCTAGGCGTCGAAAACGTTTAGGGTCGGCGCCGAGTGAAAGCGTTCAGTAATCTGGTGCGACGGTAATGAATAGCTTACAATTCGAAACTCGCCATTTTATTCGTTGTGGAATGATAGGAATGGATTACAGTCTTTCATCGCACAGAATTCTATCCAAGCTGAACAAACACCGAATGAATACGCGTCTACTGTTCCAATTCACTTTGTATTCGAATTGCTGCTGTATTGCACGATTCTATGCTTGAAAGAACTGAGCGGCTGCAAGATTTCACTACAAGTTTTCACCCCTTCCCAAAATAAAAACACTGCAGTATAGCGAGTTATTATTATTTATGGTTTTTGTTCATATTCATAGTGCTGTCATATCCACTTTCTGCAATACTGCAGATTTTTAAATCATAAAACAACTCTAAAGAATCTACGAGTATGTTGATTCCAAACATACGCCTTGAATACTAAAATAAATGGTACGGGTTACGCGTAGATTCCAGCTTAGATCGTGAGAAGCAGGACGTTACCTGGTATGCGGTAGATCTCAGTATTTTCTGCTTATCCTACTTACGATCTAGTAATGTGTGTTCTAGTATCCGCTTCCTTTCTCTCACAAATGAGAAAAAAGCTAATGAGTTGATGTTTTTAAGCTGCATCTTCCTATTACAATAGTTTTGAACAATAAGATCTTCACAGTAATTTCAGGGCCCCAGAAGATATAACGCGTATTCACTAGTTTTTTTGATCAATATTCCATTGCGTTTTAGTAAATAGATTACAATATTGAGTTCTTTAAAATATATTCATTAATTGATTTGATTCGGAAAATAGGCCTATTATCTAGAAAACGAATATGTATAAGTACAGTATAATGTCCACAATCATTCCACTGAATTTGGTGTTGGAGCAGCAAATGTCGTTAGTTCACACCGCATCGGTGAGGTTTAGAAGGTGAATTCGCCTACTCCAGTCTTCTCACTATTTCTCCTCTCCAAGATTGATCAAGATTTAATCAACTGGTGTCTGATCCTTGAACCCAAATCGGATGAACTGGAGAGGTGCTTCACTTAATTACTCTGCTTCCCTTGGCAGATTAGTGAATTAGATAGTTGAATTTTGCCTCAGTTGGCTTGGATGAATATAAAGTATTTCGGAAAAGGTATTAAATTTAAACCTCACCCCAGGGAAGAGAAAAAAGCTTCAATATTTGAAAAAGGCTTCAAATAGCTTTTTTGCTGTGGTTGTTGTACACTTGAGCTCTTGGCTGGTGTAGTTAATGTATAGAAAGCGAAAGGTGATAAGAGATCAGTTCTATTATTTTTATTTCCATCTCTAATCATTAATCGTTGAATCGCATATTCCCAATAATTATCAAGATTCTATCTAGATGGATGCATTCCATTATCATACTCGTATGAATAAAGAATATTGACCCAGATTTTGGAGAATCAGGATTGCATCGCGAAGCCTACTTCTGATAGTCAGCCACCAGTGCATTTTACATACATTATAGTATATACATTATAGCATTGTAATGTACATACATTATAGCATTTATATACATATTTATAAACAACACGCAGAGTGAAATTCAAGTGGAGTTTCAAGATAAATGCGCTTTTTGAAAATTCTTGCTCTAAATTTGCTCTATTACTATAGAAATACGATTCACTCAAATTTAGTAAGAATTGATACATGGGTAGAATAATGTTCAGAGCATCGGAAGAGAAGCCGTGGTGAAGAAGAGCAACATGTATTTCTCATATGATATGGTGGAAATCCCTCTTATCTTTTGAAAAGATAATCTGCTCTGAGTCGGTCGCCCGTCGAGCTCTGTAGTAGTGGACAGTGAGAGAATCCTCTCAAGTGATCGATAACTTTCTTCTCTCTGTATCTCAAGAGACCAAGTACCATTCTTATGAAGGAATGTGCATTGAGCAAATCTTCATCCATCTGAAAAGTTATAATAATTCTGCTGGCATGGCTGATAAACAAGATAAATATCATGAATGAATTTTAGGCGAATCTGTCAGAAAAGTTTCGAAACTCATCTTGGTTTTGTTTATCTGTGGTCTTGCACGTCTGAGGTCCACACCGTAATTTCAATACGTGTCTTAATTTGAATTCTAATTATTGCGTTTTCATGACTTGATGGATTCATAGTTTCACTGATGATTGAGTAAACTGAATCAAGGAATCAGTGGAATCTTATACTGTTCTCTGTATAGATTGAGGCATAAATTCATTTATGAAGACCATGAAATGGAAACTGAGATAACGTTTTGGAGGAGAAATCAAGTTGCCTAAAAATAAGTCGTCATGTCTGAGAGCTCCACAAGAGCGCAATGACTGAGAGCTCATGTGGGAATAATCTTCAAGAAATAATCAAATAACGTAATGTGAGTTGATTGAATCCTTCTTGGTTTTCAGGTTAATAATTCATGTTTACAGTGAATAGAGCTCCGATGTTTAATCAATCGTTCTCAATTCTCACGACATTGGAGAGCTGCAGAAAAATGACACCTTTCTAAGAATTTCTTGTTCGTAAAACGAATTCTAATGCCAAGCTTTCAGAAACCAACACCAACGAATGAATCACCTACAAAGCCCAAGGCTCTGAGCTGTGATGAAATGAGTTTTTTGTGACAAGCAATTGCTATCGGGCGGGATCTCGCTCAAACCATGGCAGAAGCAATATTGCAATATGGCCTGATTTCTGAAGTAATTTTTGTTCGCCTCCAGAACTGTACCCGTCATGGATTGGAATAGATTTATCGTGCTGAAAGCTACGAATACGTCGAAATTAAATTAAATTTTCCTCCTGATGTTAAATTGGATTTAATTCTTTATTGAATCAAATAGTAGCAAAATTTCCAACTATTGAGTAAAAACTTTAGTTTACAGTAGTTTTAAAGAAACCCTCAAACCGATTGAAAATACTTGAATCGATTGAGTTTTCAATATGAATGAAGCAATGGTGTATGTACTGTATGTTCAAACTATAGGACTTTCAAATGTTGTGTCTGTTGTAGGCCTATCCTACTCTATATGGTTTCAGATACTGCTGATAAGTAAGTGCCTTAGCATATTGCTGAACGCTGATAAGCACTCTCCAGTGAGCAGAGAACCCTCATACTCTGTAATTACATTATATTCAGTTATGGGTTTAGTCTCCGAATATCCTTCTTGTCAAAACCAGCTCACACGGATTTCTAGGCATGAGTGCTTAACTTTAGCTTTATGTACAGATTGAGAGTAATACAACGAACGATTTTAAATCAAAATTTTAAAGATCAAAATCGATGAATTTTCAAGAAAATATGTAGTATAATTATTTTATCTTGATTAAAAATCGAACGGGATACAAAATAAAAGCTATTGAATTATACATCGTGTCAACAGCTTGAAGGTTATTTATAAACGTTTTTCATTTTTTTGTGGGGTTTTCTGAAATAATGTGAATGAGAAGATGAATAATCCACTTTAGAAGCCTACAGTTTGCAATTGATCGTCACAACATGCAAATTGATGTATAAATGCTGCATAGCTAAAGTTGGTTAGGCTACAGTCAAATAGAACAGTGTATTGCCCAAAATGGTCATCATTCTGGTTCGTGAGTGCATGAAACATTCTATCATTCAAGAAGTATTTCGTTACCAACAATAATTAAGTAATAGCTTATGATTGAGCTATCAAATCATAGCTTCCTTCAATATTAAAGGAAGCTATGATAAAATTCATCGCACTATTTATTTAAAAACGTCAATTTCTTGTGAATGACTAATTAGCTTAGACAGTAAAGAGTAAGTTCTTGTGAAGAAAGAGTTTGTTTGTCCATGGCTCAACAGCCCACGAAGGGCCTAGGCCTACCAGCTGGTTGCCAGTTTCATATCCACTCCATTATACAGTCCGTCCAAGCTAAGAAGACACCCCGGCAAGACGAAAAAACGACTCCAGGCCGACCAATACCGGCCCAAAAGCCATAATTTTCTAAAAAAATCACACAGTTACTGAACCAACACCGACCGCGACGAAGACACCCCCTCAAGAATGCCCTCCTCGCCCGGACAGACCATGTGAAGAAAGAGTAAGAATTCTTATCTCCTGGTAATTTGAAAACATAGTTTCCTACACTCACGGAATCTGGAATTCGATTAATTTTCATTTCAGAAAATATTTTTATTACGAATATTTGGAGTATTGTATTTTCTGGAGGCTATTTCTCTCGTCATGTCAAAACCATTTCTTAAAGCCTTCAAAAATCAAACAAACTTCACGAAAATCTTGTAAGAGGTGAGGAAATGATGGATAGGTAGGGGGAGGAGGACGGTGCCCTGGAAAGGATTCTGATTGAATTTTGGAGAATACAATATTGCATTGCTCCGTTGATATTCAATATAATCAACAATGACGAACATCACTGGTGACGCAATTTCTCCACATTCATCGTGAGGAAATTACGCTGCTGGGAGTTTTGTGTCATCGACATTTTAGTGACGATCAAGTCTCGAAAAGCTCCAATGAAGGTAGAAAAATCTTGAATGTGATTTCTCACCACAACGAAAGGAAGGATAAAAGTTGATCTTATTTCATCCACTATCCTTCCTCTAAGCCACAACTTAATGCAATTCAAACATTAATTCAATTGAATAATAAATGTCTAATGCCTTTCATTATTAGAGTACAGAAATCATAGTACCATGATCTGGGAGAGATCAAAGTAGGCTTATCTTGAACTATTTTCTGCTAAATTGTGATACAAAGTTATTTAGAGGAAGACAGGTTTATTTATATTCTTCACAAGATTATTTCTGCTTCCGGAATAATACCCTAGAATTTTTTAATTTGGAGTAATAAGATAAAAAACAAATTAGCATTGGCTTTCTAATTAACTAATTAATTGGCTTTCTAATCTTTATTTTATCTTTCATAGATTGGATAAACCCTTTATTTAGCTAAAATCTAGTTAACATTATAGATTTTATCACTGTATTGAGAAAAATCAATTGGCTAAAACTTTAGTTTTTCTATAGATTGCATAAACTTTTCGTCAATATTATTATTCAACATTCTATCACTGAATGAAAGAAAAATCAATTGAATCCTTTGATCCTTTTGTTTTAGCATATTCAAACTTTAAAAGCAGTATTAAACTCCTCTGGAGCAGCTATAACCTTAATGAGAACATAACACTAGTTGAATTCTGTTGCTTGAACAGATATCACTGATGCTATAATATTTAGGACGCGTCAATGGGCAAAGGGAAGCCCTTTGGAATATGAAAGTACCAACGTCACATCAGCCTGAGATACAGGCTCTGGTTGTACTTACTACTAAGCACTATGCTAATGTGCCAGTTCCAGGCTAATATCAACTGGAATGCATGATGGTGGAGACGTGGCACATTCGGTCTATTTCCATTATATCATCCTTGCTCCAAAAGGATTAGTTATGAAATAAACTGAGAGTGTTGTTTTAATATGTTATCTCTTTGGAAAGGTTTATAGAAACTTATCAGAAACTTATTCAGACATTATTTTATTTCTTCAAACATTATTTTCATTGCTAATTTTTTATGCTTGAAGGGAACTGAATCACTTTTCCAATGTAGAGTTAAAAAGTGACTGTAAGAAATTGTACATAGAAAAAATAAGGCAGGATTTTATAATGTGTCTCTTTTTACTGTAAAAATGTATGCTCTTGAAATTGACAAAAAAGCCATCGAGGATTCCATTGCTAAAGCCAAGTTCATTTTGGTTGGATTTCTGCTAATAAAAATGCTTCTCTGGAACCCAATATCAGATCACATTTCTATGAGTGAACCAGTCTATTTGTCTCCATACCACCAAGACAAAATATCCTTTAAAGCTTGAGACGCACTGCTAGATGTTTACAGTTGGCGAATGAAATACAGTACATTCAAAATTAAATATCAATAATTGTAGTGCATTAAAATATTCAGAATCATCCACCATTCACCCCTATCTAGTAGGGTCCCTCGGTTAAGACACCCTTATATTAATTTTCTCATCTGGTAGAATTGCTCAATCTGATTATTAAGTTACAAATTACGCACAAAGTGAAGATGCTAACACTAATCACATGACATCAATAGACAATTTGATTGTAAAGCCAATATTTTTTCATATTCATAATTAATTTCTCAGTCAATAGTCTATTTTTAGCTCGATTAAGCGACACCTTTTTCATTAAATATGGCTAATGCCAGAACGATTGATTGTTCATCTCAGCTGGATTTGAAAGGATGAAAACTCAGCATCATAACTGTGACTGGACAAAAGTGACAAGTGTGAGGTCATATGCTCTATGCAGTGATGTTCATTAGCATTATCTGTCATGTGAAAGTTGATGGAATATTCAAATAAGTAAGCTTACGCTCTCAAGTGAAGTCTGGATTGTCAAACAGATGAACAGAACATGGCGCTACGAGCAGCATTGTAATCAAACTGAAAAGCAAGAGGCCAAATGTCTCTCCTGTGTTTCAAATTCAACATCAGACCTGCTTTCACTCCGGTACAACCCCAGACAGAATAATATCATAAATTTATACTGAGATCGGATCGGGGATCTGACAAGTTTTGAATAATTGTGAAATTTTTACTAGAATTTACTAGATATTTCAATTTAAACTATGAATAATCAGATAACTATCAATTCATAAGTATAGCACGTACAATGATACGATAGTCGTGTATGTATTATTAGAATTTATTCATAGATTATTATTTCTATAATATTCTTTTCAATACGACAAATTAGATACCATAGAAAATTGTTACAAACTGTACCCTATACAGATGATTATGAAAACTCGATTGAGATCAACAATCAAGCTGTTTGTTTGTCCGCAGGCCCTAGGCCTACCAGCTGGTTGCCAGTTTCATATTCACTTTCACTAGCGCCCTACACACGGGGACCGCAGCGCCGGCCCGCTGAACACCCGCAGCCACTCACAGCCCCTGTCATTGATGTCAAACAACAGCCGCGACCGGCCACAGATACCCAACCGGCCGACACCACAATCCCCGCGTAAACGGCGCCATACAGTCCGTCCAAGCAAAGAAGACACCAGCCGGCAAGACAGGAAAACGACCCAATCCCGGCCAATACCGGCCCAAAAGGCATGAATTCTCAAACAGAACCCACATCCCCCGAACCGACACCGACCGAGCCGAAGACATACCCCCCCCACCCCGCCAGAATGCCCCACCCGCCAGGACAGATCATACAGCAAGTGAATAATCATCAACCAGGATAGAGGTAACGTGTGGTCAGCACGTTGATCCTCTCAACCATGAGCCAGTCTTCACAACCAAGTGAAGCAGCAGAACACCTCTGAATAACATGCAGTAAATTAGTTAGAGTGTAATGCACACAATTACAATTCTCCAGAGATGGGAAACGACTGACTGTCTTCACCAATGACAGCCAATCTCCCAAAAGAGGAGCAATAATCAAGCTAGAAAATTAAATTTTTAATAATTGGATACATTTGAAAATTATGTTTTAGATCAAAAAGGTTTCAAAAGAGCATCTTAATCTGAAATAATGATTTGAAGAACAAAATGCTGGATTAAACTATTATTAACTTGGTTTACTAAATGGGTATTCTAAAGTTTTGAAATAATCTTTTCTTTTCATTATAAACTCTTGGTACTTTTTCTCTTAAATTTGTTAAATTTTCTAAAGATGCTTTATTATCCTTTTCATTGAAGCTTCTCTTCATTAAAAAATTGAATTTTCGATACCTCAACTTGTTTGTAACATTTATTCACTTAAATGCTGTTTTACAAATCAATACTGTATCTTTACAATAAGTATTTTGTATTTATTTCTATTCAGCGGTCGACGTATCAACCTCGATGTATCAACCTTGACGTATCAACCTCGATGTATCAACCTCGATGTATCAGATGTATCCACCTCGCTGAAATTAACCAGGAAACCAATACTGTAGCATGGACTTCGCAGATGGATCGAGGGTATCTCGTTAAAAACCCCAAGGAAACCCGGACTTCTACACATCAGGATTACAAAGAAAAACCTCAGAAGGATTAGATTCAAATTTCCATCGAAACCAATATTTTATCAACCAAGTGAAGTGCAATTAAAAGGCAATAGTGATACATAGTGTGAAAGTTTATGGGGGGCCCTTCACCACACAAGGTATTTATGTATACTAACATATTTAAGAATTTAAGTAACGATTGTAACCCGTATTTCTAAAAATAATGTAATTTGTATTTCCGGTATCCAATCGCTATTATCTTTTGATTTTATTTATTCTGGTTTTTAGTAATAAACCAAGGGATGTCGCTACTATAACTTTTCGTTATTAATTTATAATCACCTCTGTCACAATTCTAAAGATGAGATCCATTTCTTTCGTGGTGGTTTGATTTTGAATTCTCTTACATTCACGATCCCCTTGTATTATGTCGGGTGTGTAATTTTGATGATTTCAGAATTTATTATATTAACCTATAAATATTTTAAATTTTGATATCTTCTTATTGCCCATCTGAAATAATATAAGGTCAGGTATAAATCTATACAAGGATCAAATAATTTAATTTAAAGTTTCTTCTCACCACCAAACGTTTACAATAACGTTACAAAACTAAGACAGAGCATTTGATAATTTGTATCGCTCGCTTTTTTAGAATCGATTCCACCTGCTTCCCACTCATGAGTACTTATTTATTTCACGATGAGTATAATAGTCTTGTTTATAAAACTTCAACATCCGTTTTAATTTGAAGTTTCGCGTTGAAGAGGAACTTTCATAATGGTCTGAACTAATTGCTTTATTTGTCAAACTCTGTTCTTTTGATGCTCATTTAGGCCAACCCCACACTGAAAAATTCCTCCTTGAACTTTTTTCCATTCTTTTCGCTCAACGTGAGCGCACTTCCACATCTGCCACTGATCTCTGCTAGCAGCGCAGCGGCTCTCTCTTCCGGCTCATTCTCTCATCTTTGGTTTGAATATTCATGACGGACCCAACCCCTAAACGAACAACTAATTAAACATTAATTGGAAGCCGAGGGCCTCCATTATAAAATTCCACACCACAGCAGCAACCGCAGCTAACAACCCAACATACGCTTGGTTGTTGTAGGCCTCCTCCCTCCCTCCCCTCACCTCTTTTAATTAGTTGCGTAGTAGCTCTTCTTTATCTCCATCGTTCTCATTCATTCACCCTCACTCTCCTCCTCCCCCACCTGTTTTGTTACTCTCATTGGAATGACAAAATAGCGTTACTTCAGATCATAATTGCTTTGAAAAATTAAACAATAAACGTTGTATGAATTGACAACAACCTCAAACATTACTACCCTACATTAATAATTATGAGAAAAGATTGATTTTTAAGCTGTAATAATACTGATGAATTTATGACAAATTTTATCATTTTTGGAAAAGTTCATTTTATTTATTATTTATTAGTAGAGTGATTGGTATTTTATACAGAGAATGCAGGTATAATCAGAACAAACTCTTCATCTCACAATCTCGGTAGTATTAAGCAAGGTTGTTGGAATAATCTTACTACCTAGGTATTAAGTAAGTGATCAAAAATCAATACCAATATGGTCAATGTAATGCAATGTGAGGTAATAAAAGTGCAATCTGAAATAAATAAATTATTTAATAGATACGGAGAAGTGTTCTGCTTCCAACAATTATCAGTATTAGGCATAAAAATAGATAATTAAAATTATCTAGTTAGAAAGGAAAGTCAGATTCTCTTCATTCCATGTAACTTGGCAACATGATTCTAGAAATCTCTTTAACCGCATTCTCAGGAAGAAAATGGATGTAAAAATAACTGCTAAACTAGAACGTTTTCTTCATTTCAATTAATTTCTGAGAGTTTTCAAGCAAAGTGGGAGAGTAATAGAAAGAGAACAATCTCTTCTTTTTTATGATAAGTAAGCCTTAAACTAAGCCTAGGAATTTAAAAGAAAATACAAAAGATTAAATAATTATACCGTATCTTTTCTCCATTACATTGTGATAGAAGTGGGGAATTGAAAATATGGAGAAGAAATGTAGAACACTCCAGCAACATGAGAATCTCTTTGGAAACACAACAGCTCATCCAAATCGTCACGTGTCTTCCACAAACCAAAGGAAGAGTACATTAAGGATGACATGAGCCATTCTCAAGAACCAGCACTCATACATTATTTCAATGCTCGGTCACATGACTTCTTTTACGACTTCGAGGGCCAAAGTTTATGGTGGAAGAGAACAATTTCATGTTTTCTCGACCCTTTTTCAAGAGAACACTTCTCCTTTATTATGAGTCGAAGATTTTCAGAATCTCAATTATTTCTACTTTACATGGGATCATGTTTCTCATGTATTGTGCTACTTCCAAGCTATCTCTAGTCAGTCTCAAAACTTTGAATCTAATACTGAATTTATTATACTGGGAATATCATGAGGGATGTTACTCTTCAAGAATATTCCACAACGGAAATATCATTGTGAATGTCACTTTCCTCGAATAATTCTACAAGTTGATTCGCAAACTTCATACAGTTAAGATATTCAACGAGTGCTGTTCAAATTATTCAGAATTATAATGTATAGCTGTGGCTGGTTTATTAATGCGATCAGAGGATTTCAAGTAAAGATGCAAAGTGTTTGATTTGAATAATTGAAACTTACTTGTTTCAAGCGGTGGAAATGTGGGGTAATCAATGGGCGGGGCTTTCAAAAGCTCACAAGAGTTCATTCATTGATTCATATCATGATAGCTATTTGCTTCTCTTTGCAGGCATTAGGCCTATGCCATCTCTTCAAAGCATTTGTGACATTTCCCAACGATTTCCCTTATTCAAAATATTTCCAACTCATTTGGGAGAAACTATAGAGACAGCATACTCACAAATCTGTTAAGAATAAAACATTAAAATTGAAATTCATTGAAAAAATAATAAAATATATAGGCTACATTGAGTTTTGTAAGATAGCTATTGTTATAATAATATGAAAGGATTTAGGGCATAAACTTTCCTAATATGGCATTATTTTTGTATTCTAATTTATTTAAAGGATCGTTTTCTGGAGAAATAATTTATTGATTGATAAAAATTCTATTTGATTTATTTATTTAGCGTATGGCTTTTAATAGTGGAGAGACCCTAGGGTTGTTCCACTTCGACAGATAACCTCATTTTCCACAAATGGAGGAATTTGATTTCATTATCTACGAAAATATCTTAACAATCATGTTTGTAGAATTTGATGAGCACTATTATGGTTAAAGTTTCTGTTCTTTCTCTGAGAGTACCTCTAAGTTCCTCACAGAGGTAATTATCCCAACTTTTATTAAAACTTATGTTTACTAATTTATTACTCATTCTTTTTAATCACGTATCTTCATTCAATTTTCCTCCAATTTAGATCTGTTTTCAAAAAACTAATAAATAAATACCTGAGCAGCAACTCGACCGGAGCGTAGACGAAGTAGATCAGTATGCGACCAGGCTGACCGCGACCACGGAGGCACCTTGCGAAGGTCTTCACCAAACTTCAATTCGCCGAGTCGATTGTGAACGAACTTTCTTATATTCCACGGCAAATCGTTATGTCTGCAACAAAATAAAACGTTCTCAATCTTCATAAATCATGATGAAAAAATTAGGTCAGCTTATTTTAATATTATTAAGTGTTAACACTTTTTCAATAGCGTTAAAGCCTCAGATTCCACTTTCAAACAAAATTTTACTAATTCAATGGTATATCATAACTAATAATTTCTGAGTATTCAACTCTTATACTCTGATATTCAACATATTATTATTTAGCATGATTTGTCCGTGACAGCATTTAGCACTCTCGTAATTTGTCAAGCACTCATTTTGAGCTTATGAATGAGTGGTATAATAGGGAGAATCGAGAGGAGAAATATTATCGCACCAGATTAATGAGGTCTCACAATTTGTGATAACACTGATATCACAGAACTTTTTTGGCAGTCCAACTGCTCCATCAGATATGAGAGTCATTAATCAATATTGTCCTTAGAGAAGCTGTGGTGGGTGATGGAGAGAAGGAGCGGGTGGAGGAGAATGGGGGTGGAAGAGGGTGTAGATGATGAGTAGGGGTGGAAGGAGGAGGAGGAGGAGGAGGTGGAGGAGGAGAGGTCACGTGGCCCAAAATCGAGGCTGATAGATTTTAATGAACGGAGCACTGGAACGTAAAATGTGAGTTAGAATCGATTTCATACGAATCGATGGAATTGTACTCTGTTGAATCGTCGACTGTAGCTCTTCAATCTGTTACATCAGAAACACCAAGTCAGCGCAAGCTGATTCGTCGAAAGCTCGTTCAGAAGCGTCTTGCTGATTGCACTGCCAGAGAAAATTTACATATTCTTTGACGGATCTTGCAAATGTGACGTCCTCGGCGTGAAACTAATTAGCATTATTCAGAGAGAGATCGTCGCTTCCCTACTCTCTCTAAACTGAAACAACATGGAGTATTTCAACAGCTTAGATGATTTTATTCGGCAACATTTTGATTCAAGTAGAGCTTTAGCACTGGAGATTCAAAATTTGAAGGTGGATATGAGCTTTGAGATAAGCTAGCTGGTTATAGTTCTACATAGACTATCAGAGACTATCATAGAGTATCTCAAATACTCGAAGAAAGTTATAACAAATCGAAACAATACTAGTTGAATATTATTAATATATTATACTTCCGTTTCGGAAGATATTAATATCAATAAAAGTATAGTTCTCACACTATAATGATATTTAGATGATTATGACAGGAAATTTTATAAAAATGCTTTAAGGTTGGGAAACGTCTGTTCTGAAGTTCTCTAATCCAAATCAATCAATAAAATATTTATTAGATTTTAGTACAGCGACTGTCTTATATGATCATACAGTTTTTGTAGTTTTTAAAACTTTATATTAAGTGAACAGTCTCCGTTTATTGTTTTTCAATTACTTTCACAAGCAATAATTTATTATGAAAAGTCGCGTCCAAATCCTAATGAACACTTTCCATGAACGACTGAACTCTATTCAAGTAATGGATTATGACATGATTTCATATTTGAATACTGTGCAAAAATATTACTCTTAGACAAAGCAGCAAACAGTAGTAGGGTACTGTAGTAGCAACTCAGTAGTAAAAGTTTGAGACTAAGTGAGATGGCGTAACTACGAATCTGTTCTGAATCCGCACTAATCCCTAAGCTTGCAGCTATAAAGGAATATTATTTATTCGCTTTCCACTCTCAGCAAGTGCATTAGAGAAGGACCAAAAACGGTGGCAAAGTTTCGACTCCGTGGTTAATTCAGCTCGAGCTGGGAATTCGCCTGTGTAGGCTCAGTTGGTATTAGCCGTGACTATGACTATATTTTCATTCACTTGGGAGAATATGCTGCAGTTCCAGCAGTTGACATTGAAGGGGCAGTTGTCAACTTGACTGGCTATTCGTGAATTGAATTAAAGTTATGCATTTAGTTGTCGACCTGTTCATGAATGTGCATAAGATTGTGACAGAAGGAAAATGAGTCTGATGTACATAGCATTTCCATGACTCAAATTGACGTGTGGTATTATTGTAAGAGCTGTTTTCTTACTTCTATCTCTTTTCTATCGAGAGATTTTTTCTTGTTTAAATCACTGGAATAAGATTGAGAAATTTGATTGAACTATAAAATTGAATATGGAATTCAAATCAAATAACAAAAGACAAACCTTGTTTACTTTAACTTGGACCCAGTCCTATTTTATTGGGGTCTGGTTTATAAGAGTTAATAAGAATTTGAACCATACCAGATTTTTACCAGGGAAAAATCATTTTTACTTACAAGATATTAATATTATAGTCAATGATAGATAATATATAAGTTCTCAACAAATCTTATTTTTCGAATTTAAATATCCTTTGCGTTTGATCTTTTTCTTTTTGTAATTGAAACCAGGAAACCCAGGAGAGTGAGAAAGATCTAATCAGCGAAGCAGAAGCTTCTTGAACGTTCTTTCAAATGCACCAGGAAAGCCCGCTTTGGAAATGAGGTAATAAAGAGAGAATGTGGAAGCTAGAATAATCAGGAGCTTTATGGAAAGGTGGCTCAATTTTCAAAATCGCTGATAACAGATAATTTTTCCCCCTGAACTCATGAATACGTAAACAAAAATATAGAAGTAATATAAGAGCAGACTGAGAAGAAAAAACTGGCCAAACCAGGAGCTGGGAAAGTATAATACATAAACACCACGTTATCTTGAATAAATTTTGAATAACTGGAACTTTCTTGCCCATCGAATATTCTCTGTAAGGAAATCAAGGGATCTCCATTTGAAATGCGGCAGCATCGATGAAGGCATGTGGTGAGCAATATGGCTGATATTGTTGTTCAAAAAGTATCAAATCCTGCAAAGATTCAAAGTTCATATCTTGAAGATGCTATAATAAAAGTTGAAATATTCCATTGTAATAAATTTTACAGCTACAAAGGTTGAATGTTATATAGGTGGTGAGAATAGCCCCTAGTAATACACCTGTTATAGAATAATTACCTATACATTAAGCTTAATAGTTTGGCAAGACAATGGAACCATGAGATTTATGAGTGCATGGCTGGTAGAGTCTGAGCGTTATGCCCGATAATTCGTCGAACCAGCTATAAAATACAGTTATGGTATGTTCGTGGCACCTACTCACTAATGCTTGCCTAAATGCAATTCGATTACAGCTGGAGATTTGAAAACTTTGGTAGTAAATAACTATGATTGGGTGAGAGAGATCAGGCAAGTCAAAGTTCCTCGAGTAACCAACCACCTCTGTCTAGCTCTAGCTCAATCTTCAACATAAATCATGCTTATTGAACTTTGCTAAAGATGAGCTTCTAACAGGGGCAAACCGAAGTCTATCTTAGAGCCCAGAGGTGGTATTTGAATTAATTTACCTCTCCTCTGTCAGTAATAATTATCATACAAATTTATCTCATCAAATATTCATTTAATAAGAGACAGTATTACCTGATGCACCCTAATTCAACATTCAGTACAATTTATATACTGTACTAGGTTGTGGTTGATTAAAATAGAATATCTCATCTCAAATAGAAGTTCTCATCTAAATCCTTCAGCTGAGATGACTCAATTTTTCTTAGAATTATTTCATTACTTTGGGCATCAAACAAGAATGAAGATTGAGAGATTTCTTGAAAGAGAAGAGGGGATAAGATTATTCCATGATAGAAAATTCAGATAAACTTTTATAACATGAGCACGTTTATATTAAGAAGCAGCGTTGAAAAGCCCTGTTTATATTAGGCTTGGGTATCTTGCAATAAGCGGGAATGGAGTGGATGAAGGGATATTAGCGTCATTGGAAGACAAGAATGATAATTATTATCTCTCCAAATATGCAATTACCAGATACTGCCTAGAGGAAGAGTCGTTATAGGCTTTAGTTGGCGGAATCTTGGAATTCAGAATTCAGATGTACATAATCATACTAATCCTTCCGTCTTCAATATTCTACATGATGCGAAATGCTTGAGAATATGTTGCTTCTCATAATGCCTTGATCAAGAATGGAATGCAGTTGCTGCTATCATTAGGTTGATGTTAGTACAGTAGAATTCGGATTGAATTCATCAGCTTAAAATTTAAGTCTCATTCCCATCTAACTACCTACACTGGACAAACACGTTAAAGCCAGTGGCAGCACTTCTCAAACTTTTATAGTTTTATAACCATATAACCGTGTTCAAATGCAAGAAAATTGTAAGGGCTTATTTTAGAATAAGAAGACATTCTAATTCAATATTCAATTGGAGAGTTATTAATAATTGTCTGTCGCTGGGAAGTTTTTCAAGTATGGAACGAGCTCCTTGCGCTGGTCAGTCTTCTAACAAAAATGTAACTAATGTACAAAATTCAAGTTTAAGATGAGGTTCTGCTAAGTTTCTAATTATAATAGTTTTAGGTATGGAGGAATGCAATTTATATTGTTGAAACTCTGACGAAGGACACTACAGTTTATTTCCCTTGTTCTTTGAATATTGTAATTGGAGTAAATTAGTAGCAGCTGTTGCTCCTTCTTCTAAGTTTAAAACTAATATTGCTGACAATAAACTCGAATATCATAGTATGTAATAATGGAGAATAGAGCTCTTATCTCTTTGTTCTCTGAATGAGTCAAAAAACAACAGTTTCAAATATGAACAGTTTTATTATTCCTTGTAGATTATTATTGGATTGGATTAGTATATTGCAAGTAATTTATCAATTACTTTAATATTCTGGACTCATCCATTTCATTTTTATAGTTCAACTTCTTGTCTTGATAGAAGAAGGAAAATGTACTTTCATACTAAAGATTGTCCATAAATTGAAGAAATATGGTTTCAGATGCACCAATACAGTATTCTCCATGGGAAAATCTCAGGAATTATTGAATGAATAAAAACGACTTCTCATATTTCATTAATTTTTCATTTATCTATTGTACAAAAACAATGTTTACGAAAATGATTTTTTGATACCACCATGTTACTTTTCGAGAACAAACAACGAAACACATACACAGATAGATAATTTCAAATTTTCCTTGTTCGAACAGAAGAAAGACACTCAGGGGATGAGTCTAATAGTGGCCATTTTTAAAAGTTGAGCTATGTTGAGAAATGAACGAAAGAATATTTACCCTTTCAGAGAAAACCTCAATAATTTATTTTTGGTCTACAAAAAATACAGCCGCTGTGAGGGCTAGGATTAAGGAGCACTAGAGAAGTAACCGAGGCTAACGAAAACTGTTGGTGAATTGATGCGGCCCTTACTAGGCCTACACAAAAGAAAAATAAGAAATCGATAAAATTTTGGCACTCTACTTTCAGTATACGAGTATTTTATTATAATGAATTTCCATTGATAACGGGTACTGAATGTGGAAAGAAGCTACAGATTTATTGAATTGTCCCCTCATAACATCACCGTACAACAGATATTAACTCTAATGTAGCAATACTAAGAAGCAATAAATTTTTAAGGAGCAAACCTTAGTGACTGTAACGTGCGTGATACGATACATTAGCCTCATTGCGACTTGGCATAGATAGCGACAAATGCCTCACTCAGCTCACTAGAAATACCATTGTTGATTGGTTACAGCTCTCAATGACTTTTATTGCAGTTGCTAGAATGTCCAAGTCCATGGCAATTTTCAAGGAGGAATCTAGGCCAATAGTTGGTACTTTACAATTAACACTGTTCCACCAACAACCATTTGAAAATACTTGTAATGCCGAGAATGCTGTCGACTTCGAATAACTAACTTCTCAATTCTGTCAAAAACAGGAAGTTGTCTCTTGAGCCTCCGAAGTTGGGCTCTGGGGGTCAGAATTTTCATTTTTTTAGTTGAACCCTCACGGATACACGGTTACTTCTCCCAAACACGCCTGCTTCCAGTCCCGGCTTTAATTTTTTACAAAATAGTCTAAATTTTCATCAATTAATGAAAATGATTTATTATTACTCACAAAAACTTATAAAAGAATTGGAGAAAAACTAATTTGAGACTGATCCTACTACAGCTTTTAATTAAAAATATAAATATGTCTACTGAAATGATTTTCTTCGAATTTTAGAATGCAATCAAGTTTATTTACTTAAAGTTGATTATTTACTCTGCAGATAAATAATTTTTGTGAGAATATAATTCATCCTTTTTAAGGATTTGAAAACCACTTATCATCAAACGTTTGATTAGGCTACCCTGTTTTCCACGGTACTCACTGTATCAAAACTTTCAGATCTACAATATATTTTCCAATGAAGTAAGATGAAATAAAAGCAGAGGCATTCGATAAAACGAATTTATCAGAAAATTACTAAGAAAACGTTTATCTCCTCAATCCATTTCATAGCTTCTGATAAATTTGTTGAATCTTTTTCTTATACTTTATACATTCATAAAATTCATGTTCATCACATAAAACATATGACATACCTAAACGAAATTATCTTATTTAATCTAATCTTTGATTTGATCTTGACCTCTTGGATCGTTGCATACATACAAGAAAGCCTGACTTTACCGCTGCTGCTAGATGTGTGCATTGGTCCATTGTAACAGATTGTTGCTTGCACGCCTGGCATGAAAATAAACAATGGTTCATTCCATAGATGACAGCAGCTGTGTGACCACCCATAAATGATTTCATTAATAGTGAACGCATACCGGGAAACCAGCTAATTTGGCACTGTGGTCCGACTCTGGACAGTATAAGCCCTTCAACCCCAATGAATGCTTGAATGCACTATGATTATAACATCCGTAAACTGTCTGCGATATTCCGGGTTCTAGCATTGTGGATTTATTTGGAACATCGCTTGAATTCGAAATGAGTATTACACATACGGTATTAATGGATGCTGGGCTGAAGTATTGAAGCTACACAAAATTAGCTTGTTAATTCCACCGATACCAGTAAAACCAGCAACTGTACTAGCCAATGAATTGGAATACTAGATGTTCATACTAGTGTTGTGTGATTAAAAAGTATTAAAAGTAATAGTATTAAAAAGTCAACTTAATTTATTTTTAGCAGAGTTTCATGATAGAGAAAAAATAACAGTGGAATAGTTCATAATGCTTTCTCTTGAAGTTTCAAATTTTATCCGATCGCTGTCGTTTATTTTTAATATCAAGGGACACATACTTATTTTTTCTTTATAGAATACTTTCTGGATAATGTGACTCAGGATGAGAATAGAAGTATCTTAGAATTCTCTTTTTAATTGATATGGTATCAAATTTTGTGATAAAGAGCGATGTGGAATGTTCATGAATCGATTATAAAACTCTTAGTCCTGAGCAATCATTATTGACTGAATCTCTTAATGATTTAAAAAGTAGTCGTCATCTCCTATCAGGTTGATATCATTCATCTCATTATCCATGCACAAGCCTATGAACTCATGTGGGCTCACCCTCACGAAAATACATGTATGAATTATTATTCCCCTCGAATGAAATACAGTGACATGGTCCGTTCGTAAATGTTTAAAAAATCTCAAACTTTGTCCTAGGGCCCTCATATTGTTATTGATGTTGATTTTTCGATGAATTGTCTATGAAGTATCATATATGAAGCAGTAGTGTAGTATTAGAGCTTGCTATTTGTACTAGAATAGGAGTAAGACTTCAACATGGGGATCTAATTGTGTTTGAATACTAATAATGAGATTAGCCTACTGATAGAAGCCAACAAAGCTTGGAAGAGATGTTAGGACTCCTTGATCTTATTTGATTTGATTTAATCAAACCCCTACTTCAACGTGGATGAATACAAGCTGCTCCCTCGAATTATGTCGAATAGTGTTTTGATCCCATTTAAAATGTCTGCTGTGATACAGTGATACTGCTTGTGAGAACAAGAAAGAAGAAGATAAGGAAAACTTTCCATCACTTTCAATTCACGTTCTCTGCTTCAGTTTTTACGTTCCAGGTGGCCAAATAGAAAAAGAACAGGCCGTGAGCTAAGCGGAAAAGCTAACGAAGTGTGAGAGGTGAGGGAGTGAGGGAGGTGGGAGGAAGGAGGCCTGTGAGGAATGACTCGGAGTGACGATGAACCCCCCAGGGTCATGTATCGCGGTGAGAAAGATGGATTCAGATCTTAACTAAGATTTCCTCAGCAATATAAATCTGAGTTGAAACAGGAAAAAGGAGCCGGTTTCGTTTGGCTTTGGCTCACACCCAAATGTATCGACTCCAAGTGTTGGGGCGCGCTGACGCATCATCCTGCTTCTCCTTCCTGCTCTCTGCCAGGATACAGTTCACGCAAGCTGAGAAGAGACGCCGTTACAATGCTCTTTACAATGTAACGATGTGTCTTCTCAGTTCACGCGAACTGTAGCAGCTAAACCATCACTGATAAGTCTTATATCACAGAATTCTATTTTATGTTAGTTTCTCGTATTCCGAGGTGTAGAATGTAAACAAACGTTTTATATTGATTTGTATCCATCACTGATAAGTAATAGCTCTCAGTTCTATTTTCTGTTTGTCTATCTTATTTTTCGGTGTTGGATATGCAAACATATGATGTATAAACCTAACATACTTGTACTGATCCTGTGATCCATAGGTAAATAAGCAAAATGGATGCACTAATGAGAATGAAATGTAAAAAAAAAAATTGCAAAGAAAAACCTCTCTTGATAATGAAGAAGAGTATTCTGTGGTTTAGAGAGGAGGCCAGATTTAAATCAATAGTTTTCCAACTATTTGAAATAAATATGATCAAGTATACTCATTCATTCGAGTTTTTGGAAGAATTTTCTCCAGTTTAGAGATTATTGATAACGACTATTGTAATTCATTGTAAAAAAGTGAGGCCTACTCATACAAGTTGGAAGAGAAAAATTTTTCCCTATTTCAGGGGAAATTTTGCTTCCCGCCTTCTCGCTTTGTATGATAAACTCGTGATAATAATCTATGATAACAGCTCCGACAATTATTTCACTTGAATAATTCATGTCTTGGATCTTTCAACTGTCAACAAAATTTTCCTTACGGATTCAAAAGATGAAGTCAGAAGGGTTGTGTTCAGGCTCCGTAAAAGTTGAGAAAAGAGGCAAACCTTACTAATCATTTACCTTTCTTGAAAACGATATTCAAGAATATCGCCCAACGACAACGTACCGGGGCAACAAATGGATTCTATGTCTACCGACAGCAAAACGCAACTTCAAAGTATCCCATTTTATTTTATGTGGTTGTTGACGGTGAGTCTCATCCACCAATGAATTTCATACATAGAATGTATACTTGAACCTGGGAAGAGCACCTTCCCTAACACTATACAGGATCAGATATCTATTTGAATAGACATTTTGTCCTTTAGTGAGCTAGGTACTTTGCCTTTCCAAGAATATTTTTTATACATTCTTTTATGACTTGTAGGTGACTTCAACCTAGATAGAAGGCATCTGTTTCTTGCCTGAATAAAGGCGGCTGTTCTGGTAGATTATTGTGTAGGCTACACCATCGAGTCAATAGATTCTCCCTTCAGTACCTAATAAGAAAAAACAATATAGTGCACATTGCTTAGGACCTGTGAGTCCACTAAGAAAAAATCATTGACACAAGTAAGGTTCTCTCTTCCCCCACAAAATGAGAAAATGGCGGAGTGGCTGTGATGTAGCAACCAACTATCCATGATGACCCTTAGCTCGCATGCGATGCTTTATCCGTATCTCTCATGAGAGCATTACCTCCTCAACCTATACTAGTGGAATACATTCTTCCTTAATGGAGGAAAATCATACACATCGCTCATTATGGTCGACCATATCGATGAGACATCACGATCAAAGTGTTTTATGTTTATATTCCTGAATGCTTCCTGTTCTTCATAGTTTTCAAAAGGGTGATAAAACTTTGCGTAGAAAACATTGATTGAGGAAAATCTTCCTCTCCAGAAAAACTAGTTTGTTGAGCATTCATGTTGACGGATTCTAACTCATGTTTTTTCACATTGACATGAGAAATGAAATAAACAGAAGTAATGAGAAAGCAAAGAGAAATGAAATGAGAATAAAAAACCAATCATTCTCCAAGGCCCAAGTTGAACTAAAGGCAGTCGAAATCGATGGAGCTAATGTTTCGTTGATATTTAATGTGGTTCAACTTAATCTATATCTATGAAAGCGAAATGGCACTGACTGTTTCACTGAGAAGTAAAAATCCATCCATTTGAACCGAATGCGTTCAAATTTGGCAGGCATGTTCAGTTGGACGTTTAGACGCGCACTAAGAAAGGATTATTGAAACTTTCCAAGGATAGGCTACGCCCAATATTTCATTTTTCAAATAGTTGATCTGAGTTTTCTCATATTTTTCAAGAACCAATCGGTAGAAAAGTTTGGCAGGTTCGTCTTAGGTCTAGAAATGTTGTGCTCGAAAATTTTTGAAATCCTTCTGGGATTACGCCATTAATAAGATTTTTCAAAATTGTAGGTGTATCGCGGGCTGCATATCTTCCGCCTTGATACGACCAATCCTTACTGTAAATTTAATGGTTCAGCGAGATTATTAGATGAACTAATTTGGAAATATTGAATCAAGTTTCAAACTACCTATGTCCGATATACTTCCCAATGTTAATATAAGCTCAATTCCAGCGTTTTACTATTTTTTGGTGTGTTGGAGTTTTTCTTAGATTTTTCGAGAACCAAATGTAGTTATGGCAGAATTTGTTAAATTACTTTAACGTAAATTAGGTCTAAAAATTCTGTGTTAAATCAATTTCGAAATCCTTCCGAGGTTACGCCTGTAATAAGGTTTTCCAATGTTTGGAATCTGCACTTTTGCATATTACACGGAAACTACTGAACTAAATACGTTCGATTCATATACCAAGTAAAGGTTGAGCTGGGGTAATAGAACAACTAATTCAAATGATCAGACCCTGTTAAGTGATATAATGATCAAAGTAAACCAATTTGAATGGAATTCGCAGGCGAGCGAAGCGAGTCTGTCTCAGCTGACACTGCTGATATTGACGGGGGTCCAGGATAAGGCGAGCGTAACGAGCCTGTCGGCTAGTATGAACATAAAGTCTCAATGGTTACAATTTATTCCACGTAAAGTAAATCCTTCAAATGAATTATTGCAGTGATTCTCGTGAAGAAACATTTAACTGTAATCATTGATAAATATTGCAGGAGAATCGATTGTATTGTGTAAATGAGTGAACAGAGAACTAGTAGCCGTTCAATTACTTTCTTTCAAGCAACTTACGATCGCAAAGTGGATAGCCGAGAGAAGGAAATAGAAAGTACCTACAGGAAGCTTTCCTCTCGTGTCTCTTTTCTCAACCTGCAACAATAAATTGGCAGCGACTCGAATTGTTTTTGTGTGGAGTCACCTGCTACTGCTCATGAAAACTAACCCTTTCACAGCTCTTAAATGTATCATTGTTATTACAAAGATTATTGAAATAAACAATCTACGGAAATTTATCATTCACTGAGTAAATCAGTCACAATAGACTGTGTAGTGTTGAGCTAATTAGAGGCTACCATTTACTAAATTTCAGTCTCAATCAAGAATTATTATTATTATTCTAGCTCTGGATGTCGAAAATTCTCTAAACTCTTATACGAAAAATAACATTAAAATAAAAACCAATCATCTTCCAAGGCCCATCTTTGCTCAAACTAAGCTAAAATAATAGCATGAGGCTCAGAAATAAAGGAATGCATGATCTTATGGTTATTAAAAAATGGCTGGACCAGAACAAACTCTCACTTAATACCTCTAAAACAAAATTTGGCATGAGGTCAGAAATAAAGGAATGCATGATCTTATGGTAATTGAAAAATGGCTGGACCAGAACAAACTCTCACTTAATACCTCTAAAACAAAATTTATACCAATTTCCTTAACTAGAAATGCAAACTTCAACTTAGATTTTCTGAAAATTCACAGTTGTGGTAATTACCGATGCGACGATTGCGGCTGTGATACAATTGAACAGGTGGATTCTTACAAATATTTAGGAATATTAATAGATAGTCAAATCAAATGGAATACTCACATTGAATATTCAAAAAATAAAATTAGGAAATTTATTTATGCGTTCAGACGTATGAGTTGTGTATTAACAAAAAAAGAGATGAAAACTGTTTATTTTGCATATGTGCAGTCGCTGTTGTCGTTTGGTATCATTGGGTGGGGAGGAAGTTATAATAATGTTCTTGATCCCTTGTTAGTCATCCAAAAAACAATATCGAAGGTTGGCTTCAACAAATTCACTCGACACCCAACTAACGCTTTGTTTCGTGAAATATCCGTCCTTACAGTGCGCCAGTTATTCATTAAAACTCTTATCATCCATATTTACAAAAATTTTAGTACTATTTTCCAGGAAATTACTCACACTCATAACACTAGATATGCGTCTAACATTGGTGTCACAACTCTTCAATTAAACTTTACCTTTTCAACCACTAATTCTTTTTATATATCACAAATTCTGTACCAGAACATATCCAAATTTTACAACCACTTGCTTTTGTTCCAAACTCATTCTGCATCATTATTGAAGCAGCGATTGAAAAAATGGCTACTCGATACACCGATATCAGAGGCCGACCTCATTATTAAACCTAATTATCAACACCACCGTGTTGACTGAATGATGTAACTTATTGACTGACAGAGCAACTGTTCTTTGACTAACTGACTTTGTTTACTTGTTGAACGACTTACCATCTGTCCAACTAACTGTTTTGTAACTGACTTATTGACTAACTGACTTATTGTCTAACTGACATATTAACAAACTGACTATTGACAAACTGACTTGCTGATTGACGACTGACCGACTGACTAAACGACTGACTGATTTGGAATCTCACTCCCCCCACCACTCTCCGGCTCGCGATTAATTTGTTATAATTTACACTACGGCTAATCCACCAAGGTATTTGAAGAAATATGAAGTTTGCACTATTTTTTTTCTCCTCTCTAGGGGTTTTATATCTCCAATGTGTAGCCTTCTAGTATCTAGTAACTCCAGCAAACGCACAGACAATTATGTGTCTATGTTTGCTGTAAGTTATTCCTATATTTCGAAATAATATTTACTGTAATAATGAAATATGATTCTTGTAAATTTTTCTATACTTGTACTTATATTCTTCACTTGTACTTTATTATGTGGAATAAATGTGATTTTGAATTTGAATTTTGAGCAGTGTGATCCAATCAAGCAATTGTCTCTGTTTCGATAAATTATTGTTATCCTTTGTGATGACAGATATTACTATCAGGGAATTGATCTAGATTTTCAGTGTAGACTAGTTGATATAGTTGGAATACAGGTGAAAGTGATATTCATAGTAGGCTAACAACTCGATCTTTGAATAGCTTTATCTCTTCATCAGTTATTATTGCAACTTACTTGTATTTTCTTATATTATTCATAAATAAGAAATCATAAATATTGACCAGAATAAGGAAAACTGGAGCACACGATAAGTTTTTTCAAGAGAGAGAAAATTGTAATATTCTGAACTGTTGTGAAATAATTGACCGAACGTAAGTGAGGTCTAGATTTAAGACGACGATTTTGCATTTCTCTTTATGTTTGTTTGTCCCGCATTTACGACGAAACGCGGCAATAGATTCTGATGAAATTTGTCAGGAATGTTCCTCTTGAAATTGCGATGTATATGTAAGGTTTCTTGAAATATTGCAATTTAAGGATAATAATATGAAAGGAAAAGGAATTACCTCCATGCTAAAATATTACTATACAGGGTGTTTCAGGAGGAATGTGCAATACTTCTCAGGCTGTTTCCTTACACCAAGTAGACAAAAAAGTTCCATTGGACCAACCCCCAAAAACGCTTTGTTACCGAGATAACAATGGTGGAAAATTGAGAATTTTCAAAAAATATTAATTTCTCTAATTTTTAGAGGCTTTAGTGAGATTCTAAAATAAGCAATTCCTATGTAAAATTAGTTGAGGAATTCAATGAAACCAGTTCCAAGTATGTAACTTCAACGGTTATTGAGATAATTGGAAAAATATGCTAGAAACCGCCATTTTTTCAACAATAAGGGTTATAACTGGATAAGGAATCATAAAATTTTATATTTTATTAATGGAAGTTGAAGAGAGTCGGATTCTAAAGAAATTGACAAAACATAGCACAAGTGATGAATTTGTGTTTAGTAGCGATTTTGCGATTTTTGATTGCTATTTCTGAGATTTGGGTAAGATTTACGCAATCGCCGCCATTCAACTTTTCTTTAGAATCTAACTCTCTTTAACTTCCATTTATAAAAAATGAAATTTTATGATCCTTATCCAGTTATTAAAAATGGCGATTTCTAGCATATTTTTCCAATTATCTCAATAACCGTTGAAGTCACAGACTTGGAACTGGTTTCATTGAATTCCTCAGCTAATTTTACATAGGAATTGCTTATTCTAGAACCTCACTAAAGCCTCTAAAAAATTAGAGAAATTAATATTTTTTGAAAAATCTAAATTTTCCGCCATTGTTGTCTCGGTAACAAAGCGTTTTTGGGGGTTTGTCCCATGGAGCTTTTTCGTCTACTTGGTGTAAGGAAACAGCCTGAAAAGTATTGCACATTCCTCCTGAAACACCCTGTATACATTTATACTTCTGAACATAGGAAAATTCTCACTATAGAATTATTCATGCTGAACCAGCTGTCGAGTTAATTATTAATTGCATTCAATGACGCATGCAATTATTGAAACTTGAAACTCAACATAACTAAGTATTCCCTTCATGAATAATGCTCATGGGTACTTCGTGAGGTCTACTGTTCACAGAACTACCAGTTATTTGAGTTAGTGCAGAGTCAGTTAATCCACATTTAATTTGTTACTGCAACACATGTGTCTATGTGAGCCTGTGGTGGTGTCCTGTGTCCTCACCTGTGAGTGGCTAGAAATTCGAAAACGTAGTAAATTCTATGGAGGTAGTAATGTGAGGGTTCATGATGACAGAGTGGGTGAACATCTTCTTCTTAACGCTGGTTCCGTCTTTAACTATATGGCGTTGTACTGTCACTTGTTGGTCATTTTATTAACCTCAAGAAACACTACTACCAATAACCGTCTAACCCAGGGAACAGTTTTTTTTCAGAATTTCATGGAACTTGAAACTTACTAAAGCTCTGTTAGCCCTTATCAGTGATTTATACCAACATGAAATGTAGGCCTTCTAAATAAATAGAATGAAATGAAAATAGATAAATAAATATTTTAGAAATTCATTTAATGAATTCAGTAATATTTAACTCGATATTTGAATCTTCAGCAATTTCACTCCAAGGCAAAGTGTCGTCAAGGCTGTGGTCGATTAATTCATTTCTAATTTTTTCCTTTTGATTAAAACCATCCTATAGGCCACCTATCCTTTCTAACCATTCTCTCAAACTTTAATGGAGCTTGAAACTTATCGTTCTATTAGCTTACTCAACAAATTTATCCATTATCCTTGATGATTTCTACTATCATTTAGGAACTAGCCTGGAACCTGGTACAAACGCACAGACTTATTGTCAAACCTTTGTAAAAAATCATCAGAAATCGTACAAAACTTATCCGATTAATCGTATAATCGTTCTCCTTCTATCCGATTTGCGTTGCACTTCGAATGACAATGGAGGATTGAAAGTTTTTCGATAAATTTGAGCGTTTGGGCGAAGCATGTGGGCTGATGTATCTTATTTGAGCAACATCGTCGGCGGAATAAGACTGAAGTTTGTTTGGAAGAAAATGTCAAGAATTTCATTTGCGAATCTGGAATTCGGGTTACAGTGATATGAAAAATCTTTCGCAGATATTATGTCTTCACAGAGGAAATGAGTGCTTCCTGCTATAAGTTTGCGATAGCTCCTTTGATTTATCGCTTTGTTTTGATAGAGTTCGATCCTTACTCTACCACACTACTTTTCCTTCAAGATAGATAGTTTCCAGTTCACTGAGCCGTTAAAAATATTTTGGAAAATTCCACAGAGATGGTAGACCCTAGTGGGAAGAAACCTTCTCGCAATTTCCTCTCCTTTATCGTTCAGGTACAATAGAAAACCATTCTCCGACAAACATGTCAAATTATCTTCCTCTTTTTTCATGTCGTACCCATTACTCTTAAGCTATTACATGATTTTCAAGTGAGTGTGCATTTTTGTGGAGCACCTGAGATTCTCTCATGAGATTGGTGGAGGAGCCAAGGGCTTTGTGGGCTGCGCGTATTATGCGGACGCTGACCGATAATAATAACTTGGTCATGCAATCAATTAAGGATTGTTATCCAGCCCCATTGTGGGTGTAGGTGAATAGAATACAGGGTGGTGTTCGAGCGCATCTTAGTCTACTCAAGAAGCAAAAATGTCCACTGATCGCGTGTCATTACTGGCACATCAGAGTCTTCTATTTTCTACCCGTTTCCGTCAAGAGACTCTCTAAGCCTTTTTAAAAAAACTGTAGTAGACTATGTTCGAATCTCTCAGTAAAACCACATACATACACTATAGTTTCGACTATTAATAGTCATTTTCAAATGCAAATAATTGAAAAGGGTACTGTGATTAACATTTAAAAACAGTAATAAAAGTAGCCCTGAGATTGAGGAAACATGAATGATTATAACATAAATTTGAAATGAGGGGTTCTCCTCCATGATTGAATACCAACTGACTTAAGCTCATTTCCATCACTATGGGAGAGATATTGAATTATTTAGTTGAAATGAAGCATATAAATGAATAATTAAAAAAATTGATCAACTATGATGTTTCTAATTTCAAAAATCAGAAAAAATGAAAACAAAAATTACCAAATGAATTATTTGAATTTGAATAATAATCGTTATAAATTTCAGAGTTAGATTAGATTAGATTACTTTATTCAAATAGATAACAAAATTCGGTTTAGATTCTACATTGTAATATAATAAATGAGTGAAACAAAATTATCCTATAAATTTCACAAAATAGAAATTTCTAGTGAAAATACGAAAAAGCGGTGAAGTGCAAAATTTATACAAATTTTAATTCGAGGTTCTGCAAAATGAATAAAGAGTGTAACTTATCCATTTGAATAGGCGGAGTTTAGACACATTTATATGTCCATTCTTGGGAAAGGATAATAAGGATATCCTTTCCATCAACACTTGACCTTGAATTGAAAATTTATAAAGAGCTATTAATATTACTAAAGATAACGAGGAAAATTATTATGCAATTAAAAACTAGATTTAAATGAATTAATACTTAATCGATATTTGAATTATATCATAAGATTACTAGTAACAATGAAAAATGATAATGGTAAATAGTTATTGGTAATGGAAATGAGTAATGATATTGTGAATCGAGATAACTCAAAGTGAAATTATTCACAAGTATATGGTAGTAAATGATAATGTTATGAATGAAAGAGTTGGGTTTATATTATAACTAGCCGGCAGGCTCGCTTCGCTCGCCTTCTCCGCCTAGGCAGGGGGCTCCGCCCCCTGGACCCCCGACAGTATCAGCAGTGTAAGTGAGTCAAACAGGCTCGCTTCGTTCGCCTGCATAACCTCTGTCAGTGTAAGCTGAGACAAACAGGCTCGCTTCGCTCGCCTGCAAATTCAGTTCAGAAGGGATTAAAAATTCATTGAAACTGCACTTCTAGACCTAATCTGGACCTGTTCACCAAATTACAACATTTTATACCAATTTATTCTCGAAAAATCCAAGAAAAACTCAGAAAATTCAAAAAAGTAGTAAAACGCTAATATATTAAGCGTAACCTTGGAAAGTATATCGGGCATAGTTTGAAACTTGATTCAATATCTTCCAAATTAGTTTATCTATAATCTCGTTTAACCATTGAATTTACAGTTAGGATTGGTCGTATCAAGGCGGAAGAGACTGCTGAGATTTATTGACCTAATCTAGACCTGTTTACCAAATTTCAACATTTTCTGCCAATTTTTTCTCGGATAGTCCAAGAAAAATAGTAAAATGCTAATATTGAGCGTAACCTTGGGAAGTATATCGGACATTGTTTGAAACTTGATTCAATATATTCTTTATTACTCCATCTATAATCTCCCTGAACCATGGGCTTCGGTTCGATGTTGTCTGAGTGATACACGTGTTAGTTCGGCTCCGTCTTCAGTTAGTGTTTTCGTAGGGTTATACAGTTCGATTGCATCCATATTATAGTTCACTGTGCTCAGTTTTACAAGCTCTATCCATAACCGATATCAAATTCTTCAAAAACTAGCTATTTTTTCAAATATTTGCCAAAAACTATCTTTAACCTACAAACACCCAGTTAGCATATCAGTTGTACGTGACGTCATCATGGGAAAACCACGAGGCACACCAAGAGGAAACAATGCCGGCGCCCGGCCTACTCAACTTCCTGTTTCGCCTTCGCCGTCACCCTCAACCAGCGAATCTATTCCTGGCCTGCCGAAGGAATTTCTACTGCAGTTAAGGGAGCAGGTAGAGAAGACGGTCAGTGAGGCCATGAATACCGCTCTCAAAACTATTTTCGATGAGCTTCAGGCCTTGAAGGTCGAAAATAAAAGGCTGAACGACCGGGTCAAGGAACTCGAAGTTACCTGTGAACTGAAAGTAGACGATCTCGAGCAGTATGGGCGGAGGCATAGTCTTCGAATTTTTGGTGTTCCGGAAAGGCCAAACGAGGATACCGACCAACTTGCACTCAAGGTTTTCAACAAGAATCTTGGTGTCTGCGTCAGGCTGGAAGACATCAACCGATCACATCGAGTTGGCAGGCGTCAATCGCCGGAATCCGGCAAAGCAAAGCCTAAGGACCGTCCGATCATAATCCGCCTCTGTAGCTACAGAACCAGGCGGATGATCTTCGACGCCAAGAGGAAGCTAGCTGGGACCGGAATCACAATACGCGAGGACCTGACAAGTCACCGGTTGCAGATCCTTAACGAAGCCGCCAACATTTTTGGATACAAAACTGTATGGTCGCAGGACGGTCGCATCAAGATCGCCATCACCCAGGGTGACAAAAAAAATATCCATACCGTGGAAAGAATGGCTGATCTCAAAAAAATAAGGTAGGTCCCATAAAACTAAATAGCATGCCGTAGAAGTTAAGTGCTAGAGTTCTTTGATGCAGCCCCATGAATAATTTCATCTCAATTAAATAGTTTAATAACAATTAATTTCTATTTTCAGCATTTCTGTACATTATAATTCTTATTATGCCTACTATCACTTGTCATCAATACTTTGTTGTTGGCAGGCAAAAGAAAGCAAAAATTAATCAGCTGTATGTTTTTCTTTTCAGAGTTGTAGTGTAGTAGTATTACCGGTAGCATTCCTTTATTAGTTCTCTATTTTTTCACGTATATTTATTTTGTGTGTGCTGTATTACCACAGCATTGTAGCCTATAGTGCTCATTAATTTTATCAATGATTAGAGGAACGTCAAGACAACTATTGATCTCAGTGGAACTTGAATACTCTTCAGAAGTCCATATAATTCAGTTTTTTTTCTTACCTAGCATTAGGTCTACTCTAGGTTTTCTACCCATGGATTGGAGCGACGACATTAAATTTATTTAAAACTGCTTTTCGTTTCTAATAATCACTATTTCGGTTATTATTGCAATAAATCATTGCTGTCGTTTCCAGTTCATTACCTAATGAAGTATCTAGTAATGAAATATATCATCAACCTTGCAATTATACATGCCTATTACCTATTATTCTATCTAGTATACATAATTACTTAATTTACAGATACGCAATCTAGATATTTTTAGCACAGTATTGTTAACAGCCCTGCTCCCTAATTACTATCACTTACATTCACTGTCATCTTATCAGCACTCAGCCTGAATAAGTTATTCTTCCTACTGGCAATGTTTACAGTTGAAAGTTTTTATGATCGTTGAAAATATAATCACATAGTATATAAGAATAATATATAATAAAATACAAAATACAAAATACGAATGATGATTATCACTTACTAATTCAACTATTTTACCTCTCAATAATACATTCTATTTAGTTCTATCGATTACGATTGGGCACTTGCTTATATTAATTTTATAGTTCCATCGATTAAAATTGAGCCCATGCTTGAATTGATTTCATTATTCAGTAATACTAGCTCTAATTTAACTCAAGCAATTTAAATTCCATTTATTTTTTCAATTCATTTTCAATTCTCTAAGCAAACTCATCATCATTCCAAATTCCTATTGTTCCCATCATTCTCATCTATTTTTTAACTTATGTAAGTCAAAGCATTAAATTTTTATAAATTTCATAGCATTTAATTATCAATTCTTATTCGAATTTATTAAGAAAACATAAGCCCATGGTTGAGTGTTGATGGGAGGTATGTTCTTGAGCATTCCTCTCCAAGAATGGACACTTATATGTCCAAACTCCGCCTTTTTATGTAATTACAGCATCAGTTACAGTACCGTTAACATAATTATTAAATCCTACATTTCAATCATTCTCGTAAGTTCTCATATAGTCTTCAATAGTCCATACTTAGTTATTAAAACGAGCGATGTAATTAGTATCATTTTTAATTTGCATAATATAGGATTTGAGCCGATGTATTTTTGTAATTTACATAAATAAAGTAAATGAATCTGAATCTGAGCCATTGAATTCAAACTAAGGATTGGTCGTATCAAGGCGGAAGATATGCAACCCGCAATACATATACAATTTTGAAAACCTGATTACTAGCGTAATCTTGAACGGATTTCAAAAATATTTCAATGCAAAATTTCTAGACCTTATCTGAACCTGCCCACCAAATATCAACATTTTCTACTGAGTGGTTCTCGAAAAAATTGAGAAAACGCCGAAAAACTATAGAAAAACTCAAATATTTAGCGTATCCCTGAAAAGTTTTTTAAACCCGTACTTAGCGCGCGTCTAAACGTCCAACTGAACATGCCTGCCAAATTTGAACGCATTCGGTTCAGTGGATTTTTAGTTCTGTGATGAATGAATGAATGAATCAGTCAGTCAGTGCCATTTCACTTATATAGATATAGATAACGGTTTGTATGGTGAATGTGTGATGATAGTGTAGAATGAAAGTTCGATTTATAATAATTAAAAGTATAAAGAGACAGTTATGATGGTATGTGATGAAAATTGGATTTATTCAAGTATGTAATGGGTAATACTAAGGTAAATAAGGGAATTTGTCATTAGAGTTCGGAGAACTTAAGATAGGTGGGAATTTAGATTAAATACCTCTATGAAATCCTCCATATTACTCTATTAAATCACTCATCGGAATCCAAATCACTCACTTACCCATCTATTAGTGGTGTTTCTTGAAGGAGGGTGGCTGCCATTTGTAGTCGTTCTTGGAAGGGCGCCTCTGCTTTCAGCTGCAGGGCCAAGGGCACCGCCACCCCCGCAGCCGCCGCCAGTAGAACTGCAGCTGCCACAATCCATCTCTGTCTGCATCTGATCAGATCCACGCAACCTGAAACAAAGAATATTTCGATTCATCAGCTTTTTCCAAATTTGTAACGTTTTAAATGTGCTATTGCTGATCTCTTTCGCCACCTCACCATGGTTTGAAAGTGGTCCAAAACCAAATCTGCACTAAGAAGAAGAACAGCATAGCACAACTGAGAACTGACACATCATCGAAAGGACATCCCGCAAAACGCCATTTGGCACCGATAGGTGGTGAACCCCCGTCGAAGGATCAACCTATTTCTATTAATTTTTTGTACCATTATCAATATGCGGTAAAAAGTCTTTATACAGAAAATATATCCCATTTCTGTTGATCAGAATATTGATCATGGCCAAAACACTTATTTTTCATAGCCTATTTGCTATAATGCTTTGCCTATTTTGTCTCCTTTTGAAAGCGGCTCCTGAGATTTGGATGAGGTTAACACAATCACGTTTTCTTCATAAATTGATTCTCTACAACTCCTATCAATTGAAAATACAAGTTTATGATTTCATATCCAGTTGTTAATTAGTATTGTTTGAAATTGTGTTTTTCTGCATATTTAGAATAAAGCTTCATTGTATTTTTAGTTGTAGTTTTAGCATTGTAATCGCTATGGCTACTGTCACTGGTCGCTGATAGATAATAATCGAGCTTGTTTAATATTGGTGATAGCTGATAAGGTAATCGAGTTATCTTTAGTTCATATTGATAATATTTTATCAAATAATCTTATTAGGTATTTGTTTAGTTTATGATAATAGTTAACACAATCACCGTATATTGAAAAAAAAATTATTACTGAACATATCAATATAAAAAAGTGAGCGTGTTGAGGGGAAAAAGAGAGTGTTTTTCCAAAACGATCTCCAAATCTCGCCAGAAAGACGCGTTTCCTTTGCGTTTTCAATACCATTTTAAATATGTTTCGAAAATGACTGAACTAAAATAGTGTTCAATTATATGTTCAATAATGTATAACTCATAAATTATATCCATGAATTACGTAATTGTTGTTCTATCTCATTAAGAACAATTTATGTAGCAAATGAGCATGAGCATGAAAATTGCATGAGAGCGAAATAAATTACTCCCTAAACCCTCATTCATTGCTAAGAAATTCATTAAATAAAATCTCTCCTACATTTCTCATACCATCTAAACATATTGATTTTGACGAGGTCATGAATTCATAAAATTTTTGCTAATCATGCTGAGGTTGAGTTCATCCTGAGGTTGAGCTTATCAGAAAAAGAGGAATAGGCCTAGGTCTGAAATAATTCAAGAGACGTAAATGGAGAGAAGTCGATAAAAGCGTGCAGACATTTTTGGTGCCTTGTTGCGCAGTGGATCAATTGGTGCAGGCTTTCATTGGCTATTACAGCGCAAGTGAATCTGCAGTTGAAGGACCGAACAAGATTTAGAGCTCGATCGAAAGAAAACCACATTTTATAGAGTGGAAAAGCTAAGCTGCTTTCAGCAGACCAATACTACCAATGACAACATTCAATTCCAAATGGGGTTTCCAGTTGTTTCTTATTTGCTTATCTATTATTGATTCAGAGTGAAAATGGAGTAACACAATTTTTTGTTTTGATGATCGTTGAGACATTTAAACTACTACTATATTATGATGATCAAGTGGTATTGGGTGAACTTGAGAAATTATTGTTGCTACAGTTTTAAAGTTCATAAATTTAAATAAAAATGGAGCATAGTGTTTAACATTAGTCGTATGCAAAGGAGGAAAATTCCCACATAAAGTAAGTAGGAAGATCACTGGTGAAAAAGAAAGAGTGAATTTGGCAAATAAATTGTATCGAATATCTTCCATGGGTTGGTATATTCATAATGATAAAACCCTAACTCTCTTTTCTTATATCATCTTTATTCATCATTTCTTATTTCTGAATCAAATCTATTCTGAATTAGGATTGTTTGTGAAGTATTCCTAAATTAGATTCGAATTGAATTATCGTTCAATTGTAAGTTATATACTCATATCAGTGCTCATAAGTCTCAAAGTAAGCTGTCACTCTTACTAATTCCTTATTTCTACAATTTCCATATGGCTACAGGTATGTTGTTACTGATGCGATAGTCGTTGATCATGAACGATGATCGGTCTTGCTATTCAAAAACAAGAGTTGTGATTGGCCACAGCTGATCGACTACAACGATTATCGTTCACGATCAACGATCATCGCACCAGTAACAACATACCTTCAGCAATCATATCATATCTTTAATGATGATAACTCTTCTTTAAAATCATATGAGTGATGTTGTATATTCCGTTGATGAGATAGAAACATACCGTGGTATGGACTCCAACTAGAATTGTTTCATGAGTATTGAAAATATATTTATTAAGAAGAGAATTCTGAGTTTGAGATGGGGTTTCATTCCTATCCTCTTGCTGAGCTGTCATCTTTCCTTTCACAGAAATTCCTATTGAATGACCGGATGAACGACATCAGACCATAGAAATAGCTTCAGTCCACCGACGAAAGCCTGCCAGCGCACTGAGTGGATTACTGAAAAATAAAGCACTCCATCGTGACATCTTATATAAAGACGTCCTTTTCTTGATATTGCGTTTAGAGTTTGTATACATCTATTCGAGTGGAAAAGCTTGAGAAAACATAGAAATGTTTCAATCGAGAATTTAGAAATTATTTGAAGGACTTACGAATTGTTATTTTATTCAGGGGCGGATCCAGGGGGGGATTGAGGGGATTTATCCCTCCCCTCCCGAAATTGGGGCTCATCTTACACTATAGTCCATTCACGATGGCTTGAGACGAGATAAACAAAAGCTCTGCTGTGTGTGTGTTCGACTGAAGTGGCTTTGTTCTAGCCACGACATAAAAAATTCAAAGCAATGCTAAAGTCCCGAATTTTGTTGTAGGCAACTCAGAATAAGTATCTCTAAGTAATCTTTTTCATAGGTACACATTGGGAAATTGCTTGTTTCGGTTGTCTCTCGACTGCATGGACCTAAAATGAACAAACAATTATAGTAAACGTTTTTGTGTCAATGCTTTAGTTACAGTCCCGACAATAAAATTCAGGATTTCGGCATTGCTGTGACTTGTTTATGTCGTGGCTAAAATGAAGCCACTCCAGTCGCACACACACACATTCAGTGCTTTTGTTTATCTCATCTCAAGCCATCGTGAATGGACTATAGATAGAATGCACTTTGTAGGATACTAAAAACTTCTAATTTTTAACCAATTATAATGCTCAAAACTTCTAAAAATAAAGTTTCAGGGTACTTTTTTGAAAAATTTCTCCCCTCACGGGGTAAATTCCTGTAAGGAAGGAAATGATTTGAATTTGAGACCAAGCATCCCAAGCCTAAATATAGTATTATTTCATTTCTTGCTTGAATGACAGCTTGCTTGAATATAGCACTTAGCTTGGTTTCTACTTTCATATGATTGCTGTTTTGACGTCTAGTGGGATGGGACTCCCATTGAATGAGTACAATAAAAATATTTTGTCTTATAAAATGTTTCATAGAATGTTGAATATTGTTTGCAACGATTCCTTCTACAACAGCATCTTGTGAGCGCTCCTTCTCAACACTTTACTTCGGAGAGTAAAATCTCACGCGAGAAGTGCTTCAGGACAGTAACGTTTAAATGTCCAGCCCCACTATTTATTCACAGTGACATTTCTGGAATTGAGGTACAATAATAAAATAAACTGCTTATTAGCAAATCACATCGCAATACTCAGTATCCAGAGCACAGCTATATTCCAATTTAGATTCAATGACTTCTCAAAATCCGATTCAAAAACTTTCTGCACAGCCTGCATTTTAAGAATGCTCAACTCGAAAATTGTTTTTTAATACAATAAACAACAAAAACTACAAAAGACCAATAGCTCTTGTTCAAATCAATTAATCTACAATAATTGATGAATTAATATTTCAATAATACTTCACTCTCATAAACAAAAGCCGTTTCTTATTCTACGAGACGGTGAAAAAATACGTTAATGTTTGTTGGTTGAAGGTGAAGGCGAATTGAATACTACATACAAGCAAAAATCATCACCACCAACATCAACCCCCCCCCCACGGGAGAGATTTTCCTCGTTTCGATCCTGATTCCATATCACCCCCCGAAGTTAATTTCTGGGTTCGCCCCTGATTTATTTCGATTGATTATTTTTGAAATAATTTTCAACTTTTTTCATCATATTACAAGAGATAATTTACGAATCCAACACCTTGAGTCATCTAAATTTTAAGAACTTACCATTGAATTCAATCAAAGCATTTGTATAAATGATGACAGTAAAGTAATTACCTTGTAGACTTTTCCGTAAACATAGAGGGATCTTTAGTTGTGGGAGCTAGCTTCTTTGGTAACTATTTTTTTTTGTGTATTCTTGTTATATCTTATCAAAATTATATATGGTGCTATGAATATTTTACCATTGTATTGTGTTTGGAAAAATAAAATTGAATTGAATTTGAATTCGAATGTATTGAAAAATAACTACAATTTGGAACGATTTCTCTTCAAAAGTCATCATTCCATAAATTTCTTCTCTCTTGCACCATATATAAAATCAGGTTACGAATACAGGTGATGGAGTGAGTTTGAGTTTGAAATCTTACTCTATTAAATCTTCAATAGCACGAATCATTTTTATTTCTTATTGCGTTTCATTTCAAGTTTTGAATGAACTCAACATTTCACTCAATGTCACTTTCATATACCTGCATTCCTTTAAAAATTCCAGCTAGCTTAAAATCAGTAACAGCAACTACATCAATTTGTTTTGTTTCAAAAGTTCAAACGAAAGGGTTGACAGTTTTCTACAACTTGAAACAATGATAGCCACCCGCCGAGAAAATTCCCTCCATGAATAAGGCCGAGCCAGCAGGGGGGAGAATGGTTGCAGCTGACAGTCAATTATTGTTCAGTTGAATTTGCAAAAAACATGCTCTCTTTAATACTTCTCGATGATTGACTAAATCATTACTCGATAAATCATGCTTGATCATTTCGGAAACAGTTTTTTCACCTCAGAGTGTGGTATTCTCGTCCGTTTCCACGGGTAGTAATTCTTTTCTGTTTATTGTTTATTTATTTATTTCCTATTCATTCATTGATGTCAGAATCTAATAAGGTGATAATAATCAATGGCTAAAAAAGTAAAAAATGAAATGAAGAACACATTATATTTTGTCATCTACAAAAGTGGAGATATGTTAGCCAAAACAACCTAAAACTCAAATACCCTACTCTCACACACAGTGAGCGAAGCAAGTGAGAAAGATAATGCTCTCATCACCAGACTAAGTAAGATAGAAAATAACTAGTAAACCCCATGGGCTGAAGAACTCGCGTGCAAATTCCAAAGTCAACTTATGGCTTGAATAACATGATGATAAAATTTTGTAGTCAAGTCCACTTGATCAAGTTCATTGATGCGTTGGCTGCCGCGAATAGTCCAAATAGGAACCACAAATCATACTAATATGATACCTATATTAATAAAATACTGAAGAATTCCATTTTGTGAAGTTATAGTTATGTACGGAATATTTTGATTTTATTTTTTTTTTGTTATTCCAACTATCCGTGAATCCGCTGCAGCCAAAGCACCAATGAAAATGTACTTATCAAGATGACTCTACTGCAAAAATTCAGAGGATTCACGGATAATTTTAACGTTCTACATATACGTATATTCTAATCTACAATTAATTTTGATACAATAACTTTCCCTTATTAATTGCTGAAACTCATTCGTAGTATATTGAAACTTCATGTAGAGTATAGTCATACATGTATAAATATCTTAATTTCATTCTATATTGAATTCAATAGACTTTCGTGAGTTCTCAAATGTATTAAATTGAAGAATAGTTGAACCATTGACAAATATTGTAGAACTTCGTTCAAGAATGGAATTTTTCCAATATTTTTATAGCCTATTTAAATTTGGAAAAAAAAGAAAAAAATTATGGATGTCATTAGCATTCATCAAGCAAGGGTGACATATTATTAGTTTGACTTAGGCCGATATTACACGGTAATATTTTCTATCACTCATTAATACGAAAAGAGATGAAAATACAAATCATATTTTTCATCTCTTTTCATTTGATCTATAGCCTTATGCGATAGAAAATATAATAGGACAACAGGAAATGGTTGAAGATTGGACTGATATGCGCTCTCTAATGTGTCTAATTTGAACTAATCATATACCTTCATTTCATGTTTACATGACAGACGTAAAAAAATTGTAATAATTGAAAAAATAATTCTAATATTATTTTATTTGTGATTGAACAAAAAAATAAAAATAAATAAATAAAAGAATAAAACGCCTAGCTTTAGACATCTAGTACACTTTTTGTACGCTGAGCGCGCTGCTCGCGTTTCTTCAGCTGCCCAATTGTGTAATTAAATACCCGCCTTATCAAAGCATGGAAATTTAATTGAACAAACCACTTTAAAACATTTCAACAAAAATAATGGAAAAATGAATGACGATAGAATAATTCAAATTTGCCGCCTCTTGTCGTCAGCTGTTCAAATAAATAGACTCCTATCACATGTTTGAAATTTGAGATCAATACTAACATATGACTTCCAAATGAAACGTTTTCTTGATTTGAGAACATTATTATTTTTATTCCTCATGATAGAACTTCAAATTTGCCGCTAATATGCAATCAGCTGTTTTATTGAAATCAGATGCATTCACCAAAAAAATTGTTCAAATTCCATATGACATTTTTTCCAGCCTTGATTATTGTGTAAAAATATGATAGATACAAGAGTAGATATAGATATATTGTTGCTAAGAGCTTATCCTTTTTTCGCCTGAAAAAGGATGAAGGAGTTGATCGATTTTATTGTCCAATGAACTTGACCTGTATAAATGTTCGAAGAATATATGTTCTGAATTTGAAGTTGATTAATTGAGGCGTTCGAAAGTTATTGTCGAACATACAAACAAACAAACGAACGAACAGACGGACAACGACTTTGGCGTCGAGTCAAAAGTAAGAACTCGCTTACGCTCGTTCAAAAATGGAACAGGGTAGGTGAATTTACTTTCACTTTCGGAAATTTCTAATATTAGCTCGATATGGCAATCTTCAGTATCTACATCTGTATCAATATCTAATCTACAGTATCTTCTACACTCTGTAGCTGATTAATTCATTCATTTTATCATTGCATTTATTGAGATTTCGCTTCTCCAGGAGACTGTAATATCTTATTTTCAGATTCCAGTTCTGGATGTATGAAGGATTTAGCTCTTCAGCATGGACATTTTGTGGGCTTCAGTGCACTAAAATTACAAGGTAATGAATAATTTGTGCTCCTTCAACAGTCACAGCAGCTATGTTCGTGCACAGGAGTACTTCAACTTTAGAAGCAATTCCACGTGGGTCTAACTTATTTTATATAATTTGGATTGCTTCAAGTCACGTGAAGACATGTTGACCGCAAGAACGTCTGACCGTTGCTACATTTTTACACTTTTACATCAAGTTCCCAATGCATTAACTCTGTTTGAACTCAATTAAGCGAGAAGAGAAACTTGATTTGAGTTGAATAATCACTGTTACAAAGCTAAATCTTTATTAGAGGTTTGAACTACATTAGAGGTTTGGATTAAGTTTAATCAATTAGACTCAATTTTTGAACAAATGTAGTGCACTCGAGCTTGGGAAGATTTTAATTTCTGAATCATTGTATGATTATAGAGGTAAAGTACGAATTTGAAGATGATTATGTTTGATAACACAATGTTGTTTAATGGCAATTGTTCATTCTCAAGGAACCGAGAGTTATTCATAGTAATAATATGGAACATCATCTATATCTATAAAAGCGAAATGGCACTGACTGACTGACTGACTGACTGATTCATTCATTCATTCATCACCAGAACTAAAAATCCACTGAATCCAATGCGTTCAAATTTGCCAGGCATGTTCAGTTGGACGTTTAGACGCGCGCTAAGAACGGATTTTAGAAACTTTCCAAGGATACGCAAAATATGAAAGTTTTTCTATAGTTTTTCGGCGTTTTCTTAATTTTTTCGAGAACCAATCGGTAGAAAAGGTTGATATTCGGTGGACAGGTTCAGATAAGGTCTAGAAATGTTGTATTAAAATATTTTTGAAATCCGTTCAAGATTACGCTAGTAATCAGGTTTTCAAAATTGTATATGTATTGCGGGTTGCATATCTTCCGCCTTGATACGACCAATCCTAACTGTAAATTCAATGGTTCAGCGAGATTATAGATGAACTAATTTGGAAGATATTGAATCAAGTTTTAACTATGTCCGATACACTTCTCAAGGTTACGCTTAATGTTAGCGTTTTACTATTTTTTGGAATTTTCTGAGTTTTTCTCAGATTTTTGTAGTACAAATTGGCAGAAAATGTTGAAATTAGGTAAACAGGTCCAGATTAGGTGTAGAAATGCTGTGCTCAATAAATTTAGAATCCCTTCTGAACGGGATTTGCAGGCGAGCGAAGCGAGCCTGTTTGTCTCAGCTGACACTGACAGAGGTTTTGCAGGCGAGCGAAGCGAGCCTGTTTGACTTACTCAACACTGCCTTAACTGTCGGGGGTCCAGGGGGCGGAGCCCCCTGGCTAGGCGGAGAAGGCAAGCGAAGCGAGCCTGCCGGCTAGTAATAAATAGAATGGCAAATCACCAATTGCAATTGTTTTATTCAAATACAACTAAATCTGGGCTCTCATTTTATTTATCATAAATGCATTTGCTTCGAACTAAACTGCAAATTGAACTGGACAATATGGGATGCACAATATGTTTGATAAATTTTGATCACTTCTCTTCAAGTACAAGCTAAAGCATGATTGCTTTAAAGTAGCCGGTGTTTGTACTAAACTTAATGTTTCCAGGCTCAGTTGGCTAAGCTACAGTTCGATGAGTAGGTAATTAGTCAAAAAGGACTAGCTTCTAGTCGATCAGCTTTTCAAAGGTACAGATTATGATGTAGAGATGCATCTATAAACCTTGTAGAAACGCACAGAGCCTTGCTGGTGCACTGCAGATCATTAAACTTGGGCTTTGCCGTAAATCTCGACAGTCTTAAGGGGGATAACGACTTATGTTGTTAGACTTACGAACAGTTCATGACTTACTTCCCCAAGGGAGGCAATGGGCAGAAACCTCCGACTATATTTCCTTAGCGGAGTAATTGGTTTGGACTGTCTTAGTCGAATTTCTACGAATATATAGGCCTACTGGAGGCCGAACAGAGCGTTGGATCGAATTACTTTTGTTATGCTTGAACAGGAAGGTAGAGTGAACTCAGGTGCTCCTTCTTGAATGAGCTAGTTTGAAATTGATGGTTGTATTGGTTTTTACAAACGAATATTCCACTTGTATACAGAGTGTTTCAGGAGGAATGTGCAATACTTCTCAGGCTGATTCCTCACACCAAGTAGACAAATAAGTTCCATGGGACCATCCTCCAAAAACGCTTTGTTACCCAGATAAGAATGGCGGAAAATTGAGATTTTTCAAAATATATTAATTTTTATATTTTTTCACTGGCTTTATTCAGATTCTAAAATTATTAATTCCCATGTGAAATGGAGTTGTGAAATCTGGGGAATTCAATGACTGTTTTATGAGGAGTTTTTAACTTCAATGGTTATTGAGATAATAGAGCAAGTATTTTTTATTAATGGAAGTTGAAGAGAGTCGGATTTTAAAGAAAAATTTAAATGGCGGCGACTGTGTAAATCTTACCGAAATCTCAGAAATAGCGATCAAAAATCGCAAAATCGCTACTATAAACACAAATTTATCACTTGTGCTATGTTTTGTCAATTTTTGCGATTTTTGGTCGCCATTTCTGAGATTTGGGTAAGATTTACACAATCGCCGCCTTTTAACTTTTTCTTTAGAATCCGACTCTCTTCAACTTCCATTAATAAAAAATACAATTTTATGATTCCTCATCCAGTTATAACCCTTATTGTTGAAAAATGGCGCTTTCCAGCATATTTTTCAAAAATTATCTCAATAACCGTTGAAGTTACAAACTTGGAACTGGTTTCATTGAATTCCTCAGCTAATTTTACACAAGAATTGATTATTTTAGAACCTCACTGAAGCCTCTAAAAAATAAGAAAAATTAATATATTTTGAAAAATCTCAATTTTCCGCCATTGTTATCTCGGTAACAAAGCGGTTTTGGGGGTTGGTCCTATGGAACTTTTTTGCCTACTTGGTGTAAGGAATCAGCCTGAGAAGTATTGCACATTCCTCCTGAAACACCCTGTATACATACGATACTCTCCAAAACAAAGATAGAATCTCACTAAAGGTGAGCTTGAACCAATCTCTCAACATCCTGTAAAAGCATTCATCGGAACCAGGACAGGAATGAATCTATATGATGGAAAAAAATCGGACCGTATGTGTGCAATATTATATATCAGCATTATCTGTAAGCTAATATTTTGCAAATTGATAACACGATATCGAGTAGTTGTGAAGGTGATATTGTGGTAGTAATCCATCATTGATACTGTGGTTTGACAATATATTTTCTTTAAATCCAATATGAAATTGCTCAATTCTCCATTCATCATACTAATGTTTTTTCCATTTTATTCTTGAACAATTCCCATCTGTGACGATGTATATGATGTCCATACAATACCCATATGTAGGGTATATGTAGAAGTATATGTAGTATATGATCACAGAAGTAAATACGAGTGAAATAATGAATTACAGTACCATTTGAAATATCTTTATTTCAACACAACTTGTTTCGTTCTTATCACAGTCATTTTAAAGTGTAACAGAACAAAACAAATCATTTTTTCTATTTTATGATTCTTTCTGTTCAGTTAAACGTGAAAAATGACTCTTGTGAGAACTTAATTAAATTAAAAATTTTTGTTGTTTCAAAACAAAACATTTCATTTATCATACATTAGTAGCCTTCAACGTCAAATTGAATAGCAATAACTGAAGTATTTTATGATTATTAGATGTGAAAATGCTTTTTCCCATATGGGGTAGTGAATACTAGCACAGTACCATGGTTTTAGCGAGAAGTTTGTGTTTAAGAATACAAGCAATCCAGTTTAATAAAGATAAGAAGAGAGAAAATAATATGAAATTAAAATCGCGGTACATATTAAGTGACCAAACACTTGACCAAATAATATGTTTAATTGAAAAGCGCCATCTCTTTGTGCTGGAAAATTTCTCAATTTATTTTCTGTGTTTGAATCCAACTTTAATGAGATTACACGGGAAACCTGTAGGATTCATAGTGTTCTCTCGGGTGTCCAAGAAACTCATTCAAATCGTTCAACTCCATGATCCACTTTCTTTTATTTTTGGTCACGCCGCGTGTTTTGGGCGCCGACAGGAGAGAGTAGGGAACAATGTGCCGGAAAGCATGGCATCACTGCTGAGACCTGCGACCCGCCAGCGGCTTTGCGAGGTGCAATAGAAGTGCCAGCTCTCCAAGTTATAAATTTTCGTTTTACTCAATTCCAACCCGGGCGCAGTGCAGCGGATAAAGAATTCAGCGTTTATAAAAAGCGTCCTCTTTTTCAGCTCAGCTTTGCAATGCTGCTGGCCGTCTGTGGTGATTAACTGGCATTACAACCTCCAGCTAATGTTACGGAATTTGAATTGCAAACACGAACGGATAGAGAGAAAAAGGCACGAGAATAAATCGTACATTAATAATCTCTCACTAGCATTAAGCTCAATTAACTTCATGAGGAGTTGGTTCTTGAAGTTTTACATTTGGAATCTTGAAATGGTTTTCAATAATTTGAAGCTGCGTTCCTCATCACTCCCTCGTTTTTATTTCGTTCTGCTCCAGGACTATTCTTACTTTATTCTCAAAATCTTTTTCTTAATGTACTTCGATTAAAATCTTTGCTTTGTTCAAATAGTTCAAAGATAATAGTACTTAATTTATTCATTCAAAGATCCAATTATGAAAAGTAATTAGAAGTGTTGTGAAACTATTGGAGAGAAAAAGGTAGTTTCAAATAATGAGCTCAATCGTACGTCACTGACTGCTCGTGCCCACAAAATAGGCGAAGTGCTGTACCATACAGTGAAAGATACGGGCACTTCACCTGTTTCGTGGGTACGAGCCGCCAGTGTCGTATAAGTGTTCGTGACAAAGTGGTAGTGTAAGAGGGTTATTTTGATATTTAAATCTTGGTATTCATTTCTATTAAGAGAAACACAAATTAATTATAGGATGCTGCTTGAGAGCTATAGAACAATAATACATTTGCATTGAGGATGGCACTTCCTCAAACATGATTCATGTGAGCGGCGCTCATAGATGCAAATGAGATGGAATGAGGAATGTCAATGTTGTTGATGATTGCCCGGAATATGGAGAGTAAAGTGCTGGAATCCAATTATCGTTGGCTCTTGGTCAGAACGCCACTTCTCTTTCCAGTGTCCGAATGAAATTTCTGCGCTTCCACAGTGTACAACTTGCAACTTTAATAAACTTTTGTGAATTTTTAAAGTGCTCTGTTGACGTGCATCATGCTCTCTGGAAAACAGCACAGTGCAAACATCCGTACTAGAACTCTCACTGGAAATGCTTAGCTGTCGCATAAAACTGGAAATAGTTTGTTTTCGCAGAAAGAGGAATATCACTAGCAGAAATGGAAAATCAGCTTTCAAGTTTTTTTTTTCAATATAGATCTTAATTCTACACCTACTCTTTTCCCATGTATTAAAACAAGAAATGTATTTCAATGTGCGTATTCCAGGGGTACAAATGTACGAGAATTGTCAGTTTAATCGAAATAAGAAACCATTAATTCAGAAACATTTCAAATGGAATTGAATTTGATAACTGTGAACTTGAAAGATTTAAATATTCTCACGATTATGCTGGTACAAGAGTATTCCCATTAAAAATATTGAACCCAACAGAATATTCCTGAAACTCATTTGGCAAGTATTTGAATGCGGTATAAACGTTGCTGGCCAATGTTGAAATGCACCCTCATCCATCAGCTCGTTGAGTTGTGTGATGAGGAGTTTGGCTTCTTCATTAGCAGCTACTTACCTGCAACAATATCGCCCACATTTCTGTGGTAGATGTGTACCGCTGCAGTAATGAGCCATAGGCAATTCTGTACAGTGAATATTTAGTACCTGAGTACCTGATACGATTCTGCAATAAGTTATTCTTTTCTAGTAGAATGAGCAACGATAGTCAAAGAGGGGTATATGATTCTTTGATCTTTATAGCAACTAAGATCTTTCTGATCATAATAAATAAATTATGAATTTAAAGATGAAGAAGTGATTTATATAAAATTCTATACAGCGTGTTCCAGGAGGGATTTGCAATACTTCTCACACCATAGACACATAACAAACAATGATTTTTCAAAATTTTTACAAAGGCTTAGAATTGATATTTTTAAAAATCTAAAATTGTAACTTTTTAAAGCTTTAGGAAAATACAAAAATGATCGTTTCCTATGTAGAATCTGTGGAGATTTTCAAGCGAATCACTTACTTGAACGGTTATTGAGATAATAGGAAAAATATTCAAAAAATTCCAAAAAGTATGCTTTATAAGTGACAAAGTTCTATTATTTTTAATTCCTAGAAGTTGTAGAAAATCAGATTCTGGAGAAAACGTTAAATGACCGTGATTATGTAAAACTTACTCAAAACTTGGATATCGCGATTCAAAACACAGATTTTTCATTCATGTCTCAATTTTTAATTCATGAAATGAGGATTGTTAACAGAGCGGGTGTGCGTTTAAAACTGTTTTGAGTTCAGTCTTGGATCAATATCCTGAAACACACTACACTTTATCATATGATGAAGATCGCGACTCTTGCGTTCGTGATATTGCGTTTTGATGTCAGAGGCATCGATAATGTTCTCCAAAGAGCATTAAAATTTTTATAATATGGTGTCAGTGCATTTTCACGAGTGATGTGATATCACCAGTGTGGGCTATCACTGGTATTAGTTCCAGTTGGCTTGAACCATTGCTCTTCTCTAGATACTTACCACATGAAGTGATATCGATATCAGTAAGTACCTTATCATAGACTAGATTCCTGAACCCATTCAATATCATTATGTTCCCCTCTTCTCACCAGAAATTCAGGTAATATCTTTATATATTCTTCCAATTCCTAGCTCAGATCGTAAAGTATAGTCGCACTGGTGAATTTGGTAAATGGATGAGAAGACAAGAAGTAAAAAATAAATTAATATTTGATCCAATATTAATAATATCCATAAATCGCAATTCGACATTCATGGTTTAATTCATCGATATTAAAGATAAACTTACCGGTGAGTTTACCAGACGTTGTTGTGCTCGAGGTGGCAGAAGAAGCTGGATAGAACGTCATTTCCTCTTTAGGCAACGGTGGGAATTGACCACTTTCGTCCTTGAAAAAAAAAACAAATAGTTTTTAGAAATTAAAAAGGCCATCAATATTGAAGGAAATCGGGTAGCTTCAATCTAAGCCCTGTTCTGAAAAAGAGTTTTGGGAGTGCCGTCAATTGTTGGATTTTGCTCAAAATGTATGTGCTTAATCTTATGGTTGCAGCAAGACTGAAAGGAGCCTCACTCACGAAGTTTATGATGTTTTCCCAACCGAACACACACAAATCGAAGATAAATTGCGCCCTGGGTGGGATACGATCCTACAGGGCACTAGAAAGGTTTATATTGTTTACCACACAGTATTTTGAAGAGAGGCTTGCTTGGGGGATTTTGGAATAAATTTGTGAGAGGTGAAATAGTGAAATAATAGTTTTTCATTTCCCAAAACTTTACAAAAGGATGTGATTGTTGTAAATAGTGATATTTCATCATGAGTCATATCAGTAACAAATTTTACAGGATGCAGATAAGTTTGCAGTTTGCAGACATCAAATGGCAGTGTGAAACAAATCGTCAAACATATCAGACTACAAAGTGCTTCATTTTGATAGAATCCAATAGGAGCTCTATCATTACTTTACAATGAAACACTATTTACAAGAGTATTTATGGTTTAATAACAAACAACAACCACTAACTGTCAACTGATATCAGTGAATTCTATACGTCTTTTTCGATTTGAATCATGTTAACCAATATCACTTCAGTGGGACGCAGTATTTCTATTGCTTTCAAAAAGATCTTTTTGATTGTACAAACTCTGCAGCTTCACTGTTCTCAACTCCATTATTCAACTATTTTGTCAGTTTTCTATAATGATTACAGGCGATTAGAGATGGGAGTCTGATTTGAAGGAAGGATTAGAGCTTGTTAATTAAAAATTACTTTTGAATTACGGATTTGTGAGCCCGTTTAAGAAATTTGAAATACAGTATCTCATCTACTAATAGGCTAGTAGCTTAGGTCTTAATTCTTGAGGAAAAAATACTTTATGACATGTTTGAGGGAATAGAAGGTTCAATAATTAGGCTTAGGAATAGGATTAATATGAAATAATACCTGAAGTACAGATCTTTTAGAGATTCAAGTTAAAGAGAATTGAACACATTTCAGAAATCAACACCAATCTGATATCAAGAGATGATAGCCCCTGCAAATCTATATTGCCGACAATTGATAATTCAATATTATTGTAAAAGAATAGAGCATTTATAGTTTTGGAAGTTATTCGAGTCTGTCTAAACAAATACTGTCTTATATCTTCTATCACTGTCTATTATCTACTACTGTCTATTATATTCCCAATTACAATGGGAACTTCCATTCACTCTTCTATTGAACTCCAAAGTGCTCAAAATGAACGTAAAGTACTTGTTTCTTGTCCTGTTAATATCCTAATGCACCAATACTGCTATGAGAGCACTATCAATAATTATTTTTCAAGTTGAATTTCTTGGATCTTCGATTTCAAATGAGAATAGAAGAATTTTACTTCCTTGTCTAAAAGTATTTCTGTCAGGGAGAGAAAACTTGAGCTAGTGGAAAAGTATGAGCTATATAAATGGAAGTGAGTGATAATTTATAAGTTAGCCTAATGCGGTTGCGATGTTGGACTTGGTTTTGAATCGAGTTCATCTCCCTTCCCTTTACAGGAAATGGATCCGATTCTATCGGCAGGGTTCAATAACAACATCATGACGATCATGGATGACCAGTGAAGCTTTATTCGGGAATAACAATCTGATCCACTGAACCCTCTGGATTATTATTGTACAGTATAATATTATATATACATTAATTTATTGCTTGTAATGGAATTCCAAATTTCATTTGCAATGAAATATTTATAACGACTACTAGCCTATAACTAATATCTAATAACGACTCTGGAGTTCTTCTGAATGATTATGTTTAGGAATATGGAAATGATTTGGTTGAATACAGAGAGTAATCAAATTATTTGTACATTCTTTAAAGTTTTCAAGACACTGCAAAGAAATTTTGTTTCTTTGTTCAGAACACTAGTATCATAGCTTTTGAAGTGAACCTGATGGATGTATAAATTCATTTTCATCATGGAGACAACTCTAGAAAATCAACATTTCCATTTACAAAAATGATTCATTTTAAACTACACTTAACGTATTAAACATTTAGTTTTTCGATCAATTCAATCCAAAGTGGTCAATTAACGATCCAGAGTGTTCATTAATGGATTGGTTTTCTATGGAAAATTAAATTTCGTATTATCATTTTCACAGAAATCACTTCATTTCATTATTCCCTATGCAAATTGATTCTGCAATCATGATCCGGCAATGCAGAGAATTTGTTATATCTGAGTCTCTCGTTTGTTCTTGAAAAAGTGCAGATTGTTGAATTATATTTCGACCGTACCTGTTCTCTAAAGAGTTATTGTCGAAGCTTATAAAGAGCTCCATAGAAAATGCCCAACTTTGTAATTAATTACACAACTTTGGCAACTCTCCTAACAGCAACTTTTTTCATTCAAAACTGGGTAATTAGATTCTGGTGTAAAAAATTAAAAAGTTGGTGATATACTTTCTCTATTCTCCTATGCTTGTTGCTATTGACGAACAAAAAAAGCTTGTTATAAGCTTGAAACGTGTTGTATAGTGGAAAATTTTTCAAGTAATGGTGGAAGTGTAAACCGGTGGATGGTAATTCAAAACCGACTTTTCAATAATGAATTTACAAGTACTTTTTCAGGTTTTCAAAAGAATCGAGAATAGCCAACTTTGTTCAAAACAAAATTTCACTTCGAAAATTGGATAAGAGGAGAAGTAGTGGTCTATATAGATTCTTGACCTGCTTTCGACAGAAAAAATAATGATTCCTCAAAATTTCTTATGTCTCTGGACAACTATAGTATTTTACTTTTTTGAGGGCAACAGTGTGGAGAAATTGAATTTTACTGAAAATAGAAGTAGTGATGTTTTGAAAAATAGAATGTCTTCCTACTTATAATAAATCGATGAATTAGCTAGCAATTGAAAAGAATTAAAAAAAGTGAAATTAAAAAGACTACTCCTAGTTCCTTTACTTCCATTATTTTTTGGAAAATAAAAGATTATATGGTTGATAATGGATTGGAGCAAGGAATGTCGCATTCCATAAAAATTATAATTGAACAGCGGAAAGAGAAGAATGAAATATTCCCAAGTAGCGAGTAAATGAATTGCTTTTTGTTCTCTGGTATGTTATGAATTCTCAGCATCAGTACGACACTTTGCGCTTTTATTTTCATGGCAACACTATCTGAGACCTGTGATATCTCGCCTATAATCATTCGCCAGCATCTACCACCTTCCTAGCCATTAAACTACAGCCATCTTATCCCAAGTTTCTGCTTCAATTTGATTACAAAATGTAAATGTTCTGAGAGAAATTATTTGAAATAAAGTTTGATGGTTCAAGACTATCCACTTCACACACTTCGAAATACCAGGAATCTATGTTAATAGCGGCTTTTTCAATGTTCAATCAATGCAAATTACATGCTTTGAAGACGACAATTCAGCATAACTACTCCTTATTTTTCCAATATTTATGGAATTATCATGAATAATCATAAACCTGAATAGCACTAAAATATAATTCAAATGTTAGCCCACTTTTCAATGATTGGTCGAGATTCATTGTCGCATACTCAAAAATATTATTCTTGCGCTAATAAAATGAATGTTGATAAAACATTTTTTGGGACCCAGAGTATTTGAAAAGGTTTTTGTTTTTTAAACGTTTCCTATAGTTTATGTTGTTTACCTTCCTGGGATGATGAAGTTCCAACTCCTAGTTACAAGTCCTAAGTCCTAATTCCAAGTTTCAAGTCCCAGTCCTAACTTTGCCTAATAAAGAATATTCCCATTCATTTCAAGTACAATTCTGCCGCCCAGTGTGAAAAAATAAAAGGTTCCAATATTGATCTTCAAACATGAATATCTTTGCAAAGACATCTTCGAACCTTATAGCCCAGTACGACATTATTGATCTTTATTCTCGTAGAAAATAGATCAAAATTTAATTCTGATTACAATAAATTGATGGTTATCTTCTACATGAAATTGATGATTATATCCTTAATGAAATTGTACATTGAATTCTGAGTATTTGATGATTTTGAATGAGAGTTGAGGGGAAGGATAGAGATGATGTCTTGCTGAAAGCCAGTTTATACCAAAAAGGTTGTTTGGTCATGAGATTCAATCTTGCCTTGGGTCGACCATTTGGTTTATAAAAGCTCGCACCGTTGTGAGTGCGCTGTTTGCTTTAAACTCGTAAACATCATATCATGGACGGGTGCAAACATTTTGAAAAGCGTCCAATCACAAGCCCTAATCCTCGCAACAGTTCTGTTTGACTACTGCTGCATTCCATGCGTAAACGGAAACGTTTCCGTTCTGTTATCAAACTCGACCCGAAATTCTAGAGCAGTACGGTACCGTACCATTTGAACGTGCTCTTCCCGTTCATCCACTCACTAAACTTCAGCTGCTTGCTTTTATATTTATTTAATTCTGCAGCTTTTGAATTCATATTATGTTGTAATGTCAAGCTCTTAAGTTGTGTGTGCTCATGGTTCAATTGCTTTCATTTGGTTCTTTCATTAACATACATAAGACTATTCAATATAATTGAACTTTAAAGCCTTAGGCTGTTTTGGAACGTCCTGTAACATATTGAACAGTTTTTTATCAAATTGAATCATCTCGTATACATTCTATTTCAATATATTGATTTAAAAATCTATCAAACTATAGCTTGATTATTTGCTATAATTTTTAGTATATTATGCTAAAAATTGTCCGTTTAGTTCGGAGCTGTAAGCAATGTACAGGAAAGATAGCAGCTCAAATGGAATTTCGTCACAATAAATCAGACACGTAAAAACAATAGTACATATAAATGTACAATTCAAGAGTTTGAGTTCAACTGAAACTTATGAAGAGTCTGTGATTGATTCATCGGGGCCTGCAGAACATATATCTTGGAAGAGACTTTCGCTCCAAACGTGAAGGTGATAGAGAATTGTGGTTGACGAGAACGAGTATGAATAGAACTATTATTTATTATTCTCAACGCTCAGACGTAAATCACCCATTCGTCTATTGAACTATACGACCACAGCCACCCGGAAGCCAAGGTGATTGAACTGACCCTATGAGTCTCGACATTAATTTAGTGGGGCGCCCTGCCGATCTCAATTCAACAACAATCAGAAATCAATATTCTTCCAGCTCCCAAATTACAAGGATATGGCCAATATTTTTGAATCTATTCAATGAATTTAGTGAATATTGTCATCCATAATTTTTCGAATTTCACGTTATTATGTTATGAAATAAAACTAAATGAAACGTAAACCAAAACTGTTTCAACTAAGCTATCTACTGAGTTTGAGTTCAAGAGATTCTTAAAGGTAGGTACTATTATTGGATGATAAAAATTATAGGAGTTATGAAAGTCCAATTCGATCAGAATGAATTGAGTTCATCATGGACATGTAAATGCACATGATAAATTAATATTATTCTGTGCTACTGCGAGAGAATTAACCAACTTGATTAACCACCTGATTCCATGATTTAAGAATTCAATGATTCAAGATTCTTTATCCATGCTCAAAGAGTTACAAAGCACCCAAGAACCTTGAAGCTTTGTGAGCGGATATTGTTTCGTTCCCAACAACTTTTCAAATCTCAACTTTGCGAATTAGAATCTGAAATATCTACTTTAAGGCTAGCTGAACTAGTCGACTCTACAAGTCGCGGACTGAATTCCTAAGCGTAACGTAACGTTGTCAAAGCAAGAATAAGTTTTTTCGACCCGGGAGAACATCCACACGTCATGGACTCCACGTGGAGTGACGATTTTTCCTTGGGTAAAGTGACAGAGATTTACGAGTTGAACGAGGATGGAGATGACACCTCTGCGAAAAAAATGGAATATCGTCATAGAATTTTATCAGCTCGCTCTTACCCTATCAGCTTTGATCAATGGTGAGTTGAATTCTCACGATCTTTCTTCCTCACAGTAGTCGAAGCTCCAAATTAGCTCGCTTTATTTCAGCATTATTACAGGTATCAGCATTCAAGAATAATTAATCTTATTATCTATTTCAACTTTATTGAAGTTGATTAGGTTTTCTCAAGGATGTTGAAGTTATCTAAGAATGAATTGTATCCTTATCTGTTAGTTGTATTGAAATCAGAGCTTACTAAAATTAATCTCCAAGTTTATCTAAAAATTTATTAGTGCAGCAGCTACTTTGATGACCAAATTTCAATGTTAAAATTGTTATGTGCGAATATACTTTATAATCAGAAGAAGAAATATGAAAGTGCAAGATTATCGGTCTAATAAATATAGAAAAACACATTTTATTGAATATTTCTTCAACTAATTGTCCATAATATAGTAATAGTAATTGTCTATATATAGGCCTAGTTGATGGTGAGACTTGGTGCTGAGAGATTTTAAGAAACCCATTTGAAATTGGACTTTAGTCTCAACGGTTTTACAATCTGTGCTGCGTATTTTCACAAGAAGAGGCAGAAAAGAAAAGTTATAAATAAAACAGCTTGGTGAAACTGCGACTTTTCCTCTCCTCTTGCACACGTCTTCTCTCCTTTCACCATTTTCTTCAGATTTCGTTTTGCTCACCAGCTCACCGGTTTTTCCAAAAATACAGTGTGTTGAGGGAGTCACAAAAACGATTCCGGCAGTAAATAGTATACAACAAGGGAAATTTTATTTCCCGACGAGAGATATTATTCTTCTTGAAGTGGACAAAACCACCACATTTTACTTTGGCTTTGCGTGAGTTCCCACGTATAGAATTTTTAACTTCACATTATGGTTCGTTTTGAATCTCCTGAGGTCAGAACTCTATTTGTTTCTCCACAAGAAAGAGCGAAAAACATAAAATACTCAGAACAAGTATGCTTCAGTAATTGTTATTCCAGTTATTTTCAATTGCGATGCTCAGTTGGGAAATGGTTGTTTTCTCAACTCTTGGTGTAGCAATTTCCTGCTAGATTATCAATCAGTAAGGTAAAGGCAAATTCATTGAATTCATTACAAAGTTTTCAAAGGACTGTTTCGAATTATTTTCACAAGAATTCACAAATAAAATTAAAGTAACCTAGTGATATATCTGCTGAAAGCAATGTAATTTCCAAATAAGTAAGTCTTTGAACTTCCTTCCTACAACACTTTTCACTACAGTGTACTTTTCATAGTCATTTTCAATCATCTCGATCAATATTCTCTTAAGAGAGCACGAATTCCAAATTTTTCAACATTTTATGTACAGAATATGATTTATAAAATACAAAATTTAACAATATTAACAAAATATGAACAATGTTTACAAAAATTATGCTCTGAAAATGTTTTTTAGGCCTTTGATATTTTCGCTACTATTTTATTTTTGATAGTCATGAAGAAAATTGATTCAAAAGTTGAATAATAATATGCAACACTTATCAAAATGTTTCCTCAATTATTCTACCACCTCAAATTTGGGGACGAGCGTTCGTTCTCTCGAGTAAAGCTTGAAAGGATAAGCTTCGCTCAAGAGTCCCTAAACAGAAGAGGAGTGCAGTGAGAGAAATCGATTACGGACGGCTTCATCCTTATTTATGTGAGTCTGTTTATTCAGGAATTAATTTAGAAGTTCGCTCCCCCTGGGATATTCATATTTTGTCACCATTCCATGACTATTTACATTCTGGATGAATCGTTATTTGAACAGGCTTTCGAGCCTCATTCCCATCCATATTATTCTTAGGATGAGTTTTCAATCAACATTTGAAAAAGAAAAAAATGATTGTGTTGAATTTCACCAAATTGATAGATTTTCATAGATTTTATCCTAATTATTTCTTCATAAAATAGGTGTAAAGTAATTATAAAATTGTTGAGTGTTCATAACTGTATAAGTATTGAATACGGATGAGTAGCTATTAAAAATAGTTTCAGAGCTACTTGTGAGCTATTTGACTTGGTTTTTTTCCTTTAGATCCTTGTGTATAAATAATTATCGTTGGATAAATCTGGATTGAAATAGAAAGTTTCCATGAATTTTTATTCCAACATTCTACGATGATAGCAATATATCGCATTGTAGGATACTAGCAAAATATACATTGAACAAAACATAATATTTACATGATTGCATCATTGTCGATGAATCCGCATGAATTTTCCTTTTGACAATATTTTTGCAGCGCTGAATTGCGAGGGAGCAAATTTTTCTGTCCTTGCGCTGAATCGATAAAGCGACAATATACAATGAGAAGATAAATTTCCTTCAGTAGAATGATCGCTCTTGAGCTTTCATAAATTTGTAATTCAATCCCAGATTTGATTCATTGACTCGACCGTCAAAGTGAAGCCGTGAAATATGATTTTGTTTGGAGTCCACGGTGGAACTTCATTTCATTCCCTCCCTTTTCTCATTTTGAGCTATACATGTGTGCTATAAGTATTATATAGAGTTTAGGAAAACTCTCATGCAGCATTCACATTCATTTTAAAAGCTTGACACACTTCGAAACAAGGGTTCGGTATTTCCCAGTATCGAACGATAAAAACGTACCCATTCAATATCATGGTCCTACATCGGATAAACTGCCTGCTTTTGTCGTGAAATAGGATTTAAAAAATTCTCGAATGAACTCTTGTACCTCAATAAGTGAGCAGCATTTCGCTGAAAATATATCATGAATATATTTCGCTCCCAATTGTGATCGATAATGTCTCATCATTCAAATAATTTCAAAATTTACTCTCTTTACTCTATCCATATGCTTTATACATATAATAATATACTGTTCATATTGGCAAACGTGCCAAGGTATCTCAAGAGCATTATATTGAGGCTTTCAAGACTAAGATTTTAAGATTATCAACGAAAAGAGATCTATTTCTGATTCTGACCTAGAAGCCTATTAAAAAGTTTATCCCAAACAATTTTTGAAGTGGACGTTTTGATTGAAATGAATCAGGTCACAGGTTTAGAACTTTTGGGCAGAGGTATGTCGAGCTGCAACACTCTACCAAACCCGCAGGCTGAGCTTGAAACTGTTTGAAATTTTCCATTGATGACGGAAGCCTCATTTCATTACCTGAATCATCAATGAAACATACAAAGTGGAAGCAATAGGCTCAAACTGTAAACAGAGTGGAATGTAATTGAGAAATAGTTGATGATAATGGAATCAATTTTGCTGCACATACGTTTCGGAAACATAACGTTGAAGCACCCTTCGCATCCTGATAGATAACAAAACTCACATCCATTTGTCATCAGTAACTGCATCAACAAAGCATTGGCTTCGATCAATAGTGCCAAGCCGCGCTTGATCACTATCCCAAGTATCAACATTGTTGAGTGAGTTCAATTAACAAGGTAGTGGTGGTTAGCTTGTTCAATGTTCATCGAGTACCGGTATTGTGCCGGGGTAAAGCGTAGAGGGGTATTTAAAGGGGGTTGAATATCACGGTCGTTATGCTAATGAACAATAGTTGCTCGATTCCGTTCTGTTGTCACCCACTAGCGAATGGTCGCACAACTTATAACAAGTCTCTACAGAATCAAGAAGTTTGTCCCAGCACAAGATAATTGGTCACAAGAAACCCGGCTTGCTCTGCACCTTCCACTAAGTTATGCTCAGTTGGCTGCTAATGATAGCTCAGGGCTCCGACAGGATAGGGAGGAACTTAGAAAATGATAGCGAGCATGAAATTTTCAGGTCATTCATCATTGGTGAATGCAAACCATCAACTAGTTCTAGAATTTTCCAGCTATTCAATAAATAATAATTAGAGATGTACTAGATTCTCTTCAATTATATTTTTTAATTTTGTCAACAATCTTGTAATTCTAATAGGTATTGAATAATATCAACCACATCACATGGTGGTATTCAAATTGGTACTCTAAATTACAATTAGCTTTAACTTGAGAACGCCTCTTGAATGAGCAAATTTTGAAAGTTCCTAATATAGATTTTTCTTGTTTTGTTTTATCAGTTCAAACCAATCAAATCTCACAATTTCACAAATATGTCACTTTGTGTTTTTTATTTCTTCCTTCTACCATAGATTCATGGAGACATATTAATTTATTTTCATTTGAAGAAGTATAAGAAATTCAATCATCTCCCAATTGATCTGAAAATGATATTCAAAAATTTAATTTGAATTAATTTTAATAATTTTTAAATTGGTATGCGATCCATTCTCATGACACTCAGGCTCTAATTTGAATTATTCATAAACAATTCTTGAGACGTACTTTCTGCTATTCATATGACCGTATCTCATTCTGCTCCTGTTGTATTATTCACACAACGCCCACTACGAGCAATACATTCATCTCTTTTTGTCATTCAAAGTAATTCAGCCTCGGCTGCCTGGAAGGAAATGCATGAGGATCAAGTTGACGGCCACAAAATATTAGGGAGCAACAGAGAAAATGAAACATAGTTGAGAAAGAGATAGCAGCAAACAGGGAACATCTTGAAGAAAGGGATCAAGCCGTGGAAGGAGAATGATGGGTCGGGCGCTTAGGCGAGGAGGAAGATATTTCTCCTTAATTTGCTCCTGGGCTGAAGAGCGGACAAGAAGCGAGTCGGAGGATGAGAAGGGGAAGGGGAAATAATAAACGTTCAATCCTCTGCGGTGACACAGTCCTCCAATTTATGCAACTTTTTGCTCGGCTGCTATTCCACTGATATTTCCATCCTCGACATTCCTACCGTAGGCGCAGACAGCAAGTAAGACAAATTATTATCCAACAGCAGATATACTAGAAATCAATTCATGGGTTGCAAAATTGAACTCTCACTGGATTGTAATTCACCTGTAATAACAAACATAACAAAAGTGTTCGATCGTTTTGAATTCAATATTTTTCTTGCTCAAGAATCTCATAGAAACATAAAAAAGTGTTTGATCGTTTTGAATTCAATGTTTTTCTTGCTCAAGAATCTCCTTAATCGATTTCTTGGACCTAAATATGAAAAATCTAATAGTTCTACCAAAATGAATTATATTTTCATAATGAAAAAAAGGATAGCATATTTGCACTTTGAAAACCATGAACTGGCCACTAAATCCAATATATAGAACTATAATAGTTCTACCTCATTAATGGAATTATATGAAAATATAATTCCATTTTTCATCTAATTTCAAACATGACAGATAAATTTTAAAATTTAATACTGCCAATAGTGAACTTAAAACAAGTAGGACGTACAGTTGAGTATGAGGTCTAGGTAGAGAAACTCATAGCCTACTACATTCAAAAGCGTCTCAGGGTTTTGAATGGAGATATGTTATTGTTGAGAACAGACAAGTTAACCGCGAACTTAGCTGCGTTCTCGAAGTAAAGTTTACGTTGAGAGAACACACGTTCTGTTCATTGAGGTTGAACTCATTTGGTATGTACTGCACATATGATTTCTGTTGAATAGAGCTCAAGTGAAGCTCAAGTGGTCGAACAACTGTGGTGTGGTGTGAATGATATTGATGGAATAGAAACTATCGAAAATATTTGTCTTCGCTCTTAGAAGTAAGCAATGGTGTATCAGACTTTTATTCTGTCTAGTTTAGTAGTAGTTTTGCAAATAAGGCTGAGTATTTGTATTTATTCGATAGTAGAATCCAGCGCAAAGGTAGATTAAACTATTCTGGTGCAAAGGAGAAATTGTTTGTGTCCCGAAACTATAAAAAATAGATTAGTTTTTTTGGCACCAATTACATCAAAGGACTTTCCACTACCAATCTAATAGCCTTCATGAGGATAAGTTACGCTTTACGACCAATGAATCCATGAATATAATCTGAATTTGAAACTATTTTATATTTCATATTTTCTGAATTAATTTGAATCGGTGAATAAATGATATTGCTGATCCTGGCAAAAATTGTATAAAATATTGTTATGGGTCTTACATCTAAACTGATAATTTTAAAAATATATTTTTTTCTGAGTGATGCTCATTCAGCCGTTTCCTGAAAAAAATCTCATTAAAACTGTTCAAGTTTATGATAGTTACTTGCCGGCAGGCTCGCTTCGCTCGCCTTCTCCGCTTAGCCAGGGGGCTCCGCCCCCTGGACCCAAGGCAGTGTAAGTGAGTCAAATTCCCTTCAGTAGGGATTTGAAATTTATTGAGCACAACATTTCTACACCTAATCTGGACCTGTTTACCTAATTTCAACATTTTCTGCCAATTTGTTCTAGAAAAATCTAAGACAAACTCAGAAAATTCGAAAATATAGTAAAACGCTGATAATAAGCGTAACCTTGGGAAGTATATCGGACATAGTTTGAAATTTGATTCAATATCTTCCAAATTAGTTCATCTATAATCTCGCCGAACCATTCAATTTACCGTTAGGATTGGTCGTATCAAGGCGGAAGATATGCAACCCGCAACACATCTACAATTTTGAAAACCTGATTACTGGCGTAATCTTGAACGGATTGCAAAAATATTTTAACACAAAATTTCTAGACCTCATCTGAACCTGCCCACCAAATATCAATATTTTCTACCGATTGGTTCTCGAAAAAATGTGGAAACAAATGTGAAAAACTCTAGAAAAGCTAAAATATTTGGCGTATCATTCAAAAGTTTTTAAAATCCTTTCTTAGCGCGCTTCTAAACGTCCAACTGAAAATGCCTGCCAAATTTGAACGCATTCGCTTCAGTGGATTTTTAGTTCTGGTGATGAATGAATCAGTCAGTGCCATTTCGCTTGTATAGATATAGATTTGGAGGGATATACGGACATACACATACATATTCAAAATCATTTTTCCTATGAAGAAGCTGAATCCATGTAATTTCGGTTCAATCACTCTAATAAATAAATTTAGTTTTCCACGAGTCTCTTTGTAGACAGTATTGAGAATACTGTTATTTCTCTTCCACAGTTAAGGCTTCAAAATATCAATTATATTGGTCTACAAAACATTCTGCCTTACTAATTTACCGATCGTCATCGATCATGTTCAAGCCTCATGGATATCAAGAGTTTATGAGATAAGTAGGAAAATATTTTTACTGAGACAGTATACACCATGAGACATGAGAGCTCAGCAGTGGTGAGGGTATCCCATTCGTAACTGAAAATCGAAATTTCCTCTAATTGTTGTAAAGTGTTCCTGGAGCACTGCCAAACTCATAGTAGAAGCGCAGTGAGAGGTCTCCATCATTATCATTGGGCTTGTAAATTAGCGGAAAACGTGAGAATCAGCACTTCTCAGCTCTCAACAAGTTAAATTTAACCAGCCGAGTTACGGTACAGTACAAGATAACTTTTTGCACATTTTTGTAAAATTGTTCTCTTATCAACTCAGCAATATAAACTACTTTCTGGTGAAGCTGGTGAAGCTGGTGAATGAATCAGCTGGCTAGACGAGCACTTTCTCTTTCTCCAACACCAACACTCTCTTATTTAAAAAAAGAGCAGCGGCTCACTGAAATAACCTTGATTGTCAACCGCCAGTTTCGTTGTCATCAACTTTATCTTCAACTAGATTGATTCGAATGGTATACTATAGCCAATCTGGTATGATAATCTAGTACTATTGAATTAGCGATTTAGATGAAGAAGTAAGTCAAAATCAATTAATTCATAAATTGTATCAATCTTTCCAATAATCTCTTCAGCGAAGGATTTCCAAAAATGAATCATTTTCTCTGTATTGTTTGAATTGGTTATTGTCGATAATTGATAGATTCGTTTCTCATTTACTGTGCAGAATTGGTAGATTCATCAATATATCACAATTTTGAATCAAGTTCATTTTACTACTCCATAAAGTTTCTGTGAAGCATGATACGGGTCTGTCTGGATCCAAGCTCCTTGTTCCTAGTATTTGCTAGTTAGGATTGATCCAATGACATGTATTTATGTATGTATGTATGGCTCAACAGCCCATGAAGGGCCAAGGCCTACCAGCTGGTTGCCAGTTTCGAATTCACTCTACTATACAGCTTGTCAAAGCCAAGATGACATCGGCACGACGGGAAAACGGCCCCAGCCCGGCCAATACCGATCCAAAAGCCATAAATTCTCAATCAGAACTCACAGTCCCCGAATTACACTGGCCGAGCCGAAGCCGCCCCATTCACCCCGCTAGAATTCTAGAATTCAGCCAATCTCCCAAAGGAGGGTAATGAGATGAGAACTTATTTTTATTATTGAATCAGGTTTTCATTGTACCATTACATACAAGGATTATTCAATAAATATCGATTGAGAGATATTGACTGCTGGAAATGTTGTGCGATGAAGGAGGAATAACATTATTTCGGAGTTTCATTTGATTGATATCATGGGATATTACGCTTACAACTCTTACGAAGACTGACTCAACTGTTTCTCCAGGTTGGAGTTTTGTGAACCGAGTTGAGTGTCGAGTATAAGTCCTATTGGAACACCAGAGTCTCGACCAATACTCATAAGAAAGATTGAGCTTGTAAACCGGAACCAGCAGTTCTCCCCTTGTACTCGTAGAACGATGATTCATTCAACGAAGAATATGAGGGATGCGTGCATTCCAAGTTGGCTGTCGCTGCTTTGCAGTTGAATAAGACTTTGATTCCGAGCAAAGCCGAGGCGCTTTGCATCCGAAATGTTGGTGCAGAGAGAGGCAGGCAAAAAGGAAGCCTCCAAAAGGTAGACTACGTCAAGTCGAACAATTTCAGCCGACAGTGAGAAGTCCCTTAAGACGTGAACAGAGACAGATTGTGCTCTGCTCACATTCACCACTTCTTGCAGAAAGTAGGAGAGGTGATGTTGGGTGGAGGGTGAGGGGGCTGAATAGGGCAAGCGTGGCGAAAAAGACGTTCAGTGCCACTTTCTGTCAGCGCAAAGGATAAGCTTCCTCAGAAATATACTAATTATCCTCGTTCTACAAATTTAAATAAATTCTCCTTCTCCACCGAGCAAAGCTTTGAGCGGGAATTTCTGCTCCTAGCTCTTACTAGCGCTGGTGCCATTTCCGGGTTTCTTCTTCTCTACAAGCACCGTTCTTTAATAATTAGATATAGATAATTGGATCAGTGAGGAGTCGTTATCTCTAATTCTGCTAATTAGCGCATCGTTTCACTTTGTATTGCGTTTCTATAATGAATCCGTATCTATAACAAGCAGGATGCTTCTACGTATTTTCTTGTTCTTGAGCTGGTACGTAATTGGTTCAAAAATTTTCAATGGAACATGTGATGCAAATCAGAGAAACCATCAAATGGGATAGGGATTACTGGAGTGGAGATAATTCCGAGGTAACTTGGAGTATCATTATGAAAGCATAGTGTAACTGTATCAAACTAAACAAAAATGTCACTGCTCACTTTTGTCTGTGAAGTTTTATTTTATAGAAACCTCATTCCGCTAACTCAACTATAGCAACTACAATTCTGTTGTACTATTTTTCATAATAAAGGATTTGAAACTTATGTACTTCCCCATGTTATTGAACTAGAATGTGTAACAACTAAGCCGGATAATTATTCTATGTCAAGATTCTCATCCACTTCCTTTCTTTCCGTGGGATTAGTCTATCTAATAAAATAATAATTCAAGTTATTTATTATTTTGTTATATGTTTATAAGGGTGAAGCCCACATGAGCTCATAGGCTTGTGCGTGGGTAATGAAATGGATGACGACTACTTTTTTATGTAGTCGGGACCGACGGCTTATCGTCTCCTCCGAAAGACGGGGGTGGCTGTATTTATGTGATTGTGCTGTGGTCAAAAATTGTTTCCCCGCTTGGGACTTGAGCCAGGGTCGACCTGGTCATCAGACCGGCGCTTTAACACTCCTCCAACGAGCCACCCAAGTTGAACTGATAGAAAATGGCGTCGAGGACAATCTATCTCCATACATAAAAGCGAAATGGCACTGACTGATTCATTCATTCATCACCAGAACTAAAAATCCACTGAACCGAATGCGTTCAAATTTGGCAGGCATGTTCAGTTGGACGTTTAGACGCGCGCTAAGAACGGATTTTAAAAACATTTCAAGGATATGCCAAATATTTTAGTTTTTCTATAGTTTTTCAACGTTTTCTTCATTTTTTCGAGAACCAATCGGTAGAAAATGTTGATATTTCGTGGGCAGGTTCATATAAGGTCTAGAAATGTTGTGTTAAAATATTTTTGCAATCCGTTGAAGATTACGCCAGTAATCAGGTTTTCAAAATTGTAGATGTGTTGCGGGTTGCATATCTTCCGCCTTGATACGACCAATCCTAACTGTAAATTCCTAACAGCGAGATTTTAGATGAACTAATTTGGAAGATCAAGTTTGAATCATTGAATCAAGTTTCAAACTAAACTTCCGATATACTTCCCAAGGTTACGCTTAATATTAGCGTTTTTCTATTTTTTAGAATTTTCGGAGTTTTTCTTGGAACAAATTGGCAGAAAATGTTGAAATTAGGTGAACAGGTCCAGATCAGGTGTAGAAATGCTGAAATAAATTTCGAATCCCTTCTGAACGGAATTTGCAGGCGAGCAAAGCGAGCCTGTTTGTCCCAGCTGTCACTGACAGAGGTTTTGCAGGCGAGCGAAGCGAGCCTGTTTGACTCACTTACACTGCCTTTACTGTCGGGGGTCCAGAGATATTTAATCAAGTTTCAAACTATGTCCAATACACTTCCTAAGGTTGCGCTCAATATTAGCTTTTTACTATTTTTGGAGTTTTTCTTAGATTTTTCGAGAACCAATTGGCAGAAAATGTTGAAATTTGGTAAACAGGTCCAGATTGGGTCTAGAAATGCTGTGTTCAATGAATTTCGAATCCCTTCTGAACAGAATTTGCAGGCGAGCGAAGCGAGCCTGTTTGTCTCAGCTGACACTGACAGAGGTCTTGCAGGCGAGCGAAGCGAGCCTGTTTGACTCACTTAAGGGCCATTCACACATATAGTGGCGTACTAGTGTAGTACCGTTTCAAATGGAATCTCTCAAACGGTCATTCCATTTGATTAACATGGAAACGGTCTGGAGTGATTCACACATGTAGGGCTGTACTAGTGGCGTACTAGTGCTGGACGATGAAAGACCGTTCCCCAAGCGATTTCTCAAGGACACGGTCTATGGCAGTCTGACACGGCCTGCGACCGGCATGAGCACAGTCCTACATGTGTGAATCAACGTAGGACTAAGCTCAGACTGTGCTGTTTGGATCTGGTGTTTTCAAATTCGAGATAGAATAATTCTGATTTCAGATTCGGATTCTGCGCTCTAGAATTAGTGATTATCCCCACGTAGACTCCAAAATAAGCTAAATTAAGGGAGTTGTTCCAAATGATATAATAACATTATATTCTCAACAGTAGCCTACTAGTAGGTTGAATTCAGTTACGTTTAGTATTGGAATTCCTATAAATTTCATAAGTTATTCTAATTCCTTCTATATGATAAGAGTGATCGATCAGAAAAATATTTTATGTAGCTTATATAATAATTTACATTTTTCAACTTTAGAAATTTCTACTTTAAACTACAACTTTTACTAATAAATTATACATGACACGAACTGAAAAAAGTATGAGTAAACAAATGAATTGCTTAGAAATTTTTGTGTCAATTTTCAAAATCAACTTTATCCTGTTTCAACGCTTACGATCATATTCAATTCAATCAATACAAGAGTCAATAAGTAAGTAACAATGAAAAATGATCACAGTATAATCGTCTAAATCATAAATAAAAATCAACAGTCTTTGTTGAATAAAAGTGTTAACACCTATAGGATATTCATAGTACCTAGCCTATAAAAGAATAGTACAAATAAAAAATTCCCACTTACTTTCTGAAAACAATTTAATAATCAATACTTTAATCTTAATAATAATTATTCCACTAGCTGATGTATTAAAATGATAGATTATAGATTATGTTTTTTCCATCACGTGTAGTAGTAGCTTACATTGTTTTGAATTTATTTACATAGTTATTTTAGGATTAGGATAATTTTTTATTATAATCAATGGGATTATTATCATTGGGATTTTTGGGACTATAATCTGCATCCATGTGACTGTTGGTATAAATTGGGAAATGCACATTTTTGGGAGAAATACTGTTGTACAAATCTCCATTGTAAATATCATTACAATCACTAGTAATGAGAATTGCGATGATGACGACGTCTTGTAAATCAGAGTAACTTGCTAATAATGATCATTATAGTAATAGGATAATAATATAATCTTGATTTCATAGTAACGACATTACAAAAGCATAGGAATGTAGCATAATAGCATTTAATAACATAAGAGTATGGATAATAACATTTTTATCACTATTTTTTTAATAAACGTATTTAGCTTTGATATTTTCAATAGTTCTTTATCACACATTCTTCAAGAATAGTAACAGGTGTCAAGATATTTGAAATTATACAAAAAGCGCTTGTGAAAATTCCTCAATTTTATACAGTGGTTTATTCTTCAACATATCACAAAGTCTTTTTGTTCAATTAATTCTTGATCGGGAATTCGGGAATAAACATACATTATAGAAGGTCATTATTGTAGAGGAAAACGACTAGAATCCCTTATGTAAATGGAACCAAGATCAAATTAAGAAGACCAGGCCCGAGATTCAAGAGATTGATTGATTAAATTTAAACTTGGTTTATTTTCTATTCTGAAGATCCTGCTTGATGAAATAATCAAGGATCCTAATTAATCTGTAATTAGTAGGTACTTTGTTCAGACAGTTACTAGTCAATTTAAAATCATTTAAACTGAGTTCTGTTGAATCAGAGATGACAAATTACAAATTTATTTTTTAAATGCCTGATCTGATATTTTAAAATCCCCAATTTTGATTATTTTTGAGTTCACGCGGGAATTTTTACTAATTTAGGGGCGCTGAATCCAAATCTGAACTCAAAATCCATCTATCTCCAATTTTGGAGATAGTAAGTAGTCGTGATTGCGCCTAACAGTCTGACACTAGTACGGTCCTATATGTGTGAATGATAGCGGTCTAAATAGTCTGCGCACGACACTAGTACGCCACTAGTAAGCCACTATATGTGTGAATCAGGCTTTATACTGCCGATACTGTCGGGGGTCCAGGGGCGGAGCCCCCTGGCTAGGCGGAGAAGGCGAGCGAAGCGAGCCTGCCGGCTAGTATCTATATAAGCGAAATGGCACTGACTGATTCACTGATTCATTCATCACCACAACTAAAAATCCAATGAACAGAATGCGTTTAAATTTGGTAGGAATGTTCAGTTGGACGTTTAGACTCGCGCTAAGAGAGGATTTTAAAAAATTTTCGGGGATACGCCAAATATTTTAGTTCTTCTAGAGTTTTTCGGCGTTTTCCTCCTTTTTTCGAGAACCAATCGGTAGAAAATGTTGATATTTGGTGGGCAGGTTCGGATGAGGTCTAGAAATTTTGTGTAAAATATTTTTGCAATCCGTTCAAGATTACGCCAGTAATCAGGTTTTCGAAATGGTAGATGTGTTGCGGGTTGCATATCTTCCGCCTTGATACGACCAATTCTAACTGTAAATTGAATGGTTCGGCGAGATTATAGATGAATTAATTTGGAAGATATTGAATCAAGTTTCAAACTATGTCCGATATACTTCTCAAGGTTACAGTTAATATTAGCGTTTTACTATTTTCTTTTTTCAATTTTTGGAGCGTTTCTTAGATTTTTGGCAGAAAATGTTGAAATTAGGTAAACAGGTCCAGATTAGGTGTAGAAATGCTGTGCTCAATAAATTTCAAATCTCTACTGAACGGAATTTGCAGGCGAGCGAAGCGTATGACTCACTTACACTGCCTATACTGTCGGGGGTCCAGGGGGCGGAGCCCCCTGGCTAGGCGGAGAAGGCAAGCGAAGCGAGCCTGCCGGCTAGTTCAAAATATTCCATGACTGTTGATCAATACGAGTTCTGAAAAGAGATAACAGTGAAAATTAATAGCCAAAACTCTTTCTTTTTCATCAAACTTTCAATCAAGTTAAACTTTCCCAATTATGCAAAAAACTACGGATTGGTTGGATAAATCTCGTCAAACACCAAGAAAATACTCATCAGAGCAGAATCAATTGATTACTGATCCAGTAATCGAATGGAGAAATATGAACATCCGCAGTTCAAAGAACAAAATATACTAGAGGATTAATAATTGTTTTATGAATTTCATCACAAATACTTAGTAATTAGGTAGAATATTCGTTAAGAAATCATTGGTGCTATTTATTACTATACAGTATATACAACTCATATACATAATATTATATATATAAATATCACAAATTAATTATGTTGATATTAATATTATATATCATAGAAGTTCAGAGAATAGCCTACTATAGATTATTGAAATTGAATTCACTTACAAAATATCAAATGTTAAACATCATGGTATTACTAGTTAAAAGAGGAAACCACTTAAATCGGAAAAAGAAGAATTTATCTGTTAGAGTGAAACAAGTGTTCTCTCTCACAAACAAGTGATGTCTTGGAAATACCAGTTGTATTCTGAAATATGGGGGAACGATGCTCGTATTCTTTCACATGAAATTCCTCGCCTAGTCGAGCATAGCAAGTGACGAATGTAGTGTGTTAAAAGCTTTTAGGATTCGTCTGTTAGTCACTCGGTGGGGAACTTTCAACTTGAAAGTGCGTATCTGTGTCTATTGCAACCTATGAATTGATTCTATTCCACAGAGAGAAACCAAGTCAGATTCAAATATTGAATAGGAAATCAATTCACCACTACCCATTTGAATATTGGATGGGAGAGAAAATAAAAGAACAGAAAAAGAAAATTTAGAAATCAATTGGGGGTTTGAGGTATTCTGAGATATTCTAAGGTATAAGTATTATATATATATATATATATATATATATATATATATATATATATATATATATATATATAGTGGTGATTATTGGAATAATTAACAAGCCACTTATCACTTAATATTCATATTTATTGATGATGTATTAATCACAATTTAAATCACAATTAAATCATAAAATCACAATTTAATTAATTTGTCAAATAGGCCTAAATTGCCAATAGTACATTGCAGCCTAAAAACCATTATTACATTGTTTACATCTTATTTTTGGTTAGGGTGTCTTTATCCCGCCTAAATTATTTTTGGCGCTATCAGTAACCAGCTGATTGCAGGTATACCTTTATCTACCTGTTAATGTTCTATTTTGTCATAATCTGTGTTATTTTGAAATCTGCTGATTACTCTTGCTACTGCTTATTAATTTATTGTCTTTCTTTCCTGCTCGCGTGACCAACAATTTAAATTAGTTTTACTTTACTGTTTAATTTTGTTCACCTGCCAATTGCATCCCTGAGCCTAAGACCACATGGAAAATTTCCTATTGGTGGAAATCTTTGGCACTGGGATGTGATTGGTCAGATGATCGTCACGTGAGCCGAATTTTTCTAGAACATTCCTAATTTCAACTTCCTGGTACCGGAAGAGGAATTAGGCAATACTTGGAATTGAGCTAGCTTTGTGGGACCACCCATTCCATGGTCTTTTTTGTTAAATGTATTAAATGTAAATTATCTGTTATTTTAACATCAATCTAAATGTCCCTGTAAAATTCAGTAGCAGCCTCTGTTTCTGCGCACTCTAATTAAATATTCTGGTCAAATATAAAGTTGTGAGAAATACAAAATCCCTGATGTGGAGATTCCAATATAGTCGTCGCCATGCATCGCCAGTGATAAAGTGAAATAAAAAGTGATTTGCTGAGCTCAGCGCGACGAAAAGGGTGAGCCGTATCAATTTTATCAAGTGAAATAAATTACGACGATAGTTGATTCAATATTATTGTTTAATTGTGAAGAGGACGCAGGAACATTCCTTAAATTCACTGCATACCTTAGGCAAAAGCCCAACATTCAAATTTGTCAAGAACTTTTTCAATTATTAATTATTATTCAAATTATCGAAACTTATTACAATTGGGTTTTATTAATATTTCATTATCCTATTATTTCATCAAATACCGTTCTTTAATTGTATCAATAAATTTCCATGTTATTGTAACCTAGCATTTTATTCTATTTCCGCTCAAACTTACATACCGTATAATACTTTATTGGCTACATGCCATCTGATATCTTGATTTTGACAATGATCCAGAAGGACTTGTCCAATAATTATTGAGTCTTGCTGAATTCTGAATTGGAAATTCAGATCCTTTGCTGCCGTGGACGGCTTTATAATTTCGAACTGCTGGTTTCAAAGCCAAGTGTGGATTTATTTATAATATTTATTCATAGTATTATTATAATTTTAAGACTCTGTTTGCTGATTGCTGGTTGCGACTCTGTGACTTACTGTTTTTCAATTCATTTGAGCGGGAATAAGATATTGTATTGCTTATTTATTACCATACTTATTTTCTTTGCAATCATATCTTGGTCTAAAATTATTAAAGTAGAGTATTTTCGATCTGATCCCTGCTTAAATGTATTGAATTATAGTCACAGAGTGACACACTGGTCCACCTATAACTTGCAACAACTGGCTTTGGAGATATTATCCACGGAGGACTTGAAATCGCCCACCAACGGCCACAGGACTCAATTAATATCAATTGCTGATTTTCATTCAATGCGAGGGGTTCTTAATTTCGTAAATAAAATTATATTTGCGAATTTTTGCACCTACTGCTTGAATGAGAATCATTTTTATTTTCTTTGTCTATGATATTGGCGGCGTGGGATTGATATTGGAGCCATTCTACCGACAGCATCAGGCGCTCTCTTCAAATATTAAATTATTTCAGCTATATTTAAGCCCAATAATCGATCTCAACCCCAATAGCATCCGACAATATATATATATATATATATATATATATATATATATATATATATAAAGGAATATTCTGAGGTATTCTAAGTTTCAAATACTTCACAAGAAGAGTATTATGAGAATTGATTATGCACTTGACATAATTTATAAATTACGTTGTGAGTAATAATAGTTATCCATAATAAATGAAAAGACAAGATGTTGTCAAACCACTGATTTATTAGAAAATCGAGATACCGGTTTCGGTTATTTCACCATTATCAATCTGTGGTAAACTCTATAGAAAAATAATTTCTACCTTGCAATATCAAAACTGATAACTCATTCTATAATTATTTTTCTTCTTGAAGTGAATACAGTTCAATGTTATTTGATACTTGGTTACTTCCATGGTTCATTGAATTCCAAGATGAAAAGTACTTCACGTGAATAGCTGATAACATCCTATTTATTGATTTATACCTATAAAAAATTCTTCTTCGAAGTTCAAGGATCAGACAGGTTATCATTAACCTATTGCCAATAATTAGTGGTAATTATACGGGCATGAGTTTTGAAGAGAATTTATTGAACGTTAAAATCGAGATTCACTGTTCACTGGCATTGCACTTTATTTCAGTTAGGTCATTATTTTTTTGAGTTGAACAAACCTCCCAGCTCCAGTAAGTCTAAACAAACTTATGGAGAAAGAGTAATGTGAGCCACAATGATTCCTCTCCCTTAATGGGAGAAAGGAAAATATGCATCAGCAGAAAAGCTTTGAGTTTCTGTTGTTGAGAGCATGGATTTTTTCCCAGTCCATCAATCAAAACCGGTGCGATTCTTTTTCTATTGTTGCTCAGAGCTCTCATGACTCATCTTGCTTGCTTTCACTTCTCTGTTCACTCCATCTTCGTGAATATCGATTTGAAATTGAGATATCTCTGGAATATCGTTCTTTTCTTGACAGTATCAGATTCCATGTACTCTAAATATCTTATTAGTGGACTGTCATACTATGGATTGATAATGAATAAATTGAAAATAATAATCTGTCAAGGAACGCTAAGTGTAGATATTCGGTATTGCTCGTGCAAGCTGAGAAAACAATGATATATCCAACTTTCAAGCATGAATTGAAATTAAATAGTTGATCTTAATCTTGTCAGACATCCATCCGTTCTTGGTCTTGAAGATTTTATATTAAATATGAATATTTATATTTTATGAGATATTAAACTTATACGTGGATAATTGATACACTTCAGTTTAGATGTACACTATTAAAATCAAGAGATTCAATTAACATTATGATTCCACGATTTATCTGTTTGCTATTGTGGACTATATACTGAATTCTATGTAGGTCAAACTTGAAAGGGCATGGCCCTGACTGCAAATGAAGTAAGTGCTATTCTATTCTAGTACGTAGTGAGAATTAATGTACAGTTCCGAGCTGATTCAATCTGTGGTGATTTGTGAAGCTGGAGGACTCAAATAAAGTTTTCTTGTCGTCTTTAAAAGAATTGCGGAGAATAATTTTTGTTGCAAGAAAACATGCTTCGGTTGTTCAATGTTGAAGATCAAGGCATGCGGAAAATATTATAAAGGAACTTCAAGCCTATTGCCAGGCTTGTCACGCACTCACTTCTCCTTCTGGGCCGGAACACAGTGTTTCAGTTTTTATCATTATTTCTTCTTATTCTCCAACTTTTCCAACTCTCACAAATTCTCTGTCTTCCGTTCTTTCAATTAACCCTCATTTCAGATCCTGTATGATCCATCACTATTCATTTGACATTCACTTCAAGTAATGAACTCGAAGATCAATCATCAATGAATTTTTTTCCAATCGTCGTTCAATAACGGTTTGTGGTGCTTACTGCTCATAAAAAGACTAGTAGGGCGTTGGAGCTCCTTGACTGATCAGTGATAAATTAAAATCGTTGGAAATCACAATTCCAATTTATTGTCACAAAGCTTGAAATTTGATGGCTAACTGTTCATATTAAGTCGAAAAATATTTTCATTAAACTATAGATGCTCTTCATAATTAATTAGAATCATTCGTCAGGAAGACCTTGTATGAGAATGATTCAGAGAAAGAAGAACAAACATTGAACAGGACCATTAATTTGAAAAGCTCAATATACCATCAATATTCTCCAACAAATTCAATCTGTAGTTGTCAATGTTGAATATCATACCCAGGATTGGATTTTATTTCTAAAAGGAGAGTACAACTCTGAATCTTCACTGAAAGTGACACTGCAATGATGAAATTTTTGGAAAGAGGAGAATTTAATACAGAATTGATGAATGGAAGAACGAATATGGAAGGTTGAGATCATTGCCATGAAATCATTCAAGTAGCCCTGCTCCCGTGCCTGTCCTAACAATTACTAGAGCTCCACTTTCGTGTGCTCTGTCTGGAATCGACCCCTGCACAGTGTATAGTAATGGTAATAGTAATCATTCATGCCTGTGAAAGATGGATTAGGCTGGAACTCTTTCGCATACTGTAGAAATTAGCAGAGGATGCAAATGAATAAATGAGTATGGCCTGTTTACAAGGGCTTCCCCAGTCAAATTTATATGCCTCCATGGGGCTTTTAGACGGTACATTCTAATTACATGTGGCTCTGTTTGTTCTCCACTATGTAAGCAGTTTTCCTCCAACATTATTGTGTGGGCGATCCAACTAATTTTTGGCTGCTATGTAAGCCACCAGAGCACTTGTGATTCATACCAGCTTAATAACAACTTACAAGAATTTCTAATGTTAGTTTTAGCCTCATTCACATTTTACTGTGATTCGATGATAAATTGATTCAGGGATCAGGGTTTAATAATAGAGAGATTCACGCAGGGTTAAGGCTACTAATAGAGAGATTCACGAAACGATTGATTCTGCCTCATTGTCATTCGAATTGACGATAATAGAAGAGCATTTTGTAATGTGAACTTAAGCAGTCATATACTGTATACACAAAGCGATTTTTGGCATTGCTGAAATTGATATCTCGAGGACAGGAAATATTTCACAAGGTATTTGTTCTTTCGCAAAGGTGCAAAATGATTGACTGTCAAATAATTTCTAGCTAGAGAAATACTTTTTTGTTGTACATCAAATTATCATCTATACTGAGTTATTAAGAACACGACTGGACAATCTATTAAATCGTCCTTGTTTTAGTTTTCACGCTAGATATCATTCTAACGAACGGAAGTTTGAAATTCAACATCATCATAGATTGAGTAAGAAGTCTGTTGATTTTAAACATTGATGATTTAATTAAACATTGATGAGTTAACAGCTCTTCCAAGAGCTAAAGAGCTCCTCTCCAATTCTTGATCTGATAAGAGCTGAAAAGCTCTTGTAGCTTGACTTCCTCAATTATTATGGGAGAGTCAATATAAACGTGCTGATGATCTCACTTTTTTGTTAATTTTCACGCTCAGCCAGATATAACCTAGCCACTCTTCTCGCGGTGATTCAATTTCTGTTATCCTTTATTGGATTGTATATGTATAGGCGTCTAGTGTTCAAGGTAATCTAGTTTCGCTACCACCTCTCAAAGAAAGAGATTTTGATATCACTTTCTTGAAGTCTTCGTTGTTTTTATAGCGTATTCCTTCGTCAGATCAGACGGAGAATATGAGGGAATATGAATTTTGTAAGAAGCTTACCTCGGTCATGTGATATGGTACTTACGATATTATTAATTCATTAAAATTTTATTGTTAACTGTCTCTTATTACACTATCAAGAGATTGATAACAGTAATACAATCACGTATGCATAGGGTTTCTTATTCCATATTTAAGTTATTCTCATGTATTCAAGGTTTGTCATATTCACAGACGATTAGTCTTTTCAGGTGTTTTCCTGTTTTACTGCATTTGTAATGATTCTGTAATGTCTATTGAATCATGAGGAATGATAAATAAACTATTTGAATTTGAATTTATATTTAGGCATCACAATCGAATTGGAATAATCATGGAATTTTTAAGCTCCACCATTTTATGTGCATGCATCACAATAAAATTTTTTTGTGAAAATAATAATGATATAATGATATTGGATATTATTTTCATATAGTTGAATGATTCAAATTTTATATCAAGCACAGCTTAATCATAGAATTGTCTGCGTGATTATTTTTACAGCTATTATATTCCAGAGCTTGAGTGAATGTATCCCAGATAAGCATGATTGAAGTGAATTCAATCTCATCTCGCACAAGACACATGTAACATAATCTTATGCACATTCACCAACAGATATGATCTTGACATTTTCCTTGTCATCGTATCAATATCATATTAATGAGAATCATCAACTACATTTTCAGTCTTCCCGTGGCTTAATATTGTATTTTTGTGAATGAATAAATATAATATAATATCAATATCTACTTTGTTATTAGAGCTACTAATGTATAATAAATCGATTAATAATCTAAATATTCTTGAAATAAGTTTATTTCTCCTCACTTTAAAATGACTTGAGATTTCGAAACAAGTTGTGAGGAAAAATAAACCTATCTGAAGGGTAATCTGATCATTTATTGATTGAATATAATATAATATTTACTATTCTCAGTTAGTCAGAACTCTGATAATACGGTTTAAGGAAGAATATTGAGAGTGACTGAGAGGGAGCACAAGATATGAATCTTGTGGAGCTAGAAGCTTTATCTTTTGAAGTTTGATACTCGAGCAGGGGACTTATCTTGAATGAGTGGAGAGGTGATGATGGTGGTGGGAGATTCGAGCATAGTAATTATTAGCTCTTGCCTAGCAAAGGCTGCACGTGCGAAGGATGACTGATGATACCCGAACAGGGTCAGGCGAAATCATTAGTCTCCTTCATCACATTCATCCACACAAACACGGGCGCTCGAATAGCTGACGAACTTGTTTTCGTTCAGAGAGTATTGCTCGCCACCAGAACTCCATGGCCAGCAAGTATGAATAATAATAATATTATTCTTCATTCTAAAAACACAGCACTTCATAGCGCGATTCGAAGTGGCCAGTACTACTCAGGTGTACAATTCACGAAACTTGTACGGAACAATGAGATTCATGTATGAAGTGGCAGTCGTGGTGGAAATCGCGCAAGCTGAGAAGTTACAGACACTTCAGATAGTGTCTTCTCAGCTTGCGCGAACCATTGTCGAAGGTGCTATAATGTATCTTTGTCAATCCACTGACCACTACCCTGCTATATTAATAGATTTCCTTTGATTTTGGGTGTATACTTGTATATGTTTCTAGTGCGATACCAATATCGAGAAAAATTTTGTTCAGGAAATGAAAATTTGTTACTAACAGGCATAACTTACTGATCATGTCGATTGTTGATAGATAATATGAGTTTTTTGACAAGTGTGTGAAAATTGTCTACAGATTATTACAATTAGAAACCACATATTTCACAATAAAGTGCAGAAGAAGTCACATTCAAGTTTCTATTAGAATACATGAAACTATTAGTCGCTGCTAACGTGGTGGATGGTTCTCTAGATAAAGCAAAATTGAAAGTAGTAGGAGTTATCAACATTTCAAATTCTTACTGAAACGCAAAACTATTGTGTCTTGAAACCATTCAATACAATTTTATATATACTTAAAATTAAGAAATGTTATCAACTACTATGGAGTACTATCACGTCAATTTACTACTATATAATATGGATGCTCCTGTGGAAGTTATCCTAATAATTATTGTTCTAGTTATTCCCCACAATAACTTTATTGCACATTATAATTTTTAAAAAATCGATAAAAAGGATAGCTTTCAAGCTTTTTCTTGGGTAAGAGATAAGTTTTCTCCTGGGTCAACACTGGAGCTTCAGAAGGACGTAGGAGAATACAGAAGAGCTTATCCTATCCCGATTTGTTGTAAAATGTAGGATGACGATGGAATATTTTTAATTAGACGCACTAAGTTGAGATTGGAACTCGATTCATACAATATTATCAATTCATGAACAAATAAAACACTGTACTCGACATTCATTTATTTATATTATAAAATAATGGAATCTCATTCTCACATTATCATTGCAATATTTGAAATTTCGAACAGCAATAACGAAGAAGAGATTTTTGAGCTGTGAAAATCTCCACCCCAATATGAATGAATTTGAAGTTTGATAGTAAACACAAAAGTAATAATTAGAGTTCTAGAACAATCATCCTCTTTTCTTGAAAAATTGAACTTTCTGAGCTCTATCTGATTCAGATAGTGAGCAGTTGAGAGCTATTGGCTCTGTCACCTAATTCATTGCCACCATAAAGAAACTCACTAGAAAAAGTAAATGAAAGTTACTCCACATTTGTCTTATCCGATTCTATCTATGGCTTTCCCTCCAAGCCTTTCTCTTGCAACTCTCCAGTAAAGTTCCGATTGTTTCATCTGATGGTCCGATCACATTTATAAGATAGAGTGGAACCTATCTCTTCTCAGGGACATTGCCTTTGATAAATTCATGTTTCGTCGAATTGAAAAGAAAATATATCTCATTAGCAGAGAGTAACAATGTATCAATCACGTTGAATATGGTAATTTAATATTACTAGGAGATAGGTAAGGTTTAATAGGTGATTTCACGTAATATAAAGTATGTAATATCACGGTTCAATATTTATATGTAAAATATTTCTGAATGATAATTATTAGTTTTTGCAAATAATGTTTGTGGAATAAAAAAAAATGAATATTCTGATTATTTGTAGAGAGTAATACTTGAAAATTTCAATAATACGATGTAGATATGTGCTTCAATGATAGTTGATTCCAAACAATAATACAATATTTACTCAAAACTCCATTATTCATTTACGCAATATTTCATTGGTACTATCGTCACCAACTGCCACCGCCAATAAAACTTATTTTATAGGAAGAGTATGATGGAACCATCAAGAAGAGCAAAAAAATAAACCATATAAAATCGCACGTATGAACACAGAAATCTGAGCTCTTTTAATGTGATCGCAGGCTCACTGTCTTACCCTTAACTCCTCTAATAGCCCAATCAAATAGTACTTCCAACCAAATAAAAATCCTGTTAATTGATTTTCTTGTTTTAATCGGTCCATCTGGGTGTTAGTAAGAGTAACCCATGGTTTTCCACCAAAAAATCTGGAGGCATAACTTTTGGGAGCCAAAAAATCACGAAATTTTGGGACTTTTTTCAGTTTTTCCACAATATTTCAAAAACCAATAATTGTTCTATCGATATTTTCATTTAGTACGTTCTTATAGAGCGTAAAATTCCCTACAATTTTCATCCCCCTAAACGTTTTTCTAGCTTGAACAGAAAGCGAGTTATAGCTTATCGAAAATTGATCATTTTTGTCAACTTTGTGAAAAATCGCTAAATAGACATATTTTCCCCCTTTTTACTTCTTTTTGAGTCGTCTATCGTATTATTTATCGTAATAAGGGTGTAACCACGATGTTCATACGGTAAGAGATAACTTATACAGTATACTCGTAATTCATGAAAAATAGTTATTTAAGGTCAGTTTGACTATATACGGTATAGCGTGGGGTTCCAGAGCAAGACGACTCAAAAGGGACGAGGTGTTTGTGATTAGATTTGATTAGATTGCTAATAATAAGTTAAATAGAAATTGTTATACTATAAATTGAACAAGTGAGAGAAACTTGAGATTAATTTAATAACTTCCAGTAATATACTTTATTGATGATGAAATGTTTGCAAATGTTCATATTTATAGCAATAGTTATTATACAAATAACTTTTGTTAGTTAATAACTGTTTCCATGGATTGACAGAGAGTGTTTTTTTTTAATTTATATACAATACAATTGAATTCATGTAAAACATAAATATCTCCTCTGAGAGTACTGCCGACCCCAATGATTCAACTCTCTATTCCTTCAAACAAGGGCATCAGACAGCAAAGTTGTAAAGGTCCTCTACCTCCTTCGAATATTGTACATGGAACAAGAATAGTTCTTATAAGCAACCAACGACTTATAATTCAAGTCTATCAAGTCACCCCTTTGCTTTTTACTCCCATCTCAACACCCACATGTCCGAATTGTTTTCTTTCATGTGATTTTTTCATCAAATTGTAATTGAGGGATTTGTACAGAGTATGGAAATGCCTTGATTGAGCGTCCTGAAGATTTTCTTTTGAGTAGGCCTATTGGTATTCACTTGATCATCTAAGTCGTGGTATTTGTTGAATCAAATCAGCTGCTAATTGTTTTCAACGTACAACTATAGCATTGAATCAACAAATAACAGGATACCATGAATTAACTTTTGAAATAAATACCCCTAATGTAATACCACGATTAATCTCATTATCATAGCTTATGCCACTATAATTACAAAACTTTCTCAACTATTTAAAGCAGAAAACATTTTTTTTAATAACTTGTTGGACTAGAAATTTTGGTGATCTTTCTTCTAAAATTTCTATAACCTTTGCAATATAATAGTAATGCAACCTAAGACAGTGCTCGAAAAGAGGTATTAGTTCAGTTTCAATAAGTAACATGAAGTTTGGCTTATTAATGGTGACCGAGAAGATCTTCTTGATGAGAAACCGCTCAAATTTTCCCACAGTATCACAATTTAATTCCTAAACCACATATTTGAGCACCGCCATAACAGAAACTGCCCTTGCACTAGTTGTGAGCCACTTACACTTTTTTTTTTAATCTCAATTTTTAAAAACCTCTCCGTGCCAAATTCATTGCCTTTCTGATTCCTCTTCTACCTGTGCTTAAAAAATAGAACTACACCTATAGTCCATTCATGATGGCTTGAGACAAGTTAAACAAAAGCTTTGCATGTGTTTGTGTGACTGGAGTGGCTTTGTTTTAGCCACGACATAAGCAATAAGTCACAGCAATGCCGAAATCCCGAATTTTGTTGTCGGGACCTAGGGATGTCAATCCCGGGATCCCGGGATCCCGAATCCCGGGATCCCGGTCCATTTTCAATACCTAACAATCCCGGGATTTCTCAGCGAATCAAAAGGGACGATTTTCGGGATTAGAAAACATGAAATTGCTAATAATCGAATTTCTCAAATAGAAATTCAATATAAATTGAACGGTGAGAGAAACTATGAGATTAATTTAATAGTTCCAAGTGTTTGACTAATTTATTCTGATGATGAAATGTTTGCAAATGTTCATATTTATAGCAATAGTTATTATACAAATAACTCTTGTACTAGTTAAATAACTGCATTATTGGATTGACAGAATTTTTTTTAATTTATATACAATACAATTGAATTCATGTAAAACATACGATTGTTTCTGTTTACACGACCCCAATGATTCACTATTGCCTTCAAGACAAGGGCATCAGACAGCAAAGTTGTAATAGGTCCTCTACCTCCTTCGAATATTGAAATGGAACCAGAATAGTTCTTATAAGCAACCAGAACTTATAATTCAAGTCTATCAAGTCACTTATTATTCACTCCCATCTCAACACCCACATGTTTAATTATTTTCTTTCATGTGATTTTTTCATCAAATTGTAATTGAGGATTTGAGAGTATGGAAATTTAGATTGAGCGTCCTACGAAGATTTTCTTTTAATAGGCTATTGGTATTCACTTGATCATCTAAGTCGGGTATTTGTTGAATCAAATCAGCTGCTAATTGGTTTTCAACGTACAACTTATAGCATTGAATCAACAAATAACAGTGATACCATGAATTAACTTTTGAAATAAATACCCTAATGTAATACCACGATTAATCTCATTATCATAGCTTATGCCACTATAATTACAAAACTTTCTCAACTATTGGAAGCAGAAAACATTTTTGTTAATAACTTGTTGGACTAGAAATTTTGGTGATCTAATGAGTCATCAATTTCTATAACCTTTGCAATATAATAGTAATGCAACCTAAGACAGTGCTCGAAAAGAGGTATTAGTTCAGTTTCAATAAGTAACATGAAGTTTGGCTTATTAATGGTGACCGAGAAGATCTTCTTGATGAGAAACCGCTCAAATTTTCCCACAGTATCACAATTTAATTCCTAAACCACATATTTGAGCACCGCCATAACAGAAACTGCCCTTGCACAAGTTGTGAGCCACTTACACTATTTTTTTTTTAATCTTAATTTTTAAAAACCTCTCCATGCCAAATTCATTGCCTTTCTGATTCCTCTTCTACCTGTGCTTCAAAAAGAGAACTACACCTATAGTCCATTCATGATGGCTTGAGACAAGTTAAACAAAAGCTTTGCATGTGTTTGTGTGACTGGAGTGGCTTTGTTTTAGCCACGACATAAGCAATAAGTCACAGCAATGCCGAAATCCCGAATTTTGTTGTCGGGACACGGGACCGTAACCAAAGCATTGACACAAAAACTTTTACTATAATTGTTTGTTCATTTTAGGTTCATACAGTCGAGAGATAACCGAAACAAGCAATTTCCCAATGTGTATTTTTCAAGAGGTTTACTTAAAGATACTTATTCTGAATTTCCTACAACAAAATTCGTGATTTCGGCATTGCTGTGACTTGTTTATGTCGTGGCTAAAACAAAGCCACTCCAGTCGCTCACACACACACACACACACACATTCAGAGCTTTTGTTTATCTCGTCTCAAGCCATCGTGAATGGACTATAGATATTTGTACCGGCTCACATATTCAACCCGTTAATTTTTAATTAAAAACTTAATTCATCCGTCCATTTCTTGCAACTAGCTTGTTCTGTGATTCACCTTCATTCCTAAAACCACCGTCATTGAGTTCTACAGATTCACTTTCGAATTCACATTCACAGAATAATTTCTCTAAATTGATTAGCTTGTTCATCTATTCTTGAAAAGGTTGTGTAGTGGACATGATGTGGAGAAGGGTGAGAAGAACATTCCTAAGCGTCGGCTCAAGCTGCGCAGCCCTAGCTGTGCGTTTCTAGCTACGCGGGGCTAGCCTGGACTTATCTATAATTATATAAGATATTAATAAATTCTTTGATTTGATAATAATTATCATCATTTTACTTTATAATCTGCATAGCTATAGACGTGCAGCTAGAGCTGCGCAGCTGGAGCTGTCGCTTAGTAATACTACCTGTAATGCAGCTCCTTGAAACCCTTTCAAGCCCCAATGCAAATGGAAGTTATGACCTTTTCCCCCTTCATCAACCGCAGAAGTCCATGTTACAAGTCTACAAATCATCAGTTTTAGCGCCAAATCTTGAGACTCACAAATTCAATCACTACCCAATAATATACATTTTACTTCCTACTTATTTATTAGTGATTGTATTAACATCATGGTAACATCCTCAATACGATAAATGATACGATAGACGACTCAAAAAGAAGTAGAAGGGGGAAAAATACGTCTATTTAGCGATTTTTCACAAAGTTGACAAAAATGATAAATTTTCGATAAGCTATAACTCGCTTCCAGACAAAAGCAGGATGTATATGGAGAAAGACGCAGAGAGGCCAACAAAATTTGTAGGAAGAAAAAGAGAGACACGCTGGAAAGAAAACTGGAGAAAATTGAGATGGCAAGTAAGAAAAATGAATCTAGAAACTTCTACAAGGGAACAGAATGGTTCAGAAATGGATATCGACCAAGACTTAGTAGGTGCAAAGATAAAAATGGTGTTGTCATGATGAGGCAGCTGTTGCAGCAAGATGGACAGAGAATTTCAAGGAACTGCTGAATGGGGAAAGGGCTCATCATGAAGTGCTAAACAATGAACCAGTTGTCGATATAGATGTAGCCAAACCCACATTTGAGGATGTTGTGAATGCTATCAAAAAGTTGAAATATCACAGAGCCCCTGGTGAAGATGATATAACTAGTGAATTATTGAGACATGCTGGCACAGGATTGGTTGAGAGGATTTTTCAGTTGATACGGAAAATATGGGATGAAGAGGTGTTGCCTGAAGAATGGGAAGTAGGATTGATATGCCCAATATATAAGAAAGGGGACAAGCTGAATTGTGCAAACTATCGCGGAATTGTTCTTCTTAATGTCGCCTACAAGATATTTTCTAATATTCTACTGCAAAAGCTGAGCGTGTATTCAGAGAATATAATTGGAGAATGTCAATGAGGTTTTCAAAAACCAAGAAGTACCACAGACCAGATCTTTGTGATTAGACAGGTCATGGAGGAATGCTATGAGCATAATGTGGACCTGTATATTTTGTTTGTTGACTTCAAACAGGCATTTGATAGTGTTTCCAAGGATGGACTTTACTGGTACATGGAGCAGAAAGGTATACCTCCCAAAATAATTAGGCTTGTCAAGGTCATTCTGAACAATGCAAGGGCCAAAGAAATGGTAGATGGCAAGGCAGGAGAGGAGTTCAAGCTAAAGCACGGTGTAAGGCAAGGAGATCAGCTACCCTCTTTAACATAGCACTGCAAAGAGTGTTGGAGAATGTAATGGATACAGGTAGCATCATATACAAATCGAGGCAGATGTGCGCTTACGCTGATGATATAGTGCTAGTAGCCAGAAAAAAGAGAGAGCTAATTGGAATGTTCCTGGAGAAGGATGGGTCTTGAAGTCAATGAAGAAAAAACAAAATTTATGAAAATGTCTCAAAATCTGAATAGGCGCACACTGAATGATCTTGCAGTAGATAGATGGACATTCAAAAATGTTAGCAATTTTTCATATCTGGGTGTAGGTAGATGTCAATAGCTCCAATAAAGTCAGCGAAAAAATTAAACAAAGAATTATGGCTGGTAATCGTGCCTATTATGTAAACATTAAGCTCATCAGCTCCAGAGCCATATCTAGAATGACCAAACTTAAAGTGTACAGGACACTGATAAGGCCTGTTGTAACATACGGTGCAGAAACCTGGAATATTACGCACTCTGATGCTTCTAAGCTTAGGATCTTTGAAAGAAAAGTAGTAAGAAGAATTTATGGAGGTATCAACGAGGGAGGCGTATGGAGACAGAGAACAAACCTTGAAATAAATGACATACTTCAGGGTGAAGACATTGTACGCCATATAAAATCACGGAGACTACAATGGGTTGGTCACTTGGAAAGAATGGCTCATCAGAGAATGCCTAGAAAAATGTATAAAGGTAGATTGGAGGAAAGAATGCAAAGAGGTAGGCCAAGGAACCGCTGGCTGGATGAAGTGGAGGTAGATATGAGAGTAATGGGAGTCAGGAATTGGAAACAAAAGGCTGGTGACCGTTCGATATGGAGGCAGGTAGTTAGAGAGGCTAATGCTCACCCTGAGCTGTAATGCCGAAAGATGATGATGATAACTCACTTCCTATTCATGCTAGAAAAACGTTTAGGGGATGAAAATTGTAGGGAATTTCACGTTCTTTAAAAACGTACTGAATAAGAATATCGATAGAACGATTGGTTTTTGAGATAGTGTGGAAAAACTGAAAAAAGTCACGAAATTTCGTAATTTTTTGGCTCCCAAAAGTTATGCCTCCAGATATTTTGGTGGAAACCCATGGATTACTCTTACTGACACCCAGATGGACCGATTGAAACCATAAAATCAATTAACAGGATTTTTGTTTGGTCGAGGCACAATTAAATGACAATTTGATTGGGCTATAAATGCAATAGTATTATTTTTGCCAATTAGAGAATCCACAGTCAAATCGACCATTTAAATTGACCGAAAATAAGAATGATAGTACATTGATAATAATAAACGCGAATCATCAACCAAAATCAATTAGTTAGATTTTCTTAATCTGAATACCTCACATGAATTCCATTCTCCCCTCATACCCTGCACTGTTTGATTTACTGTGTGATTAGAGCACTTCATATGAATAATAACAATGAATAAAAACCTAAATGATGACATATCTGAAGATCATTAGAAAGCTAATGTAATGCAATAAAGTTTGCATAAGTAAAAATTTAAACTTTTTGTTCTCCACAAAACGTTTTCAGAAAGAGAAAATTAATGCCAATAGTTTCTATTGTCAATTAAAACTATAATGTCGATGATATTGTCGCTAGAACCCTAGGAATTCAAAACAATATCATATTCTGGACTTCAACTTTAACGGCTCTGTATATTTGCTCTGTTTTCAATGAATACGCTACCAATAAAACGATCGATAAAGCTATAGAGCCATTATCACTTATTGAAGCATACTCATCGAGGAATTCAAAATGGAGTTCAGATAATGGTTAATGTAAACTATTCTCAATGTTATTGAGTATGAGACAAGGGAAAACTTGTTTGCTATTGTTGGCGTATAATGACAATCATAATGGCGCATCAACAAAGTGAATTTGTTAGGCGGGTTGCCTATAGTAAAAGAAAAAGGGGTAATGTAAAAATAGTATTCTAGCTACTATTGGTGGCAGACAACCATAATTAAAATTCCACATTGCTGGTTTTCCAACCAGAAAATAGATTAAAAACTTAACTTCTCATGGAAGATTTACAGATATGCTTTATGAAGTATATGAGGATTCATATTCGTGTCCATACAAGCCATTCACTGTATAGAATGAACTTGAACAAGCACGATCAAGTCAAGACCATTAAACGAGAGGTAATTTATTAGATTTCACTGTTCAAAGATTCAACAAATTCATGGAGAATAATCCTTTTCGATCTCCGTACAAATTCGAATCAGACGAACTTAGTGATTCCTACAATAATCATAAAATCCATTCATGAAAAGAAGACCGGTTCTTATGAGGCTCTGACTGTAGTAGCTTGCATGTGCATGAGAGTCAACTACACTACTTTTCACTAGAACGTCGTTTTAGCACATTAGACCAAACAAAAGGTTGGTTTGACCTAACAAAACAAAACAAGAATATACAGTTAAAAGTGACAAAACAAAAACAATAGATCAAAAACAATGTTGTTCATAGCTGCATGATCTTGGCGACCAGCCATTCTGAAAAAATGGTTTGGACTCAAGCCATAGAACCTACTAAATCAGTAATTGGTTTTCATGTCTTCATAAACTTTGCGCAAGTGAAAGATTGGCAGAGTCCAACACCTCTAAGATTATTTTTCCTTCTATAATTTTGGTGAATACTGGAAAATTCCTCTTCAAATAATGACAAAGTTCTTTCAATTTATTTTCATGTTGAATAGTTCTAGATCTGCTTGGCTCCTGACTCCTAACCATACCATTTTCCCCTTTGAACCAGAACATTTGCTCATTTGATATCGATTCATGTGGAGATACATTTCTGATCTCGAATGAAATATTTTGATGTAACGTTTTTTCTCAAATGCTTTAGTGATAGAATGTCTCTACAATATTATGTGGAACAATTGAGAAGTTTCTCTATTAAAAGCTCAAAATTATGCAGTAGGCCTGCAACTGCATAAACAATAATAAAAATTTTTGTAAGGGTTAATTTTATCTTAGACTTCTTAGCTCCAATCAGTTGATGTCATTTCCAAAAATCAGTAATCACTGCTCAAGTGATTAAAAGAGACATGACCCCTTGCATGGGAATTTTCGGATGAGATAAGCAGACAAACTCATCACGTTTCCGGGAACTGCTTATTATTCAACGCGAAGCTCGTTAGCTGGTAAAGCCCAACACGTATGTTGGTTTCACAAGTTTGTTTGATTATCCAAATGACACTATCTGAATTGTGATATTACGTCCTCTGCAATTGCAAGAGAGATCAATGAGCACGCAAAACAGACATGGATGGAGATAAATACATCAAATATCTCTGTCGTACCTCCTCTCACACAGATGGAGATGAATATCATACCAAATATCTCTGTGGTATCCTCACAGACTGATTGTTGAACCTTGTCACGATGATAATTATAATCCACGTATTTACTGATATCACACTTCATCGAACTGTAACTGATGTGTATGGTCCTCCGTAATATTAAACTTCATCTGGCCCAAACAAGATTGCAGAGTGTTTTTGGATGTATCAATCGAAATAAAGTTGTTTAGCTCTTATGATTGGATAATGTGAATTAATTACTGAATACTACAGAAATCGTCTGAATACAGTCAGAAATCGCTGACAAAGGCTACCTATACACAAAAATGAATGAACTTGTGAATAGTAACTCATGTTGAACGCTGAGGCGCACGGCCGGTGGGTGGAGGATGGATAGCATGGAGGGTAGACGGCTTATCCATAGAACATACAACATCCATAGTAATATTTCAAATGCATGGTATGGCGTCAAACTGTTTATTTAATTCTGGGTTGTCCATATTTTAAAATAATTTCAAGATGACTGCTGAAAACTATCCAGATCATCCATCCTATCACCTATCAGCAGTGCGGCATCAGCTTTAAAATACACATTCATGCTTAGTTCGTGATACATCAAACTAGCTCTAATTTGGCATTGAAACTCACTATGGAGAAATAAAAAAAAGCATAGACCTAATACTTATTTTCTCTTAGGGCTACTGTATTCGATAAAACTTTAAATAATTACAATCAAAGTACCTTTTTGAAAATGGCTATATAGAACTATGTAGTGTAAATTAAAAAGATTTTTTAATGTGATGTGGAATATATTGATAGGTATAAGTGATGTTTAATTTTAATTTTATTTTTTTCATATTGAACGAATTTTTGTCATTCCATAAGGCTTATCAGATTACAATGTTGGACTCTGAACCTTATGGCATGATCGTTGTTAGATATAAAAATTATGAAACGTTGTTACTTTTAGAAATTTACCCATAGGAAATTAATTTATTATTGCGTCTTAAAAAAATAGCAACTCTGCACAGAACAGCATATTCTTTCGCCTCGTGGAAAAAATACTGCAATCTTTTTGCATTTTTCTATGAGGCGACTGTCTCTCTCCTTTTCCAATTTGGAACCTCTCATTCTTTCTTCCCGTGGGAAAGAGTGAGTTTTTCCACGTGGAATAGGCCGGGGCGTCATCCACGGACGGCTCTCCGGCCAGTCGACGACGGACTCTCGAGGTAGACGGTTGGTTGGACGGTTTGTTGACGAACTCCCGAGACGAAGTAGTAAAACTTGCGAGACCTCCTTGAGTGAAGAGAAACGTTAAATTATTGCCTTTTGTCGAGTGCTAGCGAACTTCCTAATATTTAAAATATCCGAATATTTTGGAACTGTAGAAGACACTTTGCTGTGGTTTTTCCTAAGTGACTTTTGTTGTGTGTTCGTGAGAGGATGTGGCTTAGACTGAGTGTAGTGAATCTGGTAGTTGCAGCCCTGTATGGTGAGTGTCTTCTATTCTAGCCACTTTTTTTCTAAATTCTTGGTCGAACCTTCCCCATTGTTGTTTAAATTTAATTCGTAGTGATCCGGCGACTGGAGAGAGAATTAAGTTGTTTGTTCTGTGTAGAATTGATCTGCAAATTTAGAATAGGAATCGAGTTTGGCTATTTAAATTTTAAATTTTTAATCTAATTTTGATTAGGACAATAAATTTCGAATTGCTTTTATATTGCTTATATATCAGTTAATCACTTTGTGTTATTAATTTTCTATAATAATCAATTTCGTTATCTATCAGAATTAGTATTTTGATGGACTTGAGGCACGAGTGTATTTGACTAAGATGAAATCGAATTGTTAATAGTTTCGTTGATATAATATTATTCAATACTTATTATTATAGTTATCGTTTGATCTTATATTATTGATTTCAAATTATTTCAAATTATCGTTAATATAGATATTGTTTGATCTTATATTATTGATTTCTTATTATTATTATTACTACTCAATAAACCTTATTAATAACAATATTGCGTTCAACTCCAGTCGCCCTTCTTCTATATTTTTAAGACAAACAGTTATAAGTAGTGAACAATCAATCTTAGGCTAGCACAATATCTACTAATTTTACTGTCCGGACTGGTGGCCGCTACCAATCGCCCAATCCGGTTACATTAAAAAAGGTACTTTGATTGTAATTATTAAAAGTTTTAATGTAGACCTATTATTGAATGTCTCATCGAAAATTCAATAAGGCATTATTTGAAGTCTCATTAACCGGACATGGATGGGTTTGAACTTACTACATGAAATGAAGAACTAGCAATGATTTAGAATGAGATTTGTAAATTAGAAACTGATTCTATATTCATAGAGAGTGTACGTACTTCTTGCAGTTGTCTGTAGTTGCCGTTGGCGAGGTGATCGCAGGAGCAACGGCAATCGGGCACCTGACTACCCATGACCACAATGTCATCCTCATCGTCATCATCCTCCTCCGACTGTGAGGGCCGGTGCGGCGGCGGCCGGCGTCCCAGGCTGGAGCTGCGCGAGGATGTCAGTCGAACACAGGGCTCCGGTGAATGGTGACCACCATCGTAGACCACCACTGTGCCTGGAGCGGGGGGACAGGGAGGGAGTCCGTCACTGGGACAGTAGTGTCGGTACCAGTCCTCATCGCAGCAACACATCTGGTACCCTTCACCCCCTAGATATTCCCCTGGACCGACGTAATACCCTTGAGGCTCCCCTTCCTCCGCACACACCCGGTACACATCTCCCCCAGGACCCCCCAGCATCATCACCCCCACTCCCTCACCAGAGGAAGGCATCGGCATCATAACAACTTTCTGTTCGTTGATGTGTCCGTTGCTGCTCTTGTGACGGTACACCTCGCGGTAGCGGCCGGGTAGATAGGCCATGCCGCCGCTTCCGTCACCGCACGACTGTCGTCTGCCGACGTCACTGCTCTCCAGTCTCACCTCCTGGCCGCCGCCGTCGCCCCTCTCCAGCTGGCCTCTCGTGTACTCCTCGTAGCAGTGCATGTTGACTCCGACCCACGTCTACAACACAAAATTTCAATAGATTGTTCAACAGTATCAAAATAAAAATTATATCCCATATAAGAAAAATATTGTTCATGAATCACTGCAGTTCTACTAGTTACCTAAATTACCTCCCCAATAATTCATTTCTTTGGGATTTGTTAAATTCGATAACTACGAAGGGTCAGTAACCAAAACAGTAACATAGTTATCAAAAGCAACATTTTGTGATGTAAGAAGTTTTTTTGAAAGAGGGTCCTATATTCAGTGGAATCTCTTCAAACTCAGGTTCAACATTCAGTAAAAAACATTCAATTTAGTGTATCCTATACTGCTTTGCAACTCCATTTGTTCATAGGAGTAACCTGGAAGAACATATTTTTTGGTTCCTTGAGCTAGAAGGAATCAAGGTTTGAATAGATATATTATGAGTAGGTAGTAGCCTATAGAAAACTATTGAGATGGAAAATCTTACTATCTATAATTGTTAATTATGTTAATAACAGAATTGCTAATAGAATTGATGAATTTTACAGCCTCTAAGACCCGTGATATGAGTTAAATTGAACAGTATTTCCTGTAATAACCAATGCCTACATGGTTCAAAGATTAATCTATCATTCTCAAGAAGCGAATAATACAAGAATAATATTTCAACTTCTGTGTAGTTTCATTGTTCTATAATGAACAAATATTGAGCAAAAAATTTTAATTTCTATGAATATCCTATATAAAATTTATCTTTATAACTAAAACCCTAGACACGCTTCTCTAATGAGAGGTAAAAATTCAATGAGTAGTTCACTTGGCATACTAGACTGTACAGTACTTTCAATCACTCGAATACTCATCTCTTGATATTACAGAGCCAGCAAAGCAGCCAACTCAAGGAAACGACAATGTCTACGGATTTAATCTTCGTGAACTTTGGGAACAGGAATACGAGCAAAGTTGTAAGTGCTGCTCAGACAAAGAACTCGTTTTATGTGTTCCGCATAATATTCAAATTACTGCATAGCAGCTTGCAACTTTTCCGTCCCCTTACCACTTTTTCTATTACAAAAATTATAATAGATGATAATATAGTATCAAAATTCTCTCGCAGTATAATCCGGCAGTTTGTTCGAGAAGGTGGTTGAAAAGGAGGGCATATTTCATCGCCCGAGTATGAATTGAAAACAGTCATAAAATGTCCAAAAGTGGTATTTTCCGTCAACAACTGGAACTGGATGAGACAGCTCAAGTCCTCAAAGAGGAATTAAGGAAAATTATAGGCCTACTCCAGGAACATGGAATAAATAACTTTATTTATCCTAAATTGTAATCAATGTATAGTCCTCAATTTCATGAATAGACTGTGTGTTAGAATCTAACTCGGGGAAAAATTTCAAGTTTCACATAAAATGAACAGTGTCTCTACAGTCTACACCATGAATTCCAAGAAATACTATCACATCAGAATGATGAAAAATAAATGATTTTTATGATAGAAAAACTTTCAGGAGCATTGGAATTGATACCGCACACTTCAGCAGCAGCTGGTAGCAATATATAATATTGGTTCCAATATAAAATAACAATGAATGGGTATGAATAGGAAAATAATAATGTTTCACACAGTGTTTGCAATCACCTTCACAGTCAATTGTTCTTTTTAGAAAATCAAAAATAGGAGAATTGCTCAGTCGCTCTCAAAAATAATTTTTTAACGAAAATTACTAGTCTATATCCTCAGGTGTTTAAAAATATGAATTCTACATTTACAACATGAGACAGTTAATTTTATAAAATAAAAAATAATATTGGACATGTGGATAAATATAGAAATAATTGTTTTAGGACGTAAGGTCAGTTGATCTGGTCATATATGGGTTTCCAGAGGAAGATCATGAAAATTGATAAGTGCTTTTGATCAGCTTCGACATGAGCTGAGTTCATAAAATTGCAGGTCCTATTCATCGCATATTCAGTCTTTGCTTGTGTAGCTATGAATATGTAGCTCGGGTTGGGTCCTCATCCAAAAATCCTGCAGCATGTAGCAGTTGTAGACACTCACACAGCATTGATTGAAGTTAATCCGACAAAAGTCGGGTCTTCCTAACATTAACGTTTGAAATAATTAAAGTATATATTATAAGTATAGGCCTAATTGAAACTAATAATCATTTTCTGTACTTCTTCGGTTATTGAGTTACTTTGTTTAGCCATAGAGAAAGTGAAAAAGGTGAAGTAACCATAGGGAAGGTTGTAGTATAGAAACTATAGATGCTTATCAAAGTGAATATACTGATTATTGAGCTGTTTTCTATTTTAGTTGATTAAGGTTTTGAATATTTGAAATAAGATACCGTAATCCACATACACTATTTTACAGAATTATAAATTCGTTTACTTTCGAATATCCACATTGAAATAATATGGTTCATCTATAATATGCTAGCTTGACAGGCGATTGAAAATTTCATTCTTGAATACATGAAATGATTTCATTACTTTGATTTGATTTACAAAAATATTTTACTGGATTCAAATTCAATCCACAAGCATATTCGTCAGCTTAAACCAAATGTTTCAAGTCTATTTAATCAGTCTAATTTTCTCCTACAAATTAATTTAATTGGGAACCACTGACGATGGAGACTATTAAGGTGATTGGAAGCGGTTTACTCCATGGTCGCGCTGGTATAATTCCAATTAGATGTAAGGGAATTGCCTCTGATAGGACGTATGACCACTTGTAAGCGATCTCCACTCATTAATGAGCTCTAAAATCGTTAGAAAACACCTAAAATCATATAGCTACTATACATGTATATAATCGATATATCATATGAAAAATATCCATTCTTAACCCTACTACGTACAACACCGTAGACTAGGAATCATCAAGACTAACTAGAGGAAGACCCCCACATAGAAAAAGAAGATCTTGGTCTTGGTCTTGGAATCATCATCCTTCAAAAAAACTACTATTTTTAAACTGATGAAATCATATATGTATTCTGCAAGAAACCAATTATTTTTCAAAACATTTTTCTGGAACGTGATTCTCACTCTTGATTGAGTATCCTGGAAAAGTAGGGTCAAGTCATTTGAATTCAAATAGCTGATGAGAAAATTGTGGAGATTTGCAAGAACGGGGAATCGAGTTCAGATCTCTATCATAGTATTATATTAAATCGATTTTCTCCAGCCTTTTGTATGAATTTAATGAGAGTTCGAACTCACAATACGAAGCAAGTAGTGATTCAGAGTCTCTTTGAGCGCTATTAGTATAATAGGTGGAAGAGATGTCTTTTTCTTGAGCTCAAAAATGCGCAAGCCGACTGAATTCCTAAATTGGCATACCGTACCGTAACAACCATTCAACTCGGGTGGATGGCAACTTTATTGAGCAACAAAGAGTATGATGCTCGTGAACAGGCAGTCAAGACAAGGAATGGAGAAATGATTCGAGAGGGAATCCGTAAGAAGGAAGACAGCGAACGAAGATGGAGTGGTCCAGACTTTGAAAAAAGAGAACAATATATGAGCAAAGATGATGAAAGTTACACAAAAAGTTGTCTATTCAAGAGGCTGGTAGTTCATGAGAGAAGACGAAATGGAAGGAAAGTTAACAGGTGAAGAGGAGTATTGTGCAAAGAATCAAGAGAGTGAACACAGACAAGGATGAAGTAAGAAGTTGCTGAATGGAGAAGAAGTCATGAACAGGGAACTTTGGCTGCCGTTTCCCCCAAAACCCTCCTACCAAAATACTGATTCCTGAAACGGTTTGTGCGTGGAAGAGATAAGTGAAAAACGTTTTTCTGCTGCTGGCGCTGTATTTCAAGCTGAAATAATCTGAGCAAGTCAACTCAGTTAAGTGGAGTCTCGTTCTGCACGTTGTTGAACTTACTTCGACGGCCAAGCGCCAACGATATTCTGTAACGAGCGTTTTAATTTCTTTGAAATCGAGCGCAGCACGCATCGAAATTTCTTGGCTCTTGGTGCCAGCAGTGGCAGCGCAAGTTTCCTTTTAATAAAAACGACTTGTGATGCGTAGGCGGTGGGAAATGATTCAGTTGATTGCTTCCTAAGAATAATTTCTTTGTGTTATTCTTCGCTCAGGGAAATCTCAACTAAAACTAATGATGCAAATCAAGTATCCAATTTCATTCTATCCTTTCTATAAAGCCACTTGATATGAAAATCATTTTTGCAATATTTTCTTGAATTCCTGTAATTATAATATGAGTTGGATAGAAAATAAATAATTGACATAATGTAGTGATAGGCCTGTATGAATTTTATATGAATTATAGTGATTATCACAAGAGGAATTATAATGGTGAAATATAGTATCCTAATATCGATACAGTTAAAGTGTGATATAGATACTGTTACCCTTGATTTTTATAGTGGCACATATTAAATGTAAATACGTGATATTAATTGAAAAATTTATAAAAGGTCCAACTACGGCCCGCGGCTGATGAGACTCCTCATCAAGAAAGAACATAATACATTCCACTTATTAAAAAATGATGTCGGTAAAATTAATCAATTCACTGTACTTTAGTCGTAGCTGTAATGTAAAAACTACAATTTAAGATACACTTAATGAGTTGAAATAATATAAAACTTACTTGGAAACATGGATACAAAAAATCTGTCTAAATTACTTATAGGCCTATGTAGGCTTAGCTATGTAGATGTAGGCTTGAATATAGTGTAGTGGCTTGAAACACAAAAAATGGTAGAATCGTAATCGATAAAGATTCATGAAACTATACATCTGGCAAAGATAATATTGCTGTATAAATCTCCGCAGAGATAAAGCAGTCTCATTGAATTTTTGGAACATTGATTAGAGATGTAGGCTTGAATATAGTGTAGTGGCTTGAAACACAAAAAATGGTAGAATCGTAATCGATAAATTGCAATTTTCCAAAGATATGGAAAATTCACGAATTAACAATGATCAAAACCGATGTGCAATGTATCGTTTTGATGCATAAAATAAGTTTGTTTTCGTTATTTGCTTTGAATTACGGTAAGTGTGACTAGACTAGGGATGTCAATCCCGGGGTCCCGAATCCCGGGATCCCGGTCCATTTTCAATACCTAACAATCCCGGGATTTTTCAGCGTCAATCCCGGGATTTTCGGGATTAGAAAACATGAAATTGTAAATAAAATTTCCAAAAACAATTCAATATAGAATTCATTTACGTGATGAATATGAGTTTTGCATAATTTATTGTTCTAAGTGTTTGACTAATTTATTCTACAGGCACAGCTCACAGTTGCATATACATTATACTGTATAGCCAAGTGGACTCACCTATGTCTACCTGTAACCCGCATCTTAAGAATTTGATGTTTGACTATATGAGAATAATGAACTATTTTTGTACCATTTTGTACCACCAAATGAAAATTTTGTTAACGTTCCAGAACCAAAATATTTGAAAAATAAAGTGCGGGTTCAGGTGGACACCCCTACCCGCATTTGTGATTTTTCAAAATTTGAAGATGCCATAATAATGTACTATTTTTGTACCTTTTTGTACCACCAATTAAAAATTTTGTTAACGTACCAGAACCGAGATATTTGGAAAATAAAGTGCGGGTTACAGGTGGACACCCCTACCCGCATATGGAATTTCTCCAATCTAATTATACCAAATTAATGTACTATTTTTGTACCTTTTTGTACCACCGATTAAAAATTTTGTTAACTTACCATAACCGAGATATTTGGAAAATAAAGTGCGGGTTACAGGTGGACATTCGTACCCGCATATGGAACTTCTCCAATCTAATTATACCAAATTAATGTACTATTTTTGTACCTTTTTGTACCACCGATTAAAAATTTTGTTAACTTACCATAACCGAGATATTTGGAAAATAAAGTGCGGGTTACAGGGACATTCCTACCCGCATACGGAATTTCTCCAATCTAATTATACCAAATTGATGTAGTATTTTTGTACCTTTTTGTACCACCAATTAAAAATTTTGTTAACCTACCAGAACCGAGATATTTGGGAATAAAGTGTGGGTGAGGGGGGTGGAGAAAAAAAGGAAATTCTCAATAACATCTCCATTATAGATTTTAATTCAAATCTGACTGAAGCATTATTTTCTACGACCTTTGTAGCATAAGAAACGGATGTTAGATGAAGATTTATTACAACAAGAGGTAAGGAAGATGCGTAATTAGAAAATGGTGATTAGAGGTGGATATTTGTAGGCCTATAACAACTTACCCTTGAATAAATATTGGATTATTTCGATGCTAGAATGTCAAACCCCTTCTCAACTATCAAGGAGCATAGAAAAAGATTTTTGTTACCAGCTTATACCAGAGATATATGCAAAATCGTGGTATGGATGGGCGGGGGGTAGGTGAAACATCGAAAATCTTCAATAACTTTCTCAATATTGAATTTTTTTCAAATCTGTCAATGCCAGAATATTAAACTCCATCTCTACTATCGATAAGCATCGAATTAGATTTTTGTTACCACCTTAATCCAGAGATATATGCAAAATAGTTGTAAAACAGGACGGGGGGTAGGTGAAACATCAAAATCTTCTATAACTTTATCAATTTTCGATTTTTTTCAAATCTGTCAATGCCAGAATGTTAACCTCCATCTCTACTATCGAGAGGCATTATAATTATTTAAGCTACTATAATTTCCAAAATATCATAAAAGATGTTAACCTACCTCAAATTTTTTCAGTTCTTCCTGAACAATATTGGTTGTTAGAAAAGGAATGAATAGAAAGAGTTTTCGATAGCCTATAAGAAGTTATTTAAGTGTCGCAGTAACCACCCGTGAAGACCTCAGAAGTTGGGTTTGAGCCAAATTTGATTCTTTATAGTGTTAATCCAAATAATAATGTCACTTATGGAAGGATTATGTTTTTGGAGACGATACAACACCTTTCAAAAAAAATCTTACGAAGTTGATGAGTAACCGGCATTGAGTAAGCTGAGATGAGCTGAAAACTTTGGTATTAATGGATTAAGTTTCAATCTTGATAGAAGGGAGAGCGTGTTTCTCAACCCAACAATTCAATTTGTCTACAACTTCCGAATTCATAGGCGAAGAAGCTGAACATTACTTCAGAGAAAAATGAGGCTGTTGACAAATGGACAATAAAAGAAATATTTTCTGTTTTCTAAGAAAAGTGACGTTAGGATGCTCTTCTAGGATACAATGTGACCACACTGATGTAGAGAAGAATATACTTCGATCTGTGTGTTTTATTACTAAAATACTGCCTGTATTGAAAAGTGTGTGGTGAACATCAATACTCTTCTATTTCCGTATCCCCATCTAGTATCTATCCCTTCTATATCCTTCCTTTCAGATCCCTTGATACAGTATTCTTTTCCAGGGTGCTCTTCAAAATGATTCATTCGAGTAAGAATAGAAGGCGATGAAAGGTTTTTCTTATCTTGCATATGGAAGAAGCTGCAGAGCTCCCTTCCAGCTTCATTCCAACATGATTTATATTGAGTATGTGGAATATCAGAGCGTGCATGTGTGTGTTCAAATTGTTGTGCAAACTTCAGTATACAGATCGCTGTATGCAATTCTCTGCAATATAAATATTAAATTCTAGTTAGGAATTTGACAGTCGTATGAGGGTTATCACCCAATCATACCAGATTCCTTTTCTATAAAATTTCACCGCTTTAAGATTCATTGTCATCTTCCTGTATCTCTTAACTGCGGGTTCACACGAGAACTATTAAGTTCGCTGCAATTTTCAACAAGATTTTTTCAACGGCAATTTGCAGCGTCCCGGTAGAAAATTGAGTCGCATGGTGTGCTTTACAAATGGTGTCATTTACGCTAATGAGTTTTTACGATCTTGGTGGGTTGGAAAAATTCCACTAGAATCGTTGCTATTCATAATAGCCCTGGATAGCGGAAATTGTTCTTCTATACGTTGTTATATACGTTAAATATACGTTGTTAAGCTTATTGATTTCAGAATCAATTCTCATTTTCACCCTAAAATTCCTCATTTGTCAATTTTCTTGATTCCCTATTTCGGCTTAATCTATTTTGTACTATGTATATCTATTGCTAAACCAAGTTATATTTGATAATATGATGATGACCCACAATCCATTTTCTACAATGTGATACTGACAGGTTATAAATGCAGCCGAAACGGCTTGTTTGCTTGGACACTCTATAATATGACTGAATTATAAGAGCTAAATATTCATTCTGCAGATATGAGTATTGTGAAAAATGTATTTTTGAGTTATGATAATTTTCTTCGTTCAATAAGCTACTTTTTCAAGTTCTGAGCTCCTGTTCATGACTTTGAACAGTAAAATATCATGACGTTGAATTAATTCATAGTTTTGATGATTTGAAATCATAATTCAAAATACGGAAAAGTCCATAAGAATATCATCATACAGAACTATCATAGTTTAATTTGGGCCTTTCTATGTGGGGATGTTTGCAGCTCTAGATGCACGTAATCAGAAAGGTAAGTAATCATGTTACTCAAATAATACGTAGCTACTCAAGTAACCGTGACCTAAGGGCTCACCCCTCGGCCCATGATGTATGTGGCTATTCAAGAGCTTAAAGTAGTATGCTACACTATAAGATGTTGGTGGTACTTGAGCATTGCCTTGGAGTGTATTAAACCTTTAATCTGAAAATATTATTTTTGTTTGATTCAATTAGACTTTTCCAATTGCTTATGTTTCGTTCCAATCCACTTGTGTTTCGTTTCAATTGAAATACCTGAATCTAAAGAAAATATTTTTAAAGAAAGCTTTCGAACAAGCAATACTAATTCCGGAGTGCTTGATACTTTTATTATTTGTTTACACACTGTTCAAAACTTCTGGTAAAGAATTCTCGCATAACAATAATAATAATAAGTCGATACAACAATATCTTCAGAATGATCTGCTTTGAACAGTGAATCAACAAAAATATTATCATTGTTATTGGTAGCTATAATAGAGTATCATGTTTCTAAACACAAATAAGTAAGTCAAAGAAGACTTAGAAGTTCTCACCTGCGCTTAGAATGTACCAGAGTGTTCCTCGCGATCACTAGACTAATACTCAGACCATCATTACATTGGAACTCTTTTACCGGCGTTAATTGGCAGATCAAATTAAATCAACATAAATATTTTTAATCGTCCTATGACAGCAACGCATAGCGTTCACGTAATGTGGGTTGCCGGTATCAGAGATTGAAGGAGCTGCACCTCTGACGAGGGCGCGCGAATTACTGACTGACAAGACGACTAGAACGATGAAGGATGTGATTGTGCGCATGTGCTGTTGCGTCCGTCGCTGCAGCCGTGGTAACCATAGAACTGCACAGCATCGATAACGCGCGCGCACCCTTTTTCTGAAACACACACACGCACGGGACAGTTCACACAGGGACAGTTCCGATGCCAGATGTCCCCCTTTCCACAAAAGTCCAAGTCTGACGAACGAGACCTTCTGATCCATATTCCCCTAAAATAAAATAAATATTAGAAGAGAAAGTTTTAACGAATCCCCGATGGTCAATCGATCCTTTCCCTGTGGTAAACTGAACCGCTTAAAACCAACTTTACTTTAAAATACGTGAAACCTCTCTTGTATCCTCCACAAACTTTGATTTCTAAAAACTTATTTTCTAACTGAACAACCGCAGCTTTTTTCTATTGCGAGTTTTAAAAGGAAAGATTTGGGAGAGTGAAGTTCAATATCATTTTTCGAATAATTTTGTACAATAAGACTGAATCTCATAATTTTATTTACTCGATTTTATTGAAAATGAGATTTATTTAGGCTTTATAACATGCGGGTGTAAGGTGCATGGAGTGAAAATATCGTTCAACAAATGGGATTGATGGAATAGAATGTGAAATAGTTGAATGATTTTATTCTTCTTCCAATATAAGTATGCTCATTATTAACATTTTGTAATTTCGCTAGATTTCTTGGAAAGCTGGGTCTTGAAGAGTATTAATTTTACTTCTTTGTATTTGGCAGCCATGATTAAAGGCTTGATAATAATACCGACCTTCAGACAGACATGGCCATAACCTCAGATTATGTACAAAGAACGTTCAAAATTTTAATCGATTTTCAAATTTCAGTTTTGAAACCAGTGAATTATTCGATTTGTGAGGATTTATTCAGAAGGACTTGGTGAACGTGGCACGTGGAAGAAGTGAGATAAACTTCCAGAATCTGATTTCCAACGGTATTAAAAGTTGGTGAAGGTAGAAAGATTACATTCTGAGCTAAGATAATCCACGTTTGAAGAGCTAAATCAACTTTGTCAAGACTTTAAACCAAAAATTTACTTGGTGACTGGTGACAGCGTTGTACTTCAGTGAAAAAATGAAAATAGGGTAGAGATAAGCAGAACGATATAGTTGGAAGCGTTTTCTATTCCCGTACAGTATTATTTCTATATCACTCTGGGAGATAAGCGCATTTGACAGAGTGAGAGTAGAGAAAAAGTGAAACTCTCATTGCTCGATTTTGACACTCTGTTATCTCTATGACATAAAATAGACTTATTGGCGCTTTTATCCCATATAAACTCGTACCATCCAGTAAGCTTTAAATATAAAATAATAGTATCGACAATCTACAGTACCGTATATTTTTTGTTCAATTAACTTTGTACATTGTATTATTTTATTGTACTCATTGTACACATTGTACTCATTTTATTATTATTTCAATCAAAGCACACCTCATAATTTCTTTCAAATAAAGAGGAATAATAGTAGGCATTCAGATATCAATGGATCTTCATGATAGATATACATCGATAATATCGTTTTCATATAGCGATATTCAGAGACTGGATATTCATCAGCTTTACAAAGTATCGGAGTCTGCGAATATCATAATGAATAGCAGGATATTGCTATGGATAATGTTGAATGTTTTAAAAATACTCCAACTATCCACTATGTCTAGTCCAGTACACAGGGAATTTTTTCTGCAGAAATAGTGCATGCGATTGTATTGCTCTAAGGCTGAGGCCGCACGTGGAGGGTGGAGGGTAGTTGGTAAATCTATAGAACATACACACCATCCACAGTAATACATCGTATGAATGGTGTGACGTCATACTGTTTTTTGAGGTTAGATTGTCCATATTTAAGAATTTCAAGATGGCGGCTGCACAAATACCATTCATACGATGTACTACTGTGGATGGTGTGTATGCTCTATAGATTTACCAACTACCCTCCACCCTCCACGCTCTACCCACCGGCAGTGCGGCCTCAGCCTAATAGCTACATTGGGGTACCAATAATGTGTATTTGAAAAATGCACACAAAATTTCTCTCGGCACAACTTTTGACAGCCATAAAACCATGCATTTTTTTAGTTTTTCGCATATAACTCAAAAAATGAACACATTTCCATGGGTGCATCCTCCCAGTAAATTGTAGAGGACAAAATTCTGTATCGATTGCAGAAGAGAAAACATAAATTGGATGAATATAAAACTTTTAACATTCATTTAAAAAACAAATTTTTCCCCAAATTTTTAAAAATGTTATGTAGCTCATAAATGGACTGATGAATAAACGGAAAAATGTATTACCCCCTTCCTACACGTTATAAAGCAGCAAAAATTGAGTTCAGAAAATACAAAAAATATATATTTGACCAATTTTTGGAGTTTTGACAGACACTTTTCCAAAAATAGAACAGGCTACAGGTGGTTTTTCCAATACTTTGAACTTGGGTTGGACATTATAAAGTTTCACATAGAGCCTATCTGATATTTCGTAGTGTACTTGGATCACTTTCCATCAGAATGCTTACTTTACTGCTCTGAATCCAAATTATTTTTGATACAAAGGACATTCAAGGATAATAGAATAAGGACACCCCTATCTTTCGTAAGAGTGAACAGATTCCGATAACCTATAGCCCATTGTTTTCAGCTTGAAGAGACGGTTCTATTTCGTTTATCTTATGTTGAATCTAGTCAAAATTGAAGAATTCCATCACCTAGACTAGAGTACTTCAGAAAAAGGCAATTTTTTGTGTTTAAACGCGTCTACCTTGGGAACCATTGATGAGAAAAGACACATTTGAGCTCAGATTGTAGATCATAACGTCCTCTATCAGTTGCACTACCTTAAAACATTCTGTTCTAAGGGGAAGTACGTTTGATTTTGAAAATCCAAAATTTTTTCTCTTCCGTTTTCGAATTACATGCGAAAAACTAAAAAAATGCATGGTTTTCTGGCTGTCAAAAGTTGTGCAGGGAGAGGTTTTCCGTGCATTTTTAAAATACATTATTGGGGCTCTAATGATGCTATTAGAACAATAAATCACATAGGCCTACACCACCTCTTGCAGAAATTAGCATTACATAATCCTCTGCGTACTGGACTAGTCAACCATAGAGAAAGAATAACGTGAACAATGCCTTCTGTTTTATATTACCGTATGCGACACAGTAGTACTGAGTTCAGTAATAGAGATTTTACACTACTCACGAATACATCAATTCATACTGACGATAACAACTGGAAGCCCACTGCTTTACTCACTGAAATTTCCAATTTCAGTGCAATTAAGATTTCGTCAGTACCTCTGAGTAGTGTAATCCATTGCTTAATAATACTGGTGATCCTACCATAGGCAGGATATAAGGCTTTATTGTTCAAATGACGTACTGAATTCTAGGTTTAATAATTTATCTTGTCATTTCCGTTGTCGTTATCACACAATAGCCTGCAAAATAGAAATTTCCTAAATTCAATCACTGTACATCGTGTCTTATAAAGCCTTATACCTTTTTCCCGATAACTGATTTGCGTACTTTTACGCGTAATTCGACTTGTCTGATCCTACATAGACAAAAATGTTTGAAACAACAGACATCAATATTGAAGAGGGAGGACGTTGTGGAATTGAACCTTCAACGTTTGACAGCCAGTGCCGAAAACAGCTGAAAAGCACAAAGGATCAGACGACCAATTTTGCAATCCGGTTCAATCGGAAAAAGTGTATGGTAATCGAGGAAGAAACAACAGAAAACCGAGACATTTTCGTAAAAGCCAGAATAACGTCCAAACCAGAGACCATTTTATTCTAATTCTGATGAAAATGTGAAATGGTCTCTCTTTGAAAAATTCGATGTGGAATCCTTCATTCTCTCTCAGTCACACACCGTATCTCTCTATTCATGAATCCCTTTACTAATTACCAAACATGTAACGAGGATTTCCAAACCATCGTTTATCAAAGTCTCGTATGTTATCTGATCTACCTCTCAAATGACACTAACCATATTTCCAGAGCTCAACATATTTCTGCAGCCAAGGCTTCCGTACCCGACTTGCCTACACATTAATTAATCGGGCAGTTGCCAATTTGGACATCTCAGATCATATCATATAGAATATTGTAGTTAACTTAAAGCACTGGTTTTGAAGTATTTGCAATTTACTCGATCAATCACTAAAAACTAACGCTACCTAAGTTTGGAGAAGTAGGTATTAGTTGGTTATTCAAATAGAAATATGTATTTTTCAAGTTCGTATACAAAAGCCTTCTATTAGATGCTTATCAGGTTAATTAATATGGTTATATATTTTATTCAATAAAAGCTTTTTTATTAAGTATAAGGTTGAGGTTGAGTATAGCTTTGTCATTCATCAACTGAAAGTAATGAAATTCAGATATTTAGAAATCTAAAAGATCAAAGAAATTCACTCAAGATATAAATGTATCGCTCAACATCCCATGTAGGGCCTAAACCTGCCAGCTGGTTGCCAGGTCTGCCATTCACTTCATTGCAGAGGTGAATAATCATCAACAAGGATTCAGGTAACGTGTGTGGTTAGCGTTAGCACGTTGATTCTCTCAACCACAAGCTAGCTTTTGAAAACGAGTAACGGCGCAGAACACTTCTGAATAACATCCAGTTCATCAGTCATATCAGTGTAATGCAAAAATTACTTTTCCTCCAGAGACGGGAAACTGTCTTTACTAACGACAAGCCAATCTCCCAAAATAGGGATAGACACAAGATAATATGTATGTTATGCAATTTCTTAGTATATAATTCAACTACAGTATTGTAATTGTTACTTACTACAGTATTGTAAATATTATTAAAATAATAATAACTTGATGAATGAATATAATATCTAACTAATATCTAATATAATATCTATTCTGAACTCACATAGGTACACAAAAAAATATTTCATAAGCAGAAGGGAAACTGTTCAATATAAGTCTAACCATCGACAACTTTCATAGATTATTGATATTCTCATGATAGAAGTGTTGTATTGAACTCAAGTAGCCCATTCTACGTTTTCTAAGTTACAAAAATTTTTCCAACTCCATTTCTAAACTTCTGTGCTCGCAGAAGATTTTCCGAGAATTTCATATTTATATAATACAGTTGAAACTCTTTTGAGCAGAGATAATACTGCTATGTGTTTAGTCCGAGGTTTGAGTCTTCACCTATAGCTAGAAAATTTCATCCTGTTTAATTATTTTTTTTAAATTATTATATTCATACAAGATTTTTGAAGAATCTAGCATCCGATTATCTCATTAAGAAATTATATTAATAGACAAATGGTCGACAGTTACGTGTAGAACAAGTATTATTATTCAGCTTCCACCCTATATTCACCACCATGTTGATTTGTGATCAGACCCCTTGCTCATTTTTTCAATAAATAAACCACTAGTAAAACTTTATTCTAATAATGAACAACTGCAGAGCTATTTGTTGCAACATTAATCTAGCACTTGCTTATGAAAAACGTCGCGACAAAACTTACAATTTCATGCTCAATCCCCCTCCCCCTCCCCCTCCATTTCCTCTCACGTCCCAATTTCGTACTCGTCCAAAACACCCAGGGCGATAGCGCTCTCATAAGTAGTTTTCAAACCGCATTTGGCGACGTCCCAAAAGGAAATATTAGCGGAGACCCTGCTACAATAAGGTGGAAAATCTGAGATTGGGAAGCAGCTTAATTCGATGGCAATCTAACCAATGGGTGTACATTATTTTCCAAATTGCAACATTGCTCTACGTTGTTATCTAGTGGAAACTAGTTTTTGTCTTCCTGATTAAAATAGTATATCATTGTAAGATAATTGAATGGATAAACATTACTTATTATGATAAACTCATTTTACATTTTTATTCGCTTATTGGTGAATTAGTATGAAAAAGTAGTTAATGAGATATTGACCTTCACAAAATTAAAAGAGATATCTCAAATTTTTCATTGATATAGTATCGCGTTCAACAGTTTTATCACAATAGAATGAATTAGTTTGGCTCTTATAATGAGCTGAACTACAAAGTAGGCCCACCTATTTAACTTTTTCTTTCTGACCCAATACATTCACGCTACAAATTGATCTCAATTGGTTTCTTCCACAATTCAAAAAAATGTTGATTTTCGTTGAAAAACCTTTTTTCCAAGACAAACATATAAACCTATTCCAGTTCAGGTTCTTTGAATTTGATGAAAAATTCTTTCCGAAAATAGATTGCAGAAACGTTTGAACTGGAAAAGTGTGATGAACAACAGATTTAGGAAAACATTTATTAAACCTCAGTTCACTTCAAAATCAGTGGAATATAGTAATCAGGCAAAAGGTGAATTTATTATAATAATTACAAGATCTGTAAGCATTTGTGAGCCCGGAGCAGAGAGATAGCTTTTGTCGGAGCGTAGCTATATATAGGGGTCCTAGTCATTAGACTATTATATTGTGTAGTAGCCAGTAGGAAGTCCTGAAGTCCTAAGCAGTGATCCGGTGCAACCGAATTGGATTAGAAGAGAGAGCGAGTGAGTTAGAGGAGTGAGAGTGAGAGTGAGGAAGAGAGAGAGAGAGAGAGTGAGAGAGAATGAGGAGAGCCGCCGGTGGCCAGTGACGGCGATCAAGTGATCCCCTGAGAGTCATCTCGGGCTTATCTTTCGCTTCAGGTCTCCAATCAAAACAAACGGGACAACAATGATCTGACAGCCAGCTAATTGATAGCCTGATGGAGTAGGCTTCATCAACAACAGTTTATACTGCTGCAGTTGTGGAGATAATTTATCAAGTTTATCCCAATATTTTATATTTGTAATCTTATCTCACACAAGAATTAGATGCTACTTCTTCATCTTGAAAATTCATTCGATCATTATTAACAAATGCTACATCAGGTTGAAACGTGAACTGTGGTGAACTCCAACAGATGACCGATAGAAATTTTATTGTCCTAGAGAATCTAGGGCAAAACTCAATCGGAATAAGTTAATTTTCCAATATCTATACATTCTTAAGTTGAACAATTTATAATAGATTGTTTCAAGTTAGCTGAAAAATAAAATTACGTTGAAAACCCGTGAAATTAACTAATAGGAAGGCGAAGATTGAAAAGCAGTACAAAAGTGGCAAAAATATTACTTTAGAAATTTATAACAGGAACAAAGAAATAGAATGAATTGCGCTATACAAAAGAGGAATTAGGCTTTGATATGATTCATGTATCCATTAACATAGAAGAAAAATACATCAAAGCAAACATACGATTCGAATAGTATTAATTACTTTCCATCAGGTTAACGACAGGAAATTTTATTTTAAATATCAATTATTGTTGATTGAATAATGTGAAATTGTGCAGATAAATATTTATTTTCTAAGGTTATAATAAATGAATTATTATCTTATCACAGTTTACACCACATTACTCAATTTGTGACATTATTCCTTTCATGTAAATGGTTAAATCATTAAAATTTTCTCTACATTCTCAATTCTCAATAGCTTACAATATTTTCCAATGATCATGACTGATATAATTTTCATTATTAATTTTCTTACAAGAACAGAAGCTTAAAAGATGCTTACTTGTTACTTGTTAATGCTTACTCATAAATCACCAGAGCAGTAAGGGTCTCAATCGGATTCCATCTTTGAAAAATTAGACGTGAGTCAAAATTATTCCAATATTTTCAGAAGCAAGCAGGGAGGCAGCTTCACTAATTTAGAGTACCTATATTGTTGAATTCCTGAAAGCTTGATTGATTACACATCCAAATATAAGATGCAATGTCATACTCAACAAATACTATGAGTTCGTATACGAGATTCAGGGTAATAAAAGAGAATCGCAGGTCGAGAGACATAGATGTCCACAGCAGCAAAACAGGCATCGAGTAATACAAGTCAGTAGGGCCGGTGACATCTGTCAGGCCCTGCTTGATTTCTGAACGTTATTGGCTACATGTAGGCTATGTGAGATTGCAGATACAGACAGCAGCTAGGGAGCTTCGTTTCAACGATGGGATAGTGAGGAGGCGAATGAGGTGGCGGTGGAGGAGGAGAAGAAGGAAAGCAGAGAAAAAGATTGGACAGGAAGCAAGGGAGCTGATAGCTTTTACAGGGGCTGTGGGATCCAAGTTGTAAACAGACCAGCACACGAAAGGGTTGCGACGCAGCTCGTCTTATTTTGCTTTTCCATTTTTCTGTGATTCATTTATTACTAGACCTCGAAAAAAAAACAACATAACCAAGGGTTGGTTTTATTTGCTTTGGGAAAATATTGGGAAAAAGGGCTGTATATGAGTTTGAATAATGAGACAGAAAAATATAATATTTTAATAATAATTGATATTAGGTACAATTTATTTTGTAAATCAAGATCGAACACTTATAAATTATGATCGAAATTAAAATCAAACATTGAGCCATTTGAAAAAAGCTACCATAAATTTGACTCAGTCAAATAAAATTCTAAGTTTTCGAAAGATCAAACATACCGTAATAATAAATTCAATTACGATATTTTTCAACTTAAGGAGATATTCTCACGGTATCTGAATAATGTTATTACCTTTCAAAATGGTTGAGTAGTAGGCCTACACTGTGCTATTTCTAGTAATTCCTGGGTTGAAAAGGCATTTCAAAAACTCAAAATTCCAATTCATCAATATTATCTCCCAATTGAATTGGTGAATGTAATAATACTGATTATAAAAATAAACTCACTCACTGGAATTAAATCTTATACAATATGTGTTATTGCTGTAATTGAGTAAATTAATAATGAATAATCTTCTCAGTTTATTGGCAATGATCCGGTTTTTCACATAAGTTACACAAATAGCTACCGGACTTTATTTAATTTCGAAACAGGTCAATTTTTGCAATTAGAAAATCGTTATTGCGATGACTCCCTGATGCAGACAATGATCAAGATATCAGTCATCCCATATACTTTCCAATCAGAGAACGTTTCACGTTCTGATATCCATTTGTTGTCCAGCCAGAAATTTTTTGTATGCTTTATTAGTAGGTAAGTACGTATACTTAGTAATAGAATTATAAGAATCTCAGGTAAGATATTTTTTGGGGTTTTCTTCTCCAATTCTTAGATTCATAATGATAGCAAAACTATTTTATATGTTAATGCGCATTCTTTGTGCGTATTGGACAGATAATTTTCCATTGTTGAGTAGTTGCGGAGGTTATATTGCAGCAGTTTCTCATATTAAATGAAAATACAAGATATAATCACTGATTTATTAAAAAAATCTGGTGTGGTACACTCACACAACTTTCCTTGCCATTCATTTTTGCATACGGTACTTAATACAAGTATTTATACGTAGTCATCAGCAAGTGCAAATTGCAATAGGCACTTCCTCTTCTTCTGGTACTAAAAGTGAATTTTTCACTCGTCGCTCAGGCCTCGCGCCTACCGGCGCTTCGGCCCATCATAATATGCATTATTTGCAATTATCACTAGCCCTAACAAAATCCATTATTCTCAACAATGCTGCGGATCTTCTGCTATTTTGCCAGGAACGAGAGTCATGGTAATCGATAGGGCTCAAGACTATTTCGGGTATGAGTTCAAGAAAAATCGTTAGAGACGTTTTCGAGAAAATCGTAAAAAAACATAATTTTTGGCAAATTATTCGCCATTTTTTGATGATTTTTTCTTAATTTCTTCGAGTCGGGTCCTCATGGTATAAGAACCTTAAGTTCAAAATTTCAAGACAATCTGTCCATTAGGGATCGAGATATAGTGTATACAGACATACACACACAGACCAATACTCAAAAACCAATTTTTTGGACTCAGGGGACCTTGAAACGGATAGAAAACTTGAAATCGGGGTACCTTCAATTTTTTTGGAAAACAATTCTTTCCTTTCCTATGGTAGTAGGTAGGGCAAGGAAAGTAAAAATCGAGATAACGGTATCGGTTGCTACACACCATTATCAATCTCTGAAACCTGATGTTTTCTTGAAAATCAAAATTGTGAAATCCATATTTGAATATTATTATTGATGTTTATCATGAACACTACTAGACTGATGTTTTCCAAAAATGATAATTTATTTATTTATCCATTTAATAATGTAGCAACACCCAACGCAACAGGCACAATGGGTTAGATAAAGAAGAAGAAGAATAATGTAGCAACAAAAACAGATACCTCGATTTTTTTATAAATCATTGGTTATTATTATTAGCGTATGGCTTTATTTGGTGGGGAGACCAGAAGCACAGAGTAGGTAAACCTACATACTCTGGTTGTAGGTTTATACATAGGTTGTAGGTTATACATACTCTGTGCCAGAAGGTGATTCCACATCGCCAAAATAGCCATGTTTCGCCGATAGGAAACTTGGTGAAAATTCTTGATTATATTCACTGTAATTTAGATTGATCACTGTAAATCATTGGTTTGACAATAAATTATCTTGTATCCTCATTCAGACAATTTTCAATATTATTACTTAGTCCAGTCAAATTGAGCAAAAAAAGTGAAAGTCAGAGGACCCAGCTGAAAATTTGCAAATATGATCAGAAAAGGGCGCTGAATAACATACTAAGAGTCCCCAAGGGTCTCTTGTATCTCAATTCCGATACTAACCATCTGAAAGAGGAAAATTTCCTCTACATTTCAGTTTAAGTTTCAGATTTTTGCGCCCACAGGTTCCCGATTGGGAGTCACTTGAATGTAAAAAAGGTGTGTTTTCAACGAGGAGGTATTATTACACACAGTACCATTATAACGTAAAATTTGAAATTTTTCATCAAATTTGACATATAATATATGAATTTATACCGCAACAATGAGTTGAAAGCGATGATCTATCACACGATGAAATCCGACGTACTGTTCAAGTTATGAATAAATATATATAATTTAAAATATAGGGGATGCTTTTGACCAACCCCCCAAGAATCCTACGATACTTTTGGTCGGATGAACATTGCTAATGACAGCCTAGGGTCTCAGGAACAGTATTCAAGAAGTATAAGCAAATCCCAATTTTTTTTGTAAGTTTTTTGTTTTAAAATATGCAATTTTTGGGGGTTTTGGGGTGTAAGGATTTACTAAAATCGATTTAGCACAAAAAGTATCAAACATAGGAGTGTGGAATTGGTCTCAAATGAAAGAGAAATTAATTTCGCCGAGAGGGATTTTGAAATACGAATGTACGGGTGCTCATTTTATAGTTACAGACTTTTTCAGTAAGAAAAATTTTAAATTCTCGATCCTATGAAAAAATTGCCAAATTTTTAAAAAATTGTATCTCAAAAACGGTTGATGATACTACAGAGTTGCAATTGGTCTTCTTCTTTTCCAAATTTTATTGTCTACAAAAAAGGTCCTATAAAATTTTCTCGTCCGACGCTTGGTTCGGCCACAATTCACGAAAAAACAATTCCTAGTAGGTAAATTTTACGGTTTTTTCAAGATGGCGGCCGAAGCTCACAGGGGACCCTTGGGGACTTTTAGTATGTTATTCAGCGCCCTTTTCTGATCATATCTGCAAATTTTCAGCAGGGTCCTCCGACTTTCACTTTTTTTGCTTAATTTGACTGGACTATTCACTTGAGTTGCTTGAAATTTTTCAGAAAGTCAACCATAAATTACTGTGGATACATCTTCTTCTGCAACTTTATTGAATTATGTAGCCAACTATAAGTGAACAATTTTATTCAAATGATGTGGTTATAGTTATTTCGCATATTATTATTGAAGATACACCTTATGAACATCTCAATTGAATATCAGTAAAAATTTTCACTTTCTTAGGAATTTAGACCTCTATGGTAGCTGATAATTCTACCAAGTTTTTTTCTCAAGAACATAGACATTCAAGTAATAAAATATAATTTATTTTACAAATAACATCAAATACAAAGCATTAACAAACTCAATATTGTCCGAACTATGAGAGTATAAACTATCAGCTAATATTCATCTGAACAAAAAATAAAATTAAATCTTTGTGACAAAAATTTCAAAATAAAATAATCTTCAACCCGGTTAGAGTCGTTACTCAAATCCATCATTATAATTTCATATTGACATTCCATTATCTTTGAGATTAAAACAATCGACAAAACTCATAGATCACCATAGAATAAATTTTTGCATAGCTTATAGGTTTAGTCGCCTGATAGACATTGACTAGATGACCTGCAAGTCTAGTTCATTATTGGAGACAATTAAATGGAAAGTAATATCAGTAAAGAAACCAAGTTTAACGGAAAACACCTTCCAATTTATTGTCGAGTTGCTGATCTGGATTTAATGTAACAACTCTAAAATCGGGTATTTATCTATGAATAATAGAAATAATAAAAAGTTTGTTCGATAGAGCTATTGATAGGATAGAGAATCCCATCCCTAATGTGATGTACTGATAATAAAGATTGAAATTGAGGATCTTCAAAAATAACAAATAATATAATTCTAAACGAGTAGATTATACGTGAAGCTATGCGCTTTTTCAATTAATGGCATCGCCATTTTATAAAAGTTATGTGCTTCTTTATCTATCAAGTCGAGAGTTTACAAAATTGGATATTTTATAAAATATATGAAAGTGGAAAAATAGGCCAGGTGCATGAACGTCGATCAAGGTAGTTGATTTAAGAATTATTCAAACCTTGATAAAAATTGTTGTGCTTTAGTATGTTCTGATTTAAGCAAAATTTGATGTAAGTATTTATACTCAGTTCACCGAGTGATTGGAGCAAATCAAATATGAAGTGTTATTATTCTTTGTACCCTGCTTGAACTGATTTTTCGTAACCTGCTTGAATTGAATTGAAATTTCAACATTTTCTTCAAAAAATCTGTGACCCAGTCTTTTGTTTATGATGTTAAAGACGCAACCCAAGCAAGTTTATCAGAAAAATAACACAAGAAATATTGAATTCGCTCTCATCACTCAGTGAACAGTGAACAAAGTATGATAAGATCCATGAAGTGATCGTTTCAGTACGTGGAATTGATAACGTTAATTAGTTATGCTGTTATGGCTTCAGTCAGTTCCCAATAAATTCAGGGAGTATTGAATATAGAATCTCTTTGTTCCTGACACCCAATGGGTAAAAGGGGATTCAAGCAAGTTATTGAGTGAGTATTGAATATAAAATGATGCACCAAGTTACAGTGTGTGCAATTGATAAAGTTGGTCAGTCATGCTTGATGAGAACGATGTTATTGCTTCAGTCAGTTCCCAATAGATTCAAGGAGCATTGCATGGTGCAATAGATGAGTTATTGCTTGGAGTTGACAATGTCGACGAACTCCGGCTTGAGAGAGGCGCCGCCGACGAGGAATCCGTCGATGTCGGCCTGCTTGGCGAGTTCCTTGCTGTTGGCCGCCGTTACCGATCCGCCGTAGATGATGCGCATGCTGTCTGCCACTCCCGCGCCCAGCTTCTCCTTCAGCCATGCACGCAGTTTTTCGTGAACTTCTTGCGCCTGGCAACATCAACAAAAATAATAATAATTATTATTATTGACAATCAAATATTTGATATAGTCAGTCCAAGCAAAGAAAACATCCTGACAAGAAGGGAAAATTATTCCAGTTCAGTGAATATTGATTCAAAGATTATAAATTTGGTCTAAAATTGTAGATCAGAATGTTTCTTATAATTTTCAAACCAATATTGACAGAGTTGAAGTAATTTTCCCATCTTGCCAGAATGTACCTTCTTCACTCAAGACATTCAATTATACAGCTAATGCCTTATAAAACTACATTGATTTTGCAGTTGATTTTTAAATTATATGTTTTTGATTTCGTACCTCTTCTTCTTCTTCTCAGCCTTTTCCCACTCAGGTGGGGTCGGCGTTTCGAGTCTGTCTCTCTGATTTCGTACCTCTATAGTATGTTTTAATGCCACATTAGCTAATTCAATGACTCATTAACCAGTCCTCAACGTAATAATTATCGAGGTTTTATGTGAACATAACCTTTATTTTTGATATCAACTACGGGTAATCAGAACTTGGGAACAAGAGACGTTTTGGACCCTCATTACAATGTAGCCTCGTAAATAAAAATGATACTGGTAAGAATAATGATATAGACAATAAATATTATTCGATAATATATCTTTGATCGACTACAATATTAACCAGTCTTCTTTGAACCAGCTTTTGATTTGAGAAGTAGTCATTTGATAAAACATTATGGACTAGAATTACACTGTCGAAGATCGTGGTCATAAACAAGATCCATAGCAATTCTAGCTTGATCATGTTTTTTTATAAAGTAATGCTTCTGAAAGAAGAAAATGGACTACAGAGAATATAGAGAATAGATAACATACAATACAATATGGAGAATATGCCTTTCAATTCATATTCTAAAAATTCATATTGGATAATCAATTATACAAATTCAAGTAAGTTATATATAGAAGGATATTTCTCCTTCTGAACTAAATAATTATCACATTTACACGAAAACATGACAGCACATTCAATATATCAATTAAACTTTCATAATAGATTAAGCCAACCTGTCAAATGTGATACAGGGTATTTGATAAAACATGGTCTATTACACATTGGCCCATAAAATATCTCCAATGAAATATTTGATAGTCTATAATATTCTATGATATTTGTTGTGGCTTGAATAAAATTCTCCTAAGATCGAGTATAAGCTATCATACTAATAATATAAGAAGCGTTGTCTAAATCAGTCTAGCTGGTTATAAATGGAAGTTATCGATACAAAATAAGCGATATTCACATGGTTTGTACAACTAACATCATTAAAGAGTAAATATAGCATTTAAAATAGAAAAGTGACACTTATATCAGAGGTTCAAATAGCCCAATGGAATATTAAAAATTCATGAATTTGATAATCAACTATAATTCTTATCTTTATTTCCGCACATAAATTTTGTAAAACAAATACTAATCAATTTTCATTTCGATACCATAAAGTTGAGGTTGTATTATTCATTGTATTTCACGTTCAAATTAAACACCTCGCTCTCTCCAATAGCCTAAAGAAGTAGCCTATATTATTGTAAAAAAGTATTAACTTAGTACTTGAACCTGTACAGGAAAAAATAATCTATAGCAAATTTTTATAGACCATAACTTTGACTTTAGAAAATTATTATATTCAGTGAGTCTATTCTCTTGAGCAGGCACCTTAACTAATTCTGCATACTAAATATAGGAGGCTAAATTCACCTTCATATGTCAACTGCAACAATTGATAAGAATTATTTTGGGTATATGAATCGTTATAATGTATTATTTATTTCATTCATGAATAATGTCGATTGACCTTGACTTAATTACGGCATGGTTATGATCCACATCATCAATATTTCTTCTGCATGATTTAAGAAACTATTTCAATATAAGAATATCGTAGATGAAGATAACTGGTTGTTTATAACGTGCATCATCTTATTTCCTAATCTTTATAATTTGTTTATCAAGCAAAGCATTACTTTAAAAAATTCAGAAAAAATTTATAATTTTCCGAAAAAATTCAAAAAATTATATCAACAAGGCAATTTTTCCGAACACTGGATTTTAATTATGAGCAGAACATTACTTGTTGACTAGCATTAACGATTGACATTGTGTGAACGCAGAATTGAAGAATATTTTTTCATTTTATTTATTTAGCATACAAAACATACAAACATATTGAATCGAGAACCCACCTGTTGGGGCGAGGCAGTTTTTCCGGTGCCAATGGCCCAAACTGGCTCATAAGCGATGACCACATTGGACCAGTCCTTGATTTTGGCAGCGATGGCCGCTGTTTGACGGAAGACAACCGCCTCCGTCTGCCCGGCTTCCCTCTCTTCCAGCTTCTCGCCGATGCAAGCTATCACAGTCAATCCATTTTCCAATGCGTGAGCTGTCTTTTCTGCTACTAGCTGAAAACAAAAATAATAAATAATTTGAAGTATCCATGAAATGTCCAAGCTATACTATGTACTCGGTTATCTTAAGCTAACTTGACGGAATGTTGCAAACATGAAACTAGGAAGAGATGGAAAAAAGTGCATTATATTTTGCCATTAGGAGCGCTGCAACGTGAATTGAAAAATTGAAAATGAATTGATAGAAAACTCTAAGGATACCTTTCACAAAGCTATTTATTCAATATTAATTCGATTAATTTCGTTGTATCAAGTTTTTTCTAGTCAAAGTTAGACATTTATTATGTATCAATTATTATTGAATCTGTGCTATTCATGATAAACAACATAACCAGTGGCAGCGCTACAGGGGGGCCGGGCCAATATTCTCTCGGACCCCCCAATCAAAACTTGTAGTTAAAAGTAGGCTAAGTATCACAGAAAACAGAGCAGACTCAACAACCTTTTTGTTAAAATAGGCACTGTCCAGAGTAGGCCTAAGTACATATCCACAGATTGCATCTACATTCTACACTACAGTTTTATATCTACACCAAAATCTAAATATTGTGGATACGCAAGGACTGAGAAATATTGGAAACAAAGAAAGATCTATTATTCATAGTATTAAGTAATTTCATGGAGTACGTCCACGGTAGCCTACTTGGTATAGTCTGGGCATGCTAAGAAAATCGTGTCACAATGCAATTCATATTGAAATGGCGTCTCCTCTCAGCATATATGTAAACTTTTGATACCAGCAAACTCATAGCAACAAAATTTTGTATAATAAAAGTAAAAAATTGTTTCTTTTTTTTTTTTACATGAAACCGTGGTTGCTGCTCAGTTACATCTAAAATAAATACTTGATACTCCTAAACTTTACTATATAATATACTTTTATAATGTAGGCTTAAAATCAGTGAGGTATGCTTTTAAATTGTGAATAAAAAAATTATTGCAAGTAGCCTACAGTAATTTGTATGTTGTAGCCTATAGTAGGCTAGCCCTAGTCTATAGCTAAATACAAAGTTGGTATGGTAGATCATTATCATGAATCATAAAACCACAACTTATGTGATGGTGTTGTGGAGACAGCAGCGATTTCCAAATATTATTGGAAAATTGTAATAACCTAGATCTCAATACAATATTCCTTTATAAAGAGTGACACACGTGAGATGGACGGTTTTCAATGAAATATTACCTAGTCAATTTTTTTATTAATTCATTTTTACACAAAATTAAATACTGTGCCGTTTGAGTTGGCACAAATAAAAGCTCATAACCTGAAATTTAAGTTTTGTTTGAAAAATAATAATGTCCATTATTTCGAATGCAGGACTCAACTCTCTTCTCAAAATCCTCCATCACATGGACTAACATTTCTGCAGTGATAACAGAAATTTCTCCAACAAGTTACGAAATTTGGACGAGTTGAAGAAATTGCTGATATCACAAGCCTACAGTGATGTTAGTCCATGTGATTGAGAATTTTGAGAAGAGATTTGAGTCCAGCATTTGAAATTATGGTTATCTCCTCGACGACATTATTATTTTTCCAACATAACTGGATAACTTTTATTAATCTGAAAGCTTTAATAAGCTTTATTAACTCAAATGGCACATAATAAGATTTGTTTTATGTAAAAATAATTTGCGTTAATTAAAAAATTGGCTGGGTATTATTTCATTGAAATTGTCCATTTCCAGTATGTCGCTCTGTATAAAGGAATTGTATTGAGAGCTAGGCTATTTCATTTTTTTCCAATAATTACAGTAGTTCCGTATTCAAAACTACCCAGTTGTAATTGCTTTTCTACTTATACAATAATTCTAATTATCTTTTAAAATCTCCATGCCTTATAATTTTTTGTCCACTATACTTTTGTTGATTGGTGTATATAATTATACCCTACAGTGAATTCATCATTATTTGAAAGATGGAAAACAAAAGAAAAACGGGGGTAGCCTACTGTACCTTTGAGGAAGCCTTCAGTTCACTTTTCAACTTATTTCATGCAACTTCAGGTTTTCAAAATATTCTCATTTTTTCAAGTATATTAGAATTATTCTTATCAACATATCGATCTGCCATAGATAATTATAATAACATAATTATTCTTGATTTGAATTAATTATTCAGGCTATGATATAAGCTATTACCGTATCAATTATTCTCATCTTGACATCGTGTATTTACTATAGAGACTGAATAATCAGACTGATTTTACAGTCTCTATAGTACCGGTATTTACTATCCTTCAATCTCATAGTATTTCTAATTTGATAAGAAATTTCTTCGCTGTTATGTTGCAATAAAGGAGTCTGTATTTTCTCAAACTGTAATTTTCAAAAAAAGTCATTATTACAATATAAGTTTTTCAAATAACTTCAGAAAATTCCAGTGAAACTCATAATATAGTAAAAAGTAATTAACTATGTATGAAAATTCATAAAAAATGTAAGAAATTGTAGCATCTAGGGTAGTGGAATGTATGGCACTTCAAAAAAGAAAAAAATCATGGCAATAAAAATACAGCAAATGTAGGTACTGAACCATATATCACGTGAAGCCTAGGTCTAGTGTCAGTAGTATAGCATAGCTCTTAATTAATTAGGTGGAGGGCAAAGGGAATTTTGGCTCTCAATTGCTGGCCCACCCAATGATATCTTGGGCCCACCCTTGGCCCCTCCATTCATTTGGGGCTAACGCCGCCACTGAACATAACCCATGTCAATTTTACACAGAGTGATCTTTAATTCTATAAAATTGGAATAAGAACATTTACCATTTTACCATCCAACTATAGGCTATACGGCTATACTCTGCGGTGTAGGGCAAGCTCCACACTTCTGTAGGAGGTCGGGACTACTCCGTTGCACCAACGGTTCACAAGACCTCTTCCAACTCTTCCTAGTTTCATGGTTGAAACACCAGAAGACTCTCACCGTAGATACAGAAGACCTAGATAAGTATACGGAGTCTATGCTCTTATGCAGAAGTCTTTGGTTCAATTCCTACTGACGGCCAACATTTTTCAAGGTTTTTCAATATTTTGTGGAGTTCTTGGTTACTCCGTTGTATCGGTTCATTTGCACCTGAACTCAACTGCTACCGGTATTTTTCTATTCAAAACCAGTATTTTCACTAGAGAACAGTTCAAAATTATATGCAGCCTATAATATTGCTCATTGACTGTTGATATGCCTAGCTGCAGCTGAGGTAAACTTTGTTCAAAATAGTTATTACTGTAAATCCTCAAAATAATTTTCAATCACAATCATCAATCATAATTTTCATTAATGATTATCTTTTTTCCTGAATTGATATTCTATCAAGCTTAATTTCAATTGAATTGCAATAATAATTATAAAGAAATTTAAAACCTACTTCATCTGATTCGCCAAAGACATGCCTTCTCTCAGAATGCCCCAGAATAACGTAGTTTATTCCAACATCTTTCAGCATTGCTGGACTTATTTCTCCTGTTTGGACATGAATCAAAAATCAATAAGTTATGTTGAACTCAACAACATGATGCAATGTTATTCAGAATCAAATTAGTATTTGGCAATGGCAAAAATAGTAGCAACTCGCGCTGACGCCACTTATAAGAATCCAGCCGAGGCCTACGGATGGTATTATGCATTAGCGTCCGCCTATAAATTGATTCTGAATAAACTTCTAGCAATATTATGTTCTAATTAGATACAAAGTTATTGAACCTTTTAGAATTAGTGACTGACAAAACATTTAAAAAAACCAGACACGAAAAATAGCTGTTTCTAAAAAAAATATTGGGAAAAAAGGATATGGGAGCGCCGCTCCCACGCGCTTCCCCTCAAGCCCTGCAATCAAGCCCTGCAAACAGTATTGTTCACCACTTCAATACATGATCTCAGGATTCAGCATTATTCTCACACAAAATCTAAGAAAATTTTCACTACATGTCTGTAAAACTGTATAATTCTACTACACATAATTTTAAAAAGATGTCTCCAGATAATATTGAGAAGACGATAAAAGAGGTTGAACATTTTTTGTACTTATTCAATTTATGAATATTTTGAAATAAGTTTAAAATGGAGACATGAAGTGCAAAGATAAAATTTTTCATTATTTAATTTTATAATGGTAAGTAACTGGGATTTTAATTTTATATTTATTTGAATGTTTTATTATTCAATAACATTACAATTAACTTGACTTATTGATGTTAAATAATTTTTGAAAATTTCATTTGATGCTGACAGCAAACCCATGTAGGCTATTTTTTCTAATGGGTCTAATTACTCATGCAAAATTAAGTTCTTGATAAAGTTATTGATTTTTTATGCTTATGATATTTGAATTTGATAAAATGTTAGATTTCATCACCAACCTGTGAATGCCCCCTTGGGTTCCTTATAGCAGTTTTGAGCCGATGCAAATACGTTGGATGGTAGTTTGCTCTTGGCATAATCAAGATAAATTGCCGGAACTCCGACAACCACATCTGAAAAAATATGTAGAAACAAACTATATTACTATCTGCATAGGTAATATTCAGTTTCCTTCAAGTTATACCATTTGAGTGATTAGCGGGACGGGACCATAATTCAGTCGCTTAGAAGCAAAGGGTGTAAGTGACTCTAACCTACTTTCGAGATAATCGCATTCAAAGTTCAAAGGCAAATGTAAAATCCAAAACTATCAAAAAATGTAAATGATTACATCAATGAGTTAGCCGGAATTTTCTCTATACACTACATTCATTAAAAACTGTTTTATCATATATTTCCATTGTTATAATGATGATTGAATGAGAGCCTACATGCACTTACATCCCTTTTCTTCCAAATTGTAGCTTGTTCACCTCTTTGACTCTGAAAGAATATTATTATAGGTTGATGAGAAAAACTCATAATTTGAATCAGATAAGTGTGATGTTGTCCATTATAGTTCAGTAAATCGTCATTTGAATTGAAAAAAATATATAAATGATGCTAATAAGTTTATTCTATAAATAAGCTATCTGATTTGAGTAGAGATAAGTTTACTAGGCATGGGCTGCATCTGAATGGAAAAGGAAAAGCTGCACTAGCACACAAAATAGAAGAAATATTGGAGTGTCACGATGCTGGTACTAATGGAATAATTGGATTAGGGTATTTTAATAGCTCGGAAAACTAGTAAATGGTCCTGCATCTGCGATAGATAAACAAAAAATTCTAGAGTTTAGTGAAACGCAGGACCCCGGAACAGTAAATTATCACACCAATAAGGTATCTGAGAATAAAAATATGAATAAATTAAAAAATGTAAACTTATTTTATTGGAATGCTCAGGGATTAACTAATAAGATGGATTATTTGGAATTAGTGGTACATGAGCAGAACGCTGCAGTGGTAGCTGTTGTTGAGCACTGGGTGAAAAATGATAATCTGACAAATATTTCAATTCCTCACTATAAAACAGCGTCCGCTTATGGTAGAACCGATAAGATACATGGAGGAGCAGGATTATTTGTTAGGGATGATTTGGATTTTATCGAATTGGAATCAGTGAAGGAAATGTCCGAGGAAATGATATTTGAAGTAGTTGGAATTAAATTACCCAAAATCAAGACCATAATTGTATGTGTATATAGGCCTTGTAGTGATAATGTAGAATATTATAATAAATTCTTGTCTTACTTGTATGAGCTCCTCAGTACGGTCTCGAATCTTAGCTATAGTTTAGTTTTATGTGGTGACTTTAATATAAACTTCAACTCTGACTGTAGAAATACAAATGACTTAATCAATTTATTGAATTGTTTTAACTTGAAAATTACGATAAATGAAGTGACTAGGCCAGGACGTTCAACACCTGGGACATGCATAGACAACATAGCTACAGATATAGATGAGAGTAAAAGGTCATCAAGAATATACTATGTTATCATACTATGTACATACTATGTTATCAGATCATTATGCATTGCTGATAGAAATGAACATCGTGAATATTGCAGGAAATGTAAATATGAATAAAAGCCCAATAAATAGACCCTACTCGAGAATGATTAATGATAGTAATACTGCTTTATTTTGTGGAATCATGGATAAGATTAATTGGATTAAGGTTTATTCACAATTTAGCATAGATGATAAAATTGATGTGTTCTTTGAATCGATAATGAATGCTATAAATACAGCTTTTCCACTTACTAGAGTTAGAATTAAGAAGACAAAATTTGATAAATGCTGGTATACAGCGGAATTGCAACAACTCAAAGAGCAGTGTGAACTACTTTACAGTTTGACTGGTATTTATGCTCATAGTTTAAATTATTATAAATACCTGACGTCAGAATATAAAGAAACAGTAAGAAAATACAAAAAAACTATGAAAAATGCTAAAACTATGTATACTATAATAATATTATTAATAAGTCTCTAAATAAAAATAAGGAGTTATGGAGAGTTGTGAATAAAATTTCTAATAAGAACTCCAAAGCTGAAGTCTTCCAGAGTGAGCATAGTTCTGAAGTCTTCAATGATTTTTTCATTGATAATATAAATAGGATAAGCAAAAACATACATGTAAGTGATAAGGATAGCATATATTACCTTAATAAGTGTCAATCTAGTTCTAAGAGACTTTTCAAATTTAATCATGTAACGGTGGAAACTATACGTATTCAAATATATGTTCCTTAAGCAATAGTAAATGTTACGACATTTATAATATTAATTCTTTGATACTGAAGATAGCTTCTCCTTATATATGTGAGGTACTCACTCATTTGTTCAATGAGTGTATTGATAAAGGCGTGTATCCAAGTAAGCTGAAGAATGTGAATGTATTACCTATTTTCAAAAAAGGAAACAAAAAAGATTTAAATAACTATAGACCAATACATATTGTACCTACTTTTTCAAAGTTATTCGAGTCTCTGCTGCATAATCATTAATCAACTCTCCGAATTTTTTGAAAGAAACAATTTGTTCACTGAAACTCAGTTTGGCTTCAGACCAGGTAGGGGAACTAGTCATGCAGTTTCTTCTCTCATCAGCTCTGTTGTGTCTGATTTGAATCAAGGGTCGAATGTTGGATTTAGATCATACGATATGACAAAGGGATTCGATACTGTAGAGCACAAACTTCTATGCGACAAACTTAAACATTATGGTTTAGATACAACCTCAGTTAAAACTATCTTATCATACTTGAGCAATAGAACGCAATTTGTGTATACAAATGGTAGTCTTTCTAAAGGTCGACACATAAGTTATGGAGTACCTCAAGGGACTTCATTGGGACCTATACTCTTCAACATATACATTAATGATCTTCCTGACTCTATTGCAAGTGAATCTAATTCTGGTTTTTTGTTTGCTGATGATTTTGGTTTAAAGGTTAAAGGTAAGACAAATTCTGAAGTTGAAAATGCTCTATCCAATTACACAGCTGATTTAAAAGATTGGTGCTTGGCGAATAATCTTTCACTTAATGAAGACAAAATTAGTGATATCTATTTCACGTTTAGAAAAAACGATGATTCCAGTAGCTGCCCTGTGGCAATCAAGTTTCTTGGTATCTGGATTGACAGACACCTGACATGGAATCACCATATCAACTATGTAATAAGGAACGTCTCAAAAGGTCTTTATCTTATTAGAAGGTTGAGAACATGTGTAGGAGTTGAAATATTGCTCAAGGTTTATTATGCTCATGTACAGAGCCTCTTTTGTTACGGTGTTATGATCTGGGGGAATAATCCTGAGACAATTAAAATTCTCAGGTTGCAAGAAAAGATAATGAGGCTCCTATGCAATGCAGAATACCGAGAAAGCTGCAAACCTTTATTTAAAAAAATGAGAGTGATGACATTCCCAGTTCTCTATATTTATTTCACAGTTGTATATGTACACTTCAACATTGAAAGATTTGATGTGAATGGACACCACCATAATTATGCAACAAGAAATGAAAATAGCTTAAGAGTTCATAGATATCAGCACAGTACATCTCAAAAACTGAATCCATATATGGCTGTGAAACTTTATAATTATTTGCCTGCCACTATAAGATCTTTATGTAAAAGCGCTTCTAAGTTGAAAGTAAAAGAAGCTTTGATGGAAGAAACACCATATAAAATAGCCGACTATTTTTCTATAAATTGGAAAATGTATATATAATTAATACTAAAAATGATATACTGTATAAGTAGTTAATAAGCGATTGTGAAAGATAATTGATACCTATTTTAGAGACTAATGGATGTATTTAACTTTGTAAAATTGTCTATGTGTTGCAGGCTCATGTTTGCCTAATATTATTATTTATTAGAGTTACCAACTATGACGTTGTCTATAATGTGAAAACATTCTGTGACAATAAAGATATTTATTTATTTATTTTTCAGAAATCCCTCATTTGTCCGGGTTTTCCACGGAAATGGGCAACAAAATACAGTAAATCATATTTTTTACTGATTTATCATAATTATTGAAATTCAAATTGGCAGAGTTGTTCTGCCAATGTATTTCCCGTTATGTAAAGAGTGGAATGGTTATCAGCTGCTTGCAATCAGCTGGTCAGCTCCAATTGTAGAGTTGTAGACTTTTAGGCTGAGGCCGCACTGCCGGTGGGTAGAGCCTGAAGGGTGGAGGGTAGTTGGTAAATGTATAGAACATTCACACCATCCACAGTAATACATCTTATCAATGGTATGTGTTCAGCCGCCATCTTAAAATTCTTAAATATGGACAACATAACCTCAAAAAAAAGTATGACGTCATACCATTCATACAATGTATTACTGTGGATGGTGTGTATGTTCTATAGATTTACCAACTACCCTCCAACCACCAGGCTCTACCCACCGGCAGTGCAGCCTCAGCATTAGAGAGGTTTTTGAAGAACTCTATACATAAATTGTGTTCTAAAACAGATCAAATTAAGTAATAGTTTTAAAAGCCGGCCGGGTTGGCCGAGTGGTCTGGGGCGTTACAACCTTCAGTCCACTAGCGCTACCCGGTCGTGGGTTCAAATCCCACCAGAGGCATGTTCGTTTATGCACCTCATAAATCACGCTCGCACACTCCATTACCCATGCACAAGTAGATTTGAATACTTATGTGGGCATCATCCACAGAAAAAAAATACAATCACATAATTTTAGTCTCTTGAGTACAAAAAGATAGTTTTGTAGCCTGTAGCCTACATTTACAATTATACCTTTTTGACACCCAATTATTCAACTTTTTTATCTTACACCAGGGGGTATGGGGTACCCCCCCCCAAAGGCCCAAGGTGTCCGGCTTTTTGACCCAAGCAATATGGTAACCCTACTTTGATGAGAGAATAATGGAAACCCCAAAAAGCTTTTATTGACTTAAGATAATGCTAGTTTGAAAATCTTCATTTGCTTGGAGCCAAACAGATGTAAGTGCGCTTACATCCTTTTTCCATGCAGCTGTCTGGCGATTTTTGAAAGAAGCGAAAAATGATTACTTTTCATTCAAATCATGACATATCGAGATACTATCAAAATATATTTCCAACTGAGTTTTTATTATCAAAATCTATTCACTTTGATGAGAAAATAATGGAAAATCCATAAAGCTTTCATTGACTTATGATAGCACCAGTTTGAAAATCTTCATTTGCTTGGAGCCAAACAGATGTAACTGCGCTTACATACTTTTTCCATGCAGCAGTCTGGCGATTTTTGTAAGTGTCATTTTTTCTCTTCAACAGAACTCAGTGTATATTAAGTTTTTCACTTAAATCTCTTTACCACTAGTTAAATATGTGTTTCATCCACCCATTTTGCTATTTAACTAGTTTTTTTCAAAAAATAACACTTACACCCCTCTGAGCGCCTCAATTATAATCTACTATTGCCGAGTTGCAGGTGGAAAAACCCACATCATCAACTTTAATGTCTATGGCAAAGTGTTACGCGATTTTTGCAAGCAGAATGGAATAGCACAGCAGAATTTTACTGATGAATTAGCCACCATTATGTGAGAAACGTGACATAGAAAAGTAACGGTGTTCTAAGTAATTTTGATGCTTTAAAACAATAGTCTGGCCAAGCAAAGAAGACCCTCTGGCAAGATGGTGGAATGACTCAAGCTCGGTCAGTATTGGTTCAAAAATTATCAATTTGATCTACTATTGAGACCACATTTATAATTCTTGAACAAATATTGACCAAGCTGGGTTCATTTTCCCATCTTGCCAGAGGGTCTTCTTTGCTTAAACAGACTTTACCAGCCCATATTCCAGTTTATGTGTGGTAGTTTCCATGGACAGTCTTTTTCTGTTATTGGTCTCTAGGCTATATTATCACAGGAATACTCTGGACGTCAAATACTAAACTTTCAATTTTCAGAGAAATAAATTGTATGTATGCAACATTCGTCAAGGAAGAGTAGGATGTTCCTCACTGCAGTATGACAAAAGTAAAGTTTCCAGATCTGCCAATCATCATGCTCAACTATAGTCTGTTCGCATACAACACAGTTGACATTCCTTCAAAATGGCAGCTGCTCAATGCTGTCCCTGAGAGAAATGCTCAACGTGAACGTCATCAAAAACCATCGCAATTGTGAGTAGGTAGGTGTGCGTGCGAGAGTTGTATCCTTCTTTGACTTGTTTACACTGAAACTGCTTTTTATTGTTTTTGTCTCTTCTCTTCAGCCGTGAGGGTTTCAGAGCTTGAAAATGAACGATAGGTAATTATTTTCTCGTTTCAAGTGGCTATTTTGAAGGAATGTCAACTCTCAGTTAAGGCTAAGGGACGCTCAAGCCAATCAAAGAGGCTAATCGGTAAGAGCTTCTTCTGACTAAATCATCCACCTATACTAGCATAGGTACAGTACCAAAGGCTAAGAAGAAATCTAAAAAGAAAAAATAGATTTCTGTTTTTTAAAGAGAAAGTACCTGTGAATTTTTACCACAGTGTTTGCTGGAATTTTTACTTACCTACTTTGGGATCCAAGGGACCTTTGCTCAAAAAATTCACTATTTCATCAATGGATGATTTACTACCGTTCATTTTCCAGTTTCCACCAACAAAAAATTTACGACCCATAATTGAAAATTGTCTTGTCTGTGAGCTCCAATTAACTAATACACTTCTCTGAACAAAATGAACTTGAACTTGTAACAAATGAAACGCGCGCTTAAATACTGTTCTTCTAATGACCCGGTAACCTTCAAATGTCCTGAGATTCAACAACCCTGTCCTCAGAATTACAATCATATTATTTCAAGGACATGTCATATGTCATGTATCCTTCAAGAAAAAGGTCAAGAAAAAATATTAATTACGGTATTGAAATTTATTGTAAATATCATTATTGAATAAATAAGAGAATGAAGGTTTGAAGTGATTGGAAACTCTCGTTTATTCAATTTTAGCTAATCAGATGTTGCTATTCGATTCCTCAAAGAAAGTGATTGATATTGACTAGATCAATGATAAATGATGATTTATTTTTATGGCTCAGGAAATTATCAAGATTTTGATTGGAAACTCTCTTGATGATTTTGTTTTCATTTCGAGATTCGAGCTAATAAAAGTTGGACAGCCTGTCTGCAACGTGCGAGTAGGGTAACTATGGTTTGCTCGACCTACTTACTTCACGGTCATGATAATTTGGGTAAATTCATTTCTTGCCCGGCAAACTTATTATTGATAATGCTTTTATCAATTACTAAAATTACTCCAATAAAGCATCCACACTCTCAACTAGCGTAGGCAAAGAAAGAAGAGTGCAAGAGTGTGGATGATCAGCTTGCAACCACTCGGGTCCACTCCACTTGACTGGCCGGTTGTCATTCTCTAAAAATTTCAGTCAGCCATGATTTTGAAAATATCCAATATAAAACGTTGTTGAGATTAAACCTACAATTCTAAATAGTCAATACTGCCGAATTTACAAAGGTGGTGACCATCCATTATTGAGATACAGTGGCGTATTTAGAAAAAAATTTCGGGGGGGGGGGCAGCAGCCGCGGATCCAGACCTCTGTTATGGGGGCTTGGGGAGACCTCCCCGCTCACCACTATAAAAGGGGGTCCGGGGGGCCGCCCGGTATTTTTTTTAGCACAAAATACAATTTTAGAGCTCTATTTTCAAAGATTGATTAATAATATAGATTTACTTTATGTGTGAAGTATTTTTCCAATAGTTGGTGATATTTACTACACTATACGTTTATTGAATGAAAATCTGAACATGGAGTTGCTGCATTCAGGGAGTTTTGTCAGATTAATTATTGATCAGGCTCATAAGATTATAGAGGAGCTTGATAAAAATTATAATTTTTTTTTTGTTTCAATTGAAATAGAATTGAGCCTTATTTCTTGAACTAATCTACCATTTACTTTCAACACTCATTTCAAAATTAGTAGAATAAATCTTAAAATACCTTAGTTGAGATCATTTGTATTTTTTCCAAATGTATTATTCCTATTTATTCAGGCCCAGTCCATTCTGTGTGGGAGCCTGGTGGTCCCCAGGGGCCTCTCAGCTGGGAGCTCCTAGTCTTTGCCCCCCAATAGTTGATCACGTCAGAATTATTCATGTATATTGCAGCAATATTGTATTATAGATATAAACATAAGAAACAAAGAACTCATCAGTATATTCAGATACCAGACAGATGACAGTGTCAAAAACAAAGTTGCCCAATGTTTGAAAAATAGTGGTTGGCGGTAGAATGATTGAATAGGTCCTACAAGAATGAATCATACTCAAACTTAAATGAATTTATCAAAATGAAAATTATATTGGAAAAAATGAGAAATCAGGGTTTCCAATTATTTTGGGGGAAAATCCTATGAAATATTGTCTTACACTTGAAAAAAATGTGGGAAAGTTATTTTTAAACAGCCTTTATATGATATACACAGCATATTATGCTATGAGAGGCATGGTCAGATGATTTTGCCCAGGACAAGTAATTCCTGTTTATGGTCCTGAATCTGAACATAACATTTCTTCAATAAACACAATCTTCACTTGTATAGTCAACTGATGTCTTCTCAAATTTTAGGACTCCCTTTGAATTGAAATAAGTTGATTCATACAATCAGAATGAAATTACAGATTCATGCTGTTGAGGAGGGTGGGGCAATTTTTTGTTTTCCTTAGTTCAAGAGCTCTATTTTTTAAGGTTGAATGAAAATATAAATTAAGATTTTATGCTGTTCAAGTCTCAGCAATCAGCACTTTTTGGTCACCACCTGAGCAGTTGAGAGGATAGATTTTTTGGTACCTATTTTATTTGAGCCCTATTTCAAAAGATTGATCAATAATACAAATTAAATTTATGTTTGAAAAAACAACATTAGATATCATTGTAGATATACTATTCTATATATCTAGTAGATATCATCGTAGATATACTATTCTATATATATATATTGTATAGTTAGTCTATGATATCATGCATACTCAGCATATCATCAGAGAATATTTTAAAGATTCAGGCTGTTATTGGCGGGGTTGGGGCGATTTTTCTTGTATTTTGAGTAAAAAGTAGGGTTTTAGAACTCTATTTTCAATGATTGAACAGAAATATACAGATTGAGGCTTTATATGCTATTCAACCCTCACCAATATGCACTTTTGGTCAACACTTGGGCGGTAGAGGAGGATGATGTTTTGTATTTTAATGTTCAAAATAGTGGTTTAGAGCACTTGATATACTTGATACTTACTTGATACTTGATGTCGTTGTCCTTGACTGGGGGTACCAGACAGACTGTGTCAAAGGTTTTTTTTTATTTTAAAATAGTGGCTCCTCAGCCAGCTCAGTCAATGAATGAATTGGTTTGTTTATCAATGCCTGTCTGATGAGAGAGCAGAATCTTGTGTGAGGTGCATTTCTCACTTCAATTGGGAGTCTATTGTAAAACACAATTCCAGCTGATGGAAAACTCCTCTGCGTGCTGGTCAACCGGCTGCGAGGAACTTCCAGATTGGCAGCATGGCGAGTGTTGTGGCTGTGAATTTCGTTTCTTCTCACCAACTTATGCTGATTGTCCCTGACATAGATCAAGGAGGACAGGACATACTGACTGTATATGGTTAGGATTTTCAGTTCCCTGAAGATTGGCCTACAATGATCTCTATGACACTCAAAAGAGATGATTCTGACTGCCTTCTTTTGTAGTAGTAGCACATCATGACAAGAGGGTGCATGTCCCCACAACAGTAGTCCATATCCGATGTGACTGTGGAACAGGGAATGGTAAGCTGATAACAGGTAGTCCCTACAGACAATATGTCTCAGCTTCCTGAGCAGGTATATCACCCTGGACAATCTCTTGCAGACTTCGGTCACATGGTAGCTCCATTGTAACCTGCTATCTATCCAGAAGCCCAGAAACTTTACAGGCTCTGCTTCCACTGTTGTCCTCTTCAGGGAACAGACCAGAAAGTTTGTTTTCTCATTGTTTAGCATCAGCCTGTTTGCTGCAAACCAGGTCCTGGCAACATCTAGCTGGAGAATGGATCCATCTGCTGCTTCTTCCACAGTTTTACCTCTAGCTGTCAATGTGGTATCATCTGCAAAGAGTATAGAGCTCTCGTTGTTTGGCAAGTCATTCATAAGCAGGATGAAAAGCAGGGGACCTAACACCAAGCCCTGTGGCACACCATGATCCACATTTCTAATGCCTGATGAGGCTCCCTCAAGTGAGACCACTTGCCTTCTATTTTCCAGCTAGCTTCTTAATAGTTCAGCACTGTTCCCTGTACATCATACTTCTCCAGCTTTTTGACAAGTATACCATGAGGCACACAGTCGAACGCTTTGCTCAGGTCGCAAAGTGCAATTGAAAGCAAATCTCCATGCTCAAAAGCTGACTGTATTCTCTCCGTCAGGGCCATGAGTGCACTAGCAGTTGAACAACCACTTCTAAAACCATGTTGAGCCTGGTTGAGGAGGTTGTTCCCTTCAAAGAAGTTCATCTCTGTTTCAATAACTTTGGACATTGTAGGTACTATGGAATGAAAAAGAATATAATAACACATAAAATAAAATTCATTTTTCAATTATATTCTATTTTAATTCATCAAAATACCTCAGATTACGGTAGGCTACTTATTTTTTTCTTCACATTCACCATTTGGGGGGGTTGGGCCCTCCCTAAATATGCCACTGTTGAGATATGATAGAAAATTATAAAATGACAAGTTACAGGAGAACTGAAGAGAATTTAGTATTTTGCCAATCGTATTTTCTGGGTTTCATTCATTAAATAGCACCGTGGTCGTACTTGAATCAGTTTTTTCTTCAGAAAACTCAATAGAAAACAAAAAGCAGGGGACCGAGTACTAGTTATACTTACTTCCTGATCCCTGTAGGTCTACAATATCGAGTTAGGCTGGCCCACTATACAAAGCAAAATAACTTTCTCAATTTAAGAGTGCCTTTTTAAATGACAGAAAAAAGGCCAAAAATGCATTATCATCTTCCGTAGGCCTAGATTTTAATAAATACCTGCAATTTTCTCCGACTACTCGTTGAGATTCGAACATGTAGTACGGTCGGCCACACAAGTAGCCGGGACAATGTCGACCTCCCGTACTAAGCAAGTGCCAAGCCAAACAAAAAGAACCAAAGAAGCAAGCGCAAGGCAAGAAGGATCGAGCTAGAGTATTCAACTCATTTTCAAAGAATTCTATTCAGTTTTCAATTATTATGGCTACGTTAACAGTGTTATGGAGGTTTTTAAAGTTACTTGTCTTATTACTATTTTTCACAAATATACTTTGTGTTTATGGAAAATCTCAGTTAGTGCATTTGAATGAAGACAATTGGGATGAAATGCTGACTGGTGAATGGATGGTTGAGTTGTAAGTACAGAAATGTTCACCACAATGTAGGTGTAACTACGGACTTTAAAAGAATAGTTTTGCATTTTACTTGTTGTTTTCGTGTCATCAGTACAAATATGTCACATTTTTAGATAACAGATTTTATTTTAAGGGTAAAATTTTGTTTATGATGCTTCGTTATTTCTTGATCAGATTTTACCGGCCGCCTTAGATTTCTCAAAATTCAGTTATACTGTCCCAGTCAACCTCTTATTACTATGATCTATCAATATTAATTGTTGATTATAATAGCTTCAGTAAGTTATTATTTTAAAATGAAAATTTGGAAATACCTTTAACTTGAGTCTTAACTTAGTTCAAAATTATTTTCAGTTGAGTTTAGTTCCATGCTGTTAGGGTTTGATTCAAATTGTCTTACTTGATATAAGTTACTTAATTTACTTTGATTCTTCATGATAGCTATGTAATCAGAAATATTTTATTCTATTCACAATATTTCGTAAGTTATAAGCCTAAAGAGTTTTGTCAAGTTGAATGAAAACTACGCGTTGTCAAGTTGAACGCCAGAGTGTATAGCAGTACAACTGATTCTGGTGCCTAAAGTTGTGGTGATTTCGTCTGTTTCGTATGCGTTCCAAGTTGAGGCCCTTTCGTTTATTGTTAAGTGAGTTCCAATTACTGGCTAGTACGGTAACGTAACTGGTACAACATACACTAGCATATCGAAAAACACCTTGACGACCCCAATCGAGAAGCCGAAACCGATAGCCAGTAATTATTACTATATGCTAGTGTATGTTGCTTACCAGTTACGTTACTAGCCAGTTATTGGAACTCACTAGCAATAAACGTAAGGGCCTCAAGTTTTAAGTAACTAGCCAGGATTGGACCAGCTGACTACAGAATAATCACGAATATACTCTTGTCAGAATTTGACCAGCTTACTAGAGTATAATCCTGTAGTCAGACCTGTCAGATCCTGTTTGACCGTGACTATTCTGTAGTCAGCTGGTCTGGTACATTTACGTTGACCATTTGCAGATCATCAGTTCTCATCAGCTTAATATGGAACTCACAATGAACAGGTGAAAATGCCTAGCCAAATTTTCTTCCATTTTAGTTGCTTTTCCTCCAAGTTAGCCTACTATTTTAAATAATTCTTACTTATATTTTTACAGTTATGCTCCGTGGTGTCCTGCATGTAAGTCTTTGCAACCGCTGTGGGAAGAGTTCTCATCATGGAGCAAAGAGCTGGGTATAAGTGTGGGACAGGTAGATGTCACTACTTCCCCAGGCCTGAGCGGACGTTTCATGGTCACTGCTCTACCAACTATATTTCAGTAAGTATCAAAACAAATCTGACTATAGTGAACCACAGATCATTGAAATAACCAAGGTCACGGGATTGCTAAGCCCTGTTGCCACTGTTGTCCACCCTCAACCAAACAAAACATCACTCCTTCTCTCTCACACACACTCTCTTACTAGTTACCCCTAGCATCACCGGAGGGAGAAACAGGGAGTGGTGTCGGAAGAATTAGTTGTCCTTGGTTATTCCAATGATCTGTGGACGACTATAATATAGGCTTCTGTTGTAACTTACACTTACCCACGCTACCTTCGATTTGATAATCATTATAAAAGTAATAGCCTGCAGCATATAAACCAAAAGTAATGAGCCTTCCTCTTTTTTTTATTCTTCATTCTCTAGAAAAATAGTTACATTTAACCACGTACTTATAAATACCTTAATAATTTTTAAACTAAGGTTTTTCGTCGTAGATAATATTCGGGGTGGCAAACTCAGGAAACGTCCTGATACGCATGTGCTGGAATGCCCTCTGAGACTACTTTTGACATCCTTTCGAAAAGAGTCCGAGTGCAGCTTTTCTGATTACAGCTTTTTCAATCATGAAAAAATTTTGGAGCAGTGTTTGTAAGGAGGTTGTGGAAGCACACCAATATAGTTCAGGGCCAATTAGTCGGTCATAAAAAAACTTGGTGTGACTGGGCGCGTTGTTCTGGTGACATTTTTAGTCGACTTTGATCATCATCAAAGAAATCCACTTTTGATTTTGGGATATCCAGGGCATTTGCCACCTGGGAAACTTTGAAATGGATTTTTGCCTTCTGACAAAAATTCTCTGAGTGGGAAATGCTTCAAGTTGGAAATCCTCAGCCCTCTATTACAAATTGAAACTCACCAATGCTCTTGTAATCGACTTACAAGGAAAGGACGATTCCTACGCCAACTTGTTCTATACAACCCCTTTATTGTTTGGTAAAAAGTTACACCCTTATGAGCGTCGGGTTTTTGGGGGAAGGGGGGTGAAAGGTGCAAAATTTCGGTTTTCGTGAATTGTAGCCGAACCAAGCGTCGGACGAAAAAATTCCATGCATGTTTTTTCTAGAGAACAAAATTTGGAAGAGATTGAGACCAATCACAACCCTGTATCATCAACCGTTTCCAAGTTACAATTTTTTGAAAACTCCATATTTTTTTCACAGGAATTATTCCGTTACTTTAAAAGTTTGTAAGTTTGAATTGGAAACACTTGCATCCGTATTTCAAAATCCCTCTCGGCGAAATTCATTTCTATTTAATTTGAGACCAAATTCACACTTCTATGTCCAGTGGTTCATGTGCTACAGCGATTTAAAAACCCCCTTACATCCCGAAAATCCCCTAAAATTACAGTTTATCATACTGTTGTGATCTACAGATGATGACCTATGCAATACGGACAAAGAATGGGGGGAGAGTGATTGACAGCTGGACGGAAGTCTATTGTCTCATGCTTTTTTTTACTATTGAATGGAATATTCGACATCATTCTAGTAAACTGTGGAAGCCTGTCAACCCTATTGTTCATGGCCTTGCCTAAGCTGGAATTTGCTAGATTTATGATTCTCAGCTATAAATAGGAGAGTGATCGGTCTTCGTGAGTTCAGTTCAGTTTCAACCGGGAATGTGACAGATCGTGACAGTAGTACCTAACGTGACAGTGCGTTATTGAAATACGGAGTGTATAGCGCGAATTAAGAGAGTATATAGTGGACAGTAATAGTAAATTGGCATTCTGATAGAACTGTATAAAAAGTGATTTAGTTTAGTGTGTGTGAACAGTGATAGCTTATTGAATTTAGAGTATTTCTGTTGTAATTAATAGTTGACCGTGTTAGTTTCAGTTATTATTATTGAGATAAGTGTTTTTAGATTAGTGAATAATAATAAAGAAATAGTGTTAATTAAAGTATTTACCAGCCTAGTTATTTTAAGATAGCGAACCCGTAACAATACAAAAAAAAAAAAAATACTAAAAATATTTGGATTCACTCATACTTCTAGATTTTGTTTCTTGAGACCCTAGACTGTCATAAAAATTTTTGACACGACCAAGACTATCATAGGATTCATGGGGGTTGGTAAAAGCAGGAATAATTCCTGTGAAAAAAATATGGAATTTTCAAAAAATTGAAACTTGGAAACGGTTGATGATACAAGGTTGTGATTGGTCTCAATCTCTTCCAAATTTTGTTCTCTAGAAAAAACATGCATGAAATTTTTTCGTCCGACGCTTGGTTCGGCTACAATTCACGAAAAACCGGAATTTTGCACCTTTCACCCCCTCCCCCAAAAACCCGACGCTCATAAGGGTGTAAATTTTTACCAAACAATAAAGGGGTTGTATAGAACAAGTTGGCGTAAGAATCGTCCTTTCTCTTTAGATGTTGAGGTTCGGTCTTTTTTTTGAACTAATTGCACCGTACTAGATGTAAAACATCTTGGCTCCGTATCATAATTAGTTGTTGAACTAATCTTCTGGTTTATATGAGTATTAGCTGACTCATATATGAGTGTTGTATTAGCTGACTCAAATGAAACATATTATAATAAATGCCATCATAGCTTGATTTAACCCTTGGTTAATTCATTTTTGGTTTAACCTACTATTCATGATACGGGTCATAGATTCATAATTTTTAATAATGTAGGTAGTAATAATGATCAGTTGAATACTCAGTAAACCTTTTAAAAACAATGTCCATGTAGGTCGTGCTCAATAAGCTTTCTCTTCTAGTGTGCAGTCGGGTGATTTCCGGCAGTACCGTGGTCCCCGTGATAAAGAGTCGTTGATGTCATTTGTTGAGGACAAGAAATGGAAAACTGTGGAAGCGATTCCCAGCTGGAAGTCACCAGCTTCTCTTCAGATGTCTGTTATTTCATACTTTTTCAAGCTGTCGCAATTGCTTAGGGTGAGTATTATTTCAATAATAAAACTTACAGAAAAGGTTTTTTAACATTGAGTTATTGAGTTATGTGATGGGTTGTAACATTATTATTAGACCTTCTCAAGGCACAAGGTTTCTCCTATAACGTGTTACTGTATAAATTCATGAATCAGTCAGTTCAATGTGTTCTCTACCATTAGATAGTAGATAGCCTATAATAAGTAGGTGAACAGAACAGTTTTTTGACATTTAGCAGTCAATAATATCTTAGTAGGCCTATTCTTCGGAAATAAGTTTACTTAGAGCATGATTTGATATTGGTGTAATCATTAGAATTGTATGGAATTTTAATATTAGGCGACTAGGCGAGTATACTTCTGGTAATGGAGTAGTTTCGTTTTCAAATATATTCCAACAGAATGTCACTTTACTGGACTTTGCAGAATGTGAGCCGAGAAAACTCTTTATTCTTATTTTCTTTCAGCCTTGAAACAGTCACTGGTTTTGCCGCTAACCACATCAAATGGTATTTTAAACATTTGAATAAATTAATTTGTTTACAAAGATCAACTTATTGCTGACAATACCGGTAATGGAATACAAATACGACATCTTATTGAATTATATTCAAAACATTTCAAAGAGATGATTTAATAAAACTGAAATCAAAATTAATAAATCAAATTCAACACACCATCTTTGCAATTGATTCAATGCTTTCAGCTGGTCTGATTACTACTTATACTTCAAAAGCTGTACCTACAGTTCGACGTTGCCATATTAGTAGGACAGGGCCTTCTATTAAAGGAAGCTATGATTAAATCCGACCATATCTTGATTTAACTATCGGTTGATTTATTTTTGGTTTGATCTGCTATTTATAATACTCATATAAAAATCTCATTTATTTAAAAATTGATGAGGTGAAAATTTTAATTGATTTTTTCAAAGAAGTTCCTTTATAGAATTTTGAAAATATTCGTTCTTTATTATTGAAATACCTTCATTTATAATAATCAAGCTAAAAATTGAACTTGCTGGTTCTATTTCAGTCGATTCATACAAGGCTAATGGAAGACTATGGACTGCCAACTTGGGGATCTTATTTAATTTTTGCAGTTGGTACAATCATCTTGGGAGCTCTTCTTGGATTGGTGAGTTGAATTTCCTTTGTCATAATATTATTTCAACTCAATAAATTTGTATGTAGCCTACAGTATTTGAAAACAAGTCATTTATTCAAGGTAGCATCCATACCTTCAACTTCATCCATGCTAGCAGTTTCCTTGCAAAATCTAAAAATTTAGGTCCTTGGCGTTTGAGAAAATTTTCAATTCTGGGTCTGCGTCAATAATTCGTTGAGTAGAACAGTTCACGTCACTATTATATACATATACTCCGTCTACGGAGTGTTTAAACCTAAGCCCCTCCTCAGAAACTCCGACCTCATGAACTTATGAGCCGTCGTAATTGCATCGAACGTAGAAATTCCTCATCGATGGCGCATATTGATTTTTTATAATAATTTGTCAATTGGTAACATTTACAAAGGGGCCAAATTCGTTCCAAAAGGGAGTACTTTTCAAGAAATTTTAGATCGACTGGAAAATGTTTTCAAAAGAATACAACAATACAATTAACGGCTGAATCGTGACAAATGTAAATTCTTTCAGAAGAGTGTGAAGTATTTAGGTCACTTCATAGACGAAAATGGAATTCACAAATCTGCTGAAAACACTGAAGCAATTTTGAAAACAGAAAGACCCAAAGATGTGACACAGCTCAGAAGTTTCCTAGGCCTTGCAAACTACTACACTCGATTTGTTCCTAATATGTCCACTTTACTAGAACTGGTTTTATCAAGAGGTTAGGTTTCTATCAAAATAAAGTTTTTATTATTGAAAGAAGTATAATTTCTTTTTTCAGTTGCTGGTGTGTATAATTGATATTTTCTACCCACCAAAAGGAGCATCATCCTCTTTCCAGAAGCAACCACTTGGAAAAGGCGGTGAAAGTGAAGACGACACTGTAAGATTATCTTTATTCATTCATTATAACTTTTAGTAAATAATATCAAGTATGAAGCTCAACTGCATGTTTTTATACAGATTGTCGTAGATTGAAATTCTTTGAAAAAAGCCAAGTTATATGGGGGTCAAGCACTCCAATCACCTACCACCAGAAATTAGAAATGAAAATGATAGTTACTCTTTTTAAAAAAGTGTATTTTCGCTACTTGTGAAAAAAGGATATTATAATTCAATGTAGTATTTCAATGATAATTTTTAGTTTTAATACAGCATTGTAAGTTTGTAACCTTTTATCACGATACACTAATGTTGTTACATTCACTTGTACAGATTGTGTAAATAAGGAATTTGAATTGCTGTGTATAGGGTCCATTTTCGCTAAACAATGGATGAGATTCGGAAAGAGAATCATAGAATCATATTCAACATGTAGAATATCGGGAAGCGGTTTGTCCCAGTGGTAGAGAGCGTCTAATCGGTGAGGTTAGATAAGCGACGTGCCTCTGCCACCACCGTTGTACTGGTGACCGGTTCCTCTGAATTCAATTTATGAGCGTCAAAAATCGCTTCCCGGTGGTTCGGAACCCACCTAAAGCAGTAGGTCCATTCATCTCTCATCATCATCCTTCCCATTACCCATGCACAGGCCCAAGAGCCCATGTAGGCATCACCCTCAAAAAAAAAAAAAAAATGTCACACGAGTCGTAAATCTTAAAGTTTTCTATTTATCAAATCCTAATTCTTATTTACAATTTTTGGGGCTTTACATCCATTGACATGATATGGTGGAACTGATTCAAGTTTTCAAGTCAAATAATCTATTTCATGTATTCTACCAATACAACTAAAGATATCCATGTCCATCTTTCTTCAAGATTTCCTCCGAAGAATTCATTCACTATTTTTGCTCTGCTTTGCAAAATCTTGAAGTCTTTCTCTTCTTTCTGTGCTGTTTCGCCGAATCTCCTGCTGTTTATACCTCCATAATTCCTCTCAATCGCTTTAGTATTGGAATCTTTGGTTATTATTAATCGCTCTCCAGTTTTTATAGCTATTACCAATTGTTATTGAAGTTAGCAATTGAATTCGCTAACGCTAATTATCGTATCCAAAGATACTCAGTATAATAAGGGTCTAAGATGTACGGGGACTATAGTCATAAAATCAAATCACATAGAATTCTATTCAAAATGATCATCCAGAAAACATAACAGAAAAAAATCAATACACATATTGTGAATTTTCCCCACGTAGACGAATCTGTGTGAGGGGAAAGAGTTCCAAACAAACTTAACATGGCATGGCAGAAAAATGTCTATGAAAAAAAAAATATTATAACTAACAAAATAATCAAGCTTTTCACAAAGAAAAACGATGAAAATTAAAACAAGTTTAATGGAAATGTATTATGGAAAAGTTATGACAAACTTCGAGAAAATAAAATGAAAAAACATTGCAATAAAATACAGCTTCTACAGGTAAATTGAAATTCTGATCAGGCATATTATAATAATAAGAACAATTAAAATCTGTATGCGGAATGGATGAGCTGATCTAGCTGATAGTGTTGTTGCTAAGCGATTTTGTAACTTTCTATAATATTATTATAGTGCTTATGATTTAATTTGTTACTTTGTACGTTCAGGATGATGAGTTGGCTAAAGACGAGATAGTGGACGAAGACATTGAGAATGCCGAAACGGAAGTAGATTCAGCTAACGAGGACGTTGACTCACGAATCACCAGCACCAACAACGTGGATGAGGATGGCGTCACTTCATCAGCTCCTCGCAAGCGGAAATCACGCAAAATTGATTGACCAGCAAAAACCCAAGAAATATTGTGATTTACTATCGAGAACACCTAGCGCGATTCTCTGCTGCTCAACATAAATGTAGCATGTTCTCAACTTTCCTCTTGTCTCAATCAAATTATTTCAAGACTTGAAAGCGTGTTATGATTTGTCTTACGAATATTGTTGATTGTGTGACGAAAGTGTAAGGGGTTGGTTGGCTATTTGTCTATAACTTCAAAATTCTGATCAGTAGAGAAATTCCAGTGGCCTTGTTTGACAACTTTTTGTCAAGAACCGTTTTGACTGTAGATCTGAGTGCCTCTCATTTAAAATCTGTATGTATTATTTACGGCATGAATGCCAGAATTTTGTGTTCTAGTATTTGTGTATAAACACAACATTATTAACTAATAAACAAGAACAACAACATTTATTATCATCAAAATATTCCCTTATCCTCGCAGCTGCGTGTCTGTCATCAAAGCTTTAGTTTTTTTACATTCATATGGTTGTAGCCTTATTTTTATATAACTTTTATTGTGCTTTTTATGATATTTTGTTGACAGAGGAGTGTACTATTATAACTTGTTGATAACGCTAGTATTATATAAATAATATATTAAATTGTAAGTATAAATATTTATATTCCAATAGATCGTGAATTTGAAAAATTGAAATTGATTTTCATCGTTGAATTAAAACTTGTATATAATGTGATTATTAAATTTTTGTACATTCTATTGGACTTGATTTTTTGAGCCTGCAAAGATTTTATTGGAATCAAGATTTTCAGGTATACTGAAATGAAACGAATCGAAAAATAGTTTATTACAACTTTTTAACGTAACAGAAAATTTTCATCGCTTAAAACATTAGTTGAATGATTATCTAAACTTTTCGATCTCAACTTTGACAGGTTTTCACAGGTTTGAAATTATGTAACATCTATTGTAAAATTCAGTCAATTTTTATTCCGAATTACAATAAATAATAAAGCTCACAAAGAATACGACAAATTTATTACAACTATGTTATAGAATATACCAATTTTCAAGAATATGCTTTTAATTGTCAGGAACTGAGGCCATTGCCTTACAATATGTATAAAATATCTTATTATGGAACAGAATTATAAAAACGATAAGTATCAAAAGATATCCATTAGGTTGTTCTGAGAGCAACCGTAGTTTTTTAAGACAGCAATTATCGTTGCAAGGATCTCTAATACTGTAATAGCATGCTTAGTCCAACTCAGGCTATCTGCTGGGTTGTGTCTTCGGTTTCGGAATTTTAGCTAGCAGTGCTTGAATATCCTTTTTCTCATCGTACGTTTTCCACATCTCGAACAAACTTATGACGTAGCGAGCTATTTCCTGTATTTTTTCTATGTCAACATTGAGTTCAGCAAACCACGATTTAAGATCTTTCTGCAGAATGACGCAAGCTATTTGCAAACAGCCTGAAACAAAATAATCGATTTGATTACCTTCTACTTGGAAAAGAATTATTATCCTTATCATGTATCTACGAGATTACAATACAATGGGATGGAACAGACTAAGATTAAAAAATGCCTCTTCTTTCAAATTTGGTCTGCTGGAGGTGAAAAACTATGAAACATCAATTTAGAATTTGGAAGGTTCTTATAAAAGTAAAACATGACAAAAATACAAGTGAAATTATTCAATTTGAATCGAAATTTTAAACTAAAAAAAGGACATTAACTACAAACCATCAATTTATATGGGTAGTAAAAAATAAGCCAAAGAAACGAACAGCTTTTCACGGTTACAGGGATTGAACGCCCCCATATTAAATGAAATATTGCAATAGTATTTCAGGGATACATGAAGTTTTTAACAGAATAAGAATTGAATTCATCCGTCATAGGAGATTTTTCATAGCGGACTCATTCATGTTGTGTCCATTTTGCAGGTTTTAAAATCAGTGTCAGTACTTTAGGCTAGGCTACTTGATTATTTAGGAACTAAAAACTTTTTTATCTCAACATAACAGCATACTCATATAGGGTGTTCGGAAAGTCACTGTGCCCTTGAATTATGGAAATGAAATAAATTACTAAAAGTGTTAAATGAAAAGACAATTTATTATGTGACGTCATATTAAATAGATGGGTATGAAAATATATTGGTAATGACCTCCATTCAAATCAATACAGCACTGAACTTGTTTCTTTTTATTTTCACCTTATACACCTATTAAGCAATAACGGTGATTTTTCGAATGTATGGCGTTATTTCGGTTTCAAGTTCATCAATCTTGTGTTTTTCGTTACGATACACAGTTTGTTTCGCACCCCATAAATTTTCGGAATAATTCAATAACGTTCATTATTAGCTTAACTTACAAAGAAAATTAACACAATGGCTTTACTCACAACAACCCACACTTGAATTTTCGCTGCATGTAGTGATTGTTCGTGTAAATCGGTTCTGTTATTTACCGACCATAATCGCGTATTTGAGAATCTACACATCCTCCTAGATGAAATATTCTTCGCCTGTACAAGATTTTACATCAAATTTTATATCTAGCCTACGGAATTTTCGACGATAAAACGTTTAAACCAATTATAAATGAAAAGACAAGATGTTGTTAAACCACTGATTTATTAGAAAATCGAGATACCGGTTTCGGTTGTTACACCATTAAGTTCACTAGAGAGTGATAATGGTGTAACAACCGAAACCGGTATCTCGATTTTCTAATAAATCAGTGGTTTGACTACATCTTGTCTTTTCATTTATTATGGATAGTCAGGATTTCTCTCCATATTGATGAGTACAGCATCCACAGTATTTTCAGATTATTGAAATACACTCTTAGTAGCCCACATACCAATAAAAAACTTTGAAAAGTTTTTACTATTGAATAGTCGACCTAGAAATTATCGTAACCTCAGAGTTACTGCCATGATTAATTCGGTTTTCCTCTATGAATAATATTTTATAAAATCTTTCGTGGACGTGGACCAGGAGTTTTTGTTTGAAGTGCTTCGAAAGAAACATACTACATAAACTTGCTGGGACAAAATTATTCATCAAAATTTAGGAAAGAAATAGGCTCAGCCTCGTTCTTATATCCTAGTAACTAGTTTATATTATTTCATCTATTATGATTCTAGTAAAAATAAAAATAAATGAATTCATTAAATACCGAGATACTGGGTTTGGTTGTTACACCATTATTAACCACTGGTAAATAATTTTATAAGTTTTTGAACAATTTTTTTTGTGATCTTGATTAGATCTTTAGTGTAAACAATGAAATTTTATCAAAACTCAAATTTTTTCAAAGTGAAAGTGTTTTTCGAAGTGAAAATTTTCAAGTTAACTTTCATCATCTTTCATTTATCATGTAAACATCATCATCACCTTTGCTTAAAATACTTGCTATCAAGTCGCAATTTTAACAATAAATAATAAACTCCCCTGTAGATATCAAGATTCTGGTTTCAGAGGTTTAGCCAGAGTGAAATGGTTTACCAGAGATTGATAATCATGTAACAACAGATTTCCATAATATTTAATAAATTTTTGGTTATTACAATTATTTCTAACCATTTATTCGATACAATATGAATGATTAGTTAGCAATATCACCTACAAAAACATTTATTTTCGTGTTTACTATCACACTCACCTATCGCAATCTGGTAGGGTGGGTAGAGTAAGCAGACATCAGTGCGCAATGAGTCGTTTACAACGCGCCAAGCCAGAGCAAGCAACTGGTCCTCGTGTCCAATGTCCTGCACCAGCTGCAACAGAGGCCTGTAAGGCTGGTAGACAATCAAACAGCAGTCGAGGTTCTCCAACAAGTAGAACTCGCACTCCAAGATATGGTTCGATCTGTATGGAAACTCTTGGCTGTACGCGTAGCTGAACTTGTTTTTAACTGTAATAGATCAAGCATAAAAACCCTATATTAATTACAAAAAAATAAATATTTGAAGTGGGAATTACTCACGGTTTAGGTGTGAGAATTGTTCCGTGATGGTATTGCAAATGTTCAAGCACAAGCTAGGTACTACTTAGCTTGTGCTTGACAATAATGAGTAAGGCAAGCGCGTATTACTACGTAAATAATGAGTAATATCATAAGTGAAAAAAGATGGATGAACAACAACAAAAACTTTCCTTTTTCTTTCTCAAAAATATCGCATTTGAGAACACCAATTCTGGTTTCATTTCATCCATTTTTTATCCTTCATCAAGCTATTGATAATTCTAGTTTATTTTAAACTGTAATTAACTTCATTTAATGTCATAAGAATAATTAAAATTCTATAACGAAATAAATTTGGAAATGAATTGCAATCAAGAAGTAACGTAAAGCCTGCTAAACACAGGGAAAGTAGTGTCGGCAAGCAAGACCTAGCCATCAAGTCCAGTATTGACGTGCGCCTTTCGCACGGTATGCTGACTTGAGAATTCTCTTGAATTTCACGTCAAATAGTCGATTGGAATAATAAATTATTATAGCTAATTCCATTTGCTACAAATATTAACCAGTAACGATACTTTCAAAATAATTTTTCAAATCAGCCAAAGTACTGTGCACACGTAAAAGGTCTTACCCCGCGTACAGCAAGCTAAAACAATCGCTCTGAAAATTTATTTGTCTAATTAGATACTATACAATAGATACTGAACATCACATTGATCACTAGATACTTGAGATCACATGTCCAGATTACTTGACATCTTGGATACTTCTTGGACACAAGTTACTTTTTGAATTATTTCTTATTCTTGGATAGGAGAGGTAATCGCCTTGAAGTCGCTTCAAGTGGTACATGAACATGAAGAAAATTTATACAAATCTGGTAGAAAATATTCATGAGTCAATACGGTAACTGCTTTCTCAGTCCAACCCAGAGTGTGCAGATTTACAACAATATTATGTTGTTTACATTCTCACATTTAACCTGTACTTCAATCTTTCTGAAATAGGATATAGGGCAAAAAATCACAATAGCTCACCGACAGTCTGGCAAGTTGAAATCAGTCGACTATTGGATATTACTCCAAATTCTTCAACCTTCGATGCCAGGAAGACACAAGTTGGAGCCAATAGCAAGGGATCTATACACTTGAGCGAATTTCTAGCATAGAATCTCTTGAAGTAGACTGTAGCTGTGGCTATAACTTGTTGACGTAGCTTAAGCTGTTCCCCGAGTATTTGTATAACTGAAAAAATAACAACAATGAAAACAATCACAGGATTTAATAAATTCAGTATAACATTTTTAAACCATGTGTATAGATGATTGGAATAGATATTATAACTCAGTTAAGAATGGAATATAAATACATAGCTATCAGAATTAATATTGCATTTATTTACAAAAATGAGCGATTTGAGATATCACAACACAACAGAATGTTCACTTACAACCAGTGACACAGCTTAAGAGAACGCGAGACCAATGCACAACCATCATTCTAAAAAGAATGGATCGAATTTGTAAATGCGCATTGAACTTTTTCAGGAACAGCCGAATAAAACCGTTCTGTTGTGTTGCAATTCATCTGTGCAACAGCACATTTATAGTTAGATATTTAATCTTAGATCTTTTAATAAATAATAACTAATGCAACGGAAGAAACTATAAGCGGTCGACTATGTCCTTTATGGCTAAGTTCACATCTAATAAAAAATAAATTCGTTGGGTCACATCTAATATGGGTGACTCGTTGGAGGAAGTGATAACGCGTCGGTCTGATAACCAGGACCCGGGTTCACGTTGAACAATCATTTTCTATGACCACAGAAAAAAGTCACATAGCTTTCTATGTGATTTCACATAGCTATGGCTATGCCCCGTCCTTCGGAGGAGACGATAAGCCGTCGGTTCCGAATACTTGAAAAGTTGTCACCTCCAACTCCTAAATCTTCGTTTTGAACCTCATTATTCTCAGTTCATTCACTTTTTATATGTTCTCGTTATCAACTAGATTTGCATGCACATGTCCATGTAAGCTCAATATTCTATATACTGTACGTGAAAATCTAGTACTGTACTTATATGGATTCATTATTAAGCGCTCTGTACGGAGATTGTAGTGTCGGCCAGTTGAATATCTGTGGCCAATCACAACCTTTGTCTTATTTGCCATTGAGTTAAACAACAACAGCTGTGATTGGCTACAGATATTCAACTGGCCGACACTAAAATCCTCGTAACAAGATCGCGTACAAGGGCCTCGTACAGGGCGCTTAAGTTAATATACTCGTATATTATTTCATGCTCAGTAGCCTATAAATCAATTGTGGAATTAACGAGTGGTATATAAATCAGTAGCCTATAAATCAATTGTGGTGTAATATACCATATCATGATTAATTGCTAATGCTTGCATCTCAAATGTGGGGTATGAGCCAAGATTAAAGGAGGTGGAGGTGTATGACTAATAAATTCAGTAGGTGTTAAAAATGATTTCATATTAATATGTCCGTCATCCAGGGCCAACAAGTCTTGTTCTGGACCATTCTGATCTGAAAGAGGACTGGGATTTATAGGGTGGAAGCTGTGCACAAGCTGCTCCCATTGTAAGTATATCCTATTTCAATTTTTCAGGGTTTATCTCCTCTGAACTTTGTTAATGTGAATCAAAACCGCTTGCCGATACTCACCTGAATCAATGAAATCATCAGCATTGTTTCATTACTATCAAGTATTTGTCTCATCATCATCTTTCCCATCACCCAGCCACAATTCAAGTGTTTGATGTAGGAAGAGCTATTTAGAGAAGTGGATGTAAGCTGTCATGGCCCAATAATTCAGAGTGTTTCAGGAGGAATGTGCAATAGTGTACTTCTAAGGCTGATTCCTTAAACCAAGTAGTAATTATAAGTTCCATATGACAAAAGGTTTTTCAATGGCAAAAATTAACATTTTTCAAAAAAAGTTCATTTTTCAATTTATAGAGACTTCATGCTTAATAATAATTTCCTACCTGGAATTAGCTGAGAAATTCAATGAAACATGTTAGAAGCTTTGTACCTTGGTCGGTTATTGAGAAAATATGCTAAAAATTACATTTTTTTAATAATTTAAGTGTTCTAGCTGGATCTAAAAACAAAAATTTGCTTTTTTAGAAGTTGTACAGGATTGGTTTCCATAGAAAAGTTGGATGTGTTAATATTACTCGAAACTCAGAAATCGCGATCAAAAGGAGACAAAATAGACAGAACATCACACAAGTGGAAAACTCAGTGTTTAGTCTTGGTAAATTTGAATTTTTTCTAAATGCCAATTTTTCGCCATTGTTATCTCGGTAACAAAATGTTTTTGGGGTAACTTATGTAAGTTACTACTTGGGTACTTTTTTCTCTAGTTAGTGCAAGGAATAAGCTTCAGTAGTATTGTAAATTTATTCTGAAACACTCTGTATAAGACCCAAGTATTAGAAAAAAGAAGATAATTATAATATTTTAGTAAAATAACTTGGGCCCTGGATTCACAGTGTGGGAGTGGAAACATTCTAATAAGGTTTTTGTATTAAGCTGTCCAGGGTCAATTACTTGCTGATAAAATTTAGGAAAATGAACTCTTGCAAGCTATCTGCTTAGAGCCCATCATGTCCTGCAGTTCCATTCCCATACATATCATAGTGTCCTTATGTCCTTATGGACCCACTCCCCATTCCATGAATATAATTATAAATGATACAAAAAGAAGCTTAGAAAATAGCCAATTTTTCAAGTCATTTGGAACACTGCAAGTCAATTTTTGAGATTATTAAGTTGATGCCAGTATGTTTTATGTGCATTGATGTGGGCCTATGTAAGAAAAATTAAGAACAAATTTTAAAAAACCTGCTGTTCCACGAACACGACTCACGCCCACGAGTAATCAGAAGATATTCCAAATAGCGGCGCCGCCCAGTGAACAACCCAGACATTGAGTTGGTATCAAGTAATTAAGTAGTAAGTAATCAAGCTTATACTATACGTGTATCATCACATCGATATTACATATTTAGTTGATGAAACGTTTTACTTACAGTTTGAGAAAAATATGAAAATCTTCTGATATTCATCGTCAGTCAAAATTCCCAAGTCATGGGAACGCTCTCGTACAAGATCTTGCTTGTCCAACACCCACTGTTGGCTGGTTACATGCAAAAATGCATTAAGTTACAGTTTGATAGAAATGGATTCAAATTAGTGAAACAGAGAAAATAAATAGAGTTATATAAAATTATGTTTTAGAGTACAATAGTCTACGATGAGAGAAAAACAAGAAAAATGAAAATTTAATGCTATCTCTTCAATACCAAAAACAAATAAGTTACCTAGTAACTTACACACATTAACATTGACAGGCTAATATTAATGTTGAATAGAAGTTTGAATAACCAATATATTTAATAAGAAATTGAATTGTGAAGTTAGCAATTTCACCTCTGTGAATAGATGTATTGTGAATCTTACAATAGTTTTCAACAGTATTTCTGCCCTCCATCTACAGTGCTGATTCCCAAGTTGAGTTTCAGACAATTATATAACTTAGTAGCCTTTGATTTTGGAAGTTTTCAAGATGTTAGATAGCGTAAATACGAAATTTTGTTCAGTACGTCAGACCACACATTTGAATGTCTCAACAATAATTGGAAACACCGTACAAAATAGGCTAATAGGAGTAAAAAGATCTTACTTAGGTTAGGTACGGTAGATCTAAACATACGGAAGAAGTTTATGGGCTACGGTGACTAGCTGAAAACACAATGAGAAAGTTTAAATAATCCAGAAATAAGAAAGTCTGGAAATTTTATTGATTGCAAGGTTTATTTCAAACCTGTAACTCGGGTAAAGAGAAATAGAACACAAAACTTGCTGGGAGACGGGGAATAAGTAGGCTAACCTATATCACAGATTTGGCAAAATAGATTATAAAGTATACTTACTAGTGGGAGCTCTGCCAAAAGTTTCCAGCCATATTTTTGTCGAATTTATACACAATAAATTCAACAAGAGCTATGGGCTAGGTGTAAATAATTGATTTTTTCAAATGTCATGAACTTCAACTCCAATCTCAAGAGAAGCGCAAGTGATTGCAGTGACTCGGATTCCAACTTTTAGGGACTCTCTTCATCATTTATCGCAAAAAAGGTAGTGAAACCCCATTTCAAATTGGAAATTAATAGGTTTTATGTCCAGGAAACCGCTACATGAACTAAAATCAATATTCTAAACTTCTAAACCTAAACTTAACCTCAAATTTTTAAAACTTTACTGTCGAGAATCGACTCCTCGAGTGTCGACTGTCGATTGTGAAATAGACGCGATAGATCATATCGACTTATCGATAGCATTGATACAATATTCAATATTCGGCTGTCGGGCTGGGAGCGCCCATGGGGGCGCCAGCCGAGGGGAAAAAATTACTCTTGTACGAATTGTTTTTTATCTGAATAATAAATTTCCTTGAATAATTTCTCAGACATTGAATTGGGCATAGAATAGGAAGCTTTTGTTTGGCGTCCCACTCTGTACTACCTCTGAAGGGAAGGCGTCCTCTGTACAGCACTATTATTATCTCTATAGAGAAAATTAGCTTCAAACATAGATGTCTGAAACGTTATTTGGTAATCTTTTTGCTTGTTTGTCAATGGCTCAATAGCCCAAAAAGGCTAGGCCTACCAGCTGGTTGTCAGTTTCATATTTCTATCCACTATATTATAGGCTACAGTCCGTCCAAGCAAAGTAGACACCCCGGCAAGGTGGGAAAACGATTCCACACCAGCCAATACCGGCCCAAAACAGACTCATAGTCCCCGAACCAACACCGACCGAGCCGGAAGACATCCCCCATTGCACCCGCCAGAATGCTGTAACCGCCCGGACAGAGCATACAGCAAGCAAATCCATGGGCGTATCCAGGCAGGGGCCTGCCCCCCTAGAAGTTGACTGATTTTTTTCGTCATTTATAAAGTAAATTCACAGCTAAAATAAATAAAATAAAAATGAATAAATATCATAGAATAAGATAATACATTTTTATTATCATTACATTTAATATATTCACAACTAAATTGAGAAGATTGCAAAGTCACAGACTCTTAGGAGTGAAATTTCCATCTGAGTCTCCAATTGAATTCTGGAGAAGATCATTGATGATTGATAACTCCTAATCTTGACTCTCCAAACATTTATTGGACACTCCTCCATCCTTTATAGGGTTAGCCAGTTAAACGGAAAGATTCAAGTAAGTCACCAATTCTTGAAGAAAATCAATTTTTATACTTTTTCCTTTAGTCCTTTTAGTCTTTTTCCAAAGTTTTTATACTTTTACCTCTGTCCGGCGACAAAATTCTAACGTGTCATGGGCGTATGCAGGCAGTGGCAGGGGGGCAGCTAACCCTCCACCCCCTAGAAGTTGACAGATAAAATTTTTTATATATTTTTAACTAAGTTGAATTATGAACATTTTGAAATTTGAGACTCATAGAAGTTATCCTCCATTTGAGTATCCAAAATACACCAATTGGATACTGAAGAAGTTCAATGATAATTCCTTATTTTGACTCTCTTAATCAGTCTTTGGATGTCATATTTCAAATGAGAATACTCTTGCTTTCTCTTTTTCACTTCTCCATCCTTTATATAAATTGTAACGTTAGAGAATTAAAAAAAGCAAAAACATTCTGAATCTTCCACATGAAGTTCTATGAGCTAGAATCCATGACTGTGAAATTGGAGCTGTGGTATACTGTACAGTGTACATATTTGGAAAAATAGATGAGTTGAAGGAAATTGAAGTAGCTACACGTTTGGAAAAGGCAAATGATTTCTTCAAGCACTACTGCACTAGGCATGGTCTGCTCATTATAAGTGGTTTTTCATCAACAACAGCTACTGTTAAGAAATCATTTAGTACCCTGCCTACATAGGGTACAGACATGGCTCAAGAGCCGAATGATAGACGAAATATTGACTTAATGGGTATCCATCATGAATTTTTCAATGAAAACAAGGACCAGATGAAAAGAAATGTATTAAATGAGTTCTCAGCAAAACCATCAAGAATGGTGTTACCCTACTGTAGTTTAACTATATCTATTGAATTTTACCTTGATGAATTTACTGTGAATTTTGTATTTGCTGTAAATTTATAAAAACGTTCTTTTCTTACAAATAAGTAAGGTAAATGAATAAGGTAAATAAATAAGTGGAATAATATTTTCCAACTAAAAAAAATATATGGACTTGAAATTATTCACCAAGCAAATAATTTTAACAAATTTTATTGATTAGATAATAGTTAACTACTTGTTTTAATTTTCCATTTTCATAATAAAATGCAGGGCTCAAATTGTGACGGTACGTCACGCCGTCCCAGAACTTCTGAATCTGAGTACTCACTAATCCTGTAGTAGGCCAAAATCATTTAAATTTTTTAATAAAAATATGGAAAAATGATGGTAATAATACTCAATTAAAAGCTTTAAAATAACTCTAAAAATGAGTTTTGAGGAGTTGGAATTTCAACTTTTTCCGGGGGAGGCCCCCGGACCCCCCTCTCCAACCGATTCGTACCAGAACCTTAAATTTTACTAATTAAGCACTGATAAAATATATTATTTTTCACCATTTGAACTGAACAATATTATGGCTTACAAACTACCCCCCTCCTCACAAGAGAGAGGGAAAAGGGGCAACTTTCTTATATTTTGGGGGAACAAAAAACTGGCTTGCCCTCTCCTAGAAAAAATCCTGGATACGCCCTTGAGCAAATCATCATCAACCCGGATAGAGGTAACGTGTAGTTAGCACGCTGCTCCTCTCAACCATAAGCCAGTCTTCACAACCAAGTGAAGGCGCAGAACACCTCTTAATAACATCCAGTTAATCAGTTAGAATTTTAATGCAACAATAATCACTATTCTTCCAACCAGAGAAGAGAAATAACTGACTGTATTTACAATCGAACAATAGCCAATCTCCCCAAATCTAGTATTTGGCAAACCAACCAATTCAAGAACCGTATAGAGTGTAAATCTACACTGTATACTACAATGTATATTGCACATCAATCTATTTGTCTTAAAAAAATGAGCTCTCTCGCTATTTCAGACACAAAATCAACTGACAAAGAATTGTTAGTTAAATTTTTCGGTTGAACGTAGAACCTTATAAATAAACTTGAATCTGTATTTCAAGAATCTGCAAAATAATGAGCTTTAAAGCACTTTTCTAGACTCGTCAGAAATGCAAAGAATTTTCCGGTTGGTGGGTCTCCGGACCTCCTTTTAGTCGGGGAAAGCTATAACTTGGTGTAACTTACTTGTAATTAGTGTACACTAATTTCAACTCATCCAAAAGCAACGTACATGAGTCTCATTTCGTCATTAATTTTGTTAATTGAGTACGGTACCTATTTCTGAATCTGATACATTGAGTGTCAGTCATTTTATTCTACGAAGAGTACTAGGCAATATTATTTATAAGAGTACTAAGTATAATATTATTTATAAGTGTACTAAGCTGTTTATTTATTTATTTAGCGTATGCTTTCATTAGTGTGGAGACCCAAAGGGTTGTTCCACTTCGCAATATTATAACCTCATTTTCCTTCTTCTTCTTTCTCCAACCCTTACAGCGCCGGGAGTTATTTTTTAATAGTTGGCTTTATCAAGTAGCTTCCGTTTATCCGGTCCGTGTCCGAGGCTTCTTATGTTACTTTGAATTGGTTAAATCTCATAACCTCATTTTCACGAATGAAAATATGGAAAACCATGTGGGTTATAGTTCTTTTAAAAAAGTCATTTGAAACAAAAAGTTTTGATTTCAAAACAACATTAACAACTGAAACTGAAACACTTCACAAATTCACTACACCATGGTCGAAAATAATAAATTTTGACTTGGTTAGGTCCTTGCTTTCAAAATGTCCATTTCGTCGTTTAATTATTGATGTAAGTGAAGTACGGTATGATATCATTGAGCTGAATATAGTCTTCACTTGAATCGATATCAGTGCTTAACTTCTAAATTAAAAGGTACCGGAGCTGCAGACAACTGGGTGTAGGGGCGGATTCCAGAGGGGGGTCCGGGAGTTCTCCCCCCGGATTTGTAGGAAAACTACGATCGAATTAACCTTGGAAATATAGGCTAAAGTAAGGTTTCCTTAAGAGATTATTGTTTTTCATCACGAGATTCTGATTTGCTTCAAAATAAGTATTTTATCGAGCAATGTGAAGAAAAGGGAACCGGAGCTCTGCTCCGGTGTCCAAAAAAGTACCGGACCTGCGCTCCGGTGAGCCCCGCTGAAATTAAGCCCTGCTATAATACCGCCGTACCCATATTTCTTCATGACTGAAATTCAAACTAGACGAGTTTTAGAGAATTTTGATTCTCACAATACTATTATAGATGAAAAGTAGTGACAATGAATATTGTATGGAATTAGTTTGCGGAACAGACTGACAGAGATTCAGCTGTGGAAGAATGTTTAGGATTGATGGTGAGGAGGTGAAGAGAGGAAGGCGTTGAATCATCATTCATTTCTACCATTCCTCATAACAAGTACTGTACTGTGATGTATTTGGAATGATTAATGGAAAAGACACGACCCGGGCCGACAAGAATTCTAATGACTTCTGGTTTTCAATAAGTTTTTTGCATCTCTCTCTAGTCATTTTGCTTCGAGGGTTTCTTCTCTTCGCCCTTCCAAACTTCTTCCAAAGTCGAAGTAATCTTGCATAACACTGCTGACTTGCCGAAGCAAAGCCGCCGACCTTATAGTCCAGGCAACGAAGGCCAAAAAATGGCAAATAGGGGAAATAATTCATGTAGAAGCCAAAATTGGTAGAGTTGTGGGGGAAGGGTCCCTGAACAACATACTAAAAGTCCTGGCCGGTGGGGGGAGCTAACGGTGTGAGGGGGGTCTAAAGGATCCATTTTTAGTTTTTTTGCTTATAACTCGAAAACTATGGCCTGTAGCGAAAATATTGTTATATACAAAATTAAAGTACATAAAATTCTCTACAAAAAGGTATTTGCATTTTTTCGCTAGCATTAATATTAGTGGAGATATTTGAGGGAGAAAATAGGGAAAAAATATTGTTTGTTCAAAATTACGTGTTTCCTGATACAAATTCTGCTTATTCTACCACAATAGTCCAGTCAAATTAAGGCAAAAAAAAAAAAAACTCTAGGCGAAATTCATTCCTCTTTCATTTGAGACCAATTCCACACTTCTATGTTCAATAATTTTTGTGCTACAGCGATTTTAGAAAATCCTTACACCCCCAAAAACCCCAAAAATTGCATATTTTAACACAAGAATCTTACTAAAAAAATTTGGGATTTGCTTATACTTTTTAAATACTGTTCCTGAGACCCTAGACTGCCATTAGCAATGTTCATCCGACCAAATGTATCGTAGGATTCTTAGGGTGGGTCAAAAGCATCCCCTATATTTTAAATTATATATATTCTCATAACTTTTGAACGGTACGTCGGATTTTATCGTGTGATAGCTCATCGTTTTTAGCTCATTGTGGCGGTATAAATTCATATATTATATGTCAAATTTGATGAAACTTTTTAAATTTTAGGTTATAATGGTAACAATATTTTTCCCCTATTTTCTCCCTCAAATATCTCCACTAATATTAATCCTAGCGAAAAAAGCAAATACCGCTTTGTAGAGAATTTTATGTACTTTAATTTTGTATATAACAATATTTTCGCTACAGGCCATAGTTTTCGAGTTATAAGCAAAAAACCTAAAAATGGGTCCTTTAGACCCCCCCCACACCGTTAGCTCCCCCCACCGGCCAGGACTTTTAGTATGTTGTTCTTGGACCCTTCCCGTACAACTCTACCAATTTTGGTCTCTACATGAATTTTTTCCTCTTAAAAGTCTTCGTTGCCTGGACTATTATGTCCAGGTATGTATAAATCTTCTTTACGTGGAGACCTCAAAATTGGAAATATTGGTAACATTGGTTCTGAGAAATTGAATTTCTTCATTATACATAGTATAATAGTATAATACATAATTTCAAGTATGATACTTAATAAGATTGATCTGGAATAATGTATTTATTTATTCGCTCCCGTATTCACTTTAAATATATCCTCATCTATAGCTGACGCTAAAAGGTTAGAATATTCTGCCTGTCTCTTGTAAGTAAAGTAACCTACTAATTAATAGCTATGCAAAAAATCTATTGCTTCTTTTAATTTCGAGAATTTAATTTAGGCGTGGCTAGTTGACAACTATAATTTACAACATCAGCTATTGGGGCGCATAAGGAGCAGACAAAATCGTCAAAATTTTTGGTGTCAGCTATACCGATCTTGAAACTAGACTGATTAGAATTTGAAAATTATAAAGAGTAATGTTTCCAAACCCACATTTTTAAACACAAGCTATAGCTTAATTTTGAAATTTGACCGAGCTATCATTTTATTCAACAAATACACAAGTAGCTTAGACCGGTTAGACCACAAAAAATATATGTTTGCCCGAATATAATGACTTCTTATTCTACAAAACTATAGCCTCACAAAAACGAATCTTGTATTACAGTTTGATTTGTGTTCCTATTTTCACTAGCCTATTAACTTAAAATATAATTTTTTCTGTGATAAGATTTTGTATGAGGTTGCCTATCTTTTTCTGTACAGGGGGAATGTGCTATTGGCCGGACACATACAGTCATTTACACATGACATGATTCTCATGTCATTCATGCGCCTAGAGAACATAATTAGCCTATACATTTTTCGTATAGTAGCCTATTGTTTCTAGGCCTACGAGCAGACTACTCAAGTTTGAGTCGTAATAGTAATTGTTGCTATCGTGAAGAGGATAATCATTCCATGGACAATGATTGAGCTATGAAAAGACAACAACTTCAAATTTCCTCATTTGAAATAATTAGAGTGGGAGGAAGATGAGAGAAGAATCGGAATTTTCATTTCGTTAAAATCATCTAAATTTTTCGCTTAGTAAGATGAACATTGATATAAATAAATATAAATGCAGAGCTCGCCTTTTTGTTCCTCCTTTTTCAAATGTCGCAACCCAGAAATGAATGAATGATTATAATGATAATCACCATCATTCGTTGAAAAGTCTCTCTTCTGAATGGAATTTCTTGTCTTCGCGAGACTGAAATTGCTCGACTTTTCCGAGATGAAGGCCGTGACAGCGTTAATATAATAAACCTTTCGTTCCAATTTGAACGGTACCCCGAATAAACAAGGAGCGACGTACCACTGAACTGAGTAAAGATTTTCATCTTTATTCATCTTAATTATGATAAAGTACTCCAAAAGTTCTAGTTTCTCTGGAGTTCAATGGATGAGTTGGCTACTAGGCTATACGAAATAAAATAAGTGCCCTGTTAATCAAAGCACCTGCATCACCACCTTTTTGAAATTGGCGTGAAATTACTCATGATTCTGGTTGAAACAGTTCAAATGAAGATTAGCACGCTGCTCTTTTCTGGCCAGAGATTACACGAAATCCAATAACAAAGAGATAAAGGGAAGTTAGAGGTGTTAGCCTGATTTTGATATATTCAATAGAATGTGGAGCGAATATGGTACGAAAATTGTTGATAATAATGCTTGTATTGTTTTCTCATTTTTCGTATTTTATTTACTGTTTTATTAATACTGAGAAGTTAAAAACCATCTAGCGTAGATCGATCAGTGATGAGAGATGTTTTACTCAACCGTTATTCGGAATATAAGAACCTTAAGTTTCGGGTGAATAATTTATTATAATATGTGGTCCTTAAAAAAAGAAAAAACAATGCGTAACCACTTGGTAAATGTGGCGCTTCAACTCAAAGAATAAATTAAAACTTCAATGGTCTTAGTATTCATGAGAAAAACAACAGCTATCTTCCTTCACATTCAGGTTTTGAATGTTTTGGTGTAATCATATTGAACCAATTTTACATTGAGTGGTGTTGATTGAAATTTCTGCTCTCAGGGTAGAGTATTGAATTACAAGATTATTTTCAATTCTCCACCACCTTTTCAATTTCATAGCTTGATTGCTATTTCTGCATATTTTTGGCATGGTGCAAATTCAATATTGATAGCACTGCAATCCCAGTTGGTCAGATTTGAATGAGCTATTGCTCTAGAACATTGTTGCAGTGAACATTTCTGATCAATGAAGGTTTTCATTCCTTTTTTGGTTGCCTATTGAAGATTCCTACTCTATATGTCAACTGGTTGCTTTTGAGCCTGAGATTAATGTGAAAATTTAAGTTGATAGATTAAATAAACATCATGCTGCCTACTGTTTCGCTCATCAGGTTTAAAGATTACATATGTATGGGATTTTTTTATATACATAGTCTCACTGTCCATTCAAGGGGTCTGTCAATTTTTAGTTATTATCAGGTTTAATAATATTCCAGGTATTTTCCAGGACATTCGATTAGTATTCAAATTTTTTCTAATGATTCTTATCAGTACTATGATGATTTTTTATTTCATTGGTTTGTCGATTATATGCATGCTTTTATCAAAGCTCAATTCGCATTGTGGGAAGCGAAAAATTCAACAGAAATTGTTTTACAAATTCATTTCAATTCAGCACCATTAATTTTGCAGAACTAGATGAGACTTGATACCCTATGCCGAAGAAATAGCAGCGTTGTTAGATATTGTTGAGTTACACCATGTACAAATTATTTTTCTGATACATCAGTAACATGAAGAAATTCCAGGACTGTCACATGAAATGGGAGTTGATCTCTTTTGATGAATATTCGAAAACCTACAAAAATATGCTTGATCTTTAGAATGAAACTTCTTTTGGAAATAATTGATGCCCTGAAATGAACAAGTTCAACTGCAAATGTCCTCTGTTACTTCCCAATGACTTTTCAGTTGTAAAATATTTCAAAGTATAGAGGATAGAGCCTTAAAATTCTTCTTCTTATCTCTTCTTATTCTCTCCAATACGGGATGAACTTTGGCTTTCTCAACAATTATTATTCTCCTCCACTCGTCTCGCACCACCGCTTCCCGCTTCCAACCTCTCACTGACATTGTCGCTAGATCCTTCTCGACATCCTGCAGCCATTAATTCATCACTAGATTGATAAAATTTCAATGTGAGTTGATAATGTTATCAAAGTTGATGACGCTCAGTGATTGGTGCATTGGTGTGCCGGTAGGTGCGCGCGCATCTGTTTTGGACTTGGGCAAGTTGTGGCTTGCATTGCAGCCGGCCGGCTCAGTCTTGCCGGAACCGCGGTGCCGCTAGCATCGTCTCCCTCCGTTATCAGTATTTTTTCGAGAGCGCGTCGATCCCCAGAAAAAGTTGCCAGGGCTTTGTCGGAAAAATATGACTGTTGAGGAAACATTGGCGGCGGCTGAATGACCAGTGGGCCCGGCTTCCTCTGGCTTTAACTTGCTGCGAAAGAGAAGCATAAAAACAATACCCAGGTTCTGTTAGCAGAACAAATAGGGAACTTTTTCATCAAGTCGGTGAGAGCTTTCGGTTCTCGTGAAAGTTGTGTGTAAACATCAGTGAGAAAATGTTGTGCTTGTTTGTTTCCGTTCTCCTCATCGTCGGCGTCCAGAGGCCTACCTCGGTTCATGGAGTTCCCGCCAGAGGTCAGTTGGCCATTCCAAATCAAACAATTTTATAGTTATTTTTGTAAAAAATTTGAATTTAAAGAGATACATTGATACAATTACATAAAGAAGTGCACTAAAATTTATATGATAATAATACTTATTGATACTGCTTGCTAAATAGATAGGGTAGAGGGTACAATAATAATAATTTTTAAAAATGAATTACAATTATAGTAGTAATAATAATTAATATTATTGTTTGTTCAAGCGTGAGCAGTTTAGAATAAAGAAACCGTTTTTACTGCTAATTGTCGAGAGCCTCCCACTCATTAATCTATGAATAATGTGCACATAATAATTATGACCGACACAACGATAAATAGAAAAAGCTCAATTATTTCAAATAACATTGAAGAAATGTGCTTGCTTTTCAATAAATATCCAATGATCAATTGATCTCTTATCAATTTCAGGAAAAAATTCGTTAATTATTAAGAAAAAGCTTATTAAGCGTTATTGATATTCACTCTTCCAAAGGTTATTATTTGAACTTTTTGCTAGATACTGTACCAGTTATCTGAAATTCTATCATCATTGTTCATTCGACATTTCAAACAAGAAAAATAGATCGAAGACATAAAAATGAAGCATCGTGGCAAGCAAGCTGATGATTTATATATTTGTTTTCAACTGTAGGCTACCATTTTCTTAATTCCATGGCATAGCCTATGTGTTGCCTGGTTGTAGACTGTGAATCCAAATGAATAAATGGTTACTGCTGGTTGATGATGTTGTGAGAGGTCTCTAAGTTTAGTCAATTGAACATTGAATTGCACATTTGAAAACAACATTATTGGAGAACTAAGAGAACTCGTTTTATTTTGAAGAAGGATTTTGATTCAATCAATCGATGATTTTATAACTCGATGATAATTCAAATTAAATACAGTAATCACATACCAAGTAGCAGAGGCCAAGAAAATCTACAATTATATCGTATTAAATCTTAGTACCTCGCAATCGTACCATGGATTACGTCGCTGGGCGTCGTAGGCTGTAGTCCTATACATAATAAGACTACATAGTCCCAATATAGTCCTATATCGGGTCGAAAGCCAGTTGATACGATTTGCAAAGAAATAATTGCTACTAGCACTAGCATCAATTCAACAGCCTAATGGGTTGAAAACATGGCTAAGAAATGGATGAAAAATGGATTTCTAGATCTAAATTACTTTCTATTTGATTTGACCGACCATTAGTCCTTCTCGAGCTTCTTTTTTATTCATAGTTTTCATGAGTGAATCCTACATTAAGATTCCATAGACTCCAGAGCTCCGAGATGCTATGATTTTTGTTCAAAACAATGAAACTCCTGGTTTGCAAGCAACTATTGATATTGACTGTGTTCTCACTAATGAAAATGATGATTTTCTCATTCATCCAGACATCACTTAGATTGATCACATCAATTAAAAGTTGGAACTCTTTAATCCGCGATTAAATATTGTTTAGGATACTTCAATAAGTTCAAATAGTGTTCCGCATACCCAGTGTGATATGTTGATAACGTCACACTTCGAAGATGACTTCCAAGAATGCCTTCTAAAAATTTGAATACACTTACCTGTATCTATGAATGAAACGAAATTAGATGTGGATCTGCATCTGAACAAACTAACTCGATAAGTTATCTATTTATTTCGAAAATTAACAATTTGAGGCTTATTAAACACTGCCACTCTGTGAGGTCAGTGTATCAACAGAATGAATTTAATTCAAGGTTCTACCAACGGGCCTGATCACGAAAACAGCTTAATCTCAAACCAAGCCACTTTAAAAGCCATGACAATTGTCACTACCTTTAGTGGAAATTTTTCGTTTCAATTTAGTAGTAGAGATTCTATGTTCACTGGTACTATTTTCTATTTTGAATTTGACGTAAATTTTCAATCTCTGTACAGGCTCAGCCTGTATATATTAAGTTTCAATTCTGTATGTTGGAAATCATGTTGGTATTCATGACTCCATCAATGAAAGGGTAAAAGTTCAAAATTGCTACATCTACAGTGGTAAAGCCAACACTTGCATTATAGTGAAAGTGAAATATTTTTCAACTCACCATAATTCCTCCCCCTATAAACCATTTCAGCCCTTATTTTGAATCAGTAGTATAGACAATTCCCTATTCCACAAAAGAGCATGAAACAATCATTTTTATTCAAATTCCTAGTCCACCTTCCATTTAGACAATAATACGTATGTCAGTTTATTCTTCAGAAGCATGAACCAGCTATATTTCGCTCTCCTACTTTCCCTCACAGATTGATTCCCATCATTCCCAGTTTCCCAGTGCTGGTTTGATTATTGAAATAATATTCGAATAATGATTATTATAGTCATATTTGTAGTATAGTTTAATAGTATATATTACATAGTATAATAATAATAATAATAATAATATTATAGCTATAGATTATTGTCGTTTGCAGTAATTGGTAAAATACGACGGGAATAATCGATTACACAATGTATTACCAGAGACAATGTATTATTAATATACATTGTCTATGGTATTACATTTATTGACATATTGAAGAATCGAAATTCATTTCAATTTGCTTCGGCGGGCTGTCCAGGAAGAAGTAAAAGTTTACAGCTCCTCAATTACAACGTTCAGCTCAAGAGTCTCAATTTTCACATGGAATAAAATCAAACTCAACTTAATTGCTCTAGCCACATGACGCCTACACTCCTTTCCAAGTTTATATTTCCATAATGATTGCATAGGAACGCGAGACATCCGCTGGCTGCATTCATTCGCGAGCTGAATGTAGGAATTTTGTTGATGCGACGAGTAACTTCGGCTGAGGCTGAGGAGGTCGACTTTGGGAGGAAGCCGCGGAATATTATTAATTCAGCCGACGCGGTGCGACGCGACACATTGAATTTATCGACGCCTCAACCGACACACACGCACACACTCTTCAATCGGCGCAAAGTTGAACGGAATAGGACACGGCAAGCGTGTTGACTTAGTGTAATCGCTCGCCTGCTTTCTTTCTCTGTTGCTTATTGCGTTCTGCAGAGAAGCGCGATTCGCTTTAAAACCAATACCATTCGCCAAAGTTTTGTAAACGAGAGCCACCACCTCCCGAATCTCAGTCAGCACATTTCATACTTTCAAAGTCAATACGGATTTCTTATTCAAATATTTGAATTCAAATCACACATACGATCTCTTCCTCGTTGGCTTTACTTGTATCCACGCACCATATGGGACTTTTCAAACTATTTGACTCAGGAGCAACAAAAAATGACTTTCCAACTCTGATTAATTCTACACTTTTTCAATGCATCAGATACAGAAGTGTCTGATGTATGAGAATTGGTTGATTGAGATGTAACAGTATATTTTTTCTCGACTTGATCACTACGTATTGTACGATTTTAATCGTATTTATTGGTTGATTGTAATGTAAAAGTACTGTATTTTTTTCTCGACTTGATCACTATGTATTGTGCGATTTCAATTATTGATTTTTATTGTTCGTATTTTACATTATTTCACGCTTCACTGAGCTCCGATTATTGAAATCACATTCCTCATTCCACGAGCAGTGGGAAAATAACGGAATATCGCTTCATTGGAACCTGGAATAGATGACAAAATATTACCTGGGATTAATTAATCATTCGAATAACATAAATCATCTTTGCTCTTCTTTATTTGAAGACAAATTGCTTATTCAGATGGCATTTTCCAAATGACAGTTACAGCAGAGGTTAAAAGCAAAGGGTTGTGGCGAATAGGAATCAAATTAGAAATAGAAATGGAGATCTCACGATTGATCGCGTGATGGTGCTTGGTGTCCGCTTTTACTATTTTACGTTTCACCTCTTCTTATCTACACTGGTGGCGTACTTTCTCACTTCGTCCATTTACTATTTATCTTGAGGACTTCCTTCCACTCTGCTTTTTACGTCGCCTCGAACGGCGAACAGGAAAAGCTGGAATAAATCCCGACCTGTGATGGTTGGGGGTTTCCTAGCCGAGGAGGGATGTTGGGGTGAGATGTTGGCTGAAGAAGGGGTTCCGGGGTTGTGACCTGACAATATTGTCATGCACGCACGCGTCTTCACTAGCGCTGTTTTCCGGAAGGTCATGTATTATAAGCCTTGCTTCTCAGTTCCTAGAATTTTATTTTCTCACCTGACTTTTAGAGGTGGAATTCTTCTAGAAAGCAAAATTCATCAATTTATTATCAGTTGCACTGGCCATACAAATCCATGAAGGTTCCTTGCCATGAAATCATGCCACAGTTTTTTGTTAACTTAGTGGATTTGATGAAACTGACATGTTTTATTATTCAACAATATTCACACTCATACATTCATATTCAGTAAACATGGTCGATGACATGGTTCAGAACATATCCTCCATACCTAAATTATTATATCAACTCTAAACAACCTATTTTGTAAATGTTATTGGACTGGTTTTTTGAAAACTGATAGAAGCTCAATTGACAATTCATCAATAATTTTGTTAACATGTTGTTGTTTTGATGAACACTGTTAACAGTAACAGAGTATTAATTAATTATTATCACATATCTCACAATCAAAACACTGTCTCTTGATATTTTTAGCACATCATTGAGGGGAAAAAACGATTTAATTTCTTTCAAGTGAGAATTGAATTATAGGATTTTGAGTGTTCTGATCAGGGAATGGTGAGGTTAAGTTTTTCCTAATATTCGTTGCGGTTTGTGCTCAAATCACTATTATGAAATATTCATATTTTCGGCACGTGTTCAAATAATTTGGAAAAGAACTAGACTACACAGTAATTCATGTATAACAAGCATAATTTAATAATTTCTTGGGCAAGTAAGATTTACCTAGAAGATCTTATAAAAAATGAAAACATTGATAAAATTCTTTCCCAGCTGTGTTATTTTGGTCGAGTATTTTCCGGTGAAGCGTGTAGTTTGTATGAATCCTGAAAATTCTGTCTCTCCAAAGGAAATTATTTTAGAATAATACCGGTCGAGAACGAATTTGAGTGTTTCCTTGCTTACTCATGTATTCTCTTGCGGTAGATTCAGAGTGAAGAGGAGGCATCCTACAATGCTTTAGGCTTTGTTCGAGAGAGAAGCTACACGTTCACTCTCTTTCCAATCGCTTCTCCATAATCCTGGCCAGGATAATTGGGACAAAATGCAGAGAGAAATACAAAAGGTTTCAAGGCACGTACACGGCTCGCTTTCCTTTTCTCTTCCACTTTGGCCTGCCATTAGAATGAAATTGAAAACTATTCATTCCACTTCTATATTATTGAAGGAATATTTTTGTGATGGAATCGTACCTCCATCGTGGAAAGTATTAGAATTGTTTCTCCTAGAACAATTGAATTAAATTGAAGGATTCTGATATAATATGCTCATGAACTATCAGGTAAGAAATTAGTGTATTCTTGTTTTGAGCAGTATTATTTAAAATTATTTAGTTCTTTGAGCAACACTGTCAAAACTCATTTCCTAGCAGGTTTGGGGGAGCTTCTCAAAATTCTCAGTATCCTTCAACATGTTTTATTACACGAATTGAGTGGCCTACTCGAGAATCCAAATTTCATATGGTTTCAGAATAATGAGAAGCCTCTTGATATAGAATATTATTGAGAGAATAATCGTATTTTGAGTATGCAAGATGAATTTAGAATTTTCACGTCTCATCCTAATCACATTTTTCTTCTCAGGGCTCTATTTTGTTCCTGTAGAATAATCATTGGATGAGAGGGGAGTGGCGAAGAAAAGCTTGCTGTATAGTTTGCGCTTTTCACAGCCATTTACAGTCAGCAGTTCTATTTTATGCATGGGTTGGATGGGAGGTGGGGTATAAGGAGAATGGGGAGGAGTTGTTGGTATAAGTTAAGGAATCCAAATTATATGCATCCTCTGAGCGCAGCAATAATTTTGAAGCAGCATGCTCATGATAGTAGCTTTGTTGTTGAACCCTTTCTGTACAATTCTGGGTTATTTTGTTCTCTCTCATTTATCGAAACTACTCTCTCTCACTTGCTTTCATACTTGCTCTCTTTTTCTCCTCCTCTAGTCTGTTGCTGTAATATTTGTTTGATAGGACTTTGCTCGGTAAGCCATGCTTGTGTTTTAGTCTCGGCTATTTGTTTACGCGTGGCAAGAATTGAATTTACAGGTTCACATGGAGATTTACCGCTTGGCAATAACATTCGTTCGAATTCGGAGCAGAAAAGCCATTGCATACTTTCGACCGCCGAGTAACTGCCTTCATCCTTTCCGCTGATCGTTCACCTTTTGAAAATTCGCGTTTGCTCCTTTCCTCTCCTTTACAACCAAACGAAAAATATTCGTAGCTCACAACCATTCGTATATTTGTACACCGAAGTAAATCATGGGTTAATCATCCAAATATAATATTTATTAAGGTTGAAATTTGTTTAAACACTGGAAAAACACACCAGCAAACCAATAATTATTACAAATTATCAATTGATTTATTGTCAGTGAATCTCTTTGCCCGCAGGAGATTTTTGTCTGAGTTAGAGCTGCTTGATTCACAGAATGATCACTGTCGATTCGAAATTTTCCAGAACATGTACATAATTTTAGTAATAAGCTGATAACTCTTTATTAATTACCATATCAAATAAAGGTTATTAAATAAAGGCAGCCATTCTATTCTATTCTATCATTCTCATTCCTATAGGATTGTGCTATCACAAGAAGATCAATCAATCTATTATCAATAGTTATAACATTTTGTTGGAGAATTTATCGGTTCTATTAATATTGATGGTTTTGTTTGATATTAGATTCATGCAAGAATAGAAGATCAAAATCGGTTTTTACTGTGTAGGCTATTCGATTCCACTCAAATAATTCAATGAATTCAGTTTTGTGATGGCTAGGAGACCTTGACAAATGGTATACTGTATTGATCATTCGACTTATTTCTGTCAAACCAGAATGGTTTCAAGGTAATACCTCACTTTCCCAAACAAACACATTCGAAAATTATTGTCGAATGGAAATTGAAAATTGACAATATCGATTCCATAAAAATGCAACAATTGGGAGAACAGATGAATCTTTAATATGATTACACTTATTCTTGTATGTTTTTGCTGAACCATCATGACCGATCGGGAAAGCCGAATCAATCAAACTTTAAACCGCAGATAGCCGAGAGAGAGCTTCTCCATATGAAAATTGTAGCATTGATAGGGTATATTTTGTCATGCATCAGTTTCACCAAAACAAATACTCTACCGAAAGAGGCAATTTCTCTTCTGTCCAAATGTTTTCTTTTCGACGAATCATGAGAATAGAGTGCAAACTGAGAGTAGTCAAATGTACTGTTCTCCAATGAAGAATTCTAATAATTTTTAACGTCCTTGAGAGAAATGTTTTGTATCACACAGAATATTAATTAGTGTGAAGTAATGGTTTCACCTTTAGAAAAACTAAAAAAACATGGTTGTGAAACAATATTTTAAGCATTGAAATCATATTTGAATCAACTGTCAACCAATTTTCTTCCAATGAGAAATTACCAATTAACAATTTTCTATTTCTGATTAATTTGAGCTCTTTAATTAAAATAAATAAAAAATAAATAAATAATAATTTTATTTCCTTAAAAAACAAACAAAACAAGCAAATGTAATGGGTACAATTTAAATTTAAATCCAGTTAGTGTTTAAAGAATTAAAGAATAAAGTTTTAATTTTTTTTTTATTTTTATTGGAAATTAACCTACTCAACTATGGGAACCCCATGTGCTAGAGTAGGTGTAAATTTTGGGTGGGGGTGCGAATACTTTGGGTAAGTGAGCTCACATACTGTTAGAAATAATATTTTCTATGTGATGTCTTCCAGTTGTTATAATCCACTTTTTAACGACGGCTTTGAATTTTCTTGGGTGTTCTATCATCTTGATGTGTGCAGGAAGTAAATTGTGGATTTTTGGTGCTAGGTGGTTGTAGTGTCGTTGATATGTTGCCTTCCTAGCAACGTTTGTGATCAGAAGGTTTCTGTTTCTTGTGTTATGACTGTGGTTTCTCCATTGGAAGTTTTCCGGTTTTTTGTGTAGTCTGCAAATGATTTCCAGGGAGTAGAGCTGTCTTGCATCCATCACTCCGAACTCATTGTATAGCTGATCTGATGGGTAGCGAAGTGGTTTCTGTTTAATAATTTTCATTATCAGTTTTTGTACTTTTGAAAGAGGGTCAAGATGAACGAAGTTTGTCCCTCCCCATCCCACAATCCCATAGGTAATCAAAGACTGGACTAAGGAATAGTACCACCATCTTCATACACTTCTCATCTATCAATGTCCTCAGCATTTTGAACTTGTAAATAGTCTTTCTCAACTTTTTGCATAGGGTGTCTATATGATTGTCCCAGCGCAGGAAAGAGTCCAGTATGATTCCAAGATATTTTATTGTTGGTTTTCTGTGGATAGTGTATGCAGTGCTGTTGGAAATGTTGACTGTTAAAAGGTTTTCTGTAGGCTGTCCATGCTGTGTAGCTGAGAAAGTTAGAAAGTGGGTCTTGTCAGGGCCGCCCACAGGGGGGATTGATGGCGCAAGTTGCGCCATCGGAACGGAATTTGGGGGGGATTTTGAGAATTTTGGGGGGGAATCAACAAATTAATTTGATTACAGTAATATGGAGTTATTATTTTGAATGGTTCACTTTCACATGTAGGCCTAAACGTTTTCTATATATTTTCATAATCCAGCTGATTAGAATAATGTCTCTGACAGTTGTAGATGTAGAACCAATACATACATAGTTAATTTACTTATTAGTAGCCTATAGTTGTTATGGATCAACAATGTCTAACGATTCATGTTTAAAAATCACCGCGGCTGCCAGGCTTCCGTTTGACTGAGTTGATCTCATTTCTCAGAATGAACACAAAACTTTCAATAGAATTCAGACCTGAACAAACAAAATCGATTTCAATCGGTTCCTGTAATTATTCTTTCTCCGTAGTTGACGACTTGAATATTGACAATTTTATACAATGCTCATATGCACATTCAGTTGTTGTTCTGCTGTGGGATTGAGCGGTGGTATTTTTGTTGTTCGTAACACAGTACGTGGTTTATGAAATGTATAGTGTTTTATATTTTTACTTTTGAATTGAATGTAGACTTACTAAGTTATGATTCCAGAAAAGTTGAAAAATACAAATAATGTGCGGAGTTCATGTACAGTACATAGGGGTTACATTCCGGTGGAATATAAAATAGGTAATCAAAGTGAAAGTCCATGAAACGTTATGGAAAAACAAGCCAAAGGAGCAAAAAAGCTTCGTCGGGTGATGAACTATGAAGGTAAAATGAAAGGTAAAGTAGGCTATAATTGAAAAAATATTCATTAATAAGTAGGCTAGCCGGGAAGACTATTTTCAGCTTTGCATGAGTTCTATAGAATACAGTTAATAAGTGGCTGCTGCCTGATGTACAAGCTCTCAGGGGAAGCACGGCTGCAAGACAATAGTGATAAATCTGGAAATGGAAATAAATATCTAGACCTTGACAATTTTTTCAACTTATTGTAAATCAGGATATTTGAGCATTCTGATTTGAAATTGAATGTTATATTGAAGAGCATTGAAATATTGTTGTTTTTAATTATAGTGTTAATTTTTTAATTATTGTGTAACCGAGCTCATGATTTTTAGAATGTCATGGAGTGGGAAAACGTTAACTTATTTCATGTTCTACTGACTTCATTTTTTATTTTACTGTGATTTTTTTCTTTCTTAGTAATATTTTTGGTTCTTGACGAAGGACTGGAGCGCTTACAAGTTCTATAAACAAACTATCAATTATACATAACAGGAGCAAAACACATTTGATTGTGATATTGGATACTGAGATCAATAGCCTCTTTTGAGTGAAGATTGTTCATACTCAATACATTCAAGACAAAAGTCAGAAAAAGTGAGATAATTTTTCTCGATTTCCTTTGAAAAGATTCCTTATCTCGATTCCCTTATAATCTCATAATAAGGTGGTCTCATAGATTGAACTATAGTTTAATTCAATACGGTAATCAAGACCATCGTAGAAAAAAATCATAGAGACCATAAATCGTAGAAATCAAGACCATATGTGAGTATCATTAATATTATACTGTAGCCTAATTTATTTCAGAAATAGGTACTGAAATAAGTCCTGTTTATTGACTGAACACTTCTTATTCAAAACTAAATAATTCACAAGTTTCAGCCACAGAAAAGTGAGTTGAAGCATCAGGTAAACATGTTAATCCTCTTTGAAATTGAAAAATAATTATTATTTTCAAATTTACAAATATCCCAATAACCACTGCAGATTCAAAATTCTAACCAGTTCCATTGCATTTCTAAGCCAAATTTACAGTAGAAAAAGTATTTTGTATGACCTAAATCACTCGAAACAGAGCGATCAAATTGTAGACGATTATTCATACTCAACAAGATTAGTCTCATTTTTAATCAAATCAAAACTGGAATTCTGACTCATGGATTTGAGCTAGACCCCTGTACTTGGTCTCATATGAAAAATAATCAAATGAAAAAATTTTTTCGCTATAAAAATTATTTTGTACCCTGGAAAAAATCAAGAAAAATCTGTTTGAAATTAAAAAAAAAACTTGAAAAATCACTCTTTTTCAACTTTGACCGCTAAAAAAAATGCTCAGTAATCGACTTTGGCATGTGTTATACCTTAAATCAATGTGAAATTTTATCTTCTTTTCAACGATATATTGACGATTTAATGACGGTATGTAGGCCTACATGAAGAATATCGAAAAATCTATATATCTCGAAAACGAAGGTTGATAAGAAAAAACATTACTGGACATTTTTTGTTGCAAATTGCATGTAGAATATGGTTGCCGGCTGTTACACTTCTCGTGAGACACTCTGTATTATGATGTGCGAATTTCTGTCTTGGAATACTAGACATGGTATTCTCTATTTCGAGTGTTGGGCTTCAAGTCGAAAGTTACGTCAAATAGAGTAACTTACCTATAGTTGCTGAAATAAACTTTTATTGAAATATTTTAATTATTTCAGTCAATGAAGTCAACGATTTTACTGGTAAATTGGTCCTCACGTTTTGTTGTTAGTAGTGGGTGTGGGGAGGGGGTTGGTTGGGGTTTTTGAGGAATTATAGTACAGGACTATTAATGAATTTTGGGGGGGATTTTGCGCCATCAGCCTTGGGGGGGATGGGCACCCCTGGGTCTTGTCATAGTTTAGGGTGAGCAGATTCTGATTTAACCAATGTGAGATTCTCTGTAGTCCTATTTCAGCCTTATTCCATGCTATTGACCAAGTTGGTCTTGAAAACAAAAGTACAGTATCATCGGCGAAGGTGGTGATGTTCCCCTCAATTTCCATACTGCACAGAGGAATTATATAAATCAAAAATAGTATTGGACCGAGAACTGTACCTTGAGGTACTCCATAATCCACTTTGAGCTTGCTACTTATTTTTCCATTGACTCTGACACACTGGGTTCTGTTTGACAAGTAACTTTTGAATAATTCCCATGCTACTCCTCTGATACCATAGTTGTAGAGTCTATCCAGCAGAATATCATGTGATACTGTATCAAATGCTTTTTTCAGGTCCAGGAATATCGCCAAAGGTTTCTCATCACAATTGATTTTTTCTGATATTTGTGAAATAACATTGTGGATTGCATCATTGGTACTACAATTTGATCTAAAGCCATATTGATTCGGTGATAGAATATTATTTCTTTCAAGGAAGTTGATAAGTCTAGACTTGATAATCTTCTCAAAAATTTTCGCCAGGATATTTAAAAGTGATATTGGTCTATAACAATTCAAATCTTTCTTGTCTCCTGATTTGAAAATGGGACATATAACAGCTTCCTTCAAACAGTGGGGAAAGACACCTCCTTGTAGGATTTTGTTGGCAATTAATGTTAATGGTCTAGTTAGGGCTGCACTGTTTTCTTTGAAGAGCTCTGGTCTGAAGTAGTCTGGGCCTGGTGCACTATCTGATTTGAGACTGCTGATTATTTTTTGTATTTCTTCTTCATCTACTGGCGTAAAAAATATTGATTGACATACTCTAGTAGTGGTAGCTGTAGGTTCATCTGCAGGTTGTTGATTGTTCAATATATTTTGTGCCAGTTCAGATCCAATATTTTTGAAGAATTCATTGAAAAATTTTGCTATGTCTTCATCATTCTCTCCCAGTTTCAATTCTCTTCCTTGCACATTTATTTGTTTGATTTGTGTTTTCGGTCTCTGAACTTCAGTTATTTCTTGAATCACCTTCCATGTCTGTTTTGCATTTCTTAAATCTCCAAACTTGTGAGAGAAATATTGTTTTTTTGCTTCTTCTATAACTCTGGTTAAAGAGACAAAAGAACATTTTGGCTAGTCTGGCTAAAGAACATTAATATAAATTATCCAAGTTCTAGGTTGCAGTCAAATCCCACTATCAATGGATAAAATAATTATCATCTAATCTCACCTGAAATAGACTTGAGTTGTCACTAACTGTCACAATATCAACCTAACAACCTGTCACAAAGTTAAAAATGGATTTCACATTAATCGAAGATTATTCTTGTAATGCAGAACAATGCAAGTCCACGTACAATCAGCCCTCCTGCAGAGTATTGGAAAAATATAGCATTTCTAAAAGCTCAGGTAGCCGGCAGCAAATTTGTCGAAGATGTGTGTGTGTGTGTGTCTAGTGCGGCTCGTTATCGAGTGGACGGGCTTGTTGTCCGGCGTCATCACGTGATTTATTTGGACGTGGTGACGTGAGCTGAGCATGCCTGTGTTGCCGCTGCTTGTTTGGTTAGAGCGAGATAAGGCAGGCAGGCCACGGCCTGAGGCGATTCATCACGGTCGGCCCAATTAACGACGTCCGACGTGGTGGACGATCCCCGACAGCCCTCTCTCCCACCCCTTCCTCTCTAGAAGACGAACAACTCGCAAAGTCTGGACAAAGCGCAAGACGCTGACAGATTGTCCGGTCGCGTGTCCGCCTTCTCTCATTCATCCTCTCAGTTCCAACTGCACCCAGCTCTCCTTGTGTCAATGTATAGCTTCATTTCCTCTTTTCAATAGCGAAACTTGAAAAGTTAAAAGCTGAAGCATTTTGGATACCATGATAAAATTGTAACACGTTTATAAATTTTGTATTCAGAATTTTATTCCGATTGTGGATTAGCGCTCCTGGTGACATTTTGACCGAACGTAAGTGAGGTCTAGATTCAAGATGACGATTTTGCATTTCTCTTTATGTTTGTTTGTTCCGCATTCACAACGAAACGCGGCAATAGATTCTGATGAAATTTGACAGGAATGTTCCTCTTGAAATTGCGCGTCGATGTACGATGTATGTAAGGTTTCTTGAAATGTTGAATTTCAAGGATAATATAAAAGGAAAAGGAATTACCTCCATACTAAGATATTACTATATACATTTATACTTCTGAACATAGGAGAATTCATTCTATAGAATTGTTCATGCTTAACCTGTGGGTTCTTTTAAGAATCAATGGCTTTTGGGCCGGTATTGGCCGGGCTGGAGTCGTTTTCCTGTCTTGCCGAATTGTCTTCTCTGCTTGGATGGACTGTATAGTTTGGTGGATATGAAACTGGTAACCAGCTGGTAGGCCTAGGCCCTTCATAGGGCTGTTGCGCCATTGACAAAAAAGTTTATAATTAATTGCATGCAATGACGCAAGCAATTATGAAACTCAACATAACCAAGTTTTCTTTTCATGAATAATGCCCTATCCATGAGTGACTTCGTGAGGTCTGCTGTTCACAGAACTAGTGGTATTTTTGACATAATGAAATTCGAAGGTGTATTTTAAACTTCATTCACCGTAGATAAAACCAAGAAATTACAATAATCTTTCCCTATCATGGGATATAATTGTTGCTATGTCGGTGATGGAATTTCCTTTCGGACTCCCCAACATTAGCTTATGAATTGTGTCTGGTGTCTTGAATCAGGGATGGCGATTAATTCCTTCTCAATAGAGTGGAATTAAAAACTCAGTTTATTGGTGTCTTGAGCTAAGACGTACGAAGCAAGCTATTCGTAGTTTTGTTTTAACTTTTTGTAAGCACTGTTCAATGCTCTGCCTTCATTAACCAGAACAGAGAAATCTAGTCATCTGGCTTTTGAATGTATTTTCAAAGTAAGATATTTGAGACAGACTTGAGTTTGTCTTTCAATGAGTGGTCTGGCAGTAATAAATTTGGTAATTGTGGTTCCAGAGGATGCTTGGCGGGCCTCCAAAGGATCAACAAAATCTAATATAGCAAAAATAATATAAAAAACTCACACGGTTTCATTACATGTTACTTCTTCTTCTAAGATTACCAATTGAATCTAAGTGGAGTTATTATTAATCTATTGAACTAGTTGAATTAGTATAAATAATATTGAATATAAATATTAAATATAAAAATAAAAAATATTGAATATTGAATTGGTGGAATTAATAATAATAATAATAATATTCGTGTAACCTGGCTGGCTCAGGTCTGGTGTCAGAGTTTTCAGGTCGCACCTGAACAATTTCAGGGCCTCTGACATGACTTAACGACTGTTTTTAGGCAGCCAGGACCGACGGCTTAACGTGTCCATCAGAAACACGGGGAAGTGGCTTGAGAAAAATTTCTGGTCTGACCTGGGTTGATTATTAATTGTCATTCAATTCAGCATCAGTATTGTATACTTCACGAGATATTCTGAGAAATTGATATTACAATTACATGAAGATTGAATTCTAACTAGAATAATTTTTAAACTCGATGATCAATGGAGAATATTTTAAAACCGTCTAATTGTAAACTATTCAAATTATCCATGGTTTGATGATAGCTCTGATTATCTAATGATGGATTTATATGATTAATAATGATGGAAGCTATTAAAAATTGGTTCTATTGAATACAAAATTTAGAACATTGATGTGGAGGGTTAAAAAAATAAAAATTGTCATTACTCTCATATTACATGATAAATTACAATATCTATCACTGCGATAACTGATGTCTGTAAGTTCAATCAATATTGCGTTATTCTGTGCTGATTCTCAAAGATCAATAATTGCTCCTTGTTGGCAAGAAGATTGGTGAAAGATCCTTGGGCGATTCCACGTCTAATGAGAATGGGCGATTGGGCACGGAGCCTTATTGGAGTGACCTGCAAGTAGCAATTTGGGATGCTTCTTGCTTCTACCTGTGCTGTTATTCACTTGCCCGTTGTTAGTGTTTGATGTTCTCCGACTCAAAACAAACTCGTCTACTAGGAACAATACTGGAATTAGAGCTGGGTATCTATTCAAACTGTGAGAAGTATTTCCATCACTACATCTGGAACCTCCATTGATCAAAATCTTCTAGGTAAATCAATATTATCTCCCAGCAACAATCGATAGGAATGAGTATCATGATAATAACCTTCAGAATTGAATATTGGAATTTCACATATTTTGATTTCCAAATTGTAGGCCTGAAATCTCTCAAATATCATTAGATATAGTGAATATTGTCGTAATAAAAATCTGAATGGTGATTTTTCTTTTTATAAGATAGATGTAGCTTTTCACTGTGATGCACTTTTACTATATATAGGACAAGAGATTCTTATCAATCTGATCCTTATCTCACTTATCTGATCCTATTACTCACCAAACAACCGAGAACATACTTGAACAACTAAGTTATTGAACTTTGATAAATAATGAACATTCACAGTCTTGAACTATCATAATAATAATTTTAATATTTTTATCAATAATAACTATCAATAAGTTAATAGTTATCGTATCGGATATTTAATTGAACATTGTTTGGGCTGCAATGCAAAATATTAAATCATTAATAGGAACTCTCCTATGCATTAAGTTATTTCAAAAGGATTTTATTAATATTAGTCCGAGATAAAAATTAATGAGAATTTATATTCTGGACATGAATGGAATAGTTTTAGGAGTTTAATCACGTTCCATCAACAACAACGATCTTTGGAGCCTGGCTGCTGTTATTTTATTCCATAATAGATGCAGCCAAACAAAATTATTCGCGTTGCGAGAGAGAAACGGCTTTCTCCCAAAAATGAGTTCCTCCTTCCATTGCTTCAAGATGTAAGTCCGTTAAGAGATTTAGGAGTGGACTTGGGTATTAGGAGCGATGAGGGGGCCCTATTTTGCAGTTAAGCTACTTTGCAAAAGCCAGAATTTAACAATTGCATTATTCCGATGAAGTTGCAAAAAGATGTGGGGCGCGCTGAATGAAGTTACGGCAACCGACCATTTTATTCTCGCAGATTCTTAGCCGCAAATCTTCATCTAGCCTTTCAACTCACCACTTGCTCAAAAAACCTCCTCGTCATTGTTTTCAACTCATTCTACCGCAATTTTCTCTGCTTTGCCTTCTACATCTTGACCGCTTTGTTGTGAAAACAATCTAATTGGTCTGAGATTCACGTGATTTTCTTTTATATACCACCAGTGTTCTTCTTCGATGTACTTTTCTAACGTCTGTTATTTTAATCATTTTATAGATTTACTGTACAACCCCCATGAATACTGGATAGTGACTCAAAATCACGATTTCCTCATAATTGAACTTGGACAAGAATTGTCTGCTAATATAGATAACTGTATCAAATAGTATACTGATTCTCTGGGCCGAGTGATCAGTTTTCCCTAGCCCGGTTCTTCTCATGTGCGTATCTTTTTCTGAGACATGCGCAGAGCATCACAGTTTTCTCATCAACCCTTTCCTTGCCACTTGTCTCAGAGCTTATCACGATCGCATCAAATTGCGTCCTTTGACCTTCAATGACGAATGATGCTTTTTTCTTCCAATCTTGAATTTTAGTTTTCCGCTTGGGAAAAAGCAACCGATGGGTTATCGGATAGGGGATTTGATCCAAGCTGAACCAAAGAACCTTGAGCCAGAGTACCAAATAAGTTTTGGAGATAAGTGGAAATTTGGAACAGCCAGGCTGCTAAAATTGGCTACAAAAAATCAAGGATTGATGGATGTATCAAGTGATTCATCTTAGTACAGTACTAAGACACTAAGTTCTGATCTTTCATAAGACTCTGTAAGAATTCAACTGGAATATTAGGACTATGAAAACAATAGTCTTCATAAACATCAGCATGCAAAGAGCAAAAACAGGACATAGAATTTAGAATTTCAAGTCAATTTTTCCGTGTGGACCCTTATGCATTCAATTTGGATTATGTAAGTGGAATTCAAAATGTTAATTCTTTTCATAAATCTATTAAAAACATCTCATAACAAGAAGTGTTTGGATAGAGCTACAATGACTGTGAACAGTCTGATATTATACGGTCTCTGTAAATGCAAATATTCCTTGTCACTTGAAAGTTATCTTTTTATTCGTATTCCAAGTATTTCTCATTCAAATACCGGTATATCATTACATACATGTATACTCAATGAAATTACAAAATATGCTAACAAAGTGAGAATTTTAGAATCCAAGCTTGAAATGGAACATTTTATTTGAAACATCAGATGAAATAATTGTTCCTAATTTAACGCTTTATAATAACAATTATTAGAATTACTCAGTCTCCTAGAGCACTACCCAGTCTGAATTCGAATCCCAGCAGAGGCATAGATATGTGACCAACTCATATCAACCTCGCTTTTTCGAGCAAAACTACTTATGTGGGCTTCATCCGCAAAAATACAAGATCAAAAATATCATGGAATAGAAACTCAATCAACAATATTTGTTATAAAATCGTAAAGATTGATGTACAAGTGTAGTTGAATAACAGAGTTCAATTAATGTCTCATTGATTGATATTATGCGTACAATATCAGTAGTTTCAATTGCATTTTTACTCAAGAAAAGATAAAAGAAAGAACAGTATTGGGTTGAAGTCCCAAAAGTAATCAGTAAACTCAATGTTAATCCAATCCTGAAATCGGGCTAAAAAAAGTTCAATTTCGAATCTCAATATCCATTTGAATAGATGAATCCATTTCCCTTGAAAATGTATCATTAGCGTGTAAAAAGAGATCTTGCTACGCTACGCTACGATTGGATTATTCTTTGAGCAGATTGAAAGACTTCATCCCGGTGCTAATTGAGGTCTGAGTTCTTCAGAGATGAAAGAAAAAAGAACCATTCAAATTATGAGATTTTTGTGTAGAACTCTTCTAATTGGTTTTTAATTGAGAGCTGATAATTTTCCACCGGACTGCCTGAGAGAATAATTAATTTAAAAAAAGATAATGGATCATGTTTTGTATTGAAGCACTTGTAATGAATGAGATGCTTATTCCACACTCATAATAAATTATAACAAAAGTACAAGGTGGGGCAGGGAAGTATCCCCAGTTTTGAGATGACATTGTGAGTAGTAGGGGCATCCTATAAGAGTGGAAATAGGATCAAATGACGCAGAAAATTCAAAGGTTCTATTTGGTAGCCCTATAAGTTGTGAATATGGCTTGATCGGCTGAGCAGCGCGCTTTTGCCGCCAAGGCGTATTTTTGCCAAAATTAGTATGCTATTGAACTGCAGCGTGCGATGCGAGCTCGTTATCAAACCCCTAGTCACAGAGCTGTTTCTGACCGCAAATCCACTTTGCTGTGAGTGAATAATTTCCGTGAATGTGTTAGTGTAAAAGAGAGTTTGGGCTTAAAGGATCGCCCGGACTCATGAAAACATTAGCCGTGTCAGAAGATCAACCTTGCAGTCTCCTCAGCATACAGCTCGTAAGCATGCATCCGCCTTGGTGTTGTCAAGTCGGACTGTGCGTCGTATTCTCCATGAGTAACTTCACTTCCATTCATTTAAAAATTGTAGTTGTCCAAAATCTCACCCAACGGGACTGGCAGCAACAAATGCAGGCATGGGAAACTTCAATCACTCACGATGCTCGGGTTTTTTATTGACAAGGCGCACTTTCACATTTCTGGAGCGGTAAATAAGAAGGATATGTGTTATTTACTCGCAAAGAATGGATTTATGGTCAGGAACAGCTTTGAGACAAGCGCTGCACTGCAACAACAGACTGATTTTGCGAAAAATACGCTTCGACGGTAAAAGTGCGTTTCTCAGTCAACCAAGCCATGTCTACGACTTATAGGGGTACCAAATAAAACCTTGTAAACCACAGCTTCATTCAAGCCTAATCCCACTCTTCTAGCATGCCCCTACCACTCACAGTGCCATCGCAGAACTAGGGATACTTCCCTGCCCCACCCTGTATCAATTATAACAAAGATGGTGGATCAGTATTGGAGTTATTTTTCACAGCTATTGTTTATCAATTAATACAATTATATTTTATATAAAATTGATTTTGGGTTGATAAAAATTTTAATATCTCTTATAGCTGCTTCCTACTTATGCAGTATAATATTCTTGATAATTTTAAATTAGAAATCATCAATTGTCAGAAATTATTGACGATATTTTTAATTCAATTGCAGAAATTGAACATTCTCAAGTGCACTTCAATTTCAAGATAACTCGTATAAGGTAGAACTACAGAGACTTCAAAGTCATGTAAGGTAGAACTATAGAGAATCTATATTATAGATTGATCATACAGTCTCTATAGGTAGGAACATGTTATAAATAGACCCAATGACTTGAATTCTTTCCCCAATGATTATTTTTCTAAGAGAACAAATACTGTAATACTATCATAAGGTATCATTTTGGTCTTGTCCTAATCGTGATCAATGTGATGAGAGATCTTGAAGGAATAGAAGTGAAGGAGTAGACAATGGAGTAGGAATGAGACTCAGTCGGGAAGTCTTATAGAAATGGGATTTCAGAAATGGTGAGACCCGGCGGCGGTAGTACGAAAACAATAAGGTGCAGAACAATGAATCCTGAGGGCTAATCCTGTTTCAGCGTCTTCCGTCTGACAGTCGAAATAAAATTATTTGATTGGAGACAGCGGCAACAGAAGTGTGAAGTTGGCAGAGGGGAAAATTTCCAAGAAAATGGGAGAAAACGAAAGAAAAGTGGAAAAGACGAAAAGACAGCGCCCATGGACTCAGCTGAAGCTACCACTAACCAGGTTAGATGAGCCTTAATGCTTGGCGAACACAAGCCGCCGCCGGCACTGTCATCACTTGCCATTTTAATTTTATAAGAAGACAACTTCCACCTCCCCCTGAATTGACTGTACTCTGTCTGCTTTATCATCACATTTGAAACGATAGAATATTATTCTATTTCAAGACATTCGAAATAGAATAATCAACTGGCTTCCTTCAAAACTATTAGTAGCAAGAAAGATGTTCAATACTTCCTTCATGTTTGTGGTATACAGATCACATACTTTCTTATCTATTCCCTTCATCATTGAATTGATAAATCTTCCTCTGGTTCAACTATATTATTTTGTACTAATAAATATGAATATGAACTAATTTCCTAATGATTTTCATTTACTGTTCTGTTCCCACATACTGTATATTAAATAGCAATAACATTGTATGATTGGAGGATTGGAGCTCAAAATATTCTCTTTTATATATTAAATTTCATTCCGACCTTACTTTTTTACTGTGGTGAGATGTGTATACCGGTAATGTGTAATGTGGTCTCCTTTAAAATAACACCAAAACCAGCAGCTCTGTACCTTGTTTAATAAAATTTAAATGAATTTTCAAAGTTGTAAAGTCCTTTTTGAATCACCCTGTATTTTCCGAGGATAATGCCTATTGTAAGATCTTGGCTTGTGAATGAGTAATCAATGTAGTAATCATGAAAGGTTACAAACGCCTAAATGTGTTAAGCAGACAGTCCCGGCTGCTTGAATATTATACGTTTTTGTACAGAGTGTATCACGAGAAGTGTAACAGCCGGCAACCATAGATTCTATATGCAATTTTCAACAAAAAGTATTTTTCGCCACACTGGTATGAAATGGACTGTTTTACATGCTTTATACGGAGGCCGAAAACGCTCGTTTTCAGGCGAGGTCGCCAGCAACTCGCCGGGAAAATGCGTTTTTCGGCCCTAGGGCGGTAAAATAACCTTGAATGTCAGCTGACTGGAGGTCGTTGTCGATGTAAGGGTTAGTCGATCAATAGGTAGCATCCCGGTTTGATTGCATTAAATGTCAGCTGTTTTGGGAGTCAACGTCGACTTATTGGTATTTCGATGTAAAGGTAGTCTCTCATCTGTTATTTTGATTGGTAAGATCCCTTGTCAAGAGAACTGAACGTTGAAAGTTTTCACATTAATCAGTACTTGAATAATAAAGGAAAACTGCTTCAAGAACTAATACTTCAACTTTGATAAGATTAAAAATGTTTGTATTGATTAACTGTTGAATAATGATTAATGTGAAATCCATGTTTGAACAATATTATTGTTGTCAGACTTTGTGTTACTTCGTCTAGCAGGTTAGCCAGCGCCATCTAGCGGGTGATAATGCAACTAGACTAAGCTCCTCTTAGCCAATATCTGTCGAAAATCAACAACTTTGAATTGATATTATACAATTTAGGATGATCGTACAAGAGTTATCTTGGGCTTAAACGTTTCTGGACTAAGAAAATCGAATACACTGATAGTTATAAAGTAATATTCAGTCACTAAATCAATAAACTTTTGACGCAAAGTTCCAATAGCAAGCAGATGGCACCTACTCCAAATTCATCATAGGCGAAGATAGCATAATAAGGTTACTGGTCTAGCTGTTCTTGGAACAGATTAACTAATTTTTTATTTTGTTTTCTTCGCATTGATGTTGTGTGCCGAAAAATAAAGTTCGACACCACGGGTCGAAAATGTAATATTCCGTCTCTCAATCTTTTCTAGTCCTCGGCCTACGGCCTCGGACTTGAAAACCGATTTCGAGCCGGTAAACGCACATTTTCGGCCCTAGGAACGAAATATACTATTGTTTGCCCTAAATCACGAAACAGAGCTATCAAATAATTCAAATTCAATTGTGGATGATTATTCACACTCATCCAGATTAGGCTCGTTTTCAATTAAAAAATCGAATTCAAACGGAAATTCTGACTCAGAGATTCAAGCTGGACCCCTGTACCTGATCTCATTCGAAAGATAATAGAAAAAATGAGTTTTTGAGCTATAAAAATGATTTCGTACCCTGGAAAAAAATAGAGAAAAATAAGTTTGAATTTTCAGAAAAACTTTGACCGCTAAAAAATACTGCTGCAACTACTGCTCAGTAATCGACTTTGGCATGTGTGATACCTTAAATCAAAGTGAAATTTTGTCCCCTTACAACGATATCCTTAGAATTTGATTTTGGCAAATTAATGATTATTGAGATAAGGACGATTTAGTGACTGTGAGTAGGCCTACTTGAAAAATATCGATTATCGATCTCGAAAACGAAGGTCGATAGGGGAAAACAATTACTGGATATTTTTTGTTGCAAATTGCATGTAGAATCAATAGATGCCTTTCACACTTCTCGTGAGACACCCTGTATAACTTACGTACAAGTAAAGGTTTGCCTCTCACACTTTTCATTTTGATTCCTAAACAAGACTTCACTATAATCCTATTTCTGGCTATCCAGCTTCTTCTTTATCATTATGATTGAGACTTTGTATACATCTCATTGGATTCTAGACCCATCAATATGAATAATATAAATGGATAAGGGCATATGTGGGAGACATTATTTGTGAAAAAGTGAATAGACCTTTCTTTCCCTACTTTACGCTACAAAACCTGAGTTTTGCACAAGCTCTATTTGATTATTTTGAATCTCAGCTCTCGAGTACACTAGAACTTGAGATCTTTATATCGCAATTCAAATAATATTATTTAATATCAATCAAGAAATTGGTAGACTATTACGTGGAGAGAATTTAACTTTGTGCTCTGAGATAAATAGAATAAAACAGCTCTCATATCAATTACAGTGCCGAAAGTATAAAAAGCCTTGACCGTGACAGCACCAGCGATACAGTAAAATAAAGGAAATGTGCTCAATTGAGAAAGAGATAGCTGGCTATTCGCCGGTAAACGAGTCTTTCTCATGTGACAACCACAGCCAATTCCCCACTAAAAGCATAAGACAGTTCAAAGCCATTCAAAACACCACACCGACTCGAACCCCTTCACTTTTCGGATCAAATTCTGGCCTTTGCTGCAAGAGCAAACGTTAAACCCTGAACCCTTTTTGGATTTCTTTCCCACTCTCCATCAGACTCATCCCATTTTTCTTGTCCTTTGTTTTTATCCGGACACAATCCGCCCGTAATTCCTTTCCAGCCAACTGCTAAAATTGGATGAGACAGTCGTTGCTGGACCTAGACTACGGTTTCTCTCTGCTTTCTTATTATTTCCCACAATCTCTCAAATTATAATCTCAGGAAATAGGATGTCAAATCTGAATGAGCATTATTATGATGTCCTTTTAATGGAAATATAGTCACGTATGAGACTGCAACAGGATTATAGAGATTATCCGAGCACTATTTTTCATTCTATGGCATCCCTACAATATTGTATTGTCTCATCGATTTGAATGAAATGATTGTATTGACAATGAGTCAAGAATATTTGGAAACTGGAGTAAAATAATAAAAGAAAAAATAGAAACAGGAAATTTAGGCCTATAAGCATTGAAATGTCTTCCCGAATTGATTGGAATTTTATTTCAATTTGATTTCATATTTTTTATATAAAAGTTTTGATTAAATTTATATCAATACCTTCAACTTGAATTTCAGCACATTAAGTCCCATTTATTCCATTTGTTTGTTCAAGAGCTGCTCTGCAGTGCTACTATTTTGGATAGTTGAGCTTGAACATGAAAGATCCTCTCATAAGTGAAGTATGCTTCCAACTCTCTTAGTAAATGAGGAAGATAACAAGATGAATCTAAGACGAGATGACAAGATAGAAGCATTAAAGAAGTATTCAATCAGATTAAGAGTTTAGACTGAGAGAATGTATAATCAGTCTCTATGATTATGCAGTCGCTATAGTTTGGACTTTATACAGCAATACAGCAAAAACCTGTAGAAGAAAGCATAGAATTTTACAATTTTCACGATTTCAGTTAGAGGGGACATCCCAGCATATTAATAGCTAACTACTTTCGACTAAAAAGACTGTATAATCTCCAAGTATTCAGAGAGTGTATGATGTTTCTAGAAATACTCTCTACTTTTAACGAACTGCTCCTTCCACTCCCATTACTGTAATCTTAAATGTCTAAATGGGAATCTAACATAGGATGCTGAGGTATACAGCACGGACCTAATTCGGCAAATGTTGACCAGTTCATCAACACAACACATTCGGCGAGGTAATCAGTTTGGCCAGGGAGGACTGCATCTTAACTGGCTGCTAGGTACTGGTTAATTATTATGATTGGAGGGCACTTGAACAGAGCTGCAAAGGGACTAAACGCATGCGTAGGGCTCGCTGAGTGCCGCTCATGCATAATGCACTGCAGAATTTGTACTCGAGTGACTCTGTGAGTAGAGTGTGGCTTGATTATGCTTTCTGTTAGTTAATGCTACTTAGCGATGTAGCCTCGGCTTATTCAATCTGCTGCTGCTGGTGCCAGTAGATGTTGCTAGCTGCTCGCCCTACCGTGCCAGTCACATTTGTTTGAATTTCCGCAAAGTCTCTTACGACTTTGGATCACTTGTTCCTTTCCTCGAAAAATTGAAATGTCAACACCAAACTAAACTTCCATTTGAAATGAAAGCCTTGAATTTCCTCTAGAAACATCTCTAGCATTTTTCATTCTCATTACTGTATCTAATTATTTTAATTTGATGGGATTAGAAAACGTTTTTGTTGATGCATGATCTTTTAATCCTTTATATTGAATTTATTTATTGGAAAAAATAGTATTCGTATGAATAAATGAATGAATAGATAGGCTATAAAGAACAGGCTATCTTTATTGTTAAAATCAACAAATCAACACATTCGTTTTCAGAATGAAGTTGAGTTCGTTCTAAGTTGAGGTTCAAATTGGATTTTTTGAAAATGTTAGTTGCTAGTTGTCAATAGATTGAAATCGTCAAAGAAGCTGGAAACTTTTGGAAGATTATGGTTGCAAAACGAAAAAATACTATTGAAATTCATATAAATGTTGTTTTTTGGATACTTGAAAAGTTGAAAATTAATTTTTGGTAGAAGTAGCTTGAATCAATAGCAGCAAATTGTATGTTTTAAAGAAAAAGCATATTCATTTAGTTGCTGGAAGATTTTTATTATGAGAAATATTGATATTGAGTCTCTGGTCTCTTCTAAAACGTATCTAGAGGTCTTCATTTTCGTGATCTCGTTCGTTTAATTAAACCATTCACGTTATTTTCTGTTTCATAACAACTTTTCAGTAATGTTCGCCATATAATGATAGTATAATGTGTAACAGTAGAGTCTACACAAATTTTTGAATATCCCTGGCATAATTGAGAGAAGACCAGCCAACTCAATATCATGATCATGACAATTATTCGACATTTCTGGGGACAATTACTCAACATCCACTCTCGAGATGATAAGGGTTGGTTCTAGGAGTCGAATAGCACATCGGACTGACATTTGACCAATCAGGCGAACGGTAATAGTTCTGACAGTGAATAGGAGACATACAATAATTGAAGAGGGTTCTAGTCCTCAAACTGGTATCGTTTGCTTCCCGAGAATCTGTTCCAAGTCATGCAGATATAACTTGGGTCCTGAAAGTTCTCACCAATAGACTACATTCACCATAATGCACCAATTACCAATTATTATCAGTTGTGAAGGTCTCAAACTTGGAGAAGTGAGTAAAGATGATTTGCATGGAATGATACGAAATTGATTTCTATATTGATTCTATTATATTTCATGATAGAATCTTGGGCCGTATAGCAATATAGGCTTGAAGCATGATTTTCAATTGATTGATTATTAAAGCTTTCTCGATGAGCAATCCTCTCTAATCAATAAGAATTGAATTGGATTGGAGGTTGAAGGTACTCAAAGCTCAAGGTAAAGAGTCAAGACTAAATGTGAAAACAATTGCTTGAAAGATTGTAAAAATTATTGAATCACTAAAATTAATTTTTAAACGGAGTATTGAACTTGAAGAAGATAAAACACGTAGGAAGGATGTCATCTGTAATATTACGGAATAGGCTGGTCTTTAAAACAGTGGTGCACACCAGGGATGAAGGAAGACCTCCCTCATCAATATTAATGTAGTTGACATGACAATTAATTGAAAACAAATGAATAAGCAAAATATATCCTCCCCAAGAAATTACCAATGGATGTAATATCTTACTTATCACTATTTATTATGGAGATATTGAACAAAATTCACCAACTTTCTATCGAACTGCATATAATAATTCACTCGATTGATATGACCTTTTTCATGTGCTTAGATGCAGGAATTGAAGACGTCTTTGGCGATCGCATATTTTTTACAAACACCGTATTATTTGCACTGGCGGCTCGTGCCCACAGAACAGGTGAAGTACTGTACAGTGAAAGATACAGGCACTTCACCTATTTCGTGGGCACAAGCCACCAGTGATTATTTGTATCTGTACTGATCCAAATGAATAATTCATTATATAAAAAAAGTAGATTAATAAATAATGATCATGTTTAGAGACTTCTGTAGAGTATCTGGCGGCTCGTGCCCACGGAACAGGTGAAGTTCTGTACAGTGAAAGATACGGGCACTTCACCTATTTCGTGGGCACAAGCCACCAGTGATTATTTGTATCTGTACTGATCCAAATGAATAATTCATTATATAAAAAAAGTAGATTAATAAATAATGATCATGTTTAGAGACTTCTGTAGAGTATCTGTGATAATATTAATAGTAGTATTATATTTTAAATGTTATTCGGAACAAAACTCTCCCGGATTTGCCTCTAATTACTCCACAAATTTCAAAACTAAACGCTGTGTTCCAAAATCAGGACTGGTCCTTGATGACTTCAGGAGGACGGTGTTGTTGAGGAGGACAAAGGTTGGACCCAGTTCTAATCAACCGTATGTTAGTGTGTGATGACATGAGTGTTGCTCCTACTTGGGATTTGGGCAGCTAAAGTGATCTCAGTAGTGGTACGATAATTTCCGTGTCTGTGTGAGTTGCTCGTTTGAGAACGCGCATGTTGCTCTAAATATGTTGTGTTGGAGTCGGTTGCTGCAAACAAACGTCGGAGATTCCATCCAGGTCGGACAGATCGGTGACAAAATCGGTTGCTGGAAACAATGCGATCGCTTTTGCGTTTGTGGCTGCTGCTGCCTGGGGCCGAAGACGAAACCCAATTATCTCGCCTTTTGTGCGCTACCGGATTAGATTCTATCTCTGACGACACAAAATGTCATCCCTTTCCCCTTCTAGCTCTCGGTCCTCTCTTATTTATGGAATTCAAAATCACTGCCACGCTAGTATTGTTATGTGGACTAACGGGATAAAATTTAAACAAAGAAAGAGCACTCTTTTAACATCACAGGGAAATTGAACTCTACAAGCCGCATGTGGAAAATAGATTTAATATACAACCTTCTCATAGTTCATCTACTGGCTCAGGCCAATCTGGAAGTCCATTCTTCTAGTACTATCTCAAGGTTTCTTGTTTCTCTGTGCCACTTTGTATAATTTTGGAACCGTATGCACCATTAACGTGAGAATGAACTTCGAATAAATGATAGTTCGAACTTGATTTACTTTTTACGCGAAAGTTTTAGTATGCTTATAACTATTCATCGTTTGCTTAAGAATTACTATAAACTGAAATCTAATATTGTAATTCTATTTCCTGTGATATTGTACAAAGAATGAATAAATTGAAATGACGCCTTTGAACATTTTTCTTAAACACTTGTATATTTTTGAACAAAACTTTTTCAAATAGTTAATATAATACAAATACATATTGTATTTAAATTCTGATTCTCCAGAACTAGATAAGTTTGTTCAACCACATTGTCTTCTTATATCCATCTGCTTCTTATTAATAATTCAAAATTAATATTATTGAAAAAAAAAATCATTTCATCAAGATACTTCATGGATTGAGGTTGAATATAAAAATTCGTAATGAATTACGTATCTCTAATATTGATCGAATGGAAGTTATGAACAGTCTTCGTGATAAGTTATTGAATGAAGCTGAAAATGAACTTTGCTTGACCTGGATAATTTCCATGATCTGGGAAGAGCGTTTTTGCATCCATCTTGAAATAATCAGTCTACTAGTTATAGAGTGAAGTTTTTCTAGAATAATTCAGAGGAAATTCCACGTTGATGTTGTTCTTGTTCAGTCACTTGCACCGTGGCAGCTGAAACTTTTCTGGCAGTAAAGATCGTTTCCTTACAGTTTTGCGTTTCACAAGTTGGAATATTATTGTTCCGCAGCAACAATAAATCTTCTCTTTTTCCAGGGTTTTGATCTTCATCATATTTTTCATCCTCTTCATTCTTACTCCTTGGATATGAAAGCTTCTTGAGTTCCATTGAAGTTTCTCAACTGTTCGGTACTTTGAGGGAAAATATCACGTCTCATCTTTTGTAAGAGCTTTCAACTCTTCTGGGACCTTACTATGATCAATACTCACGTGATGATCTTTTTCATCATTTCAATTCCATTCCGAAATCTTTTAACAATAGTTTATGCTAGGGGATGAGATTGAATCATGAGCAATGAGAAATTATATATTTTATATTATAAAGTATTGTGAAGTATATCACTGGCGGCTCGTGCCTACGAAACAGGTGAAGTGCTGTACAGTTAAAGATACGAGAACTTCACCTGTTTCGTGGGCACGATCCGCCAGTGAAGTATATGTGTTAACATGAAAAATTGTTATGAATTATCTGGGGAAATTAATATCTCAATAATCACAAAATAATAATAATAATTATTATTATGTAATAATTATAACTAATCGAAATGATTCGCGAAAGGAATAATTCCTCAATCATTCCAAACACTGAAGAGTTTACAGTAAGAGAATGTTCCATTACACCAACTGTGAGAGAAGATACATGTTTTCAAATCAATGTCTTGAATTCAATCCTTTATTAAAGAAAAATATAGAATAATATTTATAATAATTATTGAAAACAAAACTGCCAATACGATTCCCCTATATCTTGCAGGAATGTAGCCTTAGCCTATCTGAGAAACCTTGAAATCTAATAAATACGCCCTATGATTTTATGGAATTGGAATTCTTATTCATTCATCTACAGTATAAAACTGATTGGGAGAATCAACCGATAATCAAGTATAGTTCTATATTAATTTTATCATTTCTGTTTTCACTTATCTCTATACTCACTTTACATTCTCAAACATCCTTCATCCTGACTTGTTCATGGAGAAAATATGTATTTAGTCTGAACTTTATTCCATACTTATACTGAAAGTTGGATATATTTAACTGCGTAGAATTCATAATTAGAACTAATTTTGCATTTTGCCATACTTCACATTTAAATGTTTGATTGAAGGTGGAGAGCAAGCATGCACATTGTTAGAACAAGTACTCCCCCGGTAATTTTTCTTGTGTTAGGGGAAAATTCTTCAATAACCCGTGGAAATTGTTTTGAGTGGATGAAGAATGAAAACTTCCCTCAACTTTAGTTCCCAACAAATGAAACTTGGTGAACTTTTTCCTCTTCACCACCACCACTACTTGTAGGCTATATTTTGAGTGCATTCAGGAAGAGTGTTTATTCGCCTCGTCTTTGAAAGACAAACTTTCGGTCGACTAGTGAGGGGGAGTTTATTTCGATGCTGCTACTGTTGGGAACTGATTTACTGCTGGAGAAGGAGGAGGAGTGTTTGCTACCTTCTTACTCCTCACTGGGCCTCTTCAGCAAAACTTGACTGCAAAAGAAAGTTCCCAGTCCAGTAAAAGTACAAAATAGGTCTTGAATCTGTTGTCGAGTCGCTGAGGAGAAGGACCGACCGCCTCAGACGCATTCCCCACTTAATTCCAATGCGGTTAATTTGCAGTTTCCAGCAAATGTGAGGAAGAGAGTGACAAAAAGAACGAGAGCGATTTATTGTCTCGAGCTTCAGCTTTCGCCTGGAAGAATAACCGAATAAAAAATCTGCGGCTGCAACTTCAAGGGCTATTTTTCATTCCCGTAGTCAAGATTCGGCTGCCCCCGAGAGAATTTATTGTTCTATTGCGTTAAAAAAGACAAAATTCCCACTAGGTTACTTAGTCGTATTAAACTTTCACAAAGCCATGGCAGCTCTTATTTGTTGGAGAATTATTCCGAAAAGGCATCTTGGAAAAACACGGAAATTGCGCAATTCTCAAGCTTTGTTGACTGGTACAAAAGGCCGTAATTAGAAATCCAGCATCCAGCATGTTTCTGAGGGGGAGACTCTGTATTCGAAATACGTTTCTGATATTGTGGATGAAAATAGACAACTTTCCAAGTGCAACGGATTACATTAATAACCTCTGATCATTGCAGATGCTATATCAGATGAAATGAGATGCCTGTCATTGAACTTGATCATGACTATATTTCAGTTTTTAATACAATAATGATTAACAATGTATTTTAAATTTTTTTGAAGAATGACCTATGTCATCACCATGAGGAAATCGTTTGCATACATTTACTTGAAAGTTGATATGAAATAATGTTGACAATAAAATACTGTTCACTTGAAAAAATATTAGAGTGTAGTCCAGTCATTTTATCCAAAAAAAGACCCTTTGTGAGAAAAAATTTAGGACGGTGCCATATCTTCGTGTTATGTTCCTTGGTCCTTGGACAACTTAAATCCAAAAAGTTGACCTTCTAAACCTGGTGCTTAATACAGGGTGCCCAAAAATACAAAATTTCGGTTCCGCGTCTAGTTTTCTGCGATTTACGCGATAGGAGACTTGAACTATTCTTGTGTATTCAGTTCTACTATTCTTGTAAATAGTTTAAGTCTCCTAATTCGGAATTGAATCTGATAAAAAGTCTTTTGCTACAACCAAGTTGTAGAGAATTTTCTCCTCTTCAAAATGCAATAATAAATTTCATTTTTAACCCTTTAATAAAAAAGTTACACCTAATTGAAGAATTGAAAAAGTGAGTTTTTTATTTTTTTTCAAAATTTCACATCTATTAAATGTTCTGTAAATAAGAATTACAACACTGTAAAAACTTGAATTTCGTTTCAAATTGTAGAGAATTCAATTCTCTACAATACTGAGTGTAAGAAAAAACTCTTGAAAATGTTATTTCAATTGAAGATATGCAAAAATTATTAAAAGAGGAGATAATTTGACAATTTTGCTTCTTTTATAAACAAGAATATTTCATCTTGTGGAACAGATATTTCGAATTATATCTACTAAAAATGAAAGAAAAAGTTGTAATCTATCATTAGAGACCAATTATGATTTTGTATCATAATTATTTTACTGAAATAATTGGAATGGGCATCCTAAAGTTCAAGAAAAGTACAAAATCCATGTTAATTAGCATTGGGAATAATGATAGCGAGCAATTATTATGTATTGGTTAATTTAAAAAGTTGTAAATAAACTTAAATAATTTTTATTATCATAAAATGTTCAACAAATATTTCGATACAGCTTGTTAAAATTTTATTTTATTAATTTCCAAATAATCATGAAATAGTAAAAAAAAAATATATATATATCATATATTTGTAAGGTACTAACATTATACTTATTTTCATCAAATAACCCAAATTAAAAAATATACATATATATACACTAGAAGAATATTTAAGTAAAGTAGAATATTTGATTTATATTGTATACTAGACAAAATGCATCCCGACACATAGACTCTATAGTGAGATGCTTCATGATAGTTTAGAAAAGTAGTATTAGTATAGTAGTATAACTTCACATATTGTAATAATAGTTTTATGTTAAATAAATACCTCTGGACATGGGTTACATTACAGAGAAACAATCAATCAATCATCAAGTACTATCGAGATATGAGCATTTGAAAGCAAAACATAGCCCATACTCATTACTCAAAGATAAAAGTTAAAGTCACCTCAGGAATAAAATGTTTCAATTTTGACCGAATTTGACTTGTATATGCATTTGAACCGCCTTGATGAGCTGAGAAGAATGAGCTATGATATGTTAAGAATCGTTCACTCCCACCAAAGTTAGAGGCGTCTTCAGCGTATGATCCTTCAAGAATCCTTTAAGGATCTGTATGTCAGAAAATCACCTCAATTGAGTGTGTTAGGTGGGTCATTCGATGGAAAATGATCGAATGCATGATATTCTGACAGATTAATCAATTATTAATTTTCGAATAAATAGTGAGAAATAGTGGATTTCTGGAAATGCAAAGATATTTGTTTATAGGTATAGCATGAAAACTATTCAAGGTAGAAAGGTCAATTTGGTCTCAAATTGTAGAGGACAAAATTATCCCCAGAGAGATTTTGAATTACACATTTCCAAAACTTCAGGCGGAAGTTATAAAAAATCAAAAACTGAAAAGTATCAAATTTTAATTTTCCTTGAAAAAATACTACTTTTTTGAAAAATTATAACTCGGTCATCATCTAACATAGAAGGTTGAATTTGATACCAATCTCTTGGAAATTTTATAAGCTAAAAAAATTATGATTTAAATGTTTTTGTCCGACATTTCCGCGTAAATCGCAGAAAACTAGAAGCGGAACCGAAATTTAGTGGTTTTTGGGGCACCCTGTATTAAGCACAAGGTTTAGAAGGTCAACTTTTTGAATATAAGTTGTTCAAGGACCAAGGAACATAACACGAAAATATGGCAGCGTCCTGAAATTTTCTTGTGCGAAACCTAAAATGACTGGACTAGTGTGAAGAAAGGCTTCAGAAAAAGAAGTGCACGAGACAGCTGAAAATGAGTTGTAGTATGAGATGTAGATCTGAAATTTGACCGATAAATAATGAATTTAAAAAAGATTTATCACACTTTCTTGAAGTACTAGTTATGGGACTATTCAATCAGAATGCACCTAATTGGAACACTGATTCATACCAATTACAAGCTCAAAATGAATGATGACATAGATAAGAGCTCTTTATTCAACTGCTTACTAATCTTCATGAAGATTTCAAGAAAAGAGTGTATTTTTGCTCTGGAATGTCAAATTCCTCATGAGATTATCTAAAAAATTTCATCACGAAATACACTGAAACAGTTATTTCTCAAGAAATAGTGCATTTACTTATATTACTACGTTCTATCCATCTGTATATCTGTACAGACGCTGAAGGATAATCTGTATTGTTAAGCTAGTTACTACCACAGTCCTGAAAAAGAGCATGAAATTACAGAATTTTACAACTATTCTAGACCTCCCTCCTTCATCACCAGCAATCAGCACTCAAATTACTGGCCTGTCATGATAATTTCTATTCTGGCAATGCTCCTATGGCGTCGCAAATAGCAGCCTACTGTGTCATGGGGCTGTGCCAATTTATTGCCCCATCAAGTTACGGCGCTAATATAGATGTCTGCAGAACTTATACGATAGTCATAAAAATTTAATCGCCTTAATCCATCAAACGATGTAAAATATCCGGATACGTAGGAAACAAAATATTATTAACTCTTTATGACTCTTAAGCACGCATGGGACTCCACTACAGTTTATTATCCTAGTTCACCAGCGTCTGCATATGCCTATTGCAATGACTGTGCTGCATATTTAGATCACAAACAATGCTCTAATAATAGGTTTTGATGAAATTGATCGAAAATATCCAGATTCATGATGATAGAAAAAATATTATGCTCTGATTGTTATTCATATCATATAAAATAGATAGTATATTCATTCTTCATCCATCCCTACTTTTATAACTCACATTCGAAAAGTTACGACCACCTTACTGGCTGAATGTGATGGTTTTTCGAGTTAAAAACATTTAATGAACATCTTAAGTTTGGGAAATTTTATAGCTTGAACGATATTATACTTTATTCATTACCTGGAAATTTTCTCAGAACTAAGCGAAATGAGGAGAGTATATTTTTAATTCATAATTGCTGAAATATGCGTGAACCATACTGTGCTGTACATGTAGATCTGACAATAGGAAATTGATCGGTAAATGAGCATTGATTTGATCATGAATATGAATGAGCCGATGCAACGGAGTATTTAAAAACTGGACAAGATAGTTTACAAAAAAAATTAGCCCTAGGAGGTATTGAGTCACGGTGTTTCACACTCAGAACTTTATCCAGTATTCCATCGTAATCACGACACGACTGCTTTTTTGCAATAGCCTATTGACCAGTAGGCCTATACAGTTGTAACTCTGACCCAAGTAGCAGAACCAATAATATAGTCTACTTCACTTTGCCATTTCTTGTTCGCGGCACGTTGCAAATGTTTTGAGTAAATGAGCTTCCTCCCTGTACGATTGCGTATCATTTTGGGTGTCAGATATCCGCCGTATATCTATCTCATTCTATGATAATATATTACAAATTTCATAATCACTACAATCTTGTGCTGCCAATAGCGAACAAATGTGTTCGTAAGATATCTTACGGACATAATGTCGAAGTTCAGGAGACACTGTGGAGTATTCAATAATTTTAATCTAGTTTTTTTCAAAGATAATCATATAAACCTTTCAAACGTCCAATTCTCCGAGACGAAAATTGGATTAAACCATCGTAAACATGAAAACCATGTCACCTAACAAAAGCAATGAAAACACAGTTGAATTTGGAATAATATAATATTATGGAATAACCTTTTCAATGTAATTGAATCTAGTTATCATTTCACAATATTATTGTCATTCTTGTGCAACTAGCATAGACTCTCGAACATTGGGAATGAAGGAATGAAGATTCTTCCAATAACTACCATAATAAGGAGCAGAGATTGACTCATCGAAATTCTCAGTTTAAAACATTGAATTCGATTCCTTTTCAAGAGCTGTTGAATTTCATTAAGTTTCACATTCCACAATATTGGAGATCGGTAATCAGCATGAAACACAATGCTCTGCAAAATTCCTGAGAAGAAATCATCCATGAGCAAATATTATCACAGCAGTAGACTGTAGACAATAACTTATCGAGTGGCCCAAAAAGTTATCCATGATTTGAGAGGAACTTCAAATCGCTGGAAAAATGAGAGGGTGGTCCGATTCGGCAAGAGATAAGGCTTAAGCTCCAGCAGCACTTTTTATTTCCCGGAATGATAACCTTCTTCGACAGGAAGAAGAAGTTTTCGGAGGCGGCCGACCTCTCCCGAGCCGGATTTTTCTTCTGTCAGAAAAAGTTTAAATTGTGTCGCTCCCAGCAACACACCGGAAGACTGATTTTGTGGTGAAGTCCAATTATTTCCCGGTGTTATCCGGAAAATAATGATTCCAAGAAATTGAAATGATATCAGCTCCATTACATCCAATGTAAAGACCCATACATGCCAAACCAATGATAATTCTTTGTTTCACTGATAATTATTCAATTATTTACTTAGGTTCGTCTCTAAAGGCTAATGTGTGAGTTACTAATATCACTTACTTTGAACTTTCGCCACTATTTCAACTTCTCTCGACATTCAAAATTTTTTCTTTCAACTTTTTTCAAGAATTTCATCTTCCATAATTGGGACACAAGTTCCTTCCATTCTAATTGTGATAATTAATATAATGAGTCACATATGGGCAGCTTGTTATCTTGTATTTGTTGTGAAATATGAATTGCTATCAGGCTGAGGCCCCACTGCCGGTGGGTAGAGCCTGGAGGGTGGAGGGTAGTTGGTTAATCTATAGAGCATACACACCATCCACAGTAATACATAGTATGAATGGTGGGGAGGGTAGTTGGTAAATCTATAGAGCATACACACCATCCACAGTAATACATAGTATGAATGGTATGACGTCATTCTGTTTTTTGAGGTTATATTGTCCATATTTAAGAATTTCAAGATGGCGGCTGAACACATACCATTTTGGTTTCTTTGGTTTCAATGAGAATGAGAATTTTGGAGGTTTTGGAGTTGCTGAAAACTTGACAACAAACAAATTATTATGAACCGACGGGTAGATCTGACGAATGAATGATTATGTGATAGCCTACTTGAAAAGTGTTATACAAGATAACCTCTGTCTGTCAAAGAAAACAATAAAGCATCGGTCCTGTTGGTCTTGTAGAATTGGTCGCCTCTCATTCCACTCACTCACGTTCAAAGAATTAATAAATTAAAAGACAAGATGTTGTCAAACCACTGATTTATTAGAATTTTTACTAAAACAACGTACAGAGCAGCAGTATTTATACTAACGGTAATAATAATATTCGTGTAAAACTCTGGTGTCAGAGTTTTCAGGTCGCTCCTGATCAATTTCAGGGCCTCTGACATGACTTAACGACTGTTTTTAGGCATCCGGAACCGACGGCTTAACGTGTCCATCCGAAACACGGGAAAGTGGCCTGAGAAAAATTTCTGGTCTGACCTGGGTTTGAACCGGGACCTTTGGGTTGCAACGCCAGCACTTAACCCACTCAGCTACGCCACCCCAAAACAGTGAAGTAGCTATACTAATGGTGAAGCACTGCTATTGGTAGACGCTTGAGCCAATGACCGTGAACGTCTGCCATTGGCCTAGACAAGCTCCTCCCCGATTAGAGCTTGTCTAGGCCAATCTAATCTGATCGCTCTAATCGGGGAGGAGCTTGTCTAGGCCAATGGCAAGACGTTCACGGTCTACAGTAGACGCTCAAGCACCAGTAGACGCTACAGTAGACGCAGTCTTCACCGTTAGTATAAATACTGCTGCTCTATACGTTAAGTTTTAGTTTACCAGAGATTGATTGTGGTGTAACAACCGGAACCAGTATCTCAATTTTCTAATAAATCAGTGGTTTGACAACATCTTGTCTTTTCATTTATTATGGATAACTACCACAGTATCAACTTCACAACTAGTCAAAGAGTTCAAAGAATTTTCAGAAAAAAATTAACTTTTACTATTTAATGATTGTTTTTAAAAATTATCATCCTATTATGATGATTCTGAGTGACTAAATAGGAAAAATCTAACTATTTATTTTGCTAGAGGCTCACTGTCCTCGAATGAACAACTTTTATTTCCCATATAAACTGAAATTATCACTATTTCCAGGGCTCTTTGATGTGCTTTGTAGCATTGAATTCAAATCATACCTGTTTCTGACTGAATACTCAGTTCGGTTAGGCACATCAACATTCAATAATGCTGTTCTTGATACTGAAAACCACATTAATACAAGCAGTGTTTAATCAAATAGGAAATTCGCTTTTGATTGTTGGCTGTCTGCTTCCAATAGACAAGCTGCAGCATTTGTGAAAATCCACCGCTATCAGACCCAGTCATTTCTCAAAGGAGCCAAGCGAATTATAATTGAGATTGAACTCGAACACAAGAACATTGCTTTGTCAGTGTTCTGCGAAGCAAGTGTTTGAGACAAGGCTCACGCGTTTTGGTCTTCATAATACACGTGTGTACACGCGATAATCCTCAATCATGCTTTGACGATAGACGACAGAGATAGACATGCAGAATGATGTGATGTGGTGCAGATCGATTACAAGGGCGAGACTCTGATGATGATCTGTTTAAACATTCACCGTCATTTGCCAAGAGAAAGACAAGACGCTCACAGCCAGCGCTTAAGTACTCCCAGACGAGAGTGGCTCGGCTCCCCGGCGTTATTACAGGTAGGACATGCTCCAAGATTGGAACAGGTAGGATGCAGTGTCGCCTCAGGGCCACTCACTTATCAATATATGCATGCTTCCATTTCCCAGCGGCTCTCCTGTCATACCACTTCAATGACTCCTGGCAACACCAATCTCAACTATTCATCATCACTCACTCAAGTTGGAGCAATTAATTGATAAAATAATATCAAACTATGATCCTCCGAGTGTGGGAAAATTAGATGAGCTCCTAAGTAATATTTTTCCTCCAAGAGTCTCACATTTGTCGTTGAAAAAATGTCACTTATTGAGTGTAGTAGGTGGAACTAGGAAATAAATGTAATGAAATTCTGAAATTTGAGACCAATTTTTTTGTAGAGTGTAGTTGATGGAACTCGAACTCAGATTTAATTGCAGTGAGATTTTCGACGGCCTTTCATTTTAGGAAAATAATTTCATTCAACATAGAACGCAATTCTATGGACTGACTGTGAGAAATTTGATGCTAGTCGAACAAAGCGTTTGTATTTTTTACAGGCGTAAATCTTCGAACCGACTTTTTTGATCTCCTGTGACAAATACAAATTGAAGAAATCATGATATACTCATATAACAATTTGCACACAGCCACATATTTTAGTTGAACATGCGCAGCTTAATCTCCATGAAAATTTTGGCTCTCTTCCTGAAACTGGATGAATACATAAAACATAGATCAGTATATTATGTAAAAATGAAAAAGCTTAGTTCGAATAAAGTCAAACTTTGAAAGCATTTTTTTTAATCTAATACCATGGAAGCTGTATAGCATTGCAAATACTGCTTCATTCTTAGCAAAGTATCAGCGTAGACTAATGATAAATTTGTATAATGCGTATTATTTTTCTCATGTAGGCCTATGTATATGGAATACACAGCAGAGTATACGATCCTGAGAATATGCAATTTTACTTTTTGGAAACGGAACGTTTCGAATGAGTGAATTAGAATTCAATAAGAAATACTTTCAATACAATTATCAATATGAATGTTATCATCGTTCATGTCAACTTTAAATTATGTTCAATCGTAATGGAATAGAAAAGTTTAGGTTCAAGAGATAGTAATTGATGAAGAAATAACTAATTTATTCCCGAAAATTGTTTTGAATGATTTATTTACTGTGTTACTGTGAATGATTGTCAGAATCGCAATATTCGATTTAGAAATGAATATTTTCTTCAAGGCAGATACCGTGGGACTCAAGAGATTTGTTGAGATATGTTTGAATTTAGATGTTATTATGTAATTAACATGTCTTTGAAAGATTGAAGTTACAAGTCTAGCTTTGCTTAAGCATAATGCCCTCTCATTCATAGGGATTTCTTACTCTTTAGATATGAATGAATTCTTTAAGACAGAACTAGGCTACTATGAATGCCTCATGAATAGAATCCTTGATAACACAAATTAATCGCCATAAACAGTACATTGCATTTTAAACAGACTGCTTTCAATTTAAAGCCCCATTCAGCTTCAACAGTGAATGAGATCTCTTGATATTATGGTTATAGAACTACTAATCTTAAGATAATTCCCAATGAATGATAATTCTTCATTTAAGTTTGGCTTTTAAGCTCTGAAAGCAAGAAGCTCTGGAGAATCCAATAATTATGATCGAATAAAATATTGATGATGTTATTTCTTATTAATAGAGTCGATTGAATTTTATTAATCAATTACTTGAGAAAGAACTTTTAAATCATTTATGTTATCAGTAAAATTTCAAAATTCTGTCGTTTGAATAGGCCTACGTTTGTTTTTATTAAATAATGTTTTTATTTTTTGGAATGATACCTACATAAGCTTCAAGCTTGGTCGTGGGTCATGACGAGTACTTTTTGGGCAGTCGTTATCAAAGGATTCAAGTTTCCTTAGAGAGACGGGAGTGGCACAGCGGTCTGTTGTAGTCAACTGGAATCAAACCCAACAGACGAACCGACCCTTTATCTCTCTTTTTATTCTTCAAATCCCAATTAGACTGCCAATTCATCATGAGATGCAATACATTTTGATTGATTAGATATAAATTTGGGAGAAAGTTCTCGAGAACAATGTATTTGATTCAATAATGATGGTATTTTAGTTTTCCAACAAAGAATATGTTTAGCAGGAAAGTCTATATAGAACCAAATATTGTATTTTGTCTCTGGAACACTTGTTCACGGATTGGAAAAGCAATCTAGAATTGAGATATCGATGAATTTCACGAGTCCGTGCACACTGCGTGTCTCAATCTAAATAGACTTTTCCGTCCGTTATTAGAAAAAAAGGATAAAAAAGTTGCTCGCCGGCAGATGCATCTTCAATAGCGATTTTCCGGTTCGGATGTCAAACTTATTGCTCTCCGCCACTCCACCCCTCCACCACGCCCTCCAACATCCTTCTCAAGCCTCGGAAAAGCTGCAACGAGATGTCTTCGAAGACTGGGTCTTTTGAAATCAGACGAGCTACACTCCTGTGTAAGGGAAACATCAAGCGCTAAAAATGGGGTCAGATAGCTTTCCTTCTCGGTTCTCATCTCCAGTCCCCAGTCATACGCCACTCGACTGAAAATTATTTCTCAAAGAAAATAATGAAGGAATTCTTTCCTCGATACCTGATCTATGAGAGAAAAAAAATCTTGTAGTGAATTGTTTTTCGCTGACTCAATTTTCATTAGTGATGCTGGTTCAATAGAAAAATTTCGTGCTTCAGCAAGATTTCCGTTGTAATTGAAAAACTTGGATTTGAGTTATTCAGATGCAGGTGGAATTCGTGCAATGCGGATGCTAGATGGGGATCGATTCTCACTTGCATTTTGTTTAATTGTAATTTTTCCAACATCTGTTCTGTTCCACTGCAAATCGAATCACACTGGGTTTTGATTTATCGGAATAGCAGTCAATCTCCATCAAAACTTGATTCATGTTATCGTACTCCTACAACATCGGTTAGCTATTGAGATGAAGCTCATTATGAGTGTTGAAATAATATATATATTATATTATTATAGCGTCTCTATTATGTTATATCTGCCAATTATTATGATATCATCTGATTATTCTCAAAATTCAGAGGACAGGCTTCAAAATGACCCTGATAAGATCCCAGATCCTCTGTCCCTGGGTAAGGAAAATTATTGGTATATTGAAGTAATATACCCAGAAATCAACTATTAATTATCTTTATTGGGTCTTCTTCTCGAATATTGGCTATTATGACGTGATTGCTCATCTGTTTCAAAATTCGATAATCCTAGAAAAAAATATCCAATTTATATTCAATTAAACTCTTTCTCATAATTGCCAAGTTCCTCAGCAAATTATTGTTTGAATGGTTTCAATCATCATGGAATCTCCGCTTTGACAATTTTAATCTTTTATTGAATTTGAGGAGTTATAAATGACTTACCATATTATCACCAAGGTATCATGAGACAAAAATTTATATAAATTATTGTATTTATGAATATCATGTTCTTTTGAGTAGATATGAGCTCAACTGGAAGACATACAAATCGCATTCTACTATAGCATGCTACTATAGAATTTCTACTATAAAATTCCTCTGGAATAATGAAATTATTATAGAAGTACATGACGTAAGTTTTCCTACAGTCTCCTACGCCACTGTAGGAAAGTTTTCGACTTTTGATTAACAATCCTCCGTTGATCGCAGTGAGTAATAATGTAACTCATGTCACTCTGATATCAAGTTCACATTCGAGAACTTTCCGCTTGGTTTTGTAAGGTAAACTCTGCCGGACCCAGAATTTTGTCTCCAAGTGACAGACAGACTCCTGAATTGTCAAGTGTCATTCCGTTTTCAAAAGCAGATGCCCGTGTATGGCAGAGTATGGGTATGGCATTACTCTCATGTTTGGAGAGGTACGGGATTGAATAAAGCCAAACTGGAAATAATACTGGTACAGCGCCCGCATAATATAATCATCCTGGGGGAAATTGAGACGATCTCCTATTTCATGTGGTACTACGCTCTTTTCTCTCGAGCCTCTGTCTCTCTTATAGTAACTTTGGAAGAGACGTATTCTCAGTTGAATGTGCATGGGTATTGTTTGATTCATTTTCAGTTAATAATCATTGATGTTTGAATTCTTACATCTCACCACTCATCATGGAATCCGTGTTTCATCATTAATTTTGGGTTCTTGTATGACTCTCTTCAGCTTGAACTTCATGAATGATACTGATAAACTGAAAAAGTGGCTACTGAATAAATGCTCTCTCCATAGATGATGAGTCATACAAACTGTTCCAATTTTTTTAAATTTCATCATCAATATAATAACATTTAGAATATGTCCCCACAACCTTTTAGCATTATTTTATGAACTGATATTTTACCAATTTCTCCTTCAAAAACATAATTATTCATCCAACGATTTTTAGGACTTTGACTCCATCTCTAATATATTTAATATTCTTGTCTACTGGAATAGACAAGTACAAGTATTTTTTTGGTTTTCGCAGTACAATATTAAAGCTCATCTTCAACTCAAAAATAGTAGGTGTAAAGGAATGTGCTTATTGTTTTCAGAGGCTGATTAAAGTTTCACGAGTTGATTTCAATCTTGATTGTGTTGAAGATGATAATCATCAGAAATAATGGGTTTCCTACACCAAGGCCAGGAGAGAATAGAGCAAAAACATTCTTCTCATCTTTCTTTGAACTGATAATGAAGGATAGATAGGTCTCAAGAAACGGAACGAAGTAGCCTATTCATTTTGGGATCTGGATGCCAAGTCAATAGGGCGCGAAGACTATTCATCATACTATTAGCGCGTCTCTCTTTTCAGTTTGGTGTTCACGTGGATAAACAATTACAGCCAGCGATGACAGCTCAGAACAAACAGACAAAAACCGGACCTCCGCTTGTTCTTCTTCATCCTTCCAACACCTGAGCGGCTTTTCCTCCCAACTGGCTTCTTCTTCATAACCAACTGTTGATTTTTCTTTTTTCTATTTCTCATTTCTTCCGGCCTTATTCTGCACTCCAAAAAAGCATCAACCACATTCTCATTCAAAACAGTCTTTCTATTTCTTTTCGTCCGCTTTTTAAATTGATGACCCAGCGCCGTCAGCCGTCCATTATAAATTATAACAGTTTTGACCGCTTGTTGTCTTTTCTCTTTTTCTGTTCGATGTGGCGACTGTGAGAAGCTCTTTCTATGTGCTCTATTCGATTTCTTTCTCTCTCCAATACAATTTTTCATCTGCCTCACCACATCGTATACTGGCTGTCACTTTCATTGCTGCCACAAAACAAAATGAATAAATTCTCATATTTGGATGTTGACAGTGATTTCAAAACTGAATATTTAAATCACTCATCCTATATCCTGTACTTTGAAGCTATTATGTATACTTTTTATACTCCGGTTCTCTTGTCTCCCAAAACGAATGTTTTTCATTTCGGTGAGGTTGGGGTTTGAATCGACCATTTTGAATTTGTCTGTGATTGTGAAAGCCGAACAAATAAAGTGATTTTCGTGGAATTTCGGCAAGAACGTTTTTGTGACGTTGAATTTGTTTCTCCCATCACAATACATGCAATCACTGTTCATATTTTTTCTCTTTGAACCTCTATGATGGCTGTTGTCATGACTGCGTAATGCTTATCAATAATCATAGAAAGATGCGAATTAATTAGTGAATTAAATTATAATATTTTTGATTATTCAATAAAATGTACGGGCACGAGCCGCCAGTGCAGTGTTATATCCTGTAGAATGTAGCATTATGAATGAACTTATCGAAATTAATAAAACCAACAATGTGGTACCTAATTTTGTATTGAGTATTGGCAATAGTTACCACGAAATCATATTAGAAAGATAATAATAATTAAAGATAATTATTGTGAATCAGTGTACTTCTGAAGAACCTAGAAAAATAATTTTGTTACTTTTTTTAGAATAGTAGTATTGAAGCAGTATTTTACTGCCTTCTATAATACTTTTATTCTGATTTGTTTCAGGTGAGCATCAAGGAATTGTTGTGGATATGAGTTGTCGTCATTCAGTAAATGAAATATTGTAAGTGATCAGAGAAGTAGAATTTCTCTTGCAAAATTTTTACCATTTTGTTCTTAATTATTTGAATATTCAGTTCATTAAGGCCATTCAGTTTGTCTCAAGGGCTTATAAATTAATGCAGCAATATACCATTCCTATAGTGAATCAAGTTGATATTATTTAAAACTTTCCAGTTATCTTAAATTCAGAATTGAATCAATTCTCTTGTTTTTAAATTTACTCAACCTACGTGGGCAATGAGAGGATATCCGCGGAAGAAATCAGTTTTATCTGTCGTGTTCAATGGATCTTACCACCAATATTGTCAGTAATAAATTTGGCCAAAACACGTTAGTGAAGGCGGTTGAGATTGGATTATAATGCGTTATGCAAACAAATAATTTGGAACTACAACCTAGCTAAGCGGTAATCCCCTTGTTTCAGTTGATGAAAGCCCGTCTCTCCTTCTGATAACCAATCGCAATGACAGATTGATGCAATTCCAATATAGCCGATCACGAGCTTTAGTCACAAAGACTTACTAATTCTCCATTCTCGCGGTTTCCACAGGCAGTCAGTCGCTTGTTCTGTTCTGCTAAGTGAAATCTACTGATAATAATCAAATGTCTTTCTGTTGGTTGATTGCTGATATGATGCCACTTTGATAGTCACAAATGCCCATTAGTGAGCTTTACGCTGGTCGCTGCAACATCATTTCCAATTCCCGAATTTGTAGTCTGTCAATCGTGCTGATTGACCTCAAATTTGCAACAATGCAATAATGATGATCTGTTTCAGTCTCCAAAAATTGCTGAATCTGTGGAAATCATTCCTATGTCAAATGACAATGATCAACATTGAAAGTTCACTGAAATTGAAATTATATTTTCCACTACAATGTATAGGAAAACCGAGAACGTATTTCTGTCCTTCCCTCCCTTCAATATGTACTTAATTTGAGTAGTTCGAATTCATGTCCTACGTAAAAATAGTAACCACTTTTTACTATTTTTACCAATTTTACTCACAATTTGTAGCTTGATACGACTTTGAATAAATGTCAAGTTTTCAAGTAGCTTTGAAAACTATACCTCAATGATATGACTGAAAATACAAATAGTATTGATCTGATACGTAGATTTCTGGAAAAATCAACTTTAAATGCGAGTAGTGAAATGTGATGTGGGGAAGATAATGTTAATTGAGAGGATAAATCTCAATAATCAACTCTACTTATATCATATCAAATCAAATTGTTACACAATTTTCAGAACTGTTATTCGGGACTAAAGTAAAACGCAAGGAAATAGTACAATGTCAACTGGAAAAGCAGAATACCCCGTCAAAACGTACTAGACGTTGCTATTTCATCGGGTGTATTACGAAAATCTGAATTAATTCTTATTTATTATCAGCTGAATTGCTAGCGTTGCATCAAGTCTCACTGTACTACTTCCATGCCTTTCACTCTAGTAATAGAGAGGTCGGCTCGTTTTGAAATCCTCGAATGAAAATACACCAGAACTTTTTCAAGAACATGATACACCAACAATGTAAAATCAAAAAGCTTTCCAATCTTTCAATAAATGATTAAGTGGAGAGGCTAAGTATAAACCGGCTACATAGCTTACTATGCCACAGAATAGAATCGGTAAGCTTCTCATGAAAACTAAGTAAAAAATGTTCATGTTAGATTTTCAAGGGTGAGAGTTGTTCATAGAACGAAAGATGTTCTTGGTTCGATTCCGATCAAAACGCCTCGAAGGTTGAACAAATTGATTTCAATTTTACTTGTGAGTCACGATACGATACGCTTATTTCCAACACTATGCAGATTATAGTTGGTGAGCTTTGAACACACAATATCAAGCCTTTAAAAACTTCAATTATCAATGAAATATAAACGTAGCCTCCAGACGAATAATTGTACAACGCAACGAATTATTTATTTCGCCTGTCTCTTGTATGTCATTTTCCTTTTCAATAATGTGAGTAATACAAAATAACTATCAAGCTTTATTGCATCCTGTGAACAATGTGAGCATTGTTGCTCGGATTACTTAAAATTTTAAAGTGAATCTCATTGATTTATCAGTTATAGAATTTAGAGATTTCTTTCTATTATTTTCCATTTACTTGCTTACCATTTTGATTTGTGGAACTGAACAAAACAATTTTTTTTCTACAGCAGCATATTTATGAATATCTTAGCATTGTTCAAATCACCAATATCAATTTGATTAATGAAATTCAACCAATGCGAAGACATTATAAACATCGTAATTCAAATTCTTTGTCAACTAGACCTAATTTCCTCATTCCTTGAATACACCCCTACGACATTTCATGTTGAATGAGTATAATACATAGTTGGCATTGTGATTTATCTTTTTAGAATTAATATAGAGCTAATAAGCTCCAGCATCTGTAAAGCATTCATATAAAGTGTTCCATAAACAACGTAAGATTCAAATTGTTATTAAATCACAATTTATTTAAAATTCAAGGTAGATAGTTACCATATATAACTGATTTATACTTTGAAATAGATAAAGTCTTTGAATGATCGATTGAAGATTATTTCAATTTCAATTTTAAATTTATTATTATTATCATCATCATCATCATCATCATCTTCTTCTTCTTCTTCTTCTTCTTCTTCTTCTTCTTCTTCTTCTTCTTCTTCTTCTTCTTCTTCTTCTTCTTCTTCTTCTTCTTCTTCTTCTTCTTCTTCTTCTTCTTCTTCTTCTTCTTCTTCTTCTTCTTCTTCTTCTTCTTCTTCTTCTTCTTCTTCTTCTTCTTCTTTTTGAGCATAGCTTGTCTGCGATGTATATTGATCAACATATAATGACTTCTTCCCCATTTAAAATATAGGCAATTGCCTTCATTCCGTGTTATGTGTTCTGTGCTATGTGTTATTGTGATTCCGATTCTATTGGCGCAAATGTCGAATGTAGTTTTGATCCGGGTTTGTGCAGCAATGAATATTTACACGAAGAGCAAGTTAGCTATTCCCTTGCTGTTCGACCCGATTTCCAGCCATACGATCTCCCGGGACGGGGTGAGCGAGAGAGATGGTCGAACGAGTTGAACTCAACTCTCAAACAGAAGAAAATAGAGCTAGAGAAAGCAAAAAGTACGAGGAGAAAAGCTTTCACAAGTTGATTAACCTCCTCTGGCAAATGGGTTATTTTACGTGGAGAAAACTTCTTCCACCAGTTTCTTCATCTGCATAAAGCAGTCTGGACAAACAAGAGAGATTTATAGAACTTTTCAAATAAGAAGCCCCACCAAGTTCAATATCGATGCAGTGATTCGCTGAGAGAACGCCAGGGGATTACTGATTCGATTCTAACCACCCACCAGCAAAGTACAAGTTGGTGGAATATCGGTAGCGAATACCTACATAATTAACATAATTCATGATTAGTGATCGGAATGCTATTATTCCAAAATGCCATTCCCATCAGTGAATGTATAGTAGTGAGAGTATATTCATATCTATGCAAAGGAAGTTTATATGGATTTTTATAGATGAACATCATCGAGTTTCATTCTCATGTTTAAATTTTTCTTTTTCGAATTTTCCTTATATATTCATCCCAGCATGAACCTCGCTATCCACATTCCCATATCCATTGATAAATAAAATGAAAAAATCAAACACTATTTTTTAAAACTTTGAAAGTATTATCTTTCACAGACATGTTTCGAGCTTATAAAGTCCATTTTCATCATGGGATGTTTGATTTTACATTTTATTTATCAATTTCTAAATAGCCCTTAGTTTAAAATTCAATTCCCATATCCATTGTATTGATGTTCTAATTCCTTTGATAATCTTATTTTGATTGTAGTCAACACAATACGTTAAACCAAAGTGAATACTTTTTCCTCTATATTTGAAAATTCATTGCCTATTCTTTTCTGATCTCTTTGACATACATTTTAAGAACTGAAGCGAGGTACATAAGATTGAAGCATGAGGGACAAAATTAAAAAACGTCAACATAAAGTAACGTTAACAAGAGTATGAGCTTCGAGAGAAATGTAGCCAAAACATTCAGCCAGAGACACAGAGATAGGAGACAATTGTAACTTACTAGACAGCATAGTTTACAAAATATTTCATAATTTAAATTAGCCTATAGAGACTGTGTGTATTATATACTCAGTATAAGAAATATGATTAAGTATGAAAAGCATATTTTCGAATTATCAATTTCATGACTCATAAGCAAAAAGGAACTGATGAGTTACTGTGCAATTTTGATTCGATAAATATCAGAATCCACTTGAATCAAAATCGAAAAAGCGGAAACGTTGCTACTTGATCATGTATAACTTTCAACATTATATTGCTAAATAATGATATTTCAAATCATCTCATTTCTAAAAGTTGAGAATTATTGATAAACTGGCAATTTTGATAATGATAATTTTTTGATCTAGCAATTTTCATAATCATGATTGGATTGATAGAATATTGGTCAATATAATTGAACAATAACAAACTCCACCTCATTATAAAATTCTCTTATTACTAGATTAATCTCCATTATCAAATTCCTTGTTTTACTAGGAATATTCATCCTATATTGTATTATGTTATCTGAAATTTTTGCAATATCAATAGGTTTATTAAAACTGATTCCCTATATAGATTATTAACTTGAAGCACTAGTGACCTGTCAACAAGGAAGTTATGAAAACGTACCATTTCAATAATTGAATTAAAATTCAGTCCAGAAAATATTCCAAGTTAATGAATTGATGTTGATTGTTGATTTTATCAATTTCCATCAACTTTTTCATAACGCTGCTTGTTCATCAAATTCAGTACAGTAATTTTTAATGCAATCATATTTTTTGAAATCAGTTTTATTTCATAAATTCTATGGAAATTAAACGATTTCACGAAAATGGTGGCTCTTATCATTCATTTAGGAATTAATAGCCTTATGGGCTACTGTATTTGTTTTAAAACTTGAAAAAAAGTTTTTTTTTAAGTGTTTAAGCCTTTGGATGATATAGTTATATCGTAAAATGCAACTTATTTTGACTGAATTGTCAAAATTGAAGATAACGACTGAAAAGAATCGTGAAATCATACACGTGTATGGTTACTCTACAGTAATCATATTGTGAAGTCATTCTCTACAATCCAGTTGATGGATCCAGTATTATATTCAGTTCATGAGATTTGGGTGAATATATTTATAAAATTAGTAATAATTTATAATTGATAAAACAATGAAGCTCGGTGATTTGAGTGGGATTACAAAGCTCCAATAAGCACTCGTTCCAGGTGGAAATAACTGTCAATTAGCAATGAATTCCTTTGATATGAAATTCAATTCGTATTATTATTCCATTCGATGGATGATATTTTATTACTAGCATTCATTATTGTAATTACGTATATTCCCGGAGCAATAGCGAGTTCAAAATATACAAAGTGTGTGCAGTGACAGAGTAGCACTCAGAATCTATATTCCCTTTGTAAATTCCATTTGAATAATAGACAATAGGTTTCATCAATTTGTAGTAAGTAAAATCAAATTGGAGAGTAGTATTAGGTAAGATTCTGGTTGATAACGTAGATCAAAGACCACACCATCAATAGGAGATAAAGGTGAGTATTGGTTTCCAAGAAAGAATATCTGACTCAGTGTTTTAATATTATATGATTACATCCCCAAATCGGAAAGTCGTTTTGAGTTTAATTTGTTGAGGGAATAGGATATCGATTATTTATCGTAAATGATTAGGCTACAGCTTGTTACGATTAATATTGTTTTTTGAATGATAAGGATATTAATAACTATAGCTTACTTTTAAGCAAAAGTGTTTGCTTATCAATTGAAATCGTAACAACGCTTTGAGAAAACGTGTTCCGTTGAAAAGCTGTGTTTCTACTTAATAAAATATTTTATTATTCAAACCCAGTCTGATTGAATTATCACTGAAATAGAGCTTTGAGTCGAACGAGGAAGCTCTCGTTCGCGATTCTGGAGAGAATGCAGGTATTATTCGGTATTCGTTTGAGGCCATTCTTATTTCCAAGCACACCGAGCAGTCAGTGAGTGTTAAATGTGCAGCTGCTACCGTAAATTCAAAGGTCTCTCTCCATCTTCATTCGTTGGCCATTTCTATCTTGCTCTTTCAAATTTATCTAGGTATATTTCTATCTCGTTCTCTTAGATATTCAAATGAGCCAGAAGCACGCGCACGAGTCAACCGAGATATAATAATATATTTTGGGAAACGTCTCTTTGACTTTGTTATAAATCATTTTGGGAATGCTTCGCTCAATTTTCGCGCGCACGCGGGAATTCCGTGGGTGTCGTTTGAAAACGCGGCATGACAGAGAGACCGCGGATTGTGCCCTAATATTGGCTCGCTTAACCATCGCTGTGTTGCGCTGCTTCGCTCTGCTCTGCGCTGCACAAGCTGTATGCTCTGCCAGCAACGCAATATCTCATTCTCTCAATCCCCAACCCCCTTCTCCCTTCCCACCGATCACATCAACCTCCCCGACTTTTCCTACCAGGCTCGTCCAAGACAGTTCTACGGCTTTTATTTCCAACAGCCTTCCGCCAAGATATATGAGTGCGCCTTTTATTTTCTTTCTGTCCCTTCAATTTGAGCCATCTCTCTCTTAGACAACCTCATCCTGAATCATTCATACGTGTCCACTCTCGGCGCCCTCTTCCACTGCACTAGTCCTTCTTCTTCTCTCAATCTGTCTTCCACTTATTATCTTCATTTATCTTCATTCAATGTTTTCAACATTATTATCTTTTCTCTAGTTTGAAATATGCACTTGATTTATTTCAAGAAAACTACAGAACTAAATACGTTCAAATCATATACCCGGGTTGAGCTGAAGTAATAGAACAACTGATTCAGAACGATTCCTTAAAAGAACTCTATCAAGTGATAGGATGATCAAACCAAATCCTCTCGAACGGAAATTGAAGGCGAGCGAAGCGAGCCTGTTTGACTCACTGACACTGTCGATATTGTCGGGGGCCCTGGGGGCGAGCCTGCCTACTAGTCTATATCTATAAAAGTGAAACGCCAGTAATCAGGTTTTTTCTAATTATAGATGTATTGCGGGTTGCATATCCGCCTTCATAGACCAATCCTAACTGTTAATGCAATGGTTCAGCAAGATTATTTGATGAACTGATTTGGAAGATATTGAATCAAGTTTCAAACTATATCCGATATACTTCCCAAGAGAAGGCGAGAAGGCGAGCGATCGAGCCTTTTGGCTAGTACTGATATAAGGGCGAATCTTAAGGTTTCATGCTGCCTAGACCATGAATTTGAAAACACATTGTTGGAATAATGTTATTGAACCGCCAAAAATCTAGCTTTTATTTGAAATTCCCATCAAGAAAGCTTACAATACAATACAAAAAAGCTTACAAAAAATACAATTGCTTATCATGATTAATTACATCCTCCCTGCAACCGAGGTGGAAAAACAGGTCGTGCTTTGGATTATTACTGTCGGCAAGCAAGTACTCTTGGTTTTATCACTGATAAGCGTACCTTAGATTAGTGTGTAAGTATCATTCCCTATTTCTTTTGAATAGACCTGCGGTAAAGTACCATATAGAGTTTCAAAATTTAACCCCTGTTCGAATATAAAACGCAGACGAAATATGCAGTCTATTTCCTTAAAATTATATTCCATTTTCTTCTGATTACTTCTTTGTGACCCCATACCACGGATCAACTTGAATAATTGGCACTGCAGGATATCCTAAAAATGTTGGTTGAAATTTTCACAGATAAGTCGTTGGAAACACGGAAAAATCATAGTCATTCCAACCTTCCAACCTAACATCTGAATTCTCGTTCTTCTAACACACTGTTAAGAAGTTGCAGAACTTTCCCGAGGCAGAAACTGTAATATTAAGATAGACATTATTTTTTTAGAACTGGGATGTCATAAAATCTCGCTAGCAACTGTCCAAGTAGGAAACCTTGCCAAAATAAATCCCACACAATTATTCCCCTCTGGTGTAAAATTATATAATTTGGTAGAAGATGAGCTGCCACAGCGCGAGGTTGTATAAAGGGATAATACGCTTACGATGTGTATTGCTTCCCTTGATGAAATTCTCTTGCAGCAGAAATCCTTTTAGTATGCAGGTCGGCTGATGAGTATGCATGCTCATTACATAATAGAATTACATAGAACGAGAACATTATGGATTTTAGAAGAATCTGGTAACAAATGAGAGAATTTTTCTTCTTCCATGCGTCTGCGTGGTTCAAAGAAGTTAATCACATTTTGTTTAAGCGTTGGTTCTATGTGATTTTAACTTTGTTCAAGGTGAGAATATATATAGTCTAATTTTTGTATGCTAACAACAATTATTGAAAAAATAGATTCTGAGGATGTTGTGTGTGTGACGATTTTGCAATATTGAAATTTGGATAATTCATTTCCAGAAGAAATAATGTGTAAATGAGAATAGAAGTGTAAATAATAATAACGAAGATAATTTATTGCCAATTTTAAATTCGTAAATCAGTGTGTTTATTAGTGGACCTATACATACATCATAATTAATTTCTTCAACTCCGTCTAATATGATATTCATCACATAATTCAAGTTGAATCGCCCTTATAGAGGTGAAAATCAGTCCACCTGAACCTTGTATCTCACAATGAAGATAAATTTTCAGTTTGGAGACTTGTCCTCACTTTGAGAAGAATGATAATGCTAGTCGATGATTGTTGATGAATGACACAATGCTCAGTTATAAATGATAAGTTTGTGATGTATCGTATTGTGATTCCTATAATCAATAATTATTTTTCCATTTGCATGATCGGAGATATTTTCAAATTCGTGGAGAAACTGATCTGTATCTATTTGTCGTGAATACAGCTAGAGCTGGAGAACATTGGTCTCTAGAAGCAATCTAATAGAATACTAAAGTGAACGGGAGACTGGAGTGTGATTTGCTAGTGATTTAGTCCAAAGATATATGGATGGTATCCAGAAGCTTGTTTTGCACTCGGCTTGCTAAGTCGGTTTAGAGGGCTGATTATTCGTTGTTCGTTGCTTGGCCCTTGATGTGAGACAGCCCGGATTGTGGCTGCAGCTAGACTCTCTAATAGGATTAAAAATGTATCAACTGGATTTTCCGTTCGCTAAGTACCGCGTGGGCTCTCAAAGTGGAGCTATACTATACACCAACACATACGTACGTACACTCCACTCCAACCTGTTCAAGCATTACGATTGACTGTTTGCTTCCAATAGAAGAAAATCTTTTGCAATTGCACAACACTCGCTCGCGTATTCCTATTGCTTTCCCTACACGTTTCGATGTCTTATATAATAAAATCTTATTCATAAGATTAGCCTAATATGAGTTGATAGGATACATATCAATCACAATAACTAATGGGTAAAGTAATTCTTGTTAGTTGGAATTAATTATTAGTAAGTCAATAACGTTGAGAATATTCAATATGTCAATATTCCCATTTCCAAAGTCAAGATCAAGATTCCTAGACACCAGTTATGGATGGATATATTTTTTCAAAAAGTATGCCTTTATTAAAAGTGGATGAATCTATAGATATTTTATCAACACTATAGTTATAAAAGCTAGATTGAATGCTTGATATTCACTGGGATCTAACATGTAATATATATTTCCTTTTTTTAATTCATCTTGCACAACCAGGAAAGTGCAAAGGATCTATCAAGAGACCAATAAACCATCAGAATTTTACTGCATCCCAGACAAAACTTAGTGAACGTTTTTCCTAACCGTTATTCTGTTATTACATTAGAGACTTGATTTCAAAGTCGTATGCGAAAAGATTGCTCGATATGGATTCAGTTCCAAAAAATTCACGTTCCAACAGTCAAAGCAGCATAAAGGTATGAAGTCATGATAAAAAATACTTTCAAATTAATAAGTTTGATCCACATGAGAATATCATGAATTCATGATCTCTTCTCAGTTGAGTTTTTAGATTTCATGTATGCTTTGTATAATCTGGAACATCGTAGCTTCACTTTGTGATGCTTTGTTCACTGTCCCGTGTATTAATATTATTATATTTGTTATATCCCTCATGCCTCAATCCCACTCCCTCAATGCCTATTCGAGTCCTCATTAATGATGATTATTATCCATCAGCAAATGAGGTGATCAAGTGAAGCAGCCTCTGATTTAATTTTGCTAAAAGTCACTGTTTCTCTCTTTGTTCGTCATCCCTCATGTTCACAGTCAGATATCACAGTGACAAACTTGGTCGTATTCTTGATACCTAATTATGGTAGCTGACAGCTAAGCCACGATTCACATAACATGGAATAACTAACTGTCAGAACATTGCTATCTGGATAGTTGCGAATATCATGTTGGCTAGCAAGCTCTGCTGACTGTGATTACTCCATGCGTATAAATAATTGATTTCATTCGCAGCTATCATTTGCATAACAATTATTTCAAATAATAATAAAAATAATAATAATAATAATAATAATAATAATAATAATAATAATAATAATAATAATAATAATAATAATAATAATAATAATAACAATAATAATGATGATAATATTCACATGGGCAGACCAGACCATCTAAAAACAAGTTTTGATGGAATTACCTTCACTCTACTGCTTCTAATTTCTAGATGGTAGTGCTTGAATATGTGATTTAAAGATTTAATATGTGAAGTGATTTATTTAAAATATATTCAATGTTTCAAACTGCTCTAGAGAAGATTAGCAACATTTTTGGCGAACATGGAATGCAGGCGTAATTTGCTTCAGCTATGGTCTAGTTCTGCTAAGTAACCGCAATCCAGCTGTACTCTACACCCTTCTAAAATATTGCTTATTGAGTTGTAGATTAGCAACTTAATGAATATTGAATATATTATAATTATTAATAATAATAATTATGAAAAAACAAATCTCATTTCCAAAGATGTATGACCGTTTACTTGAGGAGTACTTATCGGACGAAGTGTGAGATTAATAAATGAAGGGAATTTTATATCAACAATAGAAGATAATTGGTGAATTTATTCTGATTCATCTATATCTATAAAAGCGAAATGGCATTGACTGACTGACTGATTCATCACCAGAACTAAAAATCTACTGAACCGAATGCGTTCAAATTTGGCAGGCATGTTCAGTTGGACGTTTAGACGCGCGCTAAAAACGGATTTTAGGAACTTTTCAAGGATACGCCAAATATTTAAGTTTTTCTATAGTTTTTCGGCGATTTCTCAATTTTTTCGAGAACCAAACAGTAGAAAATGTTGATATTTGGTGGACAGGTTCAGATAAGGTCTAGAAATGTTGTGTTAAAATATTTTTGCAATCCGTTCAAGATTACGCCAGGAATCAGGTTTTCAAAATTGTAGATGTGTTGCGGGTTGCATATCTTCCGCCTTGATACGACCAATCCTAACTGTAAATTCAATGGTTCAGCGAGATTATAGATGAACTAATTTGGAAGATATTGAATCAAGTTTTAACTATGTCCGATATACTTCTCAAGGTTACGCTTGATGTTAGCGTTTTACTATTTTCTGGAATTTTCAGAGTAAGTTTTTCTTGGATTTTTCGAGAATAAATTGGTATAAAATATTGTTGTAATTTGGTAATTTGGTTCAGCGAGATTATAGATAAACTAATTTGGACTAATTTGGCTGTCGTTAGTAAAGACAGTCAGTCGTTTCCCGTTTCTGGAGGAATAGTAATTGTTGCATTACACTCTAAATGATTAACTGCATTTTATTCAGAGGTGTTCTGCATCTTCACTTGGTTGTGAAGACTGGCTTATGGTTGAGAGGATCGACTAGCTAACCACACGTTACCTCTATCCTGGTTGATGATTATTCGCCTGCTGTATTTTCTGTCCGGGCTGGGAGGGCATTCTGGTGGGGTGGTGGGGGGGGGGGTGTCTTCGGCTTGGTCGTTGTTGGTTCGGGGGCTGTGGGTTCTTTTGAGAATTCATGGCTTTTGAGCCGATATTGGCCGGGCTGGGGTCGTTTTCCCGTCTTGCCGGGGTGTCTTCTTTGCTTGGATGGACTCTATAGTTAGGTGAATATGAAACTGGCAACCAGCCGGTAGGCCTAGGCCCTTCATAGGGCTGTTGCGCCATTGACAAACAAATTTGGAAGATATTGAATCAAGTTTCAAACTATGTCCGATATAGTTCCCAAGGTTACGCTCAATATCAGCGTTTTACTATTTTTCGGAATTTTCAGAGTAAGTTTTTCTTGGATTTTTCGAGAATAAATTGATATAAAATGTTGTAATTTGGTAAACAGGTCCAGATTAGGTTTAGAAATGCAGTGGTCAATGGATTTATAATCCCCTCTGAACCGAATTTGCAGGCGAGCGAAGCGAGCCTGTTTTCCCCAGCTTATTACACTTACAGAGGTTATGCAGGCGAGCGAAGCGAGCCTGTTTGACTCACTGACACTTCTGATACTGTCGGGGTTCAGGGGGCGAAGTCCCCTGGCTAGGCGGAGAAGGCGAGCGAAGCGAGCCTGCCGGATACTAACTTATAAAATTTCTCACAACACCCTTTGTCTTGAACTTTATTCTTCTTTATCCATTTCTAGTTATTTCATAGTATTCATTTCCTTAGGTTGAATAGCAATGGTTACGGAACAGAGGTATTCAATAACATTCAATGCTTATTGTATAAAGTAGGCTATATAGCCTACCTTATTTATATAGACCTCCTTATTTATATACCACCTTTGTATAGACCAAAGAATAAATAAGTCGCTTCATCCATATCACACTTCTAGAATTCAACAAGGATTGATTACAAGCTGACAACAAGAATTGAACTGAATAAGACACAGAAAACTCACGTTGAAAAATAAATAATAGACAGTAATAGGCCTATGAACTCTTTCCAATAGAAAGAATCAATTACAAACAATTCAATTGAATACGATACTCACGTAACAAATATTGAAATTATGTTCATTACGAATAGTTTAATGGATAAACTATTACTCTAATTCACTTTTAAATTATGCTGAATTATTGGCTATGGAACTGCTTACTTGAATCAATCATCGAATGCGCGTGATCAAATACTGGAAGCTTTTTCTGTGAAACGTTTGACCCAAGTAGTACTTGACTTTGAGGGTTTCCATTTTCCAATAAAAAAACCAAGAGTACTTGCTTACCAACAGTAATAATCCAGAGCGCGGCCTGTTTTTCTACCTCGGTTGCAGGTAGGTTGTAATTAATCATGATTAGCACTTGTCCCCTTAAAGCTTTCTTGATGAAAATTTCAAATGAAAAACTCGGTTTACGGCGGTTCAACATTAAGTGCAAGAGAAGAATGGCAGCAGGCAGCTTTTGTAGTTGCTAAAATTGTCAGCGCCAAGTAGCAATCTAGCAATTACCGCCGCAGGCAAGCCTTTCTTATTACAGGGCCGATTTAGTGTCTCTCAACTGTCTCAAAATTCTATGTACAACAATTGTCCTCCCGGGAACGTAATTTTGTCTTTACGGAGGCGTTGAAAAGTTCGGCTCTCGCTCAACTAGCTTGCTATAATTCACTTCCTGAATTTACATAACACTCTTGTCTTGTCATTTTATCATGTCCTTTTGATTTGTCACCAGAACAATTATTACGGAAAAAATAAATGAATTGGAGAGCTACATCAGCTAATGTTTTTCTCTCTAAAGCACTGACACTCTATCTTAATTTATCATAAGTCGTAGATAATTTTCAGCAATTTCCTTCCGCAATCCATGCTTTGAAGATGAATAGAAAATTCAAATAAGGTGTTGGTGATTCATCAACATAACCTCTGTACTGTCCACCTAGATTTGTGATTGGGTTGGATTTTAGTTATTTTCTCTCACATTGCAATGTTTTTTCTTTTTAGTGGATGAATGTACATACATTGTAATATTATAGTAATTTTTGTCATCAATAATTATTATCATGGAATAAGATTGAACAGATCATGGAGAGCAGAGGTTTGCGGGAGGAGGACTGGAGAGATAGTAATAGCGATAATGGCATGGCGAAGGGGATGCGAGAAGCGACTTTAAGTTGCAAAAAAAATCTGTGAAGAGAGTGAATTGAATGTGCTCAAATCAATTGGAACTTTGTAGACCTGATAAACTATTTCATACAGACTGTCATACATACATTATATATTATCATGAATGTATTCATATTCCACTATAAATAGGTAATTTTTTCAAAGTTGCGTTCTGGAGGCCCTATCCAAGAATCTTGAGATGGAATAAATCAACTGCACGATGTTTTTAATGCATGTTCAAAGAGTCATTCCGTCATCATCCTTCCGAGTTGGTTGCTCTTGCAAGTAATGATGCTCATAAGAGATCTCAGCCCTCTCGTTTCCGTTGTTCATTTCCATTTTCAGCTCTTATCTTCCACTTTTCCCCAATGGTGCCTTCTAGTGAGGCAAAAAATAACTTACCGTATCTCTCTTTCACACCGCCTCTGATGAGAGAGCAAGAGATAAATAATAGTTTTTGAGGTATCGTATTATAATAATTCATTAGTCCCCTTTCCCCTTGGGAATCGAAGCTTCCAGGAGAGACCTCTGCTCTGCTCTGCGCCCATCTCGCCTCGTCTCACCTGACGGCAACGATATTTTATTGAAATTGCCCTCGAGTAATTCTACTAAGTGTCTGACGAGGAGATACTGTTATTGAGGCCCTGAATACTGGGGTGAGTCGATGAAGAAACTTCACAGAAACCTCCCCCACTCCCCAAAACCTCCACTCGACTAGCAACTCCTTCGTTGTTTACAACCCTTATTCTTCTCCGCCTCCCTTTTCAAGCCCTTATTCGCGTATATCATACACGAGCCTCTCTCAGCTGGTTACAATAGCTTTTACTTTGATACCCTGCTCTCAAATCTTCTTCAATGCAGTCTTCAGTCTACAAAAGATTCTCGATATAAATTTGCTCCTGCTTAAAAGTGATTATCAATGGGCTAATATCAGCCCAAGATGGCATAAAGATAAAAATCTCAAAATTGTTGAAAAAAGTCAAATTTCAGGCTTACTCCAAAAAGTTTATGTAACATAATGCAAGTGTAATACTATTTACAATCATTGTTCTGATTTTTCATCTTGACAAAAAAAAACTTCACTTTCTTGAAGTTGGATATTAATCATTGTTCTGATCCATTGACAGGTGAAGGGCAATTTAGTTGTTCCGTCGCATTAACGTTTTTATCTATTCCCATTTGCAAATGCGTGAGAAGAATATTACAGATAGAAGTTAATATAATAAGCTATATTATATAGGTTCACCATTAGGATTGACCGTCAACGGCTTGTAATACGAGAAGTATCCACGTGTAGGCTAATAGCTGTTGTATTATTTAAACCCAATGTTGGAGAGTCTATTTTCACACCTATTAAATATATCAATCAACTTGTGAATTTTCAAGCTTATACTATTCGAAGAGATGCAGGCTCTACGAGAAAGAGGAAAGTAACAGACTCTGAATGGGATGTTCATCAAGTTCAAAGATAATTGTTTTATAAGTTGGTAGATAAGTCAGTGATCAGCTTTATTGAAGCTGTATTAAAGCTTTATTGAAGCTGATCACTGACTTATCTACCAACTTATAAAACAATTATCTTTGAACTTGATGAACATCCCCTTCAGAGTCTATTACTTTCCTCTTTCTCGTAGAGCCTGCATCTCTTCGAATAGTATAAGCTCGAAAATGCACAAGTTGATTAATACAGGGTGTTTCAGGAGGAATGTGCAATACTTCTCAGGCTGATTCCTTACACCAAGTAGACAAAAAAGTTCCATGAGACCAACCCCCAAAAACGCTTTGTTACCGAGATAACAATGGCGGAAAATTGAGATTTTTCAAAAAATATTAATTTTTCTAATTTTTTAGAGGCTTTACTGAGGTTCTAGAATAATAAATTCCTATGTTAAATTAGCTGAGGAATTCAATGAAACCAGTCTGAAGACTGTAACTTCAACGTTTATCGAGATAATTGAGAAAATATGCTTAAAAAACGCCATTTTTCAACAATAAGGGTTATAACTGGATAAGAAATCGCTACTAAATACAAATTTATCACTTGTGCTATGTGTTGTCGAATTTTGCGATTTTTGATCGCTATTTCTGAGATTTGGGTAAGATTTACACAATCGCTGCCATTTAACTTTTTCTTTAGAATCCGACTCTCTTCAACTTCCATTAATGAAAAATACAGATTCATGATTCCTTATCCAGTTATAACCCTTATTGTTAAAAAATGGCGTTTTTTGAGCATATTTTTTCAATTATCTCAATAACCGTTGAAGTTACAGACTTCAGACTGGTTTCATTGAATTCCTCAGCTAGTTTTACATAGGAATTGATTATTTTAGAACATTAGTGAAGCCTCTAAAAAATTATAAAAATAAATATTTTTTGAAAAATCCCAATTTTCCGCCATTGTTATCTCGGTAACAAAGCGTTTTTTGGGGGTTGATCTCATGGAACTTTTTTGTCTACTTGGTGTAAGGAATCAGCCTGAGAAGTATTTCACATTCCTCCTGAAACACTCTGTATATTTAATAGGTGTGAAAATAGACTCTGTAAAATTGGGTTTAAAAAATCTTAACATAGAATTCAATCCCTGAAACTAATATTAAGTTCAGAATGTAAGTACTGAAATAAATTGAGGAAAATGTAATATAATTGATAGAAATCATTGAATATCCTTGATCTCATCTGTTACGGAGTAGTCATTTTATTGAATCTTCATTTAAATATTTTACATCAAAGAGTACAACAGTCTTTATAGTCCAAAACTGTTCATGGGGAAGAAGACTATGTTTGGAATCAGAATACCTACCTATATTATCACAAATAAAATACAAAGCCTTTTCCGTGATTTGAAAAATACTAAAATGCCTTTTCGTGATTTCTACGGTGCAAAAATACATTTCATTCTATAAAATATTTCAATTTTATCATTTAAATATAGCATTTTCTGTCCTGTCAACTTCAGTATATCTATATCTGATCACTTTGTCCGTGTTAATGCACGTGTCATGCAACGGATCAGGGATGATGAATCAGTATAGAATGCATCAATTTACTCTAACACTCGTCACTCTCATTCCCAATTTATATTCTATCCAAGTGAAGAAGACATTTTGTCAGGATGGAAAAATGACTTCAGCTTTGTCAATATTCGTTCAAAAATCAGAAATTTGATCTCAATTGTAGGAAACATTATAATCTAAAATTTGAGACCAATTTTTGAAGCCATATTGACCAAGCTTAAGTCATTTTCCCATCTTGCCAGAATATCTTCTCCGCTTGGACAGACTATACCTGCAAACGGTGACTGCTGGAAAAGTGTCGCACTTTGTGCACGCCAGTGACTGTGAATATTTGAGTGGAAAGCGGCATTGCTGGCCACATTTTACGCTCACCAAAATGTTGTGCTCTCCACATTGAATAATAAATTATTTTCACGACAATAGGAATTAAAAAATCTAACCGCACCACACAACATCAGGCCATTTTCGCTCTCGCTGGTCGACAAAACTTTACTGTTGATTTTGTGTGCAAAACACTGGTCTATGCATGAAAGCTATCCTTATCAGCTCTCCAAGTCTAAGTCTAAATTTATTATTCTGCACCACGAATGATATGTTTATATCTAATTATATGTACTTTCTTTTTAAAAGTGGGTGTATAATATTGATGTTTATTCCACTATTCTCTATGTTGCGAACTGAGTGCTTCAATAATAATAATCAGTTGTAGATAAGTGCTGCGATATTGCCTCCCCTCGCCCACCCTCCTTTTCCTTCCCCTAGCAAGCTACCAGCACATTCGCAGCGGAGTCTTCATGCCGTGTACAACTCATGTCGCCGAGCGCTCATTACGTTAACCCTCAGGTAATTGATAGAAAATTAATTAACATTAGTATTTATTTATTTCAACCTCTTGTAAAACCGCGGTCCTCCGTTCATATAAAGTAGAAATCTCAATACCCAACACTCTAGTCTACACAACTTATTCGCTTATCGGAGAATCGTATAAGAATTCTTTTTTATCTGTCTATAGGAATAACATTTCTCATGTCTAACCAACTAATTAAATCAAGTTCTTAATATAATGTCTGAATTATTTCTTGAATCCTTCAAGATAACTGCCTTTGTACAGGATTTTCGGAAATAAGCAGCAATGTAACACACCCACTACTAACAATAAATCGAGTTTTGTTTGTTTGTCAATGGCTCAACAGCCCATGGTGATGGTAGGGTAGAAAAATATTAAAAGTCAAGATCAATAACTTATAAAATCAATCCACACAAATTCCAATCAGGGAATACATGATTTGTCTCACTGGCGGCTCGTACCCACGAAAAAGGTGAAGTGCCCGTATCTTCTACTGTACAGCACTGTTTCGTGGGCACGAGCCGCCAGTGATTTGTCTACTATTGAATTGAGAAACTCTAATATTGAATCTATTGTGATGAATATTGATATCTTTTTTCGGCATTTTTCTGAAGTGAAAGATTTGAATGATATCTCTGAAACAAAAACTTCTTTCATTCCCATTGAATAAATAAATTAATATAATGTGAATTAATCAATATGGATAAAACAGAGTGAATGAAAAATAATATTCTAGAATCAATATTCAAAGTGTACCTCAACCAAGTAGTGATAAAGTATGAAAATATGTCACACCCGCTATTATACCTCTGAGACGAATAGAGCAAATGAAATTGGTCCTGGACTTTTCAGAATTTACCGCGTAACGAAATTATTACAACCAAATTAGAGGGGACTTCCGTATTAGATTGCAAGCTCCCCCTCTGTTTTTAATGGGCCCACAAGGTAATGTTATCTTTATTGCCTTCATCAGGCGCTGGTTAATCAGCTAGCGGGGGTACAAAAATGAGCCTGCTCGCAACTTTTGGGGACAGGAAATTTTGTTGGACGATACTTTATTCCACATGTTAATTGTGCCCTGAATAATATTTTGAGAGCTACATTCATGAATTGAACCTGCTGATAGTTTCAACAGCGTGGACTCATCTAGCTGAATTATGACGTAATCAAGAGATTATCAGGCTACCGTAATGACTCCTGCTTAATCAAATTCCTGACTCTCATTGCACGAATTTTTGTCCCCTTTCAACTCATGAGGGGGAACGAGGGGTGCAGAGGGATCATTCGCCTCAAACGTCATTCTGTGGCTGACAACATAAAAGTTTGAGCAGTTTTAATTAATGAGCACCAGTTCAGTTCGTTCGCTTCAGACTGGGTCTTCCTCATCATCGATTGACCAATATAGTCGGTACTCAAGCCACATGTTAGTTCAATATAATTTCATTTCGTATCAATTTTTTTCTAGAGAAAAACCTATACTGAATAAAAAGTAAAATTTCAAAATTCCCATAGTAACCAGCAATTAAACTATAAGGGGTTAAAACCTCTCTTATACCGGTATTACACGATAATAGTTCTATGATCATATCTGATCATATGGAAGAAGATGAAAATAGGATTTCGTATTTTCATCTCTTTCCATATGAACAACTATGATCATAGAACTATTATCGAGTAATACCCGCCTTACAGAAGTTGGCTGACAAACAAAGATATTTTACATGCCTCATAGTAGCTTTTCACATAGGTTATATTGTTATATTGAGCTGTAAGGCTTCATTCAAAAATTGTCCATTACAAATTGTAATATAGCTAGTGCGATTATTGGCGAGTAACTGTTATTAATTTCCAGCTTTGTCAGAGTGGTCGGCGAGTTATCTGCGAGAGTTCATAGAGAAACTCTTGACAAGAGCTATACTAATTTGCTCTCGAAGTCAGCTTCAGACTGTCCTGTCCTGACAGAGTTGAGCTTTGATTATAGTCATTCACCAGCCGCCATGTGATTTGGCATCAGATTTACCTGGAAATAAGATACACCCGAAAAATAATCTGAAAAAAAAAAACGTTTGAAAGACCTTCGATCGTAACCAGCAACACAACTGGACGCCCCTCATAACATATAATACAGTCTCTTTCGACTGACACATAACTTATTGGCCATGCTTGGCAAGAAGGCGGGGCATATGTCACCGGATTCGGATCCAATTAACATAAATAATTGCCAGTTCTAGGTCGAGTAATCGCTTCGGAAGTGCTGTGCCATCTCATTAACAGAGCGCAGCGCGGCCTGGAGAGGGGACTGAGATCGTCCCACATCAGTCACCCTGATTGTGGACTGTCTCACAGCTCCCAGATGAGACCAACCTAGACTCCCAGTCTATAACAAAGTTCAGGCACTTTCTTCACTTGAAAGTCCAAAATTGTTAAAGAGCCCTTATACAATTTTCAGATACTAGGCTAATCATAGGAAAAGATTGGCCTTACCTGAAAATTGATTTTGATTGGATATCAAATCCAATATGGGAAAATCTGTACACAAATCGCAAAGAAAATAATATTTGAGGCTATTTCTCATAATTATTGTTTGGCATTGGAGTCTATTACGTCAAGTAAAGTAATGAACTTGCCAGAATTCGAAAATATAGTTCAGTTATTGACGTGTGAAGAAATGATGTTCAGATCTCCTCTTTCAATTCGTGAACATATTATATTGTTCATTTGTTCTCAGTCACTATTGTCCATTTTTAACTCATGTCCCCATTATACATCAATTCATTTTCTTCTATTGATAAAATTGGTGGAACTGATGGTGATATTGCGAAATCTCTCCATAATAAGGAATCTTAGATATTGTCAAATTTCACAAAAAATATTTTATGTGAAATTTTCTTTCATATTCATATCTCGATAAAGTTTTTTAAACAGAACTGACTAGAATAAAATCAGGATATTTTCAACACATTTGAATTGGACAGTTCTCGAGTCAATAAACTACATTATTACTAAACTTGTAAATAAAATTCACCTCCGATCCTAATAAGAAATACCAGATCTTCAGATCATCATTCAACTACATTATCAGTGTAAAATAACATTTAATGCACTTCTATTATGATATTCCTCGGATTTTGAGAGCTCCTAGTGAATATTTTTTAATTATGTAATCTGAATGTTTGGTTAGTATTAGACCCTTGAGAAGGCTATAAAACATTCGAGTTTTGCTTATGTATTATGTGTTCAACAAATGTGTTTTTCGAATAGGATTATGCAACAATTGATTAAGAGAAACTATGAATCATGCACGATCTATTGACAGAACAAGTCATAAATATTCAATGGAGGTATAGTAAGGACAATAAATGTGAAATGGACAGTGTTTGCAATATTGTTTGTGGTTTCGCCGATAGGAGCCTCTATACTCACAGTTAGCTGAAACTAGCCAATTCAACTACTGGTCATATCTGTGGTAGCGACTGCTACCTGAGCTGTAGGTGACTTACGAGCATAGAAGCGTGTCCGAGCAAAGCGTTGTGTGAGAACTGATCATTACGCCGAAGCTCATCAATCGTATTGGAGGGAGCGGCGACCCTCCTACAAGGGCTAGCCATTGATGGGAATAATTCCGCAATTGATTGGTTGTGTGTAGCTTTTCTTGCGTGATAATCGACTGCTGGCTACTTATTGGATTAGTAGTTGCCAAATGGCGACAGTCCACGCGACACTCCATGCACTAAGCTCACACACATGCAATTTATATTCTTTCGCTCGAACGGGAGACCGAACTAACTGGCATTATTGTACCTACATCAAGTGAGAGACGGGCTCATCAAGCTGGATTGCGTTGGGGTGTTACCTGGAGAGCTAGTAATTGAATAATAAAATTCCTCACAGAATATGACGAACTGTTAATTTGATAATAAAAATTAAAATTCACACTTATTGCTATTTTAAAAAGAATAGGTACTGTAGATGAAAATAAAAATCAAATAGACTTTTTTAAACTTGTAAAATATTATTCCATAACAGACATTGAAACATGTCTGTAATAAAACAATTTATAGATAATTTTATCTATTATTTGATATTGACTTATGCTCAATACTAAATTATCTTCCTCTCTGTATTAATCAGTAGTGTAAACCATTCCTGTGAACAATATGGACCACCAATTTTCCAAATATAATGCAATAAATGTATTTTTGCATTAAACTTGACAGTTATTTTTCATCAAATACTATGAAGATCTGTAACCTGATTAGAATTACCCACCCGATAATAAGTAAACAACTACCGAACCGTTTGGCGATTGCATTATTTGATTCACTATGAATTTCAAAAGCTATAGAAAGTGAAAATCTCTATCAATTATTGTTGAGAAGAGAGATCCATTTCGTTGATGTATTTGTCATCATGAACAAGAATTTCTTATTCTAGTTGTTCACTGGTTTATATGCTCATTCTTGTTGAACTGATTGGGCCTATACTCAATCAATAGTTTTCAAAGATAGCTTTTCATTGCCGTATTATGTACTTGTATTAACTTTGACTTCTTCCACATACTTCTAAATGTGGAGATAATTGATGAATTCACCTAGGAGTCAATAGTTTCTTGTACTAAATCCAGATTTATAGACACAAATATTGAAAAATCAATCCACAATACTTCCAAAATGGAAGTTAGGATATTTGAATTTACAGTATTCCGAATAAATATTAAATAGATTATTATTGTCATTTTTTCCGATTTTTCCTTGAAAACTATTCTCATTTATTGATCAGGCCAGCTCGTGGAACGATTTATTCTCCCGTATTTCCGGTGTTGTTAACGGTACAGCTTATCTGAATTCAGAGAGTTAAGCTCTTGTTCCGTTAATTTCACTACGTTCAAAGCAGAAATAATGACGATCGAGATTTGAGTTCGATACGAAATGTGTTAATGTTTATACAGTAAAACCCGGTACAGGCCGATGAAGTGCAAAAAACAAAGGGTTCTTTATCGAAAGAAACATTTCATCGTGTTGAAGAATTTGCCTACAGCGGCTTTGAGGAATAGCCTCTACTGATATCGACAACGTGATGAAGCTTTGAATAGTTCACATTACGTTAAGGTTGTTTTCTACGTACACCTCGGAGAATAGGTGGCCGATAAAGATGAAGAATGGGGTAGAACAGGAATTCACCACAATCGGTTCCTGGGTATCTGCGTTGCGCTGTAAGTGTTGGTTCGAGTCAAAACATTGCCGACTATCAAACCATACGAATGTGTGCCTCGCGGTCTTTGAGCGCAGCGTAGCTCAGCTCTTCGAGTGACGGTTCGGAATAGTATCGTATCCAGCCATCTACACTGGGACGCAGAGCTGAAACTCTCCGCTGCCGGCGGCTAGAGCGTTTAACGCCGTCCGAGGAGTCAGTAGAACATTTCGTGGCTGACGCCAAAAGATGAGGCGGTTGGCGAATGACTGTTATCACTGCACAGCTCTGTTAGGAAAGTCGTTGAGTAGTTTGTGAGAGCATGAAGAGTCGAAAGCAGCATAAGAAAACAATTCGCTATTGCAGACAGCTTTCAGACAGCCTTAACAGAGCTGAGCATGAATACAAATCATTCGTCAAACGCCTTAATCTTTGGAGTCAGCTACACACACACCTCCTGATGTACTTGATTTTTATTTCGCAGCTATAGCTTGAAAACAGGTGCTCGATGGTTTTATTATACCAGAAAATAATAGTGGGGCAATTCCTTCTTACATATTTTCGATACATATCGGTAATGAGATTCTACTTGAACGGTTCACGATCCTATTGTGTCTACATTTACTATAGTTGGTGAAAGAAATATGTGTGCGGCAAAATAATGGAATTAGTAAATAAGGTATCTAATGAGCAGAAATCCATTCCTCTAGTGGGCCCTACTGATTATTTTTTAGGGATAGACCAGACACCCTAAATTTGTTGGAAAGTTGTAATAGAAATTGTGTAGATACATCATCTCATTGTCAAGGTGTGATATCTGATGAGGTTGGACCTATGAATGTAGATGCATACAGCCTAAATAACATTTACTTTGAGAGAGCAGGTATAGGATTTTTGTTCTTAAATGTTCAGGGACTGAATAAAAAATCTGCAGTTTTAGAAAATTTTGTTTCAGATTTAAACAGAGGTTTAGAGGCTCCTATTTTGTTCCTATGCTTGACAGAACATTGGTTGAGTAATGATGAACTGGCCTACTCTCACCCTGAGGGGTTTTATTGCTCTTCTCATTTTTGTAGAACTAACCACATTAGAGGAGGTACTGCTATTTTTGTAGCAAATGACATTGAAGCAAGAGCTTTGAATATAGATAACTTTATTTCTGAATTCAACCTTGAGGCAGCAGTTACCATTGTGGATAAATTTAAGATTATAATAATGTGTATTTATCACTCTCCAGGTTATGATCCATATCTTTTTCTAAGTGCTCTGGAGAGTCTTCTTACTTTTTTATCCAAATGGGAGGGATACATCATTGTGGCTGGAGGTGATTTCAATGCGGACTTTGATGTTACTACATCAAAGCCTACTGCATTGGAGTTTCTTAATTTTCTCAGACAATTTAACTGCTTTTGTATAAACTCAGAGCCAACCAGAGGCAATAGCTGCCTTGACAATGTTTTTGTAAATTGTCAACACAATCAAGTAAAGTGCACTGTGGTTAAAGATTTCCTGTTTTCAGACCATGATGGGTTGACTGTGAGTCTGATTACACCCAAAATGTCATTTGTTAGTGATACTGATATTTCCAATTCAATTAGTCTTACCAAACTAGTTTTGCCGTCAAATAACGTTCCTTTTCTCATTGAAAAATTAAAAAACACTGACTGGAGCCTGTTGACACTTGAAAATGCTTTTGATGCCTTGACAGTATTTAATATTTTTTTTAAAACCTTGACCAGCATTCTTGATTGTTTCTTGATTTCTAAACATTTTAATACTAGAAATAAAGTAGTTAAGACAAAAGGAAAGTGGTATACCCCAAACCTGGCTAAGACTAAGGATAAAATTCTATCTCTTGATTTTTTGTATAAGAGTACCGGTAGTGAGGTAGTTAAAGCTCAGCTGACAGCACTGAAGAAAGAGTATACTAAAGAAATATCTGAGGCCAAAGCGTCTTATAACAGCAAATTAATAAATGGTAGCAAAAATAAATGTAAGGCTGCTTGGGATCTAATTAAAACTAGTTGTAACCTGTCAGGGGGAATAAATAAGCCAATGATATCACCTAAATCTTTTAATATGTATTGTGTTGAATCTGTTGACAAATTAAAAAAAGACTTGGTCAAGCCAAATGTCTCAGCTAAGAATTGTCTTCATAAAACAAATAATAGATTAAATGAATCTTTTGAGTGGAGATCTATTGTTGAGGAAGATGTATTGAAAGCTACAAAACATTTAAGTAATTCCCATAGTGATGATTATTACAACATGTCTAACAGTTTATTGAAAATTATAATTCCTTACATTGTGTCTCCACTTACTATCTGCATCAATAGAATACTGCAAGAGGGTATTTTTCCAGATATTCTTAAAATTTCTAAGGTATGCCCTATATTTAAAAAGGAGATAAAGGTAAACCAGAAAGCTACCGCCCAGTTTCCTTAGTACCTGTCGTGTCCAAGCTTGTGGAGATTTTGATTTGTGGGCAAGTAAATAAATTTCTAGAAAAAAACAAAATAATATCTGGAGTTCAGTGTGGCTTTAGAAAGGGCAAAGCAACAATAGATGCAGTGGAGAGTCTAGTATCTGATGTTATTCAGGCCTTTGAGGACAAGTGCTTTGCCCAGGTTACATTCTGTGACCTGAGCAAGGCATTTGATTGCGTCAACCACTCTGATGTGTTGGAAAAGCTGGAATATTATGGTTTCAGAGGTAGACCACTTTCACTTTTTGAGTCATATTTGAAAGATAGAAAGCAAGCAGTTTATATTAATAGTGAATGGTCTGATTTGGTTGGCTTGAAATATGGGGTACCTCAGGGTTCTGTTCTTGGCCCTCTATTGTTTCTGATAAGTATTAATGACCTGCCTCACAATGTAGTGTGCAGAACAGTCCTTTATGCCGATGACACAACGTTTTTGAATATTTCAAATAATTTTTCAGAACTCTCCAATCTTGTTAACGTTTTATTAGCGGACGCAGGAGTGTGGTACAAGGCTAATGGTTATCTTTTGAATAAAAATAAAACTGAAAATGTTATATTTAGTTTGAGACCTTATGATAATGAACTTGCTGATCATGGTGTAGTTGATAGCGTAAAGTTCTTAGGAGTTCATGTTGATCATCAGCTGACATGGGGAAAACATATAGATTATTTGAAATCAAGGCTTTCAAGAGTAGTGTATCTTATTGGTCGGCTAAAGCATTGTGTCACAACTAACTCTGTAAGGATGGCTTATTTTGCCTTTTTCCAATCTATAATAAAATATTGCTTACTTTTATGGGGTAATTCTGCTAGAATTGACGAAATACTCAAGTTACAGAAGAAGGTTGTAAGGATTATAAGCAATGCAAAGTTTTTAGATCATTGCAAGCCTTTGTTTATCAAACTGAAAATAAAAACTATTATAAACTTGTACATTTTTGAATTAGCAACATACTCTTTGAAAAAAATGCCTTACATTACTCTCAATAAAGATATCCACTCACACAATACACGCAATAAGGCAAAAATGAGTTTCCAATACTGTAGATTGGAAAAATCACTGAAAAGTCATACTGTGATCAGTAAAAAGGTTTACAATAAGTTACTTGAATGTATCTGTAAATACTGTGACAATCAAAACCTATTTTTTAAAAAATTGGATACTTGGCTTGTTCGGAATCCTTTCTACAGTGTTGAGGAGTTCTTTGAAAATTCAGACGTAAATTTTTAGGTTTAATGTAAAAAAGAAGGCTCATATCACTTTTTCTCTTATTTATTAATATAACTTATGTATATGTATGATTCTATGTACACAAATTTTATACCTACTGTGTAGCCTAATTGTTGTTGACTTTTGTAATATTATACACTGACGTTGTCGATACATGTATTTGTTCATGGCAATAAAAAATATTTGATTTGATTTGATTGACTGCCTTTCGATTTGATACATTCATAAGATACACAAGACGATATGATGAATGACAAAATTGGAATAAACGGAATGGAAGGTCTTGTTCCATATCAACGGAATAGACACTGGCGGCTCGTGCCCACAAAACAGGTGAAGTGCCCGTATCTCTTACTGTTCAGCACTCCACCTGTTTTGTGGACACGAGCCGTCAGTGGATAGAAGTTCTTGTTTTATATAAAAAAGGTCTTGTTTCATAAAATAATACATGTTATGGTAGGCCTATTATGAATCAAATTTGAGGGACTTTCCTATTTCCTTGAATGAATGAAATTGAAAAAAAAATTAACCGAGGACATCTAGTTCTATCCATTATCACGAATAATTATTGTTATGTTGATATGTTGTATACTAAAACATTTTTCAAGATAATAATTTGGTATATCATCAGTGGTATTCGAATTAAATTCTTCCCAATGACACACAAATCTTAGAAGATTCGAAGAATAGGGATTCAGGCAGTAAAGGATCAGCAATAGCCTATATAACTTGAGTAAACTAATGAGTAATAGAATAGTTTATATGTATAAATACTGGACATGGAACATAATATTTCATCAAAGATAAATTTGTAAGAGATGAATCAGTTGTAGAATGGAGATTTTGCTTTGTTCAGTCGTAATCTTCAGAATAATAATTATGGAATATTGGAAAACAGAGGAGGAGAAGAAGAATAAGAAAGACGATGATAGTTGAGAAGTTATAATAATTATCCATATGGTTTTTTTCTTCCAAGCTCAATGATATATTCGTAATTGTAGGAAATCTTTCAAGAGACTATTTATTTCGCTATTAGACTATACTAAAACGCCATTTATTGACTCCCCATTGAATGAGGAGTGAAAAGATCTACTAATTTGAAATAGAATATCGATTACTTCCTATCCAAAAAAGGGGTCTACCTTCAATTTTGTTCTTCAAAATTTTTTCAGAGAAAACTGTAACCTAGTTATTCTACTGAAAAATGCTATCCAAGAAGAATATAGAGAATTATTTTAGCTTAACTGATAAATTTAATCCACACTAAACACTCGATGAACAGAATCTAGAAACATTGCAGATATTCATTGAATTTTCTGTAAGTTGAGAAATTCCTATAAGTTCTGTTCTCTCTGAAAGGGACAGCTTTAGGGTAAGCTCTAAGACATTGGCCCAGTAGAACTAATCCGGTCGACGACCAGAAATAATCTGCTGAATTTCTGACGTTGTTCCACGTTATTGCTGCACTATAGATAAAGAAGGTACTGTTGTTTCCTCAAATGGCAACTCCAGAGCTATGAAAGGGCAATATGTGGGGCCGTGATAAGGAAATCAAGCAATTGTTACTTCCCAACTCCTATAATCTCGTTTATTTCAACTCACTTGGAATAATATTGGGCGTTATTCTCATCGGAAATGTTATCTTTATTCACTTCTTATGAACTTGGAATGATTATAGAGGTAATGACATTACTCTATAACTCTCCATTAATCTAATACAATCACTCCAATAGAGTTACTAAGCTACAATGCGAAGAAATTGTGATAAACTCAGCAAGAATAAACATCGCTTCAACTCATATCAAGTCTAATGCAATTTGAATAGAGTTACAGAGTTTTCAATAGATTTATAATGCAATAAATTTCATTTCTCTGATAAAGAAGTAGATGAGTTATCTATATTTGGAATTAATATGAAAAAAAGGTTTCGGGAGTATAATTTATTGTAATGTATCAATATTGCGAATGATATTTAGAGTAGACAATTGCCCATTTTGTTAAAGCTCGTTTGATTTTTTCTGGTGAGAATAACTTAGATATTCTTTGCATAGATTGAAGCTCTTGCAGCTCCAATGATAAGGAAAATTCGCTCAGATTCCTGGTAAGTTCCTATTTCATAAATTGGTGGATCTCATACCTAAAATGTTTCATATCTAATAGATATCTCAGTTATCTTTACGAACAGATCAATGAAGAGTCATCAGGAATTCTATAATATAATAATTTTTCTCAGCAAACTAGCATAGTTCTAGGCCTATGTCAGAAATATAATTTTAAAGCTTTTTGCGAAATGAGATGCAAATACAGAATTCCAGATAACAATTGTTCACTATTCCTATTTTCATGCTTTGGTGAGGTCGTATGCAATGGTTTCGTAAAAGCATTTTCTTACTGTTGTGGGAAAATTAATAAAAACTCAGATATTCATGCAACTCATCTCAATTTCAAGGAAGGAAAGATGCCTCTAAACTGTGCTTGCTTCTAAAACAACATCTCCAGGGGGCAGAGGTCATGCTCTTTTCTTGTTTATAGAGGCAGGATGTTGGTGGGAGGGTTACAAAGGGTATCGAGCAGTGCTTGAAGGTAAACAAGAAAGCGTTGGCTTGGTTTTCCACTAGATTGAATTTGAAAATTATATTAAACACAATAGCCTGTAGCGTGGACTAGGAATGACTTTCTCATTCCTCTCAGACGGTTCAATTATCCAGCAGCGCTTGATTGAAAAACGAACGGTTGGAGAAAGAATTTCCATAATAATCTAGCGCGCAAGGTCTATTAGAAGAGATGAAGGGTGTCGTACAAAGGGAATCTGCAGCTAGATAGAAGAGAGGCTAATAGCCTATTTCTGTTTGGAATTACGGCAAGATGTCGTAGAGAAGAGTCTGGCGAATTCGTATCGGAAACCCATCTGGCAGAGAGCAGACAGCGGATGGGAGAGCATTTCTGTTGGCTCTCGATCTTAACTCTCCGGACCATTAGCAAGTGGAAATCACTCGGTCCGCGTTAAATATCTCGAACGCGATTTTATGCGCGCTACTCGCTGCCTCCACCCTTCTACACAACACCTGTGAAACGCCTTATACTTACTCTTCTGATTAAAATATGCGCATAAAATAAAACGGAAGAATTTATCTAGGCCTGGCTGCCAAACACGCCCTTTAGCTTTTCCTTAACTCCTTCCCACCATCATTCACCCACTGAACACCCTGCCCTAATGCTTCTGAAGCCGGTGAAAAGATCCAGGGTCTGCTAGCATACCCCTCCCCATCCCGCAAAGTCGCTGTGGTATCGCTTTAGCAACCGACCGATTTGGGTTTGAATTTATCTCATGGAAATTTATAGACTTTGGTTAACGGGGTTTTCACTTCTGCTTACAGAAGCACGACCTGTTATCGTTTCCGGTTTCGACTGTTATTTGTCGACACGCGTGATACTTAGCAATATTTTTCACAATTAATGTAATCTCTGCTTATAAACGCGAATAGATTGATATTATAAAAAATAACGAATAAACACAAACAATAAAATGCTTATAACATTTTTCATTTCATTTTGTAAATGATACCTTCTTGTTCTGATTAACACAACGCATTATGGTGAATGTTATAACCAATGGGAACACAATTATTTATTTCACAATTGTATCCCTGAAATCTGTATTCAACAGTTCAATCGCTTGAAGTAATATAAGTGACGTAATAGAAATTATTAAAGCCTTCCCCTTCATGCTGGTTGTTCCTCAGAATTTTCAAGAGACTAAATAAATTATCATTGAGGATTTTGACATGCAGTTACTTCGACTTGAGATCTTGACAAGAGTCTTAAAACTTGAACAAAATAGGGAAACTCTTAGATGGATGGATATGATACCAATGGAATAGGATATGAACTGAGTGTTATTAGTGTTGCTACAAACGGTCTCATGTATTTTTGAAACTTTTTCTGTCCCTACATATCTACACTCTGGTTTGGGACTCTTGTAAATTCAATTTTTTTTTGTCGTGAACAATAGATAAATATTTCAAATCTCAAATATCATTCTTTATGAAATAGGAACAGGTGAAATATATCAATGAAACCACTCAATCACCACGAATGAAAAACTTCATTCTGCAATAAAATCCATGCACCCGCTCCTATTGTGAAACCATAGAATCAAAAGTGTAAGATCCTCGGAAAAAAAGCAACTGTGTTTGATTCACTAAATCTTCTGTACGTGAGCGGCAGAAAACGATACCTCGCAACAAGCGAGCACACAGCCCAGCACAGCACAGGCTTTACTATTCCTCTTCATCACGGTGATGAGTTATCCTCGCAGCCCCAACAAAAAGCACGCTGTCCTACGTGACAACAATACTTGTGCGGCGCCGTATCCGTCTTGTCATGACTCAAAATTGAATTCGCCTCTGCTCCTTCACAATCGTCTGCTTACAACAACATCCAGCTTCATAGATAGAATCACATTTCGCAAAACTAAAAAAATATTTACCCCACTTCCTATGGATAGACTTGGAGGTACTCTGTTTCTTTACAGAGTTGCTCAAAATCTGTATGTTTGTTATGTAAATTGTATGTTTGCTGATCCCACTATCTGGCTTTACTGTCTCACACAAGATTGAGTAAAAAATATCCTAAAAGTGATAACATGAAAATCGAATACATTACCAAACAGTACATTTACCAAATAAAAATAGAAAATCAATAATATACAAGCGGAGTTACCCACAGGACTTTACGTTTATGTGAGATGAATATAATCATCAACATTGATTGAACTTAACAATTCAAATGAAAAGACAAGATGTTGTCAAACTACTGATTCATTAAAAAATCGAGATTCCAGCTTCGGTTGTTATACCATCCCTGGTAAACTAGATTGATTATGGCGTAACAACCGAAACCTGTATCTCGATTTTTAATAAATCAGTGGTTCGACAACATCTTGTCTTTCTATATAATATGGATAACTACCACAATATCACCTTCTCAACTACTCAAAAAGTGAACTTTACATTGTCAACTACTGTAATTTTTTAATAGTCTGGTGACCCTCATCAAAAATGAAGCCTGCAGAACTCGATATTGAAGTATTGACGGCCAGTGGCCAGTCGAACAGCTGTAGCCAATCACAGCTCTTGTTGTTTCAGTTCAGGACAAAACAAAGGCTGTGATTGCTTCCCCACAGAAAAGGAAACTATCGTATTGTGATCCCACTGATTTGTTTATTGATAAGTTATAATGATTATGGAAAGAAAAATTAATTTTAACACGTCACAATAAAAAAATTCAATTGGCAGAATTTAAAATTTGTGATGAATGTTCTGATTATCTACTTCAATAGATTCATGGAATTTTTCAATCTCTCCCACTCTTTGAATTTTTATAAATTGAATTCGATATTGATATTTGAGTAGTGCAAATATTATAATTTATACGACAGAAACAGTCATCGTTTTAGTCATTTTTATTATACTCTGATTGAAACATGATAAAACATTATTTCCACGAGCTCATTAGAAGATAAACTATCAAATCATAGAAAATTATGTTACACCGATAAATTGTACTTCACTGGATAAACTAACAAGGAGATGCGGAATTCGAATTAATATACTTTGATTGCATTCTATCCAATTCGATTCTCTTAAACAATATGATGCTTCTCTGATCTATGTAAACAACTGGAAGTTGAACGGCTCAGATTGCATTCCTGATTTAAATTTAAACTTGTTAATGACGTTAAATGAAAAATCCGATCAACAAAAGTATCAATTACAAGTGCTTGAAGTTTGATGAAGAGTGTAGCCACTATTTATTTATTTTAATTGAAAATTCCATTCATTTGAATAAGCGTGACATATTTTCGTGATCCCATGAGTGCATCATATTCTACAGGGAATATGAAAAACGCCATTGATTTTGAAAATCGTTGGAATAAAAAGTTTGACGCAAATCGCTTTGTTCACAGTCAAGAGTTGAGAGAGGGAACGAAGTTGCGAAAAAAGCTAACTATTCCAGCACAGCTTCAATTATTTATTCTTGGTAGAGAGCGTTTGTAGCGTGCAATTTCCGTCGGACACAATTCTGCATCATTCAATGATAATGGCGAAGTAGGGAAATTATATCGGAAATTGATAGAGAGCACTCATGTTGCTCGCACATGCACAGACTTTTTCAGCAACAAAAGTTTGGAGAGTGGAAATCTAGCGTTCTGAATACCAGTCTTGTTTTTCAAAGGAACCATTTATACAAATGGTTTATCCAAACGGATTCCAGTAGATTGGAAAATTCTCTCAAGTGGAAATAATTGATACGTTCCACAAACAAGATCATCAGACAGAAACCACTAATAAGCCTTTCAAGAGCTATTGGGATATTTTCTGATAACAGTATCTACCTAACAGTGGCCTTTAATTTGAACATAGCGGAAAAAAGAAAGCCTTGTTTTTAATCAACGATCATCATGATTTCACAGAGAAATATTGTAGATCATATTGCTGTTATTCATTCACTCAATAACTTCTTATGTTGTACCACAAAAAATATTAGAAATTTTAAAAAAATGTTTATAGTTTTGATTTGTAAATAAATCTGAATGATGTATTCTCAAATCATATTAAATTTATGAATCTTCATCTGAATAAGGCATTGACTTCGGTTTCTTATACAAAACGTCGATGTAACAACAATCAATGCAAACAATTTTAATTACGACCATTATTCTTTGCAACGACTTGCACAGTTTTATTTTTTTCAATAGTAAAGTTTATTAAGATCCTGATGTGAATTTTTTGGATAACCGCTGTTTACAGGTAAATTATTTTATTGTATTATTCTATCGTAACCACTTGGAGTTTGTAATGTGAACTTGAAACTTGAAGTAATTATCAAGGAAAGAAATATTATCTAAATAATCAAGAAGATAAATTGAGAAGTTTTGAAGTTGAAAATATAAAATAAATAACGTAGATATTATTGTTGTTTACAGTTTGATTAGAGTAATGTTACAAGATTTATAGGAACTGATCGGATGAAATTCATAATGAAAAATTATACAGCTTTCTAACGATACTCAATCTGGATAAGAAGTTGCTAGCAGTAATTAATAGATTTTAAATAGTAAAATAGATTTTCAAACAGTAAAATTCAAAGATTCTAAATCAAATGTTAATTTCTAAATTTCTTTTTGGAAAATTCCAAACCCCGTAGTAAATAACGTTTGGAATTTTCAGCGGTTCATGTTTTGGAGTACCTTTGGGGACAACCTTTGGAGTTCCACTTTCAAATTCATATTTGGAGTTCAACTGGTCCAATTGTCATCTGCTTGTACGCAAACCGTACACCTTGGGTTTGGTGAAGAGGACTACCAAGATGTACCGAAAGTCGAAGTGGGCAGTGATACATCAATCGAGGTATCGTACTTGAAAAATATTACCAGTGATAAGTGCGCGTGAAAATGTGATCGATCACTAAGCCTTCGTAAATCAAAATTGAATAATAATGGCCAATTGAACTTTTTTCTCTAAACATTTAGTTTGACTGAAGGATATCCTAATTGTTATGTTGCAATACATTTGTAAAATACATTTTGCAAAAAAAATATCATAGAGAACTGTCTCGCTTGCTAACTAATCAAGCTAATTAATTAACTAATTAATCGCATTTCGACTTTAAACCAAAACTGTTAAACCTTTTTGATTCACATTTTAAACTAATAAGCGACCCACGACTTGCCTCTACGACTTCCGAATCACAAGTGAAGTCCAGTACAATAATTCCTTACAATTCAAATTTTAATTCTCACACTACTGGACAAGGCAAGGAGGTAAGCAAAGAGAGGGAAAAGGGGACTGTCGTTCCCATGAGAAACTTGACAATAAAGATGAAGACATAAGTAAAATAAACTATATCAAATTTAATCATCATCAGACAGTAGCCACTGATTATTATTTATTATAATAAATAATGATAATATTATTATTATTATTATTATTAATAATAATAATTTATTATTATTTATTATATTATAAATTATTTCCAACGGAGCTTCAGCAGTTTCTAAAATACATTTATGCACCATTAATAAATCAGCGATTTGCGAGCTTTCCCACTCAGATAAAGAAATAAACGTTGAAATAACTGCCTTTTGTTGGAAATTGTACTGAGAATAATATTGCTCTAGTTAATAAATTCATAGCCAGCTCAATAATATGAGGAATATAATGCCGATTTAGTGAAAAAACGGCACAATACTCCCCCTTTTACAGTGTGAATACACGGGTAGAAATAGTTAATAGAAAAGGTAGGAAGGATGTATTTTTGAAAAATCTGGAAGAGTACCAGAAGAAGGCAAATAAATGTTTAAATAGAAGAAAACTACCTCTCCACAGATTGGATTCAGTTGATTAGACCAAACTCAAAGCGCAGAGAGAGAAACAATTAGGATGAAAAGAGATGTCAACAATTACACCGAGCGGTCGACTCACTTGCTGCTTTGTTGTCAAAGATGAAGGAAACTCACGGTCATAGGGTACGCGTCCGCTCCTTATACCGTATCAAGAAACAGAACTTTAGTATCGAGGAAACTCGCTGCATAAAGGAAATATTGTTTGCAGCTTAGCCTCTCTTGTTACTGTAAACTGATTACTCAATCGAAAATTAATCGCTCACCAAGCTATTGAATTTGAAATTTCCCACGGCCTTCACCATTAACTTTATAATAACATTTCAAATACTTGATCTCAAATTAAGTAAAAACTTTTCCTGTTATCAAATAGTCTACAATACATTATTGTTTATTACACAATATCTTTTCTACTCAACATAATCTGGTCCAGGTACTATATACACATCATTATTTACAAAATACACTTGTCTTATATACTCAGCATCATTTGATTAGTCGTATGCTAGTTTCTCTTATCTAGTAGCATATAACTTACCCAAATAATTAGGCTACGGTACTCATAACTTCCATGATTATCAATAATATCATAATTTATTCTCAACCTTATTAACTAATATTCATATTATTGTATCATTTTCCATTAGTCTCTCACTAAACTTTCATACTATGATACTCATGAGAACAATACACTTTTCAAAATATCTTTCTAACAATGGAACTATAAATAACCTATTCGGTGGCGCGCCTCACCGTTGATAGACAGTATTCCTAGTCAGATAATAGCAATAATATTCTTAAGCAATAATATTCCTAATATACATCGTTATAACAGATCATATTATATTATTGATTGCAGCAAAATAACTATACAAACAAGTACTTTATTTTAATGTCATCAAACTCGTGCTTTTAATAATTGATTCAACGAGGATAGTACATTTTAATCTGAGAAACGTGTGCTTTCTGTACATAATTGCCAGTTTCCGGGTCATGTAATGCAACCGTTACTGGAGTCAAAAATTTCTTGATAAAATATGGCCCACTCCAACGATAACTTAACTTGCTACTAATCTTATTAATTGCCTTACTCAAAGTATGAGTTTTCCACAACACTAAATCATCAACTGTATATGGTACCTCGCTCCTATGTTTGTCATATTGTCCTTTCATTCTTGCGTGTGCTTTCACTAAATTCTGCCTAGCCCTACGCCAGATATCTATTGTTTCTTCTGAACTTTGATTTGGTAGAATATCATCTATATCCCAAGCATTACCTAGAGGGTGTTTAGGATTAAACCTGTACATCAAACTGAACGGTGTACAATCAGTACTACCATGCCTAGCCAAATTGAATGCTAGTGGCAGCCAATCTAAGCTCTCATTCCATTTTGTTTGTGTATTACCATGGAAAGAAATAAGGGAACTTCTCAAATTTCGGTGTAATCTCTCTACAATATTTTGACAAGGATAATATGGACTTGTAGTGATATGTTTGATCCCCAAATGAAAACAAAAGTTTTTGAATTGACCTGATGTGAACACTGAAGTATTGTCTGTTACTATTAATTTAGGAACCGAAAAGTTTACAAAAATAGACTTAAGAGCTTTTCTTGCTGAATTTGTATTAGCTTTTCTCACAGGTAAAAGCCAACAAAATTTAGTGAAACCATCTATAACGCTGAAAATATGATTATAACGTTCTTACTAAAGGTCCAATGAAATCACAATAGAGTTTGTTCATAGGTTCAGTCTCAACATTGGAAGATAAGAAACCAAAGTTTGTTTTCTGTGCTGGTTTACTCCTCATGCACAATTCGCAAGTCTTTACTAAATAAGCTATATCTTTCCTAGCTTCCGGCCAAAAGAAATTCTCTAGGATCTTGTGCATTGTTTTAGCAACACCCAAATGACCTCCTAAGGGACTCTCATGAAAATATTTGAAAATAACCGGAACTAATACTTTAGGAATTACAATTTTAGGATTTTCATCATTTTCTTCTTTTTGCAACCAAAACACCTTTGGAAACACTGTATGGAAATTGATCTTCATTATTATTGATTTTATTCAAAATCTCGGAAATAAATGGATCACTCTCTTGGTGAGAACGGATATCTGTGAAAATAAGGGGAAAATCAGATAATTTCATTGTATTAATTAAAGAGAATATTGGTTCTAGCTCTCCCTCTTTCACTACTTCTTCCACACTCGTTTCTTCCTCCGGTAAATTCTCGTGGTCTTGATCTTAGAACATACGTGACAAACAATCAGCTGTCAAATTAAATTTCCCTGGGATAAATTCTGTATCAAATTGGAAAGATAATAATCTGAGAATCCATCTCCCCAAACAACCTGTACTCCTTGGATTTGACATAGCCCAAGAAAGTGCTGAATTGTCTGTTTGTAATAGGAACCTATTATGTTGCAGATACAACCTAAATTTTTCCATCCCAAATATAGCAGCAAGCAGCTCTTGCTCATACGTAGAATACTTGCACTCTTGTTGCGTGAGCTTTTTCGATGCATAGGCTACTGGCTGTAATATGCCGTCTACTTCCTGTGCTAACACAGCAGCTATTGCTGTTCCACTTGCATCTGTCTGTAGTACGAATCTCTTTGAAAAATCAGCCGTTCTTAGAACTGGAGGATTAGCTATAGCACTTTTCAATTTTTCAAACGCGTTTTGGTGTCTCTCTCCCCATTCAAATTTTACACCCTTTTTTCTCAATTCATTGAGAGGAGCAGCTATCTCAGCAAATTTAGGAATAAATCGATGGTAGTAACCACACATCCCAATAAAACGAGCTATACCTTTGGAATTCACTGGAACAGGAAAGTTTCTAATACTCTTTGTTCTACTAGGGTCTATTGAAACTCCCCCATAATCTACTAAATTTTTTAAAAATGAAATTTGGCTTTTTGCAAACTGTACTTTGGATGGGTTGACTGTGAAACCTGATGATCTTAATTTTCCCAATACAATTTCTATGTGTTTCAAATGAGTTTCAAAATCCTGTGAATAAATAACTATGTCGTCCAAATAATTGAAAACAAATTTAAACTTTACATCCTCAAAAAGATCATCTAGTACAGAACTTAGAGCTTGTGCTCCAATAGAAATTCCGTAGGGTACTCGTGAGAATTGATAGGTATTAGACATGGTACAAAAAGTAGTCAGGTGTCTACATTCCTTACTCAAGGGCATCTGATAATAAGCTTGATTTTGATCTAGAACTGAAAAATATTTTGCACCGCGAAACCAATGATAAGAATTTTGTACATCTGGCAAAGGAACTGTGTCAAGAGCAATTTTAGAATTCAATTCTCGATAATCTATCACTAATCTCCAATCACCAGAATTCTGCTTGGGAACAAGAAAACATGGACTTGCATAATTTGATATAGTTTTTTTCAATAATTCCTTCCTCTAACATTTTCTTGACCTTTGCATTAAGAATCGCCATTTTCATTGGATTGTATTGATAAGGGGCCTTCCTTACTGGATCGTTGGAAGTCAATCTTATTTTATACTCAACTAAATTTGTTTTCCCTAATTTAGTTGTCAAAACGTCATCAAATCTATCTAGAAGCTTGTTTAATTTTTCTTGTTCTTTTGGGGTAAGAGAATTGTCTACCGTCGAGTCAGTACTATTACAAATAAGATTCATTCCTAATTCTTCATTGTATTTCTCCCATATAAATTTAAAATCCGGCCTGAAAGAAAAATAGTAACATCTATTGAACAAGTCTGGCATCAATCTTGTCTTACTGATGAAGTCACCACCTAGAATAACTGGTACTGACAGAATTTCACTTACGAAAAATCTAAACTTCCAACTAAAGCATTCTATCCTTATTTTCAATACAACAGATTCACTCAATTCTAAACTACTCTTATTCGCCGTTGTACATCTTATACTCTCCTTCTTTGTGACCAAGTATTTATTAGATTCCTGAAGAGAATTTAACGTTTGTTTTGAGATTATGGAGTGCACAGCTCCAGTATCAATTAATTCTCTAAACTTGTGTGCAGGGTCTCCCAACAAACACTCTATGTATGGAACAAAATCGGGCAGATTGGTAGATCTTATCTTATATTTAGCAGGGTGTTTTTTATCTCTTCTAGTTTGATGTTTATATTTGTTGAGACTTTTCTTTTTATAGCGCTTACAAGAATAAGAAGTATGAGAGTTATTAACACTACTAATCAACTTACTAGTTTTACTCACTCTCTTCGAGTGGGAATTACTTTTATATCGTTCGTTGTTCTTATTCAAAAGTAAAATTTTCTTACTTTGAAAATCGCGCTGGTGATGACCAAAATTTTTGCAATTACTAGAACTTACATAGGGATTTTTCAATAATAAAGTGGACGCAGGGGGCCTATTACTCATATTCCTAAGTTGACCACGATAATTGAAACTCTCTGGATTCTTTAAACAACCTTCTGCGAGGTGACCTCCCTTCAAACAGTAATTACAATATCCAGGAATTGGATTTTCATTACCTTTAGAATCTTGTGAATTATTGACCATATCCGCCTCTAAACGTCCTCTCTCTTCATCATTAAATTTCAAATTTAGAGTTTGTACAGCAATTAATTTTAATTCTTCAAAGTTGCTGGGTTTGCTCTGAAAGACTAATCTAGAACGTTCAGCAGGATTGAGTCCTGAACAGATATTATCTACTATTTCAGGTTCAGATTTACCTAGCTAGCAGATTTTACTAGCTGCATCTTTAATGCTCACTATATACCCTGAGAGTACTTCACCCGATCCCTGCAATAAAACCTTTCTTTTTCTATTTTAACAAGTAAACGCTGAGGGATAAAATAATTCAGAACTTCGCCATGAAAATTATCAAATGAGTAATTGTTATTTATAGCAAAGGTCAGCCTTTCCTCCAATGGGCCTAATGCATTCGCGCAAATTAAATTTAGGATTTGAACATCATCAGATTTCGAAAATTCTTTTATTTTCAAAGCTACCGTCAAGTAATCTAGTAAAATTTTAATATCTAATCCATCTGTCACTGGTAGCATTTTAATAAGATACTCAATAGGGTTTGTTAATTTCTTGAAGACACTATTGAATGCGAGTGATGAGTTTCCTAAATTACTAGGTTCTCTTGGGATACCCTGCATTTTTTCCATTCTAAAATTATCTTATAACGTCTTATGAATAAATTATCATAAGTATCAGATTAATAAATTCCCTTCTATTAAGTAAATCGCATTAATTTTTCGAGACTTCAACTAACTCAAATTGAAAATTGATTCAATTAACTTATTACAATTCTCTTAATAACAAATCATTCTGAAATAAAACTCTCCGCAAAGAAAATCTATTATAAATCTTAGACTAATATTGTACTCAGAAGTTGATCTAACTATTCTTTCAAGATTCAGTATTCAGTATTTTATTGCCATATATTAGATATATTTATGTATTCATATAATATTGATTCATGACCTAGTACACGATTAATAATAACAATACAATTGCTGAATCACATTGTTTACGTTTTCTGTTACGCCACGGTCAGTCACAAGGACTGGTGAGGGCATTAACTCCTTAAACCAATGCTATACCGTCTTCCAAGTGCATTATCTTTTGATGAAAATTCAAGTAATTCTGATTAAATACCAGCAGAGTGACGCAGGGAATGTGCTACATTGAATTTTGAAAGAAGAATTTAGAAGTAGCACAAACTTAAATAAGATCGAAAAGAGAAAATTTTATATACTAATAATATTTGGGCAGCTTGGAAAACAGAATAAACATTAAAAGACAAATTCAGCTAACGACTACATACATTTCTATTTGAAGTGTTTTTCTTTATTATTTTGGTTGTAATCAATAATGCGAAATATAAGTGCAAGTCGTTAGCTAAATTTGTCTTTTAATGTTTATTCCGTTTTCCAAGCTGCCCAAATATTATTAGTATATAAAATTTTCTCTTTTCGATCTTATTTAAGTTTGTGCTACTTCTAAATTCTTCTTTCAAAATTCAATGTAGCACAAATTATTGAAAGTAAAATAAAGAAGTATCAATATAGGTATGTATATGATAAATGTATGTTTGAAACATCTCTGATAAAATTTCAGCATCATCTCCACGCTACTGGCATGTTGAATTAAGTAAAATACTGGAAGAATTGAATAAGAGTTTCAGAGTCAAAGAATGTCTTCATCATAGCCCTAATTTGTCGGTGAATACAGTATTGAATTGTTTCTCAATGATATAAGCAGATATCCCTCTCAACAACAGCTTCACTTGCCGCTCCCAACCAATCGGCGAAAAATAGAATTGCTGGCTTATTTGAATGATTTAGCAGCAGCACCGGCGAGAAGTCAAGATATGATACGAAATAGCGAAGAGGATTCATTATTCAAAGCATCATGCAAAATTCCTTGCCGAATGCCACGCTTCGCAGATCAAAGAAGCGCCGTTCATGCTGCCTTTTCTGGATTGGACCGAGCTCAGATTGTTCGTCGTATCCATTGTTCAAGGATTTCATCCTAGAATTTTGAGAAGCTCATAAGAAATTACTTAATACTAAATCACAAGATTTTCAATAATGTTCATTTTGTTATATCCTATCGGAAGCGATCGAATAAATACAGAAATAATTATGAAGTTCACTTGAAATGAAGGAACATCAATTTCCTACGAATTATATTAACTAGAACTTGATTTTCTATCAATGATTCCATCAAACTCACTCAATTCCTGATTCCAACGTTCCTCAACTTTCAATCTCATATTGAACTTGCTTGTAAAACATGGGCCTACTCGGAATCTTATAAAATTATGTTTTTTTTCTTGATTGAGTAAGTTTCTATAGGACGTGTTCTTCAAAAACGATTAAATTAGGAATATAAATGGGCTAATTGGGTCTCAAGCTCTGACATCTCCCATCATTTGTGTTACTCGTATATGATTCAATAAGATTCTTTCTCATGACGCATTGATATGATTGAGCTGAAACTGTCAAGTTGTGTACTTCAATTGGAAAAATATCTACAAACCTTTCAGAAAAATAAAACCATACAGTAATGCTGAAAGTGAGTGGTAAGTACTAGATAAACATTCCTATCTGGTCGAGTAGTTGTGGAGGTGATTGTGGCAGTTATCCATGTTGGACAAATTATATCTCGAAACCAAAGATTTATTGAAAATCGAGATACTGGTTCCGGCAGCTACACCATTATCAATCTCTGTTGAACTGAAAATTGAGTAAAGAGCATCAGTATTTCATACCAACGGCCAAGCACAGTTATTGGTCAATGCGTTAACCAATGAAGGTGAAAGCCTGCCATTGGCCTAGAAAATAATTTTTGGGATGACATTCTCAATTCTTGAGATGACATTGGGATGTCTGCTGGAACGTCATGTTGTGACATTTTTGTAATTCAAAACTTTTGCAAACAGCAAATGTGTGTAAGGAACGTAACCATGTTTGTGATGTCAAATTTAAATATTCAACAAAAATATAAATTCAACTAAAACAAATAACTTGATTTCGAATACTTCATGACTTGGAGGTTGATTCCTGCAAAAAAGACTTGTATCTATTGGCATGATAGATGGAGAATTTGTGACATGAAAACGAGAAACAATCAACTGAAATACCATGTGAATAGTATTTTTAGATATTATGATTACAAATATTATCTATCATGCTCCCGAGAGGCTTGGCAACAATTGACCTGCGATGAGGATTGGTTTCTATGTGCAAGTACATAACCTGGCTTAGTTAAAGATTGATTTGTACAGTGCATATGACAATTATTATTAAAGTGACTGAGGCCAGTAAAGCTCTCCAGTACAAACCAATGCTATTTTGCGAGAATGGACTCTCACTCTCAGCTTAGTTAGCATTCACAATAATAATACTGTCATAGAATATCACTCACAGATCAGGGTCACATGAAATAATTAATGAGCTTGTGCTGCAATGAATGATGCAGAGAGAAAGATTGTTTTGGGAGTTATATTGTCCATCAATTATTATGGACAAGCATAACTTATTCACATCAATTCATAGCCTACCTAACTGAATTTGAATTTATTCATGAAGAAGTGAAGCTCATCAATTAAGTCGCTCTTGAAATTTTTATTCAAATTGCAAAATTAAATTTTGGATTCTGTACACTTAGGGCCTGTCTTAGTGCTTTGTCATGAGATATTTACCAAAGAAAATCTTAATTTAGAAAAACTAGATTAAGTTTAAGTGTAGCTTCCCAAGTAAATCCCAGCTCTGGATAAAACAAATACATAGATTTGCATTTTACTCTGATCATGAGATCCATGAGTTTTCCGCAGGAGATGTACCCGTTATTATTTCAATAACCTTTAACCCCTTTCTTATATAATTCTTCGCCTGACGTATTTCTCATTTACAAATTTATACAAAAAAAATCCCAGAAGCTGTAAAGAACCGCTCATGTATATTTTGTTATAAGGTGTTAAAAGTTTGTGATGTTCCGTGAACACTTGTTGCAAGCTTACTGAGTACAGTTCTAGCGATTCTTAGTACAGCTCCTCCGAGCTAGGTTAGGATATTTTGCCTGAGGCGGACGATCGTTGTTCATTTCTCAACTTTTGGTGTGAGGCGAAATATCCCTGGGGATGATTGGAGGTGCTGCCTCTCTCAGATCACAGCAGACGATCGCTCGCGTCTGTTGAAATTTATTGGTCAGCTGTCGAGCCCCCACCTCGCTCTCCGCCCTGCCATCATCATCATCATCATCATCATCATCTGATAAGGAATTATCCGCCAATACTGCCTCGGACTCCCCTGAGGTTTCTGCCGAATGCGTGTTCTACAGCCAACATCTTGACCTCTTCTGTCTCGAGGGTCCAACTCTTCTAACTTAGTACGTGTCTAACCACTTTGGTAAATGAACTCTCAACACTTGCTAAGCGCTTCCATATTTTTATTTCGATTGAATTTCTAGCATTAAATTTTTCCATGAAATATAGAGTGAGAAATGGAAATCACTTGAACATTAATTGGAATAATAATTGTAATTGTAATAATCCAATATCAGAAATTCTTTCTCGTCTTATTTGAGGGTTTTTAGATTATATATCAGGGGATTGCTCATCTTCATTGCTGAGAGGATCATTAACATGAGACTAACATTACATTAGCATTACTAACACTAAAATTGATTTGTGAAAGCGTAATAGGAAGGATTATTATGGAAGACAAAAGAATCTACAGATTTTAAATCGCTGAAGAGAAGATATTTGAAATCTCATGAAAATATTGGTCAAAAAATAGTTAACCTGACAGCAACACTTTGAAAGAGTTCTACTCACAAGTTTGTTAATAATGAAATTGTAGTCAAGGACTTTTCTCATAGACCTAGATGAAGAACATTTTTGAAAAATGTTTCAAAAAGTTGAATGTTCTTCACCCTATTATTTGTATTTGTATCTTTGGGAGAGAATATATACTGTATCAATAAGTTTACTTATCAAAAATGAAAAATAAAACAGTGAAGGTGAACAAACACAAGAGAAAGAATAATAACTGCAAGTAACTCAAGAGGGATGTACTCCAGTAGTTGTGCGTCGAAATGTAGTTTATCAATTCTATGTCCTACTCAATCCGACTTCAAAAGTAGGTAGCTCGGAGACACAACTCCTCTATTTCTTAAACAAGCATTTTAGCTATTCTACTAACAGCTCCGAATTCAGACATTGAAGCGAGTTAATGAATTTATAATTATTATGGTTATCGAGAAATGAAGTTCATTTTATGACTATTATATTAACTTCATTTCTCGATATAACCATAATAATTCAGGTATTGTTCCGTGATGAAGTTAGGTATGAGATCTCTGATGATGAAGGATTAATTGGTTGTAGAGTGTGGGTAAGATGTAGCTGCTATAGGTGTTGGAAGTAGAGTGGGAGAGATGGTAGCTGTTAGTGTGAGAGTGAGCGAGGTGTCATCGTACTCACAGGGCAAACCCAATATTGTCGTCACTTGTCTCCGGGGCCTGTGACTGACGTAGGTGAGGTGCTGTTCTCTAGGTTTGACAGGAAGAGGTGTTGTAGGGATATGGGGATAGGGGTTTGATAGGGATAGAAGGGTGTGCACCAGCCGCAGGGAAAGGGAGAGAAATGTTTTCTAACAATATAAAAGAAAGTTCCATCTACAGGTCGCCTCTCCACTCTGCTCAGGAAAACAACAGCATGACAATGAAAACAACACTTTCCAAGGAAATTACATTGATGCCTTTAACACGATACAAGACGGCTCTATCAGTTTACATTTGGATAATCAATAACAGTTTTTCCCAAGCGCTGTTCCTGTTCGATATACTTCTACCTTTTTGTACGATGAAATTCCGGCGGGAGGAGGGATGGGTGACGATGTAGGAGTAGGCTGGCTCCGGCAGATGGGAGATAAGGTAGGAAAAGGATCACAGAAGAGCGTTTTATTAACCTTATTGCTTTCTCTTCGACTGCGTGGCTCGAAGGAAAGATACTCCGTCTTGCATAAAATGGAATTTTCGTGGAAAAAGTCAATTCCACACAAACGCCCAATCCGCACATCGAACGGGGGAAAGCAATATTGCTCTCATTCTGACTAGGCTTCACAGTGTTCCACACAACATTTCAAACCTCTGACTCAACTATTTCCTCCCCAATCCCCAATTCTAGCCCTTTGTCTTACGCGTTCAAAACTCACACAAGCACACCCGCACATAGCATTCACACTCAAACAACAACCTCATCTCGCCTTGAGGCTTTCGCGAACGGAACAGCCTGATTTGTTGTTGCTGCTAGAAGCTGTCTGGGCCTGAGCCTACCGTATCCATAAAGGAAGCGACAATGATACGTGCTCTTGGCAGCGAGCGTTGGCCTCACAAGATAGCAAAGTTTCTTAAATTAACTGTCGGCCAGAATATCATACTCGATTTCCTCCAACACCAGGAAAAGTTTGCTTTGGAATAAGCTTCTATAGTACCAATTATGAGTTATCTTCATAACATGATCTTATTTGATAACTAATCATTGGGCTACTTTTATTGCTCAATGGGAATAATTTGTACATTGCAACGAAATACTCAATTCTCTCACTCATTCTATTAGACAGAATGTGAATGTAGCCTAAACAAAAACTCAGAAACTAATGGCCTATTGAAAAAATAAAGCTCTCATCATAAATCATCAAATTAAATATGATCATCTTAGTTCAGAACATATTCAAGAGTCTGATTACAGGAATTCTGAATAAATTCTTCATTTCATAAATAATTGAAGTTTATTAATACTTCCCTCTCAATCTCAAGTTAAAGGGTTTATGAATTAAAATTAGTTTCAGAAGAAGAATCACGAGAATGTTTTTAAGAGAATTGCAAAAACAACAAAAAATGAAAGAAGAGACGGCTGGGGGAGTCGAAGAGTTTATATTGGAAAAATCAGTAAATTATAGCTGGAGGGTAATTTCAGTGAGATGAAAAGATATCTCCGGAAAAGCTTTTATCCTTTGATATTCCTCAACTTGAAATTGAACTTGTTGATTCAATTTATTTCTGGGTGAACATGAAGTTTTTATGACCTTTGATCTTCGATAACATTCTCGAATCGACACATTTAACAACTTCTCAATAAACTGAACGTTGAAGCAGCAATAATCGGTGGAAGTGGATCAGTTTTCAATAAGAAGAAAGTCTTGATGAAGAAAATTAATCCTGTTTATTATCTTTATCTTGTTCTGGATTCCTATGAACGAAACCATGCTTATGAGCTTGTGAGCAGCATGTTATTTCACTCGTAAAATGCTTTTAGGAGAAATCTGCTGCTTAATTCAGTCAAGTGAGACCGGCGGCTTTGCCTTCGCTAGACTCCAGTCGAATTATCGATCACCAAAATTAGCGGAATAAGCTCCAGCATAGCCGTGCTCGTATAAGATGAAGCCGCCGCTCTCAAAGCTCCGAGCGGTGGAAGAGAGCTATTTTCAAAGTTTTTAAGTAAGTTGAGCCAACAGCACTGAAATAATCTGCTCCTATGAGACTTCCTCACTTTTGTCTTTATCTTGTCTCTGTACATCTCAAACTTTTTACACTCATCAATACACTTCATTCTCAAACAGTTTTTTGTATCTTTCCAAGTTGAGAAATTATGACAGTAGTCCTCTTCCAAAAATTTCCAAACTGAAAAATGGCATTCCCTTGGAGTAAATAACTGGCTCACTATCTGAATTTTTATAGAAACCTTAAACTAGTAATATCCATGAACCTATCTAGAGTTCCCGACACATGGAATATTTGAGGTGTTCAGTAAATATGATTAAAATAATTGATTGAATTTTTCTTAGTAGGCTTCAAGTTTTTTTAAAATTCCGGTTACTACACAAATACATTTGATGAGGGTTGTAATAAATGGTGACTTCTTCAACTGTTGATAATGACGCAAATAGGATAGAAATAGAAGAGACGAAAAAGATATTGAAGGATATCCATTGTGACTTGTATGATGTCAAATGTTTCCAATGATAATGATAAAAAAATTCCCTATCGATAAATGACCGACGCAATAGAATCCCTGATTCGTTTATTAACAATGTGTTAGTTGATAACTTGATACTCATCCAATTTAAACAAAGCAGAAAAACAAGTACTGTTATTTTAAACATATTATGATTTTCAAAAGCCTCAATATCACGTTGAATGTGTAAGATTCCATTGGGAATGATAGGGGACGAAGTATAGGAGAGCACTAAGTTCTGTGAGCCCAAGAAGTTGTTAACATTAGCTGAACCCTATCTTTGAGGCTTGTGATAAATAGCTACCCAATTCCAAGAACGGAAGCCCACTGACATTCTTATCGGCCAACCGGGCTGTCATTCTCGGTTACCTCTCCACACACTCTCACTCCCTGTTGAGAAAGTTACTCACTCACTCTCCTGCATAAGCTTCAATCAAACTTCAACAAAACCAGTGAGAATCTTATTGATCAAGATGCTCAACATCTACATGGAAAACTGTTTGATATCCATCCGAAACTAATTCTTCTTCTAGAATCTGACTATATCTGTAAACTCCAAACGAAAGCTGGATTAAAGAATACGGGTGTTGAAATTCATTAATTTTTTATTAGATGTTGTCTTTGCAACAATGCTTCTGCTATTAGTTTTCACACGAGCTCTTTGATTCATCGTACCAACACTGAAACATTGAGAATTTGTCTCTTCTCTCCTACACAAGTGAGGTTTTTGGATTGTCTTCACTGGCGGCTCGTGCCCACAAAACAGGTGAAGTGTCCGTATCTTTTACTGTACAACTTGTTTTGTATCTCTACTTTGTTCCCAGCATTGAATTACACTCAAAATTGAATTATTTTTTTTAATTGAAAAAATCAATTGAACTATTCTTGGAAAACTGTACTTTTTTCTTAATTGATCCAGTTATCATATTGGAGAAATACGTTCCTGATCATCCATTCAGAAGATAATTTTTCATGGAAGAATTAGAAAGAAATATTTTCGAGAAAGTGATTAAGAAAGAGTCATACGTTAGAAAGCCATGTGAATCTCAATAGTTAGGAACAGGAATTGGAACTTTAGTTGGAAGCGCAGTATTATTCCAGCTAAGTGGGATTTTCGGAATAACTTTCTTCAAGCGCAATGGAAAACGTTACAGTAACGATCACTTGGTCACCTCAAGTCCTTCTCCACTTCCACTCTTCTCTTGAGGAGTTCACCGCTAGTGGCTGCAGGCCTGGAAAGGGTGTGATGGAATAAGACAGTGAAAGGGGTTGGATATTAGGATGAAGAGAAACATTGAAGTACGCGGTGATGAGCAGTCATTGGAAGGGGTGGGTCAAGATGTGCCTTCCTTGTAAGGGCTTCAACTTGCAGGCGAAGGCCAACCTAAAGACCCAATTAAATTGCGATTGATAGCTTGCTGAAAGGCTGAGTGCCGAGCGTTTTGTCACTGCTGGCTGAAAGAGGCTGTGGAGAGAGGCCTCGGTGAGTAAGAAATTCTGTTTTAGAAAGTACTCAACCGTTGATTGCCATTGAAGGGCTCGGTGGCTCAATACATGCTACTCAGTTTTCCTCAAATACATACTGTTCACGTGACGAAAACGTTTTTCGTAAATAGCACATCAAGTTGAATGAATGAATTTTTTTCCCCAATTATAGTTGATCACACTCGAGTTTCGACTATATTGAAACTTGTTCAACTACTCAAGTTTTACTCTATTTAAATATTATCATTGAAACCCTTTCCTAATCCGGAATCACTTTAAGAAGTTTATGGTGGTCTTTTCCCACCATTGTTGTCATATGGTATAGTTGTATGGGGTAGTTTCAATTATAGGCTTATTTTACTCTATTGGAACACTAATGCCCGGTTTTTCCAAGCACACTCAAATTTGAGAAACCCTCAAGTTTACTACACTTTACTACATTTCCTATACTTATCATAGAAAATGTCAGTTGTTCATCAAAATTTGAGGGTCCCTCAACTTTGAGTGTGCTTGGAAAAACCCGGCATTATTCCTCTCAAATGGTCTCTTTCGTAATTATTGTTCACTGTTTACAGTTGACTTCATATGCGACAGTCTATCATATGGATGAAAACTGTACGGAAAGCTCAAGTACGATAGTCTTAAAAAAATTGGATAGAGGAGTATGAGGTCAATAAAAATAATTGTGAATATTATTAATAACATACTTGTATTATGAGCGTAAGTAGAGCTCAAGACTCTTAAGCTCTCGACTGTTTCGTGATACGAAAATATCTCTATGATTACATAGACTGCCAAAAATATTATTGAATTCTTTGTGGTTATGGCTTTTGTTGGATACCATATCTGTCGATACTATAATAACATATTTGTCGAGAAACTAATATCCATACTCGTATTTATTGAGAATTCTCAATAACACGAGCTTGAAGGATCAGCTTCACTTTGCTGAACTGATATCATAATATCATTTTGATATGCTTTGTGACATTACAGTGTGGAAATACATCGTGGAGGGATTTTTCTCAAACAGCTCTTGTCATCAAAGCACAAGGAGATAGATCACGGGATAAGAAGGGTTAGCGAGCAACAAGGTACAGTAAGAAATCCCAAGATGTCTCTATATACTTACAAGAGTATTAAAGGAAAAGAGAAGACGGCTGTGTTGGGATGAGACCGCAGAATCTTATATGAAATATGCTATTTTATCCTCCTAGAAAGAATAAGCTCTGCCAAGCCTTCTTGCATCAAATCTGTTAGAGTGACATTTGTGCAGGCACCAACCACCTTGGCTCAGCTCAGCCCGAATCTGTGGCTTGGCGGAGGCAGCCGTGCGTCTTCTAATTTGCATCTGGAAATTGAGTGTCAGCATACATCCTTGCTTTTCTACCGCCCACTTTTTTATACTGAAACGTTCCGAAATGAAGGAAAGGCTGGAGAGTCTGTGTAGCCTATTCAACTCAGACAGACCAGGCAGGTAGAATTTATCAGTTGTAATATTATGCTGAGATACTAATGAGTTTGTTTTCTGGAATTTCTGGAAGATATTAATATTAATTCACTTTTCATGAGATACTTGGAACTATAAAAAACAGAGGAGATGGAATGTATATTATGTTGTAATATTATGCCATACCCTAAATGAGTTTTTTTCTTCAAATTCTAGGATTTTTTAGTATCACTAGATTCTACTTCTGATGAGATAGTCTACTACAAAAATATAATGATATTTTTGTATACCCAACTGTATGCTGGAGCTGGCTGTTATGCGCTCCATGGATAATGACTCCCATTTTTTGTCTGAGTGGATCACCCAATGAATTGAAATATTTTCATAATGAGGTCTAGTCAGTGAAAAATAAAATTATTTCTCGGAAATATATGGTAATAATAATAACAGTATTATCATATTAATTGAATGCGTTCAGATATCCAATTCCAAAGCGATATAATGTACTAGGAACAGAAGAATTTTGTAAGCTGAAAATATTTTCCCGTTGATGAGAGAAGAGTTGAGTAAAAACAGCTACAACAATGTGGTAGAAGCGTTAAACGAAAGTAAATAAATTGAAAATTTAACAAAGAAGATGGGATTTGAAAGAGAAGATTGGATTGGAAATAGGAGTTGAGAAAAAAATAATATTTGACTTTGTTTTGAAAACTACAGATAAATTTATCAGAATAGCGTGGCATCTTTCTGCGTTGTTGAATTCTTTGGCATCCGGTATTCTCGACTGATGATTATGAAAATAAAGAAGATAGATATCTATTTCCAGTGTTAAGCCTTTACTTCTCCTCAATTAGAATTAATGGTGAGGGAGTTTCATCTGCTACAGTATTTCAAGTGAAGTGTTTCAAAGAAAAAAATGTGAATTTATCTCATTGAAAGTGAGTAAAGTAAGTCATTCTATGAACTTTTTAACGATGTGATACGATGAACTTCCAAATAATAACTTGACTCGGAAACACAGTACTCGAGGTCGGACTAGGAAGAAGTATTACCTCTGTTTGCGACGAGTAGCAAAACAATGAATTTCATCAACTAAATCGCCTAAATTGTTTTTGGAGTGTACATAGTACATACATTGTATGATGCTAAGTTAATCTATTGAGAAATCTTAAATGGATATCTATAAGAACTGAGAGAAGTATTTTGTTTGAATTGTACACTCTGAATTTAATTTAAAAATATCAAATATTCCTGCCCAAACACAAAGGTGCAGTAATCAGTGACTCGTTAACTTGCTAAAGTTTGAAGTAGATAGGTGGAGATTGTGGAAGGCTTGAAGCGTTGCTCGACAGGATCATATAGTTTATATAGTGTATAGTATCCTACACCATTATATATTTATTTTTATAGTTCGCTATCACTTATATTTTAGTATGCAAGACTTTACCGTCTAACCCTTGGATGTGGATGGAAGTATTCTTCTAGAGCAGAAAGGAATGAGGTTTAACGATAACGGATCAGTTACTCCTCTGCGTTTTCGAGCGTGTTTTTCGTTTCATTTTTTTTGTGGTCCTTCTGTGTCGGACACACCCGTCAACACAACACCACCTCCATGGAGGAGCCGCGCCGCCACAGAGATTTATGCCCGGCCTCGACCGCTATAAAACAAACATCGGACTTCCCCCCCCCCTTCATCACGCTCCTTCTTCTTTCTTTCTATTAGCCTCACATTCTTCAGACTGTGGAAAGACAAAGAAGGTAAGTACTTCTCAACATCATTACACAACGAGCAGCCCCCGAGGCTCCCATCTCATCTCATTACATATACTATTAGCCCGAGCGCATTCAATTACCTGACGCTGTTGTTCCATCTCTCCTTATTTAACACACATTCCACTCTCTCCGTTGACTCTCTCGCTCGCACACATCATCACTATTCTCTCCTCGTTCCTCACCCAACCGGTCATCCTAAATCAGCAACGATCGAGGAGGAGTTGAATAAAAATAAATAAAAACCGAATATTAGAACAGCCACGAATTGAATTTGTACCTTGTTCTTGCTGTTTTGGTTTTATTTTTCTTGCTCCTATCGTAAATACAATCGTTACGCCCATGCTTTCACATCACCTGAGACCATGCTTATTATAATACCAGCGCCTCTACGTGTTTCTTGCATATCGTGAACACCTGTCCTGTTTTATTTTTCTCCTCTTGTCCATCCTACTCTCAGTACCTCTCAGTCGCACGTTTCAAGTTTACTTATTTTACTTATTTTTTAGCTTCGCCAAGCTTGTAAATTTTTTTTCACAAACGAAGGTGTTTAAGAGATACACTCATGTTTACAGATGTGAGTTTCGCACCAAGGCGGTCGTTCTTCTTGTCATGTAATCTTTTGTAAACAACTGCTGTTTGTAGCTATTTGCATTCTTGTCGATTCATCGGCCACTTGAGACTCGTCTGTTTAGCTTGAATTCAACTGGAATCTCCTCTGTTTTTCACTTTGGTTCAATCTTCACTCTCTGTGAGTTGTGAAAAAATTAAGCACTGTACGCAGAATCAGCCAGACTTCATAAAATACTGTTTAATACTCATTACGCTAATCATTAATAAAAAAAGATATTCGTACTCATTGATAATTTTCAGAACCTAATAATGTTCGATGAGATGATATAATCCATGCAAGATCGATGAGATAATCCTCTTGTGCCAGGTTATTCGGGAATAATCCTCACATAATGGGAATATGCTTATCACATTCTCAATTGTTGAGTTTTTGAACAATTTTTTCATGATATCATGCTTGATACTCAAGTATGATATTCATTAGTTGAAGACGTAATAAACACGTTTCGATAATCCACTGCTTCTCTTAGAGCAGATTAATTTATTCTCTTTTCTAGAATTTTTATATAATGTTATAAATAATTTATTAATAAGTTATCAAAGTTGATGATGTTCACATAGTATTCAATAAACATATATTTGATCTATTATCTCTAGTGGAATATGACTCTACCTCTATTTTCTTCACGGCTTGAATTCACTGATGTTCGCCAATAAAGGCATTTGAACGAGATGTATTTGAACTTGGTTGAAACCATAAAAAGTCTCACCAAACCAAGCCTTAATTATTCAATATTGTTGAATTTTGAACTTGATAAGGTAAATTTGATATTTTCATAATTCATCTATATGCTAAGGGTTGAAATCCAATAAAAACCAAACAATCAAAAAAATAAATAGAAAAATACCGAGCGTCTAATTCCACACCTCGTTTTTCTTGGCATTATCTTTCCAGAATGACTTTCAACGACTAGTTAAGGAAGAGCATTGAGCAACAGGAGGCGGCGTTGTCCTTTCAAGATAAGGGGCCAAAAGTGGACTCTTCTTTTTCCCACTCCATTATACGGAGACGCTCTCTCAACAGACCCAACTGCACTAGTGGAAACAATCCTCCTTCCAAAGCACACCGGATCTCATCTTGTCTCCTCCCAATTCCTACTCTTTTGACACCCTAGAGAAGAGAGAAGAGCTACTGCAGCGCTAACAGCTTCCTCCTTCTTTACATTGGCTCGTCCCTGCACTTTGATTTAGGGTCTTTGATCATATCACTGTACCATTGCTCATTTTATACAGTTTTACCTCCTTGTTTGAGATGCTCTTCCTTTACACTTGCTCCCAAAAACTCATGTTCAGATAGGCTTATATTTAATAGTCCAAAAAATTGAAAGTATATCAACGATTATAAGAAGTTTTCAACTAGTAATATAAACAGTTCGATATGCATATAAAATAGTGTAAATTTGAGTAGTAGCCTATCAAAAGTAGTAACCTTCCAGAACCAGTGACTTTTGACTTTTTCCTTCATAAAGTAGTTTGTACTGATTACATAAATTTGAATTACACCAAACTCATGACTGTCATAAAGTAACATAATTATTTTTATGGACGGGCGAATTGAAAAATTCCTATTTCAGTTTTACAATTGAAATCGAAATGACTACCATTTCAAAACGGAATCTCAGAACCGTGTCGTAATGAACGTTTTCGCCATACTCGTATGTAATACACAACTTTCCAAGCTAGATTTGCGTTTGGAAAATTGCCGTTTACAGGAGAATCAAAGATCAGCTGTTCTGAATGCGGGAATAATCATTTTGATGATTATTACAGCACTAGTCATCATTACGATGATAATTACAGCACTGAAAATCTAGCCCAGCTGTTTTTTCCGAACTCCGACGTATGAATAAACGAGTCAAACGAGCCGCCATGACAGTTCCATATGTGCGTTTGTGCTAGTGTTGTGTTGAGGTTATGTTGGCTTCAGTTAATGTTTTCAGTTGTTTGAAGTTTGAATAAATCCTTCTCAGTCTAGTATGACGAAAAAATGTACATAATTCGTGTGGAAAAGTTTACAAACTCATAATTATTTTCCAAACTTGCGTACCACTTGTTTGGAGAACATAATTATTTGTTTGTAAAAACGCCTTTTCCACACTCATTATGTAATATACTATTTTCGATACAGGAGGAACTTTTCGATACAGTCCAAATTCCGTTTTTTGATAAATTCTTCGTTTCAAAACCAGCTGATGAAAAGTAAACAATGTTCAAATTGTTTAACCTATAAAACTGTGACTGGAATCAAGTACCAGTATTTGTTTGTCAATTTTTTATTTACGTATTTGTCTGAAATCTGAAGTTTAAATAGTTTAATATACTTATAACTTGGTAAATATGTTGATAATTTTCACTTTCAATCAGTACTCACAATTTTGTTGATGGTCAAATGCGTTTTGTGGCACTGACTGATATGTTATTATTTACATATTTTCTAAGTTATAAGTTAATTATCATCAACAGTTCAAGTAGGGTAAAGACAAAAGAAGAAGTTCAATATACGGTATGTTGATTTTTATAGTACTTACCTACACTTACAGATAACTTAATACTGGTGGTATATAGCTATATAGCCTAATGTTCTGATACTGATAACTTCACTGGTAGTCGTAGATAAAATAGAGTATGCAACGGTTGTATTAGGCCTTTAAAGCACTCATGAGATACTTAGAGCTCTCGCCACGCTCGCTTTGCTCGCTGCTCGTGGCTCCAACTCATATCTCACCTCATGCTTTAAAGGCTCCCATTATACAACCGTTGCATAAACTACTATTACTTTTTACAGAGCTGAATATTGACAATAATGACACCAGCCGGATTTCAACTTACCCAGTCTACTGAGTAGGGTAGATTTGATTTAAAATTGATACAATTGAAAAATTCTTTTTCAAGAAAAATTATGGGCAATTTTTTACTCCAGTTTTCCACTCATTATTCTCCTGCTATCAATTACTACTGCCACCTTGCTACTGCTAAGGCTCGACTGCTATCAAAAACTATCTCGACTGTTTTTCGACTGTTTCGAAAAACTATCTCCCAGTGAATAGTATTGTGTTCATATTGATATCATTGAGTTCATTGACTTCTGTATATTTTAAAATCAATCTTGCCTCATAATTCACGGATTGGGTGAAAACATTCACAGAGTGTATTTCATAAGATCTTATTGGAGTCTGACTTGTAGCCTATTTCACTGATAAATTCAGCACTCTTATTTACTGTACTGTGTTGTGAAAATCATCATTGACGAAATTTATTGAACTGATTATGTTTATTCGCTTCAGAAATATACTGTTATATCATGAAAAGTTTAATAATTGTATAATCTTTATCTAAAACCACTTTTGGTTCAAGTTTATCGAATAAAGTAGATGAGAGAGGGCGAGCGCAGGGTTTTCGCCGACATCATATCACTGTCAGGACTTACGCTTTCGGCAGCAAGAACTTTTCAGCGCCTTCTGATAATAGGTGGAGTGGGGAACGTAAATACTTTGGTGACGTCATTAAAGTGGTAATGGAGTAGGTGGCGAGCAATTTATTCCAGGTAATGTCTCTAGCGTTTGCCTTTTGCTAACCTTCCTTCATATAACAGGGCGCTGCAGTTAGTGTTGAGGGGGTGGCTGGGAAGGTAGTTCAGCCCTTCTAAAACTAATGTCGGTTGCTACTCACCCCTCCCGGCCCCACAACTTTAAATTTAAGTTCGAGGCTCTCCTGGAGCAATGCTTTGGGGCTTTCTTTTCGGGCACGTATTCTCTGAAAAGTTTCCCTGGCATCCTTAATTTCTTTCTTTCGTCCAATCCACCCCGAAACGCTATAAACCCCCCATTTCCTCGAACATTGTTCTCATCACAACAAAATTCTCAGACTTTCGCCATGCAACGAAAGATTAAGCCACATCAGCATTCTTATACTCTTACACTCCCGTTCACGGAAGACATAATTTCTTCAATATGAATTTATATGATTTGACATGAGAAAATTCTTCTAGAAACGTTATTTATTTATTCAATCATTGATACAGTTGGCTGAAGTGAGTAACCCAACCAACATACAACACCGTCTTAAATGGTATGGCATACGATAATACAAAATACACAACACATAATCATAAGAGGAAAACACTTACTATCAATACATAATCTTATTCCTTATCTTATTCAAGGCTTTATAGAAGAAATTTAAATTAACATAAACAAGAAGAAGGTCATATTAAAAATTTCAATTATCACAATAAATGATAAATTCTGATAGTGAGTAAGGGGAGGAGGTGAGTAAACGTTTTCTCAGCAACTTCTCGTATAATAATTATCTTAATCTAATCTTCTGCATAGCGAGCCGGATCGGATAAATAATGGATAAGGGCCAGTAGTATGTAGAGGGCTGGGACAGTAAGAATTTGTTTTTCCTTGAAGTTAGTTCTACAACTCTCCCTAAAACCAATTCTAAATATTATTCTCAATGTTTTTTTCTGCACTTTAAAAACTTGATCTCGCAATGCAGAGCCACCCCAGAATAAAACACTATATCTTATCAAAGACATGAAAAAACCCTGAAAGACCGTCAACAATGTGGGAAGACTCACAACATCTCTTAACCTTCCAAGAACAAACAGGACTTTAGAGAGCCTACCACACAATATTATGGTCTCCTCCTTCCATTTCAATCTATTGTCAACACGTTTTGATCAGTTAGAAAATATATTTTGAAAGAAAAGAACGGAGAAAATTCAAGTACAATAAAACATTGAGTAAATCTTTTTTCTACTACAATCAAATTGTGAAGAGTTGATACTTAATTCAGAGTATTCGATCATCTGGAAACATCAAGTTCTACTCTAATAACGGTCGGCGTTAGACAATAATATAGACTGTGAACTGAACAATTGGTCTTCAACGTAGGGATATAGATGAAGTAGATGAGACTCATGAATCGAGTCATGACACCTGAATAAACATCAAGAGTTGTTTAAGCTTCATTGTGTGTTCAAGTACAAGATAAATCAAGTGTCGGCGGTATGCAGCCGCGATTCAAGAGGAGGAGAACCAAACGTTTGAATGATGAAGTGAGAAAATAAATATATACGAGAGGATATACGAGGAAAGAAAAAAAATGACTAGGAAGGCTTGGCTTGGAGAATGATTTAAGGCTTATGTCGGCGCTGAGCCGAGAAGTGTTAATTACGTAAATTCATTCCGATTTCGTGAGCTAGGAGAGGTTTAGGCTTCTTTGTAGAATGGGAGATGAGGTGGGGATTTATAATTTGTTTACGCTAGGGTCCCCAGCTTGAGACACAGCACGATGAATAGTGAAGACTATAGCAAGTGAGCAAAAAGAAATGGCTAATTACACGAGCGGACAAAGCAGAGAATGGTGTTGAAAAAGCATGACGATGATTGAGAGGCCTTCTCCTTCTTTTGATGAAAATCCTGGGATGAAAGGAGAGCAGGATCAAGAAGAGAGTAGGAAAAGTAACAGGAGAAGGAGAAATAAGAGTAAAGGAGGGATAGACAAGGGGAAGGAATCGAGTGAGAGAGACGTTAAGTGGGCATTCAAGGCTAAACCCGATGCTTTTAAGGAATGTTTCAGCTCGCTATTTGTTCAGCGTCAAAGCTGCCCCTTCAAAAGTCCATATATCTCAAGTAGACATCGATGATGCATCTTGATTTTAACACCAGTTTATTCGTGGCGAGTAACTTCATCCTAGACTAAAAATTACACTACATACGCGCATTTGAAAAACGTTTTCAATGGGCGGATGAAAATTTTAATAATTTCATTGCAGTATTGAAAAGTAGGATTATTCTTAGATATTGATAAGACGTGATTCTTCTGTATTATATTTTGCTTAAACATTGGTTATTCTACATAGTTATCTTCTGAATTTTCTTTATAATTTCAATCATGAATGTCTTCTGTAGTTACAATATTATGAGCAAAAGTGTTGAATACTCCACAATGATTCGGAAGTTATAAATAGTATCATATCATAACATGAGTTTTAGAGTAATATCATTAGATGAATAGACTTGTTAGTGCATTAACAAAAATAAGAACCAATAGCACAGAGTAAAGTTTTGCGCTGATAGTTTGCTTTAATCAATAGTTTGTTTTCTGTTCTAGCACAAACTGAAGAACATTCTATTTTTGTGCTAATAGATTGCTTTTAATAGTGTGCTTACAGTATTATATTAGAGAGAATCGCTTCTCCAAAAATTGAGTAAGTACGATTAAAGAGATTGTAGGACTTTAGTATTAGATGAATCGGGCTACTTACTATTCCATACAGTATTTTTTTCAGGAAAAACAATTTTGAGTTATTATTCTGGAATCAGATTAGTAAGACAGTTACAAGAGTTTGTTAGCTGAGTGTTTGTGATGACCCAATTTTAAAAAAGGTCAACAACCTACTGAAAATATAGGTCAAGAAGCTTTGTCTTATCTGCTTGGTTACTGATAAGAAGTAACAGTGAAATTTGGAAAAAATATTCCTCTAATAAATGCAAATTACATACCTGTCTGCTTTAATTAATTATTATGAAACCGGTGTTATATTTATTACTAGCACCACCAGAGCATACATAACAGCAATATTTGACATTTGCCAAACAGCTGTTTGATCGGCATCTGCGAACCGTTCAACAGCTAGCGGTAAAATTCGAATTTGATAACATCATGCTCATTATATCGCCCATATTACCTCGGACGAGTTTAATAAAAATATAAAATTATAATATTTGCTGTCTTACCTTAAATGTTTAAATGCTGCTGCCAAAATATAAATGTTACCACTCTGCAACATTATGCCTGTTTCATTGTTATTATTTGTTTATTAATGTCTATCAAACTTATCAAGGCCAAAGAATATTGAAAAGAAATTTAACAAATTATTTATACAATTTAATTATTATGAATGTATAACCTGACGGAAAATGACGTCATACTAGCTACCTCGTGGAACTTTTGAGCCTACAAAAATTAATATTGTGATAACCTCAATTAGTAGATTTATAGGAGCTTTAGATTTAAGTGTATTATATGTTAAGTGTGTAAAAAGGTGGTTCGTATGTCCCATATACTCAGGTGTGTTACTCAAAAAGTGATCTATTTTCTCTCAAATTCAATATGGACGTCGAAATTATGAACTGACCAATGAGAAACTTATACGTCGAACTCAACGCCCCTTGATACCGAGCTTCAACTTCCGCCTACGACCTTGACCCATGAAGAAGAGCAATGCTCATTCTATTCCATCAACACCCCTGCTTGCGAGAGGACCGGAGCAGACCGCCGTCGAGGACGTCTACAAGAGATGAGCGTCGCCTAGGGTCCCGACTCAAAAATTCCTCATCGCCTGGTCAAGATTCCTCCAAATTCCCTGTTGGCGTTAGAATGGACCACAACCCTCATGGAGCTGCGCCCAAGTCTTCGAACGCGTAAGCAAATCATTTAAAATTTGGCCACTTCGAAAATGCGCAATTAACTTGAACACGAATTCCCATTTGAATTAACGAACCACCTGAGTATATTAGATTGCTAAGTTGAAAGACTTTTAAATTAAGAATAGCTTTAATATCTAAATCATTGTTGATTATTCCTATTAATTTATTTATTAAAAAATTCATTGACAACTAAAAGTCTGAGAATAAATCTTATATACATTTTATTCTTATTAGAAGCATGTAGCAAAAAGCAAAGGAGAATATATTAGTCTGTTATTTAGGCGATTGGCCTTTAATATTCTATTGAATTAATCCTAGCCATTCTCTCTGGGTATTAGGCTAAGCAATTATGATTGATATTTGAAAGAATTATTATTAATGATTTTTTACCTCGACGTGCATTCCAGTTTGGCCATGTATCAAAGTGAAGTAGCTGAATATTGAGTCATCATAATTCAATATTCCTAGTGATCTCACTTATGATGCAGGGTATATGGCGTGTTGAGCAACCAATAGAAATATATTAATTCATTTGCTACATGAATATTGTGAACTTCACTTGGAGTGTTACACTGAGTACTATTTTATTTTTTGTTCGACTTGGTGAAGCGAATCTTCTAACCATTAGAAGGGCGAACATATGAGTGTATCACCATATCTGTATTCGACCCTGGACACACTAGAAAATTAACGATTCAATTGGTGGTTTGTGTTTGAAAGTACCAATATTCTCACAATCCATCATTTGTCTAGTTTCATTCGCTGCTCTAAGTCGAGTAAATTTATTGAGCCTGCTCATGTGCCAAGTAAGTACCTTCATCCACCTTGATGAACTGATGAATAAAATTTTATATACTGATTTATCTAAATTTGCATTATTTGAGACGTGTTGCAAGCTGCACACCTCCTCAACCTGTACATGCTGATACAAGAAATTGTATTCAGGATTTATTCAACATAATAAATGAGTTTTCCATCAGTTATTCTCATCTTTGAAATTTGGTGCTTTCAGTGAATTTATTATAAATTATTATACTATATTTATTATTCAGTGTGGCACAGAGTAAGGATAACATGACAAACTCGAACAACTGATTTCTAGCCTATATTACCAATACCTAGAAGATTTTTAATTTCTTACTATACATGAAAGTACGATTATGACGTTGTAATTGTGATTTATCCTTATCTCAGAGAAGTGTTGGAGCATTGAGCATGTAAGTGTGATACAGAAGAGATCTTATTCATGTGTTACGGTCGGTCCACTGAAAATTAAGATCAAAGGCGAACTGCAAATAATGTTTTATAGTATTATTCGAGATGGGTTACGTCACAGTGAGAGAGGCGCCCTTCTGGCAGAAATGAAGAAGTAAATATCAGTTATTATTCCTTTTGCTGACGCAAAGAGGCGTTAAAAAATCCCTAGCTTATTTCGAGAACATATTTCATCTCTATTCATGGAGGCCCTTAGCGACATGACGACATCAGCTTACCGCAGAAGCAAGCGGGTGGTTGTGAGAGAGGGTGACTGACGGCAGGGGGATGATATTATGAGGGTGCGGTTCCATCTTCTTCTCCTTGCTCTTTGTCCACTCAACGTCCTTCCCTTATTTCCGCTTCGAATGAGATCTGGTCACACAGTCATTTCAACTGTATACAGCAGCATACGTTTAATAAGAACGAATGAGTCAGTCTAAATGTGTCCGGCCAGTCATATTTGTTTAGTGTGTAAGCGTGAGATTGTTTTTCTGCTTGAGAATAAATGGATTAATTTCCAAGAAGAGTCTTTGCTAGAGCCTTTTGTATGTGATTGTGGTTGATAATATGAACAATTAAGTTAATAAATGAGTTTTTATAATTTCATATTTATATATTCATAGCGCCGAGTAAACAAGGTGGTGTTTTTATCAAGGCTTAACATTTTCAACATAATTTGATATTTTATAAGAAATTATGGGAAAAATTTGGCGAATCAATAAATTTGGTGCATCCCATATCTCTAAATTTAAAAATTGTATAATACGGTATTTCTCCTGGACATCATTATTTATCAAAATTTGGTATAAAGACTATTTGGACGTTAGTCTGTGTTTTTAGCCAATAAGTTCATTATTTTCTGTGAATGAATAAATAAATATGCTTATATAATGATAAGAGTCTGATTATCCTGACTCAGTTACAAAAATAATGACGAGAATAATTATAATATTATGCTTATGTAAAAGATGCGATCAAAATGCGATCCTGTTCAAAGAAACTGGGACAAAACTCAGATTAAAGGCTTTGCACCAATTTCAGGTTCGTACCATATTGTGTAAGTTAATTGGATTCAAGGATTGAATTTTTTATGATCGTCGGCTATTTTCTCAAAGGGTGATGCCCACATGAATTCTTAGGCTTGTGCTTGAGTACGGTAGTGAGAGTTATGATGAGGATGATGATGATGATTTCGACTACTTTTCACATATCTATGTGATTGTACTGTGGTGAAAGAATTGTTCCCAGAACTCGAATTTGGGTTCTTGTAGTTATAAGACCATTGCGTTATCGCTCACGAGTCACCTAGTTATTCAACGGATATGTCCAGTGATCGGAAAAATTCTTAATATTTTTTCCTGTTAGTATAGTGGTGTCTCCTGAACTAACAAAAGCCCCGTCTTTTACCTCATAAAATTACCTTATGAAAATTTTTTTAAGTTCACTGCAAATTCAATCTTCTAGTTTTATCATTGGCCATTAGGATAAACGACAATAATAAATAGGCTTCTGTGAATGAGAAAAAATATTTCGCTATAAATTATGACTGCATTGATATTTTCATTTTTCATCGCTGTACCTCGAACCGATCATTAATTGAGTTGGGACGTATGTGTGGTATTGGCTACGGTTCATGTTGTATAATTGAAAAAGGGAATGAGAATTATTGAGCTCATAAATCGCAGTTGCAATACAACGCATTCTGATCAACATCTGCTGCAGCACACCCTCTTCCTCGCTCTGTTATCATCAACCACGATGATGTATTTATTAGGAGTTTATTGCGATTGGTTCATGAATGAGAAACTGCTTATTGCATAACCAACTATTCAATTTTAGAAATCCACTCATATATTCAATCATTCCTGATCATGGTTATTGTAACTTATTAACATAATATATAATCTCATGGAGCTCTCTGAGTTCATCGAATTATCTGCATTCTTCACAATAAAACATTTATTGGAGAGAAATCCAAGAATGGTGTAGTCGTAGTTTAAAAGAAAGATGTATTTGCTTCACTTATTAGGTTAGTGTTGAAGGAGAATAATGTACTTATATAATTCTGATTTAATCTGGGAACAGATCTGTTTTCTTAAGTTAAAAAAGGTCCTTCTAGAAGGAATCATAATCTACTGATTACTTTTTATGAATCGTGATGTATCTACACTTAGTTTGGGTGACTTCATAAGAACAAAGCAATGATAAATTGTTCTGAAAACTCGATGAATAAAGACAAAATTAATGTATAGTTCTATTGATGTTCTTTCGATGAGAGTGAGTCAGTTAATTTTCAGTTAACATAACACTCTATTATGAATAATTTCTCACTAGAGAGAGAGAGAGAGAGAGAGATTCTCATCCAATAGAGAAAACAGAAGATGATGAAAGAATTGCACGTGAGAGAGATATGGAAGAAAGAAATGAATTATTCTCGATGAATCATCAGGCGCATGGCCAAGAAAAAATAAACCAGAGGAAGTCAGTGCGAACCTTGAAGGGATGCAGTGATAGTATTGTGGTTGAATAAATTATCAATGAAGAAAAAATACTATTAGGAGACGATTCTATTTGCATTGTGATTTAGAAGGGTGTGTGTGGTCACCGCATTGATGATAGGATCACATGATTTTTTTCGACTGAGTTGTGTTTGTGTGGTGGCAAAGCAGAGTTTGGGGTTGATTCTAGTGTGGGGGGGGCTGGGAGAGGGGTTGTGATTGCATAAATCTGGACTCAAACAATGTCTGTCGGCCAACAGTGAGACTCCAACATCTGCGGTGAAAGCTTGTATTCATTCGCAACTTGCCACTATATCCCGGGCATCAACGGAAGGGGGGGGGGGGTGGTTTAGACCGGGAGTTTCTGACAGACGAAAATATATTATTATAGATCTTGTCACAAGGGTGCAAAACTGCTCATCTATTATTGTTTCTGGCAAAACAATCATCATTGTCTGAGCTGTGGAAAATAATTATTGTTCATATCTCTGTTTATAAATTATTACACTGAATGATGATGAATCTCATCATAAACCAAACTGACCTAGCTACAAATCAACTCGATTATATGATACAATTGCATGTTGATATCCATTGAACCAAATTATAACAATTCACTGGTTGAAATTATTCCTTCATACTTTATACTAAAGTCTCCCCAAATCTATGAGTCCAAGTAAGTTCCACAGGATGTTCTTCTCATATACTCATCACAAGAAATTTGAAACAGTTTCCGATTTGAAGGAGGAAAAAGAGATAAGACAATAGAGTTAAAAAACTAATATCAACTGATGACTTCCTGTAGCTTAGTTAATTTTATTAATATATTGATTGAATGACAGTCTCTTCTCACAATAAATTGCAATCTTCATGATTACATATTCAATTATTGCTGCAATGGTATAGTATAATAAACTGAGTTCAGTAGTAGTTCGAATAATATGTTTCGAAGGTGTCATCACTAGTACAAGATACATCCATTCATTGTAATTGGATAATATTATTATAATAAGCCATTCCAGCGGATAGACTGAAATTTGTTCAGGAAGTTTATAACGACTTCAGATATCAATTTCATTCCATGTTTCTTGTCAATAATATGGAATAACGAGTCTTCAAAATGTGACACGCGTTACGAAATATGTGCAATAGGAATAGAAGGAAAGCTCGTCTGTTATCATCCACATGAGGAAATATGAGTCGAAAAGCGTACATCATTGTATCCTCAGTTTTCGACTTACAGAATCCGTACAGTAATTGAATTGAAGCCTAGAGAAATAGTAGTGATCGTATGCTAACAAATGCCTAACGAGAATGTAAATCCCGAAGCAATCTGTTGAACGTGGGAGCTGCGCTGAACCAAGATGTCCCGGCGGCAAAAGAAGGAGCCCAATGCAAACCGCAAGGAAAATATAACCTTTCCTATTCTAATGGAAAACAAAGAGCAAATCGCAGAGAACATCCTTTAAACAAATACAGCCGCCGACGTCACGAGCACGATAAAATGTTTGCCCTTTCCACATCACGAAATATCCGACTGCTCCAACATTTCTCAAGGGATAAAGATTCTACAGCGAACAAATCCAAGCATGGATCTCCTCTGCATGTTGTATGCATATTACGCTACCGCGGATAGTAATTGGAGTTGAAATAAAAAATAAGCATTACCTTTCGAACTAATCATTGTTAAAGTTGAGCATATCAAGGAGCCGCATTTGAATAAGTTCATTTGTAAATTGGAATTGTCATTAAATTCTTAGAAATATGACAAAATTTCTGTTTTACAGTTATATGGAGTCTTATAATTATATTGTACTCTATTTGAGTTCTAAAAACTATAAATGCACTTTGTATGAGTAAAGTATTAGGCTACGTCCCTCTCTCTGGAAAGTATATGTCATGTACATGATAATCAGGGCATTTTTTCTGTGTAATACATCTACATACCTGATATTGTTAATTATTTGAGAAATTTCGTAACTCTCAAAAATCCCAAGCAATTGTTATAATTTCCGAATCCTCCATGGAAATCTATGAAAACTGACAGTTTGAATCTCCTCCTACACTCAAATGCTATAAATGGAATTGAATTTAATTTATTCAATTTATTCAATTCAATTTTATTTCAATTTAAACACACATAAAGACACAATGAACAATATAATACAAAAATTAGTAAAACACGATAACAAAATAATACATTATTAACAAATTCAACAATTACTGTGGTGGGGTGTGCTTAAAAAGATGGGGGGGGGGATGAAACTGAAAAAATAAAGAAAAGGGAAAAGGTAAGCGAGTCCACTTGATGAAAAAAAAATACTTTTTACTAAAAACAAAATCAAAAGTTTCACTTATTACTAAAGCAGACACAGAGAAAAAAAGGCAAGGCTCAAGGAATTTAGTTGCAAATTATCCAATAGCGAAACTCTAGTTCCTACATGTCAAAAAAATAGTTACTCTTAATCCAGTTTTTTATATCTAGTTTAGTCTGTTTGCTGCATCTCGAGTTTGTGAGAAAATAATTTGGAATTTGATTTATTACTTTGGAACGCATGTAAATTAATTGTCTCCTTATACCTTCTGTATTTGTGTTATAAGAAACGTATCTGTTTGCAGAGGCTCTTAAACGGTAGTTATTTGCAATAGAGTTTGGGCTGTTAGGAAAATTTGCCTTGTATTTGATTAGATAATCGATTAAATTTCTCACATACAATGATTATATAAATGAATAGATTGTATCTATTCTTCCCTACTACTTTTTATTACAGCGAAACAAAAGTGCACTAGAACTTCTAGAATTCTAAATGAACTAGAATTTCTAGTTTCTCCTTGATTAGGATACAATGGAAGAAATCAGTTTCGGTAGTTGGTTGAGGTGTAGTAGGATAGTGCAACGAAGACGAAGAAGGATAAAAAATTACTCGTCCAGAAAATAATTTGGAGGAAAGATATTTAGTGAAGCTTTAAAAAGAGAGAATGATTGTAAAGGCGTGTGAAAGATAGGAAATATAATATGGAAAATGGATGAAGGGAAAAAAGAACGATGGCGTTTGATAAGGCGGTAAATCAGAAATGTGGGAAGGTGGGGTTGAATGGGCTATTGAAGAAGGTGGAGTACACCTCCTCACGCGGAATTCCAATGTCACATGGTAAATGTGTTCGGGAGCTGTTGGACAGCGGAACAAATCATGTGACACGAAGTGAGACGAATGAGTGCGAGTGGGAGAGAAAGATAGTGAGTGAGCGATTGTTTGTTCTGTATGCTAGAACCGAAGAAGTTGGAGGAGAAACAAATGTCGGCTTCTCTTGGCTCACAATCACTTCATCTTTTATTTATCCAATGAAAGACAAAGAAGAAGAACTAGCCGGGAAAGTGAAAATGAGCAAGACGACGGAAACGGATTGCAAGTTGGTTGGCCCCGTTTTTCCTCACCGTTGTGCGCCACTGGGAGTTAATAATTTCGGTGAGAACTCTCGGTCGTTTTCGCCTCACAAGGGACAAACTGCGTCTTGCAAACTTCTTGGTATGGAAATTTCACAAGGATACGCTCGAAATTGCCCACACCCCCACATCCAGACAACCAGTTTTGTCAATAAATATGTATCACAACCTCCACTCAACTACAAAATTGAACAAGATGGATAGAGGTCAAAGTTCCATTTTAAGAAGAATCTACTTCAATGAAACTACTTAAAATAGAAAAAACTAGGCTGAATGATTTTCGTTGCTTACATGTTATTGCAAGATTAGATTATTTTTCTTTTATGATTTACATCGCTAATAAACAGTGTTCTACATTCTGCTTAATTCTGTACATAACAGTGTGTAAGTGTACAGTGTGCAGTGGAATTCTGTGCACGAAACCTGATACAGTGTACACTATACACGAAATCTGTTATTTTGATATTTATGGCTGATGCTTTGTCAGTATCGTATTTGAATGCTTGTATCGTATTTGTAATACGAATCGTATTATCGTATTTGTAATACGTACTTTATACAAATTTTTATACTTCATACCTATCGTATTTGTAATACTTGTATGGTTTTTCGTAATTATTCGATAGTTTTTACTCAGAAAATTAAAATTTCGGCATGATTTGATCAGAATATCAATTTCGTATTGAAACTATTTTTTTCTGATATGGTGAAAGTATGGTAGGTTACTGAATGTCAAAAGAATGGAAAATCCAGGAATTACACGTACAAGTGAAACGCTAAACGATTGAAGTTCGATTGTCTGACTGACCAGCGCAAAAAGCGACGCATTTCATGTTGAATTCAGAGTCACAAAAGAATCGATCACAACATAAAAACGCATTCTCTAATTGGGTTTTGATACAATTTTCAAAAAAAGCTATTAAAATGACCACGTGGAAAAATTAATGAGTTTTGCAGTGATCCGCAATTAAAAGCACTCGAATTAAAATTTGAAGCATCAGATTTCCAACTCCCCTAACTATTCATCCATAGTCGTTTTAATAGTAATAATCTAGATTCTAGGTCATCATGCTGAGACTACATGGAAGTACAGTATTTCCATTCACTAATGATATGACCATTTGTATCATAATGTAATGTTGTATTGAGATCGTTGCGACTATGATAATTTCATGTATGTTGGTTTACAAATGCAATATTTCCAATGGATCAATTATCTTAATATTGTATTTGATAATTTATAAATAATATTCTTGATGATTTTAGGCTACGTAGTTAGCCTTCCGAGTTCTTACTTTCATACTTTATAATCAAGCTCTTTTAATATATGTGATCCCCAGTGCATGAAAAAAGATCAGAGTTATCCAAATCCCACTCAATACATGAATTACATTTTTTGTAGCATACGTAGGTTTTGGACAACCATGTGCCTCAAGCAATCAACATCTACATTAGCAGGTGTATGGGTCAAGGAAGGATATTTCAAAGAATTTATATTCATAATTTATACGACCTTGACATAGGAAAGGGAGCCAAGATATTCAGAATACAAAATCAAAGCGAGCCACTTTAATTCACATGAAGCGAGCTTTTATAAGCATTATAGCGTTCTCAGCAGGTGCAGACAACTTACATTTGCCATCTGCTGGCCGTATTAGCATCCTCGATCATGAGATGATGACTGCTCTCGTTGAGAGGATAGTTATAGTGAACGTAAAGTGTCTCGCAACGTCGAAGATGAGAGTAGCCTACTGAGGATGGCCGAGGTTGGTCACCTGCTAATAGCGCGGTCAGTGGAAACCATCTGCTTGCTGCTGCTGAGAGTGGTGGTGGAGTGGCGCCGCTCATGCAAATTTATGCTAAGCTATGTCATTTACATATTTCCACCGTAGCTGTTAATTTCCGCGCGAGCAGTACGCGCGCGAATCACCTCGCGTACACATGTGTATGTATGCAGTCGACGCGCAAAACCGAAACGAATTTGCAGCAACGACAAATGAGCGAGCTACACCGAACAGACGCTGTGCTTCCGTCGTCAACCGGTGACAGTAATCCGATTATCCATTGAACCAGGAGTCCAGCACGATTCTCGTTTCCATCACTAGAAACAGGTGGAGGTCGTGATTTATTACGTGAGTTATTCTTCTCTCGCAGTGTCGTCGGCTTCTCTCGTTGTACGTACTTCGATTACATTGAAAAAATAACTGTGATCTGATCACTTATAAAAATCTTCTTCTTCTGTCTTCTATGATAATAAATATTTTTTATCAATATTGAATCATTTCAATCATCATAGGTTCGTTAACAATAATCATTATTATGAATAGAAAATATTCATGAATAAATTGGTAGCTTCTTGGGCTACATGTAATTTGGAAACCATCTTACAGAAAAATTCAATATCAATCAATTCATCCTTGCATCTTGTATATTGGACTTTTATCCATAATTCAAATCCAAATTAATTGAATCCAATACATATAGATTTCAATTTAGCAAGAATTTTGAATAGCCTAGAACAATCAACATGAATATCAGATATCAGAAAGTTTGAATTTTATCAAACAGTAGGCCTACTTGACAACTCATTATACATAGCTTTGTTTATAAGTTGAAACTTTGAAGAACAATTTTTAGGGAGATTCTCCAAATTTGATTCAATTGTTCTTTGGAAAAATATAGAGTTCAATATTGAAAGTGGTCATGCTAGAAGTATAGTCGTACAAGGATGACGTTATTCGAGAATTGGAAGTCAATATCGCTGTGCAGTAGAATCATCGAGCTGTTCTATACACCTCTGTAGGAGCTATTAGTTTTGTGGAATTCCAATTTCAATAGCAAACAGTTGTTGGTATATAGTAGTGTTCTCAACTCAAAAACCTATTGAATAGGGTTTGAAACGCACATGGAAAACCTCACACGATGTATTGGATAGTTCAAAATCTAAACTTCAGACAAATAATAATTGTTTCATCCACGAACTGGAATAATTGTTAAAATGATTATTGTTTGTAACAATAAAACAGTTGCAACAAAATGTTATTTCTCAGAAATGTGGGAACTTTCAAATCAATCGATAATGCCATAGAAACAAAATGTTGTATTGAATGTTGAAGCGGGTTTCCATAACTATTAACTATTCAACCCGCTTGAATTCAGAACTAAAGTAATCGCACACTAGTTTGGCAAACTCAGGATCGGCTACTCTAACCATAGTTGAATTCCACCCCAGCGATGTAGAAAACTCGATGTAGATAATGAGAGCAGCATTAATGAACATTAGTGAATAGCAGCATTAGTGAACACTTCAAATCGAAAAGTGTCTTTGTTTGAATAGTGAGTCCCCGCAAAAATGGATGTTTTTTTTTTTTTAATATAACGTTTTGTACTTTCTAGTCAATATAGGCTATTTTACCTCAATAAAATAACCTATAAAATTATATTATCATGCATGGTACAAAACTAGAGAAGATCTCTCTACATTAATTATCAATCTAAGTCTCTTTGGAAATATCTTCAATTTAGATCTTGAAAATATTAAAAGTAGATTCAATGAAGAGTCAGCTAAGGTACTCAGGGTTATCACATTTCTATTTTCCAGCACAAGCATGGAACTCATGTGGGCATGACAAAAAGCTGGTCTGACCCGAATTTTTTGGCAGTACATAGTAGGCCTAACACAAGTTAATTACAGATTATAATTATTTCTCAGTAACCCTTGACCGGATTTCCAAATTTTATCTATTCTGTTGTCTCTTTTTGCTTTTGTGACACAGCGATAGTCTTACCAACCCCTATATTTTTATCGTTACTTTGCTTCTACCGATTCAATTACTCCTCATTGTTCAATTAATTAATTGTTATAGAAAAATTAAACTAACTTGATGCAGTCTGCAGAGACCTCACTTTCAACGCGTCCTGGCAAAACTTATTCCGCTATCATTGATGTAGAGAATAAATGTGTGTCAGTAACGCAGCCTTGCTTGAACGAGGGACTCTATTGAGTATCAGCTTCCTCTATTATTTAATTAAAAGAAGATGCAGTCGTGACAGTGGTGTGACGCGCGGTGCAACGCCCTTGGTGCTGCTAGTCGCCCTTCAGCCCTTTGACGTTGATTTGTGACCGAGCCCTGAATAGATTTACGACCGCGGTCCCGAATTTTAATTAGCCTGCTGCACGCTACATTCGCACGCTGCCGCCACTCCGATGATGTGCTCTTATTCCCTCAAGCACTTTTGTCTCCACACTCACTCTCACCTCTGTCTCTTCTGCAGAACTCACACTCACAACGGCCAAAAATAATCAAGCCAGTCATTCTGTCTACATATTCACCTCGTCTGTCTCCAGTTATTGACATTTCAATCATTTTTGCAATCCTGGTGGGGGCTTGTCTGTCAATTGCGGTCTGGATTGATGGCTTTCTAAAGAAAATTCCTTCATAATTTCTTCATCTTATTCTAGTTAATTGTTTTATAATGATTTATTCTCAACGTACTTCAACGTAATATAATATTATAGACAAAATATAATACATACATGTATAATCTTCTGGAACCTATCAACTAATCAGCATTAGTAATGCTATTATTGTATAATATTATTACTATTATTCCATTCAAGATCAATCCATTATTGAGTAAATAATATACTCTGTTATATCTAATCATTTTATTCTATTATGATTGATGAATGATAGTTCAGTAGTATTAATGCAGTTACCATTTCCTGGAAATAAGGTAGTTCAGTCTTTAAAGATAGAATTAAAGAGAGAGATTAGATTTCAATAATAATAGTATATAGTACAGATGTACGAATAACCGGGTTTACAAATCTTGTGTTGAGATATGAGAGTAAATTTTGATTGGAAGATGAGTACGTTTTAGTGTTCTTATTTTTAAGTTTCCCGTGCAGAATGACATCGGTTATTTTTAAATAATATAGTTTCAGGTTTGAACAAGAATTATGACTTATTTGAGAATATGAATGAGATTCCCATTTCAAGATAGTATTTTTCTGATCTTATTTTTGTAATTATCACAAGAATGTTAGTTGTCGATGAAGTACCGATGATCCCATGTAATCATGAAAGTGGAAGTAACAGGATTTAAAATCTTTTATTTACGTGAATATCAATGAGAGCTTGTTTGCAAAGCTGAAAAATTCATTCAAGGTTAACAACGTTAACGATCCAAAAACTGAAATTTGGAAGAAATCAACAGCTTAGTTTAATAATTCTGCTAGTAATGTGATTGTAAGAATTTTGTCACATCCATTCTATGCTCTCACTAATCTAAAAAAATGTTTTGTTTCAGGTAATGTGGATACGATGATTCATTCTTCTTACTGAAAATTACCACTCAAACTACAGAATACAGGTCAAATTTACCGGGGCTAAATTCACAGGTACAGTAACAAGCTGCAAATGGACACTTTGACAAGCTGGAAGACTCTAGTTCCACTTAACTAGATTTTAGACTAGAAAGCACAATATCATCATAAAGTAATGATGTTGTGTTCTTTTATATTTATTTATCTATTTAGAGTATGGCTTTTAATAGTGAAATACCCAAAGGTTGTTTCACTTCGCCAGATAACATCATTTTCCACAAATGGAGACATGAGTCATAGTTCTTTTAAAAAGTTTATTTGGAAACATAATTTTTGATTTCACAACATTGTTGACTACTATGAATATTGAAATTACATAATGCTGGTAATCCAGATAGTCCTCGAAACTCTATTTGAATATATTCCAAGTTATGCTGGTATGCAATAAAGTATTCAATCATGATTACTTCTGGATTTTCTTACGAAGGAACTCTACAAAGAATAAAATTTTATTTTCCTACTAATTTCCTTTTTTTCTCCCCATTTCCACTACAATGAGAATTGTTCAGCATCTTCTCAATCAGTTCTCATTCTTTCTAACGGGTATTCTTCGAAATTTAAGAGGGACGTCTGACAAGACGCCGATAAAAGCTATTAAAGAGATTGGGTATTTCTCTATCTCGACGATAGGTGGCGGAAGAAGAAGTGGATGAATTCTCTCTATTGTTGCAGAAAAAGAAAAAGAATAACTTTTCCGCCTGCATCTCTGGCCGAATTCTCCATCTCTTCCCTTCAATAATCGGGTGATTAGGGAGCAATTAATCAACAGCTGTCTTCATTTTTCGAGAAGTGTTCGTTGTCTTGCCAGTTTCTTTCTACGATACTCGAAGATTTTCTGATTTCGTTCGATCTTCCAATAACGTTTGTGCTCACTCTATCTGGATGTGTCTTTCGCAGCTGAGGAATCCAATGTTAAAAAAAAAGATAGTAGAAGATAAAAATCCGCTATTACGTAAAAAATTGAATTTTACTACAAGTACGTTCCTCGAACCCAAGACAATGATGTCTATTGTCTTTGTCGGTACCAAAGTGGATAATTGCAATAGTTGTAAAATAATATGATTGTATAAGCGTTTTTGCATGACAGCTAAACCAGGTATTTCAGGAACTAAGATTTGGGATGATGTGTATGTTGATTAATTTCAGAATGATATCAATAAAAATTATTATCATCAACTATCATTATGCAACTATTTAATGTTTTTCATTCAATAAATCAACATTCTTATGAATGAATATGTATATTAGAATGAATATTCCATTAGATCCGATGCATCAGAGCACGATGAATGTCTAATGAAGGTTGACCATTTGGACAGTCAAGATAACTGATCTCCAGAATGATATATCTGAGTTTTGAGCTCATACATACATGACGTCATTGACATACGTGATGACACATTGATGACTCCCTTGCAATTGAAATATTATTCTTGTGAATTGGAAATCTATGGAGAAACATGATTCAGATTGTAGAATTACACTTGATAAATGTAGAGGTTGAGAAATCCAATTTACTCCGTCCATTGCTGAAGCTTGGGAGAATGCATTCATGGTTGAAGCTTATGAGAACCACTTAAGTACTTCTTTCCTTCAGTAAATACAACATTCTTTAATATTGTTGTTATCAGTGATAATCAGATCAGTGGTGGATGACAGAATGCAATTGAATATTTGATCAACCTATGTAGCTGTACAGTCTACTCATGTACAGTCTGTTACAGTCCACTGGCGGCTCGTACCCACGAAACAGGTGAAGTGCTGTACAGTAAAAGATACGGGCACTTCACCTGTTTCGTGGGCACGAGCCGCCAGTGCTACAGTCTATTCATGCGAGCTTATCAGAGGAAGAAAGCATGGAAAGAAAAACTCCTTATCGCTCTAAGTACATTAGAGGAGGTGCAACAGTATAATCTGATAATAGACTTTGTGTAACCTATAGTTCATAAATGCGCGTAATCTACCCCGTATTACACTTTTTGCAGAACTTCAAACTGTGACACTTTAAATCTACACCCTTTCTGACGTGCTTCTGTCGATAAGAGCGCTCTGACACGCAAAATTCACTTTAAAGAAGAAAGAAGTAACTGGCTTTGCTGCTATCTCGCGATCAGCCATTTCGAATGAATCATTTCTCCAAAGCAGCCGGTCAAGTAAAGCCTTCAACCTTTTAATTGTTATTCAGAAAACGTTCACGCAAATCCAAATCGTGATTGTGCTGTGTGAGGAAAAATTGTTTTTCCTAATCTAATTCATCCAATTTTCCTCTGAACGTGTCAGAAATACGTTCTGCCGAGTCCTTGTATTCCAATTTCGTGTTAATTCAATTTCCTATCTTAATCCCATTACATAAAATGTTTCGAGCAACTTAGCTCTCTATAAAAGCTTCAAAAGAACAATTACTGTCAATGCGAATCGATTGATGAACTGAAAAGCTTTTTGTTGAGTGGTTAGGGTGTGCAACTTTTAGAGTTGATGCTCATAGTGTGTCTTTTTCAATCATCACAACCCAGATTATTTTGATCGCACTTTGAGGAATTAAATACACAGTACTATATTTTAGTCACTTTATCTATGACAATTCTCGCTTTCCATTCATATTGATCCATTTCCAAACAGCAAGACATGCAAATGCTGAACAGCAAATTCATGTGTATCCTCATTTCCAGTATATGAGAGAATAAATTAGAAAGGATTTTCCAATACAGACATTTTCCAACAACAAACAACATACGTTTTATTATAATTGAGTTCATTTTACAGGTGTCAACAGATTTCACATTTTACAGCTCTTTTCGGTGATTCTTTCCCCATTAACGGGGCATGTCTCATATTTTAACAAACAAGGAATTATTACTAGGTTTGATAAATGATAAATGGAATAAATTGGAGTTATGTAAGTGTAATTCGAATGGAAAGCCATTACTATTCATTTGTTTTTATAGATTTTTAATGTTTGTATGAAATAAATATTGCTCTATCAAAGTCATATTGTATTATCACAAACTATTCTCTCTTTTCAAGCAACCACATAGCCGTGAATGAACATGAACCTACTTCTATTTCGAAACCAGATTTCAACCATCTAATTATAAATACGTTACATCTTATTTTATACGTTCTTAAGTTATAAAATTCAAATAATCATTATTGCCATAGTTGTGATTAGAGATTGAAAATGTTTTTCAATGTCATTAGTTTGAGAAATTCTCAATTGATTGAAGTATATTAGTGTCAAACGAGTTTTGTGGAACAAGCAGGCTGAAAAAGTTTAAATAGAGAGCAACCGAATAGGGAACAATAGTAAAGACCAGCTGGCAGGAGCTCTGAGTGGAAAATCCTGGTTGAGTTCAGGACTGTCATCTGACTCTCCATCTCTCTCTCGTATTTGGCTCCTGACGTTCATAATTAATTCAGAAATTTATACACTGAAGCTAGTTGCTCAATCAAAACTTGCAATCTGCTGCCAAGTGAAACTCACTCCAGCCAACTGCAGTTGCAACTAACTACTCATCAATATTGAACTACCACGATGAGGGCTGGATATGGGAATATTGTGGAAGTTTGTTTCACGTGATTAATGAATGAAAACGTCATTCGACCATAGAACTGGGAAATGCAATTACTTGAGAGGAAGATCAAGAAAATTAAACTTTCGAAGTTTCTTTGGAATCCATCCACTTTAGATATTCTATAGGCCTACCAAATCTTAGGCTGAATATGAATTTAAACTTGTTCAAACCTGAGAAAAAAAGACTTGAATTCGTGTGGTCATGTTTCTGTATTATTCAACATATGAATGGGGACTTCTCTATTACAAAGATGGTTACATATACAAATATTGATGATATTGTAGATAAACATCAGAAACCAACTGTCTATAAGGTGAATGCTTTACTATATCAGTGTTCGAGAAGTTTAATGTATTTTTTTCGATGCTAATGAATAAAATAGTTGTTATCCCGTACTGCATTTCCAATGATAAAATTCAAGAAAGTTGGTGATGACGTTGGATAAACGTTCAACAATATGAAACTTCAAAGTGAAAAAACAATAGCATCATGATGTAATATAGATTTAGCAAGCAGTGGAGTGGAGAGAAGAATCTCGATTGGGCGAATTTTTGTAAGGTATTAGGTGAGGTGGAGCAACTTCGTCGTGCGAACTCAAAGTAAACTTTACCATGGTTTCCTCTTTGGAAGAACCTGCGAACTGTTTAATTCCTGTTGTGTATCGAAGCCTCTCATAAACAGCATTTATTATGTCTAACTTTTAAAAAGTTCAATTTGAGGGCTGGCGGCGAAATGTACGCTGTAAATAACATCCATTCTTCTCAAGCTGCAACACAGTGAGGTTCGCTTTTTTGTGTAAAGTTGTTCCGATCATTCCACCTCCTCACATAGAAAAAGTGTCATAACTTGGATGAGTTAGAATACCGATACCCTACCTTTGACCAACTTCCAACTAACAACATCATTAAACTTACTGATAGTGGAGTTACTTACCCGGGAAACGATTCCAATTTATTCTGTATTCCGGTCGTGAACTGAGAATGAGAATATTTTAAATTATCAAACACGAGATTTTGCACAAAGATCATGGTGCAGTCTTTGAAACTTAGCCAAGAAAACTCGAGTTATTTCTTGGTTGAGTGTTCCCTCAGGGTAACCGTTTAACCTCCTTAGAGCTATGTGGAACTATTTTGTATAATTTATCAAAAACGAAATAATAATCGTTCCAAAGTTCCAACGATAAAACTTCATTTTACCACTGTTCTAACATCTCAATAGTAATGATTTTTATATAAATAGTAATTTCTGTGATAATAGTTGATTGTTTTCTAGGAGTTGAAAATATGGAATGTTCTGTTCTTGAATCTGGTAACATAGAACATGAGTGTTCGCACAGCATAGAGTACTAGAGCGCTGATCCATTATAATACATGCCTATCAAAAAAGTACCAGATCGCCATTCCAAGTCGTCTCATCCTGATTTTACTGTAAAGAAAATAAAGTAATAATAGAAATACGTTTGACAATCTAATAACAGATATACATGATGAATGGATATGTAGATAATGTAATAAACTCATAATAAATACAATAGTTACAAGTCACTAACAATAACAAATATCCATGATAAATGGATTTGTAGATAATGTAATAAACTCATAATATACAATTGAAAGTGGGGAAATAGTATTGTAGATGATACCCTATTAGAAGGGATGGAAATTGAAAGTTCTTCTCTATGCTTCAAACATTGATAATCAATGTTTAAAAATTATTTCATCATGGGAATAACTATACTTTGTTTTAAAGTAGATTTTCAAACATGGATTTTTTTTTAGTTCTAGTACGGATTTTTTAGTATTGAAGCCGGAACTAGACTTTCAACTATAAATAAAAAAATTAGGCTATATTCAATTCTCAATCTCATCTCATTGGGAATGTTTTGAGATGGTTTAGAGTTACTTCGTTAAATATATACAATTCCAAGTGAAAAGACGAGACATTGTCAAACCACAAATTCATCGAAAAATCTAGATACTGGTTTCTGTTGCTACGCCCTACAATTTTATCAATCTCTATGGTCAACTGAAACTCAACATGAAGAGCAGCAGTATTTATATTAATGGCGAAGCACCGTGATCGTCTGTCATCATTCCATCTTTTCCTTCTCATGATTCATTTCATTCTCTCTTCTCCATCATCTCCAAATCTCTCTGGGTCGCCTTTTGCCCGAACGTAACTCTGATTTCGAATGCAGTTCGATAGGACAAGTAGTCCCCGAGGGAATGATTCTGGGGCCATTTCGATCGGATGCGTTACGGACGCCACATACAATCAATCACTCCCCAGAGCTCGAGTCAATCGGTGCATTGTGTACTTAGGCCACCGTCTGACTACTATCAATGGAGAGTGCACAGCCAGTTCCTGTCACAAAACGGTTTGTCCGACTCTCTGACTTGTCTGTCCAAGCAAAGAAGACATTCCGGTAAGATGGAAAAAGACTCCAGCTCAATCAATATTGATTCAGAAATTATAAATATGCTCTTAAATTGTAGTAAACATTCCACAATTTAAAAACAAATTTACAATATTTGAATTAATATTGACTGAGCTGGAGTCACTTTTCCATCGTATCGCAATGTCTTCTTTGCTTGGACAGACTATAGCAACTAAGTTAACAATGGACCTCACTACTCTGCATGTACTCTTATGATCTCCTCCTCAGTGTACAAGACTAGAGATCTCTTTGAGTGATTGTCAAATACTTGCTACTTTTAATGAGAATAATTGTACTTTGATTGCTTCCATGTATTTTGATTGCATGATAAGCTTTCATAGCGTTAATATTATTGTAATAATATGGTATTATTCTATAAATTTCTACAAATTCTACTCTCCGAAAAATAGAGTTTCATCGTAGATTCCTTAATTTTGAAACAAAAAACTACAACTATTTTAATCATAGTATGTGGGAGGGTATAGTGGAGCCGCGAACAGAAGAGGCTTTGGCAAGATGGCGAAGGGAAGTGAGTGTAACTACGCATGCGCAGAACTATAACTTCTAGGGAATAATCACTTCAGCCAACCTAACGCTTTTACACTAAATTATAGTTCCAAGAGGCTGAATCAACAAAGCACACATTGCAACTGCCAATGTGATTTTGTAGTCTTCGCCATGACCTACCGTACATAATCTACAGAACAGGGCCGTGTCTCATAAATCAGCTGACTACGAAAACATTCCCTCAAGACATTTTTGATAATTATGTACTGAGCTTTACGGTAACCTCAAATAGGTAAGTTGTTTGCGGTTTGTTGGAATATTGAATGGTTTTAAAACAAGCATAATATGAATAAATATTAGTACCTAGCCTATTATGGTCTCCTGCAAATGGTAATTATATTTTTATTTAATTTCAATCTTTTCCCAGTTTGTTTTCATAACAATCTGTTGGCCATGATCGGTATTTAGCCACAAAAACTAAAATTTTTACAAATCAAAGTATCAATTTTCTCTACCAGAGAGCACAGACCCCGCACAGATGTACCATACTGTAATAATATTATGAAATATTGTGTCGCAGGGAAATCATATTTATATTAATTCCAAAAATAGAAATATGTTTAATTCAAGAATATATTATTTATTCTTTCAAATATATTTTATAATACTTCAATTGTGACAGATGGTGAGAGTAGAACAATTTTCATTTGGACTGATGGCAGCAGTGAATGGCATCCATGTTGCCAAAGGCTCTTCTGTTCGCGGCACCACTATACTTTGGAAGTAAAATATAAACGATTGAACTCTCACCTCATCATGAAGTGAACCATGGCTTTTGAAGAATGTTCGAATCAAGATTAGAATAATTCATATTCGTAGATTTATTTCAGTAACAAAGTGAGGAATGAAATAGTACCTGTATTCCAATCTGGTCCTTTCCATCAGTCAGTTTTAATTTGGATCTTTTCTAATTGTTGAAAAATGTATTTGAAGAGGAATAATATTCATTCCACTAAGAATAATGTCTTCAAGCTGGTATACTACTAGATACTATATTGTATTACCTCATCAATTCGCATAGATACACTCATAATGAATATTTGACAACGATTACAGATCAATAACATGCATGATGTATTCGATGAAGTTCGTTTGGATGATTCTTTATATCAGCTTCCATTTACTGATAAAATCATGAATAAATCAGTAGGTTCCAATCTCATTACCAGTGATCTGCAAGTATTGAACAAGTATAGGTCAACAAATCAGTAGGCTATCCTTTCTGCAACATTCTGGTCTTTATAGTAGCAGAATAGTCAACAATTGTGGTGAAATTCGATGGCTGATTGCGATGAGATAATAAGAAAGGTGTTCGTTTGAAGGCAGGCAGCGGAGGCCGCAACATGCTCAATGGTGGCGTACCGAGGTGCCGGTCATTACAGCAACTTTGTCCATTATGGTTACAGCTGCGCCATGTCGACTGTTGCCGGCAGCCAGCAACTTATAATTATTTCCTCATACATTGCGACCCCTATTCATCTCTTTCATCTAGTTTCAATGAGTGTCGGCCAAGCCTTGTGCAAGCGAATGTGGAGTTGAAACGGCATAAGTTGGAATAATTACGTCTGCCGAAAGTTTATAGTTGCTGTCCTTCATTAAAAATGTTGCCTCAATGAAGAGAACTACACTTTCGTGGTTCTCGACGTTCCCTCTCGGTTTCTGCCTGGATTCAGTTGTTCATTAACAATCTATTGAAACTATATCCTCACTTCTCAAAATTTGTGAGCTTGCTTGTGAGCATTGTTGCCTGTTTCCTATTCAATTTAAAATTATACTTCGTTTATGTTTCTAACGCAAGAAACCATCCTTCTAATTTCAAGAAATGTATTATGCTTGGAGAAAGGTACCACTCACAAAAAAACTCAAAATATTTTTCCATTTCTACGGACCAGTCTCGAGAAAAATGTGAGTGTCGAGAAACATGTTTCCTCCTAATCAGATTACAATTAATATAATCTGACACAGATTGTTTGTCTAGTGAATATTGAAAAAGCTTCTGACCTTGATGGTGGATAAATACTTGAATCACTTGATTCAGTTGTTTTAGACCGTAGGTGGAATATAGAGTGAGTAGCATTTATCCTTATAAAGAAGGAAATGTTGGAAAATTCAATGAGCAGTAATTCCTTCTTGGAATTGGTCCTTGTCCTTGGTCCTTGGACTTGGAATCTTAATCCTCTTCAGTTAAATGATGAGTGACGTTGACTATGATTTATTATGTTCTTTCCACATCAATGCTTGTTTTTGAAACATTCAGTTATCCCGATTGCAAGTAGCATGCTTTTCAAAAATACTGTGATATTTATTCAGAATTAGCAATTTCGATTGCAGTTTAAAAATATAGATAATCTCTTACGTTCAAAGATCGATGTATTTCAACCAGCTCCATGAATTATTGAACACTTGATAAAAGACGTTTATTGAATAACCTCTGATTATTCAGATATTTTTATTCATGAGTTATATTGACTTGGGATCAAGATCACGATGCATAATAGCCTATGAGTTTAGAAGGCGAGCTGCTACCACGGTGAGTCATTCAATTAGTATTTGAACCTCATCGCCGATAAAACCAACTGGAAACAATAATTTGTGAGAAGAAAGACAAAGTAACGTTCTATTCAAGTACGCTTATTCAAGCAAAAGCCAATGAGTTCAGCAAAAAAAACTCCCAGCATTATTTCCCTATCGAGTTTGGAATTTTTAAAAGCGGGGTCATATATTTGTCCCTCTCACGCAATAATTTCGAATGGGATCTGAATGAAGGGTCAGCTTGACAACTGTTAATCAACGTTTGTCGATAAATCTCGTTCGAGTTGAATGTGGGGATATCATTAAAACTGATCGAGCATCCGTCATTACAACCCCCTGCGGAAGCTGCTCATTAACCTTACTAAGTAATATGGATTGATCTGTTAGATGGTTTAAGTCATCCATTCAGCTGTCACTTGTATAAACAGTAGTTTGATGTGTTGTCCAGTTCGAGCTCCAGAGCTTTACAAGCTCTCAAGTGATCGAGGAGGATAGTATAATAGTTCTACTTAAGAAATATTTTCAAGATGTTTTGAAACTCAGAATCGAATTTTATGTAGTTGATATGAATTTTGATCAATCTTAATCAGAAATTTCACACTTAGATCATTTTTCTATCATCCTAGATAATTCGATAACGAGTAATAGTAGCTGATTCACAAGTTGGATAGCGATCATTCATATGTCTCACGAGCATAATGAACTTCTATATTTCGAAATTTTATAGGCTATTTTTCAAAAGTTTTTTTTGGTGATATTTTTGTGTTTTGTGTGTTTTTAACTCTCTTAAATTGAAAAAAAACTTTCAAACATTTAAACATTTACATCTTTGTGGATCATTTCAAGAAATACCACAATTTCATGTAGAGGATAATATTTTGAGGTTATTTTGCCGGTGGAACATCCTTTTAGGACTCCCCACCAAAAATGGCATACGCTAATAATAATAATAATAATAATAATAATAATAATGAACTTCAAAGCAGAAATTATAATAATCGAAAATTTTATTTCCTGTTTCATGAATGAATGAATCTGGGAATGATGACTCTCCCCCTATCATGAATTAAATAAGTCTCCTCAATTAATATCTCCTCAATCTTAAAATTACCTTCTGAAATCTTGATTGATCTCTAAATATGACTTGAACGGTTTTCACCTTTTAAATCGTAACATAATAATTATATTCTTGAAGAACGAAGCACTGTCTATGAAACCATTTTTTTTTCAAAAGCTAGAGACTGATTTTAGTCGAAAAAGTTTTCGTTTCCACACATTACACTACTGATGATTCAAGTTGTTAATCGAATAAATATAGGCTATTAATTTGGAATTTCCAACCTAATGGTCTATTCATAGTCAGTGAGCTCATCTATCTACCAGTAAATTACAGAAATCTCGATTACTGGATCGAACCCTGATAGCTCAAACAGCTGGGGTCCAGCTGGTTTCCAACAAGCTGGATTCAAGCTTGGAACTTACAGTCTGAAAGCTGTAATACAGCTTGATTCAAGTTAAGAAGTTAACACGTTACAAGCTGTTTGCAAAGCTTGAAAGTTCAAGTTGGAATCAAGTTTAATCATCCAAGCTTAAAAGTTCAAGCTGGAATTAAGGTTGATTCTAGCTTGAAACAAGCTGAACTGTAGCTGGAACATTCAAGTTTGATTTTAAGAATGAAAATTCCAGCTTGTTACAAGTTCAAAACTTCCAGCTTGATTGCTTACTATACAGCCTGTTACAAGTTTGAATTGGCTGGTTTGATCAAACTGGAACTTCCAATTCAAAATCCACTTAATTTACAGCTTAGAATCACCAATAGTGTGGGTGAAGTTAGAGGGATGATAACGATGTTGATAATAGCGAGCCGAGGTCAATGAATGTCTGGAGAGTGAAATGAGAATATCTTGAGTGAAAAAGCTTCCAAATATTCCAATGACAACGATAAATATCAATTGACACAAGAAAGAGAGAATCTCGTAGGAAATCATCGCGGTCACAAGGAAGAATCGCGTAGAAACAGCAACGGGTTATTATTTGATTGATTCGAATCCCGCTGAGAAAAGATGGTAGAAGAAAAACAATTACCCGACCCACGTGAGGCCCAACGCCTGTCGGATATGAAAAAGTCCTCAATAAAACGCGCTTTAGATTGTCAATGGAATTTCTCATCTGGATTCTATCGATTTCCCTCAAGGTGTGTGTATGTTACTGCTGCTGGGTGATTGAGAGAAGCCGGGATTTTTCCCAACAGCAGCCGTGACTTCTGATTCAAGACGGAAGAGTTGCTTTTTCTACCATCTTTCTTCTCCGCCTTTGACCAGTGCTTCTTCCCTCACACACGAACACACACCAGCGTCTATAAACACAATTGAATTTCATTCTTCTCAACTCCTTCCTTCTGGATCGTCCTGGGGAATTTCTCCACGTGCAGCGAGAAACTGTTACATAAATATGTTACGAAGATTCGAATGATGTTTTTCTGCTGATAATGTTCACAAGTGGGAGAAATATTTTTCCCACGTAGTGATATTATGACAAAAAAAAATTGCATTGGAATACATAAAGCATATAGGCACAGAGCGACGAAAATTGTATTATCAACAAGGAATATATAATAATTATATAAAATATAAGAATATATAATACGGCTCTCCAAACAATTCGAAAGGGCAGGGCATATCGATGCTTCAACTTGTATAGCCTAATGTACGTATATTCTTAGTTTGAGATTATTTAAATTCTGAATAGTTAATAAAAACCACTTCCAAGCGGAGTTGGTACGCATGGCTCTCGAGATTCAATAACAGTATGAGTATATCTGAAAGAGTTGTGTTGTATTTGCTGAACAGTACTGCTTTGATAGTAGGGTCTATGCGATTATTGATGTAGTGGTTAAGAGAAGAAGATTTTTATTCGAGATGAAGTATGAGGTATATAAAATATATACAAATACATATTCATAATATATGATAGAATATAATTATCATTTAAAGAGAAGCATTGATGATTTTTTGGGAAAATACTTTTTTATTCAATTGGATACGGATATACAAGTTGAGTGCTTTTCAGAAAAGTAGTGAAATACAGTGATTGAGAGTTCTGCAATCATTTAGGCAGAAATTGGGGGCGAGACTTGGTGCCTGCGGCCGTCAGTGACGATCGTGTGATAATGGGGATCCGACTAGACTGTGCAGGGCTAAGATCAGTCGCGTCCACTTCTTAACAGCAGCATTCGCGAACCTTTATTTCATTTCCGGGCCATAAACGAACCTTCCTTTCTCCCTTTCAGTTGCCGGTTTTATTCCTTGTATTGCTACTTGCCGGTTTTTAGTGGTTTTATACAGGAAAAGAGACCGGGCATGACAAAGAGGGGTCGCATGCTGGAGATAGATACTGTATATCGGGGCTATAAAGTAACAGAGACAGCTTAGTGTGGTCCTCTCGCTGAGAATTACTTAGACACACCACCCTCCATTCCTGTTACTTTTACCCAATCATCACCTACCTCACAACACTCTCTCACTTCCCTCTCAACCGATGCCATCACTTCATCCTCTTTTATCGACTCATCCCTGCTTATTTCTCCATCGCCCTCCCAATAAAACAAGAACGCTCATTGTTCTGCTGCCCCCTCTTATCAACAATCATTTCCACGTCCACAATTCTTCCGGTCCCCCAGGAGCACAACTCCAGAAAGAGGTGGGATTTATTCGGATTCGCTTCACTTCTGAAAGCGTTTTCATTTGCAGCAATTCACATTTTCTCTTCTTTCTTCCGCTTTCATAGAGACTAAATCTCTTTTCCCCCATAATATAATTTGAATAAACGGTTCGGGCAGGCTATTTCTATAGAGTTTGAATGTTTTGTTTTTTTTCTGTCAATGAGAGAATTTACACAAACACACACACATTATTCTCTCAAGGGTTTTCCGGTTTTACTCTCAATAACATAATAACGCTCCAAAAAGTTTTGTGGAAAATAATACCGATTCTACCTTGTAGGAAAAAATCTCCGATTCTATTCCTGTGAAACAATCAAGACACCCGTAATGGAACATTGATATTTTCACCTTGCATCAACTAATTTCAATTAAGCCCATCCATAAATATTCAGGTACCTATAAAATCACTAAATGCGTCTCTAAAATGAATAAATGGCATGATTCAAACAGCTTCAGATCAAGATCAAATTTTTCATTCATTCACTGGTAGGTTTTTCTGACTACTCACTTCTTTAAAGTAATCTCTCAATTCAATATCATGAGTAATATTTTTCCAATTAAACTTTTCTAGTCAGTAGCATTCTTATTCAACAGGATAAATTATTTCTCCGTTCAACTGTGATGAGTTCTGTAAAAACTGGAATAATTCAAATTATTGTTACACACCAGTCTTATTCATTGAGTTCATTTTGATCTTCATGGAAGGTACCATTTATATAGCTAAAAGAATATGAAGAAGGCAAGTTGATATTCTGAATTTGCCGAGTGGGTAGAATAGAAAAAGTTGTCACGTAAGCTGCTTCCATTGGTCCCAAGGGACATTTGCCGTCCAGAAATAATCAAACAGTTAAAATAAAGAGAGAGTCAACCTCCGTTGAATCGTTACCTGTCCCAGGCTGTTTGAATTGTCTGCCATCGTTGAATTATAGTGATCAGTTTTAGGTGTAATGGCGGCCGCGAACAAAAACCCAATTTTGGTACGTCGCCTTTAAAATGATTAACGACGTGAATGCAATCGATTCCAACGACGAGCTCCTATCAACAGAAACGATCCGATTTCTCTGTCGCAGCGCAGCCGCTCGTTTTGTCTGTATATTGAACGAAAGCTTCTATTCACAAAAAGTAACGCGCTCAAACGTCAATCCATCGTGGGCTTCAAGTGCTATGTGCTATCCGACTATCATTCTTAACAAATCAATGATGAATCGCATGTATGTTGTTGTCTTTGAAAGAAGGGAAACAAATAGAGCCCGAGAACAATGATGGTGTGACAGGGGGAAGAATCGCAGATAGGCTATCAAAAGAGAAAATGGAAGTTACATCAATCATTACATAGGACTGCGTATAAGAAGATTAATGGTCGATATTGATCAAGTTCGAGGTATTTGCAAACTATGGACTAGAATCTGCAATAAGAAGAATATCACTGTTTGTCTCTCTGTCTCTCTCACTACTAATCCTACTCTTTCTCATAAATCCTCTGTTCCTCTTCCTTCAACTCGCACAGTCTCTGCTCGATTTGTTTCAGTGAATTCAACTTTGTAAAATATTAGAGCAAAATATAATGAGGGCTCAGTATATTTATTATTCTCAGATCATTTTATTCATATTATATTAACATCACAAATTATTCATAGTAGAAGAGAGAAAGACTACAGCCTGTAGTGCCTCTCCGAAAGGGTAGCTACGTTATTCAATTTATTATCAACTAGCCGGCAGGCTCGCTACGCTCGCCTTCTCCACCTAGACAGGGGGCTCCGCCCCCTGAACCTCCGACAGTATCAGCAGTGTCAGTGAGACAAACAGGCTCGCTTCGCTGGCCTGCAAATTCCGTTCAGAAGGGATTCAAAACATATTGAACACTGCATTCCTAGACCTAATCTGGACTGTTTACCAAATTTCAACACTTTCTGCCAATTTGTTCTCGAAATATCCAAGAAAAACTCCAAAAAATAGTAAAACGCCAATATTGAGCATAACCTTGGGAAGTATATCGAACATAGTTCGAAGCTTGATTCAATATTTTCAAAAATATTTCTTCTCTAATCTCGTTGAACCATTGAATTTACAGTAAGGATTGGTCTTAATCAAGGCGGAATATATGCAACCCGCAATACATCTACAATTTAAAAAACTTATAACTGGCGTAATCTTGAACGGAATTCAAAAATATTGAAACACAACATTTCTAGACCTTATCCCAAATGCCTACCAAATATCAACATTTTCTACCGATTGCTTCTCGAAAAAGTTGAGAAAATGCCGAAAAACTATAGAAAAACTTGAATATTTGGCGTATCCTTGAAATGTTTCTAAAATCCGTTTTTAGCGCGCGTCTAAACTTCTAACCGAACATTCCTGCCAAATTTGAACGCATTCGGTTCAGTGGATTTTTAGTTCTGGTAATGAATGAATCAGTCAGTGAGTCAGTCAGTCAGCCAGTCAGTGCCATTTCGCGTTTATAGGTATAGATTGACAAATCAATGAGAAAACCATAATTCAACTATTATTTGTTTTTATCGTCGACTAGCTTGACTGGATGGACTATCTACTATCTAGCGTGAAAGTTGAATTTTTTTCTACATTATGTGTGGGCTTAATATAATATTTTGGATACTTCACAAATTCGTATAGAACTGAAATTCGTGCCATACAATACATTTTAACCGGGAACGTCAATACAGCCAGGCTTCCATAACTAAGTTAAAAAAAAAACATTTCGAAACTCAATTCCATTCCAAAGTTTAAAAAATAAAAAATACATGAGCTATCGAGTCAAAAATTCAAATAGAACCATAACAATAATAGCCCATATCTCATTTTATCACGATGTACAATGTCATGAGTCATTTCTATGAAAATGAGCGTTTGAAAAAAGTTCAATACAAGTAGAATAAAAAATATATATATATAATATTCAGCTTGAAATTGAAATGATCATCAGCTCGAACTTCAAAACTTTTCCCATTGTAGAGTTGACTACTCACTGAGTGTTGTGGCCTAATAGGCTAATGCAATGGCATGACTGGTGTGCAAGAATTTTACGTCGTTGAAAACTCGCCGTTCTATCGGCCTCTCATACTGCGGAAATCGACAAAGGACTATCGAGCCGCAAATTAAAATTTTCAAACGAAGCCACTCCACCGCTGGAATTTGTTTGAGGCCACTGCGAAAGGACGAGACCCAGACCAACCCTCCGATCGAAGACTGCTTGCAACCTCAAGCCTCATGTCGTCTCATAATTGCTACGCCTTGCCGCACCGACGCAAACACTTATGATCACGTCTCCCCCCACCCCTCTCATCTGCTCTTCTGTGGTTCACAAGTCACTGCAGACTCAAGTGCGCTTTTGAATTTCAACTTTCTAGCAAACGCAGACCTGTTTCCGATGTTGATGTAATGATGTGTAGCATTAAAAGTCTGTGAACGATGTGTTTCAGCTCCAATAAACATTTTATGAAATTCGCTATAGACATAGCGTATCATATCCAACATAGAGGAAAAGACAACATTCTGAGAGGATAATATCAGTAAATGAATAACGAGGGGATTTTTCGCTTTGTGAGCTATCTAGACTTCCATGTTGTCAGGTACTTTTCGATAAAAAACGTTCTTTATAGAATGATTATATTCAAAACCACATGAATCTCGTTCAATATTCTATGAAATGATTACGAAAAAAAATGAAAATTTTTGAGCTGCAGGTGAGTAATATGAGAATTATGATAGTAAAGATGATAATCAACTTGACAGGTTTAGTGGGTTCTCCTTCCTGAAGATCTCTGATGAATAATAAGAAACACTTCGTTAGAAGTGGAATCTAGACACTGGAAAATTTAGTAATTCACCTTTAGAATGTTTCTCGATTAAGAATTGGGAATCATGTCCTGTAATCTATCGCTCTAATTCTATTGATAATTGCATCACCTATAAACTATAATTTAACTTAAATCCATTATGATGATTGTTTCAGAAGAGCTATTTTCTGTGGAATAAAACACACCACAACCCAGTAAGAATGTATCTGAATTTCAATAGCATTCACATTGTTGGAGCTCAATAAGACTGTTTCATCCAATACAAACAAGTTCATACAAAACAAGTACTTGTTACAAATAAGCTTCAGCTCTGCTACAATGGGACGGAGACGGGAAATCCTTTGCAATGCCAATGAGAACAAAAGGTATTAATAATGCATAAGTTCGCGTATGGCTTCTTCTTATGAGCTGATTCGAAAACAGTCTTCATGTATTCATAAAGACTTCAGAACGACTCGAACAGGAAGAAAGTAAGGTAAGCTCTGGTAAGCTCTGATACGGGGGAAGGAGGAATAGAATAAGGCTGATGAAGAGCAGGTAGAAGCGAATGGAAAGGAGCAAGAGGGAATGAGGAGACTGATTCGTAGACTACGCAATTTGAATCCCAGATTGGAAGAATGTAAAATACAGGAATAGATACTACCTTGAGAGACTTATGAAATATTGAAATTGAAACTTCTCAACTTCAATATAATTGGGAATACAACTGGCGGCTCGTGCCCACGAAACAGGTTAAGTGCTGTAAAGTAAAAGATACGGGCAAATCACCTGTTTCATGGGAACGACCCACCAGTAGAGTGCATCAATTTCATGGTGTTCAAGGTGGATGATTTATTGATATTTATGATTCATCTTGAACTATAATTAAGGTTGTATCATTGAGTAATGAGAAGTAGATAAGAAGTGAGCTAAGGCTTAAAACTAATAGAAGGTTTATTTGAATAAAATCTACGCCATTAGATAAAGAATATATTGAGAACAATATTAAAAGTACAACTTGTAGAGTACATAAATCTACTTCATTCCTTAATGATCAAGTGAGCGTGGATAACATTTCATCAGAGTATTCATCATTTTAATGGAAGAGATCGTGAAAAATACTTTTATTATTATCACTGAATAATAATTCAACATTTGTTTATATTTTTTTCAATTATAGTATTTGATCTATTCCAGTCCTGTCATTAGTTGAACAAAAACAAACAAAGAATAACCGTTTCACCTTAGATCCCACTATTTATGTAGGCGCAAGATCTACGTGGTCTTGGACTTCACCTCCTTCATTAAATAAGCTGAATGCTGGAATAGTTGGCAGAGTGGGTATAGCTGAAAGTGGGTTGAGTATTTGCTGCCAGGAGCAAGGGAGAATCAGAGTATGACGACTACTAGGGAGTCACCTTCCTTTATCAAGACATGCGGTCGGCCGCTGTGGCTTGAGCTCCTTCATACCTCACAGATTGCGGTTCTCTCCAAACAAACTTGGCCGGCAGGAGTGGGCTCAAGTCAGCCCGCCAACAAAACTAGCTCAGCGGCAATGAATGCTCTCAACTCTACTCACAGAGGTAGCAGTAGTTTATGGGCTATCATAGTCTCTCGTTTTCCAAGTTCGGTTCTATTAAACTGAATTTCTTTTTAACTAAACTGAATGAATTCTTCTGAAAATAACATTTATCCTTAAATTGTTGTTTCCATAGTGATTAATAGAGTTATGAGAAGTCAGGGGCTAGGAGCGATTTCAGCGAAAAAACCTAATGGATGAATACTTAATCTAATATGCTGGGGATAAGAAATGTATCTTCCATCTGATTATTTACATGGAAGAGCAGCTACACAATGTGTTGATTAGGAACTCAACATCAATTAACAAAAAATCATAAACATTATTGATTTTTTATGTACATTAGAAACTAATTATATTGGTATTGTAATACATACTTAAGCTTTTATAAATTAATAATTCATGCATTCATTTATGCCCTTGTGACACTTCAACAATGATTAAACTTGCTTCTATTGTACAATCCTACAATGCTAGAATAGTGGAATGAATTATTTGGAGAACCAAGATCGAGTCCTCAAAAACACATTTCATCAATTTGAACAGCTATTTTGTAGGGAATGCCGCATTCTATTTTCGTTGAGAAAATCTTGAATAATGAGTGATTAAGTGAGAGAGGAGAAAGGGAAATAGAAAGTGGAGAATAAAGGTATATAAAGCGTTCGGGTGACGGAGACAGATGGAAGAATGGAACTGAAAACAAGAAAGAATATTATGCCAGGAATTGTTTATGAAGCGCTCATCTCCAACTCGTTCAGCACTCTCCCTTTGAAAAAATCGGTCCGTCCTTTCTTCACTTGCAAAAATCCTTGTGGATGTTGAAATTTGCAGTACGTTGAAAAGCGCTGGAGTTGTTATGTAGACGAGAACAGGCGACTGACTATTCAGATGACACAATGAAATAATTGGCAGTGTTCCCTTTTCTTTCGGTCCGCTTTTTTCTCAGTGCTCTGTGTCGTTGCGCCTCATTTGAATTCTGTGAATTTCCCAAAACGATTCCGCAGAATCTGAATGCGGAAACAAGCTGAAGGCGGAACTGAATTCAGAAACAGACAGACGGTCTTCATGGACAGACTGCTTTATGAAAGAGATTGCTCGCTCAAGAATACGGGGTGGGACTGCGTTGTTGTACTGCAACAAGCATGACGTCGAAACTGGAAGGTATTCATTCGAGGAATCAAATTCAACCAGATGTCACAATCGACAAAAAATTCTCAAAGGATTTCATTTACATTTTTGTAATTCAATCATCACCTGAATAGATGAAAGAGAACTGGGGTTGGAATTATTTTGAATAATTGATATGAGAGCTGTAGATAGATTACACAAAAGCCCAGTGAGAACGTTTTTCCGTCATTGTTTTCAGCTCTAAAAGTACAATGCTTGCGGTTCCTTTATGCAGGTGAGAATGAGGAATTTTAAAATGTGGTGAACAATGTACTAAATGAGCAAATTCAATAAACATTGATCAGGAGGGTCAAATTTTCCATTATAAATTAATATGACTAAACATCGTTGTCAAGTTCAAAATATAATTATAGTCCACTTGTAATGTAAATTTATAATTACTGAGAGAATCATGTGAAAAAACCTCCTACCCAGTCATAAAATCTCACGGACATGGATTTCTTATCGAAAAGTAGAGCTCTTGTGATGTGGCTTGTACAAACAAGCTATTTTAGATAAAAAATTTTCCCTAAACCTACAACTTGACAATATATATCAAGCATGAGAGAACCTTCAAATACCTATTTATCATACCTGCTTCCATATTCCATAAGCCTCCACCTATAACAATAAAACAAAGAATCTAAATTTCCAACACTAATTTAGTTCAACTTGATCTCACTTGTATTCATACGAAATGCTTGGTGTCTCACTAGTTTTTATTCATACTAAAGTAGTGTTCATGATATAAATTTTTAATGTAGCGACAAGACAGTATACGTGTAGGTAGGTTATCATAGATCACATACAAAGCTAGCTGTGTAATGCACGTAAATATTTTTATCCTATTAAGGAATTCGAGTTATGTGCTCCACAGGAAACTCTCATAACTTGTACCAGAGTGTAAACTGCTTCCTTGTCTTCACTTCACACCTTTGAGGGTGGTAGAATCTAAACCAGCACATACTTCAAGCTTCGGGCTTCGATCGATTCTGTCCGAAGTGCAAAAGTTATGTGCTGCACCTCATACACGCGTCAGCCTCTGTTTGCGGTTTGTGTTAATAGAATACTGGAAATTAATTTGTATTCAGAGAGAGTCGCTCTGAACCCAGCGAGGAAATTTGATTAACCCTTTCTCTGATTCACTTCGACCCGGGTTCACGAATTTCAGCGACCATTCGAGGTGACACTTCCGCTGACTTATTTGCTGCGCCTTTGACTCTGCCTCTGTCAGAAAGGCTTTGTGGCATTTCAATGGAATCCAATTGATTTCTCATCTATGATGCAGAATAGAATTTGATTATTTCATCAACCACTCACTGTTACTGATTCTTAAAATATTAGGTTATGAAACAAGATCCTAGACGACCTCATCTTTTGGCAAATACGAAGAATAATCCAATTATATGTTTCTCAGTGTCAGAAAAGAATACAATCAAGATAATTGGAAGTTATAGTAATAATCCGAAGTATAATCTTGCTTGCAAGAATAACATGTGAGGCTATCACATTAATTGATTTTCTGTTTTACATTCATTCTTTGTTACCATGTTCATGAGTTACTAAACTTGAATAAATAATTTATTTTCATTTATAAACTAAATATAATGTTCAATTTTATTCATTAATTAATGGATTACATAACAAGACATAAACATAATTGATCTTGCTCAATGTTCAAAACAATAATTACTGTGTATACCTGCTTAGTGCTCAATATTTGAAAAGCAATATCTGTAATTCGTATTTTTGCACACAAAATTAGTAGGAATGTATTGAATTTTCCTTGCTGGAAGCAGTTGTGATACTATTTCAAATAAATTTAGTTACCCACTCTTACTGAATTGGCATTTTGAATCCATTCACTTCAGAATGCAGATTTTCATTCCAAGTGAATTATTAATCCTGAGTTATTGAGCGCATCAAAAATCGCCATTGCAGCATCTACATAATAACTTCAGGCGATTGAACGGGGTAAAGTGATTGGATGTACTGTGCTCAAAGTACAAACCAAATCCCTAGTTGGAGCTGGTCAATTTGAGGCATCGAGTGCACCCCCTCGCCACCCCCCCACCACCAAACTCCTATTTGCTTCTCTAAACGATAAGTGGGGTTCGTTTTGTCCTTCTCCCTTGCCTTGCCTGAGTCGAGTGGCGCCCGGCTCGGAGTGTTGCGATATGAATACGAAAGCCTTGACTGTGACCCCGCTCGGGATGCGCTCAGACCCACCCGCTTCCACCCCCGATGCGTTCAAGTGGAGCGAATTGCGAAATATAAACGAGAGATCGGCTGATCTCCGATCGGATGAACTCGTCTCGCTTCCTTGACTACAATTCAATGGCTCTGAATGGATCAGACAAACAGAAATTCCCGAAATACCCCAGGAAATTGTGACAAGCATCCAGCCTGATCCAATTGGATCATATTGTTCCGGAATCACTTGGCCAACGGAATCAATTATTGATCTATTGCAATATGTGTACATGTACAGCTAATGGTAACCTTGTAAATGAAAATTTCATAATTTATCATTCCAAGCGAAAATGTTATCGTTACATTTTTTCGTAAAATCTCTCATTATCACCAATTCACTAAGTGATGAGACGGAAAACGAAAGAAAACTACAAAGGAAAATAATTATATCACATGAAAGAGAGCAAAAATTTCTCAATTCACTTGCTAAATAGATAAATTCTGGTTTATCATAATCCGCTCCCCACGTGTTTTGAGCCAATCAAATATTCAAGTCCTATGAATATTTTCCTTCTCACTTATAATCATCCATTTCTCTTATTCTCTTATATTAGTTCCAATGTTCCACTCAAATAATTTTGCCCCGAGTATCAAGTTTCATGACTAGCTATGTGGGATAATTGAAAATCCGGTATAATACATTGAAAAAATCGTAATAAGCATTCATTTCCATGTTTATTTTCCTAATTATCTTTCATTTATTATTCTGAATTATTATCCTGATTGAGATTTTTATAAAAGAATTAAATTATATACATAAAATTAATTTGCATCTGTCCATATACGAATGGAAACAATTCGAAAACATTGACAATTGGAAATCAATTGATCGTGGCTCTATGAAAAGTATTCCCAAAAAAAATCATTAGAGCAAATTTTTTAAGAGGGAAGAATGCATTGCAGAGAATCATTGCATCGTGAATTGGTAATATGCATTGTTCCAGCAAATTGCTTTGGAGCATAGCGGAAATTAGCACAGCAGTGATGGTATAATAATTATTAATTACCTTTACCTTGCATTGTTGATACGGGTCATCCCTTCTCTGATTATATATAAGCTTGATTATTCATTTATCAATAGTAATATACAGAGTGTTCCAGGAGGAATGTGCAATAGTTCTCAGGCTGATTTCTTACACCAAGTAGACAAAACGTTCCATGAGACCAACCCCCAAAAACGCTTTGTTACCAAGATAACAATGGCGGGAAATTGATATTTTTCGAAAATTTGAATCAGAAATTCGAATTTTTTAGAGGCTTTAGTAAGGTTCTAAAATAATCAAATCCTATGTAAAATTAGCTGAAAAATGCAATGAAACCAGTTCCAAGTTTGTAACTTTAACGGTTATTAAGATAATTGAAAAAATATGCAAAAAAACGAAATTTTTCAACAATAAGGGTTATATTAACTGGATAAGAACTCATAAAATTGTATCTTTTAATAATGGAATTTGAAGAGAGCCGGATTCTGAAGAAAAAGTTAAATGGCGGTGATTGTGTAAATCTTACCCAAATCTCAGAAATGGCGATCAAAAATCGCGAAATTGACATAAGTGATAAATTTGTGTTTAGTAGCAATTTTGCGATTTTTGATCGCTATTTCTGAGATTTGGGTAAGATTTACACAATCGCCGCCATTTAACTTTTTCTTTAGAATCCGGCTCTCTTCAACTTCCGTTAATAGAAAATACGATTTTATGATTCCTTATCCAGTTATAACCCTTATTGTTGAAAAATGGCGTTTTTTAGCATATTTTTCCAATTATCTTAATAACCGTTGAAGTTACAACCTTGGAACTGGCCTGAGAAGTATTGCAAATTCCTCCTGAAACACCCTGTATATGGCGTATATACTTTTATATAACTTTATATACTTTATATAACTTATATACTACACTATGTTGTAGTATGTAATACAGTACTACAGACTGTAGTTTATTTGTAATGTGATAGTATATTATTTTAGGTTTTGATATACTGTTTGGAGTGAATTATTACACCTATCATCTTGCTCTCGACATTCCTTATCGGGTCTTTTGACTGATTACAAATCAAATTTATGTACTGTACTCCTCCAGTTTCTCTGCAAGATAATATTTTTCGCAAATCGCAGTTATCCTATGTATGATTATCCTTCCTTCTACAGCAATATCTAAATTAATTTTCAGATTCAAACTTTAAAAATTGCAGAGGGAAAACCTATTACTTCATAAAATTTAGCAGCCCCAATAAGCTTTTTATTGATGATTGATGGATTTGGGAAACCTTTATGATTATCTTGAAAAACATCAGATTTTTATCATCCCACACAATAAGGAAGCCTTCTATTTGTGACGTGGAGAATGATATTGTATGACTACATGAGCTCTTTTGTAGGTAATACTTTTATGAATAACGTCTTCTCTCTCTTGAGAGTTTTTGCTTCAGAATCAATAAATAGTTGTATCACGTGAAAATTAGAATTATACATAAGTTACACTTATACATAAGGTTATATTTTCAAGTTTTAAAATGATACCTCCATTATTGAAAAATCCATTGTTCTCGTTGTGGTGCAATAAACTGAACCCCTATAATAAGCTGAACCCTCCTCTATAATATGATACAGTCTGAATAGTTTTCTTGAGAACTTTGTTTTTTCATGGTGCCAGGGTTGAGACTTGTTGGCGGCAAACAGAATTCAAATTAGAAACAATGTGCGAGAGTGCATAGCGATGTAGGGAAGGAAGCCTCACTGTTTTCTGACATGGAGACTATTAAGTGCCGAAACTTCTCCAGTGAGTTGAGTAAGGCCCTTTCCTTATCACTTTTTTACTCGACTGCCGTGTTCGTCCGCACTTTCCTCGTTTACGGATATCTTCCTCCTAGTTTCTTTTTATCTTCTTTCTTATTTTATCCTTCTCATCACGAACAAAACACACATTTTTCACAGATGTTGGATGCACAAAAATTTAGCAGTAGTCCAATCCCGTTGTTGAAGCTTTGTATTTCTGCCTTTTCTCCCGTTCTCTTATGCATTGATATAATTTTCGAACAAGGAAATATTTTTGAAGCTCTGAATGATTGGAGAGGAAGATTATAGCTTGGAGTGGAACAAAGCGTCTTTTTTAAATACATGTTTCCCTGTGAGGGGGCTGTTGGGAACTTGTACAAACTCTGCTATCTTACAGGACCCCGTTTCAATAAAATATTCTGAAAAATTTCCTCAATTAACATCTACTGAAGCGTCATGATGGAAAAAATATTGGGTGGAGTGAATGAAGCAACACTTTTTCAATATTGTTTTATTTAGAATTATAACAAAATTTATCAGTCCGCTTAGTCAATAATTTATTATTTGAAGAAAGAAAAATTTAATCGTTGTTCAATCATTATTATCTAATTTTGGATAGGAAATATTTATCCTCTTAATAATAATTTGATCACTATAAATCAATGAGATCAAGAAATATACAATTTCGCATGGACATGGACAATTGGATATTGAACAACCTATGTATAGAGAATGAACTCTATCAATAGAAATATTTGATCAGTATGCCTAATCCAATAGCTTTAACATAAATACATTAGATACGTTATGATTATTCAATCATTCATAGCCAACCTGAACTGAATCTAACATTTCACACGATTTTCATCGTTTCACGTCATACTTTGACTTATTCAATCTTCCTTTCCTACTCAATTGAGCCAATGCTTATACAATGATCATTATTATCGATTTTCTTAGTCTCTGATGGCGATTAAACTCTCCACTATTGGCCAACGCTCGTGTGAACCTAGCCAAAGCAAGTCGTTAGAAGTATAACTTAATACACTATCATGCCGGGTGTGTATTGTCGGCTTCGTGTGTGTTGTAGGCGGGCGGACGGTCTGCAAAAAGACATCACGACACGACAACTACAAGCCGACGACGGCTACTGAATTCAAAGCGGTTTCCGACTCGCCGGTCTTTTTTTAGCCGCTGCCACCACTTCCTCGCCAGTTAGCTCCTTCCTTATTCGGCAATGAAATTTGTTCACGTCCTCGAAAAAGACAAAGAAGCGTGCAATTGGCGATAACAGGCGACTTTCAGAGAGCTTTACTTGTCGCTAGATAGTCGACCTCTCCCACATACAATATTTGCTTCTCTTACCAAAAAATTTAGTTTTTCCATTGCCGCAACGATGCTGCGCATCTAAAACTTCTACGTGGGAAATGTGGTGAAGGTTAATTCACGAGTGATGTCACACAGAATGAGAATCGAGTCCTTGGCCAGTACAGTAGTATCCTAATGAATCTGCTGTGCTTCTTTTCATTTGGAAGCCTCTGTTTGTCAAAGACTTAACAAGGTATTGTGTTTTATCCTGGTGAAAATCGTATTATTCGAAAAAAGTTGTAGATAACTTGAGAATTCATTCTATTAAGTAATTATTTCCTTTGAAATTTTGTGAGCTATCGAGAATCATTTTTGAATATGTTGTTAATATTTGTCAAAATGTGGGAAAATAATTTAAACACCGCCTTCATTCTAGTGATAGTTGGTTTTTATTGTAATGGATGTGAGTTAGTGATGTTTGCAATCAATAAAATAATAGAGAGTCGATTTCTCAGTTTTATTAATTAATTTGATGTATGGAGAACTGAAGATAATTCAATTATTATTATTTTTATCCATGAGGATCGAATAAAGATGAACCAGAAGATTCTCAGCTCTGCAATGAAACTTGGAATTACGAGATCTCCAATAACCAAACTTCATCATCATTCATATCACATGTGTTGAAAAAAAACATTGATGATGATTTGAAATCCTTTTACCAGTTTTACCTGTCTTTTGAATAAAAATATTTCACTCCCTTCCTGCTGTATAGCTGAAGCCAAAAAGGTTGGCGATCTCGTCTGCTGCACTAGCTGATGTTGTCAATTGGATTTGTCATTTAGCTATGCCTAGATAATTATTTGGAATAAAAGAGATAGCAGGTGCTTTACATAAGCTAGAACACCGCATGGATTTTTGGTTACTGCTGAAACCATTAGATTGTACATGTGAATCTTCAGCCCTTCAACCTTAATCAAAGAAAGATCCTGAAACAAAGAACAAGTTTTGGTATTGTCATAGTATAGCATTCGGTTGACATCATTGTACTGTTCAGGTTTGTCACAACAGAGTGTTGGAATGAAGATTTAATAAAAAGCTAAACGAGGCGATGAACAGACATGTCGACACATTCACGGTATTTTATACATGGGGAAACATCCAATGATGAGTGTTCTCTTTCGGAACTGAACTTGTGAGTAGACTAGCCTTCTTCCAGCTTCTAGACTGAATGCGATTCGATTTTCGAAGCACGTACTGGATGGCAGCGAGGGTGTCAGTGGAGGTGTAAGTTGTCGGCAAAACTCAACTGTCTTTGTTTCAAGTTTTTGTTCGACAAAAAACGATGACAGCAAAGACAGAATAAAGAAGCTGAACGATCGAATATGACATCTTGTAAATGCGTTGACAGGTCTGCAAGAAACATTTATAACTTGCGATCATTGTTTTTTACTGTTTGCACAACAAAGTACTAAACTGTATTGTGAAAGCGTCTTTCACATTAATTGAAACTCTCTTGAAGATCCTGTTGAACTTGTAATAGCAGACTCTGGAAACAAATTGGTGAAATATTCAAATATGGAATTACAGTGATTAATAATTTAGTTCAATAATTGGTACAAAACGACATTATACTATTGCATAATCAAATTTTCAGAGATAAATGAAATAAAAGTTCTTATGCCAAAAATATAATCATTTGAAATAGATCGCGTCTTAGAAATTTCATTTACAAAAATAGAGCGATTTCTTGTCATCATCAGCATCAATTTAAAAATGAGATAAAATCCATACATAATCTGAAAATTTGGACTATTTATTGCGTTTCAAGTACTTCAGTTGTGGAAATGATATTGTGGTATTAATCCCTATTGAATAATTGATAAGTTGTTGTCGAACCATTGATTTCCACTGAAAGTCAGTGGTTTGACAATATCTTGTCTTCTCATTCAATATTTATTTCGTGCCGAAATCAGAAACTGAAGTAGTTTCCAGCGATTAAATGTTTCTACATTCTCTATTATAGTATCTTCAAGACTATACGTACTATATTACTCAAATAATTTGAAAATTACAATTCTGGCTCATCAAGTCTGATGAATCATGGATGAAATCATCCCTAATCATTTTCAAGATTATATTGATTATTATCGTATCAAACAGTGGACTGAACAGAGGGTGATCATTGATGCTATTTCCATCTCCTATTCTATGAAAGTGAACCAATAATAGAATTAGAGTTCAAAGAAGAGTCATTCAAATGTTATGTATAATTGTATATGAGATGTACTTGCTACCACAATGATACCAGCTTCATCAATCAACCATACAATGTGTAAACGTTCCATGAATGATCTCATGAGAGATTTTGTGTGTTTGTTTGTTGTTCACTATTTGATCTATCAGATTCAATCTCTATTCCAATTCAACAGGCAGCTACGAATAGGAATTTCATCACGAAATACTCTATCTCACTGATACAAACCTAGCCTTTTGGAAATTGGAATATACGTTGATGGAACATGATTGATATCGTGCTTCACTTTTTGAGAGTTTCCGATGTGGTAATTTCAATCAAGATACCATTCGGTAAACAGTGATTTTTATTTTCCGTACTTTTTTCGAAAACTCTACTTCCGATTGAGAAGCGCGCGTCTCCTTCATCGCTCGTGTTGCCTGATTCATCTTTTAATAACCATCGCATTAATTGAAAGCTTCACTTTGCAGCAGCAACATGAAGGCAGCGCTGGCAATTAGATAATCAAATATTGACAAAGCCTTGTGGCCAAAAAGGGTTGGCTAATAAAGCTGCTTCAAGCCGTAGTTTTATTTTCGACGGAAATCGCGTCTGAAATTTGGCCGGAAGGCGCCTCTGGCCAATATAAACGCACGGCTCGATCGCTGTGGAAAATCTGGATTAGCTGTGTGTTTGCTTGTGTGTGTTGGTTGATATGACTTGAGGGCTGGAAGGTGAAGGGGTTGAATTGAGGAGGGAGTGCCGTGCAATTTATATTTGGCATGAAGGGAAGGGATGCGCGTGTGTGTGTCTACAATCAGTTACGGACAGTTTGCTGGCGTTAGTTATTAGTGTTGTAGCTCAGGCATAACAACGCTGGCTTCAACACTCACCATTGTGAAAGGCGAACTGTGAAAATAAAGTGGGCGCATTGCCAGGCAATCGGTGGTCATCGAAAAAAACATATTCTCTGTTTACATTGCGCTAGTAAATCAATTTTTTGAACGTTGCGTTGACAAGGGAATCAGCTTGGAGAGGGCCCGCACCTCGTACAAGTCCCGTAAGGAAGGTAACGTGGAAAGGTGTGTTAGCTCTACTTTTCATATCATTCCAGGCGAGGAAAATTGCTTGTAGGCTACTCACAGTGTTAGTTCATAGATGGCTCTAGTTAGATTACGAAAATAGAAAATTATAAACTTCCAAATTTAATATAGAATTATTTACGAAGGAACGAGAAAAACCCCATTGAAAATTCATTTTGATATTTTCTTAAACCTCTACTTGGGGAATTGAAGATATACTAAAATGTATAGTCCTCCGTTGCAAATTGATGTTCTAACAGAATGATAGCTCTGTGAGCTACACTTTTTCTTTATAAATCCAGCATATAATCCATCAATATATTCGCATACGCACGTCACCATTTACACAATATTCCAACTTTCCAGTGAAATCAACGATCTCTAATTTAACCTAAATATCAATATATATTAGAATATTTTTGAAACCTTTATAACAGCCAACAATAAGAATATATTACAAGGTACAATTATTGGTTCATTCTTTGTCTTGATCTCTTCATGGATTTCACAATTTACTCCGTGGTAGTCTATCTCATAATATAGGCTAGTCTTTGAAGTAATGTTAGTACTACATCTACCATGGTGGGATTAAGCAGAATAGAATATTTTTAGAATTGTGTTTGATTAAAGGGGATAGTTAATTGCTTGTGATATCCCTCTATCTATGCTTGTTTAGCCACCTCGATTAAATTTGAAGAAGTACAAGTTATATGAATTATCATCCAAGGTGCTAATTTTGTTCGAGGTGATGAGTTCTTAAACACTAGAATCTTTAAAAGATATTGTACAAGTTGCAATAATTACTATAATTGATTTAGAATCCTGATTCATCGGCAAAATAATCAAGATTCTTTGTATCTAGTTTATCCCCAAGGAACAAAAAATATCTTGAATTCCTTTCTTTTTTACTTCAATGTTTATTGATGATGATTCTTCTCGACTGATATGTTCACTCACAAAGTAACGAATTGTGCATACGAATTTTCAAATCACGTTATTTTTATGAATACTGATATGGAAATCCCATTGTCAGCAGGTGTATTTTATTGAACCGACTGGGTGAAGGGTGGAATTCTTTGAGCTGTTAGTTGGTATTGGAGGCAGGGGTTTCAAGAGGCATGATTCAAGGGAAGAGCAAACGGTCAGAGTTACGTCAACAGTGAGAGAGCGAGTGGAATCTGGCTGCAGCCTCTGGCTCTTTTCACACTCGACTTTCAGCCACCTCATCCTTTTGTACTCGGAGCAGCCAGGGCAAAACACAAACACTTGTGAGCCCTCCACAGGGCTCCATTCGGCATTCATTGCGGCGAAATCGGCCGGGGAGGACAAGGGCACCGGCAGGGATAAAGGGTCAAAAACGAACGCACTGGTCTCAGAGTGACCCTCTTTCCTGGCACAGTCACAAAAGCTCTTATCCAATTACTCACTGGCATTTCCTTTATGAAATTAACAAGGCCGTTGCTTCGCCACCGCTGCAAATCTAATAGGGACTTTTCAGAATCACTACGACAAAGAGATGTCTTAACTGAACTTGTAGCCATGACAACGATAGCCGAACTTTGAATCTTACGCAACTTCTAGGAAATATATCTCTTTTGTGAATTGAAATACTCGTATTATTACGATAGATACATAATAATATTGATATTCTGAAGCTTAAGGATATGACATTTGAATTCTTATAAGAGAATATTGACCGTTTCATATTATTGAAATAGATAATTGACAATAGTAAGTTAGACTTCTGCCAGAGTAGCTGATTTTTCAAACCATGATGAATGTCAAAGAGGGTGGATATGAACCCTATTTCTGAGAAGCAAAATCTCTTGATCTCTTTTATTACAATAATGTTATGGAGATGGATATGGATAATTTCTCCCATCAACAGTGGAAAAATAATACAGTCAAAGTTGAATGAAGGATACTCTATTTAGTGTGTGTGTTCACTAAACTCCATTGATGCTTTAAAATTTCAATCACATCTCTTTCGGAAGTGCTGCAAGTATTGATCAATAACTTATAACAATGAAGTTGAAACAATTACCACACACATATCTATTGTTCTATGATTATCTATCAATAAGACAATTTATTACGAACTACAGGCATTGATTTATTCAGGATCGGCTTAACTTTGTTTCAACGATGTTCCCTAGAATTCCATTCGACAAGAAACAGGACTATCCAAGTCAACAATTGAAACATCATTCGCCTCAAACATCATTGTGGCCAAGTTGCAGAGTAATTCCATTTCCATTGTCAATGACAAAATCTCTCTTACTGATTCCGAACAGACGACCAAGTTCGCCTATTGCTGCAAATCTCTTGTTGTTTTCCTCGGTTCACCACCAAACTGTCGGTCAACGGCCTTCAGCGCAACGCAGTGAGGGAAATACGCCTCCACGATTTTATTGCTAAACTTAGCAGGGCAACTGTTCCATGTAATCTTTACTGACTTGGATATTGCCTTGGATCCTCTTTTTCATTCAAAGAACAATATTTTTGAATGTATTGATGCAACCAGAAGTTCTGATTAAATGATGAGCGGGTGGAGCTCGAACTTGTGAAAATATACAGTTCTCTTAGAATTGGAATGTTCAAGAATACACTTCCTACAAAACAGGCAATTGATCTGGAAAATGATTGTTTATCATCGTTTCGTTTCATCATCATGGCTGGTATCATCGTTTATTGAACATTAATAGACAATAATACACATCAGTCAATGGTTATTATTGCTGTGTTGATTGATTCGACTAAGTCAATAAATAAAATCCCCAGAATACTCATTATTATCAATAAAGTCTTATAAAGCTTCAATATTTAGGAGGAGGTTGGATAAGGTGCTGAGACTTCAAAAAGAGAACATTTCTCATTGATAGGAAAACTTCTGAAACGGGTTGATTTGTCACTATTTTCATAATATTTTCCGCTTTGGAGACGATTTTGCTTCAGAATACCGCTATACATATTGATATTTTTCTAACTGTTCTTATCTCTCTCACTTTAATCCCTAAACTCTTCTATTGAACCAGCTCAAAGGCTTGTCATTCCCAGAATACATGATTTTTTATGGTGTCAGAAAAATGGAAAGATGATGAATCAGTATACATTGAGAAGATTACACAAGACCTCAAAAGATTTTTAAAATACCATGAGTACTATCAATAATTCACAAGATTTGTGAAATATCAAGAAAGCAAGCGAGGTGGATCATTAATCTGAAGCGTGGGACTTGGAACTTTTACTGCGGAAGAAAAATAAAATACCAAGATCTAGAATAATATCGAACATGAATTTTCAGTTGCTGCTGAGGATTCTTACATTATTCAAATCAGTTAATGTTTTAATTCAAGTACAATATTGCTTCTCAACTTGTTAGCTGAGATGAAAGTGAAGTGTACAATTAGGATGAATATTATCAAGTTATTTACCAGTTGAATAAATTAGATTGAATTTATGAGGAATGAAAGTCGTTTATAGATTCTGGTTTTATCGATATAAATATTCTAAAATATGGTTTATCTTGGTATCCATATTCCAGTACTGGACTCTGCAGTATGTAACTTAAACCAAGGTGAGATGACATTGGAAAGTCATCCAAGCGTCTATGAGATGAAATGGATGAATAAGTCATTTCCACGTGCGACCTAAGTGCTGCTACCTCACACTCTCATTTCATAACACAAGCACGCTCACACTCAAACACACTTTTTCCGCATGACGTAGCTCACAAAAAAAGCGTAAAACGTGAAACACTCGTGCTCCCCAGTACTTATCGTCGCTTGGGAAATTCACAATTAGGGCAGCCATATCGCCACATCAACTTTTTATAACTTTTAGGACAGAACGAGAGAGAGAGAGAGTATGGAATTCTGATTGTATTGTTCAAGTGTACTGAAATAGTCACAATCATACAATGAATCAGACAGGGCGAAGAATTAGGTAGCTTATATTTTTTCATCCATCCAGCTTCATCAGTTTAGAAAAAAATTATTTCAGGATCTAAAGATAAGCTCAGGGCTGGATTTAGGATCTTTGGGCCCCTAGGCTCAGCTTGTGGTGCGGGCCCCTATGGGGGAATCTGGGGGGTGCACCCTCTCAGCTAAGTGGGGGGTCCGGGGGTCCTCCCCCGAGAAATTTAGTAAGAATTTACTGCAAAATTGCGTTTTAGAAGGCCTTTTTATGGTCTATTAAATGAGGAAATCCCTATATTTTTGAGGATAAAATATTGATAATGATAGCCTATACAGTATAAGACCAAATCAATACTTATAATTCAAGATTCCAATAAACAAATACGAAATTCAATAAAGATTCATATTGAGTCATTGAAAACTCGTTCACTTTGAGATTGGGATAGCTAAAATTGAAAATTATACAACTCATTCCTTCAATGCAGATTAATTTGCAGTCATTACTTGCAAATCTTCACTTGCTTGAAATCGATCCCGTTAGAACCACTGTTTTGATTTTCAAGCTGAAGTTTTTATTAAGTTTAATTCTTTCAAAGTTGAATTTAACTTCCATTGAATCAATAAGTAGTTTCGGTAGTTTCGTAGTGATAACTGCCAAAGCATAGCCTATAAATTATTACAATAATTTATTATTCACTATCAGAATAGCTTAGCAATATCTACAATTTAATACTTCCTGCCACGGTCTTAAACAAAAATAGCTATCAATGATTGCGAACTGAAGAAGGATATCTTCTGCCAGGGAGAAAATTTTTCCAGGAAAAGTAATCTGAAACTATATTTTTCAAGTTGCGTTATAATTAGTTTCATTATTCATAAACATACTGTATTTATTTCTTATTTATCAAGTATGCTGTATAATAATATGTGATTGTGAATAAATGTGAGCTTAGAATCGCATTTTAAACGAATAAAATTCATTATTAGTTGATGAATTCCAAATTAATTATATAGGTCTTTAGATAGGCCTTCACATCACTTATAGCGGTTGAGTTGAGATATTGAATCAGAATCAAATTAATAACAGGAAAGGATTACGCTGGGAATCACTGTTAGTCCCCGATTATTGAACAGTTAAATCCATCCAATTGTCTCAGCTCTGTCTCTGAACGTGATTTTCAAGCTTTATCGAACCACAGAGATTAAGCAGATCAATCGACTCTCACACCTCTGCTCCCAAACCACACTAATCTTTCATGGAGGAGGTGAGACTTCATCAGGATTATGATTAGGTTGTATGCAGGGTTCTCTATTTCCATGCTTGTATTCGAACATTTTGTAATCTGATCAATGTGTCAACAGCTTCAGGATAATAACCCACTTTTAGATTTGTATAGATTGGAAGAAGAACTATTCTGAAAGAAATCCTGTTGTACTCTTCATTGTAAATCATTCAGAAATAAATAATTATGATTATGATAATATAATACTAGTCTATAAAAAATATTTTACTAGAATATGATTACTTTTTTTCTGACGTGAAGAACTTTGGGAAAAATTTTCCCTATACCTCTCAACTACTTTGAAACTACTAATGATGAGAAATGATTAAATATACTCTTCCAATCATTTATTGTTAAAAACTTACAGTTGGTGATAGAACTGGACAAATCATGTGAAAACTTATGCTGTTATGTATGAGAATACAACGTGGATAAGATAAGAGAAGTATTGAAAAATTTTATTAGTTCACAAATGTTAATTTTCATTACCTATTAAATGACGATCTTCTATGTTTTTTCCAGGAGGAGATAAGAAGGTGATACCGAAATTTATATCACACGGGCAAACATTCAGAGCAGTCATAGGTGATACACTAGTTCTACCATGCGAAGTCCAAGATCTAGGTAAGTTGAAATTCGAAGCACTGTTCATAAGATCAGATATGCTCCACTTCTCATTTAAATGTATTTCTGTTTGATGCTTCTATTTTCCAAGAAAACGCTTGTAAATTATTTATCAGTAGCTGCTTTTCATGATAGTAGATTTCACCTTCATTTCAATATTGGGAATTTACAGAACTTTTGCCAAAGCTTCAAACGGCAGGAAATTTCAATTCCAAATGAAACAACATCATGCAAACAACGTTGAATGATTCCCCATTAATTTTTTAAATTGATAATAAAATTTCATTTTTTTAAACTATAGAGTACTTGACATTTCATTTGATTGATCGAAAATTGATGATACTACGTGATCTCAATTTCATTGCAAACCCCATTTGACTCGTCCGGAGAATACACTCATAGAATTACTTTCCAAATGAAGAAATCATTTATTGAATCAAGATTGACTCCATAATAATTCGGTACAATAAAACTGTATTTTAACTCGACTAGAGTATTATCATTGAATAATACAATTCAATTATTGTCATTATTGAAAACACATTATTATATCAGATGACTCATACATTGTATGTTTTTGTATCAGAGAGCCAGTACAGCTGGTACATTCGTGTAAGTTGAGAAGAGACGCCGTTACAATACACTTTACTTTGTGACGTCGTCTTTTCTCAGCTTGCGCGAATCACCTGTCATGGCAGAGAGTTTTCCTATCGACAGATGCAGGCTAGATGTGTTGTTCTTGGGAAAAGTTGTTGCCGTTATTTGGAGAGTCTGCTGGCACACACCGACAGTTATAAATTAGCAGGTATGGCGCACTCTCTCGTATAATCCATCACTAATTAGGCGGGCTTTCGGTAAACGAAGAGACAAATGGAACCGAGTGGAGCAGGAAGCTCGCTGCTTATAAACAAGAGAACGAACCGAACCGGGTTATCTACTAGCTACACAATGCTTCTTCGACAACAGTAGGATACCAACGCACAGCACACATTATCAATCAATCTTGTTTTGCTTTGGCCCCTCTATCTACTCATGCTCTGATTGGATTTGTTCCATGCTATTATAAAGCTAGCAGAAGTTGCGGAAAATCATTTGATTGATTTTTCATTCTTTGAAAAGGGTAATAGAGACTTGAACAAACACTGTTGAAGATGATCCAGGTTCATTACACAGGTTCATGAATCAGAAGTGAACACACTTCTTACACTCTTATTAATCTGACACAAAATTTAAAAAATTTAGTGATGGTGGAGCTTGATGGATAACCGTCTTCTATTGACCATAAACAATATCAAACATCACTCAAACTTCCCTGCACCCCAATAAACCGAAAAGTATATCTATGAAAAAATAACGAAATTGGTCTTCAAAGCTGTGATATTATTCATAGCGAGAGGATTGGATAAGATTATTAAATTTATTCAATAAACATTAATCTAATTCCATCCTGGATAACGATCATTCAAAATGAAATTAAGTATGCTATCGGATTAGATTAACATTGTGTAGAGTACATAAACTTATGGGACAGAGAAATGAAAATTCATTACTCGACCAGAAAATGATAAGAGTTCAATAATTTATTTTCTTTGAACGGTCTCCATCAAAAATTGAAGGTGAATTATCATTTTGTTTAAAAACTGTGGGATTGGTTGAAAATTTTATCAATTAAATAATTCAATATACAATCTTTGACATTAATTTTTATTGCCTCACATATTAATCATATTCATTGGTTTATTTCTATTTTTTTAACTGAGCGATAGGAGTACTCCATAAGGAGTGATGAACTCAATTTTAAAGGTGCTATTTGATTATGAGGAAATACTCAAATTTCTTAAACTTATCTTAAGTGATTGAGATGAAATTATTGTTTATGAAAAAGGATTATCTATTATATTGTGAGAGGAGTGAACCACATATAGTTATGCATTAGTTCACTACAGGTGAAGTACAATCTCCCCAATCTTCGAATTCATCTGCTTTCCAGGAGAAGTTGCGAAATAGTAGCTCAGAAACCCTACGGTGAATTCCAGTGGTTGGAGAAGCGCAGTCATAGAAGGGTTGTTAACAGAATTTACTGTCCAACTGAGAATGTTTTGCCACAACCAAGAACACTATTCATATCCGTTGCACAAAGCATCTGTTACGACTCTCTGCACCGGGTTGCCATCTTGATCTTTAGAACCTATAAAGCCACTGCTACAATAACTCTACGAAAATTAATTCTAGCAAACTGTTGCTTTGATACCAGGGTACACACGTTCAACTTGTTCCCTTTATTATGCTAAAGTCTTGTTCTGATCGTGTAATGTATGAACTTGCTGTGTGGTATTGAGATAACAATTTTACTGTCTCTTGCCACTGAATCTATCAAGGGAGTAGACAGGCAATGCAACGCGTTCCTTAAACCATGGATCATATTGTCTTAATATCCCCATAAAAGCTGCTATCAGGTTTTTGTCTATATATGCTTCGTGTTCAGTCATTGTTCATTGAAAAACGGATCATCTGAAGCATTCATAAGTTGAACCATTTCCGTGACCTCGTCTTCTGACCTATTAACATAGGATTTGCATCTAAATTCTACCCTACAAATAAATTCACAAATGAGTTCTTATAAGTACCCAAATTGAATCTCTGAAGTAAACTTATTGTAATATTCTACTCTCAAAACACAACATGAATGGACTTGAGTTGATTCTTATTGATCATAAGATTGAAGCATATTGTAAAATATGTATTTTATTCATTTAAAAAAATGTTCATATTCCAGTATGAACAAATGTATATACGAACCCATGAAATAATCCACATTCATTTCATTGAAGAAATATTTGATTCAGGAAACAAGACAAATTTAATGGTTTCTAAAATATTGTGGAATTAATTTGTATTTTTTTCACAGGGTCACAGCAGCAGTAAAAGTGAATAGATAAGGAATCAATTTGATTTTATCTGAATAGAACTGAATATCAGAGTACTATGTAATCATCACCCCACTTTTTATTGTCGAGTGACATCAAATTTCATTCTGTTTCGGAGCAAGCTCTGAGAGGAAGGAAATTTAGTGAGGTTGGCTGTTCATTTGCCGGCAACAAATTAAGTAACAGAACAGAAGTGAAGTTATGTGAGTGCAAGCGCTTGTATCGAGGCGAGAACGGTCTTCACCACGGCGTTTCACGTTGAGCGGTAGTAGCGAAATAATATATTTTCATCCTCAAGCAGCTTCTGTCAGGCACTACAGTGGATGTGTCTAGAACAGCTACTTATCTCCCGGCAATTCATATTCAGTTTACATTGTAATGCAAATGAAACAATGAAACTGTCGACTCCTTGGCTGTAGTAGGTCGGTGACTGTGGATTTCGAGAGATGATGACTAGGGTGGGACAGAGTCAACGAATAGGAGGAGAAATTTTCTCCTATTATGTACGAGAGAGCAACAGAAAGCACTGCAAGGTTGAAATTATCCAAGAAGAGAGAGTACCACCTCAATCCGGTGCTATACCTCTTGCATTGTGTTCAAACGTCTTACATGATGAAGTTCTTAGCATTTCATTGTGTATTCGTCATGAGTTCTCACCCTTACAAGCAATGGAACGCGAAGTGTTACATGATGTACGAGTATTACATAAACACGTACGCACAATCAATTGGAGATTCAAGTTGGATTATTCAAGTTTTAGCAGGTCTTGATTGAACTGAAAATTGGAAGTCCTTGTTCAAATGGTGTTCTGATGAATTTTGTTGGTGATCAATTTGAAAGAGCTTGGGACAGTTCAACCTCGTTCATCAATAGTAGAAGTATTTCCATTGTCTTTCAATATATTTTTTTATTATTGATTCACGTCTAATTATTTAATCTCTGGATGAAATTATCCCTGAAGTGATGGAGACTTTGATTAGGAGGGTGTCAAAGATAATAATGATACAGAGTGATCAATGATGAGAGAATAATATCATTCCTAAAGAAGATCTAATATCTATAGATTTGGAAGTAATCAGAAAATTGGGATCCAATGTTGAAAAGTGACTAGCCACATCACTCCTGTGCATGTACAATGAATTCAGTATAGGTTAATGAGATTTATAGGAATTAATAGGAACATAATATTATTATAATAAATGTTTCATGAGATTATCAGAACAAGAGATTTGTTATGAATTTGAGAATGAACCATAAATTCAATACTGAACTATACCGTATTTCTTCTCCCAAGTTATTCTTTTCCCGTACTAGAATGAGAAAATTCATAAGAAGAAAGGTCAAATTTCACAAGACCAATTTGATGTCTTTTTTCGAGAAAGGGTTTGGTATATTGTTATATAAAGATGTTCTCTTCCAATGCTACAGCAGAATGCAGTGTAATTAATCAGATTATTCGGGAGAAATGTTTTTGATAAATGTTGACAGTGAGCTCCTCCCAGTTCTTGAGCACTCTCGTAATATATGGCAGTTGTTACAAGTAGACCTATAGGAGGCGAAGCCTTTTTATTTCTTCCTTGATGATAAGCAGTCGAGAGAGAAATGAATGGATGAATGATGACAAAAGAGGGGTCTGGATGATGTGGAGAGGAAACATACGGAAAAAATAGCCGAATCGCCATGTGTAGCTGAAATATATACTTCTTATATCCTATGCTAGCTTGAACAAACCAGACGGTATCATCATAGGATAATAGAACTCTAGGAATAGAATTACTAGGACCCTCTTTGGTATCATTCAGGAAAAAATAAGAAACCTTCAAACCCAGAACAGAAGGTACCATTCAAATATCAATGGTGATGTGAGAAATTGATTGAAGACAATAAAAATGCTATGGTGTTAAGATAATTTCAAGAGGGACTGCTTTCATTATACATAAAAACCTTGGTTGGAGTGGTTGATTGAAAACGTAATATTTCAAAGATATATTAAGCGAATCACAATGTTATTTTTTTATTAAAGTTGAATACTGAATAGCAGCTAAAGGAAAAGTTTAATATTTGGAAAGAAGACTCTCAATAAGCTAGAGATGCACAGTTACCTCTTTTTCGAGCTGTAAAATCCAAGCACGCTCTAGTGAATGGAAAGGTGAGAGTTAGCTAAGACAACAGTTTACTGTTTATAGCTGAAAAGTCCTGAGAGAAGAAATGGGCATTGATGTGGTGCTGCTGTTTTAGGGGGTCGAAAAGCGAGAGGGGATGGTGAATCGGAGGGGGAGCATTTGGACAGTTGCCCGCGAAGCTGCAAACAAAACTCTCCGTTCCATAAACAGTTTGGCAATGCGTGGAAGTTCCCGGTGCAATCCTCAGATCGGAATAACTACCAAGTTTTCCTGTTACGATCTTAGAGCAGCTCCTGTGAGACTCAACTACTTTTCAGAAAACAAAAGGATCCGGGCAAAATGAAAACACAGTACAGTCGAGACGCGAAGTTTTGTGTTTAGAATAACTCCCATTTCTCCGATCAACAATAAACTCTGACAGAACTCATTCACGGAAGAGGGCTGTTGCATCAACATGAAGATGTTCTTGATTATGGGAACAGAAGAAGAAGAGTTGTTTTCAAATTAGGAATATGAGAGTAAAATGATTATTGTAATTCTGAGATGAGCCAATTTCGGCGATCGTTGTTGATGAACATCGACTTTCTCAGGAAATTAATGCAAATGACAAATGAAGACCATTATATAGGTCAATTAAGAAATGTTTTCGAGTGAACTGATACTTAGGATGATATTATACCTGATTGATCGAGAACATCCTGGAAACTGTAACGTAATTTTCTAAATTCTAAAATCAACTTCAATCTCTCACTATAGTCTCTGAACTTGTCCACTTGCCTATTTCAGTGACTGTAAAAATGTACAAAAATATTATTTCAAGATAATTAGAATATTTGAATTATCCCAGTAAATAATTATGATTATTATTAAATTTATTTTATTATTATTAAATTTAAACATCAAAGGATATTTCTTTCTCAATTCTCGAGTTATATTCTCTTTGGATGGTAAATGATTGACAAGAGTGACCAATGAACAAGAATAAGCCTCATTTAAATTATCTCAATATCAAGTTTATCATCTCCAGCAATGAGAACCCCATCTAGGCTAAGCTGCAAAATGTAGTTAACAATAATCAATAGAGCCTACGCTTCCATAAAATGAGCATCAATGGTTTAATACTATATTATAATAATACTTTAATACTTTATAAGTGAATTGTTTGCAACACCACATAACAGATTTTACACATGATTCGGTAGTAATCAACATAATTATTATTCGTGTGCTTGGTGTTTCAAATGTTATTCATTCTCTTTCATGGAGTAGCTAATAGGTCTCACCATACAGTTGGCAAGAGTCATTATTACGTGGGTCCAGTAGCAGAATACCGTACTGCGTTTCGCCTGGAGCAGCCCAGTTAGTGCGTTCTCTACTCTGTTATCCACCATAGACGTAATTGTGCCCTAATTAGATTGCTTATTAGTAATTGAGCTAGTCACTCAAATGAGCTCAGTGCATATTATATCAATTCATCTAGTAGTCTTGGTTCAATTAGTATTCAGTTCATCAATTAATGTAATTGCTGCATATTTGATTTGATCATTCAAGAGCATTAGCATTCAACGTTTTTGCTGAACATACATATTTTATTCTGAACTAACGTATAAATTGAGAATGCTTTGTACATATATAGCAATACCATATTTCATTGTGCTACTCACTATTTGAACAAATCGATACGAGAAAAGGTTGGTATGCAGTCTGTTTATTTTCAGGATTTACATCTTCACGAAACCTGGAAAGTTATGATATTACTAATAAAATAAACTTGAGGCGTTAAAAATTGTTACAAATGTTTTAATGGAAGTTATTAGCTCACAACGATGATAGTAAGAGGTCAACAAATTGGATCCCATCACAATAATTAATTATATATTCACTTAATCTTTCAATTTCCCTTTTTCATTTGAAACAGAAAAAGCCATCTCCTGTACCTTGGAATTGAACCGTAAAATGCTCAATACTTGTGTCGTAGTTGAATATTATGTTCTGCTTGTACACGTAGGTTACTGGTATGGTTAACGTAATTCTCAAGCAATATGTTTGAACGGGTACTAACACTACCTTCTTGGAATGACAAAGGAGCAGATCACCAATCCAATCCTTTCATTGTGTGTGTGTGTGTGTGTGTGCCTGTATGTGTGTGTGTGTGTGTGTGTAGGTGCGAGAGTCATTAAAGACCAAAATGAAGCAAGCATTCCTAGGAGTTCGGGTGAACTGTTTTATTGTTCTATTTGTTCGCTACAGTTAACACCTTGTTACACGAACAAGGCTCCCGACTTCATATCCTCCTGGACTTCATTTCAGTTCCTTCCTTCTTGGAATAAACAGTGGCGCTCAACGGAAAGTCGTTCACTAATGAAACCTAATCCCAACAAGGCGGGTACTTCTATAAACTACCAATATCCTTACAAGGTTGATTTGGGAATAATAAAATTAGATGATAATCAATCATAAGATGATAATCAATATTGAGAGAAAGTTTATTTGGATCAGTTTCAAAAATAACTGTTTTACTTTTCGAATAAATTTTTGAATCATATATTTTGAATTTTAGGCTAGGCTATGCGTCATTTCACGTTGAATGCACCAGTGGAATTATTCACGGAGTTATTGTGCTTGTATTGGCATTGTTATTCGACTGCTGCCATCGAAGTTGTCCCTCAATTTTGAAACAATGATAAATTTTGGAAAAAATTACATGCTCACCTGCTTGCTTACTTATCCTTCTTGTATTACTTATGCTGCTTAATCTACTTTTGAGTAGGCTATGCTCACTTGCATAAAAGGACTTGAAAAAATTTACCTGTAGTTCTATTATTACACCAGCAATACCCCGGAGTAAATTCTGCTAAGGAATATTTTGATGTTTGGAAATTTAACCGATTCATATAACATATTGATAACTCCTAGCCTATTATTTATTGCGGTTCAAGCATTTCGATGTCCTTGATCAAAATTGGATTGATAGAAAATATGATTTCTCTCATTCTGGCTGACCTATATTTCTTCACCCTAGGTATTGATATAGCGATTAGAGACGAACTGCACCAGTATACATTAGAAGTCCCGTAAGGAATTGCTAGAAATTAGAGCGTCCAAAATCAATCAACGAAACCTCTATCATTTTCTATTCCAAGAGGGGTCACTAACCAAACTAAAACCTAGAAACCCAATTGCGCCAATATCATCAACCCCGCTATTACTTTACTGGAATATCAGCATTCTCCCTTCTACACCTCCATCTTTCCCTCTTCCCCCTCTCATACTTATAAGAACCCCCCTTCCATGAAGAAAACAGAGCCAGCGTCAATGTCCTTTCGCGTTGCCCTTCCTTTCAAATCTGATTACAAATCCCTGTCAACCCTTGGGTCGGTAAACAGTTTTTGCTGTTTATAAGCTATCCTAATATTCATAGAGTCCACCCACCCTTGCTTAGCAGTATCTCAATTACTATCCAAAAGGGAAAGGAGAAAGTTGCTCGTCGAGCTTGAAAAGATTTTGCTGCTGAACCACTCACTCAGTAAAATTCAAGATTTATTATCTTGTTCATAGTGATAAGTGTTGCTCACACATTCATTCATCCTCTCAATTAAAAAAAGCATAGAAATCATCATCTTCAATATTGAGTGAAGAAGGAGTAGGTATGAGGTTCAAGATGGACTATAATACAGATCTTATAGTATTCCTATTTGATCCAGTAGAATGATTTTTAGTAAAAACCATTTGTACTGTAATACCAGTACCGTACAATGCGAAAGCCCATTTCTAGTATTGTACAAAATAATAGAGATTTCTAACGTTCATTGGGAAGTTCTTATAATATCGTTAATAACATTGTTTGAATTCATTGGAAATCACATTCACACTGCTTGATTCAGAAACTTGATGTCGGATTCAGAAAAAACAGGACAGTTATGAACAGTTGAACAGTATGAACAGTTATGATTCAAAATATTTCAAAGTATGTGTTTTTTATAATAAAGTATCGGAAACTTATATTATTTTATTGATTATCGAATAATGTTTTCTAAAATAACTCTATCAGTATTATTGATATCATAATATAATAATTCGTCATTGCATCCATCAGCCTATGTAATAATTATTATATCTATAATTGAATATGACAGATTACAGATAACAACTCTCCCATATGATAAGTAGCTAGAGAAAATAAAAAAACCACATAGGGAGGAGATATATTTACAGTGTCTTTAATGCAATTTCATGAGATTCAACACACATTCATGAAAGAAACTGATTGCATTTGATGATTTTCAATTTCTGTTGATGAACGAAAGGATTCTGTCCCAGTCACAGATTTCGAAACCATTCGGACGTTTTCAGCTTTTTCCTATTGCACTCTGAACAAACGCAATTATTGAGGGTCACAAACTTTTGCGTACTGCAACCGAGAGGTGCAGAGCAGATAGTACTGCAACGTGCTCCAGTCGCTTTGCAGTGGCATGACGGCTATTTCCTCATTCTCTACTTTTGATCTGGAACGCGTTGATGCAGAAACTTCACTACAGTTCACTGGCGACAGTGTTTTGCTTTCAGAGTGACGCAATTTCTACCACGTTACTGTGTGTGCTCCCAACTTCACGGCAAATCCTACTCACTCCTCTAATAATCTGTTATTTCAGCTAACTTTGCTGTCTAAATTCAACGGACAGGAATCCACATTCCATTCACCTCATCCATAATTAACACTAACTTGACAAGGAGAGTTTCAAGAGAGGGTGTAGTCAAAATTTTCCATGGTTGGTTGCCAAACTCGCTGTTAAAATAATAATAATTAATCTAAACATGAAGTTTTCTATGATTTGATACGAGTCGAAAACTGGAACATTTCCGAATGTATAATAAAGATAAAGAATAAGAGTTCTAGCTGTTATGATTGATGTGTCTGGAAGGATTGATAATGAATAGATGGATAGTAATCAATCTGTAAATCTGATAAAACAATATCCACCTCCTATAGCTGAACCGGTCAAGGGTTTGCTTCATTTCCTGCATGAGATTCATTGCAAAATCACTCATTACTCCGAAACAAGTTGTACAATCATGATTACTACATGATTCACTACGACCATTGAAGTTTATTTTGCGAAGTCTATCCATCCGAACAATGATCTCCATCATTACAATATCTGGTAAGATATTGTTATCATCCTTCTCATTCAAGAGATCATTTCGTAAAATTATAGAAAGTGTATAAACTGTTCTTGTAAGTTATTTCCTTTGTAAAATGATAGAAGAATCACACTATCATAAAATAATGTAAACATGTTAATATATTCACGTTCATCATGATACATTCAAGAAGATATACAGGATAATATTCTTCTGATTCAAATACCCGTATAGGAAGCTCTTGTGTTAGTCGCTTGTTCTATTTTATATTAGTCTCATCCAGTCTAATTCATCATCTTCTAATATATCTCTTAAAATCCGCTAGACACGGAACATACCACTTAGAAAAACTTGATTGTTTCTTGGTTTGTTAGTTTCTATGGGTGAAGCCCACATGAGCTCATAGGCCAATTGTATAATTATTGTCCAGATACTCCAAGTATAGTTCACAGCACTGATCGTGCTGTGTCAGTTATTATTTGTCGAATAACAAGGTAGATTCACCTAGTTTTTCTTTTCGCGAACATATAGGAAAAAGCTTCATTTTTGTGTATATTGAAGAGAAGAAATGAAAGAATAGACTAGCAATCCTTCACAGATTTTCCAAGTGTGTTACACATATTGGACAAGAATCTTCCCATGAATGCTCTCGATCGGCAAGGAAAGAGGAAAATCCTAGAAAGCGAGAGAGAGAGAGAGATAGAGAGAGTGTGAGAGATATAAAGTGTTTGAGAGTGTTAGAGCGGCTGTGGACAGAAGCGGCAATGTCCAATCTCACTTTTCCATAATGAGGAAACGAACTGCTGATGTCTGATAATTCGGCGTTTGCTTCAGCGATAACAGTCGCTTGATGGGACTTGGCCAATAACCGTGATGGCCGGTCGAGAGCTTGCTGTCCGGATTCAATCAAAACCCTCTCTCGCACCCTCTCACTCACTCCGACCGGATCTTGCATCAACCCCTTCAGGCCAAAAAATCAATCTCTCTACTTCTAACAGGACACACTTTGCCCCTCATCCCCATTTTACCCAAGTTCTGCAGATGGCTGCAGAATCTAGTTCAAATGAGGATTCAGTCAGAAGAACTTCCTCCTTTCAGCTCAAAGCTCGTAATGTCGATCACCTGAAGTGATTTGCGAATCCCAATGTAACCCTATTAGGTTACTCGAACATACATGATCAGAAATCTATGCAAGCATTATAAGTGAGATTACTTTTCTGACAGAATGAGATATTCAATTCACCTACTTTGAAAGGTTATCATTTTCTCGCTATAAGCGAAACTCGTTCTTTTCAAGAATTGTAGTTTGGTAGTATGATTTGAGATTTTTCGAGATAGTGGGATGATGAGTACTATTTTATGATGCACTCCAATATTGGAATTTGAGGCTATATAAGGTAATGATTATCATTATAGCTCTATGATAGAATAATTATATGGGACGAAATGAAGATAAGAGATAGTTCACTTTGAAATACTCTCAATTTTTACTCTGGTAAACAATAATTAAAGAACATATGATTAATCAAGATTTGGCCCTTGATAATACAAGAAAAAATAAAATTTCAAGGTGGGTTTCCATTATAGAGCATCCAACTTTGAAGTTATGACTTGAAAATTGATATCTTGTTGATTTTACAGTGATGACCTCATGCCTATGCATGTGGCTGTGAAGTATAATCCCCCTTCCAAGATGACCTAATTAATTGCAGCCACTGAACTTCTCGGTTTATCAACAAAGAAATATGTATGAGGAGGGTTTTGCTAGGTGAGTGGCCAGGCCGCGGCGGCCATTGTATTAGATTTCTCAATTAGGCGAGATGAAAGCAACAGGATGAGTGCGCGCCAAGCCGAGCCGAGGGCGAAGCGAGTAGGTCGGATCAGGAGGCCCCTAATCATATGCAAATGTGTCGGTGGGGATTTTTTTTCACAGCCCCAGCAAGGCCACCCCTAAATCGAAACTAAGAGGCCTAATCGGGGGTGGAGTAGAGATTTCCCAGATTTCTCGGAATGAGTGGGTGAGGGGCGCTGGCCTGAGCTTAAACTCTTAAATTCAACCCCCCTTTCACCCTCCACTGGGGTCCCGGCCAAAGCTAATCTTGCTGGCTGGGCTGGCTGCTCCAACAAGGCTTGATCTTTATTAAGCTTTCAATTACAACCTTCTACTTTTAAATTCTCAAATGAAATTACTCAATCTCTGATATTTGATTGTCAACAAAGTTGTAACGGTGTGTCCACAATTATTATTGACTTTAATACTCTCGAACAATGGATGATTTTGCATTTTATAGAAATACTTCGGTTTTATCGTAAATTCGAAAGAGTAATTTAATCTATCAGTCGAACTCTAAAAACAAACAATGGAATTAATGCCGATCTGATATTTTCAACCCTGCAACAACTGTGTTTGATAACAAATATCGAATTCAATAACAGAATATAGAGATTGACAGGTTGCATAGATTTAACTTCCTGTTCAATATTCAGAATCCAACAACCACTTCACCTATTGAATAATTATAAACAAATCTCTAGGATTAAAAATCATTAATTAGAATAATTGATATTTATATAGCAATATATGGAGATTCTAACTAATAATTATTGATAATTATCCAGCAGTTGGTTTATTGCAATATCTAATAACTCTTCCATAAATCTCTGGAATACGATTTTGCCACTCAATTAGCAATTCCTGGGAATAGAAAAGGCGAAAGGTGTAATAACCGCACAATGTTTATTATCCACAAAAACCACTTTCCCATAACGTCTTTTTGACGATCAACTCCTACAGCCCTATTGCTCTCATGGCTTGGAGTCTGGTCAACAATAGTAGTCATTCTCTGAAAATTTTTCGCTTTGCTGTCGATTTGTTGAGTTGATGAGAGAAGGTAAGATGAGAAACGCTCTTTAAAACTACTACACCCGGATACAGTTCGCTCCTTTGTGTCTCACTTCCAATGTATCGTTTTCCTTGGAAGATCTCTTCCATGCACATTTGTACAAGTAGCCTATAGGTATCAATTAGAATTCCATACAACTTCTACTAGAAAAGATCTATGCATTGGAGATAAGCACTATCAGGTTCATCCGACTGATAGATTAATTTAGAAATACTTTACAATGTGTTAGATATGATGATAAGACTAGTTTACCGTCATGATGAATAATAATCACTCTCTTATTACTACTTTTGATCACATTTGAATGGTTTGAAGCAAAAATATTGGGATCAGGATGATATTAAATTTGAATTCTAATGGGTGACAGTTTTTTTCCGAATGAAGTGATCTCAATGTTTCTGCGATTTTTCATAATAGACCATTTCAAATAAGTGATTGAATTCAATCAGTTTGAAGCACCATTTTCATGGATATGAACATTTACAGACTGCAAGTTTGATCAATGAGCAGAAAAAGGGACGAACAATGAATAACTTCTCCTATTCAGCAAGTTGACAAATTGAATAAGATTTTTTGTGTTGCATCGAACTTGTCGGGGGATAAGTAGAATATTGAAGAAGGAATCAAGAAGCGGGAAAGGGGTGAAGTTTCATTGTTTACCGTCTGCGTCAAACTTTGTCCTGGTCTGGAGAAGGCACAGTAACAACTTGAGCAAACTTTGAAATTTCCAGAGTACCTGTATAACATACAGGATTTTACTTACGAGGATCATCCCTCAACTAACTACTTGAGAGAAGTCGATTCCTCTCAAGATTTGTTCCAACTCTTCCTCTAGTCGCTTCTAATAATAGCTCTTCATCCATTTACCTAGGAGTAACAAGATATGTCTTAATTTATTGTATCATATATTGCTCTCTCATGCTCTCTTGAACTTGATATTCAATTAACACTTGATATTATAGGTCCTAGAATAGATTTTTCAGTAATTGAGAGTCAATCAAACTGTGAGTTGTATGCACCGAGTAATAATACTAACTGTGCTTCTATAATTTGTACTGCAAGAATAAAAAATTGTATCTCAATCTCCAAACTTTATTCTAGAAAATTAAAGACAGAATAAGAAAGACAATGTGTTTCATCAATCTCAGGGATACTTTTATCACTGTTTTTTATTTCAAATAATTATCAAAGTACCCTTTTTAAATCATTTTAAAAATGACTATAATTTGTTGAAACATGTAATGCATTGAAAAAATAATTCAAAAAGGGTACTTTGATAATTATTTTGAATAGAAAAACAGTGAGAAACATAATTAATAAATGTTTAGAATAGTTTTTTAATATTCCTATCATATTATGTAGACATTTGCGACGTGAATTCCACTGCTAACATGGAATAATACTGATTCAATTGACGTGTCTTTATAGTCATAGTATTCAGATAAACAATTATCATTAGGAGCATTGAATTCCGAGAGAAAGTTTAGCTGAATATTGAAATTTTTTGGAAATGATTACAGTTTATGAACTTATCTGAATCCTGATTTGAAATGTATTTAAGTTTTTGTTATTCATGCTGGAAATGTATCAGAATTGAAAACATGATACTGAATAAATTATTTATACAGTACTATGAAGAAGAAATAGTTATTTATTTTCAAAATGGAACATAGTTCTTGAGAAAATTTGTTCTCTTGTTTATTGTGAAACAAAAGCTCAATTGACATCCGAAATAATGAGATTCTCATATCTCATACTCTAAATATTTGGAAGATAACTTTGTTGAGAAAATATTTTTGATTAAAAAAAATTATAGCCATATTATTCGACTAAGTGATAAGTCATGAAATTTATCACTATTATTCAATTGAAAAAAATCAATCCAATGTTGATATTTTCATCCGGACCTTGGAGAGTTTTACATTTTGAAATGGGTAGATTGGATTTGTCTGGAGTTAATGCAGCAATCATGCTTTCTATGACTTCCCCTAAATGAGTTCACATGTCGCCTGGAGCAACTTTCGTAAATTAAATTTGTTCGGTGCCTTGTAAAAGTTTACAATGACAAAAAGTTCAACTTTCCCAGCTTGCTGCCTCTCTGAGGCATTATCGTGCTGTGATCCAGTGATAATAATGAACCTTCCAGCTTTTGAATACGTTATCATCATTTGTGGGTCAGCTTGATAATAGTTTGTGAATTTCCTCTTTATTCTGAGAAGAGAATAAACTATTAGTATAAATTTATTTGATTGATCACTTTTTTCGGATAACAAAAGTCATGAATGGAAAGGAGGAATAAATGAATATAGGGTGCATCAGGACTATTTACTTCACGCATACCTTGAATATATTGGATTTGGATTTTAGGCCTACTGTTAATAAAGATTTCCTATTTCGATTTTTATACTCGTAATGCAACAGGATGAGAATTTGACTGGCATGAAGAAATCATCAATCTTTGCAGGTTCTGTACACATAGTCCCATCTAGGCTTCTAAAAAACATAAATAAACTATTTAATTAATTTTGAGTTGACTTCCATTCCATTGTTCTTCCTTAATCCTGGCATTGGTGATTATATCTGAAAGTCAGCTAATTATAGTCATTGATTATATTTCAATGTCAGCTTCAACATCAACTGATGATGAAATTGAGCGATTCAGTTCAAGCTGTTCGCGTTCAGAGAAGCACTCATCCCAAAAAATCAAAACATTTTTGCATCCAACAATGGAATGATGCTGTGCGGAGAAACTTTGAGACTACAAATCCCCAACCCCAACTGTTCTGTTTTGAACGATCAAACCCTTTCTGCTGTGTGAAAAAGGCACTGAGACTGAGTTGTTTTTCATACAGGATGTAACAGTTACAACGATATCACAGTAGGCTTGATAGCAAACCGAGTTGGCCCAACGAAGTTGATGCCATTTATTGTCTGGCCTCACCAATGCCCCACTTGCAGCTGACTGGCGCTCTACTAATTGCAGTTGGTTGCGACCTTAGCGACCGGACGCTCCAACTTCTATATGCTGACAACTGTTTGATTAAAGGCTGCAAATTTGTTTCTGTGTGCAGCTTATGAGCGTTTGGCTTGCAGCCGCGTTTTGACCCCGAGAGCGAAGCGTTGGGATGTTACACTGTTAATGGTATGTGTTGTGTGGTACCTCATTCTAAATGTAACTAGCGTCATTACCGAGGCTACAAATCTCCTGGAACCGTGGAAAATTTAAATACTCATTCAAGAAAACTCCATAATTTATTATGAATGTAAATAATTCACTTGCAATATGTTAATATGCATTTTTCCAAAAAATGCATAGTTTAAAAAAAACAATGACGTATGTACATTTTCAAGAAAACTGATCACAAGCTAAATTTCATTTGGAGCATTTATTTTTTGCAAAGTAGGCTACCTGAAAAAACAAGAGAGGCGAACTATTCATAAACGAGAGCTCCTCGTTTCATACGTGTTATAAATCAGGAATCTTCAAATTTTTTTCTGCAGCTTTTTTCATCGATTATTTCGACACACATCATGTTATGAAATACCATTCAGTTATTGAATATTGTCCAGTTGAATATAATAAGTTATATGTGGTTCACAATTACCACTACTTTTCAGTTGTAATATTACATTCAACACATCTCTCCAGCACAGTTACCTTTCACACAAAGATTGGTTGGCTATACTACTCAAGATCATCTATGGTAAATACAATCAATTCCAGCTCTATCAATGCTTATTCTATCATGATGTAAGCACATAATGGGAAACGTCATTTCAAGATCAATCATGAATACAGACATTATTGATAATAATCACATTTGATCTGGAATTTGCAAATCAATTTTGGGCCAGAATATCAAACGATTATGATCTTCCGAAATGCATTACTGCTTATGCATTATTGTCATCAGTGGAGCAGAGTTGTAATTCGATTCTGCCGAGTGAAATGTTGGTTTCAATGCAGTCACTCGCTTTGGTCTCCTTGAGATGACAAAGCAAACACAGGTATTCCATTTTCGTTCTGGATGTGGGAGTAGAAACGTCATTGCTGGTAGAATACGAGCTCATATTGTTGTTTGTCTAGAGATAACTAGTGATGAGCTTTATCCAAAGGAACTGGAAGAATAAAATTTCAGTTAAACGTATTTGGAGAAACCGGCCCTAAGAGTCAATGCTAGTCAAAACATATTGAATCGATGTTGCCTAGATAGCACAAAAAGCTGGAATCCAGCTGGTTTCCTGCTGGAATTTTCAATTTAACATACTGGATTCAAGCTTGGAATTTACAGTCTATAAGCTGTAATACAGATGAATGCCAGTTAAAAAGTTACCACGTTTCAAGCTGTTTACAAAGCTTGATAGTTCAAGCTGGAATAAAGTTGAATGACCCAAGCTTGAGAACTCAAGCTGGAATTAAGTTAAATGACCCAAGCTTGATAGTTCAAGCTGGAATCAAGTTGAATCAACAAGAGCTGGATTTGAGCTTGGAACTTACAGTCTTTAAGCTGTAATACAGCTGAATTCAAGTCAAGAAACCACGTTTCAAGCTGTTTTAAAATCTTGAGAGTTCAATCTGGAATCAAGTCAAATCAAGGATGATATATCAATCATTCAAGTTTGATATATCCAGTTGGAGAAAAGCTGTTGTTATATCAAAAACAAAATATTGGCCAATTATAGGAAAGGAATGGAATACAAAAGAGAATACAGTGAACAAAATTTTTATGTATATATATTGTCATAAACCACAGGTTTTGACAGCTCCCCAAGCACATAAAAATTTTAAATTTATACCGTTTCATAATTTATATACATTATATAAGCCGGATCACCAGGAAGCAAATTTGTGCTGACTGGATGAAAAGGCTCTGAGCTGCTAAGTGGTGGAACTTTTCAGTTTCCCCACCAGCCAGTAATTTTTCATATTCGATTTTCCCACTTTTTCTTTTCTGGAGTTAGTCGTGTTTGTGCCTTCTGAAGACTCTGACTGGCCTGGACCTGGACCTTCCCTCTGGTTATCCAAGGATGGGGTATCGTTAAAATAAATTTAATCTTTTCTTAATTTAATTATTTGTTTTCAGGATATTGATGTAACCTTTTTAAAAACTTAAGAGGATGATCCTCAACCAAATTAAATATATAAACTCTCTAAAATTATTAAAAAATAAATGAAAACCCATTTTTCCAGTCTCTTTTATTAAACAAATTATTCATCAATTAATGTTTCGAAATAAATTTGAGAAACCTCTTTATTTAGTTACAATTTATTAAAACATTAAAATTCGTATATATCTTAATTAAAGTCTTTATTCGTACATTTTGTTTCATAAATCTTTCATAAACCTTTAGCTAATATTGAAATTCTTTGCTCTACCATCTGAAAGAGGCATCTCCAGTAATTTGTAATACTTTTCTCCCCGTTTTGGGAAGTGGAGCCCCCAACTATTAAAATTAAAATTATATAATCTTACAAATTATGGAGACGCACACCAATCAATTCACCACAAATGATCAATTCACCACAATATATATTGAAAGAAAAATACAAATGGAATCCAGTCACAAATCTGACAAACAATAATGAATTGTTCTGTCAGTCCGCCTATTTTACATTGTTCAACAAAACAGTTATTTGAAAGCTGCATGATGTATGCCTATGGGTATTTTTTATGACAAAATTGAATTTCTTTTCTTTGAATATTACGAGCACCGCCGCATCCCCCACATCAACAATGATCACTTGTTACACTAATCGAACGGTCCTGAAAGAAAAAATAACAAATCATAATAGAATACATGATTATAAATTTCAAAACATCACAGTAATTTTGAACAAGAAAGAGGAGAGGAATATAGCGAGCAAAGTATATAGAAATAAAAATATAAAAAGGCTAAACACAACTGAACAAGAAGAAATAATTTAGTATTCAAATTTGTCATTTATCAAACTTTGAAATTTTTAAAGCAAAATTTAAACAAACTTTCTAAGACTGTAGTAGCTATTATAGCTGATGGATTGATAAACATGGGCTGAAAAAATTTAGGGTTAACAACTAACTTGTATTTGTTTAGGTTGTTGAGTTCCTATGTAAGTAGTATGTAGTTCGATGTAATCCCCAATTTGGACTTCATTTACTTTTGGGCAATACTAAAATTATATCCCACGTAAAATGGAGTCGAATAGATGTATTCCACTTACTTTTTCGTGTTGATAAATAATTTAAAGTTTTCGTGTTAGAAAATTCATAATATGGTTGATCAAAATAAGATGCAAACGAATTTGGTAAACATACACTTCAAAAGCTGAAAGTTGATACAGCGCTACTTGTGGTAGTTAAATGAACTTATATGTTGGTCACGTGATAGTGCGAAGGATTTTGTCTCCAGAGAGACAGCTTGAAACAAGCTGAGCTGTAGCTGGATCATTCAATGTTGATTATTTAATATTTAGAAATTCAGCTTGTTACAAGTTTGAAACTTCCAGCTTGACTGCTTACAGCCTGAACCAAGCTAATTTGATCAAACTGTGAATTCCAATTCAAACCCCACCAAATTTACAGCTTGAAATAAGCTGGACTGTAGCTGGAACATTCAAGATTGATTTTAAGATTCGAAATTCCAGATTTTTGCAAGTTTGAAACTTTTAGCTTGATCACTTACAGCCTGTTAAAAGTTTGAATCAAGCTGGTTTGATCAAACTGTTACTTTCAATTCAAAATCCACTAAATTTTAAGCTTGAAATAAGCTTATGTGCTATCTGGGATTCTATCAATTTTGATGACAATGTTTATGAATTGTTGTTCCCGATTGATAGAAAATTGTTCAGATGTAACAATATATTTCATTGATGTTTCAATATCGAAAGAAGTACCTGAAAAATAAAAGATAAATTTAAACTGATAGTCAAAATCTTCAACAATAGTGAGTGCTGAAAGCGCTAAAAAGCTTCAGGTTTGTTATTCATGGTGAATGCTCAGTCATGTGTGGACGCTCAAAGCACTCGAGACTCATTATCCATGATCATCACTTTTTCGTTGAGGATTGCATCACCAGTAGCAGTGAGCCTGGTGGCATTAGTAGGGTCAAAGAACAGGAAGACAGAGCGCTCTGCATTAGCCGCAATAGATTAATCCGCTTTTCAGCTTTAAGAACTGTAGGTGCACCCTTCTAGGGGCTGCTGACTGATGCTACAAAAAGCCGAGGGGCTACTACTTTGTTTTGCTGCTACTGGCTCGGGTTACATCGGCTACGGTCATCTCAACATAATGGGATCAACGTTGCATTGAGACTAGCTCAAGCTTAATTTGCAAAAAGGTTTTGGTTCCAATAAATTCGTGCTTTGGTATTTCAGTTACTCCTTGGGGATAATTACAAGTACCCAGTTCATTAAATATTAGTCATGAGAATAATATGATTACACGTGGGTATGATGGAAGCATTCATCTTCAAACAAGAACATTTTTGGTGAATTCACGTTAACAAATTACTCATTGTAAAACTATGAGTTAGCTCTATCTCTTTCAATTTCAGATGAAAAACATGCATAATCAGAAATCTCTTAACGAGATTATCAAGTCTTCATTTATTCAATATTAACTATCCACGATCGTGATGATGAAACTATTTTCCGAGAGTGTTTTCAGCGTCCTAACTTGAACATTCATGAATATGTAAGTTGAATGTCAATTATTATATCCCTATCTCAATGCAATTAAGCTACCTTCCTTGAAAATTTTTCTACATTATTCCTTGGACGATTTTTATGGAATAGGTGCCTTGAGTTTAAGAACAGTCTGGTCCAAGAAAATTGTTGAATAGAGTTATCAATGACATTTTTTGCCTCGTTCTCACACGGATTGAACTAATTCATTGTAACTTGAATCCATTGGAAGCATTACTTCTCTCAAGAATTTCCAACAGTGAATATTTATTATTGTTGAATGGCTTTTGAATCGTATTCAAGTTCTTTGAAAGCTTAACCCTCATTCATCATCTTGGGTTGGAATATTATTTGTTCGATCATTTACAGATGAACAGTCTGCTATTGCATCCTCCTTCAAGATGAAAGTGATGCTTCAAGACATCATCTCTGTGAGACGAAGGGTAACATCTATTTGATCAGCTCTGGGTCACCCCTTATATTTACGCACCAACGAGGGACTGAGCTTTAAGTAAACGGCCCCTGACCGGAGGGTCTCCACTTTTGATTGTGTAATTTTTGAAAGTTATTATCCGGTTTTGCCCCATGAGGCTCATACGTGAGTAGCAGCCGTTTTCCATCAGATACGCTCCAGCAAACATTCCGCTTTTTTGCAACCCTCTTTCAGCCATTGAGAAACGAGTAACACATGTAGAATTTTTACGCCCTCGCGAATAAAGCTGTAACATCATAATAATCCTCGCTTTCATTCGTATGGGTTCCGGGAGTGAGAACTGTTACAAATTATTGAAGCGTGTAACTTCAAACCAAACGCACAAACATTATAAACATCGTTTTTGCCCCCGGGTTTTCATCCCTGGAATATTAAAAGTAATCCAGCTCAGCTGGATAGGATGGATAGACAATGAATTTATTGTGTTTGATACATTGTCAGTCGATCAATTATGTCTGAGCTAGTCATGAATGTCATGGATTTGTGGGAGCTGACTGTCAATTATAATTGAAAACCATCAATATTAGAATTACAAACTATCAGCTTTCCATCTAAACAGAATGATTATTCGGCATTGTGTATCAATCAGTCATTCATCTATCTCAATCATTTCTAGGGAATTTGATGAATTAATCACGTTTGCTCGCCACCAAATAGCATTCAATTATGATAATTGAATATTGTTTTGACTTGTGAAGTTATTAAAATACTACCAATTTACTTTTATCGTGATATGAAACTGCATCAATTGAACTTCATAATACAAAATTATTTTTTAGAGCTTATAATTGGGCGAGATTCGGATAGATTCTGCCCACATTTTTCACTCCATTAACAGTATTTTTCGTATCTTGAGGACTTGATTACTCGACCTTTGTCGTCGCATGAGACCAGAGCGACAGGGAGAAAATCTTTCAATTATAATCTCTTATCTCTACGGAAGTTATCATCTTTTTTTTCTCTCAACAACAAAGCTTTTCTGGTAAACTTCTGCCGGGAAAGATTCATGTCAGAACATTGAATGGCACAAGAAACTTCGGATGAATTGTAGGTTGGATGTCAAATAACTTTGGATACAGGAGACGTTCAACTTATTGATAAAGATCAATATTGGAACTGAGTCAGAGTTGTATTATTTGAAAAGAGAACATTCTTGAACGTGAGAACCCCACTTGGAGAATTCGACTTCCGAAATGTCGAAGGACACATTCGTAATTCACACTCCATTAAGTTGATTTGGTGGGGTGCTTTGCGATACTATTATCTGCCATATAGTGACATTTATCGGTGTATTGCCATACACACGTGCTCTATCTTCATCATTTCCCACATTGTGCGAGATTATAGAGGGCGATAGTATTCCGAAGTGACCGAAAATGATGTGCTGCAGCCATTCGTACTTGATAAACTGCAGCATTGGAATTCATCTTGGATTTACGGTTAGAAAAATACAAAAGATATGTTTCTCGTATGGTAATTTTACAGAAAGAAGAAGGGTTCATAGTATATTTATATAATTTATTCATGTGATGCAATTGCAAAATACGAGTGAAACTTGTTTGAAAACTTTGAAAGATCTAAAGATGTTTTAAACTGATAGTTTTAGATGGAATGAGCTGAGAGATAAAAACTTTATATGAACTATACTGTTTATTCTAATAATTGGAGTTTTTCACATTTAGTCCATTTTCAATCGTGAACCTTTTATTTATCAATTTGTTACTCACATGACCATAATGAACTTAATCCAGTTAGTTCTCAACATGCTAGTCAGAGCTTGATCAACTATATCAATCCATTGTAATGAATGAATGCAGTGGTTTATAAAAAACGGTTGGAGTGGATATTGATGTACTAGATGATGGAGTTGTCATCACCAATATCTAACAACATATTTTTGTAATCTAACCTGAAGATAGGGACTCAGAACTCAATTTATTGAAGCCATTATCTTTTTTGACTGGAGCCCTCAAAATTGATACGTACATTTACATTCACCATTCTCACTGATAATTCATTGTTCAAAGAATCTTTTATCGACAGTTATTCCCTGCAAATGTTATAATCTCATGAGACTACTCAGATAGATGAGTATAGTGAATGTGTATACTACTAACTACTGAGCTATACTGTTGAGCTCCTCTATTTTGTTACTATTTTCAATGAATATTATACGACACTTTTATGATCCCTAGCGAGGTACCTTGTAGATGTAAAAGGCTACAACCGGAACATTCGAAATAACTGGAGCATTCGGTATTGTGATACTTCATATTCAGGTCATAAATATCAAAGTAGCAAACTTCATTCTTTTCCGAGGAGATATTTCATTGATTCCAATAAATAAAAGATAGAGTATGAATCCTTCTCGCAGAAAACCACTAGATTGCAGCAAAATAACACATGATGATAAAAATTGAGTGAGATAATAATAGAATAACAATAGTACTCTACTCATACAACCTGGGAATGGAAAGAACTGAATTTTCAGTGTTCAACTAGCCTAACTTTGTTATGAGATGAACTGTAAAAATATTTTTTGAAAATATTGAAAACTCATATTGAAATAATGAGTTGAACAAACACCTACTAATCCATGTAGTATTTCAATTTCAATTTATTTATTTATTCCAAATAAGCCATACATGGTACATAATAAATGACAATATATATATGGAATAGTTATTTCCCCGCATGGACTACTGATCCGTGAGCGGGGAAAGAGTCCACATCTACAGGCGGTAATAATGTTGTAAACAATAAAAATAGCTAAATTAATATAAGGTAAGTAATAAGAAGAATTACAAATTGAAATTAATTAAAAATTAATTGAGACAGACGAATTCCACAACACAAGTATCAGATTCAGAATACTTCATCTTTTACTAGACTATGAAATGACTATTGAATTGGCAACCAGAATAGCAATTGAAAAAAATCTAAAAAATAACGAAGAAAAAAAATTAAATAGAATAAAAAAATCCAAGGAGGGACATGGAGGACTCGGACCACGAACTGACAACCACCGCAATGAGTGTATATGATGAATTGGATAAATAATTTTGATTTGATTTGAAGAAGAAAATTTGATTCACATTTTGTTTTTTTTTTTTTTTTTTTTTTGTGTCACCTATATGGCGATTGCAGCAGGGCTGCAGCGGCTACCCGGCCAATTGAGCGGAGCCAGATACTCACTCTCTTTTTATAGGCTGCAGCACCAAGTTCCTCTGCATCTAAGATTGTTTGCGGTAGGTTACGATATATCAGATGAGCAAGTAGCAAGGGGTTACTATTCAAAGACGTTAGGGTTGATCTGGGAAGGTGATATCTGTAATTGATACGGTGTCTGGTTGGGTATTTTTGGGTAAATTTGTAAAGATATAAGTTCTATTTGCTTTTATAAATGTAAGAAAAGTTTCTAGGTGAAGCTGGCGGATATCCAGAACCTGGAAATCGGAATAGAGCTGGTCTGATGGATATCTGACAGGTTTCTTCAAAATGAGTTTGATGAGCGCTCTTTGAGTGACAGCTAGAGGCTCAAGCACGGCGGCCGAGGCACCGCCTCATGCCACTATACCGTATTGGAGCAGTGACTGCACATACGCAAAATACACACTCCTGCACTGATCCACAGCCAGCACCCATGCAAGCTGTGAGAAGGCATACAATAATTTCCTTAACCTCCGTTCAACATTGGTAATGTGTGGGGACCAACTCAGTTTGTGATCGATTGTTACTCCCAAGTAACAAGACACTTGGTCTTACCAACATTCAGGGATAGTGTGTTTTGATCGAACCATTTTTTAATATTATATAGGTCTAAGGAGGCCTGATCATAAGCTTCGTCCCAGGTATTACCAGACGACACTATGTCTGTGTCATCGGCAAAAAGTATTAGTCTCCCTTTAATATTCACTTTAGTTATGTTATTTATATAGATAGAGAATGGTAGGGGGCCAAGGGTACTGCCCTGAACCACGCCATAATCAATGCTTTTCAAATCACTTTTTGTATTGTTGATAGATTCAAACTGCGACCTATTTTCCAAGTAATCAATAAACCATTCCGGGGGTACTATGCCAGCATGCCGGAGTTTCACTATCAACTTTCGCCTATCAATAGGGTCGAAGGCCTTTGCCAGGTCGAGAAATGTTACTATCACTCGTTTTTTGTTACCAATTTCTCCACTTATGTGTCTTATTAATTCAAAAAGCGCGTGTGAAGTGCCCCTGTCATGTCTGGAGCCAAATTGAGAATCGGAAATAATTTTCACACGTTCAAGGTAATCAGTAAGTTGATTTATAACACATTTTTCAATTAAATTTTGACACCGCGCAAAGCAAGGAGATTGGACGGAAATTTGTGATAACATTTTTTGGACCGGTCTTAAATATAGGAACAACTGTGGCTATTTTACATATATTTGGAAAACTACCCGTAGTTGAACTAAGATTTATTATGTGGAGAAGAGGAACCTGTAGGGTGTGAATGCTGTTTTTAATTAATTTGGCGGGTATTCCGTCCCATCGAGGAGCTGAGCAGCCTCTCACACTTGCCACTACCACTAGAAGCTCGTTGTGGGTGACGGTATGGAGAGTAGAGACAGGGTCCGTGGCATGGTCGGCGTCGTCCACCTCGAGTGGACCTGATGGCCGCAGTGCCCCAGCCAACCGCGAGCCAACTGAGGCAAAGTACTCATTGAAGTTATCACCTATTTGTTTAATTTCTGTGGAAGAGGCCTCGCCGCCGCGCTCACAGAACGCCTGCAGCGGAAATTTAGGCTTGCCCGTGCATCGGTCAGACACCTCATTAACAACATTCCAGAATTTTCTGGGGTCTCCCCCAGCTTCACCCAATTTATTTTTGTAATAATTGTACTTAGCACGCTTAATAGCAGCCGTAAGTGTAAGTGTATGGTCTGTCCAAGCAAAGAAGGCCATCTGGCAAGATGGGAGAATGACTCAAGCTCGGTCAATATTAGTTCAGAAATTATAAATTTGATCTCAAATTGTAGGAAACAGTTTGATCCACTATTAAAACCATATCTATAATTCTTGGAAAGATATTGACCAAGATGGAGTCATTTTTCCATCTTGCCAGAGGCTCTTCTTTGCTTGGACAGACTATAGGTGTTGGTTGAACTGTATGAAATCGGTTTCCTGTAAGATATAGTCTGGTCGAGCAAAGATGACATTCTAGTAAAATGGGAGAATGAATTCAGCTCGGTCAATATTGGTTTGTAGGTTATAGATTTTCATCCTTAGAACGAAATTTTCTCTACAATTTGAGTTCCAATTTATGAATTTTTTAACAATATTGCCCCGAGCTGGAGTAATTTACCAATCTTGCCAGAATGTCTTCGTTGCTCGACCAGTCTATAATATCAACCTTTTATTTCTCCAGTAATAATTAATTCGAATCTCAAATAATAATTATCCAGCAGTTCGTGAGCTGCAATATCTGAAAATTCTTCCATCTTTTATTTTCCCATTGCAATTCCATTCTTATTGATGTTTTCCTATTTGCGCAGGTGCCTTTGTGATCTTGTGGCGACGCGGCAGCGCAGTGCTGACCGCTGACAAGATAATGGTGACGAGGGATGAGCGATACCGACTTGTGGACGGCTTCAACCTGGAGATCGGTAACGTAATGCCTCAGGACGCAGGCGACTATGTCTGTCAGATAGGCGACGGCGACACGCGTGATCAGATACACACCGTCGAGATACTTGGTGAGTACTGCTATTTTCTAGTTCAAGATCAAAATTCGATTAGAATCGAATTGTAAACTGATCAATGAGAATCGAAGATATCCTATTAATATTTCAACATTAAGCACATAGAATAGCGTACGTTTCAAATGTGTGTAAGGAGGTGAAATTCCGATCGTAGTTTAATATGTACGGTATTCTTGAGATAACTTAATAACAGTAATCAACAGTGTTCAAGGATTTCGTGACAAACTACATCTTAGAAGTCTAATTATCTCATCTTCTTGAAATTTCCTATTGCATTCGAAAATTATCCAAATATGAGGAGAAATAGTCTGGGTTCCAAATGCGAAAAAAGGGAGTAACCTTTTTTAGTGGTATGTCGTTGATTTTTTGATCGATTATGATCGATTTTGATGTGTAGATTCCGAATCCGAGTGATGCCAAGCAGTAAAAGTTGAGCATTTTTTGTAATTCAAGATGGCGGCCAAAATTTCGGTTCAATTTCTAGTCTACCACGATTTTTGTCAAAACGAAGCGTCGAACGAAAAAAATCATTCCTATCTTTTTTTTTGTAAATTAAATTTCCAAAAGAACGGTATCAGATTCATGTCTCTATCCTTATTAGGAACGGAGTTATCGATCACTGCAAATCGACCAATAACTTTATCGTTTTGAAAATTGGTGTGTATAATACCCTTATCATGCCCTACAATTTAAGCCATCAAGGAAAAAAATTTAATAAAAAATGGCGGAGAAAATGACGAATAATATGTCAAAAATTGTGTTTTTCATGGGTTTTTCGAAAACGGCACCTTTGAATATTCATACCCTGAATAGCTCATTATAAGTCATATGATTTGAGCCATCATTTGAAACGCACTCTTTCCGAACGCCAGCTGCCGGAGCGAACTTTTATTTCATAGAATTGACTCAAAAGATTACAGTAAGATACCACGACTTGACTGGATAAGTAAATACCCCTAAATACTGTCCTGTATTATAAAATGAACCATTAATACACTTCCATAAATTACTGATAGGAAGTATGTCCAGTCTAAAATTCTATAATTATCAATATTGAGAGAAACCTCTCCTTATTTTTTAGAAGTAAAACGATCGAAAATTTGAGATTGCTAGTCTATTATTGTGACAACCTTGAATACGGAATATTTGATTCAAAGGGTTCAATCCTGGCTATTCTTAAAGCTCTGCTGGAAGCTGGGGTGGAAAATTAATTCGATCGTCTGCGACGAACAAAGATGCCGGTGCATGGAAAAGGGAGAAGGTAAAGTCGCTTTAGAAACCTTTCATAAAAGTGAAAGATGAATTTTCCAGAATCTCCATTGTAGGAACAGTAAGGAATAAATCTTCTAAGGCACTATTATTGCGGTAGTGAGCTGGTCCCACGGCGTTTCGGCATGGTATGCATTGCTCGCACATTGTAAGGGACTTTCCTATAACATACGAATTGAAATCGTGCAATTATCGACAGCGTTTATCGGAAAGACCAGCTAAAAGTTTCAGGCTCTGCCACCAGGGGCGGGTGGATAGTGTCCCATCTGTCTTATCGGCTCACTCCCAGCGTGCACAGCGCTGTAAAAAGGGCACGGTCCTGAGGTTCGTTTTATGTACCATTAAAAATTCATAATCCTCTTTGCTAGGCCCGGCTCTGCTTTGGACCTCTTTCAGTCCCCACACCATTAATAGATTCTCCAATTTTCAAGATAAGTTGTGCCGAGCTACCGGCCCAACCCGACAGAGGTCAGCTTTGCATAATGGAGGGAAAATTTAATAAGTGTCATTACTCTCTGGAATGCCCTCTAATTACTTGGGTGGAAGCTCTTATTCGCTCCGGCACTGTTAAAGCGGCTGGTTAAGCGTTACAAACGAATGAGGGTTTAACGCTGTGTAATCTCCTGCAATAATCGCTTTCAGCTTGGAGACTCTGGATTTGGAGATAAGCTGTTAAGCTCATTGATTAACTATGCACGAAGCCATCAAAAACAATAATTCTACAACAAAATCTGATCATGAGAAAGGTTTCTTGGTTTTTTTCCAGGTTTCTATGTGTTAAATTTCCAATAAAATCTTCTCAAAAAAGTATTTAGTATAGTTTTTCTCAATTGCTGTAATATGATTGAATAATTCGTAACTTTTCCAATGTTCACATAATACTGTTATAACGTGCATGTATTAACGTTTTATATTCATGTTACCTGAACCATCACTCGAGTTAAAATGCGTTTTGTATGGTAATCTTTTCTTACTTCAGGGTATGTCACCCTAAAGTAGTAATTCGATTCTTCTCTGAGGTTGACTAAGAAATCATGCGTATTCTAAAACACATTCGAAGTTGATAATGAGATAGGATTTCTCATCATATTATCACGTTTGAATAATAGTAATATATTATGGAGGCAAGCTTGACATAAACGTAAGATTTCGAAAAAATTAAGATTATGTGCGGGGGCTCAAGGGTGAACGAAAGGAAGTTATTATTCGCCGAGCCTAAAAGGGTGAAATTAAAATTTTAATGGATTACTCTCAATAAATAACCTCCTGGGTGATAATGCTGCTTTCAAGAATCAGCAGTTTGAGAGATATAAGATGGAACCGACGAAAAAGTGTTCGTGGAAAATTCGATGAGAAATTCTCATCGAATCTCGATTGAGAAAAGGCATTGAAACGGGAGCTAATGAATATGGAATGAGCAGCGCCTCTGTTCTACATCTCTATCCCCTCTCAATCAGAAATTACACTTTGCGGAAGAACTGAGTGAATAGCAGACGGAGAAAGGATTCCAAAGAAACAATAGATAGCTTTCAGAACAGAATGGATTAATTCCGTTCCACTCTTGTCAGTCGAGCAATAATGCTGTTAATAGAGATTATCATTTGGATGACAGAAAAGTCGATAACGTTGAAATAATGATAGAATGAGTCCTCCACTTGAAAGTGAATTGAAGTCCCATGCTTCGAAAGCATTTCCCTCTCTGTTAATCTTCAATTTCCATTCTGTTCAACAATCAAGATTACCCATAAGAGAAAGCTTTAAATGTTAAAATATCTCACATTCATCGATGTGTGCATTACTAGGATAATATATTTTCAAATGTGATAATTTGAATGATTTTGATATTTACATAGTTGAAGACCTATCATACGCGTATATTTCTTACATTATGAAGGTCTGAATACAAATAAGAGGGAGTATCTCTTCAGACATTATTATTATAATAAACGATCATTATTTGTAAACGAGATAATCTTATTTGATAAACACGAATTATTGATAGAGATTATTCCAAGAAGTATAATATCACTAATGGTATCTAGTTGATGATTCTATAGATGGTATCTATAGATGAATTATATTTGTCACATTCTGTATTGATCTGGCTTAATCTGGTCTGGACTCAAGACTTTTTTGTGAGGGTTTATGGATTATCTGATTACTGAGGTTATGAATTGATGACGATAGAACCATGGAAACATTTTAACCCTGGAAGGGGAGGCTTGATTATACTCCCGCCTGCTTTACGAAGTACTTCACCTCATCCTTTGAATAATCGCTCCAAATATAATCGTTCTCTCCCCACTCAAATTGAGCACTCATTAACAATCAAGTGTTTCGCACAATGCGGTGATAGAGTGACAAAACCTCCATTTCTGTTTGGTGAGTTGTGGAAGTAATGTTTTAAAACTTAATCAGAGAGTTGTTTCAAGCATGTTGCCAGCCTTGCTGGAGAGCGCAAGATATTTGCAAGTGAAATGTGTCGTGCAGAGAAAGATAATTTGTCGGGAACAAGCGAATCGCGGCCGGAAGTAAATTAAGGGAAGTAACTACGCTTCATTTATATAAGAGGCAGACTGTGTAAGCGATAAATAAGAAACGGAGCTCCAGCTGGGACCCAAGTTCCTTGTCAGGCATCTCCCCCCCTCATCAACTCCCTCCTTACCGTTGCGGGGGACATCTCGACAAGCACCTGAGTAAGTTGTACAGCCTCCCCGTTGACACAAGGGGTGCGACCCCTCAAAAGAATTCCCCACCCCTCGCAATTCTAGGACATTCGTTTCAATAAAGAGCTCTTCTCTCCTGAACAATTTATTTCATTCACCCCCTCACCCACCGGAAATATTTCATAATGTGTCTCAATCATGAATTCAGATCATTCTTGTTCAGCTTACACCCTTCTAATCGACGTCCTACCTCTAATTGAGACAGAGCTCTTCTTGATGATGCTTGCCGTCACTGTTTGATTATACATGGATCCCTTCACATTCCATCGACTGAAGTGTTCTTGGGTGCTCTCCACAATCTAATCAGGGTAACAAATTTCCATACCAACTTCAATTAGTTCTACACATATCTCTCTCGTATGGAAAATCCCTGCGTCTACTTGTTGAAAATATCAAGTGAAGATGATCGTCAAAATAATTCAAGAACTTTCTAGAGGTTATGTTTTGGTTACCCATTCACGCATCAAGAGCTGATAATGGAAAGACAACCTTTATCTTTCAAGGCTAGACATGTGTTCTTCTTTTTAATCACTAATTCCCATTGAATATCCAGTATTGCTTATGATGTGAATTGAATTGATATTCAGCAGAAGTGACAATTTTTATCTCAACCATCTTTATCATGAACCCATCCAAAACTGTAAACAGTAATTCATTATCAAGATCGGAAAAAAAAGATTCCATTTCGATATTAATATGTACCGTAGTGTTCCTCGTTTGTGAGATTGTCGTTACTAAAGACAGTCAGTCGTTTCCCGTCTGTGGAGGAATAGTAATTGTTGCATTACACTCTAACTGATTAACTGCATGTTATTCAGAGGTGTTCTGCGCCGTAACTTGTTTGTGGAGACAGGCTTATGGTTGAGAGGATCAACGTGCTTACTAAACGTTTCCTCTATTCTGATGATTATTCGCTTTCTATATGGTCTGACCGGGCGGGGAGGTCATTCTGGCCGGGTGGAGGGAGGCTGGCTTCTGCTCGGTCAGTGTTGGTTCGGGGACTGTGAGTTCTGTTTGAGAATTTATAGATTTTGAGCCGGTGTTGGCCGGGCTGGAGTTGGTTCTGGGCTGAAGTAGAGTACGAGTACATATTGTTATCTCTTGGAGTTTGTAATCGAATAAAGTTTTGAAGCAGACTGTTCCTTGAATTGATTTTGGACCTCATCAAGTTGAATAAGTCAATTTACTGTATGTGTAAGCTGTGATTATTCTCACGTGAAAGTGGTTGAAGTGGATATAATTCTTGAACATGTAAGTAACTGGTTTAAATCAGCACATTTCGATTGCATGATCATTCTTGAAATAGAACCTGAGTCATTTTATGACAAAAGCAGTTGTGTTTCAGTACAACGATTTCAAACCAGGCTGGTTTCTACAGGAACTGGAGTGACAGAACATTGAGCTGATCAACATGTGGTGTTGAATAGCCTGCAAATGGAGGTCCGTTTCAATTTCATCCGCTCATCAAAATGTGTCTCAGAGTGACATTTGACAT